>CM042665.1:23035140-24484515 GCA_023638005.1 Forsythia suspensa
TGCCCCGACGGCAAAATCACTTGCATTGCACATGAGTTTGAATGGTAGATCCCAATCAGGGACCACAATCACTGATGTTGAGATTATGCTTTCTTTAAGAGTTTTGAAAGCTCTAAGACAGTCTATGGAAAAATCAAATTTGACTTCTTTTTCCAACAAACTGCACAATTGTTTAGTTATTTTTGAAAAATCTTTTATAAACCGTCTATAGAACCTGCATGTCCCAGAAAAGATCGAACTCCTTTAATTGTTGTCGGTGGATGAAGTTTTCTATAACTTGAATCTTTGCTTTGTCGACCTCAATGTCTTTAGTTGAAATCATCTGTCCTAACATAATCCCTACTTGGACCATAAAGTGGCATTTTTCCCAGTTAATTTTGAAGTTTGTTTTCTTACAACGCTGAAGTATCAGGGTCAAATATTTTAGGCATTCATCGAATGATGATCCAAAAATTGAAAAATCATCCATGAATACTTCAATAAATATTTTGACCATATCTAAGAAAATGGACATCATATAATGCTGAAATGTGGTAGGAGCGTTGTACAGGCCAACTGGCATACGCCTATATGCAAACGTACTGTAAGGGCAAGTAAAGGTCATCTTCTCCTGATCTTCTGGGGCTATATGAATTTGATTGTAGCCTGAATATTCATCAAGAAAGCAATAGCGAGAATGACTTGCCAATCGTTCCAGCATCTGATCGATGAATGGTAGAGAGAAATTATCTTTTTGAGTGGCATTATTTAACTTCTTATAGTCAATACAAACTCACCATCTGGTAGTCAATATAACTGGTATAAGCTCATTATTGTCATTCTTCTCAACCGTAATTCCATCTTTCTTAGGCACCACCTGAACCGGGCTTATCCAAGTGCTATCTGAAATAGGATATATGATACCAGTATCGAGTAGTTTTAGAACTTCAGCTCTGATTATCTCTTGCAAATGAAGATTTAATCTGTGTTGATGTTGCACTGTTAGTTTATATGCTTTTTTCATTAGGATATTGTGCATGCATCTATAGTCCAACCGATGGCTGATTTGTATTCTCTTAGTACTCGGAGTAGTTTGTCTTTCCGATCTTGATTGATGGAATTTGAAATAATGACTGGAAGAGTAGATGACTTCACTGAGATAGGCATACCTAAGGCGAGAAGGTAATTGATTTAACTCGAGAGTCGGAGCCTGTTAAATTGAAGGTGGTGGTTGAGGGAGTGTGGTGCCTAATTCCATGTTTTAGCTCCTTGTAAATATCTTGCACATTTCTCAAGAATTTGAGAGTCAAAATTTTCTACTTGAGAATGCATAATACACATTTCCCATGGATCTTAGGGATTTTCCAAAGCGAAGGTGTTAGATGCCTCGTGATCGATTATATCGATATGAAAACACTAGTCAGAGGAGCTTGGATATTGAATTGCTTTGAACACGTTGAAAGTGACTTGCTCCTCGTTTAATCTCAACACTAGCTACCATTTTTGTACATCAATTAGTACTCGTCCAGTAGCTAAGAAATGTTATCCCAAGATAAGTGGTACATCCCTGTTTTCCCCTATATCCATGATAATGAAGTCAGCTGGGAATATGAACTTGTCCACTTTCTCTAAAATATCTTCAACAATCCCGCGTGGACGTTTAACTGATCGATCTGCTAAATGTAGTGAGATTGTGGTTAGCTTTGCTTCTCCGAGACCTAGTTGCCTAAAAATAGAGTAAGGCATCAAATTAATGCTAGCACCTAAATCACATAATACTTTCTCAAAAAATGAACTATCGACTGTGCAAGGAATAGTAAAACTCCTTGGATCTTTTAATTTCGAATGTAGCTTGTCTTGTAAGACAGCACTGCATTCTTCGGTAAGCAGTGCTATTCCTCAATAAGCATAACTATTTCATGCTCCTCCAACTTTCTTTTATTTGAAAGAATTTCTTTCATAAATTTTGCATAACTCGACATTTGAGCTAAATCATCGGAAAAATATACGTTGATTTAGAGTTTTTTGAATACATCGAGGAATTTCTAAAATTGCTTGTCTAGTTTATGTTTTCACAGCCTTTGAAGAAATAGAATTGGTAGAACATAAGCTTTGACTGGTGGCAGAATATAATCTGGTAGAGAGCTATCTTTTTCTTGTTCAACTGCTGCATCTAATTTGTTCTCTCTCTCTCTCTCTCTCTTTATTTAATGCAGTTTTCTTTTCAACACCTGATCTTTTCACATGAATCTCTGGCAACTCAACTCCGCTTCTCGTGGTGATTGTATTTACTTACTCTTTTGGATTGACATCGATATTGCTTGGCCATGTGTTGTCGTTCCATCAATAGTTTAGCCAACTATCCAATCTAATTTTTTACATTCTTTATTGTGACATCTTGTCTTTTCTGCATCTTCTTTAATTCATATTTCATGCATTTTGATAACTTTGTGACAGTTTCTTCCAATCCAAATTTTTTTTCTTGTGGTCTCTGTTGTGTGATTTTAATCCCGCAAGTGGACGGATCGTTAATAAGTAATAAAGTAAGAAATAGAGTGTCGAACTCACGATGACTAGTTATCAATTAACCAATTAATTTATAGCTTGAGTTTTAACAATGCAAGAACACATATTTGTTTATGGTTTTAATTCCTAACTATTCTAATTGTTTAATTAAATCTAAATTATCAAGAAATCAAAGTAAATTTGTGAGAACATACTCGAGTTCTACTAACACTAGGATTCACGAATCTACCTACATGTTCCTTAATCAATTATCCGTTTAATCGCTTTAGCTTATAATTACTTTGGATTGAAAATCGGTGATCCTAAAACAATCAAAAACCTCTCTCGATGGTCAATCAATTCTATATCGATATGTGAACCTAATTATCTCTAATTAAGTTTCGAACATAAACATATGCATTAAAATCTCAAGAACACCTAACCGGATTTTATAAAGCATAATAGTAATCTCTATCTATTATTGAACCATATGTTATTCAATACCACGTGCTTAATCTATATTGAATCTATCGATTTCAATATAGATCACAATATATTCTAATGGTGATCAAATATTAAAATAATAGGAATAATGAATAAAGAACAATCAATCCAAAAGCAATTAATTACTAAAACGGAAAAACTTCTAATTAATTAAAAGCATGATGTTTCATCGTTCATCCTAACAATAAAAGATTTAGCTGGACATGATTCCTATGAATATAGCGATATTGATAAAAGAATTCATGAACCGAAAGAAAAAGAAGAAGAATAGATACAACCTTTAATCTTGAATTAATCCAAGATCTCCAATTGCACCGATGAATGTTGCTCAAGAATTCTTCTTTTCCTTGCTCTTGATCTCTATCTCTCTTCAATTGCGTAATCCTCTTGAATTGCATAACCCCTTCAAAATACCTAGAAGAGGTCTATTTATAGTCCTTGGAAAGTCTTCAAAATTGTGTCTTAAAAGAGTCTTAATCCCACTTAACTTTAGAAAATCGCATTTAAAACTTTCCTTCAGTGTAGGTCGCGCCTAGGTCGCACTTAGGTCGCGCCTAAGTCGCACAATGTATTTTGCTACCTAGTTGCGACCTTCAGTAATTTTTCACTACCGTAACTAGTTCGCACCACCCAGGTGAGACATTTGTTTTGAAAACTTACAATTTGGTTACCGATTTGGCTTCTGATGTACGATTTTGGTCATTTCTTCTTTAAATCTTCTCAATTCAATCCAAAAGCTTCCAAATGCATTCTAATTGGTCCTCACCCTTCTAAAGTCTTCCAAAGTGGCCTTCTAACTATTCAAAATTGTGCAAATTAGTCCCTAAACTTTTAAAAATCTGATGTTTACTTCCGAAACTTTTGACTTCACCACAGTAAGCATCAAGTAAGCTTCAAACTCTTATTTTTCATTCCAAACTCATCCAAATTGGGTTTTGTACCTATGTATACAATAATTAAACTCATTTAAATATAAATATGCTCATATAGTGAATATATAATAAGTTTACAAGTATAAATAAGCGTATAAAATACACTTATCAGTCTCTCTTGATTTGGAGAATTTTGAATGTTTTGGATATTGCCATAGGAGAAATTTGGATAATTTCTCTATCCAAGATTATAAGTCTACGAGTATGGGTTATTCTGCTATCCTTGGAAGTTCTGAGCATATGCAGCATGTTCAGGTGATGACATATCATCGGTGGTTAAAGGGCACTCTGATGATTGATGGTTTGCCCCGCATGTTGCATATATTGGTAGAGACATCTGAACTATATTGGCTGAATGAGAATATTTCATTGTTTCCATCTGCTTTGCCAATGAATTAATTTTCTTCAGTAGGAGCGAATTGATTTCCATCCCATGCATTCTTGTTGCTTTCTTCTGCGACCCTCTGGCCAAATAACAAACTATTCACTCATCATCTCATACAAGTCGTGAAGGTCGCCAGTGGATTTATTTTGGATAGAGCCACTTGCTGTAGAATCTACTGAAGAAAGACTGTTTGGAACTAATCCGGAGTAGAAATAATGATTCTGATCCGCTAAAGAAAAACCATGACTTGGACACTTTCAGATTAGTTCTTTAAATCTTTCCTATGCCTCGTAAAAATTTTCCAAATCAGATTGTTAGAAATTGGATATTTCATGCTTCAGTCTGTTCACTCTAGCCGGAGAGAAGTATTTCAGTGTAAATTTCTAGATCAAATATGTCCAAGTAGTGATGTTCCCACATAGTAGAGAATCTAACCATTCTCTGGATTTATCCTTCAGCGTGTGTGGGAAGAGTCTCATCCTAAGTGCCTCTTCATTAACACTGTTATATTTGAAATTTCCACAGCATTCCATGAAGCGAGAAAGATGGTAATGAGGATTTTCGTCTGTTCTCCCACAGAACGGCGGATTGTTCGAGAACATATTAATCACATCCAGTCTCAACTGGAAGTTATCGTGTCCATAAGGTGGATAGATTATGCTAGACTGATTCTCAACAATTGGGGACATCATATCTCATCCATAAGAATATTTCGTTCATTAACTTCAACTGGTCGAGCCATAGGTACAAGAGTATTTCTCATATCTACTAGTGGTGGATCATGGACTCGGTTGTTGTAGTCCATTGTGCCTTTTTGCTGTTTTTTCTTTTCTATTTGTTCACATTGTCGTTGTTGAAAGTTCCATTTGATTTCTGAGTCGAAATCAAATAGATCAAGTTCTTTTGTACGATGCATACACAATCGACACCTAAAATGTTAGAAAATAGCTAGAATTTAGTAGTAACACAAAGAACTAAGAAGGAGAATAAAAATAAAAATAAAATAAATAATAAAAAAATTGTTAAAACTAAATTATCAATTAACGTAGTAATTAGTAAAATTAGTCTCCGGCAACGGCGTCAAAAATTTGTTGTCGATTTTAATCCCGCAAGTGAACGGATCATTAACAAATAGTATAATGATGTGAAGAGTGTCGAACCTACGAAGACTAGCAACCAATTAACTATTTAATGTATATTTCGAGTTTTAACAAAATAAGAAAACAGATTCTTATATAAATTCAATCCTAAAATTATTCTACTTAAGTTTAATTAAATCTATATTATTGTTCAATTAAAAGTAATTTTTAAAAATAAATTCGAGTTTTACTAACACAAGGATTCGCGAATCCACCTACACGTTCCTTAATCAATTATTCGTTAATCGCTTTAGTTTATAATCATCCTAGATTGAAAATCGATTATCCTATAATAATCAAAAGCCTCTCTCGATGGTCAATCAATTATATATCGATATGCGAATCTAATTATCTCTAATTAAGTTTTGAACATAAAAATATTTATTTAAATCACAAGAACACCCTAAACGGATTTCATAAGTCATAATAGTAATTTCTAACTATTATTGGACCATAAGTTATTCAATACCATGTGCTTATCTAGATTGAATCTCTTGACTTCAATAAAGATCACAAAACATTCTAATGATGATCAAGCATTAAAACATTAGAAAAAATGAATAAAGAATAATCAATCCAAAAGTAATTAATTACTAAAACGGAAAAATTTCTAATTAATTAAAAACATGAGGTTTCATCATTCATCCTAATAATAAGTAATTTAGCCGGACATGATTTCGTAAAATATTACAATAATTGAATTAATCATATTTTGGAGGAAAAAGAAGAAAATAGAAATACAACCCGTGATTTCGGCCCAAGAATCTTCAATCTATTCCTTGATCTTCGATTCTTCTTTTGTATTTTTTTTTCTTCCCAATATTTGCCTCCCACAATTTGTCTATTCTCTATCTTTTTATATCCATCCCGAACTCTCTGAAAATGTCTTTTAAGTTGTTGTTTTACTTTGGACTGAATAGAGTCATGTTTGCATTAGGAAACAACAAGCTGCACGGAAAGTCATGAGATTGCATGGTTCAATACCTTGCGATCACATGGTATTGTCAAATAAGGTTCTGCAGATGAAATTCATCCCCTGCGATCGCATCAATGCCTAACCATGCGATCGCATGGTCAATTGGGTTCCAGTTCATGACGTTCACTCTTTGGTATTTGCATGACAAGCTTCTCAATTTTCTTTATATGTTCAATTGAGTCACTTTTTCTTCTGTTTACTTTTTTTTTGTTTGATCGACACTTGAATTTGGTTTTTTCTATAATGATAAAAAAACAATATGCCATTATACTAAAAACATGTAAAAGTACTCATAATTGTCCCTTTTTGTGGGTATCGATCAATACAAAATTGTACTTATTATTGTTTATGATGGAAATTTGCTTGTCTTTACATGATTTGATTGTTGTGGGCAACATGTGCACAATTTGTATAAAGTTGGTTTACTTTTAATGGAAATATATGCAATTGTATTGTTTTTCAGGTTGGTTTAGTTCAAGTTATGGGAAAATAATGCGAAATTTTTTGTTACACTACAATTCTTTCTAGAAAAGAAAAGTAGTTTTTTTATAAAACAACTAGTGTGCTTTAAAATAACAACAATTGTTTTGTCAAACGCCGAGAGACTTTAAAAATACTCCAATCATTTTTGGAAAACTTCAGGGTATTTTTGTTGTTAGGACTTAATAAGAAGGGTCTTTATAAAACAATACTATTATTGTCATTTCAATTTAGGGTATTTAAGACATTTTGCTATTTAAAAAAAGTAAAATTTAGATTTTAGTATAAAAACCTCAAAAACTTATCATGACCGTATGAAGTTTTCTCCGCCATCTTTGGAAAAAAATATATATATATATATATATATATATATATATATATATATATATATATATTCAATCTCCATCTCAAGCGAAACTCTCCTCGAACGATCTTATTCTTGCTCTACTCACTATCTCGGTCCTAAAACCATAAGCACCGCAACTCGGATCGTCATAATCGCCCATCAAGAATCTATCGGAAACAAAGGAGATCAAATCTAAGTGACCCATTCTCGTAGATCCTAGGGTGAGATCCCGGAAGTGGTAAAATAGTTTAACTAACTTATGCTAAAAACTTGTCAATTTTTTTAAAAAATACCCCATCCATCACCACCACACCTACACCCACACTCAACAATCTTTTTTTCAAAAACTTGTCAATCTTTTTAAAAAGGGTTAATTATACTCATAGTTTTACTATAATATCACTTATACTTATTCCGATTGATATATTAATAATATAATACAAAATTGAAATCACATATTCTCATTAAAATATTAATTTTTAAGTCAAATTGAAATTTCGTGATGTTTTGAAATTTGGTGGATGTCGTGACGAAATCGTCAATAGTTGTTCATGTGGACAACCATTGTCGATGTCGACAACAGTTTTCAATGCAACCATTGTTGATGACATCGACAATGGTTGTCGATGTAATCGGTAGCCATTGAATCTTTAATTAACTGTGTATTTTTTATTGTTTGAATTTGTTAATTAATTAAGCTTTTTTTATGTATTTCAGATATAGCGGAAACACTTAGATTTATTGTGACACATGGTGGAGATTTTGTTAAAGTAGGTAATGATTGACAATGGAATAGTACTAGAGCAAGTTCAATTGAAGTTAGCATCAACATTATTTATACAGATGTTATGACAAAAATAAAGAATAAGTTAAACGTGGATATTTCTTCATATGAAATTAAGTTGCAATTCAAAGTTCCATCGATATTCTTGATGACGACGACTTGAAATAGTATATTTCAATTCACAAGGATACTGCATTGTGTTAATTTGTGTACCAAGAGTCGGATGTTCTACATCTCACTTTGATGATGTAACCGCTAAATGCAACATTGATGCTTCAACAACCCCTCCATGTAGTTTAGAAGGTGGATTGATTGGAAGAGACAATGTTCAACTTGATACTTGAGACACTAACATTTTGAACAATTTAAAAATTTTAGCAAACAAGATCTTGAAATTATATGGCTTCAAATGTTGAACAACCTATTAATGCAAACAATATGGAGCCTAATAATGCAAACAATATGGAGCGAATGTTGTATACCTCATTCGTCTAATCCTAATCATGTTACACAAAACAATGGGATTATTCGAATTCTTTAGATAAGGTAGACACGAGAAGAAGTAGAAGTGAATCGATTTTTATTTTTAGTAAAACAGAGCTGAGTTTGAAACTTCACAATATTGATTTGTCAAATATATTTCAATTCAATGTGAAGAAATCTAACCAACGCACTCTAGTGTTGTTTGTGTTAATAGTAATTGCAAGTGGCGGTTGTGAGCTTGAAAGTGAAGTCATCTCGAACATTTGATAACGAGCACACTTGCGCCATGGATTATCAATACAATGGTCACATACAAGCAACAAGTAATCAGAATTGCCCATCACATTGTGCATCGATTGACCGATTCCAATCAATCATTCAATACCTTGCGATCACATGGTATTGTCAAATAAGGTTCTGCAGATGAAATTCATCCCTTGCGATCGCATCAATGCCTAACCATGCGATCGCATGGTCAATTGAGTTCAGTTCATGGCGTTCACTCTTTGGTATTTGCATGACAAGCTTCTCAATTTTCTTTATATGTTCAATTGAGTCACTTTTTCTTTGTTTACTTTTTTTTTGTTTGATCGACACTTGAATTTGGTTTTTCTATAATGATAAAAAACAATATGCCATTATACTAAAAACATGTAAAAGTACTCATAATTGTCCCTTTTTGTGGGTATCGATCAATACAAAATTGTACTTATTATTGTTTATGATGGAAATTTGCTTGTCTTTACATGATTTGATTGTTGTGGGCAACATGTGCACAATTTGTATAAAGTTGGTTTACTTTTAATGGAAATATATGCAATTGTATTGTTTTTCAGGTTGGTTTAGTTCAAGTTATGGGAAAATAATGCCGAAATTTTGTTACACTACAATTCTTTCTAGAAAAGAAAAGTAGTTTTTTTTATAAAACAACTAGTGTGCTTTAAAATAACAACAATTGTTTTGTCAAAACGGCCAGAGACTTTTAAAAATACTCCAGTCATTTTTGGAAAACTTCCAGGGTATTTTTGTTGTTAGGACTTAATAAGAAGGGTCTTTATAAAAACAATACTATTATTGTCATTTCAATTTAGGGGTATTTAAGACATTTTTGCTATTTAAAAAAAGTAAAATTTAGATTTTTAGTATAAAAAACCTCAAAAACTTATCATGACCGTATGAAGTTTATATATATATATATATATATATATATATATATATATATATATTCGTGTGTCTTTACGTCTTCAATCTCCATCTCGAACGAAACTCTCACTCGAACGATCTTATTCTTGCTCTACTCACTATCTCAGTCCTAAAACCATAAGTACCGCAACTCAGATCGTCATAATCGCCCATCAAGAATCTATCAGAAACAAAGGAGATCAAATCTAAGTGACCCATTCTCGTAGATCCTAGGGTGAGATCCCGGAAGTGGTAAAATAGTTTAACTAACTTATGCTAAAAAACTTGTCAATTTTTTTAAAAAATACCCCATCCATCACCACCACACCTACACCCACACTCAACAATCTTTTTTCTCAAAAACTTGTCAATCTTTTTAAAAAGGGTTAATTATACTCATAGTTTTACTATAATATCACTTATACTTATTCCAGTTGATATATTAATAATATAATACAAAATTGAAATCACATATTCTCATTAAAATATTAATTTTTTAAGTCAAATTGAAATTTCGTGATGTTTTGAAATTTGGTGGATGTCGTGACGAAATCGTCAATAGTTGTTCATGTGGACAACCATTGTCGATGTCGACAACGGTTTTCAATGCAACCATTGTTGATGACATCGACAATGGTTGTCGATGTAATCGGTAGCCATTGAATCTTTAATTAACTGTGTATTTTTTTATTGTTTGAATTTGTTAATTAATTAAGCTTTTTTTATGTATTTCAGATATAGCGGAAACACTTAGATTTATTGTGACACATGGTGGAGATTTTGTTAAAGTAGGTAATGATTGACAATGGAATAGTACTAGAGCAAGTTCAATTGAAGTTAGCATCAACATTATTTATACTGAGATGTTATGACAAAAACAAAGAATAAGTTAAGCGTGGATATTTCTTCATATGAAATTAAGTTGCAATTCAAAGTTCCATCGATATTCTTGATGACGACGACTTGAAATAGTATATTTCAATTCACAAGGATACTGCATTGTGTTAATTTGTGTACCAAGAGTCAGATGTTCTACATCTCACTTTGATGATGTAACCGCTAAATGCAACATTGATGCTTCAACAACCCCTCCATGTAGTTTAGAAGGTGGATTGATTGGAAGAGACAATGTTCAACTTGATACTTCGGAGCACTAACATTTTGAACAATTTAAAAAATTTTAGCAGCAAGATCTTCGAAATTATATGGCTTCAAATGTTGAACAGCCTATTAATGCAAACAATATGGAGCCTAATAATGCAAACAATATGGAGCCAGAATGTTGTATACCTCATTCGTCTAATCCTAATCATGTTACACAAAACAATGGGATTATTCTGAATTCTTTAGATAAGGTAGACACAGAAGAAGTAGAAGTGAATCGATTTTTATTTTTAGTAAAACAGAGCTGAGTTTGAAACTTCACAATATTGATTTGTCAAATATATTTCAATTCAATGTGAAGAAATCTAACCAACGCACTCTAGTGTTGTTTGTGTTAATAGTAATTGCAAGTGGCAGTTGTGAGCTTCGAAAGTGAAGTCATCTGAACATTTGATAACGAGCACACTTGCGCCATGGATTATCAATACAATGGTCACATACAAGCAACAAGTACTGTAATTGCCCATCACATTGTGCATCGATTGACCGATTCCAATCAATCATTCGTTCCTGCTGGAATAATCAGTGATGTAGAACGATATTTATGTGTAACTATTAGTTACGAAAAATCTTGGAAAGCGAAAGAAAAGAGACGTGTGCTCGTATATTTCAGTATCCATCTGCAAAATACATCAAATCAACGAATTAGTAACACAAACAGTCCTTTCATAATGGAAATGATTATGAATTGTAACAACAACTATGTTAAAATGATCAAAACATAGACGCTATTACTGGACACAAAAATTTGTTTCAAATATGGTAAATTATAACAACCTCGCACAAATGTTCATAAAATAATGGACAAAAAATTGACAATTTCTGTGTCAACGTTGTCGACATAAATGAAACCATTTATGTTGAACATTTATGTCGACAACATCGACATAAATGGTGTTCTTTGCCATTTTTTTCGCTTCTTTTCTTGTTCTTATTTTGCCAAATTTATTCACTTTTATTTCTGCATAAATCTATTATCGAACAACGTATAAAATATATAACTGTAACGGAGAACAAAATAAGCTTATAACTTACTCTATAAATACTTTCATTTCCTCAAACATATCTGAAATCTTGAAATTATGGTCACAAAAATACTTTGCAGGTTGGTGGAGGCGGCAATGTTAAAGATTCAAAGAGTGTGAAAAGTGAAGGGATGTGGCAATGGTGTTTTGTGGGGTGGAGGTAGGCGGTAATGGTGTTTTATTGGATAAAAAATATGTTTGTTTAGTTTGACCAGGTAAAATTATAATTTAAGCATCCCCAAACATGGAAAAGTTAAGTAATTGAATTTGTTAAAGTGAGAAAGATTGAGTGGGAAAATATAAAATTTAGGTACTTTTGTTAATAATTTAGTTAATTTTTCAATTGTTATTAAAACCAAGCATATTTCAAAATACGTGTGGATTTGGTTAATTTGTACAATTCGCTCTTTAAAAAATTCCCCATCCCCACCCACACCCACACCCACACCCACACCCACACCCACACCCAACACTTTCCTCCTACTTCGTTCACTCCCAATTTCCCTGGTTTTGATCTCGTTCTAGTGACAATGCTCGGATTACTATGTCGGATTCCGAATGTAGTGTCTACACTTATGGGGAAAGGAACGATGCCCAATCTGTTATTGTTTCTGCCGGTCGTAGAATTTGAAGACGGCTATAAGGTTTGTTTCGATTGAATTTCTCTTTTAAATCTTTCAATTTTCTGTCGTTTCTGTTTTTGGCTTTTAGCAACCATCTAGATGGCAATTTGTCCTTTTATTGTTACATAGTTTTGTCTCATGCTGATAGATTAGAAGAATACGATAAACGGGAGTTAAATGTTTCATTGGTCATTGAACTATTACTTCCATCTTCATTCACTCACTCAACTTCAAAATGTTTCTAAGTAATCACTCAACTTTCAAAATTACCCTACCGTTATTCATTGACGACAATTCTGTGACGACCAAGTGATAGAAAATCCACGTGGCAAATGGAATATACATGTGGCAGATGGAATTATCCACCAAGCATCTGAATTCATTCATGTCATCCAAAATCGCGCACTATGTCATCATTTAAAAAACGTTTTCACATAAATGTTTTCCAAAATCGCACGCCATGTCATCTGAAAACATTTTTTCAATGATGACATGGCGCACAATTTTAGATGACATGGACGATTTCAAGTGCTCGGTGGATGATTTCGTCTGCTACATGTATATTTCATCTGCCACATGAATTTTCCATCACTTAGTCGTCACAGAATCGTCTTTAGTGAGTGACGGTGAGGTATTTTTGAAAGTTGAGTGAATACTCAAACATTTTGAAGTTGAGTGAGTGAATGAAGGTGGAAGTAATAGTTCAGTAACCAATGAAACATTTAACTCCGATAAAGGGTATTCATATGAACACCCAATGATGTGATAATACTAGCATACATTGACAAGTTTTTTGTTCGAATTAATGATGTTCTTGGATAATCCTCCATGTTGCTATCAAACCCATTTTCCAAGAGTTTATTCACCTGTTATTTTCATGATTATTGTTGTCTTTTAGATTTTGCCTCCATTAGTAACAAGACTTGATTCCAGAATGCGTGTAGGAAATGTTTGGTGAGCAGTATTGTACAGGATTGGACCTGGCTTTTTTGCACTTACTACAGGTTGAGGACTATCGTTTCATTTTTGGCAGTTTAGCCCATATTTCAAATGTTTTTGGCGACAATGGTCATTTTCGTTAATTTCCGTCCAATTCTTCCGTTAAATTTGACCCTAAAAAATTTTGGATTTAAAAAGTAAAGGAAAATTTGCATCAAAAGTCCTAAATCTTTTAAAAAGTGTTGAAAAGTCCTCAAACCTTCTAATCCTAACACATATGACCCAAACCTTTTTTACAATTTTACTCCTAACTTAAATAAATTAAAAATAACTCCTAAAACTTTTCAAAAATACAAATAAGTCCTAAATCTTTTTACTTTTTTTTATAGATTTACACTTAAAATAATAAAAAATGTGTCATCAAGCCCAAAACTTTTAATTTTGTTCACCAAAATGACATTTGAAATGTATTTGATTAAAATCATATTTTTTTGGTAAAAGTTGATAAAAGTTGTTGAAATGTGTGGTTGAAAAGTTGTAGGACCATAAAATGTGTTAAAATTAATTGCTGATTTTGACTTTTGCTTTTTAGTAAAATTAAAATTGAAAACAAACGGATTCTTAGAGTCTCTACAAATTTTGTCCAGTGGTCAGTTAATTAACAAAAATTTATACCCATGATCAAAATTTGACAATTTAAAATTTTAATTTATTTTTCATACCAATTACTCCCTCCATAATTTGGTCGATTTCACGATGGTGGGGTGGGGGGTGGGGGGGTGGTTTTGGGTTGGGCTGGTGAAGAACCTTTTTTATTATTATTATTTAGTAATTGTTATGAAAAATAAATTAAAATTTTAAATTGGTCAAATTTTGATCATGGGTATAATTTTTTTGTTAATTAACGAACCACTGGACAAAATCTGTAGAGACTCTAAGAGCCCGTTTGTTTTTAATTTTGATTTTGCTAAAAAGATAAAGTCAAAGTCAACAATTAATTTTAACAACACATTTTATTTTCCCACGACTTTTCAACCACATATTTCAACAACTTTTTATCAACTTTTACCAAAAAATTTTATTTTAATCAAACACATTTTAAATATCATTTTGGTGAAAAAAATTAAAAATTTTGGGACTTGATGACATATTTTTTATTATTTTAAGTGTAAATCTATAAAAAAAAAAAAAAGATTTAGAATTGATTTGCATTTTTTAAAAGGTTTAGAAGATATTTTTAATTTATTAAAGTTAGAGGTAAAATTGTCAAAAAGGTTTAGGTCATATGTGTTAGGATTAGAAGGTTTTGGGACTTTTTGACACTTTTTGAAAGATTTGGGACTTTTGCTGCAAATTTTCCTTTATTTTTTAAATCCAAAATTTTCCAGGGTCAAATTTAACGGAGGAATTGGACGGAAATTAACGAAAAGGACCATTGTCACCAAAAAATTTTAAATAGGGGCTAAACTACAAAAAATGAAACGATAGGTCTTCAACCTGCAGTAAGTGCAAAAGTCAGGGACCATTTGTGCAAAAAAGCCAATTGGACCTAGATTTTAGGGTGTTTTTTTTTCCTCTCTCTCTTGTCTAGTAGTGTTTAATACAACTTACGAGACGTGACAACAGGGTGTTTGATTTGTGATCATCGAAAGTTAAGAGTTGTAGGCCAATCCGAAGACACTGTCAATCTTAGTTACTACGAATCCATTTTTTCTAGTTTGTATACAAACTCCTTTTCCATTTTTTTGGATGGATTGATATTGACAGTTATGACAAATTAATATATTCCCTGCAATTCTTCTGATAAGGAAAAGTCACGAAGGCGAAGCCCCAACCTGTGTCAGAGGCCCCTTGACTAGGCGAGTTGTAAATCGAGAGATATGCACGAGTGGCAGGGACTTGAGGGAGATAGCCAACAGGCCAACCGCTAGGAAAAACCCCCATAATATTTCAGTGAAAATCTGCCCCACACGGGAATCGAATCTGCATTGCCGGATGATTTCTTCCCACGTCATCTCAGGTCTTACCAACTCGCCTATGCCCCTGGGGACATATTCCCTGCAATTCTTGATGTTGCAGAATCTGGTTTATATCTAAGGAACCAAATGTGGTCGGCATATTGGATTCAAGCTATTTTTTAGTAGGGATAATTGCATCAAAGGTCCCCAACCTTTCAAAATCGTTGGAGATATGCCCCTAACCTAAAAAAATAGCACCAGACATCCCCAACGTATCAAAACCTTGGCATGGTAGATCCTTTATAACGAAATTGTTCTTTTCTTTAAATAAAAGGATAATTGCATCAAAAGTCTCCAACGTTTCAAAATCGTTAGGCATATGCCCCTAATCTAAAAAAATAGCACCACACATCTCCAACGTATGAAAATCTTGGCGTGGTAGATCCTTTATGACCATATTACCCTTCTCTTTAAATAAATAAAAAAACAAGAAACAAGAAAAAAGAAAAACAAGATTAAAAACTAACCAAATGTACCCCCAAAAATAAAAAGTAAGAAATATACCCCAAAAAAATAAAAAGTAAGAAAGAGGTTCATCTTCTCCAAAAACCCAAATTTCAACCTAAGTTATCTCATCTTGATGCAGTTATCTGAACTTGATCTCTTTAAATATATCTTTATCAGATAAAGACGATCTTTTGGTAGGGAGAAAAATAATGATATAATTCTTTAATAAATTAATGTTTACAGTTGCAACAACCTACAACTCCCACCAGCAAACCACCTTACTTTTCACCCAACTTCAATTCTCCACCGCTCTATAAAAATCAGATTTCTTGTTAATCTTTAATAATTTTGATTTTTTCTCTGTAAAGATCAAAATTTTCCACTCTAAACCAACATAATTTCATTTCACTTCTTCAATTTTAGGTATTATTCTTCATTTTTTTGCTTAGTATTTAGTGAAATGAAGAAGGTGAAGAACTATTAATCTTTGATAAATTTTTAGATTTTTTCAGTAAGATCAGAATTTTCCACTATAAACCCATGTACTTTGATTTCACATTCTTCAAGTTTAGGTATTCTTTTTTCCATTTTTGCCTTACATTTTAGTGTAATGAAGAAGCTCAAGAACTATTAATCTTTGATAGTTTTAGATTTTTCAGTAAGATCAGAGCTTTTCACTCTTATCCCACATAATTTTAGTTCACATTCTTCAATTTTAGGCATTCGGTTTTGTAAGGCAAGTTATCTGATGCAGTTATCTGATCTTGATGCAGTTATCTGATCTTGGGTTGGAATTTGGGTTTTTGGAGAAAATGGATCTCTTTCTTACTTTTTATTTTTTTGGAGTATATTTCTTACTTTTTATTTTTTGGGTACATTTGGTTAGTTTTTAATCTTATTTTTCTTTTTTCTTGTTTTTTGTTTTTTTATTTATTTAAAGAGAAGGGTAATTTGGTCATAAAGGACCTACCACGCCAAGGTTTTCATACGTTGAGGATGTGTGATGCTATTTTTTTAAGTTAGGGGCATATTCCCAACGATCTTGAAACGTTGGGGGACCTTTGATGCAATTATCCCTTAAATAAACAAAAAACAAGAAAAAGGAAAAAGGAAAAAAATGATTAAAAACTAACCAAATGTACCCAAAAAAAATAAAAAGTAAGAAATGTACCCCCAAAAAATAAAAAGTAACAAAGAGGCCATCTTCTTTATTAAGTTTACAATGAGTGAAAATCCCAGCATTAGTCAACGGCTCCTCTTGAACTCTCTCTATCTCAATATTTTTCTCTTCTCCTCCAAATCTTGTTCCTTTTTCGAGGACCACTCTTTCAAGTCGGTCATTTGGAATTTTACAAACACACATCCGATCTCCGTATAGACAGCCCAGGCCCAAATGGGAGTACTTCATTTCATGAAGGCCAATGGGTCTCACATTTGGACCGCTCTCGGTGTAACGGGCTGGAAATCAAAAGAGAGGTCGAGAATGGACCGGTCTTTACCACTGTCGAGGATGATGGTGGGCGATGACGGGGTTTGGACGGTTTACTATAGGTGGGTTAGGCTAGGGATGGGGTTCTGGGATGGGGAGTAATGGAGTTGGTGGGGGGTTGAGAGAAACGAGAGGCTTGAAAGAGTATTTAGTGTAGATGGTTGATGAGGATGAGGAGGAGAAGGTGGTGGTGATGGTGGAGAGAGGGTGGCGATTGGAGGAAATGGTGATTGAGGGCGATAGTTTCTGATAGGAAAGACGGTTGAGGAAGGCAGCAAACATGGTTCATATGTAAACTAGAATGGGTAGGTTCACTCTCACAATTTTCAGTAGAATCCGCCATTTTCACTCACTGCAAGCTTCTAGTTAAGAAAATCAAATATAAAACAAAGGTTGAGTTTGAAACTAATTCATTTGCTCATGGGTTAAAGAAATCAGTGGCTGTTGTAAGTGAAAATCAGTGGCTGTTGTTGAAGAAATCGGTGGCTGTTGTTGAAAATCGATGGTTGTTTGCTCATGGGTTTGAAACTTATTTATTAAGTTTACAGTGATTTTCTTTGAAGAAGATTCTTTTCTCATTTTTCCAAAGTTTGATAAAAACAAAAGATGGTCATTTTGTTACTTTTTATTTTTTGGAGGTAAATTTGGTTATTTTTCAACCATTTTTTCATTTTTTCATTTTTCTTGTTTCTTGTTTTTTGTTTTTTTAAAGAGAAGGGCAATTTTGTCATAAAGGACCTACCATGCCAAGTTTTTCTAACGTTGGGGATGTCTGGTGCTATTTTTTTAGGTTAGGGGTATATCCCTAACGATTTTGAAAGGTTGGGGACCTTTGATGCAATTATCCGTTTTTAGTAATATGCTCTAAATATTAGGAGATGTACCAATATAAAATGACCCCCTCTAAAACGTCCTCCCTAAGTAAACGAGTAAAAACAACTAGGAACCTGTTTTTATATTTCACGAACTTGAATCATTGCATTGCCCATCATTGGTTCATTTCTCCAATGAATGCGCTCCATTAGATTATCTTAGTTTCTTATAAATAGTTGTTCTCAAGAAGGGTACCTCAAATGTTCTTGAGGAATGGGCTTCTTATTACTTAAATTGTCAATTTCCCTCCTCCTGCTTCCAACCTTGAGCACTGCACAAAGTTCCACCAACAGCACGGTTGATTTTCAAGTTGGTGTAATTCTTGATTTGAGTTCACTGGTAGGGCGTATAGGACATATATGCTTGTCCATGGCTCTTTCTGATTTTTATTCATTCCACAGCAACTATACAACAAGGCTGGTTCTCCATCTGAGGGATTCAAAAGGAAGTGTTATTGATGCTGCTGATGCTGGTATGATTCTACTTTTCCTTCATCCTCGACCTATCCATGTCCCCAATGAATTTGAAAAAAATAGTAGATTGTTAGGCATCATTCAAAAATCATAGTTTCTATTGTGACATAAATTTGCATGTCACCTATTCCATTCTAGTTCATGGAGAGGAGAAGCAGAAGAATCAAGGTATATTCAGTATTTCCGTGTATAAGAGAAGAATAAAATGATTTAATCATGCTAACTATTTCTATTTTTGCAAAGCAAAAGCTCTCATTTAAATGGGCACACGAAAAACACTAGGGCTTACCAAAGTTGCTGTGTTACAAAGTCATAATCACGTAATTTACTGCGAGATGTTGAAGTGGATGCTATCATTGGTCCTCAAAGATCTACACAGGTCAACTTTGCGATGGATCTCGGTGGTAGAGCTCAAGTAACAATTAGTTATTTCTCTGCCACAAACCCATCTCTCATCCCTCGAACTCGTTATTTTGTTCGGACAGCACAAAGTGATGCCTATCAGGTTGAGGCCATTGCTTCCATAGTTAAAGCTTTCCAGTGGAGCCAGGTTGTCATTATTTCCGAAGACACGGAGTTTGGTACTGGCATTATCCCTTACCTATCTAATGCATTAGAAGATGTCAATGCCCGAATTTCATACAGAAGTCTGTTTCCAAAATCCGCCTCTGATGATTTTATATACAAAGAACTATACAAAATCATGACTATGCAGACAAGAGTGGTTGTGGTGCACATGTCAGAGCATCTTGGTGCCAGGCTCTTTCTAAAATCAAAAGAGATAGGAATGATGAGTAACGGCTATGCCTGGATTGTTACCAGAGGCCTGACAGATCTATACAGTTTGATGGATTTGAATGTTGTTGAAGCCATGCAATGAGTTTTGGGTGTAAAGCCTTTAATCCCAAAATTTAAAGAGCTTGAATCTTTCGCTACTAGATGGAAAAAGATGCCTTTTCAGGTTTATGAAGAAAACACCAAACCCACACAAGTATTTTTGGCCTTTGGGCATATGATAACTTGTGGGCTCTTGCAATGGCAGCAGAAAGAATTGTAAATAGGCAGCTGAATGTAATAAAGAATGCTGCTGCTATCAATTCTTCATCCATATTTGATTTACCAATATCTGAATCGGGTCCTGAACTTCTCAAAGAAATGTTAAAAACAAAGTTTCGGGGACTTGCTGGAAAGTTCTCTCTTATTAATGGACAACTAGAGCAGACACCATATCAAATAGTTAATGTAGTTGGAAAAGGCAACAAAGAGGTAGGAATTTGGACACCGTTGTTGGGTAGTATGCCCATATAGTATAGTTTTTGGCTGTAATAAAATAACAATTTTATGATAAATAAAAGTTTGTTCTTTTCATTTATTATTATTGCATTTGTTTAATATTGAGCATGTAAATAAAGTGCCAATGATCACTAGTGATAATATAAGTTGGATGTTTGCGTTGAGAAGCGTAGTGTGACACGCGGTTTATATTTTGATCATAAATAAAAGGAAAATTGGCGCAAATGGTCCCTTAACGTATCATGTTAGTGCGCAAATGGTCCCTAACCTTTCATTTTTGGCGCAATGGTCCCTAACCTATCCATTTAGGTGCGGAAATGGTCCTTGTGGAATGATTAAGTTAAAAGTCATTAAACTTTTCATTTTGATTAGCAAATGGCAATGTTTTTGTCTTTATTAGTGGGGTAAAATTGTCGAGTTACATCTTTATTTTAATTGGCGCAAATGGTCCCTAACTGGCTTTATCTTTTACAGGCGCCAAATGGTCCCTAACATATAATTATATTTTGGTGCACAATTAATTCTTATTTGATGAAAAGACAAAAATATATTTACTTTTAATTAAAAAAAATTTGCAATTGGATTCCTAACCTTTAAAAAAGTAAAAATGAGAGTCGATACTTTAATTTTTTATTAAAAAAAATTAAAGAAAAACTAACAAATTGACAATATACTAAATTATTTTGTATATTTTATGAACTATTATAAAATAAATAAAATTGAAATCATAATTATTACTAGTATGCTAATTAAAATTATTTTATTGTTATTAAGTAATCATATTATTTAAAATCAAATTTTAATTTTATCATCACAAAATAAAAAGAAAAATAAATTTGTCACAAATAAAATTTTTAATTATGCTCAACCCAACTCGATTTTATACGATCTCATATTTACTGGGTCAATCCAACCCACTTTTGAGCCACAAAGAAACTGGACCATTCTTATTTTAAAATTTAATTTATTTTTGAATTTAAAAAAAAAAAAAAAAAGGTTTCACCCCACTCCACCCCACCCCACCCCACCCCACCCCACCCCACCCCACAAAACCGAGGCCAGGAGGGATTTCTCCCTCCCGGCCGCCGTGGAGAGATCCCCTCTCCGTTCATGCGAAACTGAGGAGAAATCCCCCCTGGTTTGGTCAGCGAAAACCGGTGATTTGGGGATTTCTCTCCCTAATCGCTATGAAACCAGGGGTTTCGCGGCCAGGGAGGAGGGTTTCTCCCTCCCCGTCGCCGTCGGACGGCGGCCGAGGAGGGAGAACCCCCTCCTCCGGTGAAACTTTTTTAAAAAAATTCAAAAATAAATTAAATTTTAAAATAAGATTGGTCCAATTTCTTTGTGGCTCAAAAGTGGGTTGGATTAACCCAAGTAAATATGAGATCGTATAAAATCGAAATTTGGATTGAGCATAATTAAAAATTTTATTTGTGACAAATTTATTTTCTTTTTATTTTGTGATGATAAAATTAAAGTTTGAATTTTAAATAATATGATTACTTAATAACAATAAAATAATTTTAATTAGCACACTCGTTAATAATTATGATTTCAATTTTAGTTATTTTATAATAGTTTATAAAATATACAAAATAATTTAGTATATTGTCAATTTGTTAGTTTTTCTTTTAATTTTTTTTAATAAAAAAATTAAAGTATCGGACTCATTTTTACTTTTTTTAAAGGTTAGGAATTCAATTGCAAATTTTTTTAATTAAAAGTAAATATATTTTTGTCTTTTTCATCAAATAAGAATTAATTGTGCACCAAAATATAATTATAGGTTAGGGACCATTTGCGCCAGAAAAAGGTAAAGGTTAGGGACCATTTGCGCCAATTGAAAGAAAGATGTAACTTGACAATTTTACCCCCACTAATAAAGACAAAAACATTGATAGGGACCATTTGCGCACAGGTTTCTTAACAGACTTTTTAACTAATCCGTCCACAAGGACCATTTTCGCACCTAAATGGATAGGTTAGGGACTATTGCGCCAAAAATGAAAGGTTAGGGACCATTTGCGCACTAACATGATACGTTAGGGACCATTTGCGCCAATTTCCCTAAATAAAATTGTTCACAACCAATGTATAAGGGTTGGCACCTTATATTAGAAGGTTGTAGTGTTGACTATTTAATCATTCGGATTTGCGATTTGTCCTCATCGCAGAAATAGATTAATGGTGACACTAGTACACTTGGAGTGTATTGAACGGACCACGTGTCGAATTTAATTATATAGCATGACCGTGCGAATAATTAAGTTCCACATGATCACCGGATATTTCATCTAAATCCCTTGACAGGATTGTGTACATCTTTTCGTTAGTTTGATGGTTCTTTGATTTATCAATGGGTGAGATCAATTTAATTGATCAAATATCTTGGTGAGTTGGGAACTTGAGAATGAGTGAAGTAGAGAACACGAATTCGTGTCGGAAACTGTCGACCTGAAAAATGGGTCGAGTGACAACTTAAGTATTTTCTGTTGAACGGTTATAAATCGAGCTCGGTGTTTAGCGACGGCTAAACCGACATCTGTGATTAGTTCACGCGGGGACCGTTGAAGAAAATGTAACTTAAAGTTAGTGAGAATAATTAGAGGGCAAAGCGGTCATTTATGCTCATACCTAATTATCGGATCTCGACGAGAGATGAAATATATATATATCGATAGGTCGGAGGAAAGTATTTAAACACAGTAATCTTATATATTCCGAGAGTGCAGTCTATTGCCTTTAGTGGAAAAAGCAAAAGACTAATAATTAGATCGAGCAGTCTAGGGTCGACTAGACAGTCTAATTATTGGAGCTTGGAAAATATATGTCCAGACAGGTCCTGTGGTAGATCTATAAAGTTTTGGACTTAATCACAGTTACCATAAAAGTTTTGGACTTAATTGTAATTGTGATATAAGTTCAGGGAATATTTGTGTAATTAAATCAATCCTAAACTAATTGGACTTGGATGCAATCAGGACTCTTGTCGTCGTTTGCAATCAGATCACTTTTCGTTATTTATATCACATTGCTTGTGATGTAAATTAATTCAATTGATTCAATCAAGAAAAGAGAAGAAATTAAGTTTCTCGTTTTCTAGATCGACCGATCCGTAAATTAGTTTTGTTTTGATTAAAATTAAAAGGTGCTCTGCGCGGTGTAATCCGAGACTTGGGAGAATACCATAGAAGGCTTGAGCGTTGGGAGCACCAAGTTCGTGAATCGAAGCAACAAGTTCGTGAATCGGATCCAGACTAATATCGTTTATCGATTCAGGTATAATACTAATCCATTAGTATTTTAATTATAATAAATACGTGAACAACTAGCTAAGATCCTGGTTTTATGAATTAAAGAAAATTTTTGTTTTCTGACTAATTCTCGTGCCAGTTTCCAACAACCGTCCCATGGAATTTCCAGGGAAATGAATTTAATTGCCTTCGGTTTACACTCAACCTCAAATAATAATCTTGGGGGCATCACTTGGCCGGGGGTGGCTCGAACATAGTACCGGAAGGTTGGGAATTTCCAGCTAGTGGTAAAAAGCCAAGAATCGGAGTGCCAAAAAAATCTGGTTTTAATGAGTTTCTGAAAGTGGCGAGGGACCCTCGAACTAATGCTACCAAAGTTAGTGGACACTTTAAGGATGTGTTCGATTCGGTCATGGCAGCATTACCATATGCTGTGCCATATGAGTACGTTATTTATCCATTTGAAAATTCTGAAGGTTCCAGTGCCAGGAGTTACAACGATCTTATCTATCGAGTATCTCTACAAGTCAATCTTTAATTTTTTTTCTTATAACTACACAGTTCTCTTTTTATCTGCAAAAACTTTATGCCTTTAAATTGATTTTGGTTTCTATATTCTTTCATGATAGGAGAAATACGATGCTGCTCTTGGAGATATAATAATTACTGCAAATCGTTCAAGTTATGTGGACTTCAGTTTGCCATATGCAGAAGGAGGAGTTACTAGTGTTGTGCCAATTAAATATGAGGATCCGAATGATAAATGGACTTTTTTAAAGCCCCGACTAAAGAACTGTGGTTAATGTCTGCTACATTTTACATCTTTGGTGGTCTTACAATTTGGATCCTTGGGAAAAGGGTTGCCACTAAAGACTAGAATAGATTACAAGGTTAACTTTTATATTGCTATATGTGTTGCTTATATACAAAACTCCATGTACATATATATGGAATTAAATCAATCCATAAGCCATGATCTTAGGAGAGGAATCTGGACATTGAAGAATCTAGTCATTGATTAAGTCCACATTCAGTCCACATTGAAGAATCTGGTCTGTTATGCCCCCGCAAGATGGTACTCCCATTGGAGATACCAATCTTGGTTCATAATACAGCAAATTGTTGTCTTGAAAGTGGCTTTGTTAGAGCATCAGTAAGATGGTCTTTTATAGATATGTAGAGGTTCCATTTGTCACATGATCATGAACAAAGTGGTAATCAATAGCTATATGTTTCATCCTTGAGTGAAAAATTGGGTTGACCGAAAGGTATGTGGCATCAATGTTATCACAGTAAATAGTTGGACGCATAGTAAGAGTCACGCCAAGTTCTCCAAGTAGATTTTTAAGTCATAATACTTAAGCCGATGTGGAAGCAAGAGCATGGTATTCAGACTCTGTTGATGATCGAGCAACATTTTTTTGTTTGCGTGAGGACCAGGATATAGGATTGCCACCAATATAGACAATGTATGCAGTTGTAGATCGGCAATCATCTTTATTCCCTGCCCAATCAGCATCAGAGAAAGCAGTGAGAGTTAATGGTTGAGCTTTTTTGAGAAATAGTCCGTGATGAATGGTATTTTTCAAATAACGGAGAAGACGTTTGGCTGCTGACCAAGGAATTTCTGTGGGCTGATGCATAAATTGGGCTAATCAATTTACTGTAAATAAAATATCTGGTCGAGTGGGGGATAGGTATTGTAGATTGTAGTGCTCCAATTACACTCCTATACTGAGTAGCATCAATTGGTGCAGAACCATCATGGAGCATTAGTGGCTGAGATGTCGAAATTGGTGTTGTGACCTCTTTTGCTCTAGTCATGTTGGTCTTCGCAAGTAAATCCTGAATGTATTTATGTTGTGTAAGAAGAAGGCCACTAGGAGTGGAAACCACTTCAACACCAAGAAAGTAATGTAGATCTCCCAAATCTTTGACTGAAAATCTGTTTGCAAGAGCAGTTAGAAAATGAGTAATAAAATGTTCATCATTACCTAATAAAATGTTCATCATTTCCAGTAACAATTAAATCATCCACATAAACCAGAAAATATATAGTGATGTCCATGCACTTGTAAATGAACAAAGAAGTGTCACTTTTGGAGTTGGTAAATCCAAAGTCAAGCAAAAAACTTTTCAGCTCATTGTACCAAGCTCGAGGGGCTTGTTTAAGACCATAGATTGCCTTTTGTAGTTTGCATATATATGAAGGATGTGTTGAGTCAATGAAGCCAGGAGGTTGTTGCATAAACACCGTCTCAGTAAGCGTCCCATGTAAGAATGCATTATTGACATCTAATTGTCGAATTTTTCAGCCATGGATAAGAGCAAGACTGAGTACCAAACGAATTGTAGCGGGTTTAACAACAGGGCTAAAAGTCTCTCGATAATCCAACCCAGGCCTTTGGTGAAATCCTTTTGCGACAAGCCAAGCTTTATACCGAGAAATTGTTCCATCTGGATTTCTCTTGATGTGAAAAACTCACTTACATCCAACTATATTTTGTGATGCATGCGGAGGAACGAGCTGCCAAGTGCTATTTTTTAACAAGGCATTCAATTCATCTGACATGGCTTGACGCCAATTTTCATCTTTAAGTGTCTGAGATACACAACTTGGTTCAATAGATTCTGGTAAAGGATGTTTGGTTACAGTGTGATTTATTTGCTTGGGCTTAAAAATGTTGTTTTGGGACCTAGTTACCATGGTGTGGGTGCGAGTTATAGGGACTGTTGGAGATACTGGAGGTTGAGGAAAAGGTTGTTGTGAGGGTAAAGGGGCGAGGGCGCGAGCTGTATCATAGTCAGAAGTTGGTATGGATGTTGATGAAGTGGCAAACACCGGTAAAACCCGGACTGTGGTCGGAAGAACAAGTGTAGGGGCTTGTGATGTACTATCTGTAACAACTTAGATAGGAGGAAATAATACTATGAGAGAAGAAGAAGGAGATGACCATTTCTGAAAGAGATGTGACGGTGGAATTTTTTTGAATGGGACTCAATTAGAGAGGCAAGCAAGTCATTGGCAAATTGACCCTACCCGCCAAATCTAGGCCACACATTGAAATTGGGCGGGGTGACCTGACCCGATTTTGTTTTGAAGGCCAACAGCCCTAATTTTTTTTTTTTTTTTTTTTTTTTTTGTAGTAGTAAATAATTTAGTCACTTTGAATTGAAGAATGAGATGTTATAATAATGAAGTTTAAGATAGTTGAACAAGAAACAAAGACTTTAATGCATTTGAAGTTGGTAAGTTTGATACTGCCTTTTAATGAAACTTGAAAAAAAAATGTACTCAAAGAGTAGTTAAATATGCTAGAAAAGGAAAATTAATTGACAGAAGAAATTGAATCAAGAAAATCCTGTCCGGAGAACTTGCAAAGTCTTGCCCATGCCTAGAAGAGTAAAAGGTATTTTTAAGAAAGTGATTGGATGTGCAAATGAATTAAAAAAATTTAACTCTTCAGCTCCAGGAGGACCAGGACACTAGCATACTTTACAATTAACTTACCTCTTCAAATGGCCCACATAATTTGGAAATAAGAGGATTCTTACTTTAACAAGACAGTTTTGCCTAGAACACCATTAATTATAGTAAAAGTAGAACACCATTATAGGAGAGGAGGAAAAAAAAAATTCGGGCCAGTCATGGCCCACCATAATTTGGAAATCAGAGGATTCTTATTTTAACAAGACAGTTTTGCCTAGAACATTATTAATTATAGTAAAAGTAGAACACCATTAAAGGAGGAGGAGGAAAAAAAAATTTGGGCCAGCCTGACTGGCCCGGCGGGCTAGACGGGCCGGGCCATGTAGGCCCGATTTTATTTGGGTCAGGGCCAGTCCAATCCAAAATCTAAATTACATGGGCCGGCCCGTGGGCCAGGCTGATTTTGCCACCTCTAGACTCAATGTTGGATGAAAAGATGTGCTCTACAAATTGAACGTGGCGAGATATATAAAGTTTTTGGAATTCTGTGTTAAAACATTTATATGCACTTTGATTTGTAGAATACCCCAAAAAGATACATGGTTTTGATTTGGGTTCTAACTTATTTTTGGAATATGGTTTTAGCCACGGAAAACATAGACAACCAAAGACACGTAATTTAGCATAGTTTGGTGTGGTGTGGTGTGGTGTGGTGTGGTGTGAAACAGAATTTCAAATGGTGATTTATATTCTAGAATGCTGGTAGGCAACCTGTTGATCAAATAGGTAACAGTCTGAAAAGCATGTGGCCAAAATTTTAATGGAAGTGAAGTATTGTGAAGAAGGGTTAGTCCTGTTTCAACTACATGCCTGTGACGTGTGACGTCTTTCAGCATAACCATTGTGTTCGAGGGTGTGAGGTGGGATTTTGAGATGTTGAATGCCATGGGTGATGAAAAATGATTTTAAGGCTTCATACTCACCACCACCGTCAGAGTATATTGTGATAATAGGAGTTTTGAAAAACTTTTCGACAGTGGATTTAAACTGAGTAAAAACTGGGTAGACGTCAGATTTACGTCGTAGAGGGTATAGCTAGATATATTTGGTAAAATGATCTACGAAAATGACATAGTAACAAAAATAATCATCAGATAAAATGGGAGAAGGACGTATACATCAGTATACACTAGATCAAGTGGTCTTCTACTTTGTAAGAAAGATGTTCCAAAAGGTAAACGATGACTTTTGTTACATTAACATGACACACAATGAAAAATTCGACGATAATTTTGATAATATTAGACTCGATTAGACTGGGCTAAGTAACTTGTGATTTTGACAGAAGGGTGATCAAGTCGATTGTGCTAAATCTGAGGAGAGGCTTTTATTCCAACATAAGCGAGAGGTGGAGAATGAGGCGATGTTCTGGGTTGTGTGGTACTTGGCCATTCATAGACATCTTGCTTATTCTGACCGCGAATTAGTGGTGCCCCCGTGCTTAGATCCTTCACAATAACAAAATTGGGAAAAAATTCAACAGAAGTTTGATTAAATTTGCAAAAACAAGAAACAGAGATAAGATTTTTTTTATGGAAGGAACACACAAAACATTAGAGATATTGAAATTATTAGAATTGTGTGGTAGAGAGAACCAATGTGATAAATTCCAAGGTCTGAACCATCTCCAATAACAACATCATCTGGTCCTTCATATGTTTGTTGAATGGAGAGGTTTTCAAGATCAGATGTCACATGGTGAGAAGCTGCTGAGTCCATGAGCCAATTACCGTTGTGAGGAGAGTAGGTAGTTGTATGATTTGTTATTGGAGTTGGTCGTAGATGAGGAAATAATTTGTAACATCGATTAGCCTCGTGTCCTCTTTTGCCACAGAATTGACAAACTACTGGGACTGAAGTTGGAGCTTGATTGAAATTTCGCTGGAAGGAAAGATGTTGATTGCTTGTTTGAGGGGCCCGTGGTAATGGAAGAATGCCACGAGATGGATGATTTGTTTGCTTCCTATTGGTGTTAAAGTTGTTGGACTTATGCTTGTATGAAGAATTGAAGGAGTTAGTTCTGTGAGTGTAATTCGCATTCGCAGTAACACGAAAAGATTTTGCTGGTACTTCATGAGTCTTCATGTCCTATTCATATCCTGTGAGCTTGTCATAGAGTTCTTCAAACGAGATCGGAGTGTCACAGGTTTTGAAAGCAGCAACAACTTCTTTAAATTCAGAACCAAGTCCAAGAAAGACAATAATGAGCAAATCATCATAAGATTGTGGTGCACCAATTAAATCCAATTCGTCGAAACTGGTTTTAATACCAAGAAGAAAATCAATGACAGGTTTCGAGCCACGTCTCATGGCTGCTAATTTGTCTTGGAGGTGAACAATGCGGGAGTGTAACTTGCTGGCATAAAGTTTTGCTAATTTCTCCCATGCAACTTTGCTGGTTTGTGCTGATGAAATAAGAAGAATCACTGATTCAGACAATGAAGCAAAGATGGCGTGTAATATCAATTGGTCTTATCGCAGCCACGAATTATAATCAGGGTTTGAGCTCGACTTTCCATCTAATTCAACAATAGAAGAAGGGCAGGCATATGTGCCATTGACGAAACGGAGGAGATCAAGGCCGAGAAGGTGAGAATTAAATTGAGCACGCCAAGAAGAGTAATTTGAAGATGTTAATTTGAGAGGTAACTGAGTTGCAGCATTGATTGTGATAAGAGTACTGGTATTAGGTGGAGATGGATTTGAAATGGAGATGATAGGAGAAGACATATATTTAGGAGAGTAATTGGTCATGATGGAGGTGAAAAAAAAGAAGAGAATGTTGCTCGATGGAGCTAGTAGGGCTCTGATACCATAAAGAGTAGAATAGATTACAATGTTAACTTTTGTATAGCTATATGTGTTGCTTATATACAAAAATTCATGTACATATATATATGGAATTAAATCAATCCAAAAGCCATGATCTTAGGAGAGAAATCTGGACATTGAAGAATCTGGTTATTGATAGAGTCCACATTCAGTCCACATTGAAGAATCTGGTCTATTAGCCACCAGTTCCAGGGATTCCGCCGGTCAACATGCTGGCATGATTTTTTATATTCCCTTATTTCGTGGTGATCTATCTCCTCTTATTGACATTAGTATTTACTCGGTGAAATATTACTCTCTTTTTCCCCTTCTTCGAACATATTATGCATTTTACATTGTAACAATGCATATCATTTCAGTTTGTTGCTCATAAAATGAACTTTCTGGACCTTGTGGACACTTGTAGGACAAGGAATAGAAGGCACTTTAATTTGTCTGGTTTTGGTGGGATGGGCATTTGTTGCAAGTTTGCTTATCTCAACTTACACTGGTAGCTTATCATCAAGATTAACAGTGCAGAGGCTTCAACCTACTGTGGCAGATGTGAAGGAACTTATTAAGAGTGAAGATTATGTCGGGTGTCAACAAGGATCCTTTCTTGTTGATTTTTTTTCTTCTTCTTAGTATGTTAGGCTAAATTCTTTTTGTGATAGGATTACGATGAAACTTGTAGTTTAATTCTTCTATTTGGAACCTTGATTTTTGACGATTTGCATTAATATAGTTTTGAATAATTAATTTTGATTTCTTTTCGTCTACAATTATATACGTAGTAATTGTATGATTCTTGTAGTTTGTTTTACTATCGAGAGATTGAAAACAGGTTAGACATAATTTTAATTATTTTAAAGTCCGATAGGAGATAAAGATATACCGCTATGCTTTATGTGATCTTTAATTATCCATTACAACTTAATGCATTCTTGTGTATTCGCATTCGTCATAAAGATATAGTTGGGTTATACATATGAATATGTTTGATTTTATTCGAGAGAAACAATTGAATAATTTAGGGATATTAATCGTCATAATTGGTGTATTTTGTCAAATTCAAGAATCCAGATAAAGGAATTAACAACTACAAGTAAATTCGGGATCCTAGTACTATTCTTTCTCATATAAAAAGTAATTCGGCATAAACTTAATCTTTTATTAAATTATAATTAGTTAATTATTTTTAGTTAATAATCTACTTATTTTTTAAGCAACAAAACTTCAAAAGTTAATTTAATTCGATTAAGGTTAATTTAATTGTATTGAACTATCTAAATCCCCGTGAATTCGATACTTAGACACTCAAATCTATTATATTACTTGTGCAATTCGTACACTTGCGGTAAAAAATAAATTCGCTAATAGATATCATCTTCATTTTTCTATTTATTCTCACATACCGTCCCCACTCACAGAATCCGTCAAAAAGTGCCGTTAAATGGGTTCGCATCACACTTTTTATCTTTTTAAAACGAGGGCATTTTAGACAAACCACCTAAAAATATTTCTTTGTTCTATCCATTTGTCAAGTAAAGGACCTGGTGATGTTATATTAATGTTCAAATTCAGATTTGTTCATTTAGCTCTCATCTGTCATCTCTCTTCTACTATTTTCATATTTATTCTCTCCTCAATTTTGTTCTCTGTTCTGTGTTGTGCCATTGCAACAAAGATGTGGAAGGTAGAACATGTAGATGTGGTCAACGCGAAGATTAGAAGACGAGAATTCTACATTACAAGGAGAGAATAGAATATTGGCAATAGAGAACATTAGATTAGAATATGGTAATACAAGATTTGAATTTGACAACAGAACACTACAAGCTCGGAATAGAAGACTAGAAGTAGAGAATGGAAAATTATGTGCTGAGAACAAAAGACAAGCACACAAACAAACACCGGTAGCTGGGAACAGTAGAGCTTGGAATTTTTTTTTTTGATATATTTTGGTTGTTTGTAGCCTGGGTATTGATGTACTAGGTTACATATCTGTAGTAAATGGGAAAGTTGTTGGTATTGGTACTGTTATGTTCCAATTTTCAATGAAATAAATTGAAAGAAGTTGCGGTGATGTTATTTTTCAATTGCGGTGATGTTATTTTTCAATCTCCAATGGAATGAATGTACACAGCAATAACGTTATCACATTTGGGACGGTATCTATGAGTGTAGTTAAAGAATGGGGACCTATGCTGTGACAGAATATTAAGAATGGAGACCTGCGGTGTGAATACGTTTGAAGAATGGAAGATCTGTAGTTCTACAGCTTTCGAAGAAAAAAATGTACATGTCCACATTTGTTTTACATAAACAACAATAGAAGCAACAACATCCCACAATTCACAACCAACAACATCCCAGCAACATCGTAATGAATACACTCGTTGAATACACATGTAATAAACATATAACCACACCACAATACCAAAAAACAAAACATTTGCATTGATCACCATAAAAAACAACCATCACCGTAAAAAAACATTTGCATTGGCTAAATCGATGTCCCAAAATGTTGTTTTTCCACATCAACTTCAGTATTATCATCTACTTCAGTGATTTCTACATTTTTCTCAAAAGTGACACTTAAGCGTGGTGTTGGTGGGAGAATAAAATACACATCTATAATCCTACACAAACTAAGAACATCTACAACAGCTTAGCTATATTTAAATAGCATCTTTAGCATTTTAAAGAGCATCTATAAATTTAAAGAACAATTTTTTTTAAACATTCCAACAACCTCTTTATCCATACTCTTCATTTTACTTATTCCAAGAAACATTTAATATCTTTTCACCTCTTCTATTTTTTTGATATGCTAATTTGTATATATTATTTAATTAAAGTCAATATATCAAGTATTGAAAATTGAAATTGTTTCAATGCATTTAATAATAGAGAGTGAGTTTGGCTCTCCAAATTTGGATAGCCAAATCCACTCTCTAAATTAAAATGTTAAATTGAAGAGTCTATTGGAACAGAAATTTAAGAGTGGGTTTATTAAATTAAAGAGTATCATATGTTTAAAGAGCTTGTTAGAGATTATCTAAGGTCTTTAAGCAATCCCAACACAACTTTGTCACTCATCAACCGCATCAACCCGTTTGCGAGGGACAACTTAGGCCTCCTATACACATATACTAACGGTTGAGAAAGCCCTAGAGACTCAACAATATAGTCTAATTCAAATTTCAAAAAATAATCAGAATCAATCTCATCAATGAGATGAACTTCGCCATGGGAATATAACACGTTCCTCATTTTCCAGAAAAAAAATCCCTCCGTTGAAGCATTTCATAGTGAACAAACTCGATTAATCTTCTGCTGCTTGGAACAACAAACATAAAACAACATTTAGTGAATGATTAATTGCAATGGGGTAATTTTCTATAAAAATGAAAATTTTGAATTGCAAAATACGGAATTTCAGAAACTTACTATACTCTGGAATATTATCCGACTCTTTTCGAATTCGTATTTTTGGGTTTGCAAAATGTAGACGACCAACAAATAAGTTTCAAGAAAAAAAAAATTTAACCACATTTTACACATTTACACACGAACGATCTGGGGTTTCCACAATGGAGGTGACGAACAGAAGTTTCAAGAATGTGAACAATCGTTTGAGTGATTTTGGCACGCAACATCTGTCAGTTTAAGGGAAGAAATAAATATTTTTAGGTGGTTTGTCTAAAATGCTCTAGTTTTAAAAAGATAAAAAGTGTGATGCGAACCTATTTAATGACACTTTTTGATGGATTCTGTGAGTGGGGACGGTATATGAGAATAAATGGAAGAATGTGAATGATATCTGCTAAAAAAATTGAATGTAGATAAAATCGTTACAAATCTGAAAGATTGAGGACCATTAGTATAATTAACTCTTAAGTTTTAAAGAGTGAATGAATTCGATTAATTAAATTTATGGAAAATTTTGAGTTTTATAACAAAATTTTTATCACATGAAATTATCAAATTCGATATTTTGTGTCTTGTCTAATTTTTCTCAAATATATAGATATATACTTGTATCTACTTACAATGCACGTATTACATTCTAATTATATTAAACATGTAATTAAATGATATATTAACTACATTTTTTCCTTATTCTTTAATATTTTTAATTAGATGGGAGTATTGCTTTAATTAAAAGAAACTGCCTCATAAAATTTAGTAATTTTTTTTAAAGTAAAATGATATTTTTGGATAAGATTGATAAAACTTGTTCATTTACAAATAATTAATTGAACCCTTTTTTTGGTTTCTCAATCCATCAAAAGCCCACTAATAAGATCCAAGAAAATTCCTAACTACATCTCAAAACTCCATGCTAATTTTTTGAATTTATTTTTAGAGAGTGAGTGATTCAATTTAAGGTTGATTTCATTTATTATTTATTATGGTATTTGTATAATCTGAATTTAATTTAATATTTAGTATTTTTTTTATTATGAATTACTATTTACATTAAGAAAAAGAGCATGTCTAATTTTAATTAAAATCAGTTTTTTTTTTTTTTTTTTTGTAAAAGTTGATGAAATGTATAGTTGAAAAGTTGTGGATCCTATAAAATATGTGGTAATAATTAATTATTGACTTTTAATTTAATTTTTCAGTAAAATTTTAAATATAATCAAGAAAGAAAAAAAATATAGAAAGGAAAATGTATATTTTATTTGCACCACAAGTTTTGTTTTTTATACCACATTTTACTAGCAATGGAGATCTTTCATGCATTTATGTTTTTAATTTTTTTTGTAGTATTTTATCTTTAATCACCGACGTTTACTCTATTACAAGCACACACAAAAATATTTCTTTGTTTGTTACTACGTTTTTATCCTCTCAAACCAAAATCCATCTCTCTCTCTCAATTCCTCAATTTTTTTATATTCATCAAAATCAAACTCCCCTCAAACAGAACTTTCTCTCTCTCTCTCATTCTTCTCAACTCTTTGATCTATTATAACCCTCAACGGTCGGATTGCAGCGCAAAAAAAACAAACGGTGCACTAGTTTTAAATTAAAATATGGTTTGGCTCTTCCTTAGAGCCCCCAAGCAACCCCCCATCATAACACCTACCCCCAACAATATTTTCTCCTACTTCATTCTTATTTTTCACTCCCAATTTTCCTGGTTTTGATATCGTTCTAGTGGCAATGCTCGGATTACTTTGCCGGATTCCGAATGTAGTGTTTACACTTATGGGGAAAGGAACTATGCTCAATCTATTATTGTTTCTGCCAGTCGTACACTCTGAAGACGGTTATAAGGTTTGTTTCGATTAAATTTTCTCTTTTAACTCTTTCAATTTTCTGTCGTTTCTGTTTTTGGCTTTTGGCAACCATTTAGATGGTAATTTGTCCTTTTATTGTTACATAGTGTTGTCTCATGCTGATAGATTAGAAGAATGCGATAAAGGGTATTCATATGAATACCCAATGATGTGATAATACTAGCATACATTGACAAGTTTTTTGTTCGAATCAATGATGTCCTTGGATACTCCTCCCTGTTGCTGTCAAACCCATTTTCCGGGTAGTTTCTTCACCTGTTATTTTCATGATTATTGCTGTCTTTTAGATTTTGCCTCCATTAGTAACAAGACTTGATTTCAGAATGCGTGTAGGAAATGTTTGGTGAGCAGTATTGTACAGGATTGGACCTAGATTTTAGTTTTTAGTTTTTTCTCCCTCTCTCTCTTGTCCTGTAGTGTCTAATACAATTTACGAGACGTGACAACAAGGTGTTTGATTTGTGATCATAGGATTGATTGGAGCTGTAGGCCAATCTGAAGACACTATCAATCTTGGTTAATATAAATCCATTTTTTCTAGTTTGTATACGAACTCCTTTTACATTTTTTTGGATTGATTGATATTGACAGTTAGGACAAATTAAAACATTCCCTGCAATTCTTGATGTTGCAGAATCTGGTTAATATCTAAGGAACCAAATGTGGCCGGCATATTGGATTCAAGCTATTTTTTAGTAATATGCTCTAAATATTCGGAGATGTACCAATATAAAATGACCACGTCTAAAACATCCTCCCTAAGTAAACGAGTAAAAACAACTAGGAACCTGTTTTTTATATTTCAGGAACTTGAATCATTGCATTGCCCATCATTGGTTCATTTCTCTAATGAATGCGCTCCATTAGATTATCTTAGTTTCTTATAAATAGTTGTTCTCAAGAATTATACATCAAGTGTTCTTGAGGAATGGGCTTCTTATTACTTAAGTTGTCAATTGCCCTCCTCCTGCTTCCAACCTTGAGCACTGCACAAAGTTCCACCAACAGCATGGTTGATTTTCAAGTTGGTGTAATTCTTGATTTGAAATCACTGGTAGGGCGTATAGGACATATATGCTCGTCCATGGCTCTTTCTGATTTTTACTCATTTCACAGCAACCATACAGCAAGGCTGGATCTCCATCTGAGGGATTCAAAAGGAAGTGTTATTGATGCTGCTGATGCTGGTATGATTCTACTTTTCCTTCATCCTTGACCTATCCATGTCCCCAATGAATTTGAAAAAAATAGTAGATTGTTAGGCATCATTCAAAAATCATAGTTTCTATTGTGGCATAAATTTGCATGTCACCTATTCCATTCTAGTTCATGGAGAGGAGAAGCAGAAGAATGAAGGTATATTCAGTCTTTCCATGTATAAGAGAAAAGAATAATATGACTTAATCGTGCAAACTATTTCTACATTTGCAAAGCAAAAGCTCTCATTTAAATGGGTACACAAAAAACACTAGGGCTTACCTAAGTTGCTGTGTTCCAAAATCATAATCAAGATATTTTCGACTGTTGTTACTAACTTGTTTCTACTTTTACGTGATCAACGCAGCTTATAATTTGCTGCGAGATGTTGAAGTGGATGCTATCATTGGTCCTCAAATATCTACACAGGTCCACTTTGCGATGGATCTTGGTGATAGAGCTCATGTACCAATTACTTCTTTCTCTGCCACAAGCCCTTCTCTCATCCCTCGAACTCGTTATTTTGTTCGGACAGCACAAAGTGATGCCTATCAGGTTGAGGCCATTGCTTCCATAGTTAAAGCTTTCCAGTGGAGCCAGGTTGTCATTATTTCCGAAGACACAGAGTATGGTACTGGCATTATCCCTTACCTGTCTAATGCATTAGAAGATGTCAATGCCCGAATTTCATACAGAAGTCTGTTTCCAAAATCCGCCTCTGATGATTTTATATACAAAGAACTATACAAAATCATGACTATGCAGACAAGAGTGGTTGTGGTGCACATGTCAGAGCATCTTGGTGCCAGGCTCTTTCTAAAATCAAAATAGATAGGAATGATGAGTAACGGCTACGCCTGGATTGTTACCAGTGGCCTGACAGATCTATACAGTTTGATGGATTTGAATGTTGTTGAAGCCATGCAAGGAGTTTTGGGTGTAAAGCCTTTAATCCCAAAATCTAAAGAGCTCGACTCTTTCGCTACTAGATGGAAAAAGATGTCTTTTCAGGTTCATGAAGAAGATATCATCAAACCCACACAAGTAAGTATTTTTGGCCTTTGGGCGTATGATACCATGTGGGCTCTTGCAATGGCAGCAGAAAGAGTTGTAAATAGGCAGATGAATGTAATAAAGAATGCTGCTGATATCAATTCTTCATCCATATTTGATTTACCAATCTCTGAAACGGGTCCTGAACTTCTCAAAGAAATGTTAAAAACAAAGTTCCGTGGACTTGCTGGAAAGTTCTCTCTTATTAATGGACAACTAGAGCAGACACCATATCAAATAGTTAATGTAGTTGGAAAAGGCGACAGAGGGGTAGGAATTTGGACACCATCCCATGGAATTTCCAGTGAAATGAATCTGACTGCCTTCGGTTTGGACTCAACCTCAAATAATAACCTTGGGGGCATCACTTGGCCAGGGGGCTCGGATATAGTACCGAAAGGTTGGGAATTTCCAGTTAGTGGTAAAAAGCTGAGAATCGGAGTGCCAGAAAAATCTGGTTTTAATGAGTTTCTTAAAGTGGCGAGGGACCCTCGAACTAATGCTACCAAAGTTAGTGGATACTTTAAGAATGTGTTCGATTCGGTCATGGGAGCATTACCATATGCTGTGCCATATGAGTACGTTAGTTATCCATTTGAAAATTCTGATGGTTCAAGTGCCGGGAGTTACAACGATCTCACATATCAAGTATCTCAACAGGTTAATCATACTTTAATAATTTTTCTTATAACTACACAGTTCTCTTTTTATCTGCAAAAACTTTATGCCTTTAAATTGATTTTGGTTTCTCTATTGTTTCATGATAGGAGAAATACGATGCTGCTCTTGGAGATATAACAATTACTGCTCATCGATCAACTTATGTTGACTTCAGTTTGCCATTTGCAGAAGGAGGAGTTACTACTGTTGTGCCAATTAAATATGAGGATCCAAATGAGAAGTGGACTTTTTTAGAACCCCTGACTAAAGAACTGTGGATAATGTCTGCTACATTTTATATCTTTACTGGTCTGTCAATTTGGATCCTTGGGAAAAGGGTTGCCACCAGTTCCAGGGATTCCGCCGGTCAACATGCTGGCATGACTTGTTATATTCCATTATTTCCTGGTGATCTATCTCCTCTTCTTGACATTAGCATTTACTCAGAGAAATTTCGCTCTCTTTTGCCCCTCCTTTGAACAGATTATGCATTCTGCATTGTAACAATGCGTATCATTTCAGTTTGTGGCTCATAAAATAAACTTTCTGGACCTTGTTGACACCTGTAGGACAAGTAATTGAAGGCACTTTAATTTGTCTGGTTTTGATGGGATGGGCATTTGTTGCACGTTTGCTGATCTCGACTTACACTGCTAGCTTATCATCAAGATTAACAGTGCAGAGACTTCAACCTACTGTGGCAGATGTGAAGGAACTTATTAAGAGTGGAGATTACGTTGGGTGTCAACAAGGATCCTTTCTTGTTGATTTCTTGAAAGGTTTAGGATTTGAAGAATCAAAAATCAGGACATATAAGTGTACTGAGGATTGCCATGAAGCTTTGTCAAAGGGGAGTAGCAATGGAGGTATATCAGCCTATTTTGATGTTTTGCCTCACATAATGCTTTTCTTAACTCAATTCTGCGGGAAATACATGACAGTTGGCCCTACCTATCGCACACTCGGATTTGGCTTTGTAAGTATTTTCCATTCATGATATACCATGTTATGGAGTTTGGCGTTCTCATACCGTTCTCATCCAACTCCTTTTGGTTCTTATAACTGATCTCATATTTTCTTCAAATAAACAGGCTTTTCCTAAAAGCTCGCCATTAGTTGCTCACGTCTCTCGTGCAATAATTCAATTGACCGAAAATGGTACAATTTTAGAGATTGGTGAACTGAAGTCCGGTAAACCAGCTTGTGCAGGACCGGATACTTCTATCAATTCAAGCAGCGTGACATTGCGAAGCTTTCAAGTGCTCTTTGCCATCTCAGCGTGTGTTACTGTGTCTTGCCTCGGTGTTTCCTTGTTCATGTACCTTTACCCGGATGCTGATTTTCTTCAAAGCATCTCAAATTTTATTGTCAACATCCGATCAAGAATTCTTGCTTTGTACAGAAACTTTAAGCAAATCTTCACATCTTTACCTCCTCAACTGAATCAAATTTTCGCTCGAGCATAATTGTCCTCATTGACCTGAACTCTAGATTACGAACAGCTGCTATTTAGCCACCTCGTAAGATGACAACGATGTAGGTATTTTATGATTCATTACAAACATGTTGCTTCTGTCTATTAGTGCATGCTAAACACGTCCTTATTGTTGTTGCAGGATTCTCTTTTCTCATCATGTTCAAAAGTTAAAAGATGAGTTCTTATTCAGGATCCATGTGTTTAAACACCACTACCAGTAGAACTAAATGATATTCAAATTATTGCCAAGATTGTATAGCGTTTTGTTCATTTTTGTTTATATGAATGAAGATTTCCTTCCACGGAGTATGCATACTGTGCTAGAGATTTCGGTTCGAGTATTTTGTGCCATTTTTGGTATGCCTTGGCATGTGTTTATCGAGTGTACTTGGGGTTTGGACGAAAGATTTTTAATTGTAAATTTTTTTCATATAATGGTTAAATCTCTACTTTTTACTACCTGTGATTTATTTTCTCTCATTTAGATTTATTTTTCTTGAACCAATTATCCACGACAATATGACACCATTGCTCCGTTCTAAATTTTATTCTATCCTCTATTTTTAGTTTGTTACCTCATGACGCACAGAATATGAAAAATCCGTCATAAAACGATTGAGTAACACTTTTTAATTAACCTTAGATAGCATGGCAGACTGTCTCCAGATTTTTGTCCTTTTTAGTATTTGAATTTGAAATTCATTCAATTTTGGGTTTCCTGTGACGAAAGTTGTATAATTCATGTTGATTGATACGGATTTTTTTGGGGAGAAATTGTGTTATATTTGTTCCTGTTTTTAAAAAATGGAATAAAGTGAGGGAGGGGATTTCCTTCCAAGATGAACACCATAATTAGAGGTTACTCTCGCTGCGGCAGCTGCAGCTATTGTGGATTTTCCGATGGGGAAACCAGTGAGGCAACTGGATTTTACGGGATTTGGGGATGGCGCATCATTTTCAGTAGCACAAATTCCGACGGAGGTGGAGAGAGAGAGAGAAGAGAAGTGAAGGGGGGAGAGAGAGAAAAGTGCAATTGTTACAACGATTTGATCCATGTGATTTCAATCGTTTATTTTTGAGTGAGAAAACAAATGAAGTGTACTTGAGTGAGATAAAAGAGAAAATGACGGATTTTGTCACCGAAGACCTATCATGTCTATTTTTTCAAACATTGGCAATGTCTGATATTATTTTTAAAAGTTAAGGATTTAATACTTTTTATGTTTTTTGAAAAAATTAGAAGTAAGTATGCTATTTTCCCTCCTTTTAAACAATTCACTTAGCATTGAAAATGCTCTGAGATGATACCAAAGTTGTAAATACTCACTTCAACAATTCACTTGTCTATAGATTTTGAGCCTCTCTCTCCTTTGACTCAACATTAAAGAAGTAGAAGAAAAAAACTTTAATTTTATTGTCATAATCAAGAGTTAAAGAAAATTAATTCCAAAAATCTTTGCAAAAAAATTATAGAACATATTTCACCAAGTCGTCTTGTTAATAGTTTTGTCAGCCATCTAACATATGTTGAAATAGAAACGCATTCAAAATGTACGAATTCTATTCGATTCAACAAATCTCTCAATTTCAAGTTATTCGTTGTAAAATATTTTGAAATATATTAAAAAATACACACAAATAGAGACAAATAGGGAGAAATATCCATCACAAGGAACCCCTCATCACATGATTGCTAGGATACTTTAAGCTATAATATTCATTTTGAATTTTTGTACATTGTTGGCACTTGCCTTGTTTGAGACTTGTTCTAAGTTGTTCTATTTAAAACAAAAATACATTGGCGGACTTGAGAAAAATCCAAGTCTCTTTTCTGGCTGACTTATATACTAGAGATCAAGATCAACATACAACAAAAATTTCTTTACACCATAAAAGTTAACTCTTTTTTGCTCATGTATTTCCTCTCAATGGTACCACGTTCAACACTAGCATTTAAAATTTGAGACAAATACAAAACAATGAAAAGATTAAAGAATCAACACAAGAAATAAGAACCCATAATAAAAAAATAAATTATGGTGATAAGTATAATATCATCACAAGAGATCATATAATACATATAAATAGATGGGTAATTTACATAAATGTCTTAAATATTTTAGTAAATTACAATTTTACTAGATTGAAAATAAGAAATAATATAATACTAAATTGTAATTCAAAATATAAAATTTACTGGATAATAAATGCAAGCTAACATTTCTTATCCCTTCCCTTTTAGTTCGGCCGTTAATTCCGTTTGAGATGGATGTCTATTATTCTATAATAATCTCCAAATTTAAATTTCAAATATCAAATTCTCATTCATCTTCCACGGGAGAGTTTCAGAATCGGGCTTTGATGTACTCTGTCATCATTTCTGAAGATTGTTGCCGGTAAAATAATCACAATATCATATATACTTACATCGAATTTATTTTTTTAGGTATTTACAATGAATTCTCGGCTGAAATATAATTAGTCCCTTGTGAATGAAAGTAGTTGTTGATAACTCACCGTGTTACTGAATTTTGGTGAAAATCCTTACTGTTGTTGATAACTCACTTATTACTGTGAATTTTGGTGATGAAACATATGGTACTAAATAAAATTACACATTTTCCCCTTCCTTCATTCGTATTGTGTTACTGGATATTGGTGAAGAAACATATGGTATTGTTGTTGTGCTACTGAATTTTGGTGAAGAAATATATATTACTAAATAAAATTGCACATTTTACCCTTCCTTCATTGGTATTGTAATCTCTTTCATTACGGGATGGTCTCATTCTTAATTTTTTGAAAGGAAATTGGCCAAAAACGTCCCTAATATATGGACTTAGTGCGCAAATTATTCTTACCTTTCAAACTTTGGCAATTATATCCCTTACCTATCCATGTAGTGCCCAAATCATCCTTTTGAACGGAATCCATCAAATATTCCATTAAACCTTTGGAATTTTGGCCCAAATGGTCTCTAACTTTTGTCCTTAGGGTAGAATTGGTCCCTAACGTTTTTGTTTTGACAAACAAGTCCCTAACCTATGTGTTTTGGTGCGAAATTGGTCCTTATGGAATGAAAATGACAAATATACCCTTAGTTTAATTAGAAGAAATTGTATATGGATTCCTAATCATTACAAAATGTGCAAATAAGTCCAATACTTTTATTTTTTATAAAAAAATTTAAAAAAACTAACGAGTATATATTTTTTGAATTAACACTTTAGTAATAAACATGTCAAATAAATTTATTATTTTTATTATTAAGTAATAAAGAGAAATCATTGTGAGAAATCATTTTCTCCTGAGAAATATAAATTTTTCTCCTCTTTACTTTAAAAATTAAGTTAAATAAATAACAAAATGACGTATATAATTTTATGACATTGAACTAATCTTATTACATTTTTATTTAACATAAAAATACTAATAAAAATTAATTTACACATTATGTGTTTTATATTTGAATGAAAATAAAACGATAAATTAAAATATAAAGAATATAGTTGAATTTCTAATATTTATAGTTAATAAACATATAACTCAATTAAATAAAAGTATTTGAACATCAAGTTTGTGACAAAGTTATTTTTTTTATATAACAATAAAATAAAATTTTAAATTTTAAATAATATATTTATAACTTCATAATAAAAATAATAATTTTATTTGACATTTTTATTACTAAAGTGTTAATTAAAAAAAATCATTAGTTTTCTTTAATTTTTTTATAAAAAATAAAAGTATTGGACTTATTTGCACATTTTGTAATGATTAGGAATCCACATACAATTTTTTTAATTAAAACTAAGGGTATATTTGTCTTTTTCATACCATAAGGACCAATTTCGTACTAAAACATATAGGTTATGGACTTGTTTGCCAAAACATTAACGTTAAGAACCAATTCCACACTAAGAACAAAGATTAGGGACCATTTGCACCAAAATCCCAAAAGTTTAACAGAATATGGATGGATTCGTTAAAATGATGATTTGGGCACTACATGGATAGATAGGTAATGGGTGATGTAATTGCCAAAATTTAAAAAGTACGGATGATTTGTGCACCGGATCCATACGTTAGGGACGTTTTTGACCAATTTCCCTTTTCTGAATAATCAAGATGAAAATTGAATACATAAACAGTGGAAAGAATGTATTCTACAGTTGAAAGATCTCAAAAGATATAGAGGGTTGCAAATCAACAATGGAAGTGACGAAAGGTAATATATTCACATTAATGGAATCAGTGTGATTTCTTAATTAATTTGATTGAAAAAACTATTTACTCGATTTTGTGGAGATTGATTGTGTGGTAAACAAAAAAATGGAGAATTGGTTTTGATTTTCACGTAGAGAAAAAACCAAGAACAGTATGAGTTAGGTTGAAAATGGAATGACTTCAAGAGTATTTTTGTGTACTTTCGAACATAAATCCCAAAAATTAAGGATGATATGATTTGGTGCTTGAAAATAGCAAATTGGTTATCAATTGCATTTGAATTTCAAAATATATAAATTAATGATTTATTTTTAAATATATTAAATATATATGATAATTAGTAATGTTAAAAAATTAAAAATAATCTAGTATATTTCAAAATCATGGAAAAAAGTAAGTAGGATTCCTAATTATCACTAAAAAATGGATGGTACAAAAATTATATCCACTTATTTATAATCTATATATTAAGCCCTTGTTTGAAAAAACTAAAAAAGTTAGTAAAAGATTGATGTCAAATTCAACAATCAATTTTAACTACAAAGTCAACAATTAATTTTAATAACACATTTCATAGAACCCACAATTTTTTTTCAACTTTTCAACCATACATTTCATCAACTTATTAAAATCTGCTATAATTTGCATCAAAAGCTTTGCCAAACATGTAAAAAGTCACATAAGTTAAAAATTATTTTATGGACAATTTTATTCAAAGTATATATAAAATATTTCAATAATTATCTTCCACAAATACATTAAAATACCTCTAAATTAATATTTTTATGACCCACATTTGAGTATTAATTTAGAGGGGTTTTTTTTGAAGTGTCAATATCAAACTTTACATTTCACTTGATCGTCACGAACAAATGAATGAGTGATACAACCCATCTAATGAGAACTCACTCAACAAGAAATTGCAAACGAGGCAAAATTGTGGGCCACCATATTTCTATTCCTAGAAATATAGCGACGCTTATTACATCCCACCCTGTTCAATATAGCTAAGTTATCTAAAGAAAGATGGGTGTTTGGAGTCAAAATACACTCTATATTCATACTTTGAAAAACCTTCAATGCATCTCATTCGACCACATGAATAAGAAAGTCATTATCCACAGCAAACTTGAGTCCATAACGAAGGGCAGTGGCCTCAGCATCCTCTGGTGAAAAGTGGGCAGGAAACTTATGAGAATAGGTCGTAAGCACATAATTACCTTCATCATGAATCACTTCTCCAACCCCAATACAGCCTTCATGTGTGTATTATAGCATCTGAAGACCGAGGTATTGCCCAAACCTCTCCAAGTTGCACCCAAAGATGAACCTCGTTCACCCATCCTCTCTACCTATTGTCTTGTCGATTTTAGTAGAGAAAATGTTGAAGGCAGCACTGACTCCGAAGTTCGAACAAGGTCTCCATGAAGTACCGATTTATGTCAAGAAAGCATGTAAGTTAGACTCCAAGCCCCCACAACGAGCACATCTGACACGACTCATCTCAAATCACCCTAATGGACCCGAAATGGTGAAACTGTTGGAACCAGCAAAAGAAATCCTGCAGAAACAAAACTTGGAAGAACACAGATGCTGGGAGAATTTTCTTGTTGTATTTTGGAGCATTCTTGGATAAAATAAACAGCCTTACATTAAATAGAAATGGAAATAACAACCCACAATTTTACAGCCCTACAATCATGGTGCATGACTAAATCAAAACAAAAAAACAACTTGTCCCTTAAGACTAGGACTTAAACCACTAGAACCTAGAACAAGGAAGACTAAAAACTTTAACATCCTCCCTTAAACTGAATGCTTAAACTGATTGCTATCAACATTCAGTTTATTCCTGGATACCTGCAGACACCCATGAGATCACACATCTTCATGAACACCTCGAGCTTTAGTGGCTTTGTCAAAATATCTGCAATTTGCTCATGAGTGGAACACTGTACCAATTCAACAACTTCATCCTTTACGAGATTTCGAAGAAAATGAAAACGGACATCAATATGTTTGCTGCGACCATGCATGACTGGATTTTTTAACAGTTTAATGGCTGAGATGTTATCGCAATGAATCACAGTTGGATTGCTTTGACTATGATTAAGCTGTTCCAAAATCCTTCTTTTGGCAAGCACTAGAAGTAGCATGACGACTTGGCAAGCAGTTAGAACAATGGTATTTTTCTTTGAAGACAAGAAGCGAATGAAACTTAGAATGAAAACATAACCAGAAGTGCTCTTTCGATCATCCACGATCACCAAAGATAGTCATTGTCTCAGATAGCCAATGATATCCTTAGTTCCTCCCTTCTTGTAAAACAATCCAAAGCTGGATGTGCCCTTCACATACCGTAATACCCTCTTTACTGCTTGCAAGTGAGTCTCAGTGGGTCGTTGCATGTATCTGCTAATTAAACTTACCACAAATATTAAATCGGGATGAGTGGCAGTTAAGTACATGAGGCTTCCTACCATCTGTTTGTAAAGTGTCCCGTCGATCATTGTTCCATCTTCATCCTTGGTAAGCTTAGAGCCAAGAACCATTGGATTGTGCATTGGATTGCACTGATCCATGTTGATTTTTTTTAAGATCTCCTGAGCATACTTCCGTTGACTAATGAATATACCATCCATTTTTTGCAATACTTCAATCCCGAGAAAAATACCTCATCTTACCAAGATCAGTCATGTCAAATTCGAGCATCATGGATTTCTTAAAGTGCTCAAACATAATCTCATCATTTCCAGTGAATATAAGGTCATCAACATAAAGGAACACAATTAAGAGTTTACCTCCATCTGCCATTTTGATGAATAAAGTGTGCTCATATGGACACTTCTCAAAGCCTTCTTGAACAAAGTAGGTCTCTATTCAACTGTACCAAGCTCTAGGAGCTTGTTTAAGTCCATACAAAGCTTTTTTTTAGTTGATATACCTTAGATTCATGTCCTTTTTATTCATATCCTTGTGGTTGATCCACAAACACTTCTTCATCGATCTCTCCATGTAAAAACGCAGATTTGACATCTAGTTGGTAGATCATCCAACTTTTCTGGGCAGCGAGTGAGATGACTACTCGAATGGTATCCACACGAGCTACTGGAGCAAACACCTCAGCACAGCATAATCAATTCCATACTGTTGACTGTACCCTTTTGCCACGAGCCTTGCCTTGTATTTGTCTACTTCCCATTTTTCATTGAGTTTCGTTCTAAAAATCCATTTCACCCCAATTGTTTTCACGCCAGATGGCAGCTCAGTAAGTTCTCATGTGTCATTCTTCACAATTGCTTCAATCTCAGTGTCCATGGCCTGTCTCCATTTGCTACTCTTCACCGCCTCTTTGTATGTCAAGGGATCACTATTAGAGACTAGAGCTAGGTGAGCCATATCAACATTTTCTTCATCAGAGAGGTCCTGACCACTTACATAATCTTGCATCCATCCAGGTGGTCTTCGAACTCGTCCTTCATGAATAGGACTGTCATCATTTGAAGATTCTTCGCCTTCGGTTGAGCTGTTTTGAACTGACCCATTGTTTCCTAGGTTAGCTTCAGGAGTGGCAGCTTCAAGAGTGACATTTGCTTCAGTTTCTTCTCTATGGTTGCCATTTGTATCAGTTACTATATCTTCTTCCCACTCCAATCATCCATGATAGTCTCCTTGTGTTTAGCATCCCAATTCCATCCTTGATCTTTCTCAAACACCACATCTCGGCTCACAATTATTTTTTGAGAGATAGGATCAAATAACCTGTAAGTTTTGGATTCTTCACTTACCCCAAGTAAGATGCACTTCTGACTTTTGGCATCGAGCTTTACCCTCTTGCTATCAGGTACATGGACGTAGGTAATGCATCCAAAGACCCTAAAGTGGCTTACTGAAGGTTTGAAACCACTCCAGGCTTCTTCTGGTGTCTTGTTCCTCACAGTAAGAGTTGAGCTTCTGTTTACGACATGCACTGTCCAATTCACTGCTTCAGGCCAAAAGCTCTTTGGGATTTGCTTCTCTGATAGCATGCTATGCACCATATTCATGATCGTGCGATTCTTTCTCTCTGCAACCCCATTCTGTTGGGGTGTACATACAACAGTTAGCTGCCTTTGGATGCCATGCTCATCACAGAAAAAAGTAAACTCTTGAGATGTAAACTTTTCCCCACGATCAGTTCGAAGACTCCTTATGAAAACAACAGTTTCTTTCTCAACCTTAGCTTTGAAGGATTTAAAGATAGCGAAAGCTTCTGATTTTGCAGCTAGAAAGTAAACCCAGATTTTTCTGCTGAAATCATCGATGAAAGTAATAAGGTACCTCTTTTTGCTGTTTGAAATTGGAATTATTGGCCCACAAATGTCTGCATGCACTAGCTGATGAATTCCATACGCCCTCCATATGCTCTCCTCTGGAAAAGGATCGCGATGTTGCTTTCCTATCAAGTAGTCTTGGCAGATCTTCAACGGAGCTTTTAATAAGGCAATCCATCCACCATATTCTTTTGTTGAATCACTTTAAGACCATTCTAGATGAGGTGACCATAGCGACAATGCCAAAGATGTGTTTGATCTGTAGTCATGGAAGAGAAGCAGCTTTCCTCTTTTGGTGATTAGCAGCGACCAATCACAGCGAACATTCTGTTGGAAGTCATCTCGGTTTCAATGATTAAACCCTTTTCAGGGTGATAGATCTTGCACTTTCCATGTTGTATGAGCACTGCAAGACCTTTCTCTTGCAACTGACCAATGCTTAGCAAGTTGTTTTTTAGCTCTGGCACAAAAAAAACTCCAGTAATCACCTGCATTATTCCATTTATCTCCGTTCGAATGTTGCCCTTCCCTTGCACAGTAAGACTTGTATCATTGCCCAGCTTCACGTTTTCTTTGAAATTGCCATCAAATTGTGAGAACAATTCTCTTTTCCCACACATGTGATTACTAGACCCAGAATCAAGGAACCACAAGTGATTTTTTTAGTCTCTTTGTCATCTACATATGCCATTAAAAGCATCTCCTCATTTGTCTGAGCAAAGTTGGCCTTTGTGTCGTTTCCTCTTTTGGGACATTCCCACTGGAAATGACTAAGTTCATGGCAATTATAACACTCTACGGTAGATTTATCAGACACAAACCTACCCTTTCGTCTTCCTCTTCCTCTTCATCTTCCTCTTCCTTAGTAAGAGCCTCTACCACCTCTTATTCCTCATGGCAGAAGGCCGTGAGTGATCTAAAATGCTTGTTCGTCCATAGAATGACGGCTGATCCGCTACTCATGTACTAAGAGACTGCTTTGAAGCTGATCTATGGATAGGGTATCCAAATCATTTGATTCCTCGATCGAGCATACAACGTAGTCATACTTTGGAGTCATGGATCTCAAAATCTTCTCGATGATCACCATATCTTCCATTTTTTCACCGTGCATTCTCATCTTATTAGCTATGATGAGAGTTCTTCCAAAGTAGTCATTCACTGATTCTCCAGCCTTCATTTGCAATACTTCAAACTCCCTGCGAAGAGCTTGGAGTTGTGCACGCTTGACTCGTGCTGTCCCCTAGTACTTCTACTTCAAAGAGTCCCAGATATCCTTTGCTGATTCTTTCTTCAATATCATCTTCAGAATGGATCGATCAATGGCTTGGAACAGATTGTTGTTAGCCTTCAAGTCCTTCAACTTTTGATCCTCAATTACCTTCCTTTGTCCCTCAGTGAGATTCGTTCCTTCTGTTGGTGCAGAGATCCCAGTTTCTATCAAACTCCAGTATTCATTTGAACGCAGAAAATTCTCCATAAGCATGCTCCAGTGATCGTAGTGTCCATCGAACCGCGGGATAGCAGGTTGCACAAAGCTGCTTTCACTTGCCATGATGTTGCTCCCTCAAGCTGTAATTTGTGATAAACTTTTGCTATGATACCAAATGTAGGAACCAGCAAAAGAAATCCTATAGAAACAAAACTTGGAAGAACACAGATGCTGGGAGAATTTTCTTGTTGTATTTTGGAGCATTCTTGGCTAAAATAAACAGCCTTACATTAAATAGAAATGGAAATAACAACCCACGATTTTACAGCCCTACAATCATGGTGCATGACTAAATCAAAAACAGAAAAATAGCTTGTCCCTTAAGACTAGGACTTAAACCACTAGAACCTAGAACAAGGAAAACTAAAAACTATAACAAAAACGTGGCGTGTACCAATGATGGATGCCAACTAGGTGTCTGACCCACCATTAAGCTTGACTTTGACATGTCTTTGACTAAGATATTTAGAAATTTTTTTGACAACATTTCTTCTGTAAATTGGACTAACCAGAAAAACAACATATTCTCCAAGTACACATATACATAAACAAATTAGGGACCACATGCCCCTTCCATTACATACAACAATCTAAAGATATAAAGATAAGACAACCATTCCCAACTCTCATCACCAAAACAACATACCACAGTTTTTCAATCCATAACTTCATTCGAAATGCTCTTCTCTCCGTCTCCATTCTATTTGTCACATGTACAACAATCCACAATGTCCTGCCTTCTATTTTGAATGTTCAATTGATGTGGCGATGAGGTGGAGGTGACACATGGCAATATTTATTGTAGAATATTGTCCAACTTTTAGACAACTGCTAGACCGCAACTAATTTTTTTTATTATTTTGTGTCTATTTCTCTCATCAATTTTTTCATTCACTTTCCTCAATCTACTCTCCCTTTCCTCATCTATTCTCTCTCTTGCATTTTAGGGATGGCAAAAAAATCTTCCTCCACCTTGTTCCACTCCGAATTCTTCGATCCCACTCGAATATTTTTATTTTATTTTATTTTTGTGTTTTAAAATTTAAATTGTATGTAAAAAAATATTAAAAATTAATTAATTAATTAAACATGACGATAAATGAGAATTTTTCTATACCCGCCCCGCCCGCCCGCCCGCCCGCCCGCTCCGTTCCGTTCTGCTATGCTAATTGTTATAAAAGTTTAAAAGTTATAAACAACTTTTTTAAAAATTACTAACGATAATCTGGCGTGTCAGCAAGTCTTATAATTATTATCTCATGGTGCTAGACATTTCCCAACTTTCTAGACTTTTCTGTCGTCACTCTTGATGGATTTTGTGTGGAAATGAATTCAACGATATTTAATTTGTGAAAAGTTGTGACTTGTTCTTAATTTTGTCTGTTGCTGACAGATTTTGTGATGATAGCCACATAACCTAGTTTTTTATCCTTTCATTATAAACCCCATCGAATTTCTTGTTTTAGCTGTAATTTGGAAGTTTCTTTACCTATTAGTTTGATGATTTTTTCGTCTCTCTTTAGTTTTTGCCTCCAACGAGATGGTTGACTTGGTATCAATCTCACTGCTTCCCATTTGTCAAAATTTTTGGTTATGGCCTTTGATCAAAATATAAATCCGGCGTGCACGCATTAAGAAAGTTTACCTTTGTGATTTTGGAATGAACGTTAGATGTTTGATTTATGTTCCCATTAATTGTAGGCCAATCTGAAGACACTAATCAATCTTGTATATGGGTTGCCCAATTTTTCTATTTTGTATAAGAAACTTCTATTCCTTTATCTTTTACCTTTTGTCATGACCTGACTGATATTAGATAGAATTGACAATCTAATATATTCGTGTAATTGTTGACGTCGTAGGGCCCGGCTAAGATCAAATGAGCCAAATATGGCCTGCAAAATGAATGATTTCTAATCCAATGTGTTGTTGAGTCAAAACTATTTTATTGTACCATGCCCTAAAGATTCGGATGTTTCCTTGATCAACAACGCGTATTCTAACAGGGGAATGTAGAGAACCTTCACTGTTTCGTGGAGTTTGAATTATACCTTTTAAAACCTGATATAAATGACCTCCTCCAAAACTTCCCTTCAAAGTAAGTACTATTAGAAATCTGTTTAAAATTCAGGAGCTTAAAGCATTGCGTCAACTATCTTGGTTAATTTCTGACAATGAATAAGTTTTATTAGATTGCTTTTAATCATCGTATATATGGTAGTTTTCAAGTAGTGTACATCAAGTTCTTTAGAGGAATGGACTTCTTGTTACTTCAGTTGTTGATTGCCCTTCTCCTGCTTCCTAGTTTGGGTATTGAACAAAATTCTACTGACGGCATAATTCACTTTCAAGTTGGGGTAGTTCTTGATTTGAATTCACCGGTAGGGCTTATAGGACTGAAATGCCTGTCCATGGCTCATTCTGATTTTTATTCATTTCACAGAAACTATACAACTAAGCTGGTTCTCCATCGGTGGGATTCAAATGAAACAGTTATTGATGCTGCTGCTGGTGGTATGTTTCTACGTTTACTTAATTCCATAATTCATGTCTGACCTATCCATGTTGCCAATGATTGCCTCTAAAATCCAAAGCATTGAATCCTGAACAAAAATAATTAGAGAGCAGACGTTTTTGTCAATATTAGAAAAACTTCTAAAATGATTCCAAATTGGCACTTAGAAAACAACAGGACTTACAAACATTGGCATGTGGAAAAAAATTGTTATAACTAACTTGTTCCTACTTTTACATGATCAATGCAGTTCTTGATTTTCTGCAAAATGTTAAAGTGGATGCTATCATTGGTCCTCAAAAATCTACACAGGCCAACTTTGTGATGGATCTCGGAGATAGAGCTCATGTACCAATAATTTCTTTCTCTGCCACAAGTCCTTCTCTCATCCCTCGAACTCCTTATTTTGTTCAGACAGCGCAAAGTGATGCTGATCAGGTTGAGGCCATTGCTTCCATAGTTGAAACCTTCCGGTGGAACCAGGTCGTCATAATTTACGAAGACACGGAATATGGTAATGGCATTATCCCTTATCTGTCTAATGCATTACAAGATGTCAATACTCGAGTTTCATATAGAAGTGCATTTCCAAAATCTGCCTCTGATGATTTTATATGCAAAGAACTACGCAACATGATGACCATGCAGACAAGAGTTTTTGTGGTGCACATGTCACAACGTCTTGGTGCCAGGCTCTTTCTAAAATCAAAAGAGTTGGGAATGATGAGTAATGGCTATGCTTGGATCGTTACCAGTGGCCTGACAGATCTATTCAATTTGATGGATTTAGATGTTGTTGAAGCCATGCAAGGTGTTTTGGGTGTAAAGCCTCTAATCCCAAAACATAAAGCACTTGACTCTTTCGCCACTAAATGGAACACGATGTCTCTTCAGGTCAATGGCAATATTGAACAGACAGAAGTAAGTATTTTTGGCCTTTGGGCATATGATACCCTGTGGGCACTTGCTATGGCAGCAGAAAAGGTTGGAAATAAGAAACTGAATGCAATAAAGAATGCTGTTGATTCCAATTCCGAATTCCCGTTTTCTTTAGGAATTTCAAAGACAGGTCCTAAACTTCTCAAAGAAATATTACGAACAAGGTTCCAAGGACTAGCTGGGTTGTTCCATCTTGCTAATGGACAACTAGAGCAGGCACCTTATCAAATAGTAAATGTTGTTGGAAAAAGTGAGAGAGAGGTAGGAATTTGGTCACCCTCCCGTGGAATTTCCAAGGAAGTGATTCTGAATGTCACCAGTTCTTGCTCAAACTCAAAGGATAATTTCAGGAGTATCATTTGGCCAGGAGGCTCTGTAATAGCACCGAAAGGGTGGGAATTTCCAGTTAATGGCAAAAAGCTAAGAATCGGAGTGTCAAAAAAATCTGGTTTTAATGAATTCCTGAAAGTGGTGAATGATCCTCAAACTAATGCTACCAAAGTTAGTGGAAACTTTAAAGAGGTGTTTGATTCTGTCATGGCAGCATTACCATATGCTGTGCCATATGAGTACGTTATTTATCCCTTTGAAAATTCTGACGGTTCAAGTGCTGGGAATTACAATGATCTCATATATCAAGTTTCTCTGCAGGTTAATTATACATTTAAATTTTGTTCTTATTAATACACAGTTCTCCTTTTCTCTGAAAAAACTATAATGCTTTTATAAGATATTGATTGCTTTCTATTCTTTTTTTTGTTTTTCTTGGCGACGATAGGAGAAATATGATGCTGCTCTGGGAGATATAACAATTACTGCTAACCGATCAATTTATGTGGATTTCACTTTGCCACATGCAGCAGGAGGAGTTGCTAGCATTGTGCCAATCAAATATGAGGATGCAAACGATAAATGGACGTTTTCGCAGCCCTTAACTAAAGAACTTTGGCTAATGTCTGCTACATTTTATATTTTTACTGGTCTGTCAATTTGGATCCTTGGAAAAAGGATTGACACCAGCTGTAGGGATTCCCCGGGTCAACATGCTGGCATGATTTGCTATTTTCCATTCTTTCCTGGTGATCTATTTCCTCTTCTTGACATTTGTATCTGCACAGTGAAATGTTGCTATAGATTCTTCCCCTTCTTTGAACAGATTAATCATTTAAAACTTCTGATGGACCTTGCATTGATTTTGTAGGACAAGGAATTGAAGGCAATTTAATTTGTCTGGTTTTGGTCACATGGGCATTTGTTGCGAGTTTGTTAATCTCGACTTACACTGCTAGCTTGTCGTCAAGATTAACAGTTCAGAGGCTTCAACCAGCTGTCACGGATGTGATGAAACTTATCAGGAGTGGAGACTACATAGGTTGTCAAGAAGGATCCTTTCTTATTGATTTCTTAAAAGGGTTAGGATTTGAAGAATCAAAAATCAGGACATATAAATCTACTGATGATTGCGATGAAGCTTTGACAAAGGGAAGTAGTAATGGAGGTATATCAGCCTATTTTGATGTTTTGCCTCACATAAATATCCTGTTAACTGAATTTTGTGGCAAGTACATGATAGTTGGTCCTACCTATCGCACGGGTGGATTTGCTTTTGTAAGTATTTTTTTCCCTTTCTACACTATAAAATTTCCAGTCAATTCTTGAGTTCATTGCTACTTAGGTCTTACTAGACTAGGCAACAAAAAATTTTATCCGTAAAATGTGGAAAGCACTTCAGGGGAAAAAGTTGCATTTTGTCTTAAAACAATGTCGTTCCCCTTCTACTTATGTAAGCAGCTTCTTCTACAAGATATATACTAATTGAAATTGAGGCTTGAGTTGATTAGATTTAATTGATAATGAGCTTATTTATTTATTAAGCCTCAATGAGTATTTATACAAGTTGTATCATATCTAAAGAAGAAAACTATACAACTATTTTCATACTACTTCTAAGTGAATAGGAAACTAAATGCAACTATAATTCTAACTCTTCCCCTCAAGTTGATGCATAGAGATCACACATGCCTAACTTGGATAGTGACGTATTAAAATGCCCACTAGCAACATCATGGGTCATTATATGATTTGCACTTTTAATGTATGGTACTTTTCTATATTCTCAAAATTGAGATTATACATGATGTAGTTCGTGTCAAATTCAACGTACTTGATTCGGTCATGATGTACCGGATTATTTACAATCTTAATAGCCGATGTGTTATCATAGAATAACACCATTGGTTTTTTTGGACCAAACCCAAGTTCACTAAGAAGAATCTTCAGCCACGTAAGCTTGGTAGTGGCATGATGAAGAGCTCGATATTCAGCATCGGCACTAGATAGTGATACTCCTCCAAGTTACTAAATTTCCTCCAAAAAATGATACATACCCTAATGTAGACTTTTTATCCAATCTCGATCCAGCAAAATCAGAATTAGTAGAAGCTACAACCCTTGCCTAGAGAGGATTTTAAATATGCCAAGATACGATTTATCGCATTCATGTGCCGGTCACTCGGATTATGCATGAATTAACTCACAACACTTACTATATACGACAAGTTAGGTCTCGTGTGAGTCAGATAGATCAACTTCTCTACTAGTTTTTGATATCTGTCTTTGTTTGTAGGAGTTTGATTCGAGTAGATATATAGCCCATGGTTCACCTCAATAGGAGTGTCTACGGGTTCACAGGCCGAGTTACCGATTTCTGCCAAGAGTTCTAGTAGATATTTTCATTGAGAGATCCCTGCTTGGATCGAGACACTTCAATGCCAAAGAAGTAATTTAGAGTCCCCAAATCCTTCATTTCAAATTCATTGGCTATATAGCTCTGAAGTTTATCTATTTTAATGGAGTTAGTACATGTAGCAATCATATCATCGACATATACAATAAACAGCATGATATCATCGCCATCTCTTTTATAAAACAGAGTAAGATCTTCCTAAGCATGCATAAAACCATACTCCTTCATTGAGTAGCTTAGCCTACCAAACCAAGTCTTTGGTGACTACTTCAAACCATTCAATGCCTTTTTTAACTTACACACCTTACCTCTTGAAGGTGTAAATTTTGGAGGTGGGTCCATGTACGCTTCTTCTATTAGATCTCTATGGAGGAAGGCATTCTTGACATCAAACTGCATTAATGGCCAGTCCTGGTTAACTGCTAGGGATAGTATGACCTTAACAGTGTTTATTTTTTCCACCGGAGCAAATGTCTCCTAATAGTCGATCCCATAAATCTGTGTATAATTTTTCACAACCAGTCTAGCCTTATATCTACCTACTGTCCCATTTGACTTGTACTTTACTAAAAACACCCACTTACACCCTATAGTCTTCTTATCTTGAGGTAAATTGACCATTCTCCCAAGTAGAATTCTTTTGGAGAGCCTTCATCTCTTTTACTATAGCAGATTTCTATTTAGAATCATCAAAGACTTATTGAAAATGACTAGGAATAGGTACAAACGACAACAGAATAATAAACGCTAGGTGAGTCTTAGATAAGTGGTGATAAAAAATTAAATTAGATATAGAATAAACAACATTAGAAGAAGATTTGGAGAATCCCAACCTATCGGGTTCTTTACGATCGCGAAGAGGGTGTCTCCTACCCTGATTATCAACTAACGGATCAAAATTTGGAGTTGAAGTTATAAGAGAGGAAACGTGTGCCTCCTGATTAATTGTGGAAGAGTCATCCGATGGCACGATAATATCATCAAGCAAAAGATCGGAGTCTAGAGATGGCCTGACAGTATTATCAGAGTCTTGCGCGGGGGAGGGGGGTGACTTTAGCACCCTCTTTTCTCCTTGTTGGAACAGTCTAGCTGATCTTTCACTACTAAATTCAGTTCCAGATTTTGGAACCTTAACCGAAATCTACAACATTTTCTCTTCCAACCACACGTGTTCATTTTCCTTACTACTAATCTCCCTCTAAAGAGAAACCAGCGAAACATCCCCGAAAAAAAAAACTCTCATTCACAAAACTAAACATCCATAGACACATAAAATATCCTTGTAGGGGGGTGAAAACACTTATAACATTTCTAGAAGTTAGAATATCTAAGAAAGACATATTTAAGAGCACGAGGGTCAAGCTTATCTCTAAGGTAAGAGTGCACATGAACATAACATGCATTCAAATACTTGACAGATGGAATAGAATGAAATCGTGACAACATCTTTAATAGAGTTTGATAGTCAATTATACGAGCAGAAATCCGATTTATAAGGAAGACAGGAGTCATGACAGCTTCAGCCCAAACACTTAGGAACTTGCATAGTAAAGCATAACCCTCAGGCTACCTCTAGGATATGCCGATTTTTACACTCTGTTATGCAATTCTGTTGGGGGTGTATGCACACGTTGTCTGGTGGCGTATGCCATGTTTTGTGAAAAAATAGTTTAGAAATTGATTTACAAATTCACGACCGATGTCAGCATCTATATTGCTCAGACTCGAGTACGGGTGTCGGATACGAATACATATCTAGGAGTCGGATCCTTCTTCTTTTAAAAATTAAGATACGGAGATATGGTAAAAAAGAATCCGAATTTCGGATATGGGTATGGGGATACGTTTTACATTTTTTGAATTATAGAAATCAATTTGAATTTAATGCAAAAATATTTTTAAAAAAATTATAGGAAAAAAAAATCAATTCATCATTTTATATAATCTTTCTTTTTTTTATACAAAAATTAATTTAATTTAACACCAAAATAACACAAACAATATAACAATAACCAACTTTATTCCACCAAACCCACTTTATTCCACAACAGCCCACAATCTCCATTATCCAATCCACAGCCCACTTAATCCACCACAGTCCACTTAGCCCACTTTAATTCAATTAGGGCAACATACAATCATCGTCTCCCCAACTCCCTACACTTTTATCTACAAAAACCTAGAGAGTAAAATTCTTCTTCTATTTCAAAGTAACAACATCGCCATGGCTCCCAAGCAGCAGAAATCCTGTACGGACTCCACTAAAGACGCAAAGCCAAAAGAATCCCCATTTTTCAACAGTCAACAACGGCGACTTTTCCATTTTCTTCTTCCTTTTGCTGCCGTGTCCGACTGAAAAACCAAGGATTTGATCTGAACCCCGTGTCAGTATTCGCATCGTGTCATGTCGTGTCGAGATGGGTACTTTTCCATTTTTGGCAAGTCCGAGCGTCACAGGTCAGAATGAAACACCCGAACTTGTGTATTAAATTGTGTAGCAATTATTATTGTAAATTGAGGAATAACATTTATAACATCACTCTTAGATTTTAACAAATATACCCAGCTCATTCTAGTACAATCATCAATAAAAGACACAAAGTATTTATGAGTTGAAGCCAACAGAGTAGAAAACGGGTCTCAAACATTAGTATAAACAAAAGCAAAAAGAAATGAACTATTATTGAAACTGATTTTAAAAGGTACACAATGATTCTTAGCTACAATGCATTGTTCACATTGTAAACTAAAAGTAGAAGTGTTTAGAAACAACTTAGGAAATAAACTAAGTAAATGACAGATGACCTAAATGACAGTGCCATAACATAATTTTCTCCCTAACTAAAGTGTCTCGTGTTACTTGAAGGTCACTGCTAGATTCTGATTACAATTCCCTTGCCCCATCCAAGTAGTATAGTCCTCTCTCTTTTCTACTAGTGCCAATCGTCATCTTCGTTAGATTGTCCTGAAACACACAATAAGTACAATAAATGGTTATTGAACAATTAAGATGTTTGGTGATTTTGGTAATAGAGAAAATAGAGAGAGTATGCGCAAATAGAACAGATGTTATAGAGAGTATGTAAAAATGAAACATTCCCGACCCTCGAAATTGGCATAAGAGTCCCATTAGCAACCTGGACGGATTTAACATGTCAAAATATGAGTAAAACAAACAGAGAAGAATTACTAGTCATATGATCAGTGGCCCTTGAATCAATAACCCAAATGTTAGCAGTAGCAGAGATACAAACTGAACTAGAATTACGTCCATGAGGGGAAACTCAAAATACATGAGAAGCAGAAGATAGTGAGGTGTTAGTGGTCCAGTGGAGGCAATCTGAGTAGATTTCTTTTCTTTTCAGCTTGCTTAAGTTTGAACCACTCTGGATATTCATGTAATTTTCAACAAACATTGATTGTGTGTCTAGTACTACGACACTGAGTAAATGATCCGGTAGAGATTGAGGAAGTAGGTGGTCGAGAGTTATTTTTATAAACAGTCAAAGCTGAAGCTACAGAGTTAATCTCTATTCCTATAGTAACTTGCCTCTGTACTTCACGATGGACTAGTGAATAGGCCTCTTCCAGACTTGGAAGATGAGAGATAGCCAATACACGACCACTAACATGGTCCAACGTGTGATCGAGACCTGCCAGAAACACATAAACCATATCCTCCGCAATGCGCTTTCTCTGCTTCTCAATATCAATTGCACGTGTCATATCAATAGGTCTCTGATAATCGAATTCCATAAAAATAGAGTTTAGTTTGTTGTAGTATTCAGCAAGAGGTCGACTGCTTTGCGCAATTGGAACGACTTCTTCGTCAATTCATAAACCAGTAAAGAGTTAGAAACATCCAGATAGTTTCTTTTGACCGCATCCCAAACCTCTTTATCTATTCCACATTGAACAAAGTGTGACATCATATTGTGACTCATGGAATTTATGAGTCCAGACTTGACTAACGCATCTTCAGCCTCCCATTCAGCATAACTCAGATCATTCTCAGTCGGTGTGACTTTTCTGCCTGTGATATAACCATTTTTCTTACGACCAGCAATATGTATCTCAAAAATTTTAGACTATAAATGGTAATTAGTCTCATCTAATTTAATATGAATTGAAGATGAAGTTTCATGAAGAGTAACTGGTGACATAGTTTTGTTGTGAGACATTTTTTACAACTAGGATTGGAACTTTCACAAACAACACCAAATCATCAAAAAAAAAAAAAAAAAAAAAAAAAACACCACCACAAACCCAACAGCTAAGCAAAAACAGACCCTTAAGCCAACACTATAAACCAAATAGTCCTTACTGTGTTCCACCTTGTTCTTCGCAATTCTAAGAAAATGAGTGAAGCTAGAGGTTGAACAAAGAGGACAAAGCTGTAGGAGTGCTCGAAAAATTCTTAAGAAGGCTCCAGCAACTTCGCCACCAGAGAAAACAGCAAAAAATTCTAAAGGAAGGCTCCAGCAACTACGCCGGTGGTCGTTAACTGTTCACCGGAGGTCTTCAAGATGCAGGCTCCGGCAGCCTGGGTTGGTCGCTCCAGAAACTTCGCGACAGAAGAAGTAGCAAAAAGTGGATCTACGAAGGAAAAAGGAACGCCGGGGGTCTCCGGTGGTCTGGGCATCGCTCCGGCAGCTTGGCTGTGGTATTGGGCCGCGGCTAGGGTTTCGGGGAATTTTTTTTTTCTTCTTTAGCCTCGATACCAAATTGATAATGAGCTTATTTATTTATTAAGCTCCAATGATTATTTATACAAGTTGTATCCTAGAAGGAAACTATACAACTACTTCTAAGTAATTCTAACTGATTTAATTAGTCCAATCAATGAAATTTAAAATACTGAATCGAGAGCTAGCCGTACACCATATTACAGCATCTATCCATGAATTGAGTTGTTCATGCTACTGATAGACTCATCTTTGTTTATAATCTACAGGCTTTTCCTAAAGGTTTGCCTTTAGTTGCTGATGTCTCTCGCGCCATAATTCAATTGACAGAAAACGGTACTATAGTAGAGATTGGTCAACTGAATTCTAGTAATTCAGCATGTGCAGGACCAGAAAGTGCTATCACCCCAAGCAGCATGACACTGCAAAGCTTTCAGGTGCTTTTTGCCATCACAGGATGTGTCACAATGTCTTGCCTCCTTGTTTCGTTAATCATGTATCTTTATAAGAACAGAGGTTTTCTTCAAGGAATCTCAATTTTTAATGTAAATATCTGGTCAAGAATTCATGCATTATGTGGATGCTTCATGCAAATCAACCTCTCATCTCGTTCCAAGGCTGGACATGCTAAAAATCAGATTCTAGAACTTGAAGAAGTTGGTTGAAAGCAGCTATAAGCTTCATCAATGTCCTCATCATTTTTGTGTAACAAGATGCAACAGATGGTGTGAATATCAAATTTTAAGTTCTTACTGATTGTAAAGATTATCCAGTTAATGTATTAATATATGGGTAGACAGTCTTTTTCTTATTTGTTAATTCTTTTAGTGCACTTTTGTACATACATGCCATGCCGTTTAAGTCATTAGTCTTCCTATTTCAATTTTGTACAGATTTGTATTACAAAGCCTTCACCCGCCTTCTTCACACCGTGTTTGCCTTTTTTTTCACAAATATTAACATGGTATCAAAGCCGATAAGGTCTCTACTGTCTTCATCTTTTCATTTATAGGTTTGTTTTAAAAAAAAAAAAAAACTCCAAAGGAGTTATATTCATTGCCTGTATAAGTCTATGCACCATGCCAAAATTTATAGGTTTCGTTTTGGGAGATTCAAAATTGAGTTCTATTTATACTTGCAATGTTAGATTTGAGTTTTGAATATTATTTGTTTTGGAGGATTGGTTTCTCTGTCTTTGGCACATTTGTTGGTTTGTTTGAGCAATGAATTAAATTTGTTCACTCGGACATTGTGCATTGGTCTTTCTTCCATTTTCTCTGAGTTGCTTGTTCAAGAAACTCGATTAAACGCTTTACTAGGAGCCAAAACATCTAATTCTAAGCAAGTGTTTGTTGTGAGTATTATCATGGAACAATATTTGGTTGCTTGATTGAATTCTAATACTGAGAAGTGGAAATTTAGAAGACCTCACGACGAGTGCTCTTCTTGTTATTACATTTGTAACCTTTATTGTTACATCTGGTCCACATATCATATGTAAAAGAAATCATATTAGTAAAATTTTTAAATCATGTTCTTTCATCTGATGAAATAATTTTAGCGGTGAGCATGAAGCGTATTTCTAGAACTAAAAGTATACTTTGGGTTGGATATACTGTTGTATAAACTTTGTGAAGAGCACATTATCTGCAAAGTTGAAAGCCATCTCGGCTGTTCTTACAAACTTCACCATCCCTTCTTGCATATTCTTTTGCGGATAAGCATCTCGGAATAACTGTGCACGGGAAGACGATGAGTAGCCATTTTGGTTTGATTGAGAGGCACCATTCTGATCACTGTGTCGCATTGTGGATGTAATGTATCTACCAGAAAAGAAAATACGCCAAATGTGTTCTTGTTTTTTCGGTTCACAAAATTTCAACAGTCGAACAAGGTTTTGCTTAGATTGACATTTCTTAACTTCATGAATTTCTTGTCATTTAGTTTGTTGGCTTTTTCAATAAATTCAACAATATTGGACAGAAAATTGATTTCTAATTTATATTTTTGTCTCATGCTTAAAGATTTTAAAGAATTTGATAGAGGAAATTATACTTTTTAACACCCCAATGATAATGATGTGATGATAACAGTTTTTTACTCTTTCATCATCAACACCAAGAAGTTTTTCTAGTTTGAGATGTAAATTGGGATGAATATCAGGTGTATTATGATGTGATGATAACAGTATAAATTTGTTTTTTACTCTTCATTATCAACACCAAGAAGTTTTTCTAGTTTGAGATGTAAATTGGAATGAATATCAGGTGTTTGATTTTATTTTTCTTTTTAACAGGGCCTGCATTCACTACAAAAACTATGATGCAGGCTCGACTACTTGGGCTGACCTTAGGTGGGCACCCCTCCAAAGTCCAATGGAAGTCGCCAACCTAGGCCCTGGGTCTTCTTGATCGCTCATGAACCTAGTCGAGGTAAGTATTCAGGTGTTTGATTTATGATCATAGAAATTGTATGCCGATCTGAAGACACCATCAATCTATTATGATATCTGTCAAACGTAAACCATTTTTTCAATTATATATTTTGTATAAGAAGCTTCTTTTCCTTTATCTTTTACCCGTTCTTTTTACTTGACTGATATTTGATAGCTTTGACAAACTAAAGTATCCAGCTAGCAACAAATGAAGCCAAATACGGCCTGCACAATGGATTATTCCTAATCCAAGATGTCGTAGAGTCAAACTCTTTTTAATAATAATATCCCCCAAAGATTTAGAGATTATAACAATGTAACCTTTTTGTTTCTTTGGCCAATGAAGTCATAATAATAGGACAATGAGGAGAACTTTCTCCATTTTGTGGAGCCTGAACTATGCCTTAACCCATTTTCTAGAGGGTTATTAAAAGCCTGATAAAAATGACATCCTCCAAAACATTCATGTACTCTACTTTTTATCGTATAGCAACCTGTTTTTAATCTTCAGGAACTAAAGCAATGTGTTGACTAGTTCCAATTCATTTCTTATAATGAATTAGTTCCATTAGGTTATTTTTTATAATCATATATATGTATTAGTTTTCACAAATTGTACATCAAGTGCTCTGGAGCAATGGATTTCTTGTTACTTCAGCTGTCAATTGCCCTTCTTCTGTTTCCCACTTCGAGTACTGAACAAAATTCCACTGGCAGCATAATGAATTTTCAAGTTGGTGTAGTTCTTGATTTGAATTCACCGGTAGGGCGTATAGGTCAGAGCTGCTTGTCCATGGCTCTTTCTGATTTTTATTCAGTTCACAGCAACTATACAACTAGGCTGGTTCTTCATCTCAAGGACTCAAATGATAGTGTTATTGATGCTGCTTCTGCTGGTATGTTTTTACTTTTCCATCATCTGAGAATTCTGGTCTGACCTATCCTTGTTGTCAATGAATGGCTCTAAAGTTCTACACACTGAATCCTGAACAAATGTACTGAGAACAGATATTTTTGTCAATATAACAAAAACGCATAATTGATTTCTCTTTCAAGCATGCCAAATCTATATTTGAAAAGCAAATATAGCCATTTACATGGACACATATAAAACAAGAGGTCTTACCAATATCAGCATGTCCCTAATAATAATAATAAAGATATTTTGATTTGTGACTAAAAGTATACTACTTTTACCTGATCGATGCAGCTCTTGATTTGCTGCGAGATATTGAGGTGGATGCTATTATTGGTCCTCAAAAAGCTACACAGGTCAACTTTGTGATGGACATCGGAGATATAGCTCATGTACCAATTATTTCTTTCTCTGCAACAAGCCCTTTTCTCATCACACGAACTCCTTATTTTGTTCAAACAGCGCAAAGTGACGCTGATCAGGTTGAGGCCATTGCTTCCATAGTTAAAGCTTTCCAGTGGAGCCAAGTCGTCATTATTTATGAAGATACGGAATATGGTACTGGCATTATCCCCTATCTGTCTAACGCATTACAAGATGTCAATGCTCGAGTTTCATATAGAAGTGCTTTGCCAAAATCAGCCACTGATGATTTTTTAAGCAAAGAACTATATAAAATGATGACCATGCAGACAAGAGTATTTGTGGTGCACATGCCACTGCCTCTTGGTACCAGACTCTTTCTAAAATCAAAGGAGTTAGGAATGATGAGTCATGGCTATGCCTGGATTGTTACCAGTGGCTTGACAGATCTATTCAGTTTGATGGATTTTGATGTTGTTGAAGCTATGCAAGGTGTTTTGGGTGTAAAGCCTCAAATCCCAAAATCTAAAGAGCTTGACTCTTTCACTACTAGATGGAAAAAGATGTTTTATGAGGCTTATGAAGACATCAAACCGACAGAAGTAAGTATTTATGGCCTTTGGGCATACGATACAGTCTGGGCTCTGGCTATGGCAGCAGAAAGAGTTGGATATAGGCGGCTGAATGGAATAAAGAATGATCGTGATTTCAATTCTTCAGTCTCATTTCCTCTAGGAATTTCTGAAACCGGTCCTGAACTTCTCAAAGAAATTTTAGAAATAAGGTTTCGAGGGCTCGCTGGAGACTTTTATCTTCTTAATGGACATCTGGAGCGGAAATCATATCAAATAGTTAATGTTGTAGGGAAAGCTGAAAGAGAGGTAGGAATTTGGACACCGTCCCATGGAATTTCCAAGGAAGTCAATCTGAATGTCGCCAATTCTTACTCAACCTCAAAGGAGAATTTCAGGAGTATCATTTGGCCTGGGGACTCAGTAACAGCACCAAAGGGATGGGAATCTCCAGTTAGTGGTAAAAAGCTAAGAATTGGAGTGCCAGAAAAATCTGGTTTTAACGAATTCCTGCAAGTGGTGAGGGATCCTCAAACTAATACTACAAAAGTTAGTGGATACTTTAAAGAGGTGTTCGATTCTGTCATGGCAGCATTACCATATGCTGTGCCATATGAATACGTTCCTTATCCCTTCGAAAATTCTGACGGTTCAAGTGTCGGAAGCTACAATGATCTCATATATCAAGTTTCTCTGCAGGTTAATCATACCTTTATTTTTTGTTCTTATGACTACATAGTTCTCTTTTTCTCTGCAAAAACTCTATTGGTTTTATGTAGTATTCATTGGTTTTTGTTCCATTTTTCTTTGCCGATAATAGGGAAAATATGATGCTGCTCTGGGAGATATAACCATTACTGCTAACCGATCAATTTATGTGGACTTCACTTTGCCATATGCAGAGGGAGGAATTACTAGTATTGTGCCAATTAGATATGAGGATGCAAATGATAAGTGGACTTTTTTAGAGCCCCTGAATGAAGAACTGTGGCTAATGACTGCTACATTTTATATCTTTACTGGTCTGTCAATTTGGATCCTTGGAAAAAGGATTGACACTAGTTCCCGGGGTAGAACCGGTCAACATGCTGGCATGATTTGTTATTTTCCCTTCTTTCCCGGTGACGTATCTCCTCTTCTTGACATTAATATTTACACCGTGAAAATTACTATAGTTGAACAGATAATTCATTTTACATTGTATCAATGCTTATCATTTTACTTTGTGGATCTTCCAATAAAATTTCTGATGGAACTTGTGTCCACCTGTAGGACAAGGAATTGAAGGCACTTTAATTTGTCTGATTTTGGTGGCATGGGCATTTGTTGCAAGTTTGCTAATCTCGACATACACTGCTAGCTTATCATCAAGGTTAACATTGCAGAGGCTTCAACCAGCTGTCACAGATTTGAAGGAACTTATTAAGAGTGGAGATTATGTTGGGTGTCAACAAGGATCCTTTCTTGTTGATTTCTTGAAAGGTATAGGTTTTGAAGAATCGAAAATCAGGACATATAAGTCTACTCACGATTGCGACGAAGCTTTATCAAAGGGAGGTAGAAGTGAAGGTATATCGGCCTATTTTGATGTTATGCCTCACATCAGGATTTTATTATTTGAATTCTGCGGGAAATACACGATACTTGGCCCTACCTATCGTACAGATGGATTTGCTTTCGTAAGTATTTTACCTTTCATGATACTATACTAGTTTCCATCAAGTCTTGGACCAGATCCATCTCCTGTACTACTATGTTATGGAGTTTGGCATTCTGCTCTCGTAGATAACGGTCATGGGTCGAGTATACTCCTTGATCTGGTCACTCATGTTACTGATAATCTTATATTCTTTTAAAATCAACAGGCGGTCATGGGTCGATTTTGCTCATTGGTCTGGTCACTCATGTTACTGATCATCTTATATTCTTTTAAAATCAACAGGCTTTTTCTAAAAGCTCGCCCATAGTTGCTGATGTGTCCCGTGCCATAATTGAATTGACAGAAAATGGTAGAATAATGGAGATTGCTCAGCTGAAGTCCAGTAATCCAGCATGTGTAGGACCAGATAGTTCCATCACCCCAAACAGTGTGACATTGCAAAGCTTTCAGGTTCTCTTTGCCATCACAGGGTGCGTTACAGTGTCGTGCCTCGTCATTTCCTTGCTCATGTACCTTTATCAGAACCCAGGTTTTCTTCAAAGCATCTCGGATTTTAATGACAATATCTGGTCAAGAATTCATGCATTATGCAGATACTTCAAGCAAATCGACCTCTCATCTCATTCCAAGGCTGGAAATACTGAAAAAAAGATTCCTAAAAGTTCAAGAAATTCTCTCTCCACAGATTCCAATTGACCTCGATGTCTGAGACAAATTCTCCCACGAGCCTAATTGACCCCGTTTCATCAAAACAAAAGATTGATGCCTCCTTGGCCATTGCCCTGAACTCTGGATTACATACATTTGCTAACTAGCTTGACTTGTAAGTACGATGATAATGGTATGTGTTTTATGATTGTCATATTACTCATTATAGATAGAATTTTAGATAGAAATTGTTTAGCGTTTGTGCAGAACTGACTTTCACTGGCATAGATAACAATTTCACGTCTATATATGTATGTATGGCTTACCAATAACTCATAAATCCCATATTTTTGTGGGTTGTGATTAATTGCCACAATCAATGGATCCTCAAAACCGATGATCTAGCCATGAGCAGGTTGAAGTAGAGAGCATTGTAGGGCCCAACGCACGTATGTTGGAAATTTCTTTTAGTACACACTGCCACCTTATTTGTAGCAGCAGATCACAAATTTCATTATTCTTTTATACATAACTAGACTAAATAAGGTAAAATATGTGTTGCTTTAATTATGATCATATATACAATATATTCTTCTATACATAGCTAGACTAAATAGGGTAGAATATATACTGCCTTTGATAGAATATATTAACATCTCTCTTCAAATTGATGTTGGGCAATCAAGAAGCATCAATTTGTCAATCATGAACTGATGGCGATGACGAGAGAGAGCTTTGGTGAAGACATCAGCAGTTCGGTACTCAGTGGAAAGGTGTGGAAGAGTAATCTCATGGCGAGCAAGGGATTCACGAATGGAATGACAATCCACTTCAATATGTTTGGTGTGCTCATGAAAAACGGGATTAGCAGCAATCTGAATAGCACTAGTATTATTAGCATGAAGAGGAGTAGGAGTAACTGCGGAACACTAAGTTCACCTAACAACCCGCGAAGCCATTCAATTTCAGAACAAGCAGATGACAAAGCTCGATATTCAGATTTGGTGGATGACTTCGAGACATGAGCCTGCTTTTTGCTCTTCCAAGAAATAAGAGCATTATCAAGAAACATGCACCAACCTGTAATAGAACGACGAGTATCTACACATCAGCCCAGTCGGCATCACTAAAGCCCTCCAACTTTAAAGAATTCCCTAAAGAAAAAAACAAACCGCGACAAGATGTCCCTTTAAGGTATCGAAGAAGACGACGAATAGCTGCCAAATGTGTTTGAGCATGCATAAACTGACTGACGTGTTGAACAACAAACGAGATATCAAGTCTAGTAATGGTCAAATAATTCAAACTGCCCACTAGCTGCCGATATATCAAGGGATCAGATAAGGAATCACCACCCGCTTGATGCAGCTTTAAATTGACATCCATAGGTGTAAGACACGAATTACTGTCCTGAAGACCAACTAACGAAAAAGTTCTTGGGTATACTTTTGCTGATGTAAGAGCATGCCATTCAGACAATGTTGGACCTCAAGTCCAAGAAAATACTGCAGTAAACCAAGATCTTTCATATGAAATGAAGATTTGAGGCGCTACTGGAGTTGCTCAATTAATTGGAGGATCAGATCCAGTAATCACAATATTATCGACATATACAAAAAGTATAACGATTCCAACAGCAGTCTTGCAAAAGAAGAGAAATGAGTCATATTGACTCTGAGTAAAAGAAAAATCCAGTAGAGCAGTACGAAACTTCTCAAACCATGCCTGCGGTGCCTGTTTCAAACCATATAGAGAACGTTTCAAGCGACAAACCTCAACAGAAGAAGGAGGAAACAAGCCAAGATGAGGAGACATAAATATTTCTTCCTTCAGATCACCATGTAAAAATGCATTCTTCACATCCATCTGATGAAGCAACTATCTTTTCGAAATAGCAATGGCCATAACAGTGCGGACAATAGTCATTTTGGCCACGGGAGCGAATGTTTCTTCATAATCAAGCCCATACTCCTGCCGATTCCCGAGGGCCACCAGACGAGCTTTATGTCTTTCAATTGAGCCATCAGCACGTAGTTTGATGGTGTATACCCATTTGCACCCAATAAGCTTAGCTCCAACAGGACAAGGGACGATGTCCCAAGTGTGATTGTCTTGAAGAGCTTGAAGCTCGTCCTGCATATCTTGGCGCCAACACTCTTGAGTAGAAGCCTGAGAATAAGACTTAGGCACAGAAGTCGTATCAAGAGTAGCCTTAAGAGTAGAAGAATAAAATCCATACCAATCTGGAGGTCGAGAAACCCTAGTAGACCGGTGGGGCTCATGCAATACAGGATTAGGTGGCGGTTCAGAAGAAGGAAGAGGTAGTGGGCGACGTCAGCTGGTACACAATACTTGGCTGAAAACGAGTATGAGTACTAGATACATCATCAAAAGAAGAAAGGAAAATAGAGGAAGAAACAGGATTAGTACGAGACGGAAAGAAATATTGGTTTTCAAAGAAAATCACATTTCAAGAAATACGAAGTTTGTTAGCATCCGCATCATAACATACAAACCGTTTATGAGAGTTACTATAGCCAAGAAAAGCACACTGAACAGCTCGAGCAGCAAGCTTGTGACGTTCAACGAGAGGTAAGTGAACAAAACAGATGCAACCAAAAATATGCAAAGAATTATAGTCAGGAGGAACACCAAACAAACGAGAATATGGAGAATCAAGGTGCAAAGTAGGAGAAGGCAAACGATTAATCAAATATACAGGTGTAGATAATGCCTCTACCCAAAATCTCGGGAGGCACGGAAGATTCAAGCATCAAGGTACGACCAACATCTAAAAGGTGTCTATTCTTACACTCGGCGACTCTATTTTGTTAAGAGGTGTAAGGACATGAACGCTGAGAGAGAATACCTTTGACCTTTCAGTTGTAGGAAAGATTGAAAATCATGAGACATATATTCTCCCCCAGAATCTGAACATAAGGTCTTAATACATGTAGAAAATTGTGTTTCTACATAGGCAACAAAAGTTTAAAAGGTCAAAAACACATCAGCTTTAGAACGAAGAAAATAGACCCAAGTGAAACGACTATAATCGTCAATAAATGTCACAAAATACATATATTGAGCATGAGAAAGAACATGACTCATACCCCAAACATCAGAATGAATAATCTCAAAACATGTAGAAGCACGACTACCTAGTAAAGGAAATGGTAAAGATTTGCTTTTACCAAGTTTACAAGATACACAATCAAAAGACAAAGAAGAGCATGCATTTGTATTGCTCAAATAACCATGTTTCATAAGATGTGTCAAAATTACAGAGTTGGGATGTCCCAATTTCTTATGCCAAAAATGGCTATTATTAGCAATAGTAGAATAACCAACAGAAATTGAACGATGAATGGAAAACGACTGAAAAGGAAAAAGACGTCCCACTTTAGGCCCCTTCGCTATCTCCTATCCCGACACTTAATCCTGCACACGACAACCACTATGATCAAAATAAAGAGAACAATTTGCTTCTACTAATTGTCCAACAGAAATGAGATTGACAGATAAAATAGGAGATACAAAAACATTAGTAAAGGAAGACCCCAGATTTCCAACTGCAGTAATAAGAAGAATACTGCCATCGGCGATCTGAATATGTTGCTCACCATCATACTTACAAACATAATGCAAAGATATCGGACTGCCGGTCATGTGATTGGAAGCCGCATAATCAATTAACTAAGGAGAAGGAAGAAGACATTTCTTACCTTGAAGACCAAGAGCAGAAAAAACGAAAATAATCATTTGTTGAACCTGCTCAGGGGTAATGTTAGAGGAAAAACCGAAGCAAAGAAGTTGAGCGAAGAGGCAAGCATAAAGGTGGGTGAGCAGATGAAAAGCGAGGAGGCGAGATCGATTATGAGGGCGTATATGACAATCCTTAATGATATGGCCTTTCTTCTTGCAATAATTGTAGAATTTCTTGCTGCAATGTTTTGCAATGTGCCCAACTTCTTTGCAATTGTAACACTGCGGTGGAGATTTATATCGTCCTTTGCCGTGAGCAGCGTAGGCTACATTAACCATCTCAGTACTACCATTAGCATTTTGAGCAATGCCAAGTTGTGAAGTGAGACATTGTTCTTCACGCAAGAGTTCGCCCAAGCAAACATTAACCCAGCTCGTGCACTTTCAAACTCAGGTCAAAGTTTTATCAAAAATTGATCCCGCTGGCTCTCATAATGAACCGCTTGTAGTGCCGCTAAAGCATCTTTGGGAACTTTAGAATGCACCAAGCCGGAATAATCACTCTATAAATTAAGAAAATCGGAGTAAAATTGTTCAATCGAGAGGTTCCCCTGGCGATAGTTTCCGATGTCTAACTCTAATTGAAACTTTCGGGCTGAATTATCTTGATAATAAATTCGTCGAAGATAATCCCACATCTGCTTAACAGTAGTGAACCCACGAAGATTGTTGACCATATGGGGTTCAACAAAACTAAGTAGCCAAGAAGCAATTTTGACATCCTTGCCTTCCCATGAACTAAGTTCTTTGGGATCAGTTGGAGCCGTAGAAAACCCATCCAAATGACCCCATAACTCTTTTCCTTTCACAAACATCTTGAACTGGAATTCCCAACTGGCGTAGTTCTTGCCATTAAAATGAACAATAAAATTTTCACCTGACATAATAACCACCAGAAATAAAATTGAAAGACCCGACAGATAACAACAGTCACAGGAACAGTATGATCAATCAAGACTCCCAACAATCTGAGACAAGAAGATGTTAAAAAAAAAATATTCTGACAGCCTAAATCACCAAAAAAAATCCAAAAAATAATCCTCTGGAAAACGAAGAGACTATCGACAAAACCTATGAAGAGGTTTCGGACAGTACTGATGCTAAAAAAATACTCTAACAATAAACCAGAAATTCAACCAAGCCAAGAGAAAAATGTGAAAAAAAATAACTTTGGCTCTGATACCATGTCAAAGAAGATTTTGTTTTGAATGTCTCTTATTGTGAGAGTTCCTTCATTTATATAGATATAGGGTAAATAAATTATCAAAATAAACTCCTATCAATTACACGCTATTTACAATATATTTTTTTATACATAGCTAGACTAAATAGGATAAAATATATATTGCCTTAATTATGGCCATATATACAATATTCTTCTATACATAACTAGACTAAATAGGATAAGATATATGCTGCCTTTGATAGAATATATTAACAAGTATAGCTATTATAACACAAGTACAAATCAAAGGTTTCTGCAAGAACAGGTGAACCACTGTAGCATAATAAGTTGTCATTAAATTTGCACCTTCAAGACATGAAGTAAGGCCAGAACTCATGTGAGTGGAAGTAGTTCCAGAGCTTAACTAAGGAAAATAAGAGTTTTTTTAACTCATAAGGAGAGGGAAGGCACGGTGGAAACTGATACAACTGAAGCAAATCGACTAGTTGCTACAAAGACTTTTTTCTTTTTTTATCCTAACACAAATTAATGCAATAATTTGTATGAAGCCTAAATATCAAAATATATACTTCATTGTACAACAACATCAATGCCTTTTCCTACTTCCTGCTAAAGAGGCTTTTCAATTTCCCTTTTTCTAAATGCTCGACGAGTTTCTTGGCTCCCGGAATCTCCATCTCGTTAAGCTTCTTGAGATAACCAATAGCCCCATACGAAATCATCAGCTTCCTACATTTCTTGCTTGAGGAAAGTGACGAAAGGCAGGAAACAGCATATTTTTTGGCCGTGTTTTGGGGGCTCGGATCAAGCAATGCCACAAGATTTGGCACGCTCTTGTCGTCTCGTTTAGCTTCTCTCCGATTACATGAAAGGGTCATCAAGCTAGAAATTGCTTGTGCAGCAACCTCCCTTGCATCATTAGCTTTAGCCTCCAGCATTCTTACAAGAAGATGAACGCATCCTGTTTCCCCCACTAGTTTTTTCATTTCAGTCGAGCTGCAGATTCGACAGATTGCTGAAGCTGCTGCTTGCTGTGTGCCAAGAGACCCCAATTTAAGCACGTGCACCAACCTCGGGAGAAGGCCTAACGAAACTAAAACTTCAGTCGAGATTGAACCGACCAAATTTCTCAATGCCCCGACCGCAGATTCTTGAGGCAGTGGACCGTCTAAATAAGCTAACAGGCTTCTTATTCCACCTTCTTCTATTACAGACCTCCGGAGGTTGTCATTGGTGGACGTGAGATTTTGCAAGCATTCTGCTGCATACTCTTTAGATCCCAAAAGAATTCCACAATCAAGAAGACTGATTATCACCTTTATAATACCTTCTTCGGCTAGTGTCTGTCGTACCTCTGGCACGGAAGAAATGTTTTTTAAGGTACAAGCTGCAGCTGCTTGTGAAACGGAATCACCAGTTCGACAAATCTCGATCAGAGGCCCGACCCCACCATGCCCGACTATTGAACGAGCTGTTTCTGATGACATGGACAACCTCTGGAGACAAATTGTAGCCTTCTCTTTGCCTACTGCACTACCAAATTCAACAAGCCTTATAAGGGGTGGAAGAACCCCTTCTGAAACAAGCCAATTTTCGTAACTTCCAGATTCAGCAAGCAAACAAATGACAGTCACGGTTTTTTCTCTGATTCGAGGAGAAGTAGCTGTAAGCAATTGAACTAATGCTGCAATATTGCTTCGTCCCAGTACGGCCAACACGTTCTTCTCGTCCTCTTTAATGACTTCCACAAGGTTGTCAAGAGCTCTATGCTTAGCCTCCAAGTGGCCAATCTGAAGTCGTGCAAGCAACTCTCTTACATTGCCAAGACTTGCAGCTTCTGGTTCAGTCGAAGTGCTTGCTACAGCCGATGGCAAAGTAACTTCACCGAGCACTCCGGTTTTGATTAAGAGCCCACAATCTCGTAAATTCAAATCCAGCTTTCCAGAAAGTGCATCGAGATCACTTTGCATTCGAAGTTTTCCTTCATACTTCTGTTTCACGCACAAATCTGCGAGTTCAATTGCTTCCCTCAATGTCTTCAAAACAGTCTGCAATTGCTCTATACAAAGCGCATTCCTCGAAAAGCAAGGATGGCAAGACAAGTCAGACAATCGTGAGGGAATCTGTTCCAGTTTTTCGATTATCATCTTCCACCTCCCTGGAAACCCTTTAACTTCCTGTGCTTTCTCTATTGCCACCGGAACAAGTCCCTGTGCACAAGATAGCCATTCTTCAGCCGACAGGGTATCGACAACAACTTCTCGTCCACCATCATCAACCATGATGGAGAGAGGTACAGATCAAACTATTACCAGAGCTGAAATAAACGAAATGCTGAAAAATCAAACCTTTATAACAATGGTCTAGAAGAAAAGATTCAAAAATACAATTTTTTTTGGTTCCTAAACAGATTCATTACCTCAACTACACTGCCAAGAATTCAAGATTTGAGAATAATCCCCCTAATTAAATTAGAAATAAGTACTTTTCGCAGACAGAACAAACCGATAAGCATCAAATTCAATGGCAGATGGGGGAAAAAACGACTTCAGACGAAACAACAACCTTCCCACTTCTGCCTAAAATGAGCAAAATGTTAGCAAAAATCACTTTTTTTCATAGAAAAATTAAAGCTGTGGAGCAGTTGCAATTATGATACATTAAATTATACTAGAAGCATTAAAAAAACTGCATTAAATTAATAAAAAAAAGGAGGTTAGGAATTGAGCCTTCAAGAATCTTGCATGATCATTAACCCATAAAAAAAATGCAAATGGCTATTAAAAATTAATACCAAATTAAGCACTTATAAATAAGCTAATTTTTATATGCAAATGACAGCTGATCAAAGTAAAGGAAGGAACTTTCCAACCTCCATCACTACTGTCCAATGAGAACTGGTGCATATATAAGTGAATTGACCAAAATGTCCATGGAAAATGAAGTAGAAGACTTGAAGGAAGGAATCATAAGAAAATCTTAAAGGGCAGTTCTGGTAAACAAAGACAAAATCAGGTAGCTATACTTTTCAATCTGAAAATTACTGCATTTTTCTACAAGATTTGGATTGAATTTTAATCCAATGGCTGAAAATTTTTCCTTTTGAAAACTTTTCAATGTTATCTTGACATACATTGAAGGAGAAAAAGACTTTGCTTTGAAGAGAAGATAGGAGTCTCCATCTCCAGTTGTATGTATACAATTCTGATATAGGACCAACCACACCCACCTAGAAATACTTCAGTGGATGGTCCTGTAGGCATACGTGATACACAATTTATTCAAATGACGACACTTCACTTCAGACCTTGAACTACCTAACTTACGACAAAGTATCGAAACTCGAGTAGTTTTGATATGAGACGTCGTAATTTGAGTGAACAATAATTACGAAATATGCATATAATAATACTATCCCACTATGGATGAATAGAAAAAATTGAATAGTACCTCAAATTGAATTGAATTGTCTCTTGCCTACCATTGAAGGCACTCAAAATATTTATCAGCCACCAAACTTCCACTGCTGTTTTTGCAAGCAAAAATAAAAGGTTAGAAAATTCAATCCAAACAATGATAGAGCAATAATTACTAATATAGATTTCAAATGAAAATCCCATCTCAAAATTTTGTGGGCATGATGAAAAAAAATAAAAGAAATAATAATTTCTTATCACTATCTTGATTATTCGAAAAAGACGATAAAAAGAAGCAACCTTTAAGACTCAGAAACAAGAATCTATACCCCTTTCATAGCTGCTTCACTCTTAAATCTCTCTCTCTCTCTCTCTCTATATCTACACTCGCACCGTTGACATTAAAAAATGAAAGGAATTCAGTGTTTGTTTGTTATTGTTTAAAAGTATTCTTATAAGAGTTCTTTAAAAAAAAAAAAAAAAGTTAGTGAAATGTGTAGTTGAAAAATTGATAAAAGTTACGATTTTTATATTAAAAATAAATTTTAAAAAAATAAATTTAAAATAAACTCTTCCAAGCATGTTGCATTAAATAATGGGAAGTTGATACAAATGGTCGTTAACATTTGCTTTAATGTAGAAATTGTCTCTATCGTTTGTTTCTTAGTACAACATTTTCTAATCTATTAATTTTGGTGCGTAGTTGATCTTTATTTGATAAAAAAGACAAATATACATTTAGTTTAATTAGAAAAAATTACAATTAGATTATTAATCTTTGCAAAAGATATAAATGAGTCTGATATATTTATTAAATAATATTTAATTTAACATATTAAATATATTATTATAGTCGTGTCATTTAAAATTCTTATAAGAAAAAAATGTAGTATATGTAATTGCTATTTGATGTGAAAAATTTGAATAAAAATTAATTTACATATTACGTGTCTTTATTTTTGAACGATAATAAAATGATAAATTAAAATATGAAGAATATAATTGAAGCTCTAACAGTTGTAGTTAATAAACGAATATCTCAATTAAATAAAAGTATTTTAGCATCAAGTTTGTGACAAAGTTATTTTTTATTTTTTTACATTGTAACGATAAAATAAAAATTTTAATTTTAAATAATATAATTACTTAATAATAAAAAAATAATTTTATTTAACATATTTGTTAATAATTATAACTTTAAATTTTAGTTATTTTATAATAGTTCGTAAAATATACAAAACAAGTTAGTCATTAAACTGATAAGTCAAAAAAAAAATTTGTTAGTTTCCTTTAATTTTTTATAAAAATAAAATAAAAATATTAGAACCAATTGTAATTCTTGCAAAAGTTAAGAATTCAATTGTAATTTTTTCTAATTAAAACTTGTGGCATACTTGTCTTTGTAATCAAATGAGGACTAATTACGCACCAAAATACATAGCTTATGATTTTTTGTACCAAAAAATAAACGCTAGAGACCATTTTCGCACTACGAGCAAAAGTTAAGAACTATTGTGCCAATTTCTCTTAAATAATACGTCAAATGAAATATAGAGATATAAAATTTATTATATTAAACATATTATTTAACATCAAATATCAAATAGACTGATGATTAAAACACATAAAAAGTAAAAGTATCGGAGTCATTTATACTTTTTGCAAAAGTTAGAAATTCAATTGTAATTTTTTCTAATTAAAATTAGTAGCATAATTGTCTTTGTAATCAAATAAAGATTAATAAAACACATATATTAAAAATTTTTGTACTAAAAAATAAACGTTAAATATTATTTTTGTACTAAAGACAAAAATTAAAGACTATTTGGGTCAATTTCTTTAAATAATACGTCAATGAATTATAGAAATATAAAATTTATTTTATTCAACATAATATTGATTAAACAAAGATAAATAGCATTTCTCAATTCAAAATCACAACTCATCTTTCTCTCATGGAAAAAAAAATGTGAAGAGTTGTCAGAGTTGTCTCACTCTCTCTGTCTCTCTCTCTCTCTCTCTCTGTCTCTATATGTCTACACAAATAGTAGGGGCAGCATTGATACACGTATAATATGGAAAGTTGGCAACTCGCAAGTAAAGAGTTAAATAGAGATTTGGTCCCTAAAGTTTCAGAAAAAATTAAGTTGATCCTTGATGTTTACTGTGTTCTAAATCAGTTACTAAAGTTTTCTAATGGTTCCAATTTGGTAACTCTTTTAGTGAGATTAACATCAAACTCCCATGTGTGTGTTGTGTTATGTAGTAATAGAAAATTTAATTCCATTGTTAGGCAAGGTGCTTAAGAAAGAATTGATAGAACTTTCAATTATTTATGTCTTATTTAAATTTTATTTGAATATTCGAAGTTGACCAAAACAGGTTTTGAAGTTTCGTTATCCCATTTTTAGCATGATTAAGGCTTACGTGATAATGGGATTAACGCCCACATAAAGAGCATTTACATAGAATTTGATAATAATCTCTTAAACACAGGGACCAAATTGAAATCTTTCATAATCTCACTAAAGGATCAACTTGAAATATCTTTGCAACTTGTGTTAAATTTCAAACGAGGTAGGCAATCTGACGGTTGGGATTGATTGAAATTTGAAAGGGTTTGATGAAATCGAGGAGTGGGACTGATATGGCACATCATTGTGCCACGTGTAAGGTGAGGATGGCTCAGTGTGACTCTCAAAAACTTTTAAGGTTCGCGTTGGATTTTTGTCACACGTGTTGTAAGGAAGCTTGTGACTTTGTCTTGGCAGCATGTCCAAGAATTACTTATATACCCTTCAACGGTATTGAATCGACAGGACCAGTTTAAGGCTGCGATCACATTGTCATTTGATTAGTCAGTTTGGTACGAAGATCTTTAACAATCCAATGTAAAAGATAGTAATTTTTTTAAATAATTATAAATAAAAATTTTTATATAATGTGTAAATAAAAAATAGATAAAAATTATAGATCTTTAATAAAAATAATATTTAACCATTGAGATATTCTGAGTTTTCAACATACATAAATATATTAATCTAGGACAATGTGTCACACACCATCAATATGAACTTTAAAATTACACACAAATGTCACAATAAATATGTGAATCTAAGTCTGAATTTTCTCCATATATATGAAATTTATATAGCTTACATTCAAACAAGATTCACTTTTTTGTCAGCAACGAAACTTGAACACATGCTCAATAGCAGAAAAATACCAAACAATGATACAGTGGCCAGATGCTAGAGCTGAAAATGCACCAGGTTGAATTTCGACCTAAGGTCTCTTGAAGAAGCATGCACTGAAATTCAATTCAAATGACACCCAGAAAATGAATTGAAAAAAGTCTCCACGGAGCAGCAATATAGAACTGAACCATTTGTTGAATCAGAGACATTTTCTCAAGAGTCGAGCATCAGCCTACATCTGGCAGAAAAATGGTGGTCACGACTCACGAACATCTTATATTCTAAAATCACAAACAGGGCTCTGCTACCAGAGATCAGAAGAGAAACTAAAAACAGATTGTTATGAAAAACAATCAATCGGCATTTTAAGCTCGACAAGTGAGAATATGTAAATTGAAACCTATAGTTCGTAACAAAGAAGAGGCATACCATACAATTCATGACCCCTAAGACAAAACTGAAGGTTTTTCTGCTTTAAAACATTTAAAAAAGTACAATATTTCAGTCTTCAAGCATGCCAATGACTAGTTGATTAACCTCGATCAAATAAAGCATTACAAATAGCAGCGAAAGGAAGAAAATCAACAATAGATGACAGAGATGGTAGAAAATGCTAGGAACTCCTCTTACATCCTTCTCAAGATCGAAATCTTTCACGAGGGGACGGTGAACGGCTGCATGGTAAAGTATGCATTATGGTGTTAATGCCACAGAAACCATAATAAATAAATAAATAAATAAATAAGGGGTCAAAGAACAGGAGGATGAGAAAAACGTTAACCTGTTGTATCTTTCATTGACAGGGCTTCCTGCTCTGCGATAATCAGGACTTGGACTTAGCTTGGATCTAGAATCTTGGACTGATCCATGTCCATAATCAGGACTACTCCTATTCCTACGATAAGGACTTGGGGAACGTCCTGCACCATAGCTTCTTCTATCGGAGGACACATCACGACCTCTTCTATCAGGGCTGTGCCCATTTCTTCTGTCATCATCATCACGAATTGCATACTCCACTGAAATAACTCGATCCATGAACTTGCTGTGGGCGATAGTTAGAAGGTCCAAAGTAAAATCATTTAGCACCTCATAACAACCATAACTATATAAGAGAAATCAAATGATTAAACTCAGGTGAGAAGACTCGTGCACAAGAGTACATTTCGGGACACCTCTAGAATATGAATGCTAGAGGCTGCCCAGCAAGAAATGGTAAAAAGAATGAGAGGCTTGATAAGAAAGCTGGATAACAAGAGATGATTTCCGTTTTGAGATTTGACAAAAAGGTAAGTACGAAATGTAGTGCTTGAGACTCGGGAAAATCTTCATTAACCAATGCTCTAAGCATAGAAATCTGCAAGTGCATTTAACAGGTCCCTTTCTTGAAGTTTCTTGTAAGAAATTCATAGTAGTCCAGTCCACTTGCCTCTATGACAACATTATCTTTCTATAAATAAAACCTATTTCGCATTATGGGCATATTATATAAAGATCGTTACAAGTTTGTACGTGTAACACAGACCCACCCACAGACCTCCTATGTACATTGTCAAAGAGTCAAATTAATTATACAATAACATGCAAATCTCTTAAGAAGACAAACCTGTTGTCAGTCGCTTCTAATGCTTGGGTGGCATCCTCCTGCAACTCAAATTGCACAAATGCAAAATTCCTTCGGATCCTAACATTTGATATCTTTCCATACGATTCAAAATGCCTTTCAAGATCTCTGGTCCTGGTATTGATAGGATCAAAGTTGATGATGAACAAAGTTTTTGTTGGCCTTGTGTTAGCTGAAGATCTTCTAGACCTATCAGGCTTTCTGCCACCACGTTCTTGCTGCTAATCAAATTGATAGTTTAGTTTTTGAGCTATAATTCAGAAAGATCAACATCTGAAAAGATGTCAATTCAATTGAAGTTGTAGTTTGTTCTCTCTCATATTGCACTCAAATTGCATCAAGGCATTGCGAATGTACCTTTGTCTGTTCAACACGAAGTCGGCGTCCTTTTCTACCAAACTCTATCCTGTCAAGTCTCCGGATTGCATCCTCCTCATCACGCTCATCTTCCATATATACGAAAGCAAAGCCTATAAAACCAAAAATGTTAAAAGAACCCAAGCCAAAATCATTTTATGTTGGCAGGGGAATATAAAAAAACTAGTGTCAGTGTCAAATTTCCTCCAGCGAAGACACTTAATTTACCACATATTGTTGACTAAACAATTGTTACCACCCAAAATCCCTGCAAATCAAAGAGTGGGGGAAACAAAAAAACTGTATAGAGGAAACACAACACCTGCCACTGGATCCGAGATGAACTTTATATCTATGTTGGAACAAGTCGGAAATTGAATACTGAGCAAAGTCAGGAGGAATGCAAAGGCAATGGTCTCGGGAAAGTGTAGGATGGTAGGACCATGGCAGAGCATATTGGTTTCTTTCGAACAAACACAAGAACATGTATCTTGGGAATAAGTCACTAAATAAATGCAGAGAACCATCCATCCAGGAAGATCACGGAATTTCCAGGTGATCCTGCGCCAAAGAAACTATTGAGCTTTGGGGTTCCACTACAAGAAAAAAACTCGGTTTTCTCACAGGAACATAGCACGCAAAATATTTTATAATTATAAATTATAAAAAGAACATACTAGTCCCTTCACATTAGTTGAAGGCTTTCTTCAAAGGTGTTTAATGTTGTCGGAAATCAAATGATTCCATAATTTATCCCTATCACCTAGCATAATCTTAAGCTAATAGAAATGCAACCTTTTCCTATATCATTTATTTACTTGCATGGATGCATATCATTCATCACTAAGCACCAAAAATTATTTTGACAAAATAATTATACTATCTTTTAATAAATATGGAAGAAAAAACCCAATAAAACACTAAACAGATCCCTAGTTTTTTTAAGGAAAATTGCAGCCGGGTCCTAGACCTTTCAAAAAATTGCAGCGGGGTCCTAAACCTTCTATTTTTGGCACCTTCATCCCAAACATCTACAAAAATATACAGCATAATATACAGCATAAAGACCTTTGGAGGAAATCCATCCAAAAATCTTTTAATTCAGATCGTGAATTGCACATCTAATTTTTCAAAGAGCAAATGAGTAACTTATTAATTTTAGTCAGAATAATTAAAAAATTAAGATAAAAAAAATGAAAACAATTCATAAAAAACATAACGAATAGAAGAATAATTCAGAAAAAAAATTCCTTAATTTTCCCACCCCAACCCTCACCAACGCCACTCCGCCCCGCCGCCACCGCCGGGGGGGATTTCTCCCCCCTGGTTTTTGCAAAAAACTGGGGTGCGATTTTTACCCCAATTTTCACAAACACCAAAGAGACATTCTCCCTCGTTTTCACATTTTCGTCTTATGCGATATGTTCTTATGGATTTTGGTCATGGACCCCTAGTGGTGGTGGTGGTGGTGGTGGTGGCGTGGGGTGGGAGTGTTGGAGGTATTTTCTTTTTTCATTTTGTTTTTTGGATTTTTTTTATTTTTATTATTTTCCTTCTCTTTTCTTTTTAAGTTGTTTTAATATCAAATGTGAAGAGACAATTTACCCTTCTTAAAAATGGTCAACTAATAGATTTTTGGATAGATTCCATCCAAAAGTCCTTCTGTTGCATGCTTTTGCAAGCGTTTGGGATGGCGGTGCCAAAAATAGAAAGTTTGAGGCCCCACTGCACTTTTTTAAAAGTTTAGGACTCCCGTTGCAATTTCTCTTTTTTATTCAATAATCATCAACAATAAGTTGCAAACGTTTGGGATGGCAATGCAAAAATAGAAAGTTTGGGACTCTAGAGCACTTTTTTGAAAGGTTCGAGACTTCTGCAATATTCCCTTTTTATTCAATCATCATCAACAATAAGCCCTTGTCCCTGTGTAATAAGGGCTGGTACTAAGAGTCAACAAGTTCTTCTTGGATAGTTGGATTGATAATTTTCCAATGTTTTGTATATGCTACTTTTCCTTTTACGAAAAAACCATTTTGCCCAACGTGACTCAACTTGTAGGATACTTATGCTGTCTCCATGCAAATATAAAAAATGAACATTAAAGCAAATGGAGAGTCTAAGTGAGCATCATCCCAAACTACACTAGCAAAAGATTAATATATTTCATCGCTCGTTACTCTATGCTACCTTTGTTCAACAGAGAATTTGCCTCAGGAAAATGCTTAGGCTATCAACCACCATAGAGGTGGGAAGTACCACAATACTTGGTGCATTTTTAGCGGTGTTGAAATTATTTTTTAATTGCTTACAAGATGTTGATCCTATGAAATGTATGGATAATAAGTGGATAATAAGTTGTGGATCCTACAAAATGTGTGGATAAAAAATATATTTAACTAGTTTGACCAACAAAAATTATAATTAAAGCTTAGCCAAACAAGCTCTTAACAGCTAAAAATCATGGTTCTTAGGACCAAGAAATTGAAATTCAAAACATGCACTTAAAATGGTTATTTCCAACCACAGGTTAGCTCTTTTACTTCTAATGGCTACACCAGTCCAAAGGTTGTTTTTAATTTTGTTTTAATTTTCATTTTTCATTTTTGGATAAGTCCGAAGAGGGGATAGCTACAGAATCACAAAATACAAAATGCCACCATACATGTTTAAAAAGGCTAAATCAAGATTCAAGGAGCTTTCCTCCATGACAAGAGGCACTTGATGCATGAGCCTTAAATAAATTATTAAACTAATTCAGTATTTACGTATGCACAAAATTGTACTAGTAATAAACCATAAACTATCTACAAAATTCATATCTCATAATAAAACGTTTCATCAATATTGAAAGTCTAATTCGCAACTCAAAACTTAAAATGGTTCAACAAAGTGTTCAAATGATAAATGAACAATGTAGCAATCACATAACAAGAACAATTAATCAACAACTAGAGCTAAAAATTTAAAATACTGAAACCTACCAATTATTCAACAAAATTGCTTGCTTTAACGTTAAAAAAAATAAACAAGAGAAAAGATAAGAAAATAAAGACAAAAACAATAAATATAAAGAAAGAAAAGGATGGAGTTACATTTGCTAGGCCTCTAGTCACCGGCTCTTTACCCCTGAAAATTCAACTAGGAGAGGGATTTATTGCACTTCAATTGTAGGAGGCTAGGCATGCTACTTCAATTTGTTCTCTTTTCTATGCTCAATCTGTTTTTATAGTTTGTAGGGTGGGGTTGTGTTTAAAAAAAGCCTAAAAACCCTCAAACATTCTAATTTACGAAAGTACCAATCCAAAAAGCTAAGGGAAAAAATGAAAATCCCCAAAAGGGCAAGAACAAGCACTCACCTCATCTGTCTCAAGGCTTATGCCTTGACGCGTAAGCCTTGACAAATGAGACTTCAAAGTGTAAGCTTTGAGGTGCTCAATGAAAGGCCTCGAGGGAGGACAGTGTTACTAAGTGGTGACTCATGGGGTCAAAAATACTCATCTTACGGTTTTTTAGAAACGTAAAGGGCTAAATCTAAGGAAAATAAAACTTTGAATTTACCAGATTTCATATCCACCCTCTCAACCCTTCCATATCTTCTGAAAAGACGCTCAACGTCTGATTGGCGAGCATCAAAGTCCAGGTTACCACAAAAGATGGGCATTGTGTTCCTGAAAGCTCCCTGCAAGATAATATTCTTCAATCTCACATTAAGGATTTCTCAAATTAGACAATCTTCATCTACAAATACCTTTTATATTCATAATCATCACAAGAATAAAGTGAAAACACGTGGAATAAGCTCTCAAACTGGACGCAGAAAAAAACCATCGGATTTTTCCACGGTAAATTTCAATCAATTTTATTATGACTCAGGACTTGAATATTACCAGAAATCTTGGAAAACGCATCTCATATTCCCAAACAAAAACCATAGAGAAACAATACCATCTTTTCCTAATATTTAAGCAACAAGCATGATTCCTTTCAAATAACTGCTATAGAGATTAAGCTCAACGGACAGAGAGAAATGAAAGGTAAACAGATGTCTCCACTGCTTTCAACTATTGATATAAATTATCAAATACAAGAGATGCTAAGCAAATATGTTTCTCTCTTTCTTTTGTTTTTCTCCCCTTTCTGATTCTTATGCTTTCTCTTTATTCTCCCCTCCAACGAAACAATCAAATTCAGCATCAATTGTAATTAAAATATGACTCAGAAAATCTAAAATCAACAACTTAAAGAGCAGCTTCCAGAAATTCGCTTGTTTAGTTTATCAGTCCTACCCCCTTTCTCATAACCATTCCGTGCACAGACTGCCGCAGATAAAGAAAAAGAAAAGCTCTAACAATGGAATAAGAATCTTCAGGAAAAAATGAACATTTAAAATCAAATATACTATTTACCAAGCTTAAAAATAACTAAAAGTAACTTTTTGTTTCTAAACTAGTTCCAACAACCTAATTACTTTACTGTCACAAAAAAAAAAAAGATAACTTATTTAATTCAAAGTAAACTCATATCAATGAACTTTTTAAACTTAGCCAGACATGGGCAAATACAAATTTAGTCCATCATGTTTACAGTTCTCACCAAAGATACAGAATACCTCTGTTAAAATTAACAAAATACAAAGTTAAAATTCAAACCAAAATCTGAAGCACTAACGAGTAACAAACAAATCAGATCTGAGAAAATATGTGATCATTTGCATACATAATTATATGCACACATATTTATTTGAACAGATTAAAATAGAGAGAAGAATTTGAAATTCTTACACTAAAGCCTCTGCAGAGTGGAGTGAAACCCTAGAGAGAGAGAAATTCTGAATCTTTTTGCAGTACAATTTTTTTTTTTTTAATGCATCATAAAACGATAGCGTTTCAGTTCATATCAAGGTGGGCTTACAGATTTGGGCTACGCAGCCCACGGGGCAGTAATAGTTGGGCTTCGTGCACACTTTTTGGGAAATTAACTTCAATTAGCACTAAAGTTCAATATAATATCGATTAGAACTTTTTTTGGGGGATAATTGCGTATTTGATATCCAATCTTTTAAAAATATTGAAGATATATTTCTAATCTTTAAAAATAGTGTCAGACATCCTCAATATTTGAAAAATTTTGGCATGGTAGGTCCTTTACTGACGAAATTGTCCTTCTATTTAAATAAACAAAAAAACAAAAACAAGAAACAAAAAAAAAAAAAAAAAATGATTGAAAACTAACCAAATGTACTCCAAAAAAATAAAAAGTAACAAAGAGGTCATCTTCTTTATCAAACTTCAAAATCCAAAATCCAAAAGCAATACATACCTCGTCTTTGCTTTAAGACAACCTTTGCAACAGGGATAGTTTTAGGAGCCGGTTTGATTTTTTTCAGCGGGATCAAAACCCCATCAATTCCCTGAACTGAAATCCTACCATCTATATAGATATGATGATTAAACAAATATGCAAAGCCTTCTCCTTGCCCAAATTTTACTGACCCATTAGCCTCTTCAGCCACCACTTTAGGCGACAATCTTAGGGTATCATATCTTAACTTCTCGAATCTCCTTACTGAATTGTACATACTTTCCTCCATTTGGTATCGGGAACCAAATGATAATACATTATTTGCTCTGGCGCCCTCGGTTTGCTCAATTGATCTATAGTTAACTTGGTCATGGCCTCGTCATTTGGTGCAAAAACTGTAAGCACATAGCCTTTGGATATCAGAAGTCAAAGATGTGAGGTTGACCAAAATATCGGCCATTTTGTTATAGCCACCGTAATGCAGGAGAATCTGGATGAAGTCTTTCACCTGATCTCCCCATTGAAATGATGGTGGGGTTCGCCTGGCCCCAGAACAGGTGCAGGAGCCAGGGATGGATTGGGAGCCATTGCGTTGAAAATGGGAAAAACTGGAGATGGTGGATTTTAAGCATGGGAAGTTGACTTGGGTGGATTTTGGGTTTTGGGGAATGGTGGTAGATTTTGAATTTTGAGGTTTGATAAAGAAGATTACCACTTTTAACTTTTTATTTTTTTGGATACATTTCTTACTTTTTATTTTTTGGGTTACATTTGGTTAGTTTTCAATCATTTTTTTTTTCTTTTTTTTCTTGTTTATTTAAAGGAAATGGCAATTTCGTCATAAATGATCTACCATGCCAAGTTTTTCAAACGTTGGAAATGTCTGGTGCTATTTTTAAAAGTTTAAGATATGTCTTCAACGTTTTTGAAAAGTTGGAAATCAAATATGCAATTATCTTTTTTTTATATATTTTTAAATTCTTTACTATATTGTGTAGTTCTTGCTAATGAAAAGGCTTATCCTTATAAAATAAGAAGGCATTCATATTTAATCCATATGGAATAATTTCAATCTATCAGTTCAATTGAAAGGGAAATGTGTTGTCTATATTAACATGTTAAGACTTATAATTTCATTTTGACTAAATTTGAAAACAATAATTAGATGTGTCAAATAGATCGAGTTGCCCGTAGACTTGTCGGTACAACCCATAATGCGCTCGAACTTGTTTAAGGACGAACCCACCATAAATAAATAAAAACGAGCTAAGCAACCTCGACTCATTATTTAGATGAGTCACCGTTGGTTCGGCTCGCGTGTTACGACCAACAGTGACTCATCGTACGGCTCGTGGCTTGTGGGTCAAAAGTGGCCAAATGGCCACTTTTTAAAAATGTGACCGTCGAGCTTCAACGATCACTTTTAAAAGTGATTGTTGAAGTCCAACTGTCACAAATGTGACCGTTTTGTTTGCCTAATTTTTATTTTTATTTTTAAAAAAGTCAAATTTTTACTCTTATATAAACTCCCTCCACTTCAATTTTTTTTACTACTCTCAATCTCTTCAATTTCAATTATCATATTTTCTATGTTAGCTCCTTTATTGTGCAATTTATAGTTTGTTGTTTCGAAATTTACTAATTTGAGTTATTATTGTCCAATGCTAGTATACAATGTTGTCTTTATTCTACATTTTGTCTAATCGTCCATTGGGCATTTTATTTATTCTACATTTATATACAAACACTCCTCTCTCTTTATTCCAAATAGATTACACCAAATAGAAACTCAAGTCACCAAGATAGATGATGATTTTAGTTTCAGTGGTCTCATTGAAATTCTAATTCCAAGCGATTTTTGTGATGATTATGTGAGCAACGAATCCAATTAATTTGGAAGATATTCAAGAAAGATTTTGAAATAGACATCAATATAACAACTGGCTCGAACACTAAAAGACGAGCTAAAAAATAAAAAGTTAGTTGTTGGGAACGTTTCAATTTAATGTCGAGTAGTAAAATAGCAAATGGACAGTCAGAGTACAAAGCAGTGTGTAAACATTGCAAAGAGAAGTTATCGTGCCAAAATGGTGGGGGTACGACCCATCTGAATAGACACTACCTAAAGTGTTTGCACAAAAATGGAGGGTTGGAAACTAATCAAGCGCAACTCTATTTTGGATCTCCCTGTCCAACTTTCAGTTCTAGTCCAAATCTAAACAACTTGGTGTATTTACAAGACAATATGTGGTGCAAAAGCATGATGGTGTTGGTAGCAAGTGGTGAATTCCGCTTAGCTTAGTGAAAACGTTCACTTCACCAATTTCATACAGAGGTTTCTCCAACACAGGTACAAACCATATTCTAGAAACACACTTCGTTCAAATACTATTAGTTTATACGATAATAATAAAAAATGCTTAATGTATAATTTAAATAAATATTCTGGTGTTTTTTCATTTAGTCGGACTTATGATCCATTATTAATTATAAATGATATATAGCTGTCACTACACACTATATAGATAAATTATACATTAGTGCATGCATAAAAAATGATTGCTTTCAAAATAATTGACAAACCTCATAATAGAAATAATATTTTTAATATTTTTAATGAGTATTATTCATGAATTTAATTGTCAAAATAAAATCTTCGGTTCCACTTTTGATAATACTGTGCCCAACAATATAGTAATAGAAAAATTAGTGAATCAACTAAATTCTAATTTTGGTGGCATATTATTTACGTTTGTTGTGTATGTTATATTTTTAATTTAAATGTCAAATATAGACTAAAAATCATAGACAAATCGGTTAGACAAAGTTAGGTATGCCATAAATTTTATTACGATCTCACCCGTCCGAAAACAAGTATTCGATGATTTGTGTATAGAAATTTCACTTGCAGTAAGTACATTCATCAAAGAGTACTTAATCACAGATGTAAGTCATAGATGAAACTTTACTTAATTATCTTATCATTCAATCATGTGAAGATTATGAACATTGCATCATTATATTATGGTTGACACTACACGTCCAAAGTATGATTTGTAATCATATAATTGGGATATTTTATCATATGTGATAATTTTTTTGAAAGTTTTATTCGATGCCACAAATGCATGCTCACACGTATCCACTCCTAGTTCTCAACTATTTTTATTATATTGTTAATAATTTTAATAAGTAATAATTTCTAATTTTTTCTAATATTATAGTAGCGATGGAGGCTAAGTTTAGGAAATATTTGGAGGAATTGCTTATATTGTTTTTGTTAACGTCTATAATGGATAATAGATTAAATTTAGATGGTACAAAACATATAGTGTAGGCAATTTTAAATAAATTAACTTATGAAAACTCACAAACTTACGGTAATCTAAAAACAATTTTTGTGAAATGTACGAGATATACGTGAAAAAAACCGTAGGAACGTTAGATGATCTCATGTACCAATGACTTCTTGTCATCAAATAATGATAACGATTGATGGAGTTACTTTAGTTTAATTAGGAGAACTCAACATTCAAGTATCTCTTTTTCTTCCATTTCTCATGCTACAAATGTAGGAATATGTACAAGTGGCATACCATTAGAGTTAGTTGGATATTTTGCTCATGACATTCTTATTATGTTAGATGAGGAAGAAAGAGCAAATTTTGATATACTAAAATGTTAGAGACAAAACGAGCGTCAATACCCAATTATTTCTATTATAGTACGTGATCTACTAACATCTCCAAGTTACTATAACATCAGAGTCTACGTTTAGTACTGGTGGCATGGTTGTGTTTGATTACAAATCAAAACATAAAGCAAATATATTAGAGAATTTAATGTGTCTAAAAGATTGAGAAGATGAAGAACTTCGGATCCAAGATAAAGTAAACAGAATAATAGTAGAAGAATTAAAATACATGTCTATATAATTTGTAAGTATTGTATCATTTGCGTAAATTTCTTTAGTTTTTCTTACTTTTTAAAAAAAATTGCGTGTAATTTTAATTCAGTAAAAGTAGTCGGTCTCAAACCCGGGAAAAGGATGAGTGTTTCAATTGTTAAATTTCTCATATCTTATTTCATTTAAAATTTTTAAAATCCCAAAAAAGTTGTTTCTATTTATTTTATTTTTTGTGTAGTGAGGCTCGACTCAGTCCATGAGGCCCACAAGCCATGGAACGAATCGAGCAGACCACACATGTGGGAGACACATAGCAAAATCCTTGTGGCAACGAGGCAGTTGCCTCAACTAATGTCGCCGATTTTATATCTTTAATAATTCCGCAAGTGCTTGCAGATCGCTCAAGTAGTAAAATAGATTTTGAGTCCAATTCGATCAGGATTTAGATAATTCAATTCAATTATATTAACCTTAACCGAATCTAATGAAAAAGTTTGGTATTTAAGAACTAATGAGAATTTGAACTAAAACAATAAATTAATTATATTTCAAATAACTAAAAATTAGATTAGGAAAATTACTTTAAAATTAAGAAAGAAGAGTCTAGGATCCCGAATCCCTTATAATTGTTAATCCCGGGACAAAATACATCCTTATGAAGATCTAAAATTTGACAAAATACATCTATATTTATGAATGCGATCTAAATGAAAGCGTTCCTAGATTGTTAGCGGTATATTTCTATCCATATTGGTGTTTCAATAAAATTAAATTTCTGCATGACTCGACTATACCTTCGTGGATAATTAAAGATTAATTCATCTTTCGACAAAGAAACACACCACAACAATCATACAATTATTGCGCATATAATTGTAGATTCATATAAATCAAAATTAATTATTCAAAACTATAATGAAATAAATTGTCAAAAACCAAATCTCAAGATGGAAGAATTTGATTACTATTTCGTAATTAGCACAAAATTATACTAATAATAAGATTAGAAAAGGAGAAGAAACTATGGAATTCATAACCGGAACGAAGAAATCTTGAGCGAGAAGAAATCTTGATCTTGATCTTGATCTTCGTTCTTGGATAGATGAATCTTGGTCTTCCGTTTTGTGTTTCTTGTAATGGCCCAAAACTCAACAAAAACGACGTTTGATATGAGTTAATAACTCATATATATACTTACCTAATTGTGCCCTAGAAGATCCCAAAAATTCATTAAAATCGTGTCCCAAAGGTTTCCTAAGTGTATCGGGACTCAAAAAGGAAAGAAAATTACGTTTTCGAAAATACTCGGCGATCGCTTGAAGATGCAAACCCGGCGATCGCCTGGGCATGATGTTTTACATTCTCATTGTTGTTGCAAAATCGTGATTTAAGCTCGGGTGATCTCCCGGCTTACACAAGCGGCTATTGTTTTTCAAATGACCATAACTTTTGTAAGAAACTCCAAATTGAGATCCGTAAAAGTGTTGGACTTGTAATTCAATTATCTTTCAATGATATATCATTTGTATTTTGTAGATTTCTATATCAAAAGTTGTGCCGAATTTCACATGTTGTTGTAGGTAGTTTCTCAATTCGGTTCTTTAGCTAGCTCGGTGTTTGATCCATTGATTCAACTCTTCATTGTCACTCCAAAACACCTTAAACTTATTGATTTTATCTTCTTCCTCATGCTCCAATGTTTGGCTCTTAATATTCACTTCAAAACTCCATTTACTTGTCGAATTCACCAAGTTGTTGCTCTTTCCGTCCATTCTTTCCAATTGCTATTAAACAGGTCCAATGAAATATGAAGATTAAAACACAAAATTAAGTAATAATTCAATAAATGACGGAATAAAAGCTTAGTTTAAATGTCCGAATAAGTGCACAAAATGCACTTATCAACTAAGTCCATTGCCACCCCTAACAATAATCAATATATAAGAGTTTGTAATATTCTACTTGACAATGTTGACTTTTTAAAAGATAACCTCAAGACGTGTGTAATATGAACTTGAAGAGCAAAGCGAGTCATGCTAGCTATTAATTTTTCAGCAGCTAGCTACGGTCTAATGACGCCAAAACCTAGGTTGGGGCGAAAAATCCAAAATTAGGGTCCCAATCTTTTCTTGCTATAATTACAGCAGCAGCTAGTGATTGCTTTCAAGTTATTCGGCTTACTAGGATCGGAGTGGAATTAAGTTAGAATATGAAAAGCTCAAACCAGTAATTCGATCTATTAATAGCTCAAACAACAGTCGAATTTTAGGATTGATGTTGTCAAACAAACTATCTTCTTTTTGATAATGTTAAGTGTAAAATCTCACATCACTTGAATATGAAAACGATTATCAACGTATAAATGTTTAAGATACTCTTTTTAACAAAATTGACATTTTAATATAGAATTGAAGACTCAATAAAGAAGTCACAAAAGTAAAAGTCTACAAATTAAATACTAAAATATTTGGGGGGAAAAACTCATATAAGAATCAAAATGAGCCTATACAGAAACCTAATTTAATTAAAATCCATTGGCCTACAACAAGACTAGTGAAAACAAGTTTTATACTAAATCTTTTGTTGTCAAAGCAACGTATGCTAAAATAGGCTACAAATTTCCTTGATAAAAACAAGTTTTGTTGGCCCTCAAACACCTCCTAACAAAAGAGTACGTCGAACGTAATCAAAGTGACAAAAGGGCTAAAATTGCAGAACTACAAAAATACTCGGTTCTAGTTTCATTAAAACTGCAAACAATTTGTCTACTTTGATGTTAGTTTTGTTTAGTAACATCTTATTAGACAATCACGTCACTAATATCATGAATTCGAAGAAAGCAGTCAATAGTTAATGATTCAAGACATCCAATCGATAAAATTATATTTATGATTATACTTTAATGTTTGTTATAAGAAAGGAACCTAATAATTGATTATATTTATGAAAGAAACATTAAGGGATAAGGACGTGGTTACATAATTTTAATGAGTCGCTTATTAGTTTCGGTAAAGAATTGGGGTTACGTTGGAGTAGTTCAATTTTTTCATAAACTATATCGGCTTTATTCTAGACAATGTAAGACTTAGTTTGTATTTTTTTACAAATCAATATTTTAATTGTTCACATTTCTTAAACCAAAAAGATCACATACATACTCTATATCAAGACTCCACGTCTTCTACTTCGATAGAAGTTACGCTTTACATGAACACACCCGATCGACTTGAGACTATGTCAAAATCACAACAGCCTTGCGTGTGCACAACTAGCTTAAGATGAATCATCTGGTTAATTTTTGGGGTCTAATTTTGATTATTTCTTTCCAAAAATTATTTCTTATTATCAACCCAATATCTAGTGAACACACAACTTTGTTCACACCCTCTCCTTTTCAGTTTATGAGTTAACAACACAATTTGGCTTCAATTGCTCTCATAGTACATCATCAAACCACATCATTAGAAGTTTAAATTATCTTTTTGGTACAATAACTAATATTAGAAAGAAATATAAATTTATTTATTAATACTTAATTACCAACTTGTAATTTCTCCATCAATCTGTGTCTATATCCAGCAGCATGCCAAAATGATGAGATCACATCATGCCCACTTGATGATTAAATAATCACCCCTTGAAACACAAAATATATTTGTTGCATGGATACTGAAATTCAAATCTTGTTTGCATGTATAACCACTGCAGTTGCTATCTTGTAGTATATGTGGAAAATATTAAATAATATAGTTTGTAAATTAAATAGTTATAGTTGCCCTTTGGCAGAGAGAATTAACCCTTATGTAAACTAGAGGGCGGGCATCTTTAATTTATATTTTATATTATCACAATGAAAACTAATTTGTTTACGAATTATTAATAAAGTGTCTGAAGTGTGTACGACAGTAACAAATCAAATCTACTATCACTGTGTCCAATTCTTCACAATAGCAATCTCGTCCATGTTTTAATGTTCACACTCAGTAATGTTATATAAACTATAATGAAGAAATTGCATTGTCTCTAAGTCATTAGTAGGTGAGTTGTTTCAAATTAGGTCAAAAGACTTTTTTAAAGTTGTCATTAAATTATACTCTTCAACCATAATCTCAAAATTATCCATGTGATCCATATTTAAACTTCAGCGCAGCCACCATCTTCTCGCACCCCCTGCCGGCTATTGTACTTTGTCACCGGCCACCCAAACATTTTCCACTATTTTTTGTAAGTTATAATAATGGATTCACAATTTTTCCATTCTTCTTCTTCCCAATTATATAAAAGATAAAATTTTAAACTTTAACAGCATACTATTGTTATCAGATGATGACTGTGATTCTGAGAAGTGTTGGGCAGTTCCTAGATTATAAAATTTTGAAAACAATTGTTTCTTAAATGTTATTTTGTAAGGGGATTCAATTTTTATGAATGATTTTTTTTTTCTTCTTGAATTAGATTGTTTTTGTTGGAGATGTTGTTTTTTTTTTTTATATATAGGAACTCAATTGTTTTGAAATTATTTTTTGGTCAAATAAAAAAAAATAACATTTGTTTCACATACAAAAACATTTTATGTGTTTCGAGATGTTATTGTTACATATTCATGTGTGTTATTTGATATTGTATCACATAAAATAGTATTTTAATAAAACAGTATTTTATTAAGAATAATATCTCACAATACAATATCACAAACAAAATCTTATTAAGAACAATATTTCAACATCTTAATATAACAATACAGATAAAAGTATCTTAATATTTTAGTATCAGAAGTACATTATTATATTAATATAATAAACATATTATTTAAGAGATCTTTGTAGACAAAGACAATATTACACGTACTCAAAATAGAAAATTTCAATCAACACAAGAACAATATCATAATAAAGTTATTTTAATAAAACAGTATCATAAAAAATAGTATCAAAACACATTTGTATCAATATTATAATAACAGTATCATAGATAACAATATCGTATGTTTAAAGATAGCAAATATAACACATCAGAATCATATTATTATCAAGCACATGCTTAAGTGAGCATAAATATTATGTTTTAATAGAAATCAAAACACAGTATCTAAATAAAATAATATATTAATAAAACAATATCATAATAAAATAGTATCTTAATAAAAAAAATCATAGATAAAAGTATCTTAATAAATAAGTATCATAAATGACAGTATCTTAATAAAATAATATCACATACACAAACTAACCCAATAGAAGAACAATATCATAGATTGAAACAATATCAAGTATTTTGAATGAAAATAGTATCAATAATCTTATACTACTAATGGAGCATTTTGAAATAGTATTATTACTTTAACCATAAAATATTTAATTTTGAATGTGAGTTTGTTTGGTGGAGTTTAAAAGTAGTTTTTTTTGGAAGATTTTGATAAAAATTGGTGAAATGTGTGGTTGAAAAGTTAATAAAATTTATGGGTCCCATGAAATATATGGTTGAAAATAAGTTTAAGAAAAAAAGTTAATAAACCTGGTCAAACATGATATAATGTAACGAAAACTAGTGTAAAATATTAAAAATAAAACAATATCAAATATTTTTCATAAAATAGTATCATAGAAAACAGTATTTTAATAAAATAGAATCATATGTTTGAATTATCACTTTTTACAATTACAGGAGCACGTTAGTTTTTAGCGCTAAAATGTGACTTCAATTGAATTAAGTTTGAGTCATATGACTTAAGAGTCCATAAACACATGATCAGTGACCGGTCCTAAATTTTCCCAACTATAATAGTTGGTGATCTATATAATCTTTGGGCCCAAAAGCTTTTAGGCCCAATTTCTTTTGATGTCCGTTATGCTGGCCAGGCTTGTTGAAAACACACTTTTAGTACATCATTAATAATGCGTTTTTTGATTAATTGACTGGAGTTGTTTCAGTCATTAGATTGCTACACTTTGATCCCAACCGTTGATATGTTGAATATAAATATCTTTTTCTCAGGTTAGGGTTAAAGTGTGTATGTGCACAGAGCTTCTCAAATCTGTCTCTGTGTGATTCTTCTATTCTTTTTCTTCTTTCTTTAGAGGTGAATGATAAGTGTAATTTGTGTAGTTATTCGGACTTTAAAACTAAGCTTTTGTTCTATTAGTTTGGTAATTTTCTATTTACTTTAGTTTACATTCCTATGTTTTCAATATTGGACCCGTTTATAAGTAATTAGAGAAGAAATGATGGAAAGAGCAACAATTTGGCGAATGTCTAGAGAGTATGGGGACTAAATTGAATTCAATTGAAACTTGAAGGGCCACATTAGAGACTATTGGAAGATTTGAGAACTAAAGTGACCAAAATCTAAAGTTGGAGAATAAAACACACAGAATGAAAATCTTGGGCTGAGTGATCGCCCAAGTACCAAGCTAGGTGATCGCCCAACCTCGTATTTCACTAGCAGAAACTAATTTCTTGGCCTGGGCGATCTCCCGCAAAACTAGCATCAGCGGAATTTTTCTTTTTTGAGTTTTACTCCAACGAGGAAATCTTTTGGGCCATGTTTTTATGACCTCTTGGGATCTTTTTGGGCACTAGGAGAAGACTATAAATAGAGGAGATTGAATAGAAATGAGGGTTAGCGAATTTAGGGATTAGAAGAGAAGAAAAACAAGAGTAGACCATCGGGATTCGGCCGAGCAAGATTGAAATAAGGAACAATGATCATACTTTGGAATTCTTCTTATCCGGGTGATGGATTTTATCCTTTTTCTCTCCTCTCAGTGTGCTAGACTAGATTTATTTTGTACTAAGATTATGATAAAACTTGTAGTTTGAATCTTTAATTTGGGATTTTGATTTTTGGCAATATGCATTATTATAGTTTTGAACAATCGATATTGATTTATTTTCATCTATAATTATATGCACAATGATTTTATTATTTTTGTGGCTTGCTTTATTATCAAGAGATTGAAAATAAGCTAAATATTATTTTAATTGTCGTAAGGTTTGATATGGGATAGAGATATACCGTTATGCTTTACATGATCTTTAATTATTAATGACAATTTAATGCATTTTTATGTGTTCACATTCGTCGTAGAGATATAGTCAGTTGATATATAGTAATATGTTTGATTTTATTAGAGAGAGACTATTGAAAAATTTAGGAGTATTGATTGTCATAACTAGTGTATGTTGTCAAATTCAATAATTTGGATAAAGAATCAATTACTACAAGTGAATTCTAGGTCCTAGTGCTTTTCCTTCCTATATTTAAAATAATTTTGCATGAAACTTACATCCATTTTGTTTTTAAATTATCATTAGTTAGTTCTTTCTAGTATAACACATTAGTTCTTAGGAACAAACATCCAAAGTTCAATCGTTTCGATTAAGGCTAATTTAATTGTGTTGAGCTATCTAAATCACTATAAATATGACATTCGAACTCAATTCCATTATATTACTTATGTGATTTGTACACTTGCAAAATAATAAAGCAACAATGAACATTTGGTTCGGAAATTGTGTTGCTACAGTAATAATATGTTGATTATTGTAGCCTTAACTATTGGTCTCTGATGTATTGTGGTTAGGGATCTTTTGTGTAATCTTGTGAAAGGAGGAGGGAGAGTATGAGTGGATTTGGGTTTCTTGAGTGGATTGTCCATTGTAAACTTCATTCTTGGTCATTTTGTTGGTTGATCTAGTGCAATAGAGACAGATCTACAATTGTAGTGTCTTAAAGGCAGAAGTAGGCATCGTACTAGATCAAACTGCTTGTCCTCAAAAGGGACAAACATATTTGGTGTTATTTTCGTTAGATTGTTATTTTTCTTGTGGATTGATACTTGGTGAATGTTGATAGACTCGCTAAGAGTCTTAATTAAGATCATGTTTGTCATTGCTTATAAATATTTATAAGTTGGTCAAACATTATTTGTATCTACACATTTTGTAGGACCCACAACTTTTACCTATTTTTTATCCACATATTACGTATAATCTACTACTTATAATCTACAAAATCTTTATCAAACATTTTCTAAATCTTACTAGAATTTTATGAGAAATTAACTTATAAAATTGAGATTAAAAATCTTTGAAAATTTATCCAAATCTTATATGAATTGTATGTGATTTTAAACTGATAACTAGGATTATTATATCTGATCAACAATTCGGCCAGCCTAATGGACCCACTAATTTGGTCATGCATGGTCAAAGTTCGATGGTGGAGCTACACGGGGCGGGGGTGGCAATCGCCCCCACAATATTTTTAAATTTTTCTCGATTTGTACTAGATGTATATATAATTTTTAAATATGGGACTTGATCTAATATCCTCGATGGGTATTGTTATAATGGCCACTGGGATACTTGGTATTCACTCATTGGATGAGTGTAAAGGCATTAGATCAAAACTGTTTTAAATCTATATATAATACATATATACTTTACCTTCAATATTTTTTACCCCACTTAGAGGTGTCAATCCGGTTAGGTGAGCAGGGTCGGTCTACCTCCGATGAAGCTCGGTAACGGCCCGCATTAGAAAAAGCTCACGCCACGGCGGGTTGCGAGTCGGGTCAACTCAGCCCACAAAAAATGATTACGAGCCCAGCCCACCCGTCGGCCCATCCGGGTCGAGTCCATGTGGGCGCAATTCAACCCGATTCGGTCTGTATGAATAAAAAATTAATTTTTTTTGAAATTACTAGAAAAAATTTAGTTACATATTGTAATAAAAAAAATATTTACATATATAGCAAAAAATGTGTTAAATTACTAAATAAAAAATAAATAACAATGATAAATTCACATTTTTTAATTTTTTAATTCAATTTCTATTTTTTTATATATATTTAAAGATTAAAACAACACTCATTGTCACATCTTTCACTTTAAACGTTTTCGCCATTTCTTAAAAAAAAATTTAAAAAAAAAAAAAATAGGCCGGTTAAAGGAAAACCGCCGAACCGCCGGGCCGTGAAACAACATCCGCCGACCAGTAACGGACTGCATTCGGCCTCCTCGGTTTGTGAACGGTCCCCGATTAATGGGCGGGTGGGTCGAGGTGGGTGATTCGATCGGCCCGCCCGTCTTGACACCTCTAACCCCACCTACATGAAAATCTTGACTCTACCACTACCAAAGTCCAACAAACAGTATGATTTTTTTATTTTATTTTATGAAAACACAGATATATATCAAAATTTTACGCAGTCAAATGTAAAATATTAGCTCAACCATTAGAGATAATGACTTGAGAGAGTTGATTATCCATTTCATTTTTTTGTTTAATAAGATCCAAAAGATTAAAGAAGAGAAAATGTACAAGATGTTTGTTTGTTATCTTGTCTAGTCGTATAGAATTTGGTACATCAAACATATGCCCTAACAGTTTTCACCAATCACCATGTTTGGAGATTCGCTAAATGTTGGTGGAACCACAACCGAAGAAGAAACTTTGAGCCTCTTAACCCTTGATCCCTCCCCACCAACACCACTCATCACATCTGGGCTACTAATCCACCCCATCATTTGATCTCCGAAGCCTTGTTGTCCGACGTAAACGTCACTTATATCCAATGCATCGGAGTCCAAACCGGCCTGCTGCCGGATACCCCATTCATTGCTATAATCCAATGTGGTCGAGCTTTCCCTAGAACAGAGTTCATTAGCAACAGCATGAGGAGGCACAATCACACTTGGTTGCACAACTTTCTCAATTTTGTTCATATCAACATAACTTTGGTACTGATTATAGCCCCTTAAGTGAAAAATACTAGAAAAAGTTAAATGGTCAATTACTCTACTCTTATTTGCCTTGTTTTCTGGGGAGTTTCTAGCCATTATAGTTTGCAAATTCTTGTTTAATTTAGCTTTGAAAGGAGAAAAACTTAGCCCATTAATCCCATTAGAATCGGACTGAACTGGAGTAGAATCGACTGTAACAAAGTTCGTACGAGCATTTTCTCCACGGAGGACACGTGCCGCTTCATCATAGGCTAGGGCAGCTTCTTCAGGTGTATCATAAGTTCCAAGCCATAATCTTACTCTTTGAGATGAATCTTTGATCTCAGCAACCCATCTGCCTGATGGCCTTTGTCTCACACCAACAAATCTACGCATGGGTGGCGTCCGTGCCCCGGTGGTGGCCCCACCCACGGCAGTGGTGACGGTTTCCGCCTTGTCACTTCCGGACATGAGTGCAAAAAATCACAAACAAACTTGGTTCTATGGAGGATTATTAGAGGATTTCTAGTTTGCTTTGGAACGAGATTTTCTTTTTTGGGGGGTTTGGGATCAATGTTTGCTCAGTCGAAGTGAAATTTCAAATCAAATCGACCAAAACAAGTATATTACAATTCAAGTAGGTTATATATATAGAGAGAGGTTTTATGATCTGTTACTGCATTTATACAAGGCCAATTCAAAGAATGAGGCTGGAATATTGTTCATATCCCATTAAGTTTATTATAGTTGGCTTGGCTACTGTAAAACTCTGATTAAAGAAATTAATTTATTAGCATTATTACATATAGTACAAGGATGTTTAGTATATATAGACTATGGGTAGTTGGTGAACAAAAGACAATTTTAGCATATATTTTGTAGTGTCGAAATTATTTTTTAAGTACTTATATTATAAGTTGTTAGTGAATGTATGGATAAAAGTGAGTTATAAGTTGTGGGTCCTATAAAATATGTGGATAAAAAAATTTGTTTGACTAATTTAACCCACTAAAATTATAATTTAAACAATGACAACTTGATGTATTTTACCACATATGTAGTTATAATACCCCAACTTAAGAGAGGAAAACTAAAGAAAAAAAAATTAAATAAATAAATATCTTTCATTTGTAATTGTTCAAGTTTTATAGACAAATGATTCATTATGGTACGAGTGTAGACAAAAGTCTTGAGATCAAATTTCACCACTATTCATTTATAAAAATTACGCACGTATAAAGCATGTGATTAAAAAATGAAATTGACTTGCAAATATGTTGAAGATAAAATTGAAATAAATATTGTATATGTGTGTATATATATATGTGTGTGTGTGTATATATATATATATATATATATATATATATATATATATATATATAAATAAAAATTTCACGCACACATTTTTTCTCGCCATTTTTCTTTCCAAATTTGGTAACTTCCGCTATAAATGCTTCATAGGAGTTTGCTTTCTTTAATTGATTTGGTAAGTTCAGCCATAAATACTGCATAGGAGTTTGTTTTTTTTAATTGGTTTCACACATTGATTGTTTATTTTATTTTTTATTTTTTGTCCTTGCAAAAAATGAAATGTAATATTTAATATTATACTACGATAAATGAAAATTAATTCAGATTTTTTAATTAGTTTCACACAAATTTGTAGATTCTTATTTAAAATTAGAATATTCACTACAAGAAATTTGAATTTTAACACACAAAGTCTCTTGTAGACCATTTTTCGATTAAAAATGACTTTCTCGACAAAAAATTCATTGTTAAAAATGAAAGTAGTATTATTAGTAATAATAAATTTGAATGTTACATTAATTAATTAATATAAGATTTAGAGTATGTAAATATTACTAATTGTCTACGAATAGAAAATCAATAAATTTGCAAAATATCATTAACGTAATATCCATCTTTATAATTTAGAAAATCATTTTTCAAATTATAATATAAAAATTAGTGGGTAATTTAATGAGCCGCGCCAAATATTAAGCCGGAAGCACTTATTAAAAATTAGAAAATGATAATCAAGTCTTCCCTTAAATTCTGTTTGTTTTATTTTTTTTTCCACGTTAACTAAGACAAAGTTAAAATTAGTTGCAATTTACAAAATATATATAAATAAACAATCCGACTATTAAATAGAGATATGAAAATACATTCATTTGATTTAAACAAATGATAAGATTTAAATTGTTATTGTAACTAAAAAATCAATCCATGTAATAATATTTATATCGATTATTTAAAAAACTTATCTAAGCATACTTGAAATTTTTTTTTCAAATTATAATAGAAAATTACTCAATAAGTTTTAATATTATATATTACATAATATTAAAGTATTTATATTATATTTATAATAATATTATTATTATTTATATTTACAGAGTGAGCAAAAAAATATAATTAAATCAAATGACAAAATTTTAATATTTTATAATATTAAAATTTAATTAATTAATTGGCCAATTTCACGTAATTAATAAAAGTATTCCAATATAAATAATCAGTATTCCAATAGAATTTAATTATGATGAGCTTTTCAATGTTTTAATTTTCTATGATACTTGGTTAAAATGAATAATATTAAGAATTAACATTTAAAAAAAAAATGCACATCTTCTATAACAAGATAAATTCACTTGAAAACACAAAATAGATGAGGTTATGTGTTCCAAGGTCTTAATTTATACCGGTTAAAGAATTTAAATAAGTTATGTTTTTTCAAAAAAATTAAACATCAATGCACGAGAACTATTGGCAATAATGTAATAGTTTTTCAAAAGTGGATTTATTTTCCCCACAATTTTTTTTGCTTCCCATAGTGGGTTTAAATAGGTTGCAATTTAAAAAAAAAAAAAAAAAAAAAATCAATACACGGAAAACATATAATTGTGTTATATTATCAAATGATCTAATTTATTGATTAAAAATAATAAGTCGATTAAACTAATAAATTATATATGATAATTGCAAAATTAAATTCATATGATTCAAAGCACGCCTCAGTTTGACCACAAATGTGGTTTTCAAAGAAGTGTTTCAAAATCTGGATTAGTTATATTATTATTATTATTATTATTAATATCAATAAGTAATCAAATATTATTTATATGATACTCTTTTTATTTGAATGTAATAAATAAACAATATACTATTAAAATATTTTAAAATCACTATCATGAAAAACAAGCATGGGTGATATACTAGTTTCTCTATTAAGTTAAGTTTTTTGTTATGAAAGTGCTAACAAAATTCCACATCGACTAAACATAGGGTAAATAATGAGTTTATAAGGAAATTTGTTTACTTTTTAAGAGATGGAGCGTCAATTCCCAAAATGTTTTAGTGAGGTGGTTCAACAAAACCATCGCACATGATAGAATTGCCTTTTCATGGCGGCCAAAAACAATGAATGACATCATTTTTATAATATTGCGTTTCTATATAATTTATCGCTTCAAGATCTAAAACTCTTATTAACGAAATTAATAGAATGTCTAGATGATGTAATCAAATCATGCGGGATTAAAACATGTATCCCATAAAAAGATCTTCGTGCTATAGTTCAATATAGTATTAAAATATACGGAGATCTTACACAGAATTTGACCAAAATTCATCTATACAAATTTCACGGGCACTTCTTAGGAGAAATAATAAACTTTGACGTGCATGAAAAGAGCGGCGTATGCGGGATAGCTTATAAGTGTGTGTGTGTGTGTGTGTGAGAGAGAGAGAGAGAGAGAGAGAGAGAGAGAGAGTATTTTTCTTTAGTGATTATAAGTTACTTATAAGCCACTCATAGACTCATTTATAGGTTAATCTTTAATAGCAGGTAGAATTCCAGTCTTGTAGGAATAAAAATAAATTTGTACAGTTTGAGAATCTTGATTCTTGAATGCCTTGACAATTTCCAATTAAGGAAAGGGCTGGTCATATCAAGCTGGCTTATGAGCTACTACAGCTTAATAAATTAAGCAGAGCCAAACAATTCTAAATAGAAGATAGAATCAGAAAATAAAATCAATAAAAATAAATGCATATTGTTTTAGATTAAATTTTTATTAACAAAAGCTTAATCGAGTCAAAATAAAAAGTGAATAAATAATTTTTTTTACTATCTAATAGTTTATTTATTTTTATACGAAATGATTCAGCATAGTTATGAGCAAGGAAAAATGTTTTATATTCATTTATTTTCGTCACCTATTTTTCTACCAGATTTTTAAGTAAATTAAGTTATTTTTTATTTTAAATTTTTAGACGAGACAATTTTTAAAAGGTAAGTGGATTTTATTAATTGAAAATTGAATGATTTGTGGGGTCTCCAAAACAACTTGCCATGTCCTTAGTGGTGTTCGATTCTCTTGGATTAACATGCCATTATTTTTCATTAATCATGCATTATTTTTTTATGATTATAAATTAGCTTAATTAATTATTGGAAAAACAATTGAAAAGAATAATTTTGTCCTTGGATTAAGACTCTGCTAATGCTGCTTTTGATTCCTTACAATTTTATTCCTCTACAAGTGGATGAGAGGCATTTGTTGGTTAGTGATATTTATAATGTAGTACATTTGTGTACAACCACAAGTACATGAATCTTGTTTTGAATGACATTGGTGAAATAAATCGTTTGAATGCGTTTTGTATGCTTTTGTATGCAGTATTAGATAAAACATGACAATATAATTTTTATTTTGTTTTGTTTTAATAATGTAGTAGTGTTCAATTCTACCAAACTAGAGTAATTGCAAATGATATAGGGTTGTTGATGTTGAGTCTTCATTTCATTAGTGTATATACTTTTTCCTTTTATCGTTATAGCGATCATGTTAATGTATTCTTAGGCAAGTAAAGAGAAAATGTTTGGTACCACGTCAGCAAGAGTAAATCTTTCAACTCGAGTCTTCTTTGTTAGATTTTTCTTGCTACTGCGATGAGAAGAACCCCAAAAAGCATAGGCAGAACGGAAAGTCTATTAGATCCTTCATTTTTTTTCATATAAATGATGAGTTTATATAACTTAACCTCAAGCATAGCTGTTCACCTCTTCCGTTGGTCTCAACTCTTGCGAATGCCTAATATTAAGAAAGATCTCCATCAAGAGATATAAATATAAAATATTAGTGAAGTGAGTAAAGACTATGGTTGGAGCATAGAAAAAGAAGAAATTTGACCATAATTCTGACTCTACTTGGTGCACAACTTATATCTTTCTTGAGCTGACTTCTTCGTCATCAATCAAGATAGGGACTAGTTGGTCAGTGATAACGAACTTTACCCTTTGGTGCAGCATAAATGGGACTTATTGGAAAGGTTCCTACCTTTTTTATTGATAGCTGCATCCATAAAACAATTTATGTTGAATTATCTTAATATGTTAAACTATGCTTTTTTATTTATTTTGTATTTATCGTCAATACGTCTAATCATATGTAAGTTATATTTATTTTTCATCAAAATCTTAACACATAATTTTATAAATAGGTATACCAAGTATTTGTCTGTTTTGATATTGGAATTGAACGATTAGAGGTGTCTATGCAAAAAGTTTAGCTTCCAAAGTCACTTGTATTTTGCCATGGTTGAACTTCACACAACTCTCGAGTGGTTCCATAATATCGTCCACAACCTTTGATTTCAATTCCAAATATTTAGCATCCTTGATTTTTCTTCCTAGGACTAAAAACTCTATAATCTCAGCATGCTTGGTAAAATTTTTTTTTTAGATTATAGGTAGTGAGTCCTATATAATATGTGGATAAAAACTGGATATACGTTATGGATCCTACGAAATATGTGGATAAAAATGATGTTTGACCAGCTTATAAACATTTTTAAGCATTAACAAGCATGCTCGAATGTCAATAAAGCTATAAAAATATGTATTTTAATTTATTGAACAAACTTGTACAAAAGTTTAAACTATATATATTACTCCACTATCTCTTTTTGGTTAATTAGTTTATACAAATGTAAATTTTTGTCTAAAAATTTATGTTAGATAGCAACTGTTGTCGATTTTATCCGGAAGTGGACAGATTGTTAATAAGTAATAAAGTGATGAGAAAAAGTATCGAACCCATGAAGACTAGCTATCAATTATTCAATTAATTAATATTTTGAGTTTTAACAACGTTAAAACACAATTAGTTTATGATTTCCAATTCTATGACTATCCTATTCTAATTTAACCAAGTCAAAATTGTCAAATAACTAAAAATAGCTTAAGAATCAAATTTGAATGTTACGAGCATTATGATTCACAAGTCCACCATCACATTTCAACGATCATTTATCTATTAATCACCTTTGCAAATTATTGTCCTAGATTCAAAATCGATAATCCAATAATAATCAAAAGCCTCTCTCGATAATCAATTAATTCTATATCGATATATGAACCTAACTTTCTCTAGTTAAATTTTGAATATAAAGACATGGATTTAATCACAGCGATCACCCAAATAGATTTCGTAAAGCATAATAGTAATTGATAAGTACAATTTTGTACTGATTGGAGACCACAAAAATGGACAATTATGAGTAATCTTACATATTTTCAGTATAATGGCGTTTTGTTTTTTTATCATTATAGGAAAAACTAAATTCAAGTGTCGATCAAATAAAAGAAAGCAAACAAAAGAAAAAGGGACTCAATTAAACAGACAAAGAGAATTGAGAGGCTTGTCATGCAAATATCAAATAGAGAAATTCAGGAAGTGCATACAAATTGACCATGTGATCGCATGGTTAAGAATTCTTGCATACAAATTTACCACGTATTTATCTAAATTGAATATCTTAAAAACAATATAGACCACAAAATATTATAATGATGATCAAACATCGGAACATAAATAGAGAATAACGAATAATCAACCTGGAATCAACAAGTTACGAAAATAGAAAACTTCTAATTAATAAAAAATGTGATGTTTCATCGTTTATCATAACTATGATTAGTTTAGTTGGACATGATTTCGTAAAATAGTAAAAAATATGAATTAATCATGATTCAGAGTAAAAGGAAGAAAAGTAAACACAACACATGATTCTTCGTCGAAAGATCTTGAATTCCACTATCCCAATCTTCGTCTCTTGTATTGTATATGTTTCCTTGATAGTGTGTCGCATGATATCTCTATTCTCCTATTTTTATAAGTCTCCGAGTTGGCTAAAAAAAGTCCAAAAACTTGTGCACCAAGTCGTAACCAATGAGAGTTCGAAAATTTCTTTTTATATCCCGCCTTAACCATGCGATCGCAAGGTTAAGGGTTTGTGCTTTCTGGTTCTTTTCATCATGTATTGAGATTGCAACCTTCATGGCTCGTGCGATCGCATGGTCGTTTCGCAACTTCTAGTTTGCAGCTCAGCCTTTGGGTATTTTCACAGCATGCTCTCAACTTTTTCAGTTTTCAAGTTAGTCCCTGAATTTCTTCTTTCATTTCAATTAAATCTTCTTTTAATTGCAACTCATGTCCTTCATCTTTCTAGGGTTTTCATGTAAGTCATCCGTTCTACTTTTTCATCTAATTTCAGTCAATTTTCACTCCTATTTGCTTCATTTTCATCCAATCAACATCCAGACTCAAATTTTTCCTAAACAAATGAAAACAAAATGCAATTACGTAGAAACAAATGTAAGAGTACTCATAATTATCCCTTTTTATAAGGCCCGATAAGTACAAAATTGTACTTATCAACAACCCAAGTCTCACGCACTTCGATAATTCCATAATACGAGAAAATGACTTACAGTTTGTTTGGCCAAGCTTAATTATAATTGAAACTGGTCAAACATAGTTTTTATCCAGACCTATTACTTACTATCCACTTATTATCTATATATTCTATTGTACCCACAATTTATAAGCACTTAAAAAATAATTTCACTATTTCCAAACATGCACTTTTAGTCATTGTCAAAACATGGTTACCTATGTGTTCTTCGCAAAAGTTCAAAATCTTTATGCAACTTTTGGTACACCATATTAGAATAGAGAATAGGATAAAAGGAGATTGTATTAAGATGAGTTAAGGTAAATTTTTTTTAATACGGTGTTTGGTGCTATGCCATATTAGAAAAATGTATAAATATTCAAAAATGAAAAATGTATGACAATATTCTTGTCCAAGCTTAAAAAAAAGTAAAGTTACTCCTAAGCAATCATATATTTCTGCTACATTGTGTTCTACCAATTTTCGGTCTCCAATATATCTTTGATGAATCCCACATACCTTTCAAAATTTTGCTCCAAGTTACGTCTGAGAGGAAATACCACACCTCCTATTACTGTCGAATTTTCGAAAGGTAGAAGTATGAAGATTGGATCACAAGGCTTAATCATTGTCTGATGGAGAAGGTATTGGGCAGTAAAATGGTAATAGGAAAGGAATAGATAATTTTCTTCGTATAATCTAGCATACTAAATATGGAGTTATGGTTGAACAAAAAAAGGGGCTGAACACTTTTGTGTTCCACTTTGGTAGCGCAACTGATAGGCAATAGATGTTTGAGGGTGGCCTATAGACGTTTAATAGGAATCCCATCGTCTTGGTTAAACCCTAAGGGTTGGGTGAAATCGCAAATATAGACTTCTACGTCTTTCTAGATTCAACTCTGTAATGTACCTCTAGTGCTAAAAGGAGAGAGGTTTGCAATACAATAGGCGGCTATAGTTGGGACAGTTGAGGCCATTGATTTAAATAGACCTTTCACTTGAGCACGAGTAAGACTAAATATCTCTAAACCTTTGAAGTGTAGGGTGAGGAATTTATTTCTAAATTGCAATATAAAATCTTCGTGTTATTTCAATATGAATGTTTGCCCCATTTTGTTTCAATTGTGGAATTCTTGGACATGTGAATGTGGAATATCTTGAAGAAAATTAGGAAATTGATGACTGAAGTGATGGGGAGAAAAATTATAGAGAGTGGTTGCTGGCCTTAGCCCTTGTTGGGAGCAATTGTTAGCTGATGAGACGATTGAGTGGGAGAGAGTAGAGAGAAAGTAGAGATAGTTCTACGTTTGGTGGTAATTTTGGCTAACGTGAGGAAGGATAAGTAAGGTAGGGGGTAGTGATGAGAGTTTAAGTAGAACATGTGATCATTTTGTCACTTGGGAGAAATCTAGAATTCGCATGAAAAGACATGGGATGGAGAGAGGAGTATGAGTTAGTTTGAAATGTGGGAGGGAATAGAGGTCAGGCTAGTAGAGGGCGATAAACTGGGATAATGTTTTTGAAGAATTTGTAGCTGCCACTCAAGATGCTACGAGGTTGAGGATGAGAGACATACATGTAGCGGATAGTTCAGGAGATGAGTTACAAGCGATGAAAATGAATCCTAGGCACTATATAGAGGGTGAGGAAGTAGTTGAGGGTGAGGAAGTAGTTAAGGATGCTAGTGAAGGATATTAACACAATATCTAAGGTTGGTGTGTGCCATTGGATTGAGAGATAGGCTAATAGATTCAGGAAGGGTGGAGAGTGGGGACAGATGATACAATTTGATGTTAGGAAGAGGATGAGGATGTAAATGTTAGGACACAAGGTAGATGGGGTAGGAATGAGTAGGGGAGGCATTGCTACTAATGAAAAAGCATATGACACTTGATGATCTCAGGACATTTCGACTCACAAAGAGGAAATGGATTGATGATGACTGATTATAGAGAGGAGTTTGACTTGGCAAAAATGACGGACCTAGGGCTATCGAGCCCAAATGAGTTGTCTATATTAGAACTTTCAAGGAGCACAAAATATTTGTACAGTGATGGCACTATAGAAATTGATTTGCAACTATTCTCCTAGTCTAGTTTTTATGTTCAAAACCAGGCTTAGGCAATTAATCTAGGATATAAAATAAGACTTGATCGGAGCTTTGTGATGGATACTAGGGAAAGAGTGGTGGATTTGCTTTTATGGCAAGAGGATTAGAAGGATAAAATAAAATCGTACTCTACCAGTCCCATTGATGCAGTTGTCTATCCAAGGAAGATGGTGAGTTGGAGGTTTTTTGGGTTTTATAGAACCCTAACCTAGTGATGGAGTTCAAAGATGTTTTGGCAGAATGTGGTTTACAGGATGTTAAGTCTTAGAGAGGCTAGCATAGAATAATAAGCAAAGTGTTGACACTAATGTTCAATTTTGTCTTGACTTTGTAGACAATAAAAATTGGTTTGTAGCTTTTTCCTAGGCTAGGATGGACCATATAAACTTTAGTAAATCGAACTACAAACAGATTCATCGAACCACCAGCCGATTCATCTGAGGCTAGTGGGACGAGAGGTGAGGGGGTGGAGAAAATGAGAGAGAGAAGAATTAGCCCATGTTTGGCCCATATTTTCTAGAACTCGTTTTTTTTTTTCAAATTCATTTTCAACCACACATTACATGGAACCTACAACTTTTATAAACTTTTCAACCACACGTTTTATCAACTTTTATCAAAATCTCCTAAAAATCAAAATTTTATCTACACCAAACAAGGCTTAGATTTGAACTACAGTTGATAAAGGAGGAAGAGTATGTTGGGGTGGTGCAAGAGGCATGGGACTCTTTTTTTGGGATGGTTACATAGAAGATTGAAAAGCGTGTAGGGGTGTTACAATCTTGAAGTAAACAGAGGTTTGAGAATTGGAAAAGAGAACTAAGATAAAATAATGTAGAGCTGAGTGTGTTATACAATAGTTCGAACAGTAAAGATTGCATGGTGAACATTAAATTACTAGAACGTGAAATATCGAAGTTGGAGTGTTATGCTGGGGTGGTGCAAGAGGCATGGAGAATAGTGTAGGTATGGAAGGGTCAGGGCGAGTTTGTTTGGGATGGTTACAGAGAAGATTGAATATGTATGTAAGGGCATTACAATCTTTGAGTAAACAGAGGTTTGAGAATTGGAAGAGAAAGCTAAGATAAAATAGGGTGGAGTTGAGTGTGTTATATAATAGTTCGAACAGTAAAGATTGCATGGTGAATATTAAATGGCTTGAACGAGATATATCGAAGTTGGAGTATTATGAGGTAAACTATTGGAGACAATGTTTCTGGGCTGAATGGTTCCGCAATACGAAATACTTTCTTTACAAGGCATCTAACAAGTCAAGAAAAATAAATTATAACGACTATGAGATGCAGAAGGGTGCTCAAGAAAACTACTGATGATATTACTGGGTCTTGGAAAATAAGTTTACTGACATCTTTTGTTGATCTAATCCCTAGTGGAAAGTTCTCGATGCCGGTACGAGGGGGTGGGCAATTGGTTTAATCCTGAAGAGAGTTGGATAGGCCATTCTTGTGAGAAGATGTGGTGTTGCCTCTCAAGCAGATGGGCCCACAAAGGCACTGGGTCCAGATGGTTTCATGCTCTATTCTTTCAACGCCATTGGGATCTGTGGGGATTGAGGTCTCTTGATGCAAATTGCACGTACTTAATAATGAGAAATCCATCCGCTCTATTAATCAGACTTGGCGCTTGTTTGGCAATCACAAAAAAAGTGCTTTCCATTTAAATTGGCATGGTCCAACAGCATACAAATTTTGACCAACTGTAACATTCAGGGGTCCACATGTCGTCTCTTGTTAAAATCCCACAGGCCACCTTTGTCATTGACTGTAATGATTTTTGTGTTTGGACAAAAATGCCCTCTACAATGTGATATGCATCCATGTATAGTAGAGATTAATCAGATACTAATTATTCCATTTGTTAACAAGATTTTAGCACATAAAATGTAAAATACATTGAAAAAAAGCCAAAGAGAACTGGTTTTGCGATTTGAGCATGCAATCAAATTGACATTTTATTGTGTTTTTTTTTTTTTAATTCATTTTTCTCCCATTTTTTCTTTTGTGGTTCTCATTTTTTGAAATCTCATTCTACTTTTCAATTAAAATCCATTATAGGGTTGTCAAATTTTCATTACTCTTTTTACCATGCATCCGTGACCCAAATAATGACAACTACGAATTTTTCGAGAAATATTCAAGAACGACAGCGGGCCCAAATCTCCACTGTGATTGCATTACGCACCACATCCCACTCTTGGCTTCTATTTTGAGCATCAAACGATCTTTGCTACATTGCATCATCTAAGTCGTCGTCTTCTAGTTTGGGAATGAGGTTTCTATTTGCAGTTGACTCAAAACCTCAGTCCTGCATCGCAGCCTTGCGCATGAAGTTGTGGACCACCATTGTTGCTGACACAAAGGTCACTTGTGTTTCAAATTTGTATCGGCATTCTTCCTAGAATTTTAAATTGTTGTTTCCACATCCCGAACGTTCATTCAATAATGTTTAGACATGACGAGTGTTTTTTATTGAAACACTTTTTGGCATTGTGTGGTGCTCGGGTGTCCGGTATTCCTCCGTGTCCGATGTCTTGCATGTGGTATCTGATATTTACCCATTTATACTGTCCCATAAAACCTGGTTGATGCGGGAACCTGCGTCAACAAGGTAATTTTTACTGTCTGCAAGCATGATAAAATTCATATCTGGTTTGCTAATTGTTGCAGTCAACATTCGACTATCGTGGGCCGTTCCTTCGTATCCTGCTAACGCGAAAGTGACACATATTGAAATCACATAGAATGAGGACATTCTGTGTCAGATATCCATTCCAACTGATGAAGCGAATTCTTTCATGCTCTTCCACGATAGCCTTTGCTTGCATCTATGACCCCAATATAGTCCTGCAAGCACAATGTTGACATATTGTTAAAAACACAAACAAATTAAAGAGGAATAAATTTAATAACAACACAATTATTATAAAATCAAACTTCATTCCCCTATTTTTTCTACCTCCACGACTGCATTATTAGCTATAGAACTTCTACACAATTATTATAAATCAATCTTCGTGCCACAATTTTTACACATCGGCCATGGCAGAATGGGCTAATAACAAATATTTAAAGGGTCAAAAGTTGAATCTAACGAACCAAGGTTTAACTTTATGTTATACACAATAAAAATTGATCACACATACATTCACATCGCAGTAATATTCAATATAGGTTAGTACATTCTTACACTGAAACGCGATGTGAGAGTTTCTTTGCGGCTTGTGGAAAATTGCGCCATTTTTATAATGCGGGTTCGGATTTATTATATCAGCTACGAACATTGTGACATCACACAATACTCTATGGAATTGGCTGTTTATCTTTTCAGTTGAGTGGCGAAGAGCTCTTGTGTTAGTCTGAATCCATGACCATGGGCACAGATAATAAGAAACATGCCCACTTGTTTAAAGGTCGATACCCCACCGCTACTTCATAGGCCGTATCGATCTCGCAAAGTGTCACTGAACTGAATGCAAAACACTTGGTAACATCTCATATTGTCCCCTTCCAATGTCTGGTGTACAAATAAATGGCCAGTGTGAGATGAAGTGTACGGTGGGATCCTGTGTATGGACTGCGAATAATAAAATTGTAAAAGGTGGCTAGCCAACCGATAAAATTCCATCCAAGCAATATTGTCATCTTTGAAGATACGAACGTCATAAACGGGCTCGCTTTCATCTGTCATTCGAGAAGCAATTGATATATGTAAAGAGTTTATATGACCAACTTTGAAATTAACCAATGTACATAAAGCCATTTATTAGATCTTGCGTGTAATCTGTTTGTAGCAATAACATTATTTATGTTTATTCCATTTATAGGCATTTCCCATTGGTCACTCGTGATCAATGAGAAGTTTTCCACTAAAGGCATTATGGTGCTTTTTGAACATACACAAATATTCACGTGAAAGCTTTCATATGAAAACAAAAGAGTTCAATAACATTGTTTGACATGTGAACATTGTTGAAAAGTCACCCTTCCAGGGCAACTGCTGTTTCTGAAACAATGGAAGGGGTCCATTGCATGGTAATGTTATTGTTTCATTTTTTATTAGGACATTCACAGAGGTAGGTGAGGAAAATTGCACATTGCCCTACATTAGCTTCATCACTAACCAGCAAAATTACGTCTCATATGTTCATTCATTAGGTCATGCGCCAAACAAAATCATGTTAGAGTTGACAAATGCTTCACTTGCAATATCTTGTGAAATGGACCAGAAAAGTTGTGACAAATGCCAACAATGAAGATTTTAAAGTTGAGCACGATTGATAATTTTCATGGTGCTTAGTTATCTTATGAAATGGACTAGAAAATCTGAAGTTCATATCAAACAATGGCAGTGGCATCTCTTCCAATTTCAACCAAACCTCACCTTTACCTCATTCTTATCTCACGACAAAGCTCTATTCATCTCCATGGAATAATAATACCTAAACCACCACTTTATATCCTCATCAATAATAAAACTCATCAAGTGAAAAATGAATCATTTCTAATAAGTGTTGATGAATCATGTCATGCATGACACTATTCTACACTAAAGGCACGTTGGAATGTGCTGGAAGAATTGATGAAGGTAGCAAACTGTTTGCATATTTACTACGAAACACTGAACCACATGCAGTAGTGTGAAAATAAACGGAGTTGCATAAATAATATATAATTGTCAACAAAACAATGACAATTAAAACAACAAGTTAATTTATTAGACAACTACATGCAGCTGCAACTAACAGGTTCAATGCAGGATAAAAATTAATGGATACGAAGCAGGTTCGATAGGTAAGAAGTAGTCTACTAGGACCTTATTACATAGAAACATACATGCAAATGAAAGTCATGCAATTGAAAATTAGCTCCCGCACACGAAAATGAAATCCTCACAGTAAAACACACCCGCAAGAAGACATCAACAAACAAATATGACACTCACAATGGATGACACGAGACAGGCCTGGAAAAGTAGAACACTGGATAGGACTCGATCAATATTCTATCAAGATTCAGGGTTATGCCACTTTATAGGAAAATAGTAGCCAGCCAAGCCATTCAGCAAGATCAGGCGTCTTGTAAAAGACCTCCCGATTCTCAACCTACTTTATGAATTCTAGGACAAAGTAGTGGAAATGACTGCCCTGTTGTATCATCTCCATGTTGTTTATTTCATCAATGCATTGGGCAATCGATGGATTGTAGTGTCTGCGGCAGTTGTACACGCTGCGACTTTCTTCTCGATTAATCAACTCAGTTGGTTGTGCTGATGAAAGCTTCTTTTTTTTATCATTACTTGCAGGACTAGACCATTTTATTTTCCCAATACTCGTCTATGCTACCTCAAAGTTATCTGTTGTTGGTTATTTTTCCACAATAACTGACCCATCACTTTCTGCACTTCATTCGGTGTCATATGGTTCAGAATCCCTAAAGTCAGAATCGATCGTCGTGCTAGCTTCTCCATATCCGTAGCACGACAACTGACTTGCAGTCCTTGACAAACAGTGGAACAACTGTCTACGAATAATCTGACGTAACAATCTTTGATTAGTGAGACGTCCCTATTCATGAACTCTCTATATTTTTCGTTGTCCTACAAAAATAAAAATAAAAAATACAACGTCAGTTTCACATACCACGCTAAAGTGGATAATATTTACATTAGAACGTTTACCCTAATTTTCCTATCCAACCACTCTAGGCTAACCTCGATCGTATTCGTAACAGAGTTAAACATTATTCCAGTTTCTTTGCTAATAAGCTCGATGAATATACAGTACTCGGCTTTCTTATTGTCCCAATGGTTCTTTAACCGCACCTTCGTGTATGTTCTCCTCGTTAAATCCTAAAACTTGTTGACTATATTTTTCCACAATAGGTTGTTAAAGTGTGAGCCAGGCTTGTTGCCCGCAGTAATCTCCGCCTCGTAGGCCTTGATGAACATCTTTCTAGCGAACTTGTCCCACTGTGTACTAGTGCGCTCTCCACCTCGATGACTAGAACTCTGTCCACCTGACACTGCAGCAACACTGTAGTTGCTAAGATTTTCCATCTGCATGAAATTGATAAATATTATTTCACTTTCTTTCACTTAAAAGTGAATATTGCATAGAAATTAAATTGTAGATTTGTAGGTGTAAAAGAAATGGAAGACATATATGCGTTATTAATATGCATATAAGATCAATTTTTTTTTGTAAAGTAGGAAATCAACCAAAAAAGTAAAGTACACAAATTGATTACCATACCAAAACAGTAAAGAAGTCTAACAAAACGTTAAAAAGAAAACCCTTACTGATAACCTTGTTTTTTTATCAACGTGGTGTAGAAATACCCCTTTAGAAATTAATAGTCCAGCAGTCAGTTCCAAAGAATATAAAAATGGACGCAAAAGTTTATGTTTGAGGTTAAATAAAAAGACCCAGCTACGTATGATAAAGTCACACTAGAGAACAAGATTCAAAAGACATACAAATCTTTAATTTTCGATGTGTACAGATAGTGGAAAAGAAACCGTAAAGTACACATATCGGGCATAAAGAAGAGAGATTTTTACCTGATCTAGTAATCATAGGCTCCAAATTAAGTTCCGATTGGCAGGGATCCACTCCTCGCCAACAAGGATTCTTTGGTAAATAAGATAGAAGATATTTCTTAGAAAGAGGAATGTCTAAATGAAATAGTAGTGAAGGGCATAATTGGAATTTTACCCTTCCATTTAAGGAAAAATGGAGAAATGCTCGTTAATTGCTATATTAATTGTTGGAATCTAACATTGTGTAAACACGTGAGACCCAGTAACAATAATTCCGTAAGAGGATAAACACTTTTCCGTTATGTGTTTGTTATGTGTTGGGTCATTTTGTCATTTGGACGTGTGATGACAAACAGAATTAAGGTTAATGGGCAATGATGAAAATGGGCCTTGAGCCCAAATTGTTGTGATCCAAGCCATTGCCTGATAACATCATCCCAAGCCCAAGAAACCCATATCTGGAACCGGCCCAAGACGTGTAACCCATCTTCGAGAAGGCTACTGGTGACCGTTGGATCAGAAGGATGATCAATGGATGCTGATTTGTGTATATATGCCCATCTGCAGACTCTGACTGACCATAACCTTCCAGACTCTTCGGCTGTAAGTTTGGTGAGAGAGAGAGAGAAAAGTCTGAGTAATCTTTTCGTCTTCTACGCTCTGTGAACCTCTGGTTTTCAGAGGATTTCTTCTTCTTCCTTTTGCTTTGTGTTCATCTCTGAGTGAGTGTTGTTTAGAGAAGGAGAGTTGCTGAAGAAGTCTGGTTTTTCGTGGTCTTCGTGATTACTGTAGCAACTCAGACGAGTTGCAGTTTTGGGTCTGCTTCTTGGGGCTATTTCTTGGGTCTTTGGGTTTGATACAAAAGGGTACAATGTTTGTAAGCCCTAATGTTTCCTTGAAGAGTTTGAAGCTGTAAAATAGGGTTGATACTTTCGTTGTCTATTGTTCTGTATTCTAATAGTGGTATCAGAGCCATCTGTTGGCGTTCTTGGAGTTTTAACCTTTTTTTCTTTTGGAAGATACTCTTTCTTGTTAAAGTTTTGTGTATCTTGTTACTAAATCTGGGGTTTCTGGCCTGGATCTAGGGGGGCTTCTTAATATAACTCTGGTAAATAAACTCTCTAATCTCTGGTCCCTGTGGATAGACCCATCTGTTTCCGTTTAATATTCTGGATTTCTTGAAGGAGTATCTTCTAAGTACTATATCCTCTGCCTCTTTTGTATATGGTGATCAAGCCTCCGATCACCACAGCGGTTTGCCTCTAATAACTCTTTGCTGTTTATATTCTGCTGTGATATCTTTTCAAATCCCTAAAAGTTCCTTTAAAGAATATTGAAATTTTCTTTGGGTATTTGTCTTTCTTTGAAACAAAACCTCTGTCCTTCAGTTTGTGCCTTGACCTGGGAACTAGATTCTCACGGAATCCTGGTGAAACTAAGCAGAGTGGTCCCTTTTACTTACTATTTTATATATAAGTACGTAAAAGTTTTTTAATCAAGATTGTGTGCTTGCATTGTATGCTCCAGTTTCTTGATTCACTCTGTATAGCATTTCTTTGTGTTCTTGTTGTCATGACTACTACTAGTTTTGAACTTGGAGTGTTTAATGGGAAGGGGGACTTTCCGATTTGGCAACAAAAAATGAGGGGGGTTTTAGTTCAGCAGAAAGTGGCTAAAGCCGTTGAGGAGTGTACCTTGAGACTATGGTGATGATCGGCAAGTTGAAGGCGATGAGTTAGCTTATACTTCCATAATCTTGCATTTGTCGACCAAGTCCTTAGAAAGGTAGGAAACTAGACCCCACTAAGCTTCTTTGGGAAAAGTTAGAAGAGTTGTACCTAGTTAAGTCCTTACCAAATAAGCTTTTTTACATTAGAGAAGTTCTTTAGTTTTAAGATAGATTCCTCAAAGGACTTAGATGATAATCTTGATGTCTTTAATAAGTTAGTTCAAGATATCATTATCTTGGGTGAAAGTGTAAGAAGAGTATAAAGCGGTTATACTCTTAAATGCCATTCTGAAGCATATAGGGATGTCAAAAATGCCATTAAGTATGGTAGGGATACTCTCACTCAAGATATTGTAATAAATTCTTTGAGAAGTAAAGATATGGAACTAAAAATGAGAAAGGCGATAGCGATAATTGTAGTCTCTTTATGTTAGAGGAAGGTCTCAGACTAGGCAAAATGGGAGTCATGAAGGTCAGTCAAATCAAGGTAGTGGGAGTAGCAATTACAAGAAGAAGAATAGAGGAAAGTCTAGGTCTAAGTCTAAGTCTAGAAATGAGAAGTGTTATGGTTGTGGTAAAGCAGGACATTTCATCAAAGATTGCTATAAAAGAAAAAATGATTTAAAAAGAAAAATTAGGCGATGAAGGAAATGTTGTTGAACCAATTGAACCTAACATTGTTGATGTGTATGTTGTCATCGAGCTAGTAGTGATCATATTCTTCGCAAACATTGCGACAATCATGATCAAATCCAAGAATGGATCTTGGATTCAAAGTTGCACTTTTCACATGACATCTAGGAAAGATTGGCTTGAATTTTAGGGATATAACCACGGAGAAGTTTTAATGGGAAACAATATGGCTGTAAGATCAAGGGGATTGGTAGTGTGACTTTAAAATTTGAAAATGGTTTCATTTGTACTTTAGATAGGGTAAGGTATGTCCCTGATCTTAATAGAAACCTGATTTCTGTTGGTAGTTTGGATGAATTAGGGATGAGTGGTAAGTTTGGAGATGGCATGCTAAAAGTGATCAAGGGATCCTTAGTCATCTTCAAAGGTCTTAAGAGAAATGGGATTTATATTACTAGAGCTGAAGCTATGTCTCAGTTCAGTAATACTGCCTTAAGCACTGATGGTGATTCCACTTTAAAGTGGCATACCAGGCTGGCTCATGTGAGTGAAAAAGGTCTTCACATATTACAAAAACAAGGAGTTTTTGGCAAAGATGTGATCTCCAAAGTCCTATTTTGTGAGTAGCTTGCACTCTTGGTAAACATCACAGACTGCACTTTAGTACAGGTAGTCACAAAACCAACTCTATCCTTGAATACATTCACTCAGATTTATGGGGCCCTTCATCTGTTTCCACTCAAGGAGGAAATAAGTATTTTCTTTCTTTGATTGATGATTTCTCTAGAAAAGTCTGGATTTTTCGTTAAAACAAAAATCTGATACTTTTGAGAAGTTTAAAACCTGGAAGACTCTTATAGAGAATCAGACAGGAAAGAAAATTAAAGTTCTTAGGATTGATAATGGCCTTGAGTTCTGTAATTCTGATTTCGGTCATTTGTGTGATGAAAGTGGCATATTAAGGCATAAGACTGTCCCCTATACCCCTCAACAAAATGGTGTTCTTTGAAAGAATGAATAGGACTTTCTTAGATAAAGTTAGGTGTATGATGGTTAGTTCGGTATCCCTAAGGTCTTATGGGAGAAGGTTGTTATATGACTTCTTATATAGTAAATAGGACCCCTTCCAGTGCTCTTGATGGTAAAACACCAGAACAGCAGTGGTCTGGGAAGTTTCCTGACTATAGTCACTTAAGAACTTTTGGTTGTGCTGCTTACTCTCATCAGTCTATAGGAAAACTTGAGGCTAGGGCTCAAAAGTGTGTTTTTCTAGGGTATCCTGATGGGGTTAAAGGGTATAGGTTATGGGCCAAAGGCATTAGTGGTTTTAAAATAATCACAAGTAGAGATGTGACTTTTAATGAATCTGAAATGCCTTGTCTAGTTGACAAAATTTTGAAAGAAAGTGAGTTAGATCACAGCACTAAGCTTCAGGTGGAGCTTACCACTCCTACTGAAGGGGTAGATCAAATTCAGGTGGAGCCTGAATCTGAAATAGAGTCTGACCAAAATGTACAGGATGGGGTTGATGTGGAATTTCAAGAAAATGATGATGTGGCCCAAGAAACTCATCAACCTAATCTTCAAGATTACCAATTAGCCAGAGATAGGACTAGAAGAGACACTAGGGCACCTCTTAGGTTTGGGGATTATGTTTCTCCTGCTGCTATGTCTTATCATGATCTCATGTTCAAAGAACCCAATACTTACAGTGAAGCTGTAAGTGGTCAAAATGTTGATAATTGGTATTGTGCTATGAAAGAAGAAATAGAGTCTCTTAAAAAGAATAATACTTGGATTCTTGTTCCCAAACCTAAAAACAAGTCCCTTGTTGATTGCAAATGGATTTTTTAAGGTAAAGGAAGGTGTTTCGATAAAGAACCTTTAAGATTCAAAGCCGGACTTGTGGCAAAAAGGTTTTCTCAAAAACATGGCATAGATTATAATGAAATATTCTCCCATGTTGTGAAATACACTACAATCGAAATTCTACTTGCTTTGGTTGCTCACCCATGACGGGAAATTGAACAAATGGATGTTAAAAGCGCTTTCTTGCATGGTGATTTAGATGAAATCATTCATATGTCTCAACTTTGAAGGTTTTGTAGATAAGTCTAAACACGATTATGTGTGTTTATTTAAGAAATCTTTATATGGCATTAAGCGGTCTCCTAGGCAGTGGTACAAAAGGTTTGATAACTATGTGTTAGCTTGTTAATTTTCGAGAGAAGTGCCTATGATCATTATCTCGTACTTTAAAAAGGATAAAGATGGTTATGTATTTGTTTACTTGCTTCTTTATGTTGATGATATTTTCTTTGATTGGTTCCAATATGCATAACATAAATGAAATAAAGAGATTTCTTTTGCTCGAATTTGATATGAAAGATTTAGGGCATGCTAAGAGAATATTAGGAATGGATATTGAAAGAAAAGGTCAAGTCATATTTTGAAATTGAAACAATCGCTTATATTGAAAAAGTGTTATCTAAATTTTCAATGCATGATTCAAAATCTGTATCTTTGCCTTTATCTAGCCATTTTAAGTTGAGTAAAGATCAATGTCCTATAGATGAATCTGATGTGAAGTATATGGAAAAGGTTCCTTATGCTAATGTTGTAGGATCTCATTATGTACACCATGGTATGTACTAGACCGACGCGTGGCTTATGCTATTAGCACCCTTAGCAGGTTCATGGCCAATCCTGGTCCCGAACATTGGGAAGCTCTTAAGTGGTTGCTTAGATACTTAAAAGGTACGTCCAATTTTGGTTTAGTTTATGGTGCATGTAATGAGGGAGTTATTTTAAAGGGCTTTGTTGATCTTGATTTTCTTTGGTAATAAAGACAATAGGAAATCCATAACCCGCTTATGTTTTTACACTATGTGGCACTTGTATAAGTTGGAAGTCACAACTTCAACCTATTGTTGCTTTATCTACCATTGAATCTGAGTATATTGCAGCTACTGAAGCAATAAAAGAAGGATTATGGTTAAAAGGGTTGTTGTCTGAAATCAATATGTTATTCAAATCTGTAATTGTGTATTCAGATAGTCAGAGTGCTATACACTTATGTAAGAATCCAGTGTTTCATGAATGCACTAAACATATTGATGTTAAATTGCATTTCATTAGAGATATAGTTTCAAAAGAATTGTTGTTTCTTGAAAAGATACCAACTCAGTTTAATCCTTGAGATATGGGTACTAAGGTATTGCCTTTAAATAAATTCAATTCTTGCTTAAAATCTTTGAACATTGATCTTCGCTTAAAAAGTTTTTTCGTTTACTTCCATTTGCAGGTAATCTTGTTGCTTAATTTGTTTGGCATCAAGGTGGAGATTTTGTTGGGTCATTTTGTCATTTGGACGTGTGATGACAAACATAATTAAGGTTAATGGGCAATGATGAAAATGGGCCTTGAGCCCAAATTGCTGTGATCCAAGCCATTGCCTGATAACATCATCCCAAGCCCAAGAAACCCATATCTGGAACCGGCCCAAGACGTGTAACCCATCTTCGAGAAGGCTACTGGTGACCGTTGGATCAGAAGGATGATCAATGGCTGCTGATTTGTGTATATATGCCCATCTGCAGACTCTGACTGACCATAACCTTCCAGACTCTTTGGCTGTAAGTTTGGTGAGAGAAAGAGAGAAAAGTCTGAGTGATCTTTTCGTCTTCTACGCTCTGTAAACCTCTGGTTTTCAGAGGATTTCTTCTTCTTCCTTTTGCTTTGTGTTCATCTCTGAGTGAGTGTTGTTTAGAGAAGGAGAGTTCTTTGAAGAAGTCCGGTTTTCGTGGTCTTCGTGATTCTGTGTAGCAACTCAGACGAGTTGCAGTTTTGGGTCTGGTTCTTGGGGCTATTTCTTGGGTCTTTGGGTTTGATACAAAAGGGTACAATGTTTCTGAGCCCTAATGTTTCCTTGAAGAGTTTGAAGCTGTAAAATAGGGTTGATACTTTCATTGTCTATTGTTCTGTATTCTAATATTATTGATTATGCTTATAAGCATTTTTTATATGATTATTAGTGATGACAAACATACTCTTATTTGGTATTGATCCTTTAAAAAGTCAGTTCGAAGAGGGTGTGTGACTATCAACATATTAGTCTGTGCAATGTATTGTACAAGTTGGCCACTAAGACTATTGCTAACAGATTAAAAAATATTCTATTGTCTTTTACTTCATAACAATTGGGTGATTTTGTTCTTAAGAGATAGATAACATATAATGTCATAGCTACATTTGTACTGTTACATTCAATGGGTAAACAGTGTAACAGAAGAAAAAAGTTCATGGCTCTTAAACACAAAATATGAATAAGGCCCATCACATAGTGAATTGGTATTTTTATTGTTTGAGTTATAGAGAGAATGGAGTTCTCAATGCAGTGGACTAACTTGGTGAGAAAATATATTTTCTCGTCAAGTTTTTTTAATTAACAAAAGTTAGTAGGGTGAGTGATTCCATCCAAGGAACTGCGACCGGGGCGGACCGGTCACATGGCGAGACCCTACGTCCGCCCGTGCTAGAATTTCGCTATCCAAAGGTTTTTTTTTTTAGAAATTGTAGTCTAGCCCAATTATATTTGTAGTGTGATCCAAAATAAAAAGCCCAAATAACTGTAACCTAAACCCATTTATAATATATTTCCAGCCCAAATGCCCAATCCAACATTAAATTTCGGTAGAAGTAGAAGGATTGATGGAAGAAACAAACCTAGATCTGCCACTGGTTGTGTTGCGTGGCTGACCTTTCATTGGAACCTGTCCCAAGGAATTACAAGTAACAAACTCCAGCTCCGGTTCTGTGGTGGAAGCGCAGGTGCAGCCTTTAACACGTCGGAGTTTTCTTGCGATCGGCGAACACTGTATTTCGCCGAGTCCGCTTTGGCCGCTCCCCTCTTGCTCGAGGTCTGAATAATAAAGGTATGGAGTTTGGACTCTTTTTATCTTTTTCTAATTTTTTCATTTGTTGAAAGTCTGAAATTGAAATTGGAAATTGGAAATGGAAGATGCTGTGCGCCTGGCCTGCTCTTTGAACAAATGAACAATGTTGAGTAATTTTTCAACTTTCATTTGTTTTTGTATTTTGTATTATTTTATTATTTAGTTATTATGCTTAAATGCTTAATGCTTATATTTTATTAGTTATTCTTATTAGCTTAAATGGTTAAGTAATATTAGTTATTAGATTAAATAGTTATTGCTTATTAAGTTGACTTATTGACTTATTGTTGATATTGATTATTGCTTGTAGTTCTTTTTCTTTTTTTTGAATCATAATGCAATTCAAGCCCATTGATAAAATGAAAAGCTCAGAAAAAGATAATTCAAGCCCATTTTTTTGAATAATTTGAATGGTGAATAAATTTATGTTGTGTTTGTGTTAAATGTTTTAATTAGGATTGAATAATTTGAGTTGGAATTTGGGATTGAATAATTTGATTGGGGAATAATTTTCGTAATTTGACTACTTGCAGTATTGAACCGTTGAGTGACTAATTTACAGTCTACAGACAAGACATTAAACATGAAAAGGTTTTTTCAACCTCAAAGAAAGCCTAAAGCTAGACCAGCTGGTACAAGTTGCTCTAATGCTGCTTCTAATGCTATCAATACTTCAAGTTCGACACCTTTACAAAGTTCAACGGGTTGAAGGCTTGTATCGAATTATATTTCACTGTTATATGATTTTCTTGTTACTTGATAAGTTATGTATTTATTAAAATATTTTCACATTATTTTTTCACGAGCATCGGCCGTTGACTGGTCAACGATAAATATTTGAAGGTTGACCAGTCAATGTCCGTTCTAACTGAACTTCAACCCTAGATCCACCACTGACTGCGACGGGTGTCCCCTAAATCATTATTTATACCTTTATCTCTTTTATACAGAGGCTTTATCGGGTTTGTTACGAGAGGCCGAGCAAAATAAAAGATCGATGGGGATAAGGTGCACTACATGGAGACCACATATCAGACATTATTTTTTGTCAATGACTATCTTATTTCTATAAGCCAATGGGTCGGACTGTGAGGTGCTCTCGGGGCTATTGGAAATATATGAGCAATCTTCTAGTTAGAAAATAAATCTAGAAAAGTCGTTAGTGACTTTTAGTCTGAATGTTGGATAACCAGCATGGGTGAAACTACAGGGTCTGCTTGTCTAAATAATGGGTAGCCCCATGATACATATTTAGGAATGTCATCGGTGGTGGGGACGTTACGCTCTAAGTTTTTTTTTTCATACGTGGAAACCCAGAAAAAAGTGTTGGTAAATTGGAAACAACTATACCGTCTGAAATGTCAAGATGATCTAGAGTTTTAGGATTTTAAAAGGTTTAATTAGGCATTAGTATCCAAGCAAACCTGGAACGTTCTTAAAACGCTGAGCTCACTAGCTGCAAAAATTCTCCGGGATAAGTACTTTCATTGGTCTCACTTTTTACAATCCGAGGAAAAAATGAGAATATCTTTCTTGTAGAAAAGTGTTCCATAGAAGAGAGCTACAGATGCAAGGCCTTTGGTGGCGGGTTGGGTGGAGAGCAAATTAAAATATTTTATAGACTCATGGGTTCTATGCATTCCCTTATTTAGGTTGTTTTCTCCAACATCTAGTAACATGGACAGAGTTAATGACCTTATCACTGACGAAGTCAGTGGGATGTTGATAAAATTAATGGCAATTTGTTGTCGGTTAATAAGGAATTTATTTTACCTGTTCTTCTCGATCGTCAAAGTGAAGAGGATAAGATAATATGGTATTTATGATAAAAAGTGATTTATACATTCTAGAGTCAATGTCGATGCCTTTTATGCCAATGAATTAAAGAAATTACCAATAGTACTGTGATGAGGCAATGGTGACCGTAGGTTTGGAAGTTGAGTGCATCTCCCAAAGTTCGCATTTTCATGTTGCACATGATCCAATAAGCGCTACCTATAGTGGTGAATCTCCCCAGAATAAATATGGGATGGAATGGCTTGTGTTTCTAGTGCAATCAGATGGAAAGCAACTTGCACGCTAATTCTTATGTGAAGACTTAAGGAGGGTTTGACATAATTTGTAGTTGTAGAGAATGATAAAAGTTCTATTGGGATTTGGGATATGCGGTACTTTATTTTGTTGGGTTGGGAGGCGAGCTGGTGGGTGTTAGAATTAATCTACCGAATTCATAAATACGGATGATTACATATCTATGACTTAAAACCATCATGTCAGTAATTACCAAGATTAATCTTCAAGCGGAAGCGCATCAATCCATGATTCTGTTTGATCGAATCGGGTTATGGTCTTCCAATTGATCCGTGGTTTCTCCTTAGTGTCTCTTGTTGATGGGGATACAAAGAGTTATGAAAAGCCACGCCAATTGGGACCATGACCAGATATATAATCTGCAGATGATTATTATGTTTCAATGTTGTTAAATCGGCCCTCATCAATTTAAAACATTGTATCCGTCTCTACACTTTAATCTCATGACACTTAATACCCATTAGTCCAAAATAGTCTTTAGTGGATCACTTTATTGACTAAAACCTTAAGATAGCACCACACATTTTAATATATATATGTTTGGCCCCACATGTTGAATTTTATCCAACAATCTCCCACTGGGCCATACATGTATCCTTATAAATGTGCATAACCTTATGAGCTCAAAATTTTGCTATCACTGTTAAGGGTATTTCCAAACAATCTCGTCCATCAATCATATCAATGTAGGATCAAAGAGACTTTCGTTACATTAATCGTAACTAAATCCATCAATGGTCACGTACACTAATACAACCAAATGACATAGATCAATCATGAGAGTGTAGTATGAAAATTACATGTTATGTGATCCAAACATGTCTATTTTCAATTGGTCCGACTTTATTCCTTAAGTGAGATCAATACCAAACATAATGTAACAGAATGGAATGAACTGAATACTTTATTTCTGTACAGAAAATTATCCAAATACACAAATGTGTCCAAAAACAAACATAAAGCAACCAAAATACAAACTCCCACTAAAACATGATATCCTCAAGAAATACAACACCCATACGAGCAGTGTGCTCATGAAAAACCTTGGGTGGTAATCCCTTAGTAAGCGGATCCGCAATCATGGAGTTTGTCCCAATATGCTCTATGGAAATCTGTCCATTCTGTACTTTCTTTCACAACCAGGAACTTAATGTCAATGTGTTTTGACTTAGTTGAACTCCTGTTGTTATTTGAATATAGCACTGCAGAGTTATTGTCACAATATAACTTTAATGGTCTTTCAATGCCATTCAGAATGCGCAGCCCAGTGACAAAAATTTCGCACCATATCCCATGATTAGATGCCTCATAACATGCTACAAATTCTGCTGCCATAGTGGAAGAAGCTACGAGTGTCTGCTTAGCACTCCTCCAGGATATAGCTCCTCCAAACTAGCGATATATGCGACCGATGTGGATTTTCTCTCGTCTTGGCATCCCGCAAAATCGTAATCGGAGTACCCTACGATCTCTAAGCGATCCGATCTCTTTGTATGTAAGCATGCAATCTCTTGTTCTCTTTAAGTACCTCATAACCCTTTTGTCGCTATCCAATGATTCATCCTGTGGTTACTTAAATATTTGTCCAAAGATTCCAACAATGAATGCTATATCGGACGTGTACAAACTCGAGCATACATCGACTCCCAACGGTGATGCATAGGGAATCTTCGCATTTCCTTAACTTCAAGATTATTTTTCTGCAATCGATTGAGACCGAATTTGTCTCCCTTAGCAACAGGGTGTCCCCGGTTTACTATCCCGCATGCCAAACCTTTTAAGAACTTTATCGATATAGCTATTTTGTGACAATCCAAGAATACCCCGAGAGCGATCTCGCAGTATCTCAATCCCTAATACAAAAGAGGCGCCCCAAGATCTTTCATCTCAAATTCCTTGACGAAAAGTCTTGGTTTCATGCAACATGCCTATATCATTAGTGGCAAGCAAGATGTCGTCAACATACAAAACCAGAAAATATGCTTACTCCCATCGAACTTGTGATATACACAATCATCAACAATATTTATCTCAAAACCAAACGAGATAATCACTTGATGAAATTTGTAGTACCACCGACGGGAAGCTTGCTTAAGTTCATAGATAGATTTCTTTAATTTGCAAACCATATTCTTTGAGTCTCCCGACACGAAGTTTTCGTTGCACCATATAAATCGCCCTCATCAATGTCTCCATTGAGAAACGCTGTCTTAACATCCATCCGATGTAACTCAAGATCAAAATGTGCAACAAGTGCCACGACTGTCTCCGAAAGAGTCTTTCGTTGAAACCAGAGAGAAAGTCTCTTTGAAGTCAACGCCTTCCTTTTTGTGTAAAGCCTTTAGCTACAAGACGAGCCTTATATCTTTCCACATTACCTTTCGAATCCCGTTTGGTTTTAAAAATCCATTTACAACCAATGGGCTTCACACCTTCTGGTAATGGGACAAGATCCCAAACTTTATTGTCTTGCATAGACTTATACTCCTCATTCATGGCATCAATCCACTTTTGAGAATCGAGAACCCTTCATGGCCACGATGGAAATTGATTGGATCATCTTCCATCGTTCCATTATTTTCCTCATGTTCTTGGAGAAATACTATAAAATCATCTGAAATAGCATTTTTCCTTTCTCGAGTGGATCTCCTTAATAGTATTGGTTCTTGAGGTTGTTGAGTTTGTACTTCTGGAATGGTGGGAGGTTCTTCAACATTATCTTGCTGAGGTTTCGGATATACTTCTTGATCAATGACAGTACAGAAACTTGCACATTGTCAAAAGTAATAGTAGGAATCGAAATCGATCCTTCCTCAGTTTCTTCCTCAAAGACAATGTCTCTAACCTTATTTCTCCCCCCAAACTCAACATCCTCAAAAATGTTGCAGTTCCTGCTTCAAAATTGACTTAAGTGTGGGATTATAAAATTTGTAGCCCCTTGATCGCTCGAATAACCAATAAAATAGTCGCTCACGTTTTGGAGTCCAATTTAATTTCATGTGGCCTATAAGGCCTAGCCTCAGTGGACATCCCCAAATGTGGAAGTGCTTTAGAACAAAGTTTTCTGCTGTCCAAAGCTCATAAGGTGTTTTATTAGCAGCAGATTTAGTTGGTACTCTATTCGAATATAAGTCGCAGTCTTTAATGCTTCTCCCGTGAGTGATTTTGGTAAAATAGAATGACTAATCATACTCCTTACCATGTCCTTAAGAGTTCTTTGCGTCTTTCACTACACCATTCATGCTAGGTGATCATGGCATGGTGTGTCTTGTGGGGACGATTCCACATTCCTCTAGGAATTTAGCAAATGGTCCCGGACGTTGTTCACCGAACCGTCATATCTCGCCGTAGTAGTACTCACCACCACGATCGCACCTAACGCTTTTAATCCTTTTGTTGAGTTGATTCTCAACTTCACTTTGAAAGCCTTGAACATGTCCAAATGACTCAGATTTTTCATGAATAAGATATAGATGCCCATAACGTGAGTAATCGCTCTATGAATGATATAAAATATTGTTGACCATTCCAAGAAGCCGTAGGGAATGGTCCACAAATATCTGTGTGTATCAATTCTAAGACGTCCGAAGTTCTATTGGCACCTAACCTTTTTGTTTTGGTCTGTTTTCCCTTGATACAATCAATACAAACATCAAAGTCCGTAAAGTCCAGGGAATCCAAAATGCCATCTGACACAAGTCGTTCAACTCTTGTTTTTGAGATGTGACCTAAGCGCTTGTGCCATAATTTTGCCGAATTTTCTTTATTTAATTTTCGCTTAGTACCACGTGATTCCACATGCAAGGTTTCATTATATGACGCAATAGTATCAAGCAAATATAAGTTATCGTATGAACATAATGAACCAGTACCAACAATATTTGAATTTAATGAAAGACTAAACTGACAATTTCCAAAAGAACAATGATATCCAAATTTGTCCAATAAAGAAATAGAAACCAAATTCCGCCTAAACGATTCAGACAACAAAAGTGTCTTTCAAATCCAAATAAAAACCAGTTCCTAACAATAACCTAAAAGTGCCTATTGCTTCAACTTCCACCGATTTTCCGTCGCCCACAAAGATGAATCTTTCAGCATCATTTGGCTTTCGGCAGAACAGGCAAACCTGCATAAAAACACTTATGTAGTAGCAGCGTAATCTAACCACCAAGTGTTTCTAGGTAATCAAGCTAAATTAACCTCGTAATGCACCAAATTAAGAAATGTACCTTTCTTTGCACGCCAAGCGTTATATTTGGTACAATCCTTCTTTAAATGTCCAGACTTTTGACAAAAGAAACAACCCTCTTTGTCTTTATGTTGTTTCTTCTGTTCTGGACCCTTAGCAGCTTCATATTCTGTTTTTCTTTTCTTGCCCTTATCTTTGGAGGTACTTGCCAAATTAGCAATTTCAGTTCTGTCCTGCTTCAACCTTTCTTCCTCTTGCACACAATAAGAAATGAGTTCATTTAGAGTCCATTTCTCCTTTTGACAGTTGTAACTGACCTTAAATTGATTGAAATGTGCAGGAAGCGATATTAATACTAAATGCACGAGCAAGTCATCAGACAAGTCGAGCTTTAGTGCCTTAAGTTTTGAAGCGTGTATGAGACATCTGCATGATGTACTCCCTTATGTTCTCCTTGCTTTTATACTTCATTGAAATCAAGCTTTGCAGGAGCGTGCTTGTTTCAGCCTTATCGTTTTTCGCAAAACGCTTTTCAATTTCAGCAAGGAATTCTTTGGCATCAATTACCTCCTCAGATACTGCGCCTCTAAAGGCTTCTGGAATGCCGCGCTTAATGATCATAAGACTCATGCGATTTGAGCGTTCCCACTTCTCAAAGTTCCTCCTGTCATCAGGTGAACTTACATCCGTAAGAGAATCATGTTTCTCAATCCTGAGAGCAAGGTCGAGATCCATGCGACCAAGAACAATTAAAACGTTCTCTTCCAATCCTTGAAGTTTGACCCATTAAGCATGGGGATTGAATTGATATTTGCGATATTGTGGAAGTGGATGAATGAGTCAGATAGAGAAAGAGATAGAAATAGCTTACATTAGTACTTCATTATGCAAATAATAATTTCAAATATATTGGTAAGGCCCATCACAAGATACCTAGCACAACATCAATATTTAGTCTTTGGACGTAAACATCGACTCGTAAGTGGTACCTCGATGTAGCAATCAAACACCGACAATAAGACATGTCAATCAATAAACCTTTCTTTGGACCGATTTATTGATCACACGTTAAACCAAATAATCGTCACACGCTTATCACCACAGTGCATGTGAAATTCAAACCAAACATTGACCTTCCTTTGGGCCGATCAATATCTCGCATGAACAAGACACACACACACAAAACCTTCTAATATTCTAAGTGAATTAATTTCCACAAGAGAGGTTACTTTGGCAACATGTTGCTTCAATTAATTCACTTTGGAATATTATATTTCTCAAAAGAGTCCATCATACCAAAATTTGAACCTGAATTGACTGTTTTGCATATCTTTAAAACCTTAAGATTTGAATTTTTGAAGTTCAAAGCTTTAGGATTAAGTAATCATTAAGTTGAAGGGTTAAATTACAATTTAATTAAACTTGATTGGCCAATTATGAAAAATTTTAAGCTTGAAGGACTAAATTGCAATTTTACCAAAACTTTAGTGGCCAATTAATTAAAATCTTAAACTTTAGGGACTGAATCATAAAATTCAGAACTTTAAGGGCCCAACTTAAGTGATTACTAAACTGTAGGGACTTATTTTATAAATTTAGAAGACTAAAGGGCCAACTTTAATGGTTTTTAATACTTTAGGGTTTAATTAAATGAGGGAATAATCAGGAGGACTTGAGATTAAATAAACCAAAATTTAGAAATTGCAAACCAGCCCCTTAAATCTTCTAATTTCCGAAAGAAGTCCTTGGCCCAAAAACGCAAACAGCTAGGGTTAGAAACCCTAGCTGCTGCCGCCGCCCACTTCGCCGGCGCCGTCCGTCACTGCAGCGCCATCCCCGGCGCTGCAGTGCTCCTCACGCAGCGTCGCTGGCAGCGACGCTGCTCCCGCCGCAGCGCCATCTCCGGCGCTGCGTGTTTTTTTTTTTTTTTTCGATCGACAACAAACTGAATCCATGTCTTAATCATCAACCACAAGATCCGACCATTAAGAAAGCCATAATCAAACCGACCACAAAGTCCGAAAATTCGAGAAACCCAATTCGAAAAACAATATACATATTGAAAAAAAAAAAAAAAAAAAAATGGAAAAAACCACATACAGAAATTGGAATCCATTTTTCTTGAAAATATATATATACATGTTTGTGTATATATATCCGAGAATTAATATAATTACTGAAATTGAAATCATGTATTTCAATTATTGCGCATATATACATGCATAATATATATACGAATTCTTCGTTAATTTCTAAATCCATGAATGTATTATTTCAAAAAAAAACGAATTATGTCCACATATATTCATATATGATAATACAACACGATATAAGGCTCGATACCACTTGTTAGAATTAATCTACCGAATTCATAAATACGGATGATTACATATCTACGACTTAAAACCATCACGCCGTAATTACCAAGATTAATCATCAAGCGGAAGTTGACTCAATCCATGATTCTGTTTGATCGATCCCGGGTTATGGTCTTCCAATTGATCCGTGGTTTTCTCCTTAGTGTCTCTTGTTGATGGGGATACAAAGAAGTTATGAAAGTTCACGCTCAATCGCACTACGACTCAGATATATAACCGCATTTACGCTTATTATGTTTCAATGTTGTTAAATCGGCCCTCATCAATTTAAAACATCAGATCCGTCTCTCACACTTTAATCTCACGACACTTAATACCCATTAATCCAAAATAGTCTTTTAGTGGATCACTTTATCGACTAAAACCCAAGATAAGACCACACATTTTAATATATATATGTTTGGCCCCACATGTTGAATTTTATCCAAAAGTGGGTTGACTAGGGAGAATAGGATGTGTGATGTAGGTGCTTTGGGGTGAAAAAAAAATAGAGTGTTTCATGAGGTGACAATAAACCTTCCGGTGATATGTAGAAGCGACTGAGAGACTCTTTAGGGGCGAAGTGGAGGATGGGGAGAGGTAGAAGTGATTGTTGAGGAGTTGTGGAGAAGTGGGACAAACCGGTGGCCATCTCCAGGGGTTAATGGGCTAAAACTTAATACTAATGCTGGGATGAGAGAGTGGGTGGGTTTTGTTGGCGTTGGGGCTATGTTAAAGGATCATGAGGGGTGATGCTTTTGGCCATGGCAATGAGGGTTGCAAACTCATTTTTGGAAGCTGATGTGGTAGGATTGGCATTGCGGGAAGGTTTGCTATTCCCTCAAAGGAATGGGATGCAATTGTATGTTACAAAATGTGATTTTCTTAGTACGGTGCAATAGTTGGTGATGGATCTCCAGTTTGTGCCCAATGGAGCGCTCATTCGTGTTATTTTTGATATTTTGTACGAAGTCAGCCATGGCTCGTATTGCTTCGTTCCATGTGATGAGAATTATGGTAGCCCATGAGCTGACTTCTTTTGCTTTTTTACACCAACATATTCTTTTCTCCGTTTTCTTGTCCCTTATGTTTTGAGCGACACTCTTGATAAATTGGAGTAACGTTATTTTCTAAAAAGAAAAATATTTTTGTGTGTGAACATATTGATAACTTACTTTTTTCATACTTAAGTAAAAATAGTTACTTTTTTCTCTTACATTACTATATAAATAAGTAACTATTTATTTTTAACTTTTATAAAAAAAAAATTTATTTATCTTAACTCTTACTTATTAAATTGTTAGTAAATTTACTTATAAAAAATTCATTTATGTTCTCTTTTTCTCTTAAGTTGGTAGAATGGCATACATTTGGAAGAAATCAAACCATAATGTCTGGGGTGAGGCTGTTGAGTTGAAACATTACACCAGAAAGTATAATATTATTTGCTCATGCATTGTTAATACATTGCTAGCGAGCAGAACAATGATTAGCAAATAAGATTTTAGCTTATTTTTTATTCTTAATACTTTTTAATACTATCTAATTACTCTACTAAACAGACCATTATAGTGTCAAATCTCTACTAGATTGTAGAATAAAGCTGCACATCTATAAGATGGGTTAGGGACAAATGTGTTCTTGAAAAAAAGAATTGATATATTTTTCGGGGTCTCAAAGGCGTGCCTACTTGACTTGACGTAAAAGAATATATCTATTTTTCGGAATTTGAAAGAACGCGACACTTTCTAAACTTGGTTTTTCAAAGATAGATTTCTTTGAAGGAAAATTTGAGTTGCTTGCATAGAGCTCAATATCCCAATATTTATGAGTTGCTACATTAGAGTTCAAAATAAGATTTGAAGTTTTTATAAGTTGTTAATGCAGAGGGTCTAAGCGAAGGAAAATATTTTAAATTATATTTTCTTAAAAAATATGTGTACATTGCAGTCCAATGCTCCAAATTTATAGAGGATTTAAATACATGGAAAATACAAAATATTAAATTGATAACTCTACAATTTAGGATTTGACTACTCGATATTTTAAGAGCATTTTCAATACTGCCTTCTATTTTGATGTCCAGTTGATGTGGCGATGTGATGGAGGAAACAAAACTCATATGACAATATTTATTATAGAATGTTATTTAAGAGACTATCTATTTTATAAGGTGTCTAGTATTATAAATGCTCTAAAGACTCATTGAACAACACAATAAATTGCATAATTCAAAGAGTTTTTTATTCAAAGCTAAAAATCTAATTTTGATCGAATTAATTAGTGCATTTTTTCAACTATTTACTATCTTTGTAAGAGAGAAATAAGTGGAAGCATGGGAACTCATAAACTGAAACTTTGAGCAATATGAGAGTTTTTAAACTAGTTTATTTGACTAAAAAATGTGTGTTGATAGCGTAATATTTTTGACAATTCTTAGTCAAATAGACCATTTTTAGTTGAAAAATTGGTTTATAAACTACATTAAACAAGCTATGAGAAAGTAGAGCAACCACTATGATGAATCGCCAATTAATCTTGAGATCAAGTACAATTTGGTTTATTAAATTGTACTAGAACCTAGAAGTGTGAAATGAGTCGAACTAATTCAGAGATGTTTGACACTACTTACCTAAAGACTTGATGCAGCCCATAAAAAAAAAAAAAAAAAAAGAGGGCCTTCGTCATGCTGAGCTATCGTGCCCAATATTTATTTTTATTTACATCTCTAACAAAAACAAAAAAAAAAAAAAACACGTGGGGCCGACCATGATGGATAATGGGTTGGGCCAGGCCGAATAAGTCTCACACGACTCAATCCACATATAAGATATATTATTTTTTTCATAATAGACATAATACGCGTACAATTTCTATAAATAGTTGAAAATAAACTCAATATCTTGAGCAAATTGTCCAAAAGCTCATGTAAGAGAAATAAAGAAAAATATGTGTATTTTGAACATTGATTGTATCTGAAAATGGTTAAGTTAGAATATAGATGGGAAGAAACTACTTTTTCCCAATACAATAAAATACTCACATTTCATTTTTATTTATCTATAACCAATGTTTACTTTCTCTAAAGAATTGTTTTCTTTCATATAATGGGAAAATTTGATTGCAGGTTACCCTACTTACAAATTTGTTTCATGTTAATCACCTAACTTCATTTTATTTAATTTCATTACTCAAATTGTATTCTCGTTTCATTTTCACTATTCCACATATTATTGTGACCATTAACGTCTTGTCCAACTTGATAAATATAACATGGGACCTAGCGAACTAGATCTATTCACTAAAAATGTCATTTGACACCATTATAAAAGTGATAATCTTTTATTAAAGACGTATTGCAAATACGACTTTAACAAAGAAAAAAAACACACATTTTGCAAATTCATTCAACATTAAGATTCTAATCTTGAAGTTGGGTGATCTCTAGTGAAATTTTTCATTCATATAATAGGATTGTATGTATAATTATTGTGGTGTGAGGGGAAAATATTTTTCAAAAATAAATATTTAATATTACATATTGCTTGCCTTAGACTAGGATTGAAGTGACGACATGTCATCTTAAAAAAACAAAAGAGAAATTACATCCTATTAGAGGTGTCATTTAATGTGGTCGATTTAATTAAAATAAGACAAAAAGAAAAAATCCCAACTTCTTGTAATTAAAGAACTTTCAAACTGAGACACATCAACACATCTCATTAATTGGAGCATGTTCGACCAAGCTTAATTTTTTTTTTTTTTTTTTTTTATTTAAAAATAAGTTACTTTAAACAACTAATTTTTAATTTAAATAATTTTTTATTAGTCATAATTAGAAATAAGTAAATTATTTATTTTAACATCAATTGTCTATTTACTTTGAAAATAAGTAACTTTTTAACTTAAAAGTAAAAAATGAGAAATTTTAATATATTTAAATGACTTTGAAAAAAAAAAAAAATTACTTGGATTTGTTTGAGTTTTAATAGATTTTGATAAAATTGATGTAATGTAAAGTTAAATGTTAATAAAAATTGTATGTCTTATAAATATATAATTAAAATTGTAGTTTGATGAATTGAAAAGTTGATTTTATTTTGTTAAAGTTTTGCCAAAGAGGATTAATTTTTACGTCTTGAAATCTAGTATTTGTTCTGAGAAAAATAATCAAATTGAGCAAAACAAATGAAAGATACAAAACTTGGGACTTGTCCAAAAGAAGTAAAACAAGAGGAAAGAACAAATCAAAAGCAAAGGAATCCATAGAATCTGTATCATTCTTTAACAGAGGATCCAACTGATCCACTGTTTACAGTTTTAAAGAGTTTCTTGCCCTTCAGCCGCCAAATTCCAATCATGTATTTCCACAGTAGTTGTATATTAAAATTTTTAAAAACTCCCCAAATTGAAGTAGACCCCACTCAAAATGCAAGTCCAAAGGTAGAACCCAAAGAAAAATGCAAGACTTTATTACTTCATTCTCATCCACACCATCCATTAATGGCCCTCTTCTTGGTAATCCACTCAAAGGGATTAGGATTAGGATTCCATTAGGGCTGGAGCAGTATTTTTCTTTGAAATCTTTCATTATTTGCAGAAATTTGATCTGTGTTTTTTCTTTTTTGATTAATTTTTTTACTCTTGCTTTTATTATTGTCATGGATTTGACTTTTTTTTTTTTTGTTTTTCTAGTAATGAATGACTGTTTCATCATTGATTTCCACAAAAGTGTACACTTTTTCCCATTTCCTGGAAATTCTTGACATGGGCTTTTAGTTGACTACACACTCTTGATTGCTGATGTTTCTTTGAACTGTAATTTTGTGCTTCATTCTTGAATTGAGGGTTTCCCATTTCTTCATCTGTGGATTATCTCTGTTTTCTATTTTGTTGAATCTTGGGTTTTTATTTTTTTATTTTTGGCCTTTTTCCTTGATTTATTGTGGGGGAGTGAGTGGGGTTGAAGAGGTTGGATTTTTCCACATGTTTGGTGGCTCTGGAATGAATCTGATTACCACAATTATTGGGTTTGGAATGAGTGCAACTTTTATTGTTTTTGTCTGCACTAGACTCATTTGTGGGAGGCTCCGCCGGATGGAATCCGGCGAAATGTTTGAGATTGACTCAAGGACTGATCTTGAGCTGGTATGTTTAAAATGAATGATTTGATTAATTCCCTTGTGTTACTAATCTTTGCATTTGTAGTGCTCGACAAATTGTTTATCAAGGATGGAGGAATATAATCTATGTACTTATGAATGTCTTGAATTGAATTATAATCAAATTGCTTTAGGTCAGTTATCTGTTTCATAACAAGGTTTGAACGATTTCTAATTCACTTCGTTTGAATCATGAGTAATAGTTCATTCTAAGTTTTCTGTTCGCCGTTCGTGCTTGGAGGGTTGAGTTATGATAATGCTATTTGTGCAATTTGTTCTTATGTGAATCATGTTTTCTTCATTCTAGCCGGGAACCAGTTAGTAATCTTTGCATTTGCATCTCTTGACAAATTGTAACGAAGAATATGTACTTTGTACTTATGAGCATTGATTATAAACATAATTTCTTTAGTCGGATATCTGTCTCATTACACAATTCAAACAATTCAACTTCACCTCGTCTGAAACATGAGGTATAGGTCATTCTGAATTTTTGATTCTCCATTGGTGCTTAGATGGACTTCTTATCTTGATGCTATTTGTGCAATGTGTTCTTGTATGAATTGGGTTTTCTTCATTCTAGCCTAAAACATGTTACTAATCTTTGCATTTGTATTGCTTAACAAATTATTTATCAATGACAGAAGAACATAAACTTTGTACTTATGATTGTCTAGAATTGAATTATATTCAGATCGCTTTAAGTTGGTTATCAGTTTCATTACACAATTTCGAATTCACCTCATCTGAAACACAAGGAACATTTTGTTCTAAATTTTCTATTCTCCATTGATGCTTAGATGGACAAGTTATGTTGATGTTATTTGTGCAATCTGTTCTTATATTGGTTTTCTTCATTTTAGCCTAAAACCTTAAATTTTTTAGCCCGCTAAGATTATTGGCTAAATGATTATCTGTTCTTTGGGCTTGATATGTTGTCTGCATAAATGATTTTGGATTTGTAGTTTAAGTTTACTAAAGCGAGAGTCGAGGCAATACTTATGAATCCACCCTCCCAAGTTCTTCGTTCCAAATTACACCATGCTGTAAGCAGTTCTTGTGCTGCAAGAGCACGTTCATGGATAAAAAATTGGGCTTTTAATCTTATTTTGCAATACTATATTCCCCACCTTGTTTTCTCTCACATCCACAGTAGGTGAAATATTGGCTCTTGTATTTCTATGCAGCATTGCTATTAGGAATGCTTCGAATACAAACGGGAAAATAGAATGTTAGGGTAATATCAGACATAACTTTTACACTTTCTCGACTGGCATGTCCTCCCACCATTTGTTCTTAGTACTTTTGGTTACCTTACTATACAAAAAATTATCTGAGTTGTACAATTTCGTGCTATTGTCAACACTGTAACATCTAGGGTATAACCAGGTTTCAGTCAAGTTAATTTATTGTTCTGTTTTGACAGCCAGAAAACAGGGTTAATGGCCTTCAACCGGGTGTAGTTGCTGCAATTCCCACACTGACGTTCAACCGTGACGCGTTCAGTTCAACAGAAGATACACAGTGAGTATAATCACCGAAGTTCCTTAGGAGCTCATTTAGCATTCCTTTGAATTACTCATTTCATGGTGTATGCATTTGTAAACAACAACAAACAAACAGCGTACATGTTTGGCTAAGCTGAATTTTTTTACTTATAAGTGGCAGCACTCTTGGACTGATCATAATGTTGCAACCATTTTTTTGGAATGAATCTTATGGAAATTTCGGTCTGTGCCCATCTTGGAGTTTGCTTGTAAGTAAATGTGTAAGTTATAAAATAAATACTTCTTTGTCGATCAAGTTAAAAATAAGTTAGTTACTTTGTTTGAAATCCTTACCTCAATGTCAAAATAAGTAACTTTTTTTTTTTTTAAAAATATAAGCCAAAAGTAACACATCCAAACATATTTGGAGATAATAATTATTTAATAGTAAATTTTACTTACTTTTAAGCTTAGTCAAACAAGCTTTGTTTCCAATAAATTTGAGTTCGACTACATAAATCTTTTTTGGTCACTCCGTGTGGCTCGTTGCTAGATCTAATTGTATACATTTTAAAGTAAATCCTATGCATTTCTTTCACATAACTCTTGTGCACATGTGACTTGTAATCATATATAATCATAGTTTGTTTTGGTGTTGCTTTGCCAATTGATTTCAACTTGCTCGAAAGTTTTTAACAAAAGTGAAAATATAATCAATTTTAATCGTAAACAAGGTTAATTTCTTTTGAAATGTAGGTGTGCAATATGCTTAGCAGAGTATCAAGAGAAAGAAGTGCTGAGAATCATGCCGAAATGTGGCCACAGTTTTCATCTTTCTTGCATTGATATATGGCTAAGAAAACAGTCTACTTGTCCAGTATGCCGGCTTTCAGTGCAGAATTATTTCGAAACAAAACATGTTCGGACAACTACATTGGCCGAGTCCCAATCGTTTGACAGCTCAGAGATTATGGCCGGACATTCTCAACAATGGCTACTACCCGCTCTCGAGCATTCAGAGGATAATCGTGGAACAGGCCGTGGGAATACTGATCACATTTCCATTGACGTAAACTCGGGTGTTTCTGGTGCTGCAATGCCAAGATCGTGAATGGAGAAAAGACCTGGACTACATTTCCGGCTTCTAACTATTGTTGCTTTTTTTTTTTTTTTGTTTGCAATGCTTAAGGTAAACAGGATTTAGAATGTAATTTCATTTCAGAGAGAGACATGTTTGTATATATAATTATATATATATATAGTGTTTGAAAAATTTAGGTTGTGATAATTTGTTTTAAGAGTTTTGAAGAATTTATTTAAACAATCACATTTGGACATCATCTTGTATATAAATCTTCCATGAAAGATAACAGAATTTTCAGATGAATCAATGGTTTACCTTTTTAACTTCAGTTTGGAACTGCTTAATATGGATCTTGCAAATTTAAAGTTGATTCTTGTGACAACAGTACTCACAATAATGTTGAGTAGTACTTAATCTGACTAGTCTGTACAATAAATTAGATTTGAATTTAACATTTTGTTTTTAACCGCACTATATTTTAATTACAATAAAAGTTTCTATTTTTTTTTTTTTTTTTGCATTTATGTCTCAACTATTTTTTTTTATCACATTCTTATTATCAATCTATTAATTTACACATCTTATCTTTGTCTTTAATGAAGGCTCTATCCAAAAAGTTCATTAGGATGGCACAGAAAAATATTTTTGCCTCTTGCATTTTTAAATACGAAAAAAAAAAATATTTACAAATGTATGACAAAATATTTGTCCATCATTTCAATATACATTAGTAGAATATTTAGACAAAAATCGTCATCAGAGACAAGATGTGAAAATTAATTGAAATGTAATGATAAAAATGCGTTGAAAAAAAGTTGAGTATATAAATGCTAAAATATCAAAAGTTGAGGAACTTTCATTACAATGAAAATATAGTTTAGATAATAAAAATATGTAATTTGCTTGGTATGTGACATAGTATACACTAAGGGGAGTGTATATAAAAAAGAGTAAAGTGGCATTAAAATAATGTGAGGTCACATAAATTCTCCCGAATTAATGGGTAAATATAGTGGCAAACTCGGGCTAGGCTCCTAGTTGATAACTGGAGATCAATTAACATTTCGACCAAGACGATCTATTGGATCGATTTGCATGTGACATGTTGAAATAGTCAAGTCAAAATCATAAGTCTTTGTTTGCTCACCTAATTCCATCACATTATTCTAGACATGTTTAATGTTTAATACATAATATTGAATTTGTCTGAAATGCAATAAATTAAATTTTAGTTTATTTTTCTTTCATAGTATATCTAATATGATAAAGTCCACTTTATTAAACATGCCATTTATTTGATTTGGGACAGGTTGGTCCACCATAATAAGTAGGGTGTGTCGGATTTGACAATCCAACTCGATGACCCATGATGATCTTTTGTGTTGGACAGTTATTAAAAAAATTAGAAGCTAAAAATAAATTAAAAAAGTTATTGAGCTCTCTTTCAAATCACAGTCCAACGGCTCTTCTTTTCTAATATCTATTGGGAATTTTTTATGCGAGAAAATTATGGTATTTACCTATTTTTCTTTAAGAAATTGAAGTATACTGATGATTTTTATATTTTCAAAAGTACTAACCAACCTTTAAAGTATTTTGAGAATTACTAAAAATATAGTTCTTAAATATTTTCAATTATCATTAATTGATCACTGATAAATATAATTTTGTACCGATCGAGGCCTACAAAAAGGGACAATATGAGTACTCTTATATGTTTTTTATAATGGCACATTGTTTTGATCATTATAGGAACAATTTAAGTGTCGATCAAACGAAAAGAGAACAAATAGAAGAAAAATGGACTTAGTTGAACAGAAAAACTAAATTGAGGGACTTATCATGCAAATATCAAAAGAAAAATTCAAAAATTGCATCCAAACTAACCATGTGATCGCATGATTAAGCTGGGCTGCAATCGCGAAGACACCAAGATTTTATGCAGAAAGTTATTTGACAAAACCATGCGATCGCAAGGTTTTGAACCATTCGATCGCATGGCTTCCCGAGTGAATTATTTTGTTGTTTCCTGATGGAAACAGAACTCTATCAAGTTCAGGATAAAACAACGACTTAAAACACGTTTTGTTGAATTGGGCGGAGGATATAAAAGGCAGAGAATAGACAAATTGAGGGAAGTGAATTTTGGGAAGAAAAATACAAGAAAAGAATCGAAGATCAAGGAACGGATTGAAGATTTTGGGACAAAATCATGAGTTGTATTTCTATTTTCTTCTTTTTTCTCCGAAACATGATTAATATACTTATATTATTTTACAAAATCATGTCCGGCTAAATTACTTATTGCTAGAATAAACGATGAAACCTCATATTTTTAATTAATTAGAAATTTTTTATTTTAGTAATTAATTGCTTTTGGGTTGATTATTCTTTATTCATTCTTTGTAATGTTTTAATGCTTGATCACCATTAGAATATTTTGTGATCTTTATTGAAGTCGAAAAATTCAATATAGATAAGCATACGGCATTGAATAACATATGATCCAATAATAGATAAAAATTACTATTATGCCTTATGAAACTCGTTTAGGTGTTCTTGAGGTTTTAATGCATATTTTTATGTTTGAAACTTAATTAAAGATAATTAGGTTCTCATATCAATATATAATTAATTGACCATCGAAAGAGGCTTTTGATTATATTAAGATAACCGATTTTCAATCTAAGGTAATTATAAGCTAAAGCGATTAAATGGATAATTGATTAAGGAACATGTAGGTGGATTCGCGAATCATAGTGTTAGTAAAACTCGAATTCGTTCTCAATAATTTACTTTGATTTCTTGATAATTTAGATTTAATTAAACATTAGTATAATAATTTTAAAATTGAAATCATAAACGAATTTGTGTCTTTTTATATTATTAAAATCGAAGTATAAATTAATAGGTTAATTAGTAGCTAGTCCTCGTGGGTTCGACACTCTACACATCACTTTATTACTTGTAATTAATCCGTCCACTTGCAGGATTAAAATCAACAACAAGTTTTATGCCACTGGTTTTATTAATTACTACGTTAATTGATAATTTAGTATTAACAATTTAGCATTACTATTTATTTATTTATTTATTTTATTTTTTTTTCTCTATCTTAGGTCTTTGTGTTACTGTTGAATTCCATCTATTTCTAAAGTTTTAGGTGTCGAGTGTGTGCACCGTACAAAAGATCTTGATCTATTTGATTTAGACCCAAAAATTGAACAGAAGCTTTTACCAACGATAACGTGAACAATGAGAAAAGAAAAATAGCAAAGAGACACAATGGACGACAACAACCAGGTTCATGATTACCCACTTGTAGATATGAGAAATATTCTTGTACCAATGGCTCGACCAGTTGAAGTTAATGAACGAGATATTCTTATGGGTGAGTATATGATGCCACCAATTGTTGAGAATCGGTCCAACATAATCTATTGATCGAGCGACAATCAAGGACATGGCCAAACAATACCGAGGTTAATCCAAAAGAGCAAGTAAATGCAATTATCACGAGAAGTGGAGTTGAATTGCCAGAATTTCATGTAAAGAGAGAGAAAACAAATCTGAAAAATTCAAAGAAGCAGTTGAACAAGAAAAAGAGAACTCTCCACCAGATTATATTTCACTACCGGATTACGTCTTTCCAATTCCATTTCCTCAAAGTCTGCGAAAATATAAACTAGACAAGCAATTTGAGAAATTCTCAATGTATTCAAGAAACTCCAAATCAACATACCTTTTGCGAACGCTTTAGCTCAAATGCCGAGCTATGTAAAATTTATGAAGAAAATTCTTTCAAACAAAAGAAAGTTAGAGGAGCATGAAACAGTTGTGCTCACCGAGGAATGCAGTGCTATCTTGCAAAACAAGCTACCTCCGAAATTAAAAGATCCAGAGAGTTTTACTATTCCTTACACTATTGGTAATTTATTTTTTGACAAAGTTCTATGTGATTTGGATGCTAGTGTGAATTTAATACTTTATTCTATTTTTAAGAAGCTCGGTTTGGGAGAAGCAAAGCCAACAACAATATCGTTGTAGCTTGCAGATAGGTCCATCAAATATCCAAGGAGGGTCGTTGAAGATATATTAGTGAAAGTGGACAAGTTCATATTCCCTGCTGATTTTATTATTTTGGATATGTGCGAAGACAAAGACATACCACTTATTTTGGGTTGACCCTTCTTAGCTACTGGTCGGACATTGATTGACGTGCAAAAAGGACAACTAAAGTTGAGGTTGAATGATGAACATATTACATTCAATATGTTTAAAGCAACTAAATTTTCAATCTCTTCAGATTCCTGTTTCCAGATTGATGTCATTGACCAAAAGAGAACCAACACTTTCACATTGAAAAACAGTCAGACCCAATGGAACAAGCCAATCATTAAAACAATGAGTGACGAACACCTGTTCAATGAAGAAGTTGAAGTTTTCATAGTTTAGTTCGAACATGGTGGTAAAATAGAGTCATATCAATATGATAAGAAAAAAATCAAACCCGGAAGATAAACAAAAAATAGTTCTAAGACAATTGATGCAAGCAAATCATGTCCTCCAAAGACCTATTCAAAGTGTCATAAGTGATCACCGCGACAAATTCAAGCTAATAACTTTCAAGAAGCGCTTAATGGGAGGCAACCTATTTTTCTATCCTTTTATTTCAATTTCCATATTCATTTCAATTTTAGGATTTCAGTTAACGTTTTGCACGTTTTATGCTTTTTTAAAGTAGGCACTTTCAATTCTTAGCTAATGAGGAGCTATAATCATCATCATTCTACATAAGCACATATTTTTTATGTTATGTTAGATTTAAAAAAAAAATTCGCTAAGTTCACTATGCAATCCCATGGAATTACCCTATGCGATCGCATAGCATGAGTAAAAATCATTCTGTCTCAGATTTTAATGGTTTTACGATCGTAGGATTTTTATTCCTTGCGATCGCAAAGACTACTAGAAAAACTTAAAAACTGGGAATTAGGCCACTTTTTCAAAACTTAACTTTCAACATAATTTTTTTTTTCTCTTCAATCCTTGAACTTCCCAACTCCAAACGAGCATCACGGGCATCAATTTCTTCAAAATCATTCTTCTATAAGCATCAACTCCACGAATTCATAGGTAATATTCAATCTTTTTGATGAAATTTCTTTTCTTTTTCATTCAATTTCATTTCAATCCATTTTTTTAATTGTTTTGAAGAAGTATGGTTTAGATTAGGCTTGAATCGAAGGCTAATGATGATATTGATTGGGTTTAGATGCTTATGATGAGAATTTTTTTGGATTTGAATAGATTACCCAAATCATTCATCCTATGAAGAACAAAACCTTGCTTGCAATGTGTTCGATAAAACGCCCCAACCAGAATTTTTGCAAATTTTGGAGATAATGTGACCATAGGCTAGTCTCATTAACCAATACCATCATCTAGAATCATTCATCGAGGTTTAGGCACACTTTTATCACCAAATTCCAACCCGTTACCAATTAGGGACTACGACGGCCATGGTAGCCCATTGCAGGCAACTTTCATCTGCCTCCGTTAGGATTTTCGTCTCCGTCCATTTGACCCAAATGACCTCGAAAAAACTATAAAATTTGAACATGTGGTAGACCAAAGCATGCACTTCCATACCTTACTTTTTCCGGTTAACTTTTGAACATTATTGAGTAATTTTCTTGGGATCCAAAGTAGCCAAGTCAAACAAAATTTTTTTTAAAAAAAAATTACCTAAAGTTTGGGATAGTTTGGGGTTGACATATTGAACCATTTATGCTATTTTTCATATCTAACTTGTTTTCATTTATTTTGAAGTTCATGGCTCCAAAAAGACCCGTCCCAACCGCTACAGAAAAAGGAAATAAAAAGGCAACCGGTAGCACATCTAAGAGATCACGAGCAGAAACCACCAACTCTCCTCACTATCTATCAGAAGAGCACAAAGAAAGGCTTAAAAAGCTCACTAGCCATTAGAGCATTTGAAGAGAAGAGAGGTTACAGTTGGAAGATTTTCCTCATTCTGAGTTGTACAATTTGATTGACGTATGCGGATGGTCAAGAATTGTAGAAACACCGCACAATATCTACTCCCAGCTCGTCCATGAGTTTTACGCCAACTTCAACCAAGAAATCGGCATACATGGGACAGAGAACTACGGACATACGTAAGTACGGGGTAAATGGTTTATGTTTACCTCCGTGTGTTATTAACCAGTACTACGGGATTACATCGGAAGATGATCACCCGCTACCCACTATTCAGGATATGGGTGAAGTGGCTCAATTTTTATATGGTCGAGACGATGCATGGTCACTATCCAAGAAAGACTTTGAGCATAGCAAATTGACAGACTCTCCTATTCATCCTGAATTTGTTCGTGAGACACAACATCGACCCAAGCACACACCGCACTACCATCAATGACGCGAAGGCTCAATTTCTATACCATCTAGCTCACGGAGAAAGATAGATTTGAGAAACTACATCTACACATTGATCAGTAATCTGGGTTTCCAAACATATAAAAGTCACACTACTACCTTCCCAGCTTTGATCAGTGGAATTTGTGAAGCAGCGAATGTTCAAACAGCAAAGCCAGTAGTAAAATCAAATGGATCGATCAATCACTTTTCTTTATAAAATGCAAGAAGGCACTGCACAAGCTTCAAGGACAGCCCCAGTTGCAAAGGAGCAGCCTCAAGAAAGGCAACCAACCGCACCTCCAGGAGACATATCAACTATGCTACGACAATTACTAGAAGGCCATGCTGAGCAGACAAGGCTCATTGTTGCTTCAAGAACTGAATTGAGAACGGTGCAGCAATAGTTGATGACGTTGCGATCTCGCATGGATGCAATCAGACATACTCAGATGAACCATGAGAGCTGTTAGCAACAAACTGACTTAGAGCAGAGTCGAATTCGATTCGACTACGACTAGGTCAAGAGGTGTCTAGATAGATGTGCGGGACAGTTGGATGATATTCATGACAAGATTTGCTGACATGCACCTAGCCAGGATCCTCAACTAGTGGATCCTACCACACTTCTGATTCTCGCACCATCCGATCCACATCTGGGAAGTCTATGATCTTTTTATATATTTTTTTAAATATTTACATTGGGGACAATGTATCTTTCAAGTTTGGGAGTGGTGAATAAAAAAAAAAAAAAATGCTTGATCCGTGATGATACTTGATATTGATTGTTAACTTGTTTTTGTTTGTTTAAAAAAAATTATTATTATTATTATTAGTGATTGTTTGCGTGTTTATGTGATATGAATAGCCTTGTCGGCTAATGATGAAACTATTTCTTTGAGTTTAGCTTTAATCATGACTTATGGATAGATTATTATTATTTTTAAATGTGATGCTACTTAACCATGCCTGATATCGTGTTGTGTCGGCTAGTTATGATGATTTTAGCTATGTTGGTGCACTCAAGTTGAAACAATAGGATACCCTTTTAAGACTAGAGCTATCAACTTAACACCATTTAAATCTTAAACAAATAACCAATAAAGCAATTTAGTGGGGATAGTAGTTAAGCGGTGATGGTGGCTATCTAGGCTTGTGTTGATTCCATGCATGTGTATAAATTGTGTGGAGTACTTTAGACCAGTTAGAGGAAGCTAAGTAATAATCAAATGTTAGGAATCTAACCCCGCGCATGAACTTTTTGCACGCAAAGGATTAGGCTATTACTATCTTATAACTTTCTCTGTAGCCTTTTTGACTTGAGTGGGAAAGCTCATAGGGTTTTTTCAAAATTCGATGTCCTAAGGCTCAAAAGATCTGGGAGTCATCGACCTATAGATCATTACATGAGTCATCTAGAAAGCTTAAAGATTGAATTTTGCACATAAGATTTATAATAAAAAAAATTTATCCGCTAAAGCCAGTGAAATATCATTTGCGGAGTATATATGAGGATTAGATAACTAATGAGTTTAACTTACTTAGTAGAAACTTCCTGATCGAGAGCACTCAAAAATTAGAGAATTTTCATAAACATAGTTTGTCATGATTATTAGCTTTCTCAACCAGCTTCGAGCAAGAAAATAATGAATGAACTATAACCTTTGACCCAAAATCTCAAGAATTAAAGAAAACATCATTTTGGAGAAAAAAGTGTACCTTACGAGAGAAAAAGGAGAAGTTGACCAAATGGTTGAGCTATCACCACCATAGAAATTAAGTAGATCGGATTAACTGCTCTCACACACATATCAAGTATGGTTTAAGTAGAATCATGTTTGTAATAGTAACACCTGAACACTCGTTATGAATTATAAGTTGTTGCAAAAGATGAAACAAGAACGGAAAGTTATTTATGTTGTAAATTGTGTTGCTGTTTATGTCATTATGTGCATGAATGTCTTCAGTTAGTATATTGGAAGACGAATAAAAGTTCAAGTTTGTGGGTGTTTGATAAGTACAATTATGTACTGATCGGGACCTACAAAAAGGGACAATTATGAGTACTCTTATATGTTTTTAGTATAATGGCGCATTGTTTTCTTATTATTATAGGAAAAAATCAAATTAAGTTTCGATCAAATGAAAAGAGAGCAGACAGAAGAAAAATGGACTTAATTAAACAGACAAAGAAACTTGAAGGACTTAATTAAACAAACAAAAAAACTTAAGGACTTGTTATGCAAATATCAAAGATAGAAATTCAAGAACTGCATCCAAACTAACCATGCGATCGCATGGTTAAGCCAGGCTACGATTGCAAGACACCAAGATTTTATGCAGAAAGTTATTTATTTGACAAAACCATGCTTCGCATGGCTTCCCATGTGAATTATTTTGTTGTTTCCTGATGGAAACAGAACTCTATCAAGTCCAAGATAAAACAATGACTTAAAACACGCTTTTGAGGAGTTGGACGGAGGATATAAAAGGTATAGAATAGACAAATCGAGGGAGGCAAATTTTGGGAAGAAAAATACAAGAGAATAATCGAAGATCAAAGAACGGATTGAAGATTCTTGGGCCAAAATCACGGTTGTATTTCTATTTTCTTCTTTTTCTCCGTAACATAATTAATACACTTATTGTATTATTTTATGAAATCATGTCAGGCTAAATTACTTATTGGTAGGATAAACGATGAAACCTTGTATTTTTAATTAATTAGAAGTTTTTTCGTTTTAGTAATTAATTGCTTTTGGATTGATTATTCTTTATTCATTCTTTCTAATATTTTAATGCTTGATTACCATTAGAATATTTTGTGATCTTTATTGAAGTTGAGAGATTCAATATAGATAAGCACACGGTATTGAATCACATAGTGTCCAATAATAGATAGAAATTATTATTATGCTTTATGAAATCCGTTTAAGTGTTCTTGGGAATTTAATGCATATTTTTATGTTCGAAACTTAATTAGAGATAATTAAGTTCGTAAATTGATACATAATTAATTGACCATCGAGAGAGGCTTTTGATTAGGATAATTAGCACGTTTCGTCCCTATCTTTTGGGTCTATTGCACAAATCGTCCATATCATTTGAATTTTGGCATTTGGGTCCTTAAATCACACATTCTTTGCACAAATCGTCCTTGCCGTCTGATTCTATCAAATTAAGCTGTTAAGTCAACACGTCTCTTCGCAGCTTCTCATTATTTGAAGGGTAATTTCATCTACTCACCAAATGTAATCTTCCTGCCAAATCCAACCCATCATCCTACAACGGTAATGTTATATTATTATATATATAGGTGTGTTATTTATCCCAGCTGGAATCTCATTTTGCCCTTCATTTTTCTGTTTATGATTGTTTACTTGTTTACTGATATAACATCCTCGCAGATGATGCAAATCCAAGGAAGAAAAGCAAGAGGGAGTATCATCAACATTCAAATGTGAAAAAGATTAAACCGAAGTTGCAATGGATTTGGATGACTTTTAGACCTTGCATGGTTACCTTGTGGTGGTGTGTGTTTGGGTGGAAAGTGGGGTAGTGGTTCATTTATTAAATGAATCCGAGGAGATGTGTCCTCTTTAACTTACCACTTGTCAGCTACTTCCCTAGTTGCTTGCTTGGTATAGCTGTTAAACTGGAACATCTATTTGGTGCAGTGTTGTTGCGACCATAATGGCTCTTCCAGCTTAAAGTTAGTTTAACTGTAGACTTACATGCCTCTGTTGAGTTCAATGAATCTTTGGTCACGTGAATCATCTGAAGTTGACCACAATGATAAATCAACATGAACTTTGCCCTCGACAAAACGATTAACTTACAGGACTTTGCATTTCACAAACTGTCCTTCGTGATAACCAGAAAGTGAGTTGGAGACCCATGAGTCTGTCAAGTCAGTAAAATGAACCTTACCAAAAATAAGAATAACAAGAAGCCCAGAGTGTCTCAGATTGATGGGAAGGAGTTCAGCAAAAGTAAGGATAACAATACACCAAAAAGTAAAAGTGCAACAAATAGAATTTTGTTAACTGGGAATAGAGAAAATCCAATTGATAGTATTGAGAAAGAACGGAAGGTAAGGAAATACAGAGCAAAGCATCCATTGCAACTAACCATGGATGATATAGAATCACTACGGAAGAATTTGGGATCTGAACTGTTATCAATGGATGCTACTTCAAACTCCCAAAGATTTCTGATTTCCATAAAACCAAAGACACTTTGCCAAAGTCAAAGGATCACCCGAAGAGTATGTTTCCTCATCTCCCATGAGGATGTCTCATCTGAATAAGGTCTTACCAGCGAGAATGGAGACTACAGAGAAAGTAGATTATGTGCTCAATGACTTTTCCCAAATATATATATATATATATATATATATATATATATATACAATGAACCTCGAAGATTCAAAATACATAGCTAAAGGTAGTGAAAGACTCTTATAAAATAAAATAGAATTCCAATCTGTAGCAAAGGCACAAATTTTAAATTTAACAGCTCATGACCCCCAGATGTGGACTAATGTTATAGATGTATGGAAGAACACTATTATAGGACACTATACTAGAAATTTTCAAGAAATGAAACCCTTAGATATGTATAGATATTTAGAAACTTTTTTAGGAGAAAATACTAAAGCTATGTGGGAAGCATATAAAAAAGAAAAGAAGGAAGAATTTGATGAGTTAATTAAACTAGGAAGCAATCCTTATAATTTTGTCAATAAGATTCAAGTTTTAATTACTGGATCAGACCCAAATTCAGGACAGATGAGTGTACAGAAAAAGGCAATGAGAGATTTAGAACTAGTTTATATATGTGGACTAAAGGTAAATACGTTAAGAAATTTTTAAATGAATATCATTATCTAGTTTCAATTTCGTGTAACACTTTTAACCAAGAAATAGGATGTAAATTATTTCATAAATTACCGTGCCCTTTAGGATTAGAAATAACAGAACAATGGAATAATTTAGCATCAGTAAAAGATTTTCCTGATGAAAAATGGAGCATAGGACATAGAATTCAATATGTAATAAGATGTTTAGAAGACAAATGTGTAACTTTACAAATCCAGAAACAACTTAAAAAGACAGATTATAAATTCTGTAAAGATATTTTTACCCCTCAGACTTATGGTGCTACAAAGCCCATAAAAAGAAATATAAAAATAATAAAAGAAGTAAAAGAAGACCAATTAAGAAAATATATTTTCTTAGAAAGTTTAATAAAAGAAAACCTTATTTAGATGAGAATAAGCATGTTAGAAAGTTCAAACCAGATAGAACTTATAAGAACAAGCTTAGTTGTTTCGTTTGTAATAGTAATGAACATCTAGCAAGAACATGTCCTAAAAGAATAAATAGTTATGATAAGAAAAGTACTCTAGTAGAATGTACAAATGAAGATTTGATTCAATTAGATGAATACATTTCAGATAATGAATCCATCTATAGCATAATATCTATAGAAGAAAAATTTGAACAGCAAGGAAATTCAGATTATGAAATTTTAGAAGAATTTTCAAACTTAAAAATTAGTGAAGAATCAGAATCTAAAGAAGATTTAGACTTTGTACAAACTACAATAGAAGAATGTAATCATAATTGACAAAAAAGAACAGGTGCTGATAGTACAGCATGCTTTTTATTTAATTGGTATCCAGCTAAGAAGCTTAGAGCAAAATGTATAGAATGTTATAAAGAAGCATGTATAAAGTGCTTAGAAATAAATAGTTTAATTGAAAAAGAAGAAATTAAACCAGAAATTACAATAGAACAAATTGAGATTTCTGAAATAAGAATTCTTAGAAGAAGAATTGAGAATTTAGAAGATATGCAGAAATTATTAGTTCAGAGATTAGAAATCTTAGAATTTAATAATAAAGGCAAAGGAATAATGATAGAAGAACAAATTCCAGAACACCCAGAATTAGTTCAGATAGTATGTAATTCAGAAAAGCTTAAGAGTATTAAAGTAAAACGCCAAATTAGAATAGGAGATTATATCATAAAATGTTTAGGATTAGTAGACTCTGGATGTAGTAATTGTATAATTAATAAAAAATTAATCCCAGAAAGATACATAGAAAAATCAAAGAATCCAATAGATGCCCAACAAATGGACGGAGACCATTATACATAGACCAAATAGTAAGATCAGTTTTGAAACAAACTGTGGATTAAGTATAGAATATACTTTACCTAAAGACTCCACATGGGTAAGACCTTTAAATCTTAAAGACACAGATTTTATCTTAGGATTAAGTTTTTTACTAAAAGACAATGGCAGTATTGCAATTACTAAAGACTTTATACATTTCTAGAAACATACATTATTTAGCCCAATCCAGACTATTTACTTTCCATCGAGTGCATTGAGAAGCGTGGTGGTAGTAGTAGTAAAAAAGAATGCCCCTCAGTAAATTAGAAAGAGAATGCCGATTAATAGAAAAACAAACAATAGAAGAAGACGAATTAGAAAATGAATTTGATAACTCAGAAGACTTTGACTTTGACCCTATAGATTTTTAGATAATGAAAAATCTATTATGCTTTGATAACAGAACAAGACATAGAAAGCCTTATCTCTAAATTAGAAAAAATGGAAATCTTAGGAGAGAATGTTTTAAAATATTGGGAGAAAGATAGGGTTACATGTGAGCTAAATATTAAGAATCCAGAATATATAATTAGATGCAAAAATATAGAGGCTACAAATCTAGATTTAGAAGATTTTAAAATGCACACAGAAGACTTATTAAAGCTAGGAGTAATAAGAAAATCAGATAGCCCACATAGGTCAGCAGCATTTATAGTAAGAAAACATTCAGAAATAGTTAGAGGTAAAAGCAGAATAGTTTTCAATTACAAAAGACTTAATGATAATATAGTTGAAGATGCTTATAAATTGCCGATAAGATGGTTCTAATAAATAGAATTCAGAATTGTAAGATTTTTAGTAAGTTCGATTTAAAATCAAGCTTTTGGCAAGTAAGAATGCACTCCAATAGTATAGAATGGACTGCCTTTACATGTTCAGAAGGACATTATGAATGGTTGGTCATGCCTTTCGGATTAAAGAATGCCCCAGGTATTTTTCGAGAAAAATAGATAGTATTTTTAATAAACATAGCAAATTTGTAGTTACATACATAGACGATATCTTAGTATTTAGTAAAAACAGAAGGGACCATAGAGGCCATTTACTGATTGTTTTTTCGAATTTTTAGCACATGGGTTAATCATAAGCAAAAGAAAATGGTATTGTTCAAAGAATTTATAGACTTTTAGGAGTAAATATAGGACAAGGGAGTATTTCTCTTCAGCCTCATATTGCTCAGAAAGCCCTTGAATTTCGATACAGATTAGAAGACCTTAAGCAAATCCAAAAATTCTTAGGACTTGTAAATTATGCCAGACCATTTATTAAAGATTTAGGAAAAATTGCAAGACCATTATATTCTAAGACTTCCCCTATAGGACAGACATTTTAATCAAGAAGATGTAAAATTGGTTCAAATAATTAAAGAAAAAATTAGAAGTTTACCAAAATTAGCAATGCCTCTAGACACGATTTTTAATTATAGAAACAGACTGAAGTATTTTAGGATGGGGAGCAATTTTATTATGCAAACCAAATAAATATGCAGATAAGACTACGGAAAGAATATGTAGATACAATAGTGAGAATTACAAAGAAAAAGAAAATTTAAGTAGCATAGATCACAAGAGTTGTTAGCAATAAATTATGCATTAGATAGTTTTGAATTATTTATTGTTTCCAAAAAGAAATTTTAGTAAGAATAGATTGTCTTTGCAATTGTTTCCTTTCATAATAAGCTTAAATTAGACTCAAAGAAAAGCAAAGAGAAGGAGGTGGCTTAATTTTATAGATAGAATCACAAATACTGGAATTAACATAGAATTTGAACACATAAAAGGAGTAGATAATAAAGTTGCAGACATGTTAAGTAGAATGATTTCAGTAAAAGAATTTTGAATACATATAACTGTTCCATGTTTCTTTTCAGATGTCTAGACCTCCGCTAAGACCAGGAATTCCCCCTGAGAATTCATTTGCTTCTACAGCTTTACTTCAGAACTCTAATAGTCAGAACAAACTCTTTTACCAAGAAAAGTTAAGATTCGGTAATCAAGAACTTATCTGTTTTCCATCTAGTAATATTTCTTTTAAAGTTTTACTTCATATATCCCTTTCCAAAGAAGAAAAGTGTATTTTAGATAATTTGTGGATTTCTTATAATAAGAATCCAAAAGACCAGAAATATTTTCTTGCATGCATGAATGCATTGTCAGAATTCTTTAACCAGAACAAGAATAAATTTAAATTTTATGTTGTTATTAAAGGAAAAACCCCAGGTGTCTTTCATACTTGGGTTGAAGTAATTGAAAATATCAATAATTTTACATACCCGCTTTACAAAGGATTCACAAGTTTTCAAGAAGCTTTAGAATGTGCTAGACAGCTTATTGGTTTAAATTTCTATATTTCTCCTTCTCTTAGAAATTTTCAAGAATCATCACTTGACTTTTCTCCTAGTAGAGATAAAAATATTTTCTGCACTCACTGTGAGTGTATGCAAAAGAATTTTAAGATTATAAATGAGTCAAATGAAGCCCTTATTTTAGAAAGAATTTTTTTACAAAAGAAAATAGCTTCATTAGAAAAAGAAATTGTGAGTTTAAAGCTTATCTATCCAAAAGGTACCTCTCGAGCCAAGAAAGTCGGTAGCTAGTCCCGGTTCAAACGGTAACCGGTGAAGACTTATCAAACCCGTTGATGGTCGTGGACTTGCCTCAAAGTTCAACAGACTCAGAGAACTGTTGATTTCCCTACTAATTCAGAAAAGACCCCAAACTGGGATACCCTTGGCCAGCCCAGTGGCAAATTTGATTTGTTAGTAGACTATTCTCGCATGCCCATCTTATAGCCCGAAACCCAAAATAGTAAAGGTAAAGAAATTCTACTGGGATAGCCAATACCCGAATGATGACATCATTTCAATCAATGAGACTTCTTTCACAAATCCAAGATCTTCAAAAAGAAGTTACCTCAAAAGAAAAAGAAAATTGTAAAAAAGAAAAAGAATAATGAAAAGAAAATTGAAGAAGTCATCAATGAAGCCCTCAACAGAATTTTAGCAAAGAAAGAAAATGACAAAGAAAAAGAATCCAGAGCCAGAAATTTTTTCACAAGAAGATAGTGATGAAGATAGAACTGAAGAACGAAGATGATGCAATAATTCAGATTCAGGAATGTCATTTTCCCTACAGCAGAACACAATCTTGACACCTAAGGAAAGAAAAGACAAGTTTCGTGACGGATCTTTGCTCTCAGAAAGAAGAAGATGCTTTTACTGTCAAGTTCCAGATTTTTCTTTAAAGATACCGCCAAGCGAGAAAATAACAAGACAGAGTACTGTTTATCTTTTGAAAAGAAGACAATTTACTGTAGACCTTTTGAAAAGAATTCTTTTACATTCAGATGATGCCAGAATACTTTATAAAAGGAGATGCTGTCAGAAGATTTTTTCAAGAAAATGTCCAGAAAAAGAACTGTTGAACTTTTGACCAAGTTTCTCGATGAAACGCGTGTCAAAAGTAATGAAGAAAGCAGAAGATTTTTAGAAAAGTAAATCGTCCTTTTAGATTTTGATTAGATTACTTTTGTTTCTGCTCCCAAGAATTTTGTTATATAAGGAGAAGTGTTTCATTTGTAAGAAGCAGTGTTTTTCGCAAAGTATTTCTCACACAAAAATCACTTTGCTTTCTTACAATACCTCCCTTGTATAAATAAAATTCTCAATCCAAATTGTAAAGCAAAGCTTGTAAACAGTACATGTTATTCGAATTTGTATTTAGGTTTTTCAGATATTTTTGGGATTTTCCAAAAGGGAAATCCTTAGTGGTAATTTCTTTTATGTATTAGCATATTTCCAAAATATTTTATGAAGTTTTTATGATTATGAAGTTTTTTGTTGAAATGTTTTATTAATAGTTGTTTATCTATCATTTCATCCTATGCATGTTATAAAAGCATAACTTGATTTTTAGAAGTCAGACTGCTTTTTAAATTAATCCTGAGTGACCCAAATAGATAAGGATTATTGGCCGAAGGGAGCCTGTGATATCCTTTAGATGTTGGGGAAAGGGAAACAATTAATTTAAGAATTTATTAAGGGAGTGCCATGGGTAACCTTAATAAGAAAAATCAGGTTAAAGTTAACATGTCTTAGGTGGTGATATTTGTTTTTCCGTTAAAAAAAATGGAGATTTGTTGAGACATTTAAAAGAATTTATGAAAAGGGAAGTACCGAGTAGGATATAGTTTAATTTTGAAAAACAAATTTTTTTTTATGAACCCGTCAACTTCAAGCCCAAAATCAGAAGACGCTTCAACATCATGAACAAAAGAACTAGAATTATCCCCGGAAATTCTCAAAGAATTTAATTTTTACGTTAGAAGAAACAGAGAAAGAATTAAAAAGAATAAGAAAAGTATAGGAAATAGATATAAATTATTAGACAGAGTTTTTAGAGAATTACCAGAATTAGATTCATCTTTATTAGAAGAAACTATTATTTTACAGAACAGAGATTTAAATACCTTTGAAAGAAAAGTTATAGAATTAGAAGAAATTATAACAGACAAAGTTATAGAACAAGATAGTCAATTTATAAACTTTTATTTTACAATAAAAGGACTAGTAGACACAGAATTCCGCCTATGTGATCTCTGCAAAACTAACATTAAGATAAACCCTATTATACCGGATGATGGGTTGGATTTGGCTGGAGGATTACATTTGGTGAGTAGACGAAATTGTCCTTCAAATAATGAGAAACTGCAGAAGATGCGCTGACTTAACGGCTTAATTTGACAGAATTAGACGGCAAGGACGATTTGCGCAAAGAATAGTTGATTTAAGGACCCAAATGCCAAAATTCAAACGATAAGGACGATTTGCGCAATAGACCCAAAAGATAGGGACGAAACGTGCTAATTACCCCTTTTGATTATATTAGGATCACCGATTTTTAATCTAATGTAATTATAAGCTAAAACGATTAAACAGATAATTAATTAAGGAACTTGCACGTGGATTTGCGAATCCTAATGTTAGTAAAACTCGAATTCATTCTCAATAATTTACTTTGATTGCTTGATAATTTAGATTTAATTAAACATAAGTAAAATAATTTTAGAATTGAAATTATAAACGAATATGCATATTTATATTGTTAAAACTCTAATTATAAATTAATAGGTTAATTGGTAGCTAGTCTTCATGGGTTCGATGATCCACACATCACTTAATTTATTACTTGTAACCGATTTGTCCACACGCAGGATTAAAATCAACAACAATCACAATTAAATTCGTAATTAACTAACATTTGTATCTCTCATCCGTCACAAAAATTTGACTTATTTTTCTCATTTTACCCAAATCTAAACCAAATTTTGAAAAAAAGTGAATTTATAAATAAGTTGATGATGAATTTTGACATATATATATATATATATATATATATATATATATATATATATATATATATATATATTTTAGTTTAGTCATGCGTTGCACGTAAATATAGAAAAAAATTTTAAGTTTAAATATAATTGAAATGACAAAAAAAAAATATGAAATTAAAATATTTAAACAAATTTGAAAAATGTAAAAAATTTAGAGAGAATTGTGTTCAATTTGCTTATAAGAAAAAATAAAATAAAATAGTAAAAAATTAAATGAAAATCTATTTTTTACTAAAAAAAAAAAAAAAATAAAGATCCAAATACACTCGACAAACACACACCCAAATTAAAAAAAAAAAAATTTAAGTTAGTTTAAAATGAGCTAAAAAGCCTATTTTAATTGTTTTGGGGGAGGGGAGGGGTTGTCAAATACACACCCAAATATTAAAAAAATAAAAAAAAATCAAAATAGACTAATTTTGTTTGTAGGGAAAGGGTGGGTGTTTGTCAAGTAACTCGACAAACACCTACATATATTAAAAAAAAAAATGAATAAAAATGGGCTTGAAGCCCAATATGATTTAGGGGAGGGTGGGTGTTTGATTTTAGACTTTAATTTTGTTAAATATGCAAAAGTTAGTAAACTTAAGAAAACCGATTATACAAGAATATGTATCATTTGAGAATGAGCAAAATAATAATTAGATTCTACTTTTAGTTTATCTAATTATTTATAATCAAAATATCGCTTTTAAATCTAATTAATTAAATTAATTTATTTTCTACTCTATTGACTATGCTTTTATTTTTTTTATTTTATAAATTTTGAGATTTAATAAATATTAAATTTTTTTATTTTAAAATAACTATAGTGAATACACGATCTTAAAAAAATATTATAATATATATATATATATATATATATATACACACTAACCACTCAAAATGTCCTCTTGGACATGAAAAGCTATCCATTTTATACTATTTGGGTGCATTTTGATATATATATATATCAAAGTAAAATTATTTTACAATCCTACCATGATAATAATACAAATGGATATCATTTAATCAATGTCTATTTTAGTGATTATATACAAGTACAACAATAAATCACTTTTGTTTACCAAACGTTATATTGTTGATTTCATAAAATATATTAATTTGGAAACAGAAGTTTACTAAAAACTTAACTGATTCTTACCGTAACCGATTCTCTTTCCAGCATAACAAAAATTGATTCTCTTAAAATCTTAAACCGAACCCGAATCCCACACCAAACATATAGTACAAGCTATCGTTCCGCACACACCATATTGCTATTTCGGCAATTTTAATAAGCAAATCCACTTTTTGGTACATGCTATAAGTCCTTTGATTGTTTTTCAAAATGGCATGAAATGAAAAGTTTATTTAGAAAAAAAAGATTTGATAACACGCGGTACACATTTTAATTTGGGGTAGTTTGCACACAAAAACGGTTAATGGGTCCCGCACTTGCCGTTCTTTCCTTTTCTCTTTCTTCATGCTCTTCCTTGCAAAATTTCCAATTCCAACATCACCATGAACAAATCTTCGGAATCATAACCTTTACAAACCCTAATACTCTTTTCATCCTCTCTTCCACGTGAAATATCACCCGACCCATGATTTTTTCTCGTAATTCCCTGTTATGCATGAAATTTTGACGTCATTTGATTTCCCACTCAATCCGTTGAAAGGCATAAAAGTTCAGCTATTCCGAGGTTATGTGCTGATAATCAGAATATTTGAAGGATTGGTTGAAAGGTGTTGTATAATATCATTTGATTTAGAGGGTTGTGGCAATGTCTAATTTATATGAGGATTTTAATCAGAAGATTGATTATGTATTTAAGATTGTACTGATCGGAGATTCGGCAGTGGGGAAATCCCAATTGCTGGCTAGGTTTGCAAGAAATGAATTCAATTTGGAATCGAAGGCTACCATTGGGGTTGAATTCAGACGAAGACTCTTGTTATTGATAATAAAACGGTCAAGGCCCAGATTTGGGACACTGCAGGCCAAGAGAGGTTTGTTCCTGCCTGCCTCTTCTTTTCGAATCATTTATTTATCTTTTAACCTTCGTTTTAAATTAGCTTTCTGGAATTTATTAATTATACTAATTATCGTCACATTTTGGTGCCATTTCCGAGAATGTAGTGGCCGTGTTAAAACAACACTATACGAAATTAAAGAAGATTTTGTACTTTCCAAATGGTCTATTACTACGCATCAAAATGCGTATCAAACATGCAGTCAGTAATTACGACTGCAGTTGGATGTTGAATGGGAAGTCTCTTGTCTTCCTTTCTCGAATCCGCCATTGCCCTATATTCTCACTCTAACTTAAAGAGATATTCTATTGCAATTGAGGCCTTTTTAGGTCAGATATAAGATTAGATGGATATACCTTGGCATATAAGTAATAAAGAATAGAGTAGGGCACGGTCAATTAGCTTGTATCATATAAAGGTTGGCATAGAGTTAGTAATGCTGAAACTATGTTATTCTAGGAAAGACTATAACCCTGTATTCTCTACTTAGTAGTCCAATATTGAATTGGAGAATAGCACTCAAAAGCTCTTTGATCAATTGCTATGGACAAAGATTAAGGCCATGTTCGGTGCCATTTTTTTCGAAAAAAAAATCCATTTTTTTTTCTGATTTTGACTTTTCAACTTTTTACACTACAAAAAGTTTGAAAAGTCAATAAAGACTTAAAAAAATCTATTTTTCCAAAAAAATTACCGAACATTCCCTAAGTAAGTGACGAAACACTGCAATTTGAAGCATAGAATTAGACACCCCTATAACATTCTTAGACCAATGATGACAAGTCTTTTACTATTCCAATTAATTAATATATTCTAAATAACAAAATAGATAATGTGTTTCCTCTGGCGGCCTCCTTTTTCATTGGCTGACCCAAATCAGAACTAATTCTCCACCGGCAAAGATAATGAATGCTTGGGAAAATAGAAGAAATTACTTGTATGTGTCTCCGTCCTTGGGAGATTATTTTGCGAGAGACTTGCTTTTACCTACAGTTAACATTCATGATTGTGTTTGTCTATGTTACAAGTATCTTAAAAGACCTGGAGTCAATAAGAAATCTCTGGTGGCTTAACAGATAAGAAAATTATGGCAGTGATGTGCATAAAAAGGCATCACACTTTTGTCCACTTCTTATATATTATAGCCAATATATATTCATTTTCCCTTAACAAGTCATCAAATTTGGTGTTTTTTTATCCCAGTTGCTATGAAGAACAAAAGGCGAAATACAATCGATTCCTAAAGGTTTTGGTAAATTTCATTTTGTCTAAAATGCAGTTTTGTTGTCCAACTTAAAAATTTGCTGCAGCTTATACATTAAATATTTTACATATTTCCAGTTGGAGCGATATCCCTATGGGTTACCTAACCATTGGCTTTGGTTTCACATAATTTCATGTTATATAACTCAAGTTATGGACAATTTTGTGAATTTCGACAGCATGAATCCGAGAAACTGACTTAGATGTTTTGGTGATCATTTTAGTATGCGAAACATGCCGTCGGACTATAAAATTTTTATATGTGGTAGCTACATGGGTATTCTACGTTTCTTGAAAATTTCATATTGTTCGGTGATCGTTTTCTATGTCAAATAATTTTTTTACTCCATGACCGGGTGAATTGTTTCTCTAAATTGTCTTTCTGTTCACCAACTCAAAAAATATGTTGTACCTTATATATTAAGTATTTTTACATAATTCCAGTTGGAGACGATAGCTCTATGGGTTACCTAACCATTGGCTTTGGTTTCACATGATTTCATGTTATATAAGTCAAGTTATGGACAATTTCTTAAATTGCGATAGCATGAATCCGAGAAACTGCCTGTGATGTTTCGGTGAGCATTTGAGTGTGTCAAAACATGCCGTCGGATTATCAAATTTTTATATGTGTTAGCTACATGGGTATTCTACATTCGGTGAAAATTTTATATTGTTCGGTAACCGTTTTCTATGTCAAATAAATATTTTTGCTCCATGACTGGGTGAATTGTTTCTCGAAACTGCACTTTACGTTGACCAACTCAAAAATATCCTGCACCTTATATATTAAGTATTTTACATAATTCCAGTGGGAGACGATAGCTCTATGGGTTACCTAACCATTGGCTTTGATTTCACATAATTTCATGGTATATAACTCAAGTTATGGACAATTTTGTAAACTACGACCGTATAAATCCGAGAAACTGCCTAGGGTGTTTTGGTGAGCATTTTAGTAAGCGAAACATGCCGTCAGACTATCAAATTTTGATATGTGGTAGCTAAATGAGTATTCTATGTTCTCTGAAAATTTCATATTTTTAGGTTATCGTTTTCTATGTCAAACAAATTTTTGTTACTCCATGACCGGGTGAAGAAATTTTTGTAATGAGTGCCCTTATTTTGAAATTTTATTCACTGGTCATGGAGTAACCAAAAATTTTTGACAAAGAAAACGATCACCGAACAGTACGAAATTTTCAAGGGACATAGAATACTCAGGTAGCTACCACATACCAAAAATTAGTAGTCCGACGGTATGTTTAGGCATACTAAAATACTTACCATGAAACCTCCTAGGTTGTTTTTTGATTTATGCCCGTCGGCGTCGGATTCGCTATTATAAACCAATAAAAAACTTTAAGTAGTGTAAATATCTTCTTAAAAATTTTTGGACCTTGGTTTTGTGGTAGTTTTAGTGGATTCCTATGTTTTGGTTACACGTTAATGATGTGAACTTGAAAGGTTTTGCTAAACTTCATGTTTTTCTAAGATCTGAGTTTCGTTGTCCAACTCAAACATTTATTGCATCTTATATATTAAATATTTTTGCATAATTCTAGTTGGAAGCGATAGCCCTATGGGTTATCTAACCATTGGCAATGATTTTACATAATTTCATGTTATATAACTCAATTTATAGACAATTTTGTAAACTGTGACAGCATAAATCGAAAAACTAACTAGGATGTTTCGATTAGCATTTTAGTAAGCGAAATATCTTGGTCGGTTGTCAAATTTTGATATGTGGTAGCAACATGAGTATTCTATGTTCCGAAAATTTCATATTTTTCGGTGATCGTTTTCTATGTGAAATGAATTTTTGTTAATCTATGACTAAATGAAGTTTTGAATTTTTTTTTCCCACGACGCACGCTGATGGAAAAGTATTTGTTTAAGAATATTTTTTTTTTTTTTTTTTTTGTAGGTGGACTTTTCATGACAAATATAAAACAAAAAAAAAAAAACAAAAAAATTTCCCCACTTTGCCGAGTAGGCAAAGTGGGGAATTTTTTTTTTAATTTATCCCACTTTGTCGAGAAACATTTTAATTTTCCCACTTTGTCGAGTAACTCGACAAAGTGGGAAACATTAAATTTTTTTTTTTTTTTTTTGTAATTTACACTTTTAGTCCACGTTCTTTTCATTTTATAACAAATTTACCCATAATCTTTTTTTTTTTTTTGACTTTGGCCATCCCCGACTTTTAAATTTCGTTTCAAATTTTATTTTCTCCACCTCTTTAAATAAAAAAAAAAAACAAATAACAGCAAAATAAAATAAAAATGTATATGAAGTCCTACAACTTTTAAAAAGTAGCCCAATTTTATTTTGATATTTTTAAAAAAAAATTTTTTTTTTAAATTTCTCGAGTTATTCGACATTTTTTTTTTTTAAATTTTGTCGAGTCACTCGAATTTTAAAAAAAATAATTTTTTTTTTTGAAAATTATGTCGAGTTACTCGAATTTTAAAAAAAAATTTAAAATTTTTTTTATCGAGTTACTCGAATTTTAAAAAAAAAAAAAAAAAATTTAAAAATGTTGTCGAGTTACTCGAATTTTTAAAAAAAAAAATAATTTTTTTTTAGAAATGTTGTCGAGTTACTCGAATTTAAAAAAAAAATTATTTTTTTTTAACTTTTGTCGAGTTACTCGAATTTTTTAAAATATGTATATATATATATATATATTTTTTTTTTTTTTAACTTTTGTCGAGTTACTCGAATTTAAAAAAAAAAAAAATATATTTAACTTTTGTCGAGTTACTCGAATTTAAAAAAAAAAAACAAAAATAAAAAGAAAATTTTAACTTTTGTCGAATTACTCAAATTTAAAAAAAAAATTAAATAAATTTTTTTTTTACTTTTTGTCGAGTAACTCGAATTTAAAAAAAAAAAAAAAAAAAATTTTACTTTTGTCGAGCAACTCAATTTATATAAATAAAAAAAAAAAATTTTTTTTTTTTTTTATTTTTGTCGAGTAACTCAATTTATATAAAAAAAAAAAAAAATTTTTATTTTTGTCGAGTAACTCAATTTATGAAAAATTTTTTTTTTTTTTTTTTTACTTTTGTCGAGTTACTCGACTTTTAAAAAAAAAAAAAAAAATTTAAATTTAATTTTTTTTTTTTTTTTTTTAAATTCGAAAAAGTTTGTCGAGTTACTATTCAAATTTCGACAAACTTTTTCGGGGTGAATAGTAACTCGAAAAAGTTATTGTTTATGGGGAATTTTTTTTTTTTTTTATTTAAATTCGAAAAAGTTTGTCGAGTTACTATTCAACTCGACAACTTTTCGAGGTGAATAAGTAACTTCGAAAAAGTTACTTTGTTCATGAAAAATTTTTTTTTTTTTTTTTAAAAATTCGAAAAGTTTGTCGAGTTACTATTCAACTCGACAAAACTTTTCGAGGTGAATAGTAACTCGAAAAAGTTCTTGTTCATGAATTTTTTTTTTTTTTTTTATGGTGAGCTTTTACATTTCTAATTTTTTTTTTCAATGAAAAAATCAACAACATATTTTATTTTTATAACTATTAATTATAACATTCTTACCAATAATGTTACAAATATTTTTTATACTAATTGCTAAAATAAAATAAAATAAAATATATTGTATTAATTGATTATGATATATAATCTATTTTACTATATTCTAATAAATGAAACATTAAATAAAATTTTGTATATACTTTATTTATCAAGTTACTTGACAAATCCAAATTTAAGACTTACGAGTTTCTTAAAAAATAACAAAGACTAAATAAGAATAAAAATTATTTAAATGTATGACATCATTTAAATAAAAAGGAAACAAAATAATGACAATTTTAAATTTCGTTCGTTCATCGAGTAACTCAAGAACTCGATTTTCGGTTTGTCGAATTGCTTGAGCTATTGAATAGATTGATTTCGTATCACATTTTTTAATCGAGTAACTCGACAAACTTTATTTTGGGTTTATCGAGTTACTCGAGTAACTTCAACAATGCATATTGTTCATTTTATAGTTTACTTTTTGTATTTAAATTATGTAATACACTTAAATTTTTGATTTTTAGTTTTTCGTGTTATATTTTTAACCAACTCGTGGAACTCAAATTTAGATTTGTCGAGTTACTAGCTAAATTAATCATAATAAAACAATAAAAAAATAAAAATTAATCACGTCAACTCTTGCTAAAAACATCAAGTCCTACCCATTTTACCAAACATACACATATGATTTTGACCTTTTTACAAGCTTAGATTTAAATGGTAGTGTCTAAGCCACATCCCTATTGCATGGGGACACATCAAGTCCTTCCCATTTTGATTCATTGAAATTTTTAATGAGCATAGATGTAGTTAAAAATAGAAGTTAAAGAATGATTATCGAAAGAAGACTTGGTGATGGAAGAACATAACATATCAAATAAGTTAACAAATCCAAATTTCATGTTTACACGTTCCTCGAATAATAACATTACAACATTCAAATTAAACAAAATAGTCAATGTATTAAATAATTTAAATAAAATAAGCTTCAAAAATAAAATTATGCATTTCATTAGTTTCTTGAGTAACTCGAAACTCGATTTTAACTTTTTGTCGAGTTATGCTCTACAATGAATAATGAGTTCTTTTATATCAATAATATTTCTTTTAGTGATTTACGTGTGGGGTATGTGATTAATGTGTAAGTCTTGAGTAAACTCAAGGTAACAATTCAAAGAATTATTAACATTTTCATAATCCTCTATTTCATATATGAAAATGAATCAAAAATCAAGAAATATGCCATTATTCTACAATTTTTATATCAAGTGTACTCAAGAAAAAATATCAATATATTTTAAATAAATGGCGAAAATTAGACAAAACATTTGAAGAAATTTTGACCTTTCTTTATTATTTGTTAATTATTTATTTTTTGGTGTGTATGAGCAAATTGTACACAATTCGCTCTAAATTTGTTACATTTTTCAAATTTGTTTAAAAATTTTAATTTCATATTTTTTTTTTGGTCATTTCAATTACATTTAAAACCTAAAATTTTTTTCCTTTATTTGTTACTTACGTGCAACGCACGGCTTTAAAAACTAGTATATATATATATATATATATATATATATATATATATATATATATATATATATATATATATATATAAAATATTACCAAATGATGGGTTGGATTTGGGTGGAAGATTACATTTGGTAAGTAGACGAAATTGCCCTTCAAATAATGAAAACTACGGAAGACGAGCGACTTAACGGCTTAATTTGATAGAATCGTACATGCAAGGACGATTTACGCAAAGAATGGGTGATTTAAGGACCCAAATACCAAAATTCAAATGATAGGGACAATTTCGCAATAGACCCAAAGGATAGGGACGACACATGCTAATTACCCCTTTTGATTATATTAAGATCACCGATTTTCAATCCAATGTAATTATAAGCTAAAACGATTAAACAGATAATTAATCAAAGAACGTGCACGTGGATTTGCGAATCCTAGTGTTAGTAAAATTTGAATTCGTTCTCAATAATTTACTTTGATTGCTTGATAATTTAGATTTAATTAAACTTAAGTAAAATAATTTTAGAATGGAAATTATAAACGAATATGTATATTTATATTGTTAAAACTCGAATTATAAATTAATAGGTTAGTTGGTAGCTAGTTTTAGTGGGTTCGACAGTCTATACATCACTTAATTTATTACTTGTAACCGATCCGTCTACACGCAAGATTAAAATCAACAATAATCACAATTAAATTAAGTAATTAACTAAGATTTGTATCTCTCATATGTCGCATAAAAATTTGACTTATTTTCTCTCATTTTACCCAAATCAACCAAATTTTGAAAAAAAAAAAAGTGAATTTATAAATAATTTGATGATGAATTTTGACATAAAATATATATATATATATATATATATATATATATATATATATATATATATATATATACTAGTTTTAGTCATGTGCGTTACTGTAAAAATATAGGAAAAAATTTTAAGTTTAAATATAATTGAAATAACAAAAAAAATATATGAAATTAAAATATTTAAACAAATTTGAAAAATATAAAAAATTTAGAGAGAATTGTGTTCAATTTACTTATAAAAAAAAATAAAATAAATTAGTAACAAATTAAGTGAATCTATTTGTTACTAAACTAAAAAAAAAAAAAAAAAAAACACACCAAAAAAATAATAAATAAAAGGTCCAAATACGCTCGACAAACACACACCCAAATTAAAAAAAAAAAAAAATTAAGTTAGTTTAAAATGGGCTAAAAAGCCTATTTTAATTGTTTTGGGAAAGGGTTTGTTTGTCAAATACACACCCAAATATTAAAAAAAAAAAATAAAAAAGTTCAAAATAGACTAATTTTGTTTGTAGGGGAAGGTGTGGGTGTTTGTCAAGTAACTCGACAAACACCCACATATATTAAAAAAAAAAAAAATAAAATAAAAAATGGGCTTGAAGCCCAATATGATTTTAGGGGGAGGGGTGGGTGTTTGTCAAGTAACTCGACAAACACCCAAATACATTTTTTTTTTAAAAAAGAGTAAAATATGGGCTTGAAGCCCATTATGATTGTATATATTTGGGTGTGTGTTTGTCAACTCGACAAACACTCACCCAAATATTAAAAAAAAATGAAAAATTTCAAAAGGTGAAAATGGGTTATTTTGAATGTTGGGGGAGTGTAAAATTTAAGAAAGATCAAAATGATCCCATTTTGATTGTTGACTCGACATACACACACCCAAAACAATAATAATAATAAGAAAAGTTAATGCTCGACATACACACATCCAAAAAAGTTAAATACATAAATATAATTTCTCATTTATTCTTTTTTTTTTTTGTCGAGCTCCAGTTAAAAAATTGTTGAGTTATATAACAAACTTTTTAAAATTTTTTTTAGAGTTACTCGACAAAACCAAAGCCAAATCTTACCCAAAAAAAAAAAAAAATTCAAAGTCAACAAAAGCTGATTTTTTAAAAATTTAATGCAAATTTATAGGACAAAAGGGTAAGATTGGGATGACCAATGTAAAAAAAAAGGTTGGGGGTAGATTAGTTACAAATTTCAAAGATTGGGACAAAAAGTGCAAATTTCAAAAAAAAAATGAAAAAATGTCAAATTCAATTGGACTTTGTCGAGTAACTCGACAAAGTCCAAAAAAAAGAAAAAAAAATCTCTAAACTTGACAAAAAAAAAAAAAAAATTGAAAAATTGAAAAAATTGGACTTTGTCGAGTAACTCGACAAAAACCAAAAAGAAAAAAAAAATTTCTTTGTCTAGTAACTCGACCCAAATTTTTTTTGAAAAACTAGTCAAAATGTACTTTGTTGAGTAATTCGACAAACGAAAAAAAAAAGGTCAAAATTTGCTTGACTTTGCTTACACATTAATTTTATTAAAAATAAAAGTTTTTTGAGTACGTGTGTTGCACGTACGTAAAAAATGTAGGGAAAAAATTTAAGTTTTAAATATAATTGAAATGATAAAAAGAATATATGAAATTAAAATATTTAAACAAATTTGAAAAATGTAAAAAATTTAGAGAGAATTGTGTTCAATTTGCTTATAAGAAAAAATAAAATAAAATAGTAAAAAGTTAAATGAAAATCTATTTGCTACTAAACTCTAAAAAAAAAAAACACACCAAAAAATAATAAATAAAAAGGTCAAATGCGCCGACAAACAAACACACACCCAAATAAAAAAAAAAAAAAAAAAATTAAGTTAGTTTAAAATGGGCTAAAAAGCCCATTTTAATTGGTGGTGGTGGTGGTGGTGGTGGTGGTGGTGGTGGTGGTGGGTGTTTGTCAAATACACATCCAAATATAAAAAAAAAATTTAAAAAAGTTCAAAATGAGCTAAAAGCCCATTTAATTGTAGGGGAGGGTGGATGTTTGTTAAGTAACTTGATAAACACCCACATATATTTTTTTTAAAAAAAATAAAGTAAAAAATGGGTTTGAAGCCCATTATGATTGTAGAGGGAGGGGTGGGTGTTTGTCAAGTAACTCAACAAACACCCACATATTAAAAAAAAAAAAAAAAAGTAAAAATGGGCTTGAAGTCCATTATGATTATATATATTTGGGTGTGTGTTTGTCGAGCAACTCGACAAATACACACCCAAATATAAAAAAAAAAATAATAATTAAATGAAAAAGTGAAAATGGGCTATTTTGATTGTTGGAAGAGTGTAAAAATTAAGAAAGATCAAAATGGTCCCATTTTGATTGTTAGTTCGACATACACACACCTAAATAAAAATAATAATAATAATAAAAGTTAATGCTCGACATTTTTTTTAAATACATAAATATAATTTCTCATTTATTCATATTTTTTTTTGTGAGCTCCAGTTAAAAAACTTTTGAGTTATATAACAAACTTTTTTAAATTTTTTTTTAGAGTTACTCGACAAAATCAAAGCCAAATCTTACAAAAAAAAAATTAAAGTCAACAAAAGCTGATTTCTTCAAAATTTAATGCAAATTTGTAGGACAAAAGGTTGAGATTGGGATGACCAATGTCAAAAAAAAAAAAAAGTTTGGGGTAGATTAGTTACAAATTTAAAAGATTGGGACCAAAAGTGCAAACTACAAAAAAAAATGAAAAAATGTCAAATTCAAATTGAACTTTACTCGACAAAGTAAAAAAAAGGGGAAAAAAAATCTCTAAACTCGACAAAACAGAAAAAAATAAAAAATTAGAAAAATTGGGCTTTGTCGAGTAACTCGACAAAAACCCAAAAAAAGAAAAAAATAATTTCTTTGTCAAGTAATTCGACCCAAAAAAAAATATTTGAAAAAATGGTCAAAATATACTTTGTTGACTAACTCGACAAACTAAAAAAAAAAAAAAAAGTCAAAAGTTGCTTGACTTTGCTTACGCATTAATCTTATTAAAAAAAAAAAAAAAAATTTTTGAGTGCGTGTGGTGGTATGTGAAAAATGTAGGGAAAAAAATTTAAGTTTTAAATATAATTGAAATGAAAAAAAAAAATATATGAAATTAAAATATTTAAAAAATTTGAAAAATGTAAAAAATTTAGAGAGAATTGTGTTCAATTTGCTTATAAGAAAAAATAAAATAAAATAGTAAAAAATTAAATGAAAAATTAAATGTATAATAAGTAAATAATAAATATGAAAAAAATATTTTTGAACATACCATTTAATATAATTAATTAAGTAAAATGTTGAAATTTTATTAAAAAAAGCAGAACCAAATAAACACATAATTCGTAGAAAAAAAATTAAATAACTCGTACAAAAAAAATTAAATAACAAAGATTTGTAAATGACCTTTGGATGTTGGTAAATTGATGTGGCAAAGTGCTCATTTTTATATTTTTATTCAATTGCACTACTTCGAGAATTTAAATAGGACCAAACCCTTATTCTTTAAACTCGGCGCCAAGTTTTTCAACTTTTTTACTAATGAACCTAAAGACATATATTGAATAAATTGTGTATAATTTGCTTATAATATCAAATAAAAAAAAATTGGTGAAAAATTGAATGAAAATCTGGACGAATTTATGAATAGTAAAAAAATAATAATAATAGCATTTTTTTAGAATAATCTGTAATATTATAAGATAAAATAAAAAAAATTAGTAAAAAATTGAATGAAAATGTGTAACAAAAAAAATAAAATTAAAGGAAAAAAAAATTTGTGATTGGCACACACAACAATAATTTGGCAATCTCTCATTTATCTAAGTAATGTAATTCTTTGAAAATAAAAAAGGAAAATGAAAAAGGGGGGGAGGGGGCGGCGGGATGGATTTTTGAACATGAAGTTATTTTGTACTTTTTAAAAGTTGTGCGACTTTATTTATAATTTTATTTTATTTTTTTGTTATTAGATTTTTTTTTTTAATTTAAAGAGGGGACAAAACAAAATTTGCAACAAAATTCAAAGAGTAGGAGATGGCCAATGTTAAAAAATAGATTAGAGATAAATTTGTTATAGATTGAAAAGATTGTGGACTAAAAATGCAAATTAAAATTAAAAAAAAAAAAGGCTAAAAGCCCACACAATTATATATAAAAATAATAATAAATCAATCAAAAGACTTTGACAAAGTTACTCGACAAAGTCAATTAAAAATCAATGGACTAAAAAAAAAAAAAAAAACTTCAAAGACTTTGTCGAATAATTCGACATTAAATAAAAATCAAATGGGCTAAAACCCACACCCAACTAAAAAAATAAAAAAAAAATTCAATTAGAAGACTTGATTTTATTTTTTAATTGTAACAACAATCTGGTTTACATTGTCCAACTTAAAAATCTGCTGCATCTTATATATTAAGTATTTTTATATAATTCCAGTTGGAGACGATAGCTCTATGGATTACCTAGCCATTGGCTTTGGTTTAAGATAATTTCATATTATATAACTAAAGTTATGGATAATTTTGTAAAGCTGCGACGACATGAATTCGAGAAACTGCCTAGGATGTTTCGGTAAGCATTTTAGTATGCCGAAACATGCCGTCGGACTATCAAATTTTTATATGTGGTAGCTACATGAGTATTCTATGTTCCCTGAAAATTTCATATTGTTCGGTGATCGTTTTCTATGTCAAAAATATTTTGTTACTCCACGACAAAGTCTTGATTTTATTTTTTAATTGTAACTTGACAATGCAGTTTCTGTTGTCCAACTCAAAAATCTGCTGCAACTTATATATTAAGTATTTTTATATAATTCCAATTGGAGACGATAGCCCTATGGGTTACCTAACCATTGGATTTGGTCTCACATAATTTCATGTTATATAACTCAAGTTATGGACAATTTGTAAACTGCGACAACATGAATCCGAGAAACTGCCTAGGATGTTTGGTAAGCATTTTAGTATGCCGAAACATCTTTGTCGGACTATCAAATTTTTATATGTGGTAGCTACATGAGTATTCTATGTTCCCTAAAAATTTCATATTGTTCGGTGATCGTTTTCTATGTCAAAAAATTTTTGTTACTCCACGACAAAGTCTTGATTTTATTTTTTAATTGTAACTTGACAACGCAGTTTCTGTTGTCCAACTCAAAAATCTGCTGCACCTTATATATTAAGTATTTTATATAATTCCAGTTGGAGACGATAGCCATATGGGTAACCTAACTATTGACTTTGGTTTCACATAATTTCATGTTATATAACTCGGGTTATGGACAATTTTGTAAGCTGCGACAATATGAATCCGAGAAAAGCGCCTAGGATGTTTCGGTAAGCATTTTAGTATGCCGAACATATACTTCGGACTATCAAATTTTGATATGTGGTAGCTACATGAGTATTCTATGTTCTCTGAAAATTTCATATTGTTCGGTGATCGTTTTCTATGTTAAAGAAATTCTTGTTACTCTATGACCGGGTGAAGAAATACTCTAGTAGGCTCAATCATAGTTATTCACCCGGTCATGGAATAACAAAATTTTTTGACATAAAAACGATCACCGAACAATATGAAATTTTCAGGGAACATAGAATACTCATGTAGTTACCACATATCAAAATTTGATAGTCCGACGGCATGTTTCGGCTTACTAAAATACTCACCGAAACATCCTAAGCAGTTTCTTGAATTTATGTTGTCGCAGTTTACAAAATTGTCCATAACTTGAGTTTTATAACATGAAATTATGTGAAACCAAAGCCAATGGTTAGATAACTCATAGGAATATCGTCTTCAACTAGAATTACGTAAAAAAATACTTAATATATAAGGTGCAACATATTTTTGTGTTGAACAACGTAAACTGCGATCTAGAAACATGAAGTTTAGCAAAACTTTTTAAGTTCACATCGTTAACGTGTAACCAAAACATGTGATTCTACCAAACACACAATAGTCAAGAATTGCGGCTAATACAAAAATGGTGAGATTTGGGCAAAATTAAGAATAGTAAAATACCAAAATTACGTCGTGTTGGTTGAAAGGTGAACAGTAAATATGTGATAGATACTTATATTATATTAAAGATATACACACGTGCGTACACACGGATCACATATAGAGAGAGAAAGAGAGAGAGAGAGTGGTAAATGTGAAACCCACGTCCCCCACATGCTATGGCTAAATTTATGTTATTAGGGTAGTTGTAGGATTTGCCTGAATATTTCTAAATTTTTTATTTAAAAAAATGAAAAGTATGACTTAATGGTAAATTTAAAAAACTATTTGGACCTAAAATTAAAAAAGTCCCATTTGAATGACTTAAATGCAACTTTTTCAGAATTAAATAAGTCGGCCTAATAAATTTAGTATTGTAGTTGCTCACTTTGTAAATGTTTAAGCAAGTATAATTAATTTATTTTTAATTATAAAAAATTAAAAATGAGTCGGTTTGGTTTGATTTGATTTGATTTGATTTAAGCAATTTTTTAAACATTGAAACCTAAACCAAACAATTTTCAAACAGTTCAATTTATTTTAAAATCGAAACATTGACGAGTTCACATGGATCCAAACAAACGAATTCGATTCATTTTGCAATTTTTTTTATTGTTTTTTTTTGCACAACCCTCTCCCACCCTCACCCACCACCACCTGTAAATATTCTGTGGCAATTAAAGGGTCGTATATATCAAACAAAAAATCAAAACAAAGAAATCTTTGTTGATCACATTCTATCTAACAGTTAATAATAATATCTACAAAAAAATTTATTATAATAATAAAGAAAAAATGAAATTAACAAAAAAAATTAAATAAAAAAGATGCGAGCTTTTCAAGATTAGTTAACCTATCAACGTCTCCTTTTAATGGTTTATTGTAAAAAAGTAACAGAAAGTAATTATTTGATTTTCATAAAAATCGTTGGCAAATAATTTTATAATTAACTACAATATATATGTTAATTGTAGGACAATGACTTAATATTAGATTAATTAACTTCTTAATTGTTATTCAAGTTTGATAACATAGTATTTCTCCCTGATTTAATTTGCAAATTATAATTAAAAAAAAAATTGGCGCATTTCATCCCTAAGCTTTCAAGAGAGTGCCAGTCATGCTTTACTTTTTGAAAATAACATAATTCATAGTTCGTTCGTTCCTTTTGGATTTCATATGAAAAATTTGTCATTTTCTTTAAACTAGTATATCGCTTTTTTTGCGGTGGGATTTGACTGTAGGCTCCATTATAATGATGGATTGATGAGGTAAACAGATTTTGGATATGATTGGTAGAGAGAGATGATTGATTGAGGAAAATTAATTGAGTAGATGAGAAGATTTTGGAGATGATGATGATTGAATCAACGAGATGGAAACTGTCAACAAATTTTGGAGGAAATGATTTTGTGATGGGGAGAAATTAAAGACGTAGTGACACACGAACATTTATGTACTTTTTTTTATCCTGTAGTAAAAGAACTCTATATAGTCGTGATAAGCAAAAAGAAAAGAAAGCAATAAAAAGAAACAAATAAAGGGAAAATTGTAACAAGAGTTTCAAAACTTTTTAAAAAGTGCAAATGGAACCCAAAAAAAAAAAAAGTGATGTCATGAATATAAATCCATCTATCTAAAACCCTAAAAGAAGCAAAGAAAATGTCAAAACCCTCATCATCAAGAATTATTTTCAGAGATTTTCGTCTCACTGCATCAAAACCCTCACCAAATAACCCAAAAATCGTCCAAAGTCTCCCGTTTACAACATGGCTATTGATTTTTAAAAGAACCCATTTCTCTTCATTGCTTAATATTAAAAGAATTGTTCTTGTTTTTTATGTTGTGTTGTTCTTTGCAAGGAAATTTAGGTTTCTGATCTTTGAAAGATGTATCCGATGTGCGAGCATGTTTTATTTGGTTCAATAGTTTTTGTTAGATTTGTGCAACTCTGAATGGAAGGCTGATGCCCATGTAAATTGAGCTGAAATCCACGACCAACCACCACATAAATGGCGATGAAATCTCGGACCAAGATTCCATTGGCGGTGGACGGGGTTTAATTTGGGGTGGCTAAAGAAGATGCAGTTTTTCTTTTTATTTCATATATATATATATATATATATATATATTTTCAATCTGTTTTTTGATTTTTTTTTTTTGGAATTTCTTTTTTTTTTTTTTTGTGTATTTAAAGAGGAGGAAAAAAATCATCGCATAACACAGAAAAAGATAAATTGCACCAATTTCATAAAGATTGGAGATGAATTGTGCTATTTTTGAACAGTAAAAAAAAGTTTTTAATGGGTTTCCAACTTTGCAAAAGCTTTAAATGGCTCCAGTAACTTTTGTTTTTCATAAAATTTAAAAGAAACTAACAAGTTTTTTTTTTTTTTTTGTTTTTTGGAATTAAGCCTTCATTCACCAAATTGATAATCTACGTAAATTGTTTTGTATATTTTTACTAATTATTATGAAATAATTAAATTTAAGCTCATAATTATTAACAAACACGTTAAATAAATTTATTAGTTTTATTTTTTAAATTTAAATTATTTTTTTATGGTTATAAATTTTTTTTTCCCTCAAACTTGATCCTCAAATAATTTTATTTCATTGAACTATTCTTTTCTTAATAACAAATATTAGAACTCCAATTTTATTCTTCATATTTTAATTTATTGTTTTATTATATTCAAAAATAAAGAACACACAATTTGTAAATTAATTTTTATTAGTTTTATTATGTTACATAAAAAAATAATAAGTTTTGTTCAATGTCGTAAAATTATATTTGTTATTTTATTATTTATTTATCGTAATTTTTATTCTAATTTTTTCATATCACATATCAATTATATATATTTAAAGCACAATAATTTAATATTTTTTCTTTTATAAAAAATTTAATCGACACAACTATAACGATATATTTAATACGCTAAATTAAATATTATTGAATAAAGTAATCAAACACATTTTGCACCTTTGAAAGAATATGAATCCAATTGTAAAATATGCACCAAATTCCCTATTACTAATATTAAATTGGGTAATTTGCAATTTTGGTTCCCAACCTTTTCAATTTGTAACAAATCTATCCCCGAAAGTTTTTTTAGCATTAGCCATCTCCAACCTTTGTATTTTGTTGTAAATCACGCCCTTTTGACATATTTTGACAAATTTTTCTTCTCTTCAAATAAACAAAAATACAAAAAAGCTAAAAAAAAAAAAATTACAAATGAAGTCTCATAACTTCTAAAAAATATATAAAAACACCATCTTCTCCAAACTTTAGTTTCACGGCCCACCAGGGAAGGAGTCACCATAGTACTATCAAAATACAACTTTCGGTACAATCAGAAATTCGCCAGAAACTTCCATGAACATTGAAATTCACCCGTAAGTACATAGATACAAATTGGTATATATCTATAAATTGTCTCTTCTAAAAGAAAATTGCAAAAAGATGGGTTATTCTTATTCAAGAATTGAGAGGCAAGAGATGGTGTCAAGATGCAAGGCTTGGAAGTACATGAAGCAATTTGTGAAAGCAAGACAAGTTTTTTCAGCAGCTCACAGTACGTATCTCCAATAACTCAGAACCACTGGCTCCGTCCTTCTTCAATTTGACACCGATGAGACTAATCTTCATTCCCACCAAAACACGAACACCCACCACCATCTTTCTCCACTACCTCTCCTCACGCCTTCACCACCCCCACTGCCTCCAATGAGTACCACATCTGAAGCCACAACGACGAGCTCCTTTGCCATCCACCGGCCAGGCCACCGCCACCGCCACCATTAACTCGGCCGTCTTCATCTGGGTGGGATTTCTGGGTCCCTTTTCGTGTCGTATGCAATTTTGGGAGGTTTAATAGTCAAAATAACATGGGGACCAAAATTGGGGTGGGTGGGTTTTTGAACATCAAGGAGGTTTAAATAACATTAGGGAGGTTTCATTGATGAAAGAATACCCTATTAAACATTTCACATAACATTAGGGAGGTATTTTGACCAAAATTGGGGTGGGGTGGGGTGGGGTGGGGTGGGGTGGGGTGGGGTGGAATTTATTTTGTGCTTTTTAAAAGTTATGAGACTTTATTTGTAATTTTCGCTTTTTTCTATTTTTGTTTATTTAAAGAGGAGGGCAAAATCATCAAAATATATCAAAATGGACGTGATTTGCAAAAAATTGAAAGGTTGGAGATGTCTGGTGCTAAAAAAAAAGATTAGTGGTAGATTTGTTACAAATTGAAAAAATTGAGACCAAAAATACAAATTACCCTATTAAATTTGAGCAATTTAGTTGTTATTTGTCAACGATATTTATGAACCAATATTTGATTAAATCAAATTAGCTGTTATAATGTTGGAGATTGTAAATTATTTTTCCATTTTAATTTTCATCATTGAAAGACATTTTTGATTTAATTCTTATTTCATGTTTTTTCCTTCAATTTTTGTGAAAAAATATAGTTTCTCCACAAGTCAAAATGTTTTCTTGTAATTATATTTGTAATTATATTTTTAAGGTTAGCCAAACATATCAAATGAAATAATCCAATAATCTATATTCACTACAAGAAAATGTGTCTATAGCGGCGACACAAATTGCGACGACAAATGTCGCTCCTATTGGTACTGGACAATAGAGACGACAAATAAATGTCGTCGCTAAAATGTCAAAAAATATAGCGACGACAAATATCTTTGCTATATTTAACAAGTCGTCTCTATTATTTCTAATTTATAACAACATCTTTTTATTTCGTCGCTAATTACTTTTTCAAATGGCGGGAACAAATTGTGCCATTTTGTTGTGCTTTTAGCCACGACATATGTCGTCGCAATAGATATGTAGATGATGTTGTCAATCATGTGAATCATGATTTTTCTTAGAAAATATAATGTGTTTTATTGTGACGACAAGTGTTGTCGTTATATACATAAATCAAGACTGGCAGGAAATTTGGTGCCCAATTCGATGTTGTCGCAATAGCGTATTGATGATTTTGTCAGGCACGTAAGTTATTAATTTCCTCGAAATAAGTGATGTGGTCTGTAGCGACGACATATTGTTCTATAGGGACGACATATGTCGCCGCTATAAAATCTTCTTTTCATCTCACCATCCCCGCATTTCTGTATCATATGTGCAATAATTCCATTTCCGTCAACACAAATATTTTCAAGTTTATCGTTTTTCTCCATAATCATCTTCTTTATATTTCATTTCTTTATCTACATCTATTATCCTTACTGTATTTGTAAAAATATAGTATTTTTTAAGTATAGATATTGATAAAAATTGGACAACAATTAGAAATCACATAAAATCAGCAGATTTTCAGAACGGTTTGAAAGCATTTATAAACATGGTGAGGCCGTACGTAAATGACAAGGGAATGATTAAATATCCGTGCAAAAAATGTTTAAACGGTCTCACATATTTTGTAATGGTTTTGCGGAGAGTTATGTAACTTGGATATATCATGGAGAGACCGAGGTTCAGACTGTGAATGTGTATAGACAGAATGAGCGAGCTGGTGTAGAAGATGAGATGATGGATGTCATGGATGACGTAGTCGGTAATGAACATGCTGGTACAAGCACCGATGGTTATTATGACGAATTGTTTGAGGCTCTGCATTCATAACTATACCTGGGAGTTTCATCATTTTCGTCCCTAAATTTTTTAGTAAAGTTGATGGATTTTAAGGTTGTGAACAAATGGACAAACGAGTCTGTCGATGATCTTTTAAAATTGCTTAAGTTAGCTTTCCTAAATATGAACCTGGTGGACTCCCACTATGAAGCTAAGAAGATGATGACGAAGCTTGGTTTGGGTTACAAATCCATTCATGCATGCAAGAACGGCTATGCACTGTTTTGGGGTGAGAATGCTGATAGACAAACTTGTCCGAGTTGCCAGGAAAGTCGTTGGGAGCACACTTCTGGAAAAGTGAACGGGAAGAAAGTTCCGCACAAAGTGTTGCGCTATTTTTCCTTGGCCTCCAGACTAAAACGTATATTCGTGACGAAGGATACTATAAAACTCATGCAGTGGCACAATATATGAAGGTTTACGGATGATGATGAAATGCAACATCCTGTTGACGGTAAGGCATGGTGGGATTTTAACATGAAACATCATATGTTCGCAAGTGAGATCCAGAATGTCAGGTTAGGTTTGGCCGCAGGCGGATTCAATCCATTCGATACAAGAAATATTAGTTTTAACGACGAAAAAATTAACTATTGCAACTCTTTATTCCGTTGTTGTTGATATTCAACGACAAATATAATTTCGTTAAGCATTCGTCGAAAATTGTCCGTTGGGAAATCATTTCAACAACCATAATGGATGGGGTCGTTGAATATGTATACATTCAACGACGTCAAATGTTATTGCCATATTATCTTGAATTGTTGTTAAATTGCATTTAAAACAACCAAATTTTATTGGGATTGTTTTCAATGACCAAGGCATTGATTGTTGAATAATTTTATTAACAACCAATTCGTGTAATAAATTTGTCATTGATTTATAAATGCAACGATGAGATATATTGTTGTAGTATAATTTGTATCATTGTTAAAAAGAAAAAAAACAACAACCAAATTTGTCAAGATTGTTTTCAACGAACAAACTATTGGTCGTAGAATAATTTTTTTAACAACGAATGTTTTGAATTAATTTTGTTGTTAAAAATAATAAAACTACAATGAAAACATTTATTGTTAAAAAGAAAAATTTACGAAAAATTTGAAGTCTACTCTTGTTAAAGATATTGGTTCATTGTAAAATAATACTTTTAACAATAAAAGTTTATTTTCGATCGTTGTAAATACACTAATTTATTGTTAAAACAACTTTTGTTGTAGATAATATTGTCATTGAAAATAGCTTTCTATTTAATAGATTAGAATATTATTACTTTTGTAACAATTAGATAAATTAATCCATAATAATATTCTTAAAATGAATATTCAAAAATATAACAAACATAACTTTAATATTCCAAAACCTAAAAATAGTCACTAATAATAACACAATGCGACTAATTCATAAAACAAGAAATAACATCTAAAGATCTCCATTCGAATTCGATGCTTGCGACGTATCATTTTGCACAAGTAGTAAGATATCTTGAGGGATGCGACTTAAAACATATGTTCAATTTTTTAGATCGTCTTCAAGGTCTTTAACTCTAGTTCTCAAGGTAGCATTCTCCAAAGAAGCAGCATGATCATCATCCAACCTCATTTTTCTAGATAATGCAAAGAATCTTGGTTCTCTTCCAGTGGAGAATTTTGCGTGGAAATATAAAGTTCAAGCATTTTCTTCTGTCCATACATATCAAAAATAAATAAACTTAGAATTTGAAACATTGGTTATAATTTTTGAAACAAATGAAAATATTTACATAATAATTTCCGCATCTTGAGTTGTTCACCCTTTCCCCTTGCTAAAATGCATGTCACGAAAAAAATTCGATCTGACTTGGTAGCTCTTTTGTTGATTCATTTCTCTGTTGAGAACAAATAGTATTAAACTTTGTTGTATGGAATTTATAAGAAAAAAATAGTAAAAATACTGATAACTTAACATTTCCTCAACATGTGCTGCAAAAGATTTGAACCCTTGAGTAGTTACACGTTGTTTATGTGAACGATTTTGTTTGTTTATTTTAGATCTTTTCTGCAATGAAAAACATCAATATTTCAATTCACAATGGATACCCGAAAAACTTATTTACTTCAAACCATTGCTTGCCCGAATCTTAACAGTTAAAAAGAATTAAAAATACAAAATCGTCAAATGGAGTATATGTCATGCGGCAAAGTAAGACATGAGTTTAATACAAAATCTAAAATCTCAATTATAATCACTTGTGATATTCTTAATCCCAAAGATATACACAATTTTAGTAGATACACAATTTTAGTAGGCAAAATGAGAAAATTGCAAGAGACACAAAGACACGCATGTACTCTTGTTCTTCATCTGGAAAAAGAAATAAAAAAAATGCTAGTGGAGAAAAATATATTATTTATAATAAATCATGAAAACCAATGAATACCCCTAACAATTGGTGTGTGTGTAATAAAACTAAAATTCGATTGGGTCAAAATAATGAAATAACTCTAATCAAAACTAAATAAAGTGCATTTCAAAATTGAGAACAGCTTCAACACTAACAAAAATATATTAAAAGAAATTTAAAATAAAAAAGGCATGACATATTACTTCAACAGGTTAAAGTGTAATACATCCAATATCTATGGGGCAAGATCATTCTTGGTTTCAAAAATTGCTTAATAAGAGCAATGCATTGTAGATTGTTGAAATTATATTGTCCAAAATATAAGCCTAAATTTAGAAAAAGACTATAAATAGAATTAATTTATTTAACTTCTTCAACTTCTTTAAAAAATACAGCCTTCGCCTTTTTTTTTTTTTTTTTTTTTAATTCCCCTATGTATATTTGCTCCAGCAATTAAAGCTTCCATATCCAATGCTACAAGCCGCACTTAAGAATATTAGGAATATCACCACTAACAATTCTTTCAATCAATCCATTGACCACTGCAATTTTACCCACTCTATTTTTACCCACGCACATACTGGTTCATGAGCACCAGCACGGGCCTCATTGGTCTTGTGGGTGAATGTCAAGATTCAAGTGGAAACGAATTTTATTTCACATTTTTCCCCATCTCTTGAAACTATGGAAGCTCTATGAACAATTGCACATGCAGCACAACCGGCAAAGAAAAAGACAATCGCAGGAAAAAGTATTCACAGTGGAGATAAAATTAATGTAAGTAAATAGTACTAACCTTCAACGCATCACTTCCAAAGTGATCACACAAAAAATCCCAGTCTACCTGCTCTGCGACGAAGTTAGGCTTGCTCCTTTTTGCACGTCCAATATCTTCAATGCCGCCCACATTTTTGAAATCTTTGTGCAGTTTACAGCAGTACTCATTCCACTGCTTATTCATTGATTTATCCAATGATTCTTCAATCATTTTAGTCGTCTCAAACTCATATTTTTCCTTTAGTTAACAAAGTATTAGAAAATAATATATAATTATTAATGAATGATAGATAACTAAAAGAAATTACCTTCAAACGATCTATCATAGGCATCTTTTGAGCATGGTCAATGTCTTTCCATCTTTTTACTCCAAGTGGAGCCATCGAGCGAACAACAATCCCCATCTCGTTAGTAAAACTGGATGCGTTGGGTCCAATAACTCGTCTATTTTGGTCCTTGAACTCAACTTTCAATTTATGCCTGCAAGTAGACACAACTTTTTCACTCCGTTTTCCTCGAGTAGGACCTCGTCCTCTACGTTTACTTGGTGGCTCTACACGATATAATATAAAATATTGTCATATGACCATGCATACATGTATTTTGAGAACAAAAAAAAAAAAAAAAAAAAAAGAATTCAAGTGCAAATATTTGATCAATTATAATAATGTTAAATAATATATAATCTTACACTAGTACCTGAAGGTGGATTCTCCGATGGTATCGTGGAACTACCCTCACCAACCATTCCTGTAGAACTCATAGTATATAAACCTACATAGATTAAAAAGGTAGTAAACATGTTTACATAATCAACTTATCTAAATATTTACATGTAAGCTTATAAGCAGGTGTATACTTACATAAATATGTACACGTAACACGTTGCAATGTAAAGATAAAATCAGTGATCCTCGATTCTATATTTTAATTGATTCATAGTCTGAATTATCATCATTATCAAACACACCATCTTCCGAGTCGACATCATCTAAATTCAATTCATCATTATCGTATTCTTCTACCGAATCATCACATTCTTCAAATTCCTGAATAAAATAATTGTTTGCCACACAATTTGCTCTTTGAACTTGTTGTACGACATCATCCTCAATTGTAATCGGTTCGACATCAGTTCGAGTAAAAGTTTGGGCTTCTAAATCTAGTTGCACAGAATTGAATTGCACTGTTGATGAATCAACTTCTTGCATAAATAGATCTTCTATTTCTTGAGTTTGTATATCACCTCCTTCACTAGCTACATCAGATTTTTCCCATATATGGCGATGACAAACGTTTTGAACAATTTTCCAGTTAGTTCCATTCTTTGGATCATCGGTGTAAAACACTTGCTGAGCTTGAGAGGCAAGTATGAAACGATCATTTTTGTACCACTCTGATGCAATACTTATAAAAGTTATGTTGTATTCTCGGTGTATTTTTTTCCTTCTTATTTATGTTGAACCACTTGCACTTGAATAAAAATAGTCGACATCCTAATAGATAACATAACTCTATTACCTCTAACAAAACGCCAAAAAAATCTATATCTTCATTATTATGGGATCCACGAGCACAAACACCACTATTCTGAGTGGTTCGTCTATCATCACGTGCTTTGGTAAAAAATTTGACTCCGTTGACCACACAACCGGTATATAAGTTAACTCGAGTATCTGGACGACATGCTAAAGCATATAATTCGTCAGTTGCTTCATGAAATCCAACATGGCGCAAACGTATCATCTATTACAATGTTTCATATACTTAGAGATATATTTTACATAAAATAAATCTTTTTGACAATTAGAAAAACCAACTTACATATCCTCAAACCACTTGGGAAAGCTATTTTCTTGGAGTTGTTCTAAGTTGTCAGACTCTGTTGTCTTTAGTTCCTCCATATGTTCACTATATACATAAGGGAAAAAATATAAAGTGATAATATATTTTGATCTTAGCTAAATAACTAAAATATGTAAAGGGTTTAGTATACTTGATATACGGTTGAATTTTAGGACAATTGTTCAATACATACCAATGAGCTCTTTTATGATCCTCAGTTGGTAATTCTATCACTTCTTTTTTCTCCAATGGTCTAACATCATTCTTGAAAATTGATAAATATCTAACTTCATTTTTGTCTACAATATAATTTCTTTCTGGTCGATTGAATTTTGTCTCAATATCTCCAAAATACATGGAGCAAAATGTCAATGGTTCATTTGCAACATATGCCTCTGCAATAGAACTTTCTGGCCTTGCTTTATTTCTTACATATTGTTTGAGAGTTCCTAAATTACGTTCAATAGGATACATCCATCTAGTATGAACTGACCCATCTAGAATTGCCTCATAAGGTAAATGTATAGCCAAGTGAATCATAACATCAAAAAACGCAGGTGGAAATATACATTCCAATTTGCAGAGCACAAAAACAATGTCTTCATTCAATTTTTCCAGGTCATTAACATGCAATGTTCTTGAACATATTCGTTGGAAGAAATTTGAGAACTCAATCAATATTTCACTAATCTCTTTTTTCAATAAAGATTGAATTCTTGTTGGCAACAACCGTTGGAATAACACATGACAATCGTGTGATTTCAATCCAAAAAATTTTCCATCATCTTCATTTACATTTTTTGAAATATTTGCAGCATAACCATCTCGAAATTTAATTGATTTCAAAAACTTGCAAAACTTCTTTCGTTCATCAGCACTTAGTGTATATGTAGCATGTGGTTTCACCCACTTGTCTCGCGTTTGATCAAATGCAATTCTTTTCTTATTTTCATATCTTCAAGATCAAGTCTTGCTTTGTTCGTATCCTTTGACTTCCCTTCTATATTTAACAATGTACCAATCACACTATCACAAATATTTTTCTTAATGTGCATGACATCTAGGTTATGTCTCAGGAGAAGCTTATGCCAATATTCCAGTTCGAAAAAAATACTTTTCTTAGTCCAATTTAATTCTTCTGGCTGACGTTTTCTTTTTTTACCACCATAATGCTCGTGCTTAGTTGGTATTTTGTTGTAGACATGCTCCAATTGTCTCAATATGTCTTCGCCATTCAAGATTTTTGGTTGTTGCCTATTTTCGAAAAGTCCATTAAAATTTTTGTTTTTACACCAACGATGACCTGTAAGTAGGTACCGTCTATGACCGATTTAACATATTTTACTTCTTATCCCAAGCGATATTGTGTCTTTATTACAAACTGGGCATGCACCGTATCCTTTTGGAGTCCATCCAGACTATAAGCAGGAAGGTCATTTATTGTCCAAAGAACTGCTGCATGCATGCTAAACATTTCTCTCTCTTTAGAATCGTAACTCATAACTCCTGTTTCCCACAACTCTTTTAGCTCATCTATAAGTGGTCTTAAAAACACATCCATGTCCTTACTGGGAGCCTTTGGTCCATGAATTAACAAAGCCATCGTGAAGAATGACTCTTTCATACATTTCCAGGAAGGTAAGTTATACGGGACTAGGATTACAGCCACATACTGTATGTAGTGCTCATATTTCCAAAAGGGTTAAACCCATCAGATGCTAAACCCAATCTAACATTTCTTGGATCGCTTGCAAATGATGGATAACATTTGTCAAAATGATTCCAAGCTTTTGCATCTGCTGGATGTCTTAAAATTCCTTCATTATTAGATCTTCTTTCTTTATGCCATCTCATATCCTTTGTAGTATGCCTCGACGTGTATAAACATTTCAATCGAGGTGTAACTCGAAAGTAACGCATAGTCTTATGAGCAACATTTTTTCCTTTACCGTCACTATTTTTCTACCTACTTTCTCCACATATTGGACATTTGTCTAATTCGGCATTCTCTTTCAAAACAAAGAACAATCATTTTTGCAAACATGGATAGACTCATAACCTAGTCCCAAAGCATGCAAGGTTATCTTTGCTTCATAGTATGAAGCTGGAATTCTTGATCCTTCGGGAAATGCATCCTTTAAAAGTTTGAGCAACATATCAAAAGATTTGTTGCTCCACTTATTCAGCATCTTGATGTGCATTAGCTTTACCAAGAAATTTAATGCAGAAAATTTGTTGCATCCAGAATACAAATCTCCTTCTACATCGTTCAACATATCATCAAATTTATCAAATTCTTTTCTCTCATCATTATGATTATTAACAGCCACATCCTGTGGCCCATCATTTTTTGTCCAATTGATTAGAACTTGGCCCAATAAAATCATGTAATACATTTACCATTGGAGCATCCCGTTCCGAATCACTAATATCATCTTCGTCACTAGGGCTTGTAGAATTAGAACTAACCACATGGTATTCTTCTTCGTGAAATATCCATGTTCTGTAACTAAGTTGAAAGACATTCATCAATAGATGAAATCGAATTGTATCTAAATCTTGAAATATGCCATTTACACACGAGCAACATGGGCATCGAGTCTTTCCATTTTGGTTTAAATAATTCCGAGCTCTTTCAATAAAAGACTAGACCCCATTTTTATATTCAGTTGATAACCGATTTGTCTCCAATGTCCAACTCTTGTCAACTGACATTTTCAACCTAAGCAAAACAACACTAACATGTTAATTACATGCTTGGCATGTTAAATTTAATAAAGATACGAGTACAAAATGTATATTAAATATTTATTCTTGTCCTATTCGACTAGTTCTGTTTGGGGTTTCTATGTAATCTCACGTGTTTGGTTATGGAACTTGGTTGTTTATGTGGTGAACCAATTATGAGTGAAGATTTTTATAAATTATTCATGAAAGGTAAGCTCTTTTCATACATCTAACGATGCTTTATAAAGACATTCACAGTGCACAAACAAAGTGCACAAAACAGAGTGCACAAAAAATGATTGGCCTAGTAAGCCACATGATATTCAATTTAAAGTAAACAGTTTTGTTTTAACATCATAAGAAACATTAGCATTTTATTCACAAGTAAAATTAAACAAAATCTACTACCAATTTATGCAAATACTTAAGCATTGGTTTATGGCACCTAAATCATAACGCACAAGCCTAAGAATACATCTTCTACTAGAAGATATACATCTGACTTATTTTTTTTCAAGAAAGTCAAAATATTCTAAATCTAACATTGTAATGCGTTTGGATGTTCATGATAGGAAGATTTGTGGACACAAATATGCAATGGGTCATCATTAAGAGCCAAGATGGGTGAGGACTGCCCTTCAGCTAGAAGGAACCTCATGCGCAACACAAATGTGAAATTTCCAGAAGAAAGGATTTTCAAATGGTATGTATCATATTTTTTGTTGGAAAGCATTTCCAGATGAAAGGATACAATAACATCCATTAACATGTTGGTATATTGAGCAGTTCATATTCCATTGCATGTAAACTAAAGCATTGAAATACAAGATGAAAAGAAAGGCACATACTAAACAATTATGTACTCTCAGAAAAGAAATTTTGAACCTTTATTAGTCATTCAAGCTTATGTTCTTGAATATCATTTGTGCCAAGTACAAGAACTAGATTTAATCAAGCACAAGAAATAATACACTGATTTAACATGTCTATGAAAACTAAAAAAGAACTAACTAGATTAAACCAAGCACAAGAAATTTTATTGATCAGATTCAGTACCTTTCTCTTGGAACTATACTTTGAATTAAATAATGAAGCTAGAGATCTTCGACAATACTCAATTGGAATAAAGTTTCCACCCGTCTGGAACAATGATAAAGGCAACTGATAAATGGATTGGTATGGATGGTAGATAAAGCTAACAGTATTGGAAATTTAAAAGAAACCCCCGTCTTAAGAGTGATATAATTCTAGTAGAACAAGATTGAGAGAGTTAGTCCAAAACCGATCAATGACCTAATGTAGCTGCTAGACAATTTCATTGCAGTTTTCAACCGATCCTTAATGTTTAAGGAGGAATTCTTTTCACCCCTTCATGTTTATATGTCTTTCTTTAAGATCTAGAGAAACATGTGATTTAAGAGAATAAATTTGAATTTTTCAACTGGTCTTTGTTTGGTTCTTTGTCTTCATCTTTTCCCTTGTTAGTTTATCTCTCCCTCCTTGTTTCTCAACAATTTGCTGTGTACAAATTGCTCTTTTGTTCAAATTTCGTCCTACTTATCGTTAAAATAAATCTTGTAAATTGCTCTTATATTCTAGGTTGTAATACATGTTACTTATGTGCTCCGATAATTGTTTTAGTATGATTGAGCATTTACATTTTTGGTGCAGGTTGCTCAAAGAATTGGAATTGATGTCTGAATGTAAATTATTTATTGCATTCACAGAACCAATAGAGATGCGTTCATTGTACAAAAGGCTTCTTCTCTATCTCTCTCCCAACACCACTGTATCAAGAATAATTGTGGAAGATAATCACCACTCCCATTAAGCAACATAAGTCTTGTTGCAAACAAAAATATTTAGCAATGATGATCCTCAAGCCTCTAGTTAGTATCCCCTTGCACTTAGAACTGATGATTTACGAATATTTAATTGCAAAATTATTCAATATGCAAGATTTTTCCCCAAAATACCAAAGAGTAAGCGAGGCTTTTTACTAGATCCACCAATAACAGGTAAAATTATCACAATCAATTTAAAAAAAGTAATTTATAGATTTATTAATTTTTTATAAGCTAATTCTGTATCAATTATTCGGGTCAATTGCTCAATCTATTCATAAACCTAGGAAAATAGAATAAAATACTATATAAAACACACAAGAATCCCATAATTACAACCCGTTATAATAACCCATATAATTAATCCAAAATAATTGGAGAAAAAGAAAGTAAACATTCAATACAACAATACTTACCTGATTGAGAAAATATGCTCCGAATACCTGTCTACAGAGCAATTGATGAATTGGACAACACTGGCGGCAAGTCAATTTTGGTTATTTTCATGGTAGAGTTTGAATTGGACAAAGAATTTGATTTGTGAACTTAGGGTTTCCAAATGTATATAAGGTAGAAAAATTTGTTATATATATATATATATATATATTATTATTGGATTGTTTTAATTTTTTTATAGTGTAAATGAAATTTATGACAATTGTTATTGTTTATATACCGTGGAAAATAATATTACACATTGACAAACTTATATTAAAAATCTTCAACAACTTTTTATAAAAATAAAATGACAATAACTTTACATTGTAATTTATATTTCAATTGGCAATTATATTGTAGTTAATATTATTCAACCTTTATTGTGTGCTAGATTATAAAATAAAATTAATATCTTACGATGAGCAATTTATTGTTAAATCTCTTTAACATATTTATAAAAGAAAATAATGATTATGGATGTGTCGTTTGAGATATAGTTGATACATCGCTTTCGAGAATATTAAATATGTCCATAAACCCACTTTGATCAGTCATTCTAAAAAATAATCAAGCAATAAGCCTCGATCGTTACCCTCAAATCTTAGTACCACCAGTCAAAATCATCTCGACTCTATTTTGTGTGGGATTGCATTTAGAGATTATCGTAACTCAATTCCAAAGAAGGACTCGACGAACGAAGAATGATCGAAGTGGGATAAATATGTATCTTATTTTCACTTTAAGTGATAAATCTAAAAAAGGATAATGTAGGAGAAGATGATTAAATGAGAACAAAATAGCATTTTGTCTTTCCTTTTAAGTGACTGTGAGGGTGAGCCACTCCAAGTAGAAAGCGATACTGAATCTCAAACTTAGTTATGCTCATCCAATCCTGTGAAGCTTCAAAGGATTAGAAAATGGAGCAATGACGTCCAATTGTAAGACCATATGCAAGCCCTCGATCACCAAACTGACCTCGTCTTCTCAAAAAGCTAATGTAAAGATCACTACCCAAGCACCACTAAATGTAGAGCTTGTTTGGCTGGGATTATAAACCGTTTATAATCCTAGTAGTCAACGTTTCTTCCAAGAATGGGCCCACTATTTGCTGTACTTTTGCTCAAGTTAATATTTTAACTTTCCTCCACCTACTACATTTCCAAAACGCCCTTGATTACATACGAAATTAATTCCCTATATGGAAAGCGAGGACATTTTGATAATTCAATTCTAAAGTTGTTTCAATTATCGAGCGATTGTTTTTCAAGTGTCGGTGTGGGGGCTTGGTCAAATACAAATAAACCAAAATATCAATTTATAATCCTTACCGAACTCACTCGTAATCAACTAAGCAAACCACTTTAAATTCGATCGAGGACTTGGAATAATACATAAATACAAGCACATGCACATGTATACGTCTGAGGGCTCGCCCTTGGGCTAGGCGGTTAGGGGCCCATAACCATTCAGGGCCCAAAATTTTTGGCCCATTTTTTTTTAAATTAGACTATTTACATGTGAAATGAGCCTAAATACAAAACAAGTTCAAATCTAATCTACATTATCTACCTTAATATGGTCTTTAAATTGTAGATCGTATAATTTTTATTTTTAGACATCTTTATCTTGAATCAAATCGATTTTTCAAATTGTTAGGATTGGAGCAATAAATAAAAGGATGAAAAATAAAGAACACAAGGACTTATAACCCAATGAAAGTTCCTAGTTATAATGAAATATTAGGACAACCTAATTAGAAAGGCAAAATTTTGAAAAATACCCTAAAGCAAATACAAAGGTCGATCCGCGCTCAGCTCCACGTAGCGCAATAAATTAGGCTACACAGCTTAACACAAATTCCAATAATTTTTTCATTCAGTAAAGAAGAAAAAAAAAGTACCTTTTTTAAGCTTGTAAATCTATCAAAAAATTACATTTTAAAATATCTCAATTTACTAAAGGTTCCATTTAAATTTTTGCCTAAGGCCCCCAAAATCACAGGACTGGCCCTGTATACATACAACAAAAACAAGCACACATCTTGCCTAACTAACAATTCATTATTATTAGACAAAAAGTTTTTTCGGGGTGATTTATGTGTTACAATGTCAACGAAAAGACAATGATGCTATTTTCATAATTACATGTATTTTTAATATAAAAAATTCGTCAGTAGAATATACAAATTTATTGAAAATTTAATTTAGAGCCATTCTTTAAGTACATGCAACGATAACACAAATTTGGTAGTTGAAATTTTTTTCACATAAACCAAATTTTGTCGTGAAAGGTATGTTTGGTTGAAATATTTCAGCGCAAATTCAAAATGGGCGCTAAAATTTTAAAATCTTAAGCGATCAAAATATTTTGTTGTTGAAAATTTCTTTAACAAGTCATTTATCATAATTCAAACAACTAAGTATGTTTCATTGTTAAATATGTTTTTCAGATTCAACAAAAATAAATTTTCGTTGTTGTTTATATGTTCCTTAGCAAGTCAAAATTTTTAAAGACTTTTAACAACGAGACAATTGTTGTCGTTGACTATATTTTTCAACGACATATTTTGTAGTTGTAAAATGTAAAATTTGGTCGACAAAACTTTTAGCGGGAATGGAAATTTTAGTGCCAATTTTTATTACTTTCTGCGATAAAAGATGTCATTGTTGAAAATATATTTTAACAAGACAATATTTTAATACGTCTAACGACGAGAAATGCATAGTCGTTGATTATGTAATTCAACGGGCATATTTTGTTGTCGACCAAAGTACATCTTTGTTACTAATTCTTTTTAGAAAGATCATAAATTTATAGCGCCATTTTTAGAAATAATCACCGACGAGTAATGTTTTGTCGTTGAATTTTTATTTTCAACAATGAACAATATTGTCATAGTAAATATATATTTTGTCGCAAAATATTTTTGGCGGAATGGTGTCAATTTTATAAAACTTTCACCGACGACAATATATTTAGTCGTTGAATACATATATTTAACAACAAAATATTTGTTGTTAAAACATTGTGCAAAATAATCGACATTTTACGGTCCACAATAAATTATTAACAACGAAATTTTTTATTTTGTCATTATAAATCGTATTCACCAACCAATTTATTTTTGTCGTTAAAAATTTGGTCTCAATTTTCATTTTTTTTGTAGTCATGTGGCCAGTAGTTGTAACAGTTTACAACTTGCCACCTTAGTTATGCATGAAGCCCGAATACCTCATGCTTACTCTGTTGATACCTGGTCCTAAAGCACCGGGTAAGGATATTGATGCATTCCTACGACAATTAGTGGACGAGTGGAAGGAGTTGTGGGCCGACGGGATTGATACGCGTGACGCTGGAACCAATAACACGTCGGTATTCGAATGCGTGCAGCATTGTTGTTGACTGTTAACGATTTCCAACGAGAAGTAGTTTGTCGGGTTGGAGCGGTCGGTCGGTACATGGCATGTCCTATGTGCAGCGAGAAGACTCCTACGATGCGTGTGATAGGTAAGACGACTTATGTGGGTCACCGTCGGTTCTGCCGTCCGGGCATCATTTTGGAGCAATTTAGACTTGACGAGAGGACGGAGAGGCGACCACCTCCACGTCGGTTACGCGTCTCTGAGACATATTATCACGGTTAAGTCGTGTGAGACATAGTATTCCGTGAAAGCACCCTAACTATGGGAGTGCTAGAAAGAGGAGAAGTGATGAAGAGCTAAAGCGGAGAAAATGAGCATTTTCTATGAGTGCCGTATTGGACTTCTATAGAGCTCAAACATAACATCGATGTCATGCACGTAGAGAAAAATGTTTGTAACAACTTGCTCGGCACAATTCTGGATGATCCATTCAAATCAAAGGACACAGTCAATGCTAGGCTCGATTTGATATAATTAGGGATCAAAAGAGAAATGCACTTGTATCAGAACAAGAATAGGTGTATAAAGCCTACCGCATGTTACACCATGTCGTCTGCAAATCGTCAGAAGTTTTGTAAATTCATTTACTCGGTTGAGTTTCCAGATGGATTCGCTTCTAATCTTTGGAAGAATATTGTTCCTAATGAATGACCGCATTATTGGGTTGAAGTCACACGATTGCTACATTATCATGCAACGGTTATTGCTAGTCGAATGTCGGGCATTCTTGAATAAAATTTTTCCACTACAATTATTGAAGCGTATGCGTTCTTCAAGCAGCTTTGTGTAAGAACACTAAAGGTTAGCGACATGATGGCTTCCCACGATCACCTGGTACTCATCATTTGTAAGTTGGAACAAATCTTTCTCTGCGGCGCCTTCTTCGACATCATGGTTCACCTCGTAATGCATTTGCCAAAAGAGACAATCCTTGGAGGTCGGTGCACATGAGATGGATGTATCCATTCGAGCGATACCTGAAGAAACTGAAGGACTACGTCAGAAATCGAGCTTCGCCAGAGGGTTAAATAGCTGAAGGGTATGTTGTGGATGAGTCATTGAATTTTTGTTCGAGGTACTTCGAGGACATAGGAACAAGGTTCAACCGACCGAGATGTAAACGAGGATGCTAGTGTTCAGCAGACACAACTTTTCGTTTTTCAGTCATAGTGTCGCCCAATTGGAAAGAAGTCACCAACGACTTTTCCTACTCATGTTCGAAATCAAGCGATATTTTACGTCCTGAACAACTATTTTGAAATTGAGCCATTCTTGCAGTAAGACTTCGTTTTTAAACATTATTCATTTATTTCGAATGAACTTTGTCATGTTAAATGAATTAATTAGTTGATCTTACATGCTTTGTACAGGGAACATAAGTAGGAGCTACTGAACAACGGCTGTCCAAACATAGAACTAGTGTATAGAAGAGACTTTCACAGTTGGTTATACAGGAAGGTAAACGAACAACGACCGAATACATTTTAAATATGTCCACATTCTTCATTTAAATAACATTGAATAATCCTTGGCATTCAGGTATATGCAATGTGCCAAAGCCACAGTCATCAAGTTTCTCATGAGTTGTTTTCATTGGCTAGTGGATGTTACCAGCAGGTTATGTCCTACACGGTTTGTGTTGTGAAAGGAGTTCGCTTCCTGACTTATGATCGTGATAGTCGAAGAAAAACTCAAAATAGTGGTATGTTCGTCGCAGGGACTGGGGTGACGTTTACTACGGGCAACTGCAAGAGATACTGGAGCTACAATTTGGATCGAACTTTCAATTTTTTTGTTCTGATGCAAATGGTTTAGGTGTGATGGGAGACGGATGGTCACTGAAAATAACGTTACCAGTATTGACATCAGTATAGAGGCGTTCAAGGATGATCAGTTCATACTTGCTAGCCAAGCACAACAAGTGTTCTACATTGAAGATCTTTCTCGTGGTCCGAACTGGCGAGTTGTACAAGTAGTCCATCACAGGAGGTCGTGGGATATGATGGGATCTAACATCACAGAGATAGACATGATCCACAATTTCAAATCTTTTGGTTTATCTTTGCTCGTTGATCTTGGCAACATAGAGAACATATCCTTGCACCGGGATGATGGTAAAACTGATGAGATAGGAGCATCGGTTATCAGGGAGCCTCGTCTGATAGTACAGGAGATACTTCGTTTATTAACGACGATGATGTGGAAGACGACACACATGAAGAATACGAGGATGAAGAAACATTTAGTGAAATCAATGAGGATGACAGTGACGATGATGATGATCAATCGTACCATGATAGTGAATCAGATTGAATGTTGTTGTGCGTCACTAAAATTTATGAAATAAATTTATAAAAATTTCGTTCTTGTTGTTGTTACAGTTTTCGGCTTGAATGTTTTTTGTTCATACTATCATTATTATATGTCAAACCGCGAGTTTGGATCGATTTTCAACATTTGTGGACAGAATATAGGACAAAAAGGATTGCAACTGTACAAAAACGTGGTAATGGGGACCTATATATCTAACCTTGAAAATTTTGAAGGACTTACGTTGCAAATAAAAGAGGATGAAATTGAAATAAAAGAAAAAATATAAGGACCAAAATAAAAAAATTTAAAGTTTGAGGACCTAACTGCAAATAACCAACAGAGACGACATTTATAGCGACGACTTTTGTCGTCGCTATATAGTGAAAAATTGGGCACCAATCTTAAAGTGCGTGCTCTGAAAAAATTAAAAACACGTTGCCGCTATATATCAATAGCGACGACCCATGTCGTCGCTATAGATTCAACCCCTTTATTTCACGCACCCTACCTTCTTCTTCCCATTTTGCTGACTTCTACATTTTTTTTCATTCGCCACCTGAAATCCACAATCCATCTCTTGATTAAGGTTAGCTCTACAATTGAAATCCACGAAGTCAAGTCTCTAGAATCCATCTCTTGATTAAGGTTAGCTCTGAATTGATAATGGAAAACCGAAACCCCCCATTTTGCATTGTTTCTTCTTCTGCCATTTTTATGATTTAATGGATTTGATTATTTATTTGATGTAATGGATTTAATACCATTTTTTATTTCTGCCATTTTTGCATTTTTATGATTTAATGGATTTACTGGCGAGTAAGGGATTTGATGATTTATTTGATTTGATGATTGATATAGGGATTTGATCAATAAACTGCCATTTCATGATTTTTTTTGTGCAAACTGCCAGTTTGGATTCATATAGGGATTTGATGATTTCTTTGCAAAATGAATTTTTATGTGTTCAATTTATTATAATTTCTGCCGTGTTAATTTTTTTATACTTGTTGTGGTGTTAAATTTTTTTTTTCCCAATAGATTTGCTGCTATGTATCATGTTCAATAGGTAAATTTAGGGATTTGATGAAATCGATAAATTAGATGAAATCGTGTTCATGCTGCTATTTATCATATTGAATAGGTAAAAAAATTTTGTCCAATAGATTTGATGAAAATGGGTTAAAATGAAATGTAGGGATTATTTTTGGTTGTTACTCAAAATGTAGGGACCAATTCATCAATAAAATAAAAGTTATTACGAATTTAACAAAAACTAAAATTTTGGGGACTTATTTAAAATAAAATAAGTTCATGGACCAATTCATCAATAAAATAAAATTTATTATGAAATTTATCAAAACTAAAATTTTGGGGACTTATTTGAAATAAAATAAGTTCAGTGGACCAATTCATCAATAAAATAAAAGTTATTACTTAATTTAACAAAAACTAAAATTTTAGGGACTTATTTGAAATAAAATAAGTTCAGGGACCAATTCATCAATAAAATAAAAATTATTACGAATTTAACAAAAACTAAAAGTTTAGGGACTTATTTGAAATAAAATAAGTTCAGAGACCAATTCATCAATAAAATAAAAGTTATTACGAATTTAATAAAAACTAAAATTTTGGGGACTTATTTGAAATAAAATAAGTTTAGGGACCAATTAAGTAGTAATATAAAAGTTATTACGAATTTAACAAAAACTAAAAGTTTAGAGACTTATTTGAAATAAAATAAGTTCAGGGACCAATTTATCAATAAAATAAAAGTTATTATGAATTTAAACAAAACTAAGAGTTTAGAGACTTATTTCAACTAAACTAAGTTAAGGACCAATTAAGCAATAATATAAAAATTATAAATCAATTTCACTAAGTGTAGGGACCTTTTCCGCACTAATTGATGTTAAACACAACATGTGTTAGTATGGCTGACGTGATGTCGCACAGAGGTGATGGTGCAGGCGATTCTCCACATCGACCACCTCTCCAGCTCGATTCGGCCTGCGAGTCTAGTAATAATTTTCGTTCAAATAATTTTTTTTATTTTACAAACATCGTTGAATTTCGTATGATATGGTTCGTATTTGTTATTTTTCAGCGCCCCCGTTTAAGCGATGGGTATCTCTCGAGGCATTAACATTGAGAAGGTTTTGCAGGCCAACGGGAAGAGGTCACTTCCCATCGTGTTCGACAATATCGAACGTACAATGTAGCCAATCGGGAATAACGCGAAGTATTTTACTCGATTGGTTGGGAAACAAGTGAGGTTCACCGTGCCCCCTTGCTACCTTTCATGGACAGAGGTTCTACAGGAGTAGCGGGCACGATTATGTAGCATCATCGAGATATTGACTTATAGTAGTTTTTATATTAGAGCATTCTATAAATAATTGTTCAATTTAATATACATTAACGAAAAATTTTTCCTATATTGCAAAGCTACTTCGATCTTTAGGGCGATCGGCCGCCCGATGAGTATTGGGCGGTCTGTGCCGCTGTAGATCATCTGGTGGCCGATCGTTATCGAGATTACAAACTCAAGGCGCATAATCACTTGAAAGCGCATGGACCCAACCGTCTATATGACGAGATGTGCATCGAGGACCCGCGCGAAGTGCATTGAGTTCTTCACCAGTCCTACTTTCGTGGTACATATTGTTCATTTACTTTTTACGTTTTTGTGTTAATGTTTTTATAACTATAAGGTTTTTGCTAATCAATTATTTTTTATACCTTCAGGAACGGTCCACGAAAATAAGGCCAATCGGAGTAAGGCTAAATACCCGAGCGTGCAGGGTCGAAAAGCTTCTCTGCCACGCGTTACGATGAATTACAAGTAAAATTTTCAATTTCATTATAGAAATCTTCAATGCATTACATAACCTTGTTGTTTAACTAAATTTCACGCTTAAATTGTTGGAGCGGGACCCCGAGATCCAGCAGTGGCCGGACATTATTGAGTCGCTCCGGACTTTTCACACCTTCCGAGATGGCAATTGGGTGAACCCGCATGCAGCTGGTGATTACGTGATGACTTTTAAATGTTGTTAATTGAATTTTATCTGACATGATATTATTATTTATTATATATTTTTCTCACTAAACAAGATAAACTTGTTGAGTTGAGGGAGACTCAACAGACACAGGTTGCCTCTAGTGGCGCGTCGTTAAATGAGCGTGCTATTGCAAATGAGGTTCTCGAAGAACGACGAGGTCACGTCCCTGGGGTCGGACGTAGGGGCAGGCAAAATACCGCCAACCCGCAACCCGTTTCGACCCGACCCAAACTGACTCGGGTCAGTTTTTAAACGAAAATCGGTTCGGCTCGGGTTCAAAATTAAAATTTAACTTATCGGTCGGGTTCACCCGCAAACCCGACCGAAACCGACCCGTGAAATAAATCCTCACTTCGTCTAATTGTAATTTAAAAAAAAATGTTTCAAAAATCGAAAGAAAAGGCCCAAATAAACAAGGCCCTACTCCCAATCCAAGTCCAAAACCAACCAATTGATTCAATAACAAAATCAAACCAAGACCATTTTCCATTTTCCTCATTTCCAAATCTGATTCTAGGGCTGGCGATCCTCACTCGGTCACTCTGTAGTGGCGTGCAACCCTAGTCCTATCTCTTCTCTATTTTGTCAGTCGGTCTCTTTCGTGTTCGATCTCTTCTTTACCCTAGTTCTGCTTAGATCACACACTTAAAATTCAAAGATATAAAAGTACGAAAAGTCGAAACTTTGTCAAATTCCATTGACACAAAATTACAAGAAAAAAAGAATTCCTAAGCATCCGCAAGCGGCATCCGGGCTCAATAGCAGTGGGATCATGGACCATTTGGAGAATTAGTGGGCATGAGGAAAAAAAATGGCAAATGGGAAGAAAAAAAAATCAAATTTTGACCAGAACTCGATCCGACCCGAACCGACCCGATTCTCGGTCGGTTTGGTTTGAATTTTTCCAAACCGACAAGTCGGTTTGGGGTCGATTGGGCCCGAACTCGACCCTACCCGACCCGTGCCCAACCCTAGTTGGACGAGTTCCGAATGGCACATGTCCTCTCTAGATTCGACCCGGCTGCGTTGAAGGCCCCACAAGGAACTTTCCACCGTTCTCTCATGACCCCTGAATGACGATCCTCGGTTTGCTATGTATGAGACTCATTGCACCAAATACAATGAGAAATTGAACTTCAAGAATAGCATACCGGTGGTTGTACTAGACGAGGACGAGGACGAGGGTTTGAGAGATCTGTAGATTTTTAGAATTGTTTATATATTATTTAAAATATTAAAAAAAAATTAAAAAAAATTTGTAATGTTTATAGCGGCGACATTGTCTTCGGTAAAATAAAACAAATTAATTCACATTAACGACGACAAAGTCGCCGCTGTATATCTTACGTAAATAGCGATGACATTGTTGTTACTAATAAATGTTGTATATAAATGATAATAGCGATGACTGTGGTGACGACGTTGTCGTCTCTACACATGTAAAAGGACGACATTTTATCCTTCATCGGCGACTTTTGTTGCCGCTATTGATCTCTTTTCTTGTAGTGATTATTATACTTTTTAATGAAAACGTAACACAACAAGATAGTGGTTTATTCAAAAAATTATTTGATAATTAATACCACAAAATAAAAAAGGAAAAACTAACCGTCAATATTAAATTTTCATATAATCACATTTTTAAGTGTAAAACCAAGCATGTCAAATTAAATAATCTAAAAATCTATAGTATTATACTTTTTAATGAAACAGTAACACAACATGATACTTATTCATTTACAAAATTATTTCATAGTTAATACAACAAAGTAGAAAGAAATGGCTAACCATTAAATTAGATTGTTCTCATCATCACATTTTAAAGCTAAACCAAACATAACAAATGATATAATCTATAGTATGATACTTTTTAATTAAAAAATAACACATAATAATACTTGTTCATTTAGAAAACTATTTCACAGTGAAAAAAAGAAAACTAACAATTAACCATTATATTAAATTGTTCTCATAATCACATTTTTAAGTTTAGCCAAACATGTCTGACGAAATAATACAAAATTTACAGTATTGTACTTTTTTTAATAAAAAGTAACACATCATCATACTTACTCACTCAAAATTAACTTATAGAACAACTGAAAACAAACAATTCCAACCACCTATAAAAACTAGTTTCAGTTGCAATCAAAATAATCACGATATAGTTATTAAATTCAAAATTTTCAATATTTTATGATTAGAAAATCTCTGAGAAGTTTAGAAACCAAACTAACATTAGATTACCAATAAATTTTGCGAGTTCACTTAAACCACCATTTTCTTGAGTAATATAGTAGAAAATATATAGTTGACCTATAAAATATACTTTTTATTTCTGATGGGATTTTTGGTCTCAAATAAATAAAAAAGCAATGATGATTAAACGGATCGGTTTAATTATATTTCGTAGGCTTGGCTGATGATCGAAGATTTATTATATTGCTCAATCTCTAACAATTAGGCAGTCCAATTACAAAGACGGGTCAAAGTACTTTATTATTAGCTTCGGGTAATGGGCCACGACCCAGTTACTCGATTGATTGATTCTAATTAGTTAACTAACTTAAACTAGAGCTCTTAGTGTTTGCCATTGGGTGTGCAACAATATATATATATATATATATATATATATATATATATATATATGTTGGCTGATTTGTGTAAACATAATACACTCACACAATATACTTATATTTTCATCTTCTCTCCTCATGTGTGAAGTTGCCGGCTACTCTTTCTTACTTGACCAAATCCGCATCGCTTCTTCTTCTTCTTCTTTGTGAAGTTTAACCTTTTTCTTTAGTGATGAATCTTGTGGGTTGATTAGGAGTGTGCTTTGACCATTATTTGTGGTGTTACCATTGTTGGAGACTAGTTAAAATCTGAGCCTCTTCTTTTTCACCATTGCCGTGCCATTGCTGAAGAATGAAGTTTTCTTTCGCTTCTTGATTATTGTCCAATTACTTTTGTTTTTATATTGAATAAATGGTGTTTTGTAGGGATTATTTCTTACAATCTGGTATCAGAGCTTGGTTGGCTTTTGAAAGGCAGCAACAACTGATGACGGTGGACGATCGACAGCGACAAAAAGCATAACTATTTTTGGCCAATTTTTTTTTCAAAAATTATTTTGGGGCTGAAATAGCTTATTTTCGATTCTGACTTTTATTTTTATTGTTTGTAGATTAATTTTCGGACATAAGTGCTTTTGTTGGACAGTTTAGATTCGAGCTTGATGTCGTCTTTTTGCCCCAAAACTGCTGAAATTTAAATCTGCAAAAGTAATAAGAAAATAAATAAATTTCCATCTCTCTGATATTACGAACCGTCAGATTGGTCCGCTCTGGTAAATTGGCTGATCTCTTTCAAATTTTTGTAATAGCAGGCCATCGTGTAGGGGTGTCCATTAAATTTAGAGTTACTGTGTGGGATAACCATTGCCCGTTGCTAAAAATTTATATGCCCATTATTGTGACTTGTATTTTAATTAGTTTTGACTTTATGTTACTTAGTTGCAATACTTTGTTTCTATTGGATTATTGTTACAATTTAGAACTGTCACTTAGACTTTACCCATTTGAAAATTCTCTTGATTTGAGATCATGAATCTCACGAAACCATAGGAATCGGAAACGGTGTATATTGAGGCCTTTAGATTTTTTTGCGTGATTATCTTGGAGGTACTTATTGGTGTGTACTCTTATTTGTTGGGATGTCTGTATATCATTTTGACTTGAGTGTCTTTATTGGTAAATGTGATTTTTCTATTTGGCAATAGAAAATGAAATGTATTTTGGTTAAGCAAAAAGTTTCAAAAGTTATTGATAATTCTTTTGGTCCTACTGTTATTGAGGATCAGAAAAATGATTCTGATGAACTTGCTTATACTTCTAACATATTGCGTTTATTAGACCCTATTTTATGAAAAATTAGAAAATTTGATTCCAAAGAAAAACTTTGGAAAAAATTAGAAGAGCTTTATTTAACCCAATCTACTCCAAACAAAATTTTTCTCTTCGAAAAAAATTTCAATTTTAAAATTGATCCCTCAAAAGATTTGGATGACAATCTTGCTATTTTTAATAAGCTTTTGTAAGATATTACAAATTGTGTTGAAACGGTCCCCGAAATTAACAAAGCTATAATCTTGTTAAATGTTATTCCTGATTCATTTAAGGAAGTCAAGAATGCAATCAAGTATGAGAGGAAGACCCTTACACCTGACATTGTTAGACTCTCTAAAAAGTAAGGAAATGGAGTTGAAGTTTGAAAAAAATGAAAGAAAAAAATGGTGAGATCCATTTTGTGGGGGGTAGACCTCGAGATGGTGGAAGTGGAAGTGGAAGTGGAAGTGGAGCTGGAGGTGGGCAAAACAATAATGCCAATAGGAAGGGTAAAAGTCATTATAAGTCACGGAGAAGGACAAAAGGAAAAAGTGCTATGGTTGTGGCAAATTATGACATTTTATTAGTGATCATTATAAAGAAAAGAATAAACAGAGAGATCGAGAGAAAATAATGATTATAATGTGGTGGTACCTAAAGAAGAGTCTCGTGAGGTTTACATGCTTTTAAACGAGCTGGTGAGATTGGTTGTCTATGAACTCCCATATGGATAAGTGGATTCTTGACTTTGGTGGAGCTGGAGGTGGGCAAAACAATAATGCCAATAGGAAGGGTAAAAGTCATTATAAGTCACGGAGAAGGACAAAAGGAAAAAAGTGCTATGGTTGTGGCAAATTATGACATTTTATTAGTGACTGTTATAAAGAAAAGAATAAACAGAGAGATCAGAGAGAAAATAATGAGACGAATGTGGTGGTACCTAAAGAAGAGTCTGGTGAGGTTTACATGCTTTTAATTTCTGAGCCTGGTGAGATTGGTTGTCTATGAACTCCCATATGGATAAGTGGATTCTTGACTTTGGTGCATCCTTTCACATCACATTAAATAAATACTGGTTTGATCACTTGCATGAAAGTAATTATAGGAATGTCGTTGCATGGGGTGGTGTTGCATATAACATTACTTGCATTGGTGATGTGACTGTTAGATTTGATAGTGGTTTTGTGCACACATTGAAGAGAGTTAGATACATTCCATACATGGGTAAAAATTTAATTTCTACGGGGGAGTTGGATGAGATATGTTTTGTTGGTGTACTTGGTAATGACATGTTAAAAATGACTAAGGGTGCACTTAGAGCCTTTAGGGCTGTTAGAAAAAAATGGTATTTATATTATGTGTGCTGAAGTGGTAGTTGGTTTATATTCTACTATTACTTCCATTGACACTGATCACACAGAAGTGGCATAATAGACTTGCTCATGTTAATGTTAAGGGACTTAAGTTCCTTAATGATAAGGGTGCATTTGGTAAGGATCAGGTGTTTGACATGTCATTTTGTAATCATTGTGCGCTTGGAAAACATTGTAGGATATCATTCTCATCTAGCACACACAAGATAAATAGAGTGTTAGAATATATTCATACTGATTTGTGGGGTCCCAAGAGCAATCTCAATATGGTGGTAACAAATATTTTTTTTATCTATTATTGGTGATTTCTGCAGACGTGTGTGGGTTTATCTATTAAAAGATAAAAGTGAAACTTTCATAAATTTAAAAATTGGAAAGTTTAAATGCACAATCAGACAGGTAAAAAGATAAAATATTTGCGTAATGAAAATGGTCTTGAATTCTGCAATGTTGACTTTGATAACTTGTGCAATGACTGTGGCATTAATAGACACAAAATTTGTACATTTAAAGCAGTAGTAAAAGTCATTTAAATGATGATACTCCTTATAAAAAATGGCATGGTAAATGTGCTGTAATTTTGGATGTACTTCTTTTTCTCATTAGAGTGAAGGAAAACTTGAACCTAGAGTTATGAAATGTGTCTTGCTGAACTACCCTGAGGGAGTTAAGGGATATAGGTTGTGGGATTGAAGTAAATATGGTGTAAAAATTATGATAAGTAGAAATGTCAAATTTAACGAGTCAAAGATGCCTTGTTTAGAGAGTGAAAAACAGCAAGAAACTATTAGTGATGAGTGTCCAATTGAGGTGGAGAGAGTGAGCATCTCCATACCCATATCTCCTAGTGAGGTGGAGATGCATAACCACCAAGATCAATAGGTTGTAGAGAATGAGATAGAGGAGGATGTGATAGAAGACCATCCTGTTTACCAAAATCCTCTAGTTGATTATCAATTAGCTAGAGGTAGGGAGAGAAGACCATATAGGGAACCCCAAAGAATGTTTGGCTATACCATAGCCTATGCTAGTTGTCAAGAATTAGTGGATAAGGAGCATAATACTTATGATGAGGCTATGAGGTGTGAAAGTTTAAGGAGTGAGTGAGAGCTATGAGAGGGGAGACAAGCTCTTTAGTTAAAAATCAAACTTGGGAATTAGTGCCTAAACGTAAGGATAAATCCATTGTGGGATGTAAATTGGTGTATAAGGTAAATGAGGGAACCACTAAGACTGAACTTGTAAGATATAAGGCTAAGTTGGTAGCTAAGAGATATAGACATAAGGAAGGGCTTGATTACAATGAAATTTTTTTGCCTGTTGTTAAGTATACTACTATTCTTATTATGCTTGCATTTGTTGCTCATTATGATTGGAAACTTGAACAACTTAATGTAAACACTCATTTTTTACATGGTGACCTTGATGAAAAGATTTCATGTATCAATCAAAAGGTTTCGAAGATAAAAACAAACTTGATCGTGTGTGTTTTCTTAAAAATTTTCCATACAATCAAAAACAGTCTTCTAAACAGTGATACAAGAAGTTTGATTCTTATGTTCTTTCAATTGGTTTCAAGAGTGAGTTTGATCATTGTTTATATTACCAACACCACATCACAAATGATTGTGTGTATTTGTTACTCTATGTGGATGACATGTTATTAATTGGTTCTAGCATGAAAGTGGTAAATGATATTAAAAATGAGTTAAGTAAAGAATTTGATATGAAAGACATTGGGCATGCTAAAAGGAAACTTGGCATGGAAATTAATAGAGATAAGTCTAATTCTTACTTAATTGTACATCAAACTCCTTTGTGCTTAAGGTTTTGAAAAAGTTTGGTATGCTTGATTGTAAACCTTTTTCTGTGCCTCTTAATAATCATTTTATCTTATTTAAAGAACAATCACCTACAAATGAAAAAAAGTTGCATATATGAAAAAAAATTCCATACTTAAATGTGATTGGTTCTATGATGTACTTGATAGTTTGTATTAGGCCAGACTTGTCTTTTGTTGTTAGTACTTTGAGCAGGTACATATCTAATCCAAGACCCACTCATTGGAAAACTTTGAAATGATTGATCAGGTATTTGAAAAGTACATATAATGTGGGGTTAATATATAAAATAGTTTCTAATGGTATGAAACTAAAGGATTTTAATGATGCTAATTATGGTGGAGATAGAAATAATAAAAAATCTACTTAAGCTTATGTGTTCACTTTGTGTGATTCATGTGTTAGTTAACAATCTCAATTCTAACATATTGTTGCTCTTTCCACTACTGAATTTTAATATATAGCTACTAATGAAGCCTTTAAACAAGCTATGAGGTTTGCTTTATGAACTATGTATTTTAAGTGATAATGTGACTATGTACTCTGATAGTCAATCGACTTGTTCATTTGTGTAAGAACCCTTTTTTTTATGAACGCACTAAATATATAGATGTTAGATTGCATTTTATTAGAGATATGGTATCTCAAAATTTGATTAAACTTGAGAAAGTGCATAAGGATTATAACCCTGCAGATATATGCACTAAGGTGCTCACTTTGGTAAAGTTTAGAAGCTGTCTTACACTTCTAAACATTGGTATATGTACGTTGAGTTCAAATTAGTTTAGAATTCATTTTTGATAACTATTGAGCACATGTCTTTGGAATTTTGTAGATTTTTTGTTTGGAACCAAGATGGAGGTTTGTTGGGATTTTTGATCCCAAACAAACAAAAGGGCAATGATGATTAAATGGGTCGGTTTAATTAAATTTCGTAGGCTTGGCTGATGATCGATGATATATTATATTGCTCAATCTCCAACAATTAGGCAGCCCAATTACAAAGACGGGTCAAAGCACTTTATTGTTAGCTTTGGATAATAGACCACGACCCAGTTACTCGGTTGATTGATTCTAAGTTAACCCACTTACACTAGGACTATTAGTTTTGGTATATGGGTATATATATATATATATATATATATATGTAGGTGTATTGAATGTATGGATAATAAGTAGATAGTAAAATGCAAGTCGAATGCAAGTCAAGAAGCACAAAGTTAAAATCATGCTTCAAAACAACAAAAAAAGATCATTCTTTCTATGGTTAATTACACTAAAGGTCTCCATTCTCTCACGTTTGTAACGATTTCATCCCCATTCTTTTTTTAGCAGATATCATCTTCATTCTTCTATTTATTCTCACAGACAATCCCCACTCACGGAATCCATCTATTTCCACTGTTATCTATGTACGCACTTCCTTTTTTATCATTTTAAAACGAGGGCATTTTAGGTAGATAACCAAAATATTTATTTCTTCCCTCCATTTGTCAAGTAAATGATATGGTTGTCTTATATTAATGGTGAAGTTCAGATTTGTTCTTTTATCTCTCATCTGACATCTCTTGTATTGTTTTCATAATTCTTCTCTCCTCAACTTTCTTCTTCGTTCTGTGTTGTGCTATTGCAACCAAGATATGAAAGGTAGAACATGCATATGTGGTTATCTCATGGATTTGAAGACTTCTTAGACTGATGCGAACCTAGGAAGAAGATTTTTCGTCTGTGACCAAAAGGTATCATTTAGCACAAATGACCGGTTTTTTAGTTAAATCCTTAATGCTAATGTGTCTTCTTGTAGGGAGATTGTTGTAGATGCTTTGTGTGATATGACCCACCAACATGTGACCGGTCAAAGATAGTCATTCCGAGTTTGTTGAGGTTAACACGAAGATTGGAAGACGAGATCTCTACATTACAAGTATATAATAGAAGATTGGCAGTAGAGAACATTCGATTAGAAGTTGCTAATACAAGTTTTGAATATAACAACAGAACACCACTAGCTGAGAATAGAAGACTGGAAGCAGTGAATGGACAATTACGTGCTGAGAATAGAAGACAAGCACAAAATCAAACATCGACACCGGAAGCAGTCGAAGTTGGATTTTTTTGCTATAATTTTGTTGTTGGAGTCTAGGTATTCATGTACTAAGTTACGTGTCCGTATTAAATGGGAAATATGTTAAGTTCCAATTTTCAATCAAATGAAATGATGATGCTGTTATTTTTCCAGTAGAATGTACACATCAACAAGTTAACACATTAAAGGATGATATATACTAGTATAGTTAAAGAATGGGAATGTAAGCTGCGAATTAAAGTAAAGAATGGAGACCTACATTGTGACTAAATCTAAAGAATTAGGACCTGTTGAGCTACAGCTTTCGAAGGAAAAATTGAACATGTCTGCTCTGTTTGCATAAAAACCAACAGAATCAACATCCCTAAAAAACCAACAAAATATACATCCCACATACCACAACCGACAACATCCACAAAGCAAAAAAAAAAAAAAAATCTAAAATAGAAGCAACTAACAAAAAATTTTCATTGATCACCATCAAAATACAACATCAAAAGTTCTCATGCCACATAAGTGCAAAGCTCAATACTGATCCACAACATCAAAATGGCATGTAGTTACTGAGGACAAAAAAAAAAAAACATACAGTTATGCTTCCACAAAATGCAGTTCTTCTTCTGACATTCTCAGGCCTTCTTCTTCTTCTTTTTTTGCTTGCTTGGTGTCGGTGCTTCTGTTGTAGCTGTTTTGCAACTACGTTTGTTGTGTCCAGTTTGTCCACATTTTTTACAAGACATACGAATACCAAACCTACGACGTTTATTGCTCGATGAAGGTGCTTCATCAACTTCTCTTATTCTTACTTTCTTAGGCCTTCCAGGTTGTTTACGATGAGGTGGTGGGTTTATAGGATTTTGTTTGCTGTCTGTCCAAAATTCTGGACCCGCCGTTGGACAAATTACTGAATGATAAGCTTTTACGAATGATTCTTTACTATATCACATGTCCACGTAATCTTCAAGTCGTAATTTGCATTTGGTAATGGAGCTAATTGCATGGGCACATGGCAGCCCTGCCAGCTAGATCCTCTTATACGTGCATGTCATTTTTCGTAAATCAACGGCATAGATGAATCCAATACTATTATCTCTCACCTCAAACTGCTGCTCTCTCGCATATGTAGGTTGACAGTACATTGATTCAACCTTTGTATTCTCTAAAATTTTCCAAACTTTAGGGCCAAACGGATGAACCCATTTCGTAACATTTTTCCTCCTTGTAGCCAAGCGTGTCATTAAATAGTACCTTATTTTTCCAACAAACAAATCATTGGTTTGTCACGCGCTTGTATAATGGCTGCATTGAATGACTCACATAGATTATTCATCAGGATGTCACACTTGTTCGTCTCTCTAAAATGGGAGCGACTCCATTGAGTTGCCAGCTTGTCAAACAACCAATTATAAGCATCCACATTTTCTTGTTTCATTCTCTACAATTCAACCTTCTACTGTGCCTCTATAGTTGACCTTGCAGCAGCCCACAACATTCGTTTCAATGCCAACCCACTGAACTTGGTCCTAAAATTGACATACAAGTGGCGTACACAAAAACGATGCTTGGCATTTTCACAGCACGACTCCAAAGCATCTACTAAACCTTTTTGTTTGTCGCTAATAAATGTCCAACCATAATTGTTACCAACTCCCACATCGTCAAGTAAAATTTTCACAAACCATTTCCAACTGCTCAAGTTTTCACTCTCCACAACCGCTTACGCTAGCGGATATATTCCATTATTAGCATCAATCCCAACCGCAGTTAGCATGTGCCCACCATTTTCACCATTTAAGAAACACCTATCTAAACCAATCACTCGTCTACACCCTGATCTAAACCCTTCATTCAAAGCTCCCAAACAAATATACATCCGTCTAAATTCTCTAACATCCCCTACCATTTTCGTCTTTAAAACGACAGTGCTCCCAACATTACTCTTTTGCAACTCTTCCATATATTCAGAGAGTAATTTATATTGATCATTGTTCAACCCTCTAATTGTCTCCAAACACTTGGTACGAGTCCTATAAAATCGGGACCTAGATGCATTGACCGTGCAATCTTTCTTCACTATGTCCTCGAAACTGTTAAACATCAAATTCGGCTGATGTCTGAACATGTCCACATACTTAGTCGAGAAAAGAGTTGAAGTCGCATGCTTATTCTCAAAAACCATGGCACAATTGTGATTCATATCCAGCGAGTTGATTCGAAATGTAGTTGTCCTTGGTACCACCCTCACATATAATATCCATGGATATCCCTCCACACACTTAGCCCGTAAATGAATTCTGTCATCCTTAACAAACCTGATAGCTCGACCATGCTTCACGGAGTACTGTTTTACCAAATAATCACTTAAATGTTACCCACATTATAATTTAGAGACAAATGTATCAATTAAGTTTGTATAATCAAGTTGTTCTCAATTTATAACATATCAAATTATTCAATCTTACTTGTAATATAGTTGACCGGAGATAAGTTTTGATCAACTTCAACTTGGAGAAACTTCTTACTGTAGATGTAACTGAAACTGATACGATCAACAAAATTTTGTAAGCAATATAAGCATTTGAAAAAAAACCATTCCTTTTCTTCAAATAACCAAACACCTCAATTTCTCTTTTTGTTTCTCTTGGTAAATAACACTTCTAGATTGTCAACTCCAAAAATAAATTATGTCCGTCTATATCCGAACAATCAGTATTATGTGTCAGAGAATTTTCAAGATACTCATAAGACCTCAACAAACTATCATCATTAGGACATTGGAACCTCTCTAAACTAAACAAAAATCCAAAAATTTCTCCATATTTTTTAAATTGTTCAAATGGAGTTTGAAGTGAAGAACGAGCTTCATCAACTATAAAGATGAAGTAATTAATTCTAAAAGATTCTTCAACTGAGTTACCTCATTACTGTCATTTTCATCAAACTGCATCTTTCTTCAAATGATGCGTTTTTCCCGAAATATAGCTTTGATTCCTATTTCACTTGCCATTTGTTTAGCTTCAACCATGGCCTTATCAATCCCATATTTTATATAATCTCCAAGAAACAAAATATGTCATTTTAAGTGTTTGATAGCAAAATCAATATCCACATTTTTAGCTTGAAGAAGTTTACTCACAGTGCTGATCGAATGCAACAACTTGGACTAAAATACCATGCCAAGCAAGAACTCAAAATTATCAAGTTCATATGTTGCTAATGATTAATCTTCACTCTTTGTTTTAAGATTTTCACTATCATTTGCCAAGTCAGCTAAATCATCTCTTATTTGTGAAGTTTGTTCTTTTATAGGTTTGACACTTTCGACAAAGCTTTCTCATCGTGTTTGTGACAATAGCTTAAGTGTTAGACCTTCTACATGATATTTGAAATTTTTTCATCTCTTGGTAGAAGAAGAGAACAGTGCACAGACGTGTTGTATAACTCCAGAAAATGACATAGCTTTAAGACAACAATTCACCATATCACATAATGCCTTTTTAAGATTATGATAGCTACATGGAGTATAAAAAGCTCTGAGATTTATTTCAATTAATCTATTTTGTACACCTTTGTGCCTTTCTTTCATATTAGTTTTGTTGTCATACCCTTGACCTTTTATATTATCAATATTAAGCTCAAGATTGCTTAACAAATTTTAAGCTCAATAAAAAGTCCAGTCTTGATTTACCATCTACCTTCAAAAATTCTACCCAATATTCTTCTACCACTATAGAGTTTGCTGAATCATCAACAGATTGTATTATAAGAGACATTTGTTCCCTCGTGACTCGCATTTGGATTAGTATGACTGAATTTTTTTTTGCTTGTTTAATTTTAATAACAATTGAACTTCTCACGTCACCTGCCAGAATCTGTATCAATTTATTTTCAATTTTGGGGTCAAGATATGTAAAATAAATCTCACGTTCTTGAATATGCTGAATGTGCTCTTCCTTTACTGGATCATACTCAACAATCATTTCAATCATTTGTAGAAAGTGGCCATTGTTATCAACATAAATCTTCTCACATTCTCCTCAAAATGTCAAGTTATTTTTGGCTAGTCTTTGCACAATAGCGACTATCCTCTTTAACACTTGCCTCCAATGCTCTCTCTCTCTCTCTCTCTCTCTCTCTCTCACACACACACACACACACACACACACACACACACACACACAATTTCTACTTGCACTTTTTCATCAATTGTCTTATTTACTTGCAGCCTTTTTTCCAATTCAACCCAACTAGTCATGCATGCGTATAGCTCCTTACTTGCTTCATAATTTCTAAGACTCTGACTCAAATTATGCCAATATGTGTATCCATCAATAACCAATTAACCAAAATTTAGTTATGGTAGAAAGCAAAAAAACATTGTCCAAATAAACTGAATATACCAGCCATTTTCTATCATTTTTCTCCCTATTTGGTAGCAATCGAAGATATTGTCATGAATCATAATGTCTACCAGTACTATCTTTATGAAACAAGACACCATCATCTATTTTTGGACCATTTTCAACTATAAAGTCCCAAAATTTTAATTAGTTTTATCACACTTCCTAGAATTTTTTTACATTCAAAGGAAAGCATATCTCTTGATTTAAATCTTCACGTTGAACATTTTCAGTCATATTATCATCTTCCTCATTCTCATTCAAATCATTCACATTGGCAAGATGAATCACTTTTTCATTATCATTCTCATTGATAGATTGATCATATTGTTTATTATCATTGTCATTCTGACTCTCTTGTTACCCGTTCACTAAATTTTCAATTGTTATTTATCTCTCTATTCTTTTGTTTCTATTCAATTATTTATCAATATTTCTCTTTTGACTTTGAATTAATGCTTTTTTTCTATGTTTTCTTTTTCTTTTTTGAGCTCCATACATATGTTTAGGAGGCATCATATATGATTTATAAAAATAAAAAAAAATCAATTCAATAATCTAAAAATTTAAGTTTTCAACCCAAGTAATTGAACAACAATTCAACATCACATATCTATATCCAACACCAAAAAAAAACTCAAATCAACAATAATCCAAGTATATATCAACTATTACAATCAACAATAATAGACAAGTCAATAATAATCCAACTTTATGATATCGGTATAGAATTTCAAAGCCAACTTTATCATGCTATATGCTGATAGAAAAAAGTTAGTAATTGTAAAATATACAACAAATCGAATATGCATGTCATTATATTAAACTCGAACTTAGAATCGTGCACATTTCAACATACAAAATTGAAGTTCATGATCAATGATAAAATTGTATCTCAATGAATAACAATTAAAATGAAATGAACAGTTCTAGTGTACATGAGTACAAAACTCAAATACTACAGAATTAAAGCCATACATATATTTTTAAATTAAAAAACAAGATGACTGCTATAAAGCTAAAAGACTTCAAGCCATGAAGTCAATTTTTCTACAATTAGATTTAGTATTTAAAAGATCTTGTACCACAATTCTAACAAACGAGTAGAACCTAGTAATCTATATCCATACTACATCTAAAAGGTCCTAAAATCTGTATTACATCCAAAAAGTCCTGAAAGGGAGAAATATTTTTTTGACTATTCTATTTTTACAATATTTTTTTTTTAAAATTTCATATTTAACCTTAGTGTTCATTAATGTACAATTAATGAATTTATTTATTACTCTTTTATTGTTCATCATTACTATACATTAATTTTTAACAATTTAATATATTTACAATTAAATTTTTTAAATATTTAATCTATTAAATTAAATATGAATGTGAAAAGATGATCTCAATTTTTTTTTTTTGGTATTATGTAGATGAAATGAATGAGAAATGGGTTTCAAAAAAGAAGTTAAAACCTTGTTTATTACCGCATTAAAATTCAAATCATGATCATCAACATAGAAATGGAGATGAAAAAATTATTTTGAATACATTAGATTTCATTGATTATAGTTCATAACTAACATTTGAAACTTTTTAATTTTTATTTTAATTTAGTTTAATTAATAATTATATATAGAACGTTCTTCTCGTCTTACTTTTGTCCCTCAACAATATTCTCAAAGCAAGAATTGACACTTCTTTAGTTTTTGTTTCTTATTTACATTTATGCTGTTTTTATTTACATCGTCAAATTAGACATGCTTAACAAAAAGAGATCATATACAAAGAACATTATTTATAAGGAGCTACTACACCAACAAAACTACAATATTATGTAGTTAATCATTACATTCTCTCACAATAAAATTAGTAGGTTGCCAACCTGCGACTGTTCCCTAACTTTGATATTTCATTATATTAAACTCGTCAAGGCGACGGTGGCCCAACCACTATTGGCCTCAGCCCTGGATGTCAACGAGAAGTGTGTCTAATCGATTCATGTCCGACTTGTAGTCCGATAGGCACACAAGACATTAAGAAGTTCGTCAACCTAAGCTCCTTTAAAAAGTCAAATATTCTCTTTAATGCATACTTGATGGTTTTTTTAATCACTTCGACTTGACCGTTAGCCTGGGAATGGTATGGGACGGTGAATTCCTTCCAGATTCTGATGTCATCGCAAAACTTTTGCATCCTCTTATTTTCAAATTATCTTCCGTTGTTTGTGACAATGAAGTGGAGAACCTAAACCTACAAATGATATTTTTCTAGATGAACTTTGTGGTGTTGGCTTCGGTGATCGATTTCAGGGGTTCAGCCTCTACTCACTTTGTGAAGTAATATATAGAAACTGTCATGAACTGAGTTCTGACTCGTCCTTTTGGTAGAGGACCCACGAGATCAGCACTCCACTCGGTAAAGGGCTAGGGGCTATTGACCGTGGTGAGCTCTTGAGGATGAAGCTGAAGTATAGTGGCAAATCTCTGACACTTGTCACATCCTGGACGTAGTCTAGATAATCATTTTTTAACAGGTTAGTAATATTCTACTGTAGGATTTTTGAGTCATTGATAGCCCTTCTTCATGGTTGTCACATATTCTTTCGTGGACTTTCAAGATGATATATTCAGCTCACGCTCCTGGATAGATCAAAGTAGTAGAGAGAAGAAATTCCTTTTATATAGGATCTCATTTCTAAACACAAAGCAGAATGCTCTTAGCCTCAACTTTCTAGCTTCTAATTTTTTAGATAGAAGCTCTTCAATGGTAAGATGATCTGAGATTTTCTTTATCCAAATGGTTGGTTGTCTTATAACCATTATATCTTCTTGTGTCTCAATGGAGGGCCTTTCCAAGTACTCAACCGGTATGACTTTTATTAACCCAGAGTTCTTGATGCTGACTAGCTTAGAAAGAAGGTCAGCATTGCAATTCTCAGCACGTGGGATTTGGAGGATCTCGTATTTGTCAAAGTTGGAAAGGAGATCCATGACACACTTCAAATTGGTGGTCATGTCTTTGTCCCAAGCAGTGAAGTTACTGTTTATTTTATTCACCAAGAGCTGAGAATCGATGTAGACAATGATGCTCTTTGCTTTCTTTTCATTTGCCAATTTAAGCCCAATCATCCAGTGCTTCATACTTGGCTACATTGTTTGAGGCTTGAAATCTAAACCTCGTTGCGTATTTGAGATGGTGACCTTTTAGACTGATCAAGACAATAAACTATAGGCATTATAGGTCCCTCGGTAAACTCTGCAACAAAGTCTACGAAGACCTGACCCTTGGTGAAAGGCCTCGGTTGAAACTAGAAGTCTCATTGGTTGAGTTGTATAGCCCATTTAAGCAATCTTCACAAGGTATAAAGCTTTTGAAACCTACCTTAGTGAGTAATTGGTGAGTATCGCAATAGTGTAGGCCTAGAAGTATGGCCGTAATTTTTTAGAGGTCGTGATCAGTGCCAGAGCCAGCTTTTCCATATCTGGATATCTTGTTCTGGCATCTTGGAGGGCTGTGCTCACGTAGTAGACGAAAAGCTATCGTGTTTCTTCGGATCGCACTAACACCACGTTGGTAGCCTTAGCTGAGACAACTAACTAGACTTGCAATGTTTCTCCTAGTACTGGTTTGGATAATAATGGAGTCTTTTTGAGATGATCCTTTAGGGACAAAATGCATCTTCACATTCGAGTCCATTCGAACTTCTTCACTCTTTGAGAGTTTTGAAATAGGAGAGGCATTTATCATTGGACTTGAGATGAATCAGCTGAGGGCCACTATCCGAACTGTTGAGCTCTATACTTTTCTTGGTTTCCAAAGGGATTCCATCTAGAGAATGGCCTTGATATTTTGGATTAGACTCAATTTTCCTTTCATTTACCATGTAGCCCAAGAAATTTTCAAAGGCAATCCCAAATGCATATTTTAGCAGGTTAAGTTTCATCCAATAGCGACAGAGAAAGTTGAATGTGCTTTTGAGGTGGCAGACATGCTCTTTTTCTTATCATTCAAACTTCTTCTCTCCTTTGAGAGTTTTGAAAAAAGGAAGGCATTTATTTGTGGACTTTGAAATGAATCAACTTAGGGTCGCTATTCAGTTTCATTTACCATGTTGCCCAAGAATTTTCTAGAGATAACTCCAAATGTACATTTTAACAAGTTAAGCTTTATTCGATTGCATTGGAAAATGTTGGATGTGCTTTCGAGGTGATAGACATTCTCTTTTTCATCCGACTCTTTACCAACATATCATATATGCTTTCATCATTTTACCAATCAGATCAGCAAACATCTGTTTCTTAATTGCTGATATGTAGCATTGTATTCTTTAGGCTGAAACGCATTACTTTGTAATAGAACAAGCCTCGATCGGTGATGAATAAAGTGTGTTCCTCGTCCGGCTTGTACATAAAGATATGATTGTACCCAGAATAAACATCAATGTAGCTTAATAAAGTATGTCATGCTGTAGCATCGACATGTTGATAGATATGAAGCAAGGAAGCTATCTTTTGGCTAGAACTTGTTAAGATCCAAAAAGGTCGATGCTAGTTTGCCATTTGTTGTTATTCTTGTAGACAAAGATGGGATTGGCAACCTATCAGAGATAATGGGCCTCGTGGACAAAGACATTGGTTATCAACTTCTTCCTTAAAGGTTAAGTATCATTCTGCGTTAAGGGACTTTATCTTCTATTTACGGAGGCGTACATTGGGATCAACATTCAAACCATGCTTGGGTCAATTCCCACCATGTCTTCGTGCTTCTAAGCGAAGACATCTAAATTTCTCTGCAAGAATTCTTCCAATTCCATATCCATCTTCTCGGACAGATTGTTGCCAATTCGAAGTATTTTGGTGCCATCGAGGTAAGGAGAGAACCTTTTTAACTTTTCTACTGTGGCTAGGGACTCAGATTCAATGATTGTTGTGTCAATATCATTGTTGACCACTACCTTATCATTCGAGTTTGGCATTTTTGTGTCAAGCATAGAGGCTCGGTCATTTCAACATCTATTATTGCCTCGCTATGTCTACTACCAGGATGTGGTGAAACTTGGTACGAGGTAGCATTGCGTACGATGTTCAAATAGCATTCTCGGGTAAGATCGCTCTTAATGGTGGCTACCCAGAGTGCAAAATTTTATGGCAATGTGGTAGATGGAAGTGACAACTTCTAATTTTTTGAGGTCAGTCGTCCAAGTATTGCATTGTAAGCTGACCTACTGTCGACCACTAGGAAGTGTAGAAAATATTGGGTTGACCTTGGAGCTTTTTAGAAAGATAGATAATGTGATTTTTCTCCTTCGGGTGATGCCTACATTGGTAAACCTGTACAAAGGGTCTGTGATAGGTGTCAGTAGATGGTCGACCTCTATTTTCTTGAAGGCAGAGCCGAAGATGATATTGACTGAACTTTCATTGCCTATCAATTTTCTCATTCTATTCATCACTATCTCGTCTTTGATGACGGGGAGTATCACAACGAAGATAATGTATTCTTTTTTCATCCTTATCTGTGAAACCTATCGATTCTGATCTTATCCGTTTTGATTTTTGGGACCTTTTACTCTACACCAAGTAGTTCATCATTGGTGGGACCCTCACTTTCCTGGCATAGCTCTGCTAGGTATTTATCAAGCATATCCCAATGTAAGGGTCTTCGAAGATCGTTTGGATTTCTCAGACAGATAATTGACCATTTCGATTATCGAGAGGTTTTTGCCTCAAATGATCATCTTCTTAGAAGACGAGATTCTGCCGTAGTTGTTGATGGCTTGGATGTATGGGTCATTCTCTTGTGGTATAGGAATGACATACTTCTTTACCAGGCTTTCTAGCCTTATCTGACCAATTTCTTTAAGCAATAAGATTGTCAACTGTAGCTTTCACGTCCTTGCATCCGTCGATGTCATGGTCACTCGTGTTATGGTATCGACAATACTTCGTTGGAGACAAGGTTCTATTCTCTACGTGCTGGCTTAAACCTCTAGATCCATATGGTGTTCCTAGAGTGACAGCGTTCACCTTGGTGTCTCGGTAATTATACCTTGGCTAGGGAGGTCTCCGTGCCATTCAGTGGGGGTATCCGGGCATTTCATTTGCACAAAGAATGGTATTGTCTCACCTGGACATCTTTTGGATGGATCATTTCTTGATCATGAATTTTTTCTTTCTTCATATCCATCAAACCCTCATATGGTGAGGGTCCATTGTACCTAACGTTTCTCTCAAAGGGCGTCGACCTGTTTAGTCCATTCTAAGGGTATGGAATGTTGTATCTTCAGGATTAATACTCTCTAAACTCCAACATTTCTAGCATGCAACAACCAATGTAACTTTTTAAGGACTTTCTTGGCTCTTATGTCATCTCATGGATCATACTTCCTGGGGCGGAGACGAGGTTTCCACTGTAAACATATGGATAAACTGGTTCTTAGGTTAGAGCCATCTGGGATGCTGCGTGGGCCCAATTTGTTGTACCACTTCTTGGCTCTTCTAGAAAGAGTGATATGGAAGCCTCGATATTTATGTGCTGGGCTTACTCTCAGGAAGTTCATATGGGTATTGTATTCCTGAACATGATCGATGGGGTTATCCTTCTCATTGTACTTTTAAATTTTTGTATTAGGCTTTCTCAACACCTTAATCGTATAGGAGAACGGGGTATACTCGTCGTTGTCATCCAACTCCTCTAAGGGTGGAGTGATCTATCTCCTACTCCTTCAGTTGGAACGTAGGGCACTTGATTCTTTTTATTTATGATAGGTGTGGCTTCACTTCTGCACCCCTGGCGATTCCGAACCTGCTAAAAATACTGACAGACCTAAAAGGTCTCCGCTCTCGCTCATGTTAGGAAAAATATACTTATCCCACATGAGATGAGTCGGCAATTGGGTCGGTGGCCTAGTGGTGTGATTTTGGGCAGCTGCCCTGGTGCTTTGGTTGGGTAGATTCTAGGGTGTGTCCCCTCTTTATATGACTTTACTCGATATCTATATCTCATCCATCTACTTCATTATTTGGAGGAAAGACCGTATATCCCGCTCTATAAAAACTGTCTTATTACAACATTTTCATCAGCAAAATGCTACATATATGTTACATTGTCAGCAACTATTGAAGTACGTTTGGCTACTATTATTTATGGTCCTCGATTTCTCTTCCATCTGGCATTTTATTCGAACATGGGGATGGTTGTGTCCCGGACCGTACGTGGGTTTCTATCACTGATCTACTTCTAGGTATTATTTGTGTCTTCTTCTTTCTTTGGCTTTTTAGCTTTTCTCTCACATAGTTCTCTCATGGTTTTTGTGTGATTTCCAACAGATGGTACCAATATGTTGACGTCAAAATTCAGCTATACCTTAAACCCAATAGAGACGAGCCACATCAATGTCCATGTAATGGCAACATGCATACTGAAGACAAGTTACACTATCGGTGATCGATCCCACAGGTGGTGCAGCGACCATAGGCATTTCGATGATCAAGTTAGGCACCCGAGAAATATATGTATGGATAGAAATGTGGCTCAAAGTATTTTTGAAATAATAATGTAAAGGTGAATGTTTTTTATTACTCTTAACTGAATGGAAAATGACATATTTATAGCTGAATTACTAGGGACATTTAGTCAATTTTCCTCATTTGATCTAGAAATATTGTCATATTTCTCTTCCCAATGTCCTTTGCTTTTACCACATCTTGAGTATCGTAGTCAGCAAATGTAACATCTTGGCAGGGAAATCCTATCACACACGCAAAGATGCAGCGCACTAGAATTAAGGTAGAATTTGTTAGAATAGTCATTAATGAAGCATCACCAGAATCGAGGCTAATCCCGAAGCTGTTATGGTCCTGTTTCTAACTGGTATTACTACTTCATGCTTTTGTCTCAATCGGGCATGAATATGACTTGGTCACCGAGGCTTCAGTGCTTCAATCTTCCTACTCGTAGACATTGGATCCACTAGCCTGATGGGCCCTTGGTCTTTAGAAACTTCAAGCCATCTGTACTTATGAGCCTACATAGCTTTCCACGTAAGACATTTATTTTTTGAGTATAACACACATCATCTTATAGAGTAAAACAGACAGCCATTTCCCTTAGCCTCTTGGAAGCGTCTTTGTCTTTTGGTAGTTCATGATCTTTCAAATAAGCTTGAATTTCTTTCATCTAGTTTGGTAGGTCGTGACCAACATTACCAAGTTTTGAATGACTTCTATGGATGACTTGGCTATATGTTCTAAAGGGATGGCCTACAACTCAGAAACCTTCATATTTACAAGTTTTGACAGGGTATCGACATTGCAATTCTCAACCTGAGGGATCTACACCACTTAAATCTTCTTAAAGTATTGTATGAAGCTCATCACACTTTCTAGGTACATAGCCATATAGTTTTCTCGGTGATGTGAAATTGTTCACCTGACTTACTACCAACTGGGAGTCACTGTTCATGCTCAACCATTTCACTTGCATTTCATTTGTGAGTCGCAACCCGACCAACAATGCCTTATACTCGTCCTCATTGTTGGAGGCCTTAAATTTGAACCTTAAGGCACAATTTAAATGATGTCCATCTAAACTATTAGTATAATGCCTATGCCTGACCCACATTCGCCTGATGCCCTGTTCATACACAAAGTCCATGATTGAGGTTTTACTTTGACCTCGTCAACCTCCATTACCGAGCAAATTATTAAATTATGAAACAAAGTCGGCCAAATCCTGCTCCTCTACCGATGCCCTAGGCTTGAAGGTGGCCTTAAATTGACTTAGCTCAATGGACCATTTCATTAATCTTCCTGAATCTGGCTTCTACAAGACTTGCTTTAGTAGGTAGTTGGTGAGGACATTAATATTGTGGCTAGGAAATATGGCCCCCAGCTTCTTTGAAGCTACGACAAGAGAGTGTCAATTTTTCATGTCGGGGTATCGGGTATCTTTATCTTTAAGTGCTTTGCTCATAAAATAAATTAGTAGATGCTACTGACCATCTTTTCTAATCCACACCGATCTCATTGCATTTTTAGAGACAACTAGATAAAGAAGTAGTTCTTCGTCGTGCTTCAACATGGAGAAGAACTGGGCTCAACCGAGGTACTCTTTAAGAGCTTGGAAGGCCACCTCACATTGTTTTGTCTATTGAAATTTTTTCGTTCTTTGATCATTTTGAAGAAAATGAGGCATTTATCAGTTGACCTTGAGATAAACTAGCTGATGGTAGCTACTTTTCCAGTCAAGCTCTTAACTTATATAGGCTTCCTAGGTAGCTTTTTCTAGGGGTGTCTTGATCTTTTCTGGATTGGCTTTTATCCATATCTGATTAACCATGTAGCTTAGAAAATTTATTGACCACACTCTAAATGCACACTTGAGGGAGTTCAACCTATTTGATATTTTTCATAATTTTATTTATTTATTGTTGTTTTGCAAATGGTTTGCCCCTCGAAACGGGGCTCGGGGGTGAAAGGAAATTTGATTCTCGTATGTGAATAGGTGTGTGTTGGAAGAGTTGCATCTGTTGAAAATCAATAGTTTTTTCCAACAGACATACTTATTCATCCCAATGGACACTTCCTCCTTATTTATTGTGGTTATTACCAATTGTAGAATAATAATAATAATCAATTCATTCTTCTTCTTTCGTTTTTCCTTGTTATTATCAGTTTTTTCTTGAGTGTTTTCTTGGTTTGATCAAAACGTCACATTTTGAATCAAACACCTCCATTGTATCCTGAAAAGAAATTTTCATTACAACCTCTTTGTGACTTCGTTGGATAGAAGAGAAACATTTCTTAAAAGATAACATTTTTTTTTCGTGCCTTGGAGTTCATATTCAGATTTAATTTCCGTATATTTTTCCAACACAACCTCATTTTGTATTTCCTGCAATCGATGATTATAAACTCTATGCTTAAAGTGATTTTTTTCTTCGGGATTAGGCTATCACCAGTAAACCCAAATAAGGGGTTGGGAGTTGGAATGAGTGGATGATTAACTTTCATGTGGTTAAAAGTTGAGCCACACATTGTATTGGCTTAGCTCCCATTGTCTATAATCTATTAGAATCTTTTTTAGACTGTTGCAAGCTATCGCTACTAGCACAACCAATGCATCACAGTGTGAGTAATAACTTTGCTTCTTCATATGAAAATACCATATGATGTGTTGAGTTTTTTCTTACTTTTGAAGGTTGTTCATATACAACAAAGCTACTCACGGGTAGATTCGTAGCCTTGTCAGGCATAGTTTCATTGTGAGTTCATTGTGCTATTGCCTATATAAGGCCCTCCAAAGATGGCGTTTTCTCGACTAGATCTTGGCACAATTTAGGTTAATTCTCTGTCCTCTTTTCTCTCTACGCCTTGGCGACTGAGCCCCTTCATGATGGCTGGTGGTGCCTTGGGTAGAAGAGCTTTTTCAAGCCTCTCAACCATGAGTGAACTTTTATATTACCATGTCAATAGAAAGTGAACATCTGAGCAATCTTTCATATCATTATCATGGCTACGATGGTACATGTAATATTTGGTCGGCGACACATCCTTCTTAGGTTCATAAGCTCGGCTTATCCTTGCAATGTTCTCTATGCGGGTTGGCTTTATCTCGTGGATGTAAGCAGCCAACCAATGCTTTCGATCGAGGCCTCTGATGAGACAGCATTGGGACTTTGCCTTGGTAATCCCACCAACCCTGTTGTCTTCGATTGACCCTTTGTCAATTCTCAATCATTTTTATAGTATGAATTTTTGCCTTAATCGTGTCGACTAGCTAGTTAAAAGTATGAGTGGTGTTCTCCTACCCTTTGGGGGCAGGATGTTAAAGCCCACCTGCTGACATGGGTAATGGGCAGTCCATTTTGGGATTTTAACTTCACAGCCCACATGCTGACACGTCAGCAGGTAGATTTAACATCCTGCTCCCAAGGGCAGGAGAACACTACTCTTAAAATAGAGAGTTATTGATCTACACTTTTCTCCAAAAGAGGTCTCCATTTGTAGTCCTGACATGAGAGCGAACAATGCAATCTTGTTTGACACATTGTCAATTGCTATAATTTCTTAGTTGAACCTGCTCATACAACTCTTCAGATAATCTTCTTCTTCTTGTCGGGTCGACATCGACTTTAAATCTGCTACTTCAATTTGGGCCAGCTACAAATACTTCTTAGCTATAGCTTGTTGTATCATTTATTTACCACATCAGAAAAGGGTCAGGTGAAAGACCATACAATTTAGTGTGACGCTGACTCCTAAAAAGTTCATCTTGGTCTTGTAGGTGTTCACGTAATCGGTGAAAGCACCTCTTCTAGTATAAGTGGGCATCTTAGGAATTTTGAAGTGTTTAGGGATGTATACTTTCTTCAGCTGCTAGAAGAAGGGTAAATCTTCATTATCATCATCGCTTCCCATGAGAGGATCTCCAACTCTCTTCCTCTACCTAGTCCCGATATAAAATATCATCATATTCATTATTTTTTTGGAGACTCAATCCTCTCTTCTCTAGCATTTCCTCTGTGGATCTCGTTCAGCCGAGGTTTGACTTGCTCCCAACCTATTGTAAACAATGCCAGACTAGAAGTTCTCTATTTTCACTATTGTTAGTATGGGTCATGCACAGACGTGTCCATAGAACGACTCCTAGATAGACGAACCCTATCATCATGGGCTTGCCTTCGTCATTTGGGTTAATTAAAAGTTGTCTCTTTGGTCATTTGCCATGCGTCCTCTGAGAGTACTGTCGACTCGCATGCATCTGGGCAGTGGCGGAGCCAGATATTTTAAGTTAGGGGTCCTAAAATAGTAGTGGGGAGGGGAAATCTTTCTCCAACTATAATTACTGAACCTATTTTTATGAGGATATAATGTTTTTTTATGGCAATTCGATCCTTCGATTCAACAGAAGAACTCAGACGACATGATTTGAATTTCACGGATGAGAAGACGTGAAGTCCAATGGCAAAAGATGATGTATATGAATCCATTTTTAGCCTTCTTTGTTTAGGTTATTTATCTTTGTTTAGGTTATGAAGTCTTTTCACAAATAACCACAATAAATAAAATATTTCTTAAAATACTGTCATCCTTTTTATTATAAAATTATTATTTTTAATTTTTATAACACTTTTTATTACATTTGTTGTTTTAGTTATAATAAATGTGTTACATTTGTTATTAACAAACATAACAAATGTAATAAGTGTTATACAAATAAAAAACAGTATTTTTAAAATAAAAAAAGTTAGATAGTATTTTTTAAATTATTTTATATTTTGTGGTGTATGGTAAATTATCACTTGTTATTCATTTTGGGTCTTCGTTATTTAGCAAATAAAAAAATTAAAAAAATTAAAAAAAATCAAAGTTGGGGGGTCATCGTCTCTCCCAGGACTCCCCTCCCCTCCGCTAGTGCATCTAGGCATGAAATATTGTGTGAAAGCATTGGCCTCAACCATCTCTCGCATGTAGGTGGCCATGTCAGCCATGTTCCTAGTCAAATAGGCCACAAACCTTTACCGCGATCTCGCATCCTCCGACGGGGATGCGCCTCGACTGGTTTTTCTTGTCTATCTTTTCTAGGTTCACATCTTCATTCAGACTTCCTTCACTTTCACTTTAGCTTAGGTAGGCTTTCTACTTACGTGTTCTTTCATTGTTTTGTGTGATTTTCCACATACAACGCAAATCTATTGACGTCAAAATATTACTGAGTCTAAAATCAGCAGAACCTGGCCACTTCTCCGTCCTCCCATTTAGTACTTGGACACTTGGACAACGTTAGAATGTAAGACCATTGTCCCGGTGGAAGGTGCAATTGTTGTATACAATCCGACGATCAAGTCAGATATAGAAAATTGTATGCTGAGAGCCAAGTTGACAGAGGTTTGGCTAGGATTAATAGATTTCACATACCTTGACTTTGTGGATTGTTTATTTATAGAGTTTAAGGAGCAATGAAGCATCTTTACCTCCTGGGCAGGCTCTTTTCCGCTCATAGGCTTGTAGCCTGCATGCGACCTACCGGTCTAGTTACTTTTCCGAAGTGGATGGTTGATAGGGGCCACTTTTGTCTACACCTCATGTAGATTTTCCTATAATAGCAATTGTCAAGATGAACCATCTAGTCATTCTTCTTTAGTATTGGAGCAATATGATGTTTGACAATCCAACTTAACGACCTGACACTTGGCTTATTTGGGAAGTTTTCTTGATAATTGGTGTTTGCGACCAAATATTTATAGTAGAGTATCTTTGGCTCACGCTCTATGTGTTGTCAACTTGCATTATTCCTCTCTAGACCCAGTAAGGTCGTCTGTGTGCTAGGGCGGTTAGCCTTGGCCTAGGCGCTGAGCTGCATGGCTTTAGATTTCAATGACCTTGATCGTTCTTTCTTTGATCCCTAGGCGAGCCAGTCCTAGTCTTATTGGGCGTTGGCACTGGCTTCGGCCTAGGCCTTAGGTTTTGTCTTCAAGCTGTTAGGTTTGTTGTCTTGGGACCCCATTAAGTGCTTCAGCCTACGCTAATCGCTAGACTCCAGGGGTCGACCTAGGTACTAGGCGCGTCAACCTAGGCTGAGGTCTAGAGTTGTTTGTTCTAATCACATGTGCTTGCTTGCTCATATAGGCTCTTTGGTGCACCAACCTAGGCGTAGCTGCGAGAGGGTCAGCTCATCCACGTGTATGTGTACAGAGCCTCCACATGGCGTCTACCTAGAGGTGTCAGTCACGTTAGGTGGGGACGTAACATAAATCATTTTACATGAGATGCAAAAGATCATGGATTATCGTCTTTGTACACATGTTTGTGCTATTTTCAGCAGTTAAATTCCATTGCTTTGGTGTTTCGGATGCAATTTACCAGTGTTTTGGATAAGTGAACTTCAAGTTTTTTCTAGAATTTCTCAAGTAGCCTTTATCTATATGTATCTTAAATTCATATATACAAGTCTCGTGTTTTGTTTTAAGTATGTTAGAACATCAAGAAGGCCAACAACACAGCTTCTTTATATGAAAACTAGAATGTAATATTTATTACTAAGACATCCAATAAGTTTCTACAAGAATGTCTCGTAATTGTAAAGCGACAAGGATCAATTACTGTGGTTGCATAATCTCATTTGTTCTTATTTATTGTCTGATTTTGCAAGGTTAAATACTGAATTATGTCAAAAATCCCTTGGTCGTGAATAACTCAAAAGGCAGTAATTAAATCTTGCATTCGAATTGACATATTGAAAGTCGCAATTAATGTCACAAATGAGGTTAATAACTCGAGGTCACATCTAGATAATTAAAAGTCATGCTTACTAAAAAATTCGAAATGTAGTCATCATATCTATCGAATTAAAAGAACACATTAAAATAGAAAAATTGATATGTATGTGGTCAATAACAGAAAGTGCAAATTGAAGCAAAATTTTAGAGTAGCGTACTGGAGAGAGAAAATTCAAATTTAATTTAAGATTATGTTAGTTGCCTTTCCATCCATATTTTATAGTTACTTAGTTTGATTGATAAAAAAATCACAGTTTTATAGAAAATGTATGAATTTTCCAATTAATGTAAATATGGAGTATTTTTTAAAAAGTCAAGAACAAGTAAGGTACATACCAAATTTTCTCTATTAAAAACTTAATACATCTCAATTAATTACTGGTCTAATATATTGTTATTTTCGTCTTAGGTAAAGTGTTTTGATCTTCATAATATTTTCATGTTTTTTTTGTGCGAACTGACCCAGGATTATGGTTCAGTGGATGGAAGATAGAATTACGTAAAAAATAATTTTAAATAAGATAATAATAATAATATTCCAAATGTATTACGTTTTTTACAATTGTATTTTATGACTTTTCATATTTTGAAGACATTGTATAATAGTCCCATTCTTGAAATTAAAGGCTACAAAGTACAATTCTCCACAACATCAAAATATTTTTCCTATTGTGAAATTGAAGCATTATATTGTTAGGGGTTTAGAGCAAGTGGGTAAAACTTGACATTGGCAATTTGACACCACAATTTTATGAATTGCATATGCACATAATCAATACACTCAATTCATAAACCTCAACACAAATCAATACGAGTAGAAAATGATGAAATTGGATATTTAAGCAAAATTAAAGCATTTACTCAAGAGCAAAACAAGCAAAAGTGCAAAATTCATTTAATACTCATGACTTATCAAAGAACAAAAATAACTATCAAAAAATAAATAATAAGATTAAGAAAGAGGAGCAGTAAAACTTACAAAATTTTGCTTCTTCAATCTTTTGTTCTTCTTACAAAATGTCGAATGTCGATTTTGATACTTAGTGCCAATTTGAGTTGGAATCGTACTATCGCAGTAGGTAAGGAGTAAGATGATGTTTGAGACTTGTGTTTATGATTAATTGGAGGAAAGTAACCAATTAAGTGGATATTATTTATATAAAAAAATATTTGTGATTACTGAAATTGGTCAAAAAAAAAAAAATTTGTGCAAATATGGCCAAAAATCGAAGGAGGTCCATTTTTATTACCCTAGCTCATTTTTGTTGTTTGTTTTTAGTCTTAAGTTAACCATTGATTCCCTAAAAGACTTGTGGATTTTGAATGCATACTACAATTTGGAGACTCATTATAGGCCTAATTTGTAGAAGGGTAATTATATTCACACTACAGTTTTTATTATCTACACCACGTTTTAATTGTTATTAAATATTCTCCAACCTTTGATATTTTGCAATTTATGTTTCTAACTTTTCTTGTTGTAATTTTTTTATTAACTTTCAATTAAATTTCAAATCTCGTCTATGATGACGATTTTTGTCCAAATATTATGCCAATGTACATTGAAATGGGGAATAAAATATTTTGTTAAAATTTTATATTTGTTATTTGTTTATTTATTTGAAAATACGAGAGGCATACAAATTTTTTTACGCCTCCTAATTAACTTCTTGAACATAAATCATCATCAAGATAGAGATAAGACCTACAAATTAGTAGGCTGGTGATAAGATTATGATAACAAAGTTGAGGACATAAATACATAATTAACAATAGTTGAAAATTTTCATTGCAATTAAAATATGGTGTAGTTAACAAATAATGTGGTGTGAATATAATTACCCTTAAGAGAATTTTGTCTTAGGCCGCGAAAATTACAAAATTGACCATGTTCATAGTTCTATATTTTCGTCCTCTTTATAATTCAAGAAAATGCAAATTCTCTCATTTCTATTTGTATGTCTTGTTGTTTATGTAAATGTTAAGCTTGGTACAATCAATTAGAATGAATATAAAGAATTAATTATAAAATTAGAGTAGATATATTATGTATGTAGTTGAATTAAAGTAGATAGTATTTTTTAATTTTTTATTTAAAAAAATATTATTTGAACTATATTTTTCAAGTTAAGCAGATAACATAATACATAGTCAATATGTGAGTTTAGAACGGATAAGAAAGATAGTACAAATAGTATTTTTTTAAATTCAAAACTTATAAGTACTATTCACCTTAATTCACCATAATACTATATACTTAGTTATATCTCTTTTAATTTTATGCATGTATAATTTCTTTTAGGATTTAATTCAATGCGGAAAACATAACTTTTGTTTCTCGTTTCTACTGAAAAATTAGCATTGTACAAGACATTTCTGTAACCTGTGGCAAACATAATTGGATCTTTTGAAAATATCGAGCCATTTATAAGGTGTTACACACGGGGCTGCTTGGCTACTTAAAAAAGAGGGAGTGTGTTGGCTAAAGACACTCCAATGCTTAAATTGGTTAAGGGTGGCTATTTAAGTTTCAATAGATCATATTAATTTCACTTACACTTGAATTTGACATTGACTTAATTGATGCTGATAGCTAGTAATTAAAATCCACTGAGAAATAAAATCGCAAATGAGGCAGACGAAGCAAAATTTAAGTGTCATTGAACTAAATGGAACTAGAGGTAAAATAGTACAAAAGTAAGGTGTTGTAATATTGTTCAATTTATATAATAAGAAGTGATTTGGAATTAAATATCTATAAGAGAACATCAAGTAGGTAGAAAAATACTTAAAGCAAAACCCGAAAATAAAAATTTTTAGCCAAAATTTTAGGCCCAGCCTCATTTTTTTGCTGCAGAGGCCATTTTATTGCACTAACACTTTGTACAAAATTTCAATGACCGTTGCTTTTGAATTTTTGGTAGCGTTTTGAAAGGTTATGATATTTTTTGGCTTGGTTTTGGCACACATTCGTGTTTTGGACTTGATAATCTATAAATATAGATAATTTTCATGTTGGAAATGCAATGATTAACATCAAATACATAAACTTACATCCAAATCAAAGATCAAAACTCAGATTTCATAAAGTGTTCTTCAAGTTCTTATTCAAGTTCTTTTTGCTTGATTTGAACTTGATTTAAAAGTGTTCTCCTACAAACTATTTGCCATTAAAGCCTTCAAGCACTCATCCTAGTGGCGGCAAATATCGTTTGAAGACAACGATTTCAAATTGTGTTCAAACCTTTCTTTTTGGTGGATTTACTATTTTCTTCTTTTGTTTTGTTATTCATCCTTCATTGTTCAACAATCTCAAATGATAACTTCGTGATGGAGAACGAGATTACCATGGCTATAATCAAAATGATGAATCAAGTCCTTGTGAGGCTTGATATGTTCGATTGAACTAACTTTACCACATGAAAGGACAAGTTGAAATTCTTCTTCACCACTTTGAAGATCTTCTATATTTTCGATCCGAATTTGGCACCATTGCCAGAACCAACTACAAATGATTTCGATGCAATAAGGGCAGAAAGCAAGAGACAATAAGACAAGTTTATATACAAATGACACATCTTGAATGCTTTCTCTGATTGCTTTTATGATCTCTACACAAACACCACTTCGGCAAGAGATATTTGAAATGCATTGTAAAATAAATACAAGGCCGATGAGGAATGTACCATTTTTTTTTTATTTCTAAATATTTCGATTTCAAGATTTTGGATAACGTACCTTTGTTAGGACAAGTACATGAGTTGCAAGTTATTGTCAACAAAATGAAGTCCATGAAAATTGAAATTCCTGAAACTTTCCAAGTTGGTGCAGTTATTGCTAAGTTGCATTATCATGGAAAGATTATAGGAAGAAAATTCTTTATAATTTCAAGGATTAATGGAAGGGATTCAAAAATATTTTTGAATTGAGAAAGAATCAAGGGCACAAAATGGGAATAAACATTTTCATGATGGCACTTCCAAAATCCATGCCGTGGATCAAGCTAACAAATCAAATAAGGATTCCATGAATAGGAAATCATCAAACTCCAACAAAGACAACAAGAATAAGAAAAAAATCAAAATTTATTATTATGTGTGTGGCAAACCCAGACATTATGCCCGTGAGTGTAGGAATCTCAAACAACCAAAACAAACACGAAAAGTGAACTCCATTGACACCGAAAATATTATTGCTAATGTAAGCATTGTCAATACTGTCAAAGAAAAAGTTCAAGGATGGTGGTATGATACTTGTGCCACTATACATGTTTGCTATGATATGTCTCTCTTGAAAAACCTATCAAGATGTGGATGATGAACACATTTAAATGGGTAATAAAGATCAATCCAAGGTTGTAGGCAAATGAAGTGTGGACTTACATTTCACATTTGGCAAGAAGATCACATTAATAATATTTTTACATGTACCGGATATAAATAGAAATCTTGTAAGTAGGAATTTGTTGAAAAAATCAAGAATTAAGTCCGTATATGAGTCGGACAAACTTATACTTTCCCATAATGGTGTATTTGTTGGAAAAGGCTATCATAGTGATGGAATAGTCAAACTTTGTTTTGTTGAAAATGATATTAATAAAACTACAAATTTGAATTATGTTGTTGAGTCTATTTCTTTATGGCATGATAGAATAGGACATATTGGTTACTCTACTATAAAAAGAACGTTAAAAATTGAAATGATTTCATGTGAAAACATAGAGCATAATAAATGTAAATTATGTGTTAAGTATAAAATAATTAAGAAACATTTTTATAGTGTTGAAGGGACCTATAACTTATTAGACTTAATTTATTCTAATATATGTGAATTAAATAGAATGTTAACTAGATGATGTAATAAATACTTCATAACATTCATAGATGAGCATTCTAGGTTCTGTTATATTTACTTGATGAAGTATAATAATGAAGTCTTTAGTATGTTTAAGATATACAAAACTGAAGTAGAAACCCAATTAAATAGAAAGATTAAAATTTTTAGAAGTGATAGATGAGTTGAATATTTCTCTAATGAATTTGATCTTTTTTGTGAACAACATGGCATAATACATCAATTTAGTTCTCCTAGAACACTCGAACAAAATGGTTTTGCTGAGAGAAAGATTAGGACATTAGTTGAGATTATAAATGCTATGTTATTAAACTCTAAGTTGCCATTTAATTTATGGGGTGATTGTTAAGTGCGTGTCATATAGTTAATAGGACCTTCTAAAAGATTTAAGGTTTCTTCATACGAATTGTGGAAAGGAAGAAAACTGAATATTGGTTATTTCAAAAATGTGGGGGTGTCTTGCTTATTGCAAGAACACAGATTCTAAAAGGACTAAGTTAGGTCCTAGAGGGATCAAATGCGCTTTTGTAGGATATGTTTAAAACAGCAAGGCATATCGTTTATTAAATTTGGAAACTAATGTTATAATTGAATCTCAAGACGTAGAGTTTTTTGAGAATTTATTGTCTTCGGATGATAATTCTTTAAGGAAATATGAAGTGGAGACTCTAATTCTACAAGATCACAAGTAAAAATACCTTCCAAGGATGTTGATACAAATGAACTTCGTAGAAGTAAAAGAGCTCGAAAAGATAACGTGCTAGGACCGGATGAAATTGATTCTCAACTTATTTCCTTCTATTTGGTTGAGAAAAATGAGAATAGCGTCACAAGAACTACTCCATATGTTCTTCAAGTGGAAACCGATTCTAAAACTTATCGAGAAGCAATGTCATCAAGAGATAATATCTTTTGGAAAGATGTTATAAATGATGAAATGGATTCAATAATGTCAAACAATACTTAGGAATTAGTCGATTTACCACATGGCACAAAAACTATAAGTTGTAAATGGGTATTTAGCTAGATTAGTGGCCAAAGGGTATCGACAAAGGGAATGAATAGATTACTTTGACATGTATGCACCAGTTGTACAAGTAACCTCGGTTAGGATTTTATTCGCATTAACTTCTATTTATAATTTGCATATACATCAACTGGATGTTAAGACGACGTTCTTAAATGGGGATCTCGATGAGGAGGTTTATATAGAACAATCGGAAGGTTTTGTTCTACTTAGAAATGAATATAAAATATGCAAATTAGTAAAATCATTATATGGATTAAAACAAGAACCAAAGAAATGGCACGAAAAAATTGACTTAGCAATAATATCATTTGGATTTAAACATAATGTGTTGATAAATGTTTATATTCAAAAGTTTGTGATAATTATGTTGTGCTTATTTGTTTATACATGGTTGACATGTTAATTGTAAGTAATCAAATACAAGGTATAAAAGAAACAAATATGTTTTTATCTTTTACATTCAATATGAAAGATCTTGGTCAAGTCATTTGATAAGTGGATAGTTTCAGCACTTATTCTTTTCTTAAACCCTATCCTAGGTTATAAATGCTAGTTGCCACAAAAAGGAGGGATGCGTTTTTATAACTCTTAATAAAGTTCTAATCATTTGATCAAGTATCTCTAAAAGTGACAAAAATACTGCAAGAACTTTACCTATATGAACTTTGAGGTGGTGCCGCCTCAATAGAGAGTTGGAGTTTATCTTTTAAAAGTTCATGAATAGGAAAAGCGCAAGGCCTTAAGAGCACTAAACGAGATAGTGTAGAACTTGGAACACATGATACTTGTGTGTGTGATTTCATCGGTATCATCACAAAGAACAACATGTTCAAAGCTTTCATGTTACTTGAGATTTCGATGATACTTTGTGAGATTTACACTAAGGTTGGATTCAAATCGAAAGATATCTATACTTTATGCATAAGCGTCGTTAAATTTGAGTTTGAGTTCATTATATAATTAAACAAGTGGAAGATTATTGTAATATTGTTCAATTTATATAATAAGAAGTGATTTGGAATCAAATATCTATAAGATGATATCAAGTAGGTAGAAAAATACCCAAAGCGAAAACTCGAAAAAAAAAAAAGAGCCAAAATTTCAGCCAAATTTTGTTAGGCTGGGCGTTCATTTTTTTATTGCACTAGGCGAATGCCCAGTACAAAATTTCTGTGACCATTTCTTTTTAATTTTTGGCAGCGTTTTGAAAGGTTTTAACATCTTTTGACTTGGTTTTGGCACCTATTTGTGTATTGGACTTGATAATCTATAAATATAGATAGTTTTCATGTTGGAAATGCAATGATTAACATCAAATACATAAACTTACATCCAAATCAATGATCAAAACTTAGATTTCATAAAGTGTTCTTCAAGTTCTTATTCAAGTTCATTTTGCTTGATTTGAACTTGATTTAAATATTATTTACTCTTGCGAACTATTTGCCATTAAATCCTTCAAGCACTCATCCCGGTGGTAACAAATATCGTTTGAAGTCAGCGATTCCAAATCGTGTTCAAACCTTTCATTTTGGTGATTTTCTGTTTTCTTCTTTTGTTTTGTTCTTCATCCTTCATTATTCAACATAAGGCAACTCTACCAACCCAAGAATGGGCCGAAGCTAGTCAAGATCGACCAACACCATGTATGGCTAGTCGACCTCGACTAGTCCCGTGTCGAATTGGTTGAGATCAAATGGCTACCCACATGTCCAAGCCACTGTCCACATGTTCTAATTACAATTTCAAAATAACTCTTAGATTCACTCCATAATTTAAGGAATGGATATAGATGCGTGTCCCTCCCCATCTCGTGGTCAAAAATAAGACATAGAATCCAAATTAGATCCTTGTGCCATGTCATCAAGGTAATTTCTAGTATGTAGGGTTTGAGGATGAATGTATTTCTCTACATTATTGCAGCCTTTATATTTATATATTGATTCTCATGTTGGAGAAAAAATCGAAAAGAGTTCTTCGCCTTTTTTCAAGTCATCAGAATATCGGAGAAGCAAAAACGAAGGTACTAACTCATACACAACATGAGTATTTATAAGATTTTGGATAATGGAGGTTGGTGAGGTTTACCAGGCTTTTATCAAGTCCATGTCTAGTCACATGTCTGTCCCACTCTTGATAATTAAGGTGTATTATGTTGAGGTAGTTGATCCAATTTTGTTGATGATAGGACAAGAGAAGTGTTCAACCAATCATGGTTTGATACCAAGCTAGAACAAATTGAGGTCAAGATTTGAAAAAGGCCGAGGAGTCGGTCGAAGAACTCGTGGCTAGGCTCAAACTAGAGATCGACAATTTGACAACCTTGGAAAGTGTAAGAATTAATGTCTAGGTCCAATTAGTTGGGTTAGACTTAATTGCAAATGGGTCAAATTAATTAATTAGTTAATTAATTGAGCTAATTTGTTGTGGGCCTGCACAGTTCTAATATGACTAGAACTAGGTCCAGTTTTAGTATGACTAGAACTAGGGTTGGGTTAACCTATAAATACTAGGACCATAACAATTTATGTAATCAAAAGAAAATTTGTCTTCATTACTTGCTAACACAAGCAAGAGACAAAATCCAATACAATTACTCTCAAAGTTCAACTTTCATCTATTTTTTATCTAGAAGTCTTAATTTGTTCTTGCTGTGTGGATTATCATTGGAGGCTGGACAATTGGATAGCTGTGGATTTGAAGATTGTACTAAGATAATCAAATTCTACAGTGTTCATCGATGTAAATTTTTATCATGAATTCTATCTAAGTACAAAGTTGATATTGCTTATAGAAATTGAAGATTTAATTTCTGCTTTGTTCATGTATACGTCAATTCCTTATAGCAAGAACATGCTCAATGCTTAATTAGATAAAATATGTTATTTATTACTTATCGACCATGTAAGATATTGGTATAACAAGGTCACCTTGAACTTTTAGTGACAGAGCTAAAAACGAGTCCAAACATTAACAATCATAAGAGAATTTACACTCCAGCTTTGCGTAAGTCTAGCAAGGCCATTCATCCTCATCGGAGATACGATCTCCTGATTACCAGTTATGCATTGCTAATCAAGGAATATAAACATACTACTTAAACAGAATTGAAGTCAGGTATTGACTCACAGAGATGGCAGGAAACCATATAATTCGAGATGAGCTCCACGTACGAAAACAAGGTTTAGACCTTAGTTGATCTACCTAAAGGGGTAAAACCTATATGTTGTAAATAGGTTTACTAGAAAAAGGTAAACATGCATGGTAATGTTTATACTTACAAGACAAGATTGGTCGTGAAGGGTTATAAGCAAAGATAATGAATTGACTTTGACGAAACCTTCTAATCAGTAGCCATGTCTAAGTCAATTTGGATTCTACTTACGATAGTAGCATACCATGACTATAAGATCTAGCAAATAGATGTCAAAATTGCATTTCTTAATGGGAATCTTAGCGATGATGTGTACATGACACAACACAAAGGTTTTGAATACACATAGTCAAACAAGGTATTCAAACTATATAGACCCTATATATAGATTAAAGCAAGCCTCTCAAAGCTGAAATCTTCAATTTTTATGAGACAATTGAAATGTTTGATTTTATCAAGAATGAAGATAAATTGTGTGTATTTAAGAAGGTTAGTGGCAGTGAAGTTGTATTTCTAATTTTGTATGTGGATAACATACTATTATTAAGAAACGATGTTCCCATGCTGAAATCAGTAAAATTGTGGTTATCTAAAAATTTCTCCATGAAGGATATGTGAGAGGCAGTGTACATTCTTGGGATAAAGATCTATAGAGATTGATCTAAAACAATGATTGGCCTATTTCAATCTCACGTACATAGACAAAATCTTGAGAATATTTAGTATGGAAGATTCCAAGAGAGGACTCTGTCCCATCGGACATAGGATCTATCTCTAAAAAGAGATATGTTTGAAAACACATATTGAGAAAGATCACATGAATATAATTCCTTATGCATCAGCAATAAAATCTATCGTGTATGCCATGCTATATACTTGAAAGGATGTTTCATATATTTTGAGTGTCACACACAGGTTTCTAGCCAACTCTAACGAGAAATATTGAATCGCAGTTAAGAACATCCTTAAGTACTTAAGAATGACTAAAGACATGTTATTGGTGTATAGATGAAATGAACTTAGAGTTCAAGGATATGTCGATGCCAGCTTTCAGTCTGATAAAGATAATAAAAAATTCTAATCAGGATATGTATTTTACTTTAAATGGTTATGCGGTCAGTTGGAAAAGTTCCAAACAAGAAACGGCCTCTGATTTAACCACAAATACCAAATATATAGCTGCTTCAGAAGTAGTAAAGAAAGCGGTCTAGAAGTTTATCACTAAACTTGGAGTAATTCCTTGCAATATTGATCCAATACATTGTATTGTGATAACAATAAAGCCATCGTGCAAATGAAGGAACCCATGTCTCATCAATGACCCAAATATATATTGAGGAAATATGATCTCATCATGGAGATAATCTTGAGAAATGACATAAAGATAGAATGGGTCTCGACATACAATAACGTAGTAAATCATCTGACAAAGTCGTTGTCCCAGTACATGCATGATGGCCATGATAAGTCTAATGGTATTAGATACCCGAGTGATTGAATCTAGTTTGTATAAGATATTTTTTGATAAACTCTTTGTTAGACAATGATGTGTATGAACAATATTATTAATTAAATGTTTGTCCACATTTTAATGGTAGATGTGTTATTATTTATTTTATTATTTAAAATAATAGAGTTCGAAGAAAAGTTCATGATAATTTGTTAATTACAAGTTGTTAGGGATGGCAAAAGTGCACGGGCCCCTCGTCGGCCCTTCGATCTAGCTCGTGAAAGCCCGACCCATTATGGGCTCACTACAAGAAATATATACTTTTCCTACAAAATTTCTGCAAACAAATTGAGATTTGTCTACAAAGTTTACTTTTTCCCACAAAAAGGATATTTTGTAGGGTTATGTGTTGCTCCAAAATTTTCAAGAATAGGAGGACTTGTGCCTATGAATATGTGTATTTTTCTTGACAAAAAATTCGTCACGTAAGATGTATCTTTTGCCGACAAAAAAAATTAATACGTTTGTAGGCTAATATATAGCGGGGAAAATTCTCAAAATTTTCTTGTTTTTTGATCCCTACAAATCGAGTATTTGAAGGTAAAAAAAAAAAAAATTATTAGTTTGCCTGAAACTTGTGTGCATTAGCATTATTATTATTTTTTTCCCACCTAAAATGTAATGCCTCAAAATCCCGCACTCCCCACCCTTGTAGAAGTGTGAATCTGCTACCTCAAAATATTAACAGCCGCTTCCGTACAAGTGTGAAGCTGGTGGCCAAACCTCTCTCTCTGGCTCTTTGTAGAAGCAATTGCCCAAGCCCTCCTCCAAGAACACTGTAGAAGCGTTAGAAGCACACAAGAGGATAAAGTTAGGTTTGAAATCTCCTTTCTTTTGATTGATTTTTAATTGTTGATGAGCTTTGAATCTCTTGATTCTTATTCTTTTTGGTGGGTATACCTTAATTCTTATTAGGATTTTTCAATCAAGTATTTTGTTTCATATAATAGGGATTTTGCTCACGATTACGGATTTTCGATTCTGCTGCCAATTAGTAGATTTATGATTCTGCTACCAAAAATGGGGATTTACGATTGTTGATTTAATGGGGATTCTTATTCCTTTTGATGGGGATTTTCGATTTTGCTACCGATTAGCTTGGTGAATTTTTCTGATGTTTGGGGATGGGAAGGTAGTTGTTTTTTGGGATTAATAGGTACTAAGAAAACTATTCGAGAAATTTTTATATTTTTTCAGAATCTTGTTTGTTCTTGAGTATTGGATTATTAAGGTGGATTGGACTTCAATATTTGAAGGTTTAGACCGTGGTTTGGCTCGCTCAAGCAGAGAATGGTGGCTAGTTTGAGTCCCGTCCGAGAGAAGTTATATAGTAGTCTTCTGAATTGATAATCTAGACTAGTAGTGAATTAAGATATATTATTGATACCCTTAGCAGATACCATTAGCAGATTATTGATACCATTAGCATATTAATGGTTAACAAAGGCAGAATTCATGATTGTTAAAAATATCTATTGCAAGTAGATAGCTCCAGTCCTAACAAGCAAAGCTAAGTCAAAGACGGAGAGTCTATGAGTTTCATGAGCATCTCTTACCCAATTGAGTATGGATTGCTATATCTACAATAATCAGCCGCTAATCCTTCAAACTTATCAAATTTTAATATCCAATACCTCAACAAGAAAAAGGCTATCCTCTGCATACTTCATGAAACAATTTGTAATACTTCATTTCATCTAACTTCCTCAACTTTTCCTAAAGAGAATGAATTTTTCTTTGGCAAGAGTATTTAACTTAAATAGCTAAAACTATATTCAAATGAAATTTCATAGCAGTGAGTACCAATAACTTAAATCCTAGGTGAACCCTCATATTATATCAAATGAAACATCAAGCCAAGTTAACAATACATATACTCCTGATGAGCGTTGGATATGTATTATTCTTACTACAATGCTGTCAGGCAGAAATGGCAAGAAAATTAAAAATTATCATTTGTTAACCTAAAGTCAGTAAAATTTCCAAGCTTGGGTTGATAATTGATTGTTGCTTAGGACCAAAGGCTATAAACAAGTCACGTGTATCGAACGGGACAAAAGTCACCACTTGTAACATGAATAGAGACTCGGAAGGGAATGATGAAGATCAATAGCTTTTATACTTGAATTTGGTTCACCATTTTGGAGTGTGGATGAATTATCAACATGCAACCACTCTGCCTCAAAAGTTGTAGATGGCCCAGAGTTGGACAAGTTAACAATACATAAGTTTAAGTTATAAGCAAATAGTAAGTATATAAGTAAACCTGATTTGGAATGCCTTTCCATCTTATTTGTTCGATGTATCATTAAAGTAAACCTAATGTATTCTCATCTTGTAAACTATTAAATTATTTATCTTTTGAAGACAATTTTTTTGTTAACTTTATTATTGCAGTATATTATGTTGTTAATACATGCTTTCTACAGAGATCTATTCCTCGTCGATGGATATTTGGAAATATAACAGGGTTTTATTATCATGATGATGGCGAGGAAATTGCTACATGAGACAATATAAGGAGCAATCACGATTGCTATTACTTGCCAGCCTAAACATGTCTAAAACTCTTTTCCAGGTTCTTGTAAATCCTTTGGTATTTGGTAACTTTCCAATCTTTTGCAACGATCCATGCTATTAATTTTGTATTGATCTACTATTGTATTGTACTTAGTCTTATGTTATATGGAGTGACGACAACATTCATATTTTCACGTTTGTATTTGATTTTGAGCGCAGACCCAGAGAATGCTAGGAATGGTGCCCGCACAAATAGTTTGTTTTGTTCCATCCATAACGTTCATTTTTAATCTTTATTTCTATTATCACTTCTCGAGCTATGACATTGCTAACTGGTAGATTTGAAGGATCTCTCGAGGCAGACAGTTGTAGATGCCAAATATTCCACAAAGTGGTCAACAGGCTATAACTCAAACTCTCCCTGGATTGCTCCCACTTCCATCGAACAAGATGCATTTGAAATTTTTGTCCCATGCACAGGAAAGTCAAGTCTCTTCTGCCCATCCTAACCAAGATCCATTACTCCCACAATTTCCTACAAAATCTCAAATTCGGCGTCCACGCCTAGCCAAACCCAAGTCATACAAGAAGGCCAACTCCCTAGTCCCCCGCGATACCGGCATTTCTATTCTACATAGCAAGGTCATGATCTCCCACTTTTTCAGCACCAATGGGAAGGACTTCATTAACAGCTTCAAATTTTAAATTTTTGGTGCTACAATCATGAACTGAGATTATTTTTCCATTCAATTCCTTTAGAACTATTCACTTGTTGTTCTCATTCTCTGAATTGTATTATTTCTTTATTGAATAAAAAGTTTTGATTAATATATTAAATATCTTTTAGGAGCTGTGGAAAGAGTTTTGAATTGCAGAGCTTCTTTCAATTCAAATTCCAACGAAGGTAAGTTACTACATCAATGATTGACTCCTTTTTTGTTATGTTCTACTCTGGCTGCTTTTGGTTATTCATGGCTTGTTTTATAAAATAAATTGGGTCCACATTTTTTTAGATGTTCTATTTTTAATTTGAATATGAATGGTATAAAGGTTCGTAATTGCATCTTATTTAAATGTGAGTAGAGGTAGAGTAGTTGTAATGTTATTGATCAAGGACACGATTTAATGAAAAATTGACATCTTCAAGTGTACATCTTATGCCAATATGTGAGAGGTTTAGATAGGCAACCTTTCCATCAGTGTCGCAGCGAATGCCAACCCAGTGGCACGGGTTGGTTTCAACTCCTCAGGAGCTTAGGAAGTACTGGATTTTTTTTTGACAAGGCTAACTTTCCATGTCAAAAGAGTTTCTGCTTTAGAATCAACACATTTCTTGGATGCATCAGAATGAAAAGTAAATATTTAGTGGAATTTTACCCTTAATTTGCTTTATAGGATTCTATTTTAAAAATAAAGTTCAGCTTTATGTTATATCTCTTACAAAGAATCTACTACTTTATTTATGTAAAAAAGCTGCTGCTTTATATTATATCTCTTGTACACTTTGTTTTTGTATGCTATTTAATATGTTTTTGTGGGTTATTTTAATTTTTTGTAGGATGAAGTGCTTGCTAAAGCTGATGAATATCTTGTAGAAAGAGAAAATGAGCAACTTTTTCCCGAGGATACTCCTTGGGAGGAGATCCATGTTGACTATCCAGATGCTGGACTGAAAATCATAATCTTCGTTCTAGGTGTGAAGTTCGGACGTCAAATTCGTGAGGTTGGGATATGGTCCTCTTACTTCTTCCAATGTGCACCATATGGAGAAGGAGCTGGAATAAGAACGTCTCCGCTCAAAAGGCATCTAATATAGCTCGAACTAAAATAGAGCAAAGAATGAAAAGCAAGTTGAATGTTGTTGGGAAACAATTAAATTCTACACTACAATCTTGGCATCATTCTATGCAACAACTATGTAGTGAAGTTCCTGGTTTCGTTCTACCACCATTTACACCATTGTCAATAGATGATGATGCTAATGAGGAAGATGATGTTATTGGGGATGAAGAGAACGGCTTTGATGAGGAGAACAACTTTGGGGAGGACGAGTAGCATATCTAAAAAATAGGATAAAGAGTTATATTTTTTTTATTAGATGTATTAAAATAGATAGAGAGCATGTTTGCTAAACTCTTTTTAAGTTTAGACGTAACCATATACACGTAGTGAATTGTTTTTATTTGTATTTTAACCTGAGTTCAATATTATATTGATTGACACTTATCAATGTCTTAGTTTAATTTATTGTCTTTCTGCATCTTTATATTATTTTCAATAAGGTAAAAAAATTTATATAATATAAATAAAAAATTAAATATATAAAAATGATTTAAATTCTCTCTACATATTCTATCATTGTTGAGAAAAATAATATGCTTATTCCACAAATACGCTTTTCCAACAAATAATTATTTGTAGAGAGAAGTAGGTTTTAGATCACAAACGTTTTTTGACACAAAATAATTTTTGCCTTGCGCCTACAAAATTTGTTTCGTGGGCCAAAGTAACTTTAGCAGATGAATAATTTTGTCGAAAAAGAACTTAGACGACAAATTGTATTCGTCACTAAAGGATTTGTAGGGAGAGACTCTAGCACACAAATATCATTTGTTATCTTATACCATTTCTCCACGATGTTTACCCCACAAACGTCCCTACAAAAAAAAATTTGTCGGGAAAGGTTTTTTCCCACAAAAAATAACTTTTCCCTACAAATTTGTTTTGTATGCATAACATAAATTTTTTGTAGTGGCTAAAGAAATAAAGACGCGTGAAATTTGGATCAACCCACGAGTTAACCCGTGAAAAATAATTTTTTTGCATAAATTATTATTTTTACCATTGAAACTCAAAAAGAAAAAAAAATTATTCACGGCCCAGGACCGGCACATTGCTCGGTGGTCCGGGCCCTATTTTTCTTGATGGGCCGAGTTGGGCCCATCTTAGCAAGGCTCGGGCCATTGCCATCCCTACAAGTTGTTATGATTATGAGATACAAGTTATAAATAATTTATTGGTGAGATATCATTATTTATAGTAATAATGAGATACGTATATCATTATTATGGATGGACTATCATGTATTGCATTTCTTTCGACAAAAATATATGATCTAACGAGCTAAGATGTAGATGGATATTTGAATGAACATGTGAATACATTGTTATGAGAACATGACATTGCATGGCCCGCTTGGAGATTCCACATGAATAATTATCCAAACGTCAGTGATAAATCTCTAATATGCTATAGTGGATTTGGTCATTTGACTTAATGACATCATAGAATCTTATGGGATGACCGCTATACTTTGACGAGCATTTGATAAGACCCTAAGATTATGAGTCAGGAAGACGTCGTACATGTATAGTGAGAATCATATGAGGGTTGTGAATGTCCAATATGATGATTCGTCACTCTTGAAAATAAAGAGATTACAACATGTATTTTACCTACTTAAGTTTATATGAATTTTCTCGGCCGGAGTAGAGTTATGAGCTGAAAATATTTCAATCATAACTAGATTAGATCAACGAAGAGTTGAGGTAAATAATATAATTGGTTAAAATGAAATTGACGCTGATCTATATCTCTTAGCCAACTATGTTATATTGATGAAGGAATTATATTTCTACAGTAACCGCACATATATTGGTTTTGTCATACCACAAGATATTTTTCTTCACATGGATTGCCTTGTCACATTGCTAGATGTCAATCTTGGATGGCGATATGAATTGATCGATCTAGATAAATCAATTTGTGTTTGCCATCGTGAACACGAACGTAATGGGTCACACACAAAAGACGATAATTGAGTATCTAGAGTTGGATCTTGTTCAAGTGGGAGATTGTAAGAATTAATGTCCACGGTCCAACTAGTTGGGTCGGACTTAGTTGCTTATGGGTCAAGTTAATTAATCAGTTAATTAATTGAGCCTATTTATTGTGGGCTTGCACAGTTATAGTATGACTACAACTAGGGTTGAGTTAACATATAAATACTAGAGCTACAACAGTTTATGTAATCAAGAGAAAATATGTCTGCATTACTTGCTAGCACAAACAAAAGAAAATTTGTCTTCATTACTCTCAAAGTTCCGCTTTTATCCATTCTTGATTGTGGAATTCTAGATCTATTCTTGCGATGTGGATTACTATTGGAGGCTGGACAATTGAACAGCTGTGAGATTGAAGATTGTATTTTCAGCTAATCAAATAATCAAATTACACGTTGTTCATTGAGGTAAATTTCTATCATGAATACTATCTAAGTACAATGCTAATCCGACTTATAGAAATTGTAGATTTAATATCTGATGTGTATGTTTACCTCAATTTCTAACAACAAGAACATGCTCAATGCTTATTGAGATAAAATATGTTATTTATTACTTTTCGACCATATAAGATATTAGTATAACAAGGTCACCTCGAACTTTCAGCGACTAAGCTAAAAACGAATCCTAACATTAACAATAATAACAAAATTCAAAAGGAGGAAGCACGTTTAATTATACTATGTAGTGCCATAATTTTCAATAGAATATGAGACTTTTATAATGAAATCAATACAGAAACATAGGATACCTAGTCAAACAGGCCAACTGCACGTGCAACCAGATCATGAAAATTAGCCACATAATGCTTATTTCGATTTCTGGTAGGAAATCAAGGAGACAAGAAATAATGAAATGATTTTTTGCCATATACATAATTGATTTGATTGTACGAAAAAAAAAAAAATTTGATGCATCAATTTCTTGTTTCTACCAACAGCTGCACAAGGCTCCCATGCTTTACCACACATTTGCAACTAAATACTGCTTTCTCACACCATGTATAAAATTTTTTTTTAAAGAAAGGTAGTCGAACTGTCCAAGCTCAGAACAGTCAAACCCTTGTTAGACTCGGCACGGCCCTAGATAGGCCTGCACGATTTTTTGTAGCATGTGCATTTTTAAATTAACATTCTTTTTGGATCCACCACAGTGATTCGATACGGTTCGTGTCAATTTGGTCCTCAAAATGTCAACAAAAAAAACTTTAAAAATTTATAGAATATAAAAGTAAAATCGATAAAATAGAAAAGTAAAATCGAGCAAGGTTTTAGTAGAGTTTTAAAGAGGACATGCTTCTACGAGTGTTAGGAGTCACTCTTGGAATAAATAGCTCGTGACATGTTGTGAATTCTTGAATGTGTTAAGGAAGTTAATGCATCTACTCAACAATCTTCTTCCAATGTGGAGCAATTGGGTTTTTGAGTTTAACCTTTGGTTCTGAGAAATTAGTTAGTGTGTGTTTCCAATTAATTCAGTACAAGAAATTTAATATTTAACAACGAAAATTTTAGTTTTGTAAAAATCTTTTGACGATCTTTTTTTAACAAAACAATTTAAAAATGACTTCTTACGATAAAAATTTGCATTGTTAAAAATGAAATTTCTTGTAGTGATTATTAATCCATTATGTCCCCTTATTCACTAAACAGGCCGACAAACATATGCATTAATTGCTAAACAAACTGATTTAACAAAACATAAACAAACTGCTTAATTAACTAAATCCAAAGTGCAACTACCTAGCAAATTCCTGCTGGCTCTCTCATGTCATCAAAACCATGCAAATAGATAAGAATAGTGCATTATTATTAAAGAGACAGGTAACAAAATTTATTATTTATTTTATCTCATTCAATTTGCCATATATTTAACTACAACGAATAAGTTCACTAAACAAGGGTGTTCATGTCTTGAATGTTGCCAAAGCTGACTATTCATTTGATGTCAAGGACAAATGTAGCTTTAGATTTGATTGAACATAGATTTTTGGGGTGGGTTGAATTTATTTTGGACTAATTTTGTGAAGTAATACTTAAAAATAAGAAAATTAGATCTTTTACCTATTTATATTTAAGAAATTGAAATATACTAGTTTGTTTTAATATTTAAAAAAATATGACCAACCTATAAATTTCATCCATAATTACTACAACTGCAAAATTTAAATATTTTCAATTATGACATTGATTTAAATAGTTTCAATTATCACATTAATTGCAAGATTAAAGAAAATACATTCAATTAAAAGATATACAATCTACTATATCAGTCAAACCATTATCACTCACTGTCTTCATTTTCATCTTCCGCCAATCAATATATACCATAGCCAACCGCATGTACGTTTGATAATTTTATTTTAATTCTTCTTATTACCTCTAACCTTTTTTGTTTTTGTTATATTCTTCCAATAAAGCTTGATCAGTAAAAAAATAAATTTAATAGAGTTTTTTTTGAGTTTTTAATTCGAAGAATTCATATAAATAGAATTCTAATCCAACAAATTATAGTTTAATTCTTCTTTGCTCCAATGTTGGTTAATATGTTTTGGTTCTTGTAAATCTTGATCAGTTTTATTTTTAGTTGGAAGATTTCTTTTGAATGAAAAATTAGTTGGTGACTAAAGATTCTTTGAGCACTAAAGATTCTTTGAGCCAATTTGTGGTGGAAAAAAAGGAGGCTGATAGATTTATGTTGCTAGTAAATGTATTAATAAGTAAACTCTTATAGGAAAAAAGAAGGTAACAATATGTATTGGCATGCGGTGTCGGAGTTTTGGAGGAGGCAAAGGGTAGAGAGGTGGTGTGGTTGTGGTAGAAGCGATGATGCATATGGTGTTGAACAATATTTGTTAATGTAGTTACTACATATTGTTAGAAGAATTTTTAAGTTACACTCGTTACTATAATTTATTATTATCTATTTTTAAACAACAGACTAAAATTGCATATTGTTACTCTAACTTTTTATCACCCTCACCCTACATATACATACACCACCATATCTCTATTTGACATCTCCAGGGGTGATCTAACCCCCACCGTGGGGAAACCTTATAATTCCAATTGCTGATTTGGCATGGCTGACTGGGTTAAAATTTCCAAGTAGACAACAAATCATTGTCCAAAAAAAACACCCCCAACCCACCCACTTTCGATGCTTACTCTCTCCTCTCTCCACGAATTTCCCCCCAAATCGTGCCCTAATAAATCCCCACCCAATCGCCACGGCCTGTGAACGCCATCGTCTCGGACCACCATCGCCATAACGCCGCTGACTCCACTCTCTCTTCGCGCTGTGGGGCTTCTTTCGTGGACAGCCCTCTTCGCGCTTGCTCTGTCAAGCTGTGACCCACCATTTGCGCCAAAAGTGGTCCTTCCCGTCTACGCCACTCTTTGCGCGCTCTATCTGCTGCGTTATCGCCATCGCGTTGAACTTGGCAAGACCGAAATTTCATCTCTCATTGTGACCCACCATTTCGCCGTGACCCACTGTTTGTGTTTCTAGTACTGATAATTTTTGTACAGTTATCTGAGGGTGTAGTGAGACTGCGGTTTCCTACCCAATGATTTCATTGAATCTGAAATTTGCTCTAAATTTGTGATAATTTTTGGTACTGATAATTTTTACAGTTTTGTTATGGTTTGGACGTTTTCATCCAATCTGAAATTCGTGATGAATTTGTGATGATTTATGAATAATTCTGATGACTTGGGATGATTAGGAGTATTGTTGGTTGATTCATCAATTTTGCCTGATTTGTCATGCTTTGTATGAAGTAGAATTATGTCTCCATCTCCATCTAATCCAATGATTTGTCCAGTTTATTGTATGAGGGGAGAGGGAGATAGGGATATGATGCTAATTTGAGTAGTAGATCAGGCCCGATAATTTGATGAAGAAATTTGTGAAGATCAATGTTGTTGACTTGTTGTGATTGTTGGAATTCGGCAACTACAAAAATCAGTCCCGTATTTTGGCTTGGCAGCCCGGATGGCATGAGCGATGGGGTAGCCCATACGTTCATGCAACAGGTGTTTTGCAGCCATGGCGGTGCTAATGAATGTAGACTGAGAACATGATCTGAGCCTCCAATGAATATGTCAATTTGTAAAATAATGTATAGCGTGTGGAACTTATTGGTATTCTTGTGATATTGGTGTGACATTCGAATAACAGATAGGTAAGGATCGATATCTTCTTCTAGTGGAAATGTTATCCAGGCACGACTTAGATGTAGATGTGGTGGGTATATGAAGATACATACCTCACACTCCGAAAGGAACCCACACCGTCGATATTGGAGATGTCATAGTGTGAAGGTAATTGAGTTTTAATTTGTATTGTTTGGATTGTTTAATTGGATTGACTGGAATGATATTATATTATTGCAGGATGGTATCATGTGCGGTGCCTTTAGTTGGGACGACGAGGTTGAATCGAACTTTGGATCGCAGTTTGCAAGAACTGAACAAACACGTTCAGAATTTGATGAACTGAAGTGTAATGTGCAGAGCTTACTAGAGAAAGTAGATAAGCTAGAAAACAAAGTTCAGTCTTGTCGGCGTTTTAGAAACAGGGGTTACAATTGCGCAGATGTTGTAATTATTTCATGCATCGCCGTACTTGTGTTTTTTGTAATGAATTTGTTGGTGTAATTTTTAATGATAATCGTTCATGCATAATCGTTCATACAATTTTTGCGCAGATGTTGTTATGTGTACCACGATCAAGATGACAATATATTAGCAAACATGATCATTCCACATACAGAAAATCATATAAAATCACTAACAATTCATTGTTCCAAATACACAAAAATAGAAACATTGGCTAATAAAATACACACGATAGGATTGTTTGAATGACATAAGGTAAACAGATACAAAAGATTTGCTATAAACCAAATCTAAAATTCATTGCATCACTTGTCGAACTAAAAGCATTCGATGTGAAAGTGGCGTCCTCTCTCCAACTACCTTGCAGTTCATCATATTCATGATGGTGCTCGGGTATGGTTGGTACATGTTATCTACAAAAATAATGATATTAGTATAAATATAATAGTTTTATAAATAAATGGTAAAGCAAAAAATAATATGCACAGTTACTTATCATTAAATCTCGAGCAAGTTCTTTTGTCATGTCCATTTGCTCCACAAATTGAACATTGTCTACTCATTTTGGAGATCGCTTTCTCTTTTGAAGACTTCAATCGTTTTTCACATCCCTTTGCTCGAACAGCATTTGGATCTTGTATCTCTTGTTGGAACTCACGACTTTTAGAACTGGACTTGCTTTTACCGACATTTCCACCATTGTCAATTTGGTCGACTCTCAAATTCAACCTTTCAAACTCATCTAATAGAAACGTACTACGGGCATCTATTAATGCCGACTTATCTACTAACATAGATGCCTTGTGTGATAACAACCCATGTCGGCCCATTAAAGATTGGATAGATGAGTCATCCATGTTGGAAGGTGCATTAGTGTCGCAGACATTACCCATTTTGGCATTCTTTGTCCAACGTCGAAGTATATATTTTTCTAGAAGTAAAAGAACTTGTTTTTTCTTCAAAAAACATACCATGTGGCGACATGGATAACCTTCAAACTCGAAAGTTCGACAACTACATGATACGTAGTCATTTTTTGTGAAATATGTAACCTCCCGTGGCCGATCAACAATTTTGCCAAATTCATATCTCTGCACACTGTAAGATTTTCCACCGATGAAAGTTGATCTCTTTGAGCAAATGTATACATTACTCTTATCAACTCATCTCGAAACAACATGAACACCTTCTTGGTGTAGATTTCAACCATTTGGTGTTCCATCACAAGATGGACATCAAGCGGGTTGTTCATTTAGTTCAACATGGTTAGCAACTAGTTCTTCGTGGCGTTGATGAGTAAGTGCCCTATTGAACCTAGTAATGAATCCCATCAGTGAGTTCTTCTTATTCACGTACTTCTTCAGAAATGAGTGATCACTTTTAGATCGTTGGCTGCTAGACATTCCAAAGATGAATATGTGCATAACATATGATGGCACCCACAATTCCCCGGATGTCATACATCGATTGTAGCCATTCATTACAATGTAAGCTGTATTTACCATTGCATCATTCCACCGCTCCTCAAATTCGCCGTCTCCGAATTTTTGATAATGTTAACTAACCTATGGTAATTGTTCATTGTATACCATAGCGTTAATTTTCTCTCGAAAACTTATTTAGAATGTGCCGGATGTAAAACCTATGGAATGTCAACGGCAGGACTATTGATATTGCCTTCGCAATTGCAGCATCGATCAAGTAATAATCAGCGGAGAGCATGATTGGAGTTCGACTCCATGAACTTCGACAACAACCACACAAATGACTCGGTCGTTTCGTCGCTCAAAAATCCACACCCAAACACAACAGTCTGACCATGATGATTTACGCCTACGAAAGGGGTGAAGATCATTGAGTACCTATTGGTGTTATATGTTGTGTCGAACATAACGGCATCGCCAAAACAACGATAGGACCGTATAGATTCAGCATCGGCCCAATAACAACGATTCAACTTATTTGCTTCGTTTATCTTGTAGTCGAAGTAGAAGTTTGGATTTTTCTCTTTCTCAAATGTGAAATGCTCTATCAATGTTTCAGCGTCATGACCCCTTTGCTCTTCTCGAAGGTTTCTTTCATGGTTCATAATATCTCTTTCCACACACCCAATCGATGATGGACCACCAGAATCTATCTCCATAAGCCTTAATTGTTGGCATGTTAGTATATTAGCATCAGTAAATTGTTGAGTAAGTCCTTTCTTTGTAGTCGACACCGTCCGGTGAGATCTCAACAAATGAACTCGACTAGGAGTAGTAAGGGCATGATTGTGTTCTTCGATAAAGTTGTTAACTATCCACATCTGTCCTGTTTGTTGCTTGACTACACTTAATCTAGCACCACAGCCAACTCGTGTTTGCCCATGATTTTTTTCCTCAACACGCGGTACAGAGTCTTTAATTTTCCTCTGATATTTATCTTCAGTCTTCCCCTCCTTCGAACATACAAACATTTTCCAGTACATCTCACCGGTTATCTTATTCTTTTTACTATTCTCTATTCGTGTACTAAATCCAGCCTCCCGGGCATAATTATTGTAGAAAATGTATGCTGCCTTATGTGATTGAAATTCTTGTCCAGTTGCAGGGATACGCTGAACTGAAACTTGAGGAGTATACACATTGTCTGCACTTTGTGATTCCATTGCTCGAATTCTGAAACAATAAACATAAGAAAAAATCAATTATCGATACCGCTACTCATTCTGTATCCAGTTGCAGCCACTAGATATAATAAACATTGATGAATAGAAATTTCTAAAATTACAATAAAATATTAATCCCATTGTATCTAATTTTGAAATAAACAATGAATAAACCACTTTCAATACAAATGTACTGATTACATCCACTTAATGTTAATCCCATTGCAGACAAAAAATTAAACAATGTCGATTTTCAATTTTTGAATATACAGCCAACTCCCTGTCCCCTTGCATTTAATTTTGCAACAATCAACAATGATGAATTTCAATTGTTGTTAACATACTATCAGCTTTTACCAGTGTTAATCCCCAAACAATCATTACCGTGGGTCACAACACAAACAGTGGGTCACGGCGGAAATGGTGGGTCACGACACCAACAGTGGGTCACGGCGGAAATGGTGTGTCACGGCGGAGACGAAATTTCAGTGCGAAGTTCAACGCGTGGCAGTACAACGCGCAGATAGAGCGCGCAAAGAGTTGGCGTAGACGGGAAGGACCACTTTCGGTGCAAATGGTGGGTCATAGCTTGACAGAGCAAGCGCGAAGAGGGCTATCCACGAAGGAAGCCCCACAGCGCGAAGAGAGAGTGGAGTCAGCGGCGTTATGGCGATGGTGGTCCGAGGCGATGGCGTTCACCGGCGGTGGCGATTGGGTGGGGATTTATTAGGACACGATTTGGGAGGAAATTCGTAGGGAGAGGAGAGAGTAAGCACCGAAAGTGGGTGGGTTGGGGGTGTTTTTTTTGGACAATGATTTGTTGTCTACTTGGAAATTTTAACCCAGTCAGCCATGCCAAATCAGCAATTGGAGTTATAAGGTTTCCCCACGGTGGGGGTTAGATCACCCCGGTTGACATCTCTATTTCTCCTCCATTAACTTTGTTTCTTGATAAAACCTGCAGAAGAATCAACTGACAATTGAAAATCCCCATCGAAAAATATGCCCACATACCAAAATGACTCAAAGTCGTAGTTCTCAAATACACAAAATTGTAAAATCGTTTTAACTTTTCAATGTAAAATTGTTTTAATTTTTAAGAACAAATCCTAAATTTTTTATTCTCTATTCGAACCCAAGAATTTGCCCCAAGGACACTTTCATCTCGTAATGGTAAAGAAGCGAAAAGAAAAATCAAATCCTAATAAATCTTCCAATCCAGATTCTTCCAATGTTTTCAAAACTCTGTTTGGTGAAACTGTTGAAGAGAATGCCACTTCTCTTTCTCTTTTCTCGAAAAATAATCCATTCCGAAGAAAACCCCAAGAAAATAAAACCCAGAAACAATTGGGTTTAGGATCTGGAGAGAAAGACGCTGAAAATGAAGGTACATTGGGAACTTGAATTCTTCTTAGCTGATGGAGAAGAAGAAAAGAAAGAAAGTGAAGAATTTGATTTGGAATTATGATGGAGAGTAAGAAATTGAAAGATCTTGGTCCCACTCATAGGGGTGTGGTGGGAAAAGATGATTCATTTGAGTTGGGTATTTAAATAAAAAAATTTGTTTAGGATTTATTTGTAATTTTGAAAAGGTTAAGGGTCCAATTGCAATATTTTCATTGTATTTTTTTTGTTATCATTTTAATTTATTTAAGTCAAGGGGTAAAATTGTCATAGAATTGTCAGAATAGTGAAAAATAGTTATTTGGGGACCATCTGTGAGAATAAATAGAAGAATGAGGATGATATCTGCTAAAAAAAGAATGAGGATGAAATCGTTACAAACATGAAAGAATGAGAACCATTAATGTAATTAACCCTATATATATATTGCCCCTTAAAAATGAATAATGCTATTCATAGTTGTTCACTATCGATAATTATTCTACGTGGCATTATTCAATTGGATGAATTATTTACTCAAACTAAGCAATATATTTATAGTCATTAATTATGAATAATTCATTCAATTGAATAATGTCACGTAAGATGACTATGTTATGAATAACATTACTTTTAAAAATTGGACCAATTTTATAAAGTTAAATAATTATATTTTTGTGGTCATAATGAGGTGCACCACCAACGTTTAAAGAAATATATTGACATTAATGAGATCAAATCCATAAACATCCACTCTCTTTTGATATCCTTTTTCTTCTAAGAAATATTTTCACAATTATCAAAATCGTATCTCGATGACATATATTCACCGAAGAATCTTTACCTTCGGTCGACATCCCAAACCCTAATCCCTAAACTGAAGTCACAATAAGATATATCAAAACTCTATATTTCTTAAAGCTCATGTCCTTTTTTAAACATTATTTGTCACTACGAATTGCTGCTGCTAATTTTGTTATTTTTTTTCGAACAAAACTAGTTACTACAAAATGTTAATATAATTTTTTCTTGTAGATTGTCCTTTTTTTTTCCCAAAAAACAAAAATATATTGGTGATGCAATTGTTGCTACATATAGTTAGTGTAGATTTTAAAATGTAGGTTGTCTTTTTTCTTGACATTATTATTGAAACCTTAGAATTGTTATGGCAGATTATTGATATTGATACTGTGAATTGATATTGTTTTCAGGGATTTTGAATTTGCAGTTGAGAAGATATTTTTTGATCAAATTGTGTAAAAAGAACGGTTGCATTGATTCTTGGGAAGAAACCTTCCATAAAATATAAAATATTTATATTTCAAGTATTTTTCAATTAATCTAATGATTGATTAGTATTTTTTTTAATTAATTTACACAAGACACTAAATTTCATTTTTCATTCCTAGCATAGTGTGTACGTATATATATGTGTGTGTGTAATTTTTCTATCTTTTGCCCATTTTCACAATGGGCTATAGCCCAATTGGGACTACATGCAGCACTACCTCAATTTGATGTCGAGCGCTCAGAGCTCGAGACCAACAAGCGAAAATTTCGTGACAACCAGCGTGCAAGAGACAATAAAGAAAAATAGAAGGTTGGGCCTCGAGACAAAACCCAATCTAATAAGTGGCCCGTCCAGCCAGAATATGAAGGTAATAAGGTTTTCACTCCTTTAAATACCTCTCTAGCCCATGTCTTGATGGAAATTTGTGATATGAGACAGTAAGAGAGAATGGCTACACCACCAAGTAAGAGAGACAAGAGGACGTATTGCCACTTTCATAGAGACCACGGGCATGATACCGAAAGTTCCTTTCAGCTCAAGGAAGAGCTCGAGCAATTGTTGAAAAGGAGTTTTCTAGCTAGGTATGTGAAAAATGATCGTGGAAAAGAAAGAACAATAGAGTCACCAACGAACCGCCTCCTCAGACAGGAGTTATAAATGTTATCTCAGGATGGATAGCCACAAGAGGTGACTCTAATTCGGCCAAAAAAAGCTACGTTCGCTCTAGCGGGGTAGGCTCCAATCATAAGAAAACTAAATTTAGACAAGACATAACATTCAGTGAGGAAGATTTGATAGGGGTGGTATACTCCCACGATGATGCCCTAGTGATCACGGGCAATATCACCGACTTTGATGTGAAAAGAGTATTGATAACAACGGCAGTGCAGCGGATGTTTTGACTTGGGATGCCTTGTTAGACCTAAAGGCACCAATTTAAAAGTTACGATTGGTTACTACTCATTTGCAGTGCTTCAGTGGAGCAACAGTAATTTTCGAAGGGACCATAGAGCTACCAGTCACATTGGGTACGTACCCAACCAGTATTACAATCATGACAAATTTCTTGGTAGTAAAGACTTTCATGGCTTACAACGCCATATATGGCAGCCTCTCCTAAATTCCGCCAGGGCAGTAGTATCAACTTATCACCGGTTATGAAGTTTCCAACAAGTCTAGGTGTGTGATGTGTGAGGGGAGATCAATATATATCCAGAAGGTGCTACGTAGAAAGCATACAAGTCTGAAAGGTTGAGCACGTGATGATGCTCGACATCGAACCCCTAAATGGAAGAATTGAACCGCTTAATACAACAGAAAAAATTGAGATAGCAAAAGGGAAAATGTTGATTATCGGTGGATAGCTACAATCTGAAGAGAAGGAAAAAATGATAGACCCGAAAGGAAAACCATTAGGTAGGTCATGGAATGTCGAGCACCTCAAACAATAATATCAATAGGATATAACCATGAGCGTTTCTGTACTTTTCTTCTCATTGTAATAAAGTCGTTACAAGTTTTTTCGATGTAATGTTATCCGATGATCTCCTTCTGTAAACCAATTTTACGTTTTCAAATCAATAAAAAGCAAAGACAATAGCAAATGATGAGTGGGCTAAGGAAATGCCAGCCTATCTGGGATGTCTCGGTACACCTATTGAGTCATGGATCTCCGCGAACTTTGGACAATAGCATTACTTTAAGCAATTACGTCTACTGCAACGAACTAAATTACCTACAATGGCGGGTGATAGATGAATAAAAGCACCAGTCGGGTAAACACATTAAATCACCGGCGATGACAGGTGGTAGGCGGATAAACCCACTAGTTGGTTAACAAATCAAGTCAGCTACAAAAACGGGTGATAGGCGAATAAAAATACCACTCGGGTAAACACATTAAATTACCCGCGATGACGGATGGTAGGCGGATAAACCCACTAGTAATTGGTTAACAAATCAAGTTAGCCGCAATAACGGGTGATAGGCGAATAAAACCACCAGTCGGGTAAATGCATTAAATCACCCGCGATAATGGGTGATAAGCGGATAAACTCATTAGTTGGTTAACAAATCAAGTCAGCCACAAAAAGTGTGATAGGTGAATAAAACTATCAGTCACGTAAATGCATTAAATCACTCGCGATAATGGATGATAGGTGGATAAACTTACTAGTAATTGGTTAACAAATCAAGTCAGCCACAATAATGGGTGATAGGCGAATAAAACAACAAGTCGGGTAAACGCATTAAATCACCCGCGATGACGGGTGATAAGCGGATACACCCACTAGTTAGTTAACAAATCATGTCAGCTGTAAAAATAGGTGATAGGCGAATAAAACTACCGTTCGGGTAAACACATTAAATCACCCGTGATAACGGGTGATAGATGGATAAACCTACTAGTTGGTTAACAAATCAAGTCACCCGCAATAATGGATAATAGGCGAATAAAATCCCTAGTCGGGTAGACGCATCAAATCAACCTCAATAACGGATGATAGGTGGATAAACCAACTAGTTGGTTAACACATTAAATCGCCCGTAAAAACGAGCAATAAATGAATATGAGGTTACGATAGGGTAATTATTTAGAATAATGGATTGAATAGCCAAATCGTTATAAAAAACATAGTCGGATAAAATGGTCAACTTAAGCAAAAAAAAAAGGAGACTAAGGTGGTTGACCAATAAAAGTGGTCGACCACTATGGTTGACCAATAAAAGTTGACCACTATGGTCAACCACTAGCCGTGAAAGTGACGAGCAACTGTTAGTTAGGGGTACTCGAAGTATTTGAAATTCCAATTGAAAATAAGGTTGGACGGGACGTACAATCATAAAATTTTAAATTGAGCACGTGGATATTATCGCAAGTTTTTCAAATTAGGCTAATGAGTGATGTGTATACACATCCCGGGCAAAAAAAAATCCAAAGATTTTAGAGCGAATGTCTTGTTCAAGGACCGATAAGCTAACTTCGTCAAAATATGAATGTTCGTACTCACTAGCAATAACAATCACTAATAAGTAAAGAGGTGTTCAATGTAGAGAGCCCAATTAGGTGCTGAACGCAGAAAGCCTAGTCAGGTGATGAACGTAGAGAGCCCAGTTAAGTACTCAACGTAGAGAGCTCAATCAGGTACTTAATTAATGTAGAGAGCCCAATCAGGAGTTTAATATAGAGAGACACCTAAACTAAGAACCCAAAGATTGAAGGGCCAGAAAGTTGATGGCTCTACATAATACTTCAATCACCACGAGGCGTTGGTCAACCCTCTTACACAAACTCGGTTGACTAGTTTGAAAATAGGTTGGGATACCTGAAGACTTTCCACGTGCATGATATCTAACGGTTACAACAGTAAGAAACTCTCGCCCCGCTCACTCCACCTTTTCTAGGATTAAGACACATGTCCCTCTAATAAGCTGGGATTTTTACCATGTGGACGTAGAAAAATTGCCTATAAATAGCAACCCATTCCGTTTTAGGTATTCTCGAAGAAAGTATTTTGATTACACATACTCTACATAAAACTCTCCAATATATTCTTCTCCTACTGACTCTTACATCGGAGTAGAAACGGGGGAGAATAGCCCCGCCACTTTGTTCATGTTATAGGCCGCGTGTGCCTCCACCAATTGAAGAATGGATTGGGGGATTGGAACCGATAATGTCAACTTCTATTTCATTGTATTTAGTCTATGTTTATTTCTTAGGTCATAAGCCATCACAACCTGAGCGAATTAGGCTTTGCATTAACTCAAAAGGATAAAAAGCCATAGTGGTGAGCATCATTCATTCAACCCGTGGTTTTGTAAGACCTGGCTCGCGCCATCTGACTTTATACCAAAAGTTCTTAAAATTTCCTAAAATCCCCTCAAAAATTTCTAAAAATCCTAGAAAATTGTTGGATGTTACATTCTTCCCCCTTAAAGAATTTGCCCTAGAAATTTATACATTCCTTAGTATCCTTAAAATTTTTGAATATTCACAACTGCTACAATTCCACAGAGTATTGAGTTAACACCTCCATAGTTATTGAACAACCATAGGTACATAACTCTGACATCTTTATCTCATTCTCATATAACCTCTATTGAACATTGACTTCAGAAATCTCCTTAGTTCATACAATGTATATCGTCCAATACTTGATAACCATTGAGGTTCCTCAAAAGTAGAATGTCTGATAATAAAGAACTTTACTTGTAGTAGACAATGATCTTAATTTTCTCATAGATGTACCACAAGTGCCTGTAATATATTCACAAGTATCTGAATAGTCTGTTTAGACTGGCCGTCTCTAATTAACGATGTTAAATTGTACCAAAATTTAGCTTAGCATCTATTGACATTGTATTAAATCTTTCAAAAGTTTGATATAAATATTTTATATCAGTTCAATACGATAGAACTGGAATACCATAAGATCTTACGATTTTCTTTAACACAAATTTGACCTAATTGATCTAAAGAAAAAGTAATCTTTATGAGTAAGAAGTGGTCTAACTTGGTAAATCTATTGACTATGATCAAAATAATATCTTTTTCTTTAATTGAATTTGGAAGAACCCAACACGATAGTTGATGATAAATAATTTTCTCCTCCTCCGTGAACGGCTGCGACAGTGGTGGAGACATGCAAAAGGTGGCGGGACTTTTTTCCTCCGTGGCCACTCCGATGTGATAATCAACATATGATTAAAACCAGACATACAGAATAATCATATAGAGTGTACAAGAGTTGTGTATCTTCCGTTTTTACCTGGGGGGTTGGCCTCTATTTATAGGGATGACCTGCAGTTATTGATGATAGGTGTCCCTTCATCTCCCTCATTTGATAACGGGTGTCCTTTCATCTCCCTCATTATTAGAGTTAATGAGGGATGTTTCATCTTCCGATAACTAGTGGTAACTGTCATTATATTGGTTGCCTGCTTGGCTAATCTGATGACAGTTGGATTATTGCAGTCTATCTGTCAGAAGCGTGCCCATGAGACCAATAAGGTGGGCAAGTCGGTGAGGCGGGCGAATGGTCGAGGCGGGCGTGCCAAGACGTGCCGCCATAGCTAAATAACATATAGCAACTGTCATTATTTATATCATCACAAGCCCATCTACTTCTCATAGACTACTTTTCATAGACTGTTGTCAGACAGAAGCCCATCGCCTTGATTTTTAAACATAGTTATTTTTCTGACAGAGGCTCATCATCTTGATTTTTAAACATAGGTTCATCGCCTTATTTTTCGGACAGAGGCTCATCGCCTTTGTTTTTCAGACAAAGACTCATCCCCTTTATTTTTAAACATAGGCTCATCGCCTTGTTTTTCTGACAGAGGCTCATCGCCTTGATTTTTAAACATAGACTCATCGCCTTATTTTTCGAACGGAGGCTCATCGCCTTATTTTTCGGACAGAGGCTCATCGCCTTGATTTTTAAATATAGGTTCATTGCCTTGTTTTTCAATGGTGGCTATCACCTTAATTTTTAAATAGTGGCTATCGCATTAGTTTTTAAAAATAGGCTCATCGCCTTATTTTTCAATGGTGGCTATCACCTTGGTTTTTAAACATAGGCTCATCGCCTTTTTTTTCAATGGTGGCTATCACCTTAATTTTTAAATAGTGGCTATCGCATTAGTTTTTAAAAATAGGCTCATCGCTTTTTTTTTCAATGGTGGCTATCACCTTGGTTTTTAAATATAGGCTCATCGCCTTTTTTTTTCTTCAATGGTGGCTATCACCTTGATTTATAAATATAGACTCATCACCTTATTTTTCAATGGTGGTGATTTTTAAATATAGGCTCATCGGTGGCTATCACCTTGATTTTTAAATATAGGCTCATCGCCTGGCTATATTTTTTTTAGGCTCATCGCCTTATTTTTTTTGCGATTGCAGCTAGTCTTGTTTTCGACGATGAGTGTGGCCTTGTTTTCTAGACGAGAGCGGTGGCTTTTTGTTTTTCGAACGATGGCATCTGTCATTATTTTTTGCCTTGTATTTCAAATAGTAGCACCTGGCTTTATTTTTCGACGATGGCTGGCAAATTGTCATTATTTTTGTCTTGTATTTGAGACGATGGCGGTGACCTTGTTTCTGACCTTATAAGTCCCTCTACTTTTCATTGACTATCGTTAATGAGAAGTAGAAGTAATTTAATGCACCTACTCATTTTTAATAATTTTTTTTTTGGCTCTCTGGGTGAGCTCGCTCGCCTCGAGTGTCTCGGGTGATTTTTTTTTCTGGCTCTGGGTGAGCTCGCCCCCTTCTCAAGTGACCTCCGCTCGGTGACCTCGCCTTTTTTTTTTTTTTTTGCTCCCTGGGTGAGCTCGCCTTGGCATTATTTTTTAGCCAAGACTCTATCTCCTCGCCTGACCTTTGCAGTGGTTGAGGATATTTTTGCCACATGTTGGATCCAGTAGGTTCACTAGAATTTCCCAGCTAGTCAGATCATTCAATAGTTTATTTTCTGCTTGTCTTTATCGTTTTGAGGTTTCATCCCAAATCTTTCTTTTGTTAGACTCAGATTCATTTCGATCTTTCATACTTTTGGTAATGAGATATGCTTCTTCAGTATCCACATACTTATCTCCCCTCTTTAGTAACTCATGCATCGTATCCGAGCAAGTTTTTGGAGAGTGACATCTTGAAAGGACGACTTCTAGCTCCACTCATCATGGCAGTGACCACAGCAGACATCTGCAGATCTTTAATTCCCAGCGTTGCTCTATTGAACTGGGCAATAAAATCTTTCAGTAGTTCGTCCTTGTCCTGTGTCAATTGCATCAGACTAATAGCAGTTTTCTTAACACGTTTGCTACTGGCAAAGTGTGTAGCAAAACTTTTGGAAAACTCGTCAAATGTACGGATCGATTTTGGAGGAAGGGTGGCTACCTAGTCCCTAGCCTGCCGCCTAAGTGTTGGCGGGAAAGCCCTGCACATAATTACATCAAGGGTAGCTTGTAACCTCATCAAGTCAACAAAAGACTTGAGGTGATCGACAGGATCAGAGGATCCGTCGTACTCCTCCATCTTTGGTTGTTTGAAGTCTCGTGGCAAATGGACTGCCATCACTTATAAGGAAAAGAGGTTTTTTTTCCAACACCATGGATTGTTGCCTACGACTTTTATTGGACATAGCCTCAGCTATTTTGCGACCTATCATTTCTTCTAATCTCTATTCCAGGCTTAATACTGGTGTCTCAACTCAGCGTAGGGGTGGGCATCCATGATGGTTGCCCCCTGTATGGATTTGGGCCAGATGTCAATGAATAGAAGTGGGGTGCGGAAGGTGGAGCTAAAGAAACTGGAGCCTGCAGTGGAGCTGCCTTGGCGGTGTTTCTATTGCTGTAAAGTTAGGAGTATGGAGAGAAGCCCCTGGCGATGATGGCCCTATCGGTGGAGGGCTAGGACCCTGGGGCAGAGCCCCTAGTAGAGAAGATCCTACCAGGAAGAGGGTTAGGACCCTGTGGTAACTGAGAAATCGCAGCGTTCCGATCTTGGAGTAGAGCCTTTAAGGCCGCCACCTGAGCTTGCAATGCCGCAAGTTGAGCGGTAGAGGCAAATTCTTGTTGTTGCGGGTGATTAGTGGTGGCATTGGACTCAATGCCTATATCCCCGACAGGGGCTGGTGGAGCGGTTACATTTTTAGCTTTTGGTTCGAGCCATAACTTATTGTGCGTTTTCCACAGACTGCACCAATTGATGATAAATAATTTTCTCCTCCTCTGTGGACGGCTGCAACAGTGGTGAGACCTGCAAAAGGTGGCGGGGCTTTTTTCCCCGTGGCCACTCCGGTGTGATAATCAGTATATAATTAAAACTAGATATGTAGAATAATCATATAGAGTGTACAAGAGTTGTGTGTCTTCCGTTTTTACTTGGGAGGTTGGCCTCTATTTATAGGGATGGCCTGCAGTTATTAATGATGGGTGTCCTTCATCTCCCTCATTTGATAAAGGGTGTCCTTTCTTCTCTCTCATTATTAGGAGTTAATGAGGGATGTTTCATCTTTGAGAGATGTTTCGTCTTCCCGATAACTAGTGGTAACTGTCATTCCATGGGTCGCCTGCTTGGCTAATCTGATGACAGTTGGGTTCTTGCAGTCTATCTGTCAGAAGCGTGCTCATGAGACCAACAACGTGGGCAAGCCGGTGGAGTGGGTAAATCGTCGAGGCGGACGTGCCAAGACGTGCCGCCATAGCTAAATAATATATAGCAACTGTCATTATTTATATCATTAATAGCCATAAAATATGCTCATGTAAGCAACAACAATCTTGGACTCTTTCTAAGAGTATGGTTGTTATACAAGATGTCAATAATCATTACCGCACATGTTAGTGTCGTTGAGTCTTATCTCAAACTCCGTTCTCATGAATTCACAAAGCCTTCTAGTTTATCTCTAGCGTATGCTAATACTTTTCTTTATGCAGCACATTCGACCATCTTAAGATTTCGGACAACCCTATGATATGAGATGTAGATAATTGAAACATTAATTCAATATAGTAATATTTACTTAGAGCCATTTCTAACTCCTACACATATAGGACGTATAACACCATGCATTGCCACTTGCCACATACCAAAATTATTGGTACAATCGGATATTTCCTTCTCAAACCTTGCATTTCCCACAATCAACACTACTCATTAGAAAATAATTCTCAAGCCGAACTCTATACCACTTGTTTGAAAAAAAAAAAAAAAAAATCATGCAAAAATATTGCTGTTGAAATAATAATAAAGCGGAAAAAAATATCGAATGTAAAAGAAATGATAAAAAAAAAAAAAAAAGAAAGAACACGACAATTTATGAGGTTCCATAAAACTTACCGAGTGTCCGGGCACCAAAAAAAAAAGAATAATGTTATTTATAATGATTCACTATCGATAATATATTTTACACCAAGATTACTCAATTGGATGAATTATTTATTCCAATTGAGTAATGTGTTTACAACCATTAAATATGAATAATTTATCCAATTGAGTAGTATTTACGTAAGATGACTACTAGTAGTGAACGATTATAAATAGATTACTCAATATATATATATATATATATATATATATATATATATATATATATATATTTTACTAACTTCAAAAGAAGAATATTACAATCTTTAATACAATAATAAAATTACCCATAATCAAGAGACCTGGGAGGCAAAATCTTACTAAACCAATTTCAAAAAAATGAAACAATATGTAAGGGTGTTCTTTGTTTTTTAAAGAGCTCAACTACTCATTTTCTTAATTGTGTTTAATACAATGGATCATGGATTTTTTTTATAGTTGACATAAGAGATCATTTTTTAACTAATTTTCGATGTGGAATCAACACTAAAGATTAATAAGTCAAATTCGTATAAATTTCTGCTTTCCGAGTCTCAAGAGAAAATTGATTTTGACACATTCATAATTTTATACATATTCTTTTAATTTTATTCAATTTAAAGTAATAAATATATCAAAATACTTCGGTTATACGTTCAAGAGAGTCAAATCGATCTATTTGTCTCTTATCCGACATCCTTCAACACACAGACAAATAGGGCAATACTTACAATAATGCTCTGTACTATGTTAATATTATCTTCCACCATGCATTTTTTAGAAAAACCTTAACCAGAAGCATCCGTGCTTTTATGAGTGGTTTGTCGCTTTCTCCACATGTATTGTTTCAATTCACCTATGAAACTAATTTATACTGCAGTTTCATACTTTCATTTGCACCTCTACACCAAAGTCCCCCCCACCCCACAAAAAAACTCTCTTTCAAGCAAACAAAACCAGAATCTGCTGCCTTGAATTAAGTAATATCAATGGCTTCATCACTTAATAATCCACAGACAAATTCAAGATTTCAAAGTGCTTTTTCTTGTGAACATAATCCAAAAATGCTCAAAGATTTCCTTAGAGATGATTCATATTCAAGCAATCCATGCAAAGCCTCACCTGTACTACTCAGAAGCAGATCAAGAAAAGCTGCTGAAACTACAATTTCTGCAATCCACAAGGTCATTAATGTTGTTAAATTCTTCCCATTTTCTTCTGTGAAATCTCCATTGGTTTTACCAAGATTTGTTTCACATAAATTATCAAGGAGGAGCAGAAATAGAAGTGAAAATTTTCAGGAAGTTTCAGTCACAGTGAAAGTCAAGGACATTTTAAGGTGGAGATCCTTTAGGGAATTGGTGGAGGAGAAATCTCCTCGGTGCACCACCACCACAGCCGCCTCAGCTGCCACCACGGAATTTTCTAGCACCACCACTTCAAGACACGATTTTACAGAGGAGATTTTACCATTTCGGTGCAGTGAAAATTCTGTGTTCTTGTATAAAAATGGGGTTGAAATAGATGAAAAATGTTTACCTAAGGAGATTGTCGGCCAGCCCACAAATGATACCTCGGGAACAACAAGGAATCTTAAGGTAATTTATTGTCTTAAATCATTTAGTCGATTTATTAATTAAGAATTTAGATAATATTTTGAATAATATCTTGATTTTCATGGTCCGCTGGTTAACTATCAAAGTTTAATGGTTCATGCCTTTGTGGGGTTGATGAGCTTTGTTTACATATATAAAAATAAAAGGGCAAGTTGTTGCATATATAGACAAATTAGATGATACAAGGGGAGGGTTATAAGACTATCCATTGAGTCCATTCATTTATTGGTTCTTAAATGTTAAATGATCGTTCACCTAAACTTTAATCTCAACAAATTTGTCGGTCACAAGAATTTTTTATTTTTATTTTCACTATGTTGGATTCATCGCTTTCGTAAAAATTTATTTATATAAATTAGGCTCTCTCACCTATAGGTTATATGCTCACTTTATCGATATATCAATTTTTTATGAATGTGCTGGATTTGAACTAAAGACCATTGCATATTCTGGTATCATGTTAAATATAATGATATATGACAATATCGTCAAAAAATGTAAATTATTAGAAAAATGTTGATGTTATTCTTAATGCTTTCAAGAATTACTTATATACTTATCTAGTTAATTTGTATATATGTTATTAATTCAATATTTATTGTGTTTATAGGGAGAATTATCGTTTGAGGAGTCTGAGCAGCACAGCCCAGTTTCAGTTCTTGATTCTCTATTTCAAGAAGAAGATGAATCCATCTCACCTTTTCATCATCAAAGCTTTGCCAAAATTGAAAGTATGCCTATAATCCCAATTATAATGTTTTCATTCATTACTCCAATAAACTATAACTAGTCATATTGTACAGGGAGAAGATGCAGGCTCATGCAAAGGATTCAAGAATTCTCGAGTCTTTCTGAAGGAGAAAAACCCGTTTTTGACCAAGACGAAGAAGTAGAAGTAAATGCAGCAGAAGAAAAAGCCAAGCAGTTGCTTGGCCATGTCAAGGCAATAGGATCAGCCAAGAATTATGAGAGCCATTTGGATCACATTCTCTTGGATTTCTTTAGGTTTGAGATGGCTACAAAAGGAAACTTTGATGATTTTGAGTTAGATTGTGACATTTTGAGGCAAGCAAAATCTTGGATTAATGGAGAATATAATGAGTCATTTGAGTGGGAAATGCAGGAAATGAGGGAGAATTATGTTAATGATATGGAAAGAGGGCTCATGTGGAAGAACAAGTTTAAAGAGGAACAAGAAGAGTTAGCAGTGGATTTGGAGATTGAGGTTTTGAGGATTTGTTTGGTGAGTTTTTAGATGACTTTATTGCTTGATAAAGTTCAACCAGTGGAGCCATTGGGCCTCTACGTACCGTGGGGAGAAATTTTTATATGTTAAATCGAGTACATGATCATATATAGACGCAAATGATACACGCGTGTACAAGTACAACCAATGATCTCAATAGATATATAACTTCGTGATGAAGTAGCCTATTACACGAAATTGATAGCTAGAACCTCGATTTATGGGTCATTATAGTGACAATAATATGATAGACATAAAAAATAGTGGCTATCAACTGTCATGGAAAGTCGTCCGGGATGGATTCTAGCCGTCGTGGAAACTCAATTTTCGAGTATCAGAGACATCTTGAAGCAGGATTGCCGAGTTCTGGAGCATTTTCAGACTACAAATGAAATGAAACTGATAGTCATATGTAAAGTTGCACATGTTTCTGATGCCTAGGTTTCAGGAAGTATATATATATATATATATATACTAATAAAAGAGCTTTGCAGTAAGCGTCTTTGATATGTAGATTTTTGTATGGACTCTTTAGTTGCTTTCTTTTTTTTTTTTTTTTTAATTATTTCAAGTTGAACCTATAAATTGGTGGATAATTTATTAGTACTCGAAAAATATAAAGTAGAAAATATACTTTGAAGGATCCGGCCTCCTTCAATAAAAGAAACACAAGCAAATTAAATTGGTTAGAGTCGACGAAAAAGAAAAGGTAAATATATTACTATCACGATTTTTATTTAACCCACCACATTATAATAATTAGTACACCACACACTCTCTTTCTGTATCTCTAGTCTTTTAGAGCATCTCCAATGCAACAATGTGGATTGTTGTATATGTGACAAATAAAATAAAGACAGAAACAAGAGCATCTCTAATAAGATCGTGGATTGAAAACATTATAGTCCATACGTACAAAAGGAAGTAGTAGATAAATTATAAAAAATTAAATAAAAGACGCTTAGTACATATTTCGATGGTCATTAATTATAAAAAATAAATGGAGGATGTCCAACACACCGTCCAAATGTGGGCGGTGTGCTAGACATCCTCTATTTTTTTCTTTACTATGTAAATAAGTTTGGGTGATATGTCATACTTTGTAGTGCAATTCACGGTTGCATTAGAGATGCCCTTACACAACTCAATTAATCACATCCACTTGACACACACTAAACCCATGGAAATGTAATTGATCGGATGTATCTCTGTCTTCTGTAATTCAATTGATAAAGCCATAGAAAGTTAATAGATATCTTTTATATTGAAGGTCTCTTCTTCCTTTTTATTCTATCTACTTATTTGCATATTTTTCGTTTCTTTTTTTTTTTTACAAAAAAATTGCTACTTTCGAAATTGTAGACTAGCAATAAATTAGAGACATAATTGAATTCGAGGGTTATCGCTCACATCATCATGGATTGTAGTTGAAGGTTTTTCTCTCTTTCTATTTTATCCATTTATTTGCTTATTTTTCTGTTAATTTTCATTTAGTTTTTACTCAGATTTGTCGTTTTCAAACTGCAATTCTATATCTAATGGGATATGGCTTGAGTTCAATGCAAACAAAGTAAGTCAGTATTGGTTGAAGCAATTTTTTCTTGAAAATGATTAAGCTTTTGTTCTTGTTTCCTGTTAGAGAAGAAGGAACTATGGACTACAATAATCAAAACCCGGAAAATCAAGTGACCAAGTTACAAAAGAAAACTCACAAACATGTGACTTGAATTGGGTGAGTAGAAGCTTCTAGTGTTGTTCATATGGTTGTAACTAATTCAGCTCTTTTGCATGTGCCTAGTCGTTATTTATCAATCTGCATTGTGTATAGATCATGCCTTAGATGAGTGTATATATGGTGAACTACGGATAATGATGTGTTGAAATTCATTCAAAGAAAAAGCACACTCTATATCTTCCTCTTTATCGCTATTCTAAACATAGTGCTTCATCTCATTTTCTTCGTTTCTTGTCTTGGTATCAAAGCCTCTCTATGGCGAACATTAGCCACAAACAATCAATCTCATGGCTCAAACAACTCCACAATTCAAGCGTCGATTCGATGAACAATCTTACTCCTTCAAAGATGAATCTAACTCAAAGCTTTTGTAAAGCTAGACAGAGATAAATTCCTTCTCTAGAAGAATGTTATAATGCCAATTGTTAGAGGCCATGGTCTAGAAGACTATTTCTTCAAGCACGAAGGTATGTTCTCCACAATTCGTTAATTCACCGATTGAACTTGAAACTGGAACAATAGTAGAGATAATTCCCAATCCGAATACTCCAAATGGATTGCGATAGATCGACCCTAATGGGATGGTTGTATGCCTCCATGACATCGAGATTGTGATACATGTCATGGGTCGTAATAGCTCAAGTGAGCTTTGGAAGGCTATAAATGAGAACTATGGAATTCTCAACAGTCAAGAGTGACCTTCCTTACTTCTGAATTGCAGAGAATCTAGAAAGGACCATGTCTATGGATCAATATCTCAGGACTATTAAGCAACTGGCTGATAATCTGGAGATTGCTGGAAAGAAAATTGATCATGCTAATTTGGTTACTCAAGTGCTAGCTGGACTTGATGAAGAATACACTCCTATTGTAGTGCAAGTGAATTGCAGAGATCAAGTTTCATGGCATGAGCTATCTTCAACACTCATGACTTTTGAAAGTAGACTTGAGTATCTCAGTCAAGTCAGAAACAACTTTAGATCCATCAACCTAACTCAAGGAAGCTCACAGAATGTAAGTTACTTTAATGGAAGAGGAAGTAGAGATGGAAGAAACTCAAACTTCAGAGAAAGAACAAGGGGTAGAGGGAGATTTGGAAGGACAAATGAAACAAGACAATCGTGTCAAATCTGTGGTTTAAACAACCACATCACTTTTGTTGTTATAATCGGTTTGATGAAAAGTATATGGAGAAAAGACCCAATGATCAGATTCACACCTCAAATCCATCTGCTTACATTGCAAGCCCATATATACTAGAAGATCAAGCCTGGTATATATGATGATTCTAGAGCCAGTCACCATGTTACTACTGATAGAAACAATGTTGATGAAGCCAAGGAGTATGCAGGCAAGCAAAAAATGGTAGTAGGTAATGGTACTTCATTACAAATTTCTCATGTTGGTTCTAAAGTATTCAATATTGAATCTAATAAATCCCTTGAGCTAAAACGGTTGCTTCATGTGCCTAAAATCAAGAAAAATCTGATAAGTGTTTCTAAGTTAACTCATCGATAACAATGTGTATCATTGAATTCTTTCCTTATAGTTGTGTTGTAAAGGACCTACCAACAATAAAGGCTCTAGTGCGGGGAAACTTGAAGATGGATTATATCAACTGAATCTACCTCACTCAAGACCATCAAACACAAGTTCAGTCAATAATCATCACTTCAACACCACTCATAATCTCCTCAACGTTAGTCTGAAACACTCCACCAACTCTACCAATCATAACTCCATGGAAGCAAAAACTGAAATCTGGCACATAAGGCTTGGACATTCTTCTACTTCTATATTAGAGCAAGTTTTAAAGTCTTGTAATAATCTTAAATTTGTCAATAATAAAGCTTTATCATTCTGTGAATCATGTCAGTTTGGAAAATCTCATGCCTTACCTTTTAAATTGTCTTCCTCTCATGCTAAAATGCCTCTTGATCTAATACACACTGATGTCTGGGGACCATCTCACATTAATTCTACCTCAGGGTTTAAGTATTATATGTTGTTTTTGATGATTGTACTAGATATACCTGGATTTATCCCTTGAAACACAAATCAAGTCCTACACTACTTTTACGGTTTAAAAGGCTAATTGAAAACCAATTTGAGAGGAAAATCAAAGCGTTACAAACTAATATGGGAAGAGAGTATAAAAACTTGGATAAACTAGCCACAGAATCAGGCATAGAACTCAGACATTCCTGTCCTCACACTTCAGCTCAAAATGGAAAAGCAGAAAGGAAACATAGGCACATAATTGAAACCAGTTTAACCCTCTTAGCTCAAGCACATATGCCTCTATATTATTGGTGGGAAGTTTTTCTTACTGCAACACATCTTATAAATAGAATGCGTAGCCCTCTACTCCAACACAAATCACCTTATGAAATCCTATTAAAAAATAGTGTAGATTACAAACTGCTTAAGGTTTTTGGATGCACTTGCTACCCTTGTATAAGACCTTATCAGAAACATAAGTTCGATTTCCATACTCAAAAATGTGTCTATCTAGGGCCTAGTATATCTCACAAAGGATACAAGTGCTTAAACTCCAATGGTAGAATCCATATCTCCAGACATGTTGTGTTTGATGAAAATTCTTTTCCCTTTAAGGAAGCTTTTCTCAATAAATCACACCAAACCAAATTCACTTCTATAACTCTACATCATCTCCCATTTGAATAGAATTCTCACAATATAATTCCAAATTCAGATGATATAGTCCATTCAACAGATGAACCTGCACAAGAACCTTGGTGGAAGTGAAGAAATGATAGAAAATGATGAAGGTATGGATAATAATGTATCACAACAACCATCTGAGAGAGACATACTGACTGACCTCGTAATCTCAAGCTGAGATTAATATTTGGATGGACATGCCACAGATTGAGAAGATTTTAGAAAGGGTTGAACATCCTATGGTAACTAGATCAAAAGATGGGATAGTAAAACCAAGAACATACACAGCTGCGGTTATCTCACAATCCTTAGATAATGAGGAACCAGTTAACTTGGATGGAGCACTGAAGAGTGAAAAATAGTGTAAGGCAATGAGGGAAGAATATGATGCCTTGGTTAGAAATCATACTTGGGTGTTAGTTTCCCCTGAATCTACAATGAAGATAATAGGATGCAAATGGATATTTAAACTAAAATTTGATGCGAATGGAGAAATTCAGAGACATAAAGCCAGGCTGGTGGCAAATGACTTCTCACAAACTTCAGGAATTGACTACTATGAAACATTCAGTCTAGTAGCTAAAACATCAACTCTGAAGATTATTCTTACAAATGGTAGATTTCTAAAGGTGGGAGTTAAGGCAGGTAGACATCAACAATGTTTTTCTCAATGGAAAACTTGAGGAAACAATATACATAGAGCAGCCTCAGGGATTCATAGATAAATCAGAACCATCGTTTGTTTGCAGACTCAACAAAGCTATATATGGACTCAAAAAAGCCCCTAGAGTTTGGTATGATGCACTGAAGAAGACATTATTGGAGTGGGACCTTAAGCAATCTAAAGCTGACAGTTCAGTCTTTTATCAAATTGCACAGGATCATGTAATCTACTTGCTAGTATATGTTGATGACATTATACTAATTGGGAGCTGCAGTACAACAATACAGAAGCTGATTGACAAGTTGAATGGTTCTTTTGCTTTAAAAGATATGGGCGAACTAAAGAAGTTCTTGGGGATTGAATTCTACAGAGATGAAATTGGACTTCACCTATCACAGAAAAAATATGCTACTAATGTGTTAAAGATGTTTAGCTTTGAAAATCTTAAGCCTAGTATCACTCATATGGCTGCTGGAAGGTTGGTAGGTAAAGTAGATGGCATAAGCTTAAGAAATCCAATCCAATTTAGGAGTGCAGTAGGAGCACTGCAATATCCTACTCATACAAGACCAGGCATTTCATTTGTCAGTAAACGTAATCGGCCAAGATCTTCAAAATCCTACAGATGTGCACTAGAGCTTACTAAAAAAACTTTTCAGATACATAAAGGGAACTCTTGATATGAGGCTAATCATTCATGGAACATAGAATATGAACATTGTTGCATATGGAGATGCTGATTGGGCATCATGTCCAGATGACAGAAAATCTACTTTGGGTTATTGTGTATACCTGGGTGACAATCTAGTTTCTTGGTCCTTAAAGAAACAACAAGTAGTAGCAAGATCAAGCAATCGAGGTGAATACATAACTCTATCTTACACTACTGCAGAGATCACTTGGATTCAATCTCTACTTCAAGAACTAAATATAAATCAAACTGAAATTCCAAGAATATGGTGTGATAACTTAGGAGCTAGTGCATTGGCTTCTAATCCTATCTATCATGCATGGACTAAGCACATAGAATTGGATATGCATTTTGTCAAAGACAAAGTATTAGCAAAACAACTGGTGATAAGCTATGTTCCAACAACAGATCAGACAACAGATATACTAACCAAACCATTGATGAATTCTAGACACTTATATCTACGTAGCAAGCTTGGAGTGATTGAAGTTAACTCCAGCTTGAAGGAGGGTGTTAGAGAAGAAGGAACTATGGACTACAATGATCAAAAACCAGAAAATCAAGTGACCAAGTTACAAATGAAAACTCACCAAGATGTGACTTGAATTCGGTTGAGTAGAAGCTTCTAGTGTTGTTCATATGGTTGTAACTAATTCACTCTCTTTTGCATGTGCCTAGTCTCATTATTTATCAATCTGCATTGTGTATAGATCATGCCTTAGATGATTGTATATATAGATCGAACTACGGATGACAGATGTATTGAAATTCATTCGAAAAGCACACTCTATATCTTCCTCTTCTTCGCTATTCTAAACATCCGCTTTCATCTCATTTCCTTCGTTTCTTGTCTTTCCCATATGTCTATTGTCACTTTTTAAGCGATATTTGACAAAAATTAATTCTTGATTTTTAATTGGGATAAGAATGCTTTATTTAAATCCCGATGCATGTTTATTTTTAACCATAAATGATAAGAACAACACATAATAAGTAGAAATAGAGGTTTTGGACAAAATCTCTAACTTGTCTTATTTTCAAATTTAATCCATGTTGATAGTTTTGCAATTCAGTAATTAAGTTACTGGCTTTCCGTTTACATTTTGGATATTTGGCTTGCTCGAAACTTCTGAATTCTTCCTAAGAAGAGAAAACAATCCAAGCGTGACAAATGACCTCTATTTTACTCCTGATATGAACCCCGGTCCTTTTGGCCACCAAAAAATAAAATAGAAATAGAAATAAAACTTTCTTCCGCATCTCCATCTATGGATCTGCCATTTTGTGGCTATGATCAAGAATTAAAAGCTAGTAGTTTCATAGGGCACATTAGCTAAAGTGCAAAAGATATTGTAATTATAATCCTTTCCGTTTGCAAAACTTTACAAATGTCATAACATCATTTTATTGCTTTAAGTACACTATTTAGGATAAATGAGCAAGAATCAATGTTCATTTATTTAAAATTGAAGATTTGTGATTTTAGCCTTATTTTATTGATAACCTGCATAATCTTGTCCATTACAATCTGCCATAAATTATGTATAAGCTCTTATTTATTATATCTTTTATTGATATTTGTAAATACCATACACTTCTATTGATAATGTTGCTAATATCTTGCCAAATTTGGAGCGGTTTATCACCATATACAAATCGAGATGATCCGAAAGCGTAAAAGAGGGGTCCATATTTTGCGAAAAATGTAGAAAATGTAAAAATGTAGATGTAAAAATTTGATTCTCTGTGACAGTAGATCTCATATTGGAACACGTGTAAAAAAATAAACAAGAATTTTGCAAAAACCTTCTTACTGTTTGGATGGTTGGATTGTTTCTCTTTACGCTTCGGTAAACTTTTTTTCATATTCCTGGATTTCTTTGGTTTGAGCTGGTTACAAAAGGCAACTTTGATGATTTTGAGTTAGATTGTGACTTTTGTTGCAAGCAAAATCTTGGATTAATGGAGAATATAATGAGTCAAATGTAAAATGCAAGAAATGGAGAAAATGTTAATGATATGGAAAGGGGCTCATGTGGAAGAACAAGTTTGGAAGAGGAACAAGAAGAGTTAGCAAGAATTTGGAGATTGAGGTTTGAGGATTTGTTTGGTGATTTTTTGGATGACTTTATTACTTAACAAAGTTCAAACAATGGCATTGGGGCCTCCTCAGTAATTTTTATATGTTTAAATAGGTCGAGTACATCATATCCAGGCGCGCATGATACACGTGTGTACAAGTACAACCAATGATCTCGATAGATATATAACTTCGTGATGAAGTAGTTTACACGAAATTGATAGCAAGAACCTCAATTTATGGGTCATTATTAATGACAATAATATGATAGCCTTAAAAAACAATGGCTACCAACTTCGTGGAAAGTCGTCCCGGAGGTTCTAGCCCAAAGTGGAAACTCAATTTTCGAGTAGCAGACACATCTTGGAGCAGGATTGAGTTCTGGTGCATTTTAAGACAACAAATGAGATGAAACCGATAGTAGTCATATGTAAAGTTGCACATGTTTCTGATGCCTAGGTTTCAGGAAGTATATATATACTAATAAAAAGCTTTGTAGTAAGCATCTTTGATATGTAGATTTTGTATGGACACTTTAGTTGCTTTCCATTTTTTTTTTTTTTTAATTATTTCAAGTCCAACCCTAAATAGGTGAATTATTTATTAGTAAAGAAAAATATAAAGTAGAAATTATTCTTTGAAGGATCCGGCCTCCGTCTATAAAAGAAACACAAGCAAAATTGGCTAGAGTCGACGAAAAAGAAAAGGTAAATATATTACCATCACAATTTTTATTTAACCCACCACATTATAATAATTAGTACACCACACACTCTCTTTCTGTATCTCTAGTCTTTTAGAACATCTCCAATGCAACAATGTGAATTATTGTATATGTGACAAATAAAATAGAGGCGGAGACAAGAGCATATCTAATAAGGTTGTGGATTGAAAAAATTATGGTCCATTTATACAAAAGAGAGTAGTAAATAAATTATAAAAAATTAAATAAAAGATGATTAACACATATTCTAATAGAAATAAATTATAAAAAAATTAAATAAAAGACGCTTGGTACATATTTCGATGGTCATTAATTATAAAAAATAAATGGAGAATGTGGACGATTCCTTTGAAACATCTCCATTTTTTTCTTTACCATGTAAACAATTTTGGATGATATGTCATACTTTTTAGTGCAATCCATGATTGTATTGGAGATGCCCTTACACAACTCAATTAATCACATCCACTTAACACACACTAAACCCATGAAAAGGTAATGGATTATCTCTCTTCTGCAATTCAAGTGATAAAGTCATGGAAAAATAATAGATTGCTTTTACATTGAAGGTCTCTTCTTTCTTTCTATTCTATCTACATATTTGCATATTTTTCGTTTCTTTTTTTTCACAAAAAAAATTGCTGCTTTTAAAATTGTAGACTAGCAATAAATTAGAGACATAATTGAATTCGAGGGTCATCGCCACATCATCATGTATTGCATTTTTGTTCAAGGTTCTTCTATCTTTCTATTTTATCCATTTATTTGCTTATTTTCTGTTAATTTTCATTTAGTTTTTACTCAGATTTTTTGTTTTCGAACTGCAATTCTATATATCTAATGGGATATGGCATGAATGCAAATGAAGTGAGTCAGTGTTGGTTGAAGCAATTTTTTCTTGAAAATGATTAAGCTTTTGTTCTTGTTTCCCATATGTCTATTGTCAGCTTTTTAACTGATATTTGACAAAGATTAATTCTTGATTTTTAATTGGGATAAGAATGCTTTATCTAAATCTCGATGCATGTTTATTTTTAACCAGAAATTATAAGAACAACACATAACAAGTACAAATAGAGGTGTGGACAAAATCTCTAACTTGTCTTGTTTTCAGATCTAATCCTTGTTGATAATTTTGCAATTCAGTAATTAAATTACCGGCAATTGTAATCGGTAAAAACATAAAGTGGGATGGGATTTTTTGGACTGAGCCATAAAATCCATTGTTTGACACCTTCAGTTTACATTGATATTTGGTTTGCTTAGAACTTCTGAATTCTTCCTAAGAAGAGGAAACAATTCAAGTGTGACAAGATGACCTCTATTTTACTCTCGATATGAACCCAGGTCCTTTTGCCACCAAAAATAAAATAGAAATAGAAATAAAACCTCTTCCGCATCCCCATCTATGAATCGCCATTTTGTGGCTATGATCAAGATTTAAAAGTTTAGTAGTTTCATAGGGTTCTAAAGTGCAAAAGATATTGTAATTTCATTTTCGTTTGCAAACTTTACAAATGTCATAACATCATTTTATTGCTTTAAGTACACTATTTAGGATAAATGAGCAAGAATCAATGTTCATTTATTTAAAATTAAAATGATTTTTGCCTTATTTTATTGATAACTTTGTGCATAATCTTGTCCATTACAATGCCATAAATTATGTATAAGCTCTTATTTATTATATCCTACAAGTGAAGTATTAATTCCCACCAAAGGTGATAGAGCTTCTGTAATTGGATATTGAATACCCATTTGTTCGTGAGAACTCTGAGCGTTAGAATGCTCTTCTGTATGTATTTGGATTTTTGGTCCATCAATTGGGATTTGAATACTCGTTTGTTCTTTAGAACATTGAGCTTGACTATGCTCATCTGTAATTGCATTTTTGAAGATGCTTGAGAGTTTTGCCGTTGGCACTGTATTGTTATCTCCAGTAATCTTGTTACTTTCGAATTTTTCCTTTTGGCACTGTATTTTTATCTCCGGTAATCTTGTTACCTTCAATACCGTATGTTTGGGGTGTTTTTTTTTAGGTATTACCCTTCTCCTGTAAAATAGAAGTTGATGCTGCTTTTTACTATAGAAGTCGAGCTAACTTCTTTCGAGTACCTGTAATTTTTGCTATCTTGTGGAAATTTCAATTTCTTTCATTTCTATCTGTAATTCAAGATCAGCAATTTGATCCTCAATGTCCTTGTCATTTTGACCTGCAAAAGAAAATTCTCTTGTTAATGAATCAGTTAAACAATTATTTTTACCTTGTACAATTTCTATGTCAAAATCATAAGTGCTGAACCACATCTGCCACCTTGATAAGTCTTCCTTGTTTATAAGCTAGATATACTTGGTTTTTCATAAAAGATTTACAGGTACTGGAATCTGTTTTAACAAGAAATTTTCGAAATGAAATATAGTCTAAACTTTGTAATGGCCTTTTTCATAGCCAGGATTTCCTTTTAATTAATATGGTAATTTTTCTCTGCACTTGCAAAAGTACCTAACGCATAACAACAAAGATTTTCTTTTTGTTCCTATATATCAAAAGCCTTTAAAATAGCTCCCCAATGTCTTAAGAGGCATCTGTTTCAATTATCATTTTATCACCTTGTGTCGGATGATAAAGGGATGGCAAGGTTTTTATTTTGGACTTGATTTTTTGGATATAGAGAGTGTCTTCTCTGGTCCAATTCTATCTAAAGTCTTTTTTGAGCTTCCTTTGTAGAGGCGTCCCCATTTTTGCAAGGTCCTTGATGAATAATTCTGCATAAGTTAAACAATCATATATCTCACTAGGGAATTCCTGGATATATGTAAGGATGTGTGGCTTCAATTGTTTGTATCCATAAGCAATTTCTAAGCCGAGATATCCAATTTTTCTTTGAATAATTACGTATAAGTTAAACAATCATGTATCTCACTAGGGAATTCTTGGATACGTGTAAGGATGTGTGGCTTCAATTGTTTGTATCCATAAGCAATTTCTAAGCCGAGATATCCAATTTTTTCTTTGAATAATTCTGCTTTTTTTTTTTGGATAAAATAATACCCCCGTTGTAGGTTGTCTGGAGAATTTTGATTACATGCTTTTCATGACTTTCTTCATCATCTGAAAAGACGAGAATATCATCAATATAAACACAACAAAATTCATTAAATGGTTTAAAGACATTGTCCATATGCCTTTGAAAGATTCATGAGGCTTGTTTGAGTCCAAAGAGTACAACCGTCCACTAGAAGTGTCCTTGTGGGCAACTGAAAGCCGTAAGCGGTTTTGTGTTCTTTTCCAATCTGACTTGGTGGAAACCTGATTTACAATCAAAAGATGAGAAAATTCTTTTTCTTTCGATAACTGTAATAAACTTTGCATGTTTGGGATAATGTATCCATCTGATTTGGTAATTATATTCAAGCTGTGAATAATCAATCACCATTCTTTCTTTACCTCTTCTTTTCTCTACTTCTTTTCTTACCATAAAGGATGGAGAAGATAACTGTAATTTTCTTGGTTTGATTACCTGTAAGTCAAGTAATTCTTTTACCTATATAGAAAATTCCTCTCTGTCTTTTGAACTATAAGCCATTGCTTTTGCTCTTATAACTTTGTTTTTGAATTTGTCTAAGACCTCAATTTTTCCAGTAAAATTTCATTTATTAATGTTAGGATCAAGGGGGTTTTCGAAACAACATTTGTCTAAAAGATCAGAGATTTGGTTTCTTTGTGAATTTATTTTGAAGGATTGTTGTTCTTCTGTGGTTATGAAAATGTGCGTTTTTGTGCAATATTCTCCCCCTTTGGAGAGGTGAAGTTTATTTTGAAACCGCAAAATTTTAAAGTCTCTAAAAATTTGTGCTGGAGGAATTTGAAAGCTATTGCTTTTCTTTTCTTTGAAATCCAAAGTCTTTTTCCATTGAGAGTGAAATTGATTGAGTCGATTTCTTGTATAAAAGGATGGTATAACTTGCAAAAGTTATTTCCTATTATAAAATCAATTCCAGTTTCAAGTTGGTAAATTGTGGAAATTTTGAAATAAAAGGTTTTCAATTTTGACTTATGATATCCACAAATACCAATGTCAAGATTTTTGATAACTTTAGAAGTTTTAACTTTAGATTTGTCAACAATTTTTAAAATCAAAGGTCTTTCATATTGTACCCAAAATTGGTTAGGTATACTATATTTGATCGCTGTACATACTAAGGCTCCGGTATCAATATATGCATGAATTGAAAATTTTATATACCCTTCAAAACTTAATTTGATTGGAATGTAAATGAAGTTGGTATTAGTAATATTTTTACTATTCATTCTCTGAAGACTTTGAATCGTTTGATTCTGTATCTGTAGTTAAATAATGTAATGATTATGTATCGCTAGGGTCTTCCACTGGGTAGAATCCTTGATGTTGGAAAATTTCGAGTAATTTTACTCTGTCTTCATTTTCGAGTCTGGTTGGGCACTTATTTGCATAATATCTAGATTCGTTGCAAAGCCAACACCTACAATTTTTCTTCTTTTGTGGGTAGAGTTTCTTCTTGTCTGCACTTTTGTCTTTATCCTATTTTTGTTTCTGTGGAGGATTTCTTCCCCTTTTGAAACGTTTGAAGAACTTCTTTTTTCAGAAATACCTCTTTTTGTAAGGTTGTTTGTATTTCTTGATTGTGTAGCTCTTCCTTTTAGAACTTTTCCTTGTCTGTCTTTTAACCGGTGTACAACCATATTGTCATGATATTCTATTCAGTTATTTGTCACAACAAATTTTTGAGTTTTTAGCAACTGCTATTCTGGTGCTCTTGACAAGATAGCTTTCTTTGCATTTGTTTGCAAGCAAATTCTTTATGAGGCTGATTGTAAGTCCTAAAGATGTTCGATCTAAGCATTTAATCTGGGATCAACCTTTTCTTTCTATCTCTTAATTGCATTGTCAAAGAGCTCTAGAACCTCATGGTTGAAAGGTTCTCGTAACTTTCTGATAAATTTTTCTGTCAATCCAACCCATGCTGTAGTAGGGCAAATGTAATAGTACTTTGAATATTCACATGCATAATTTTTAAAATAACACATACCACAAATTGATATTTTTTCAAATGATTGAAAGCATCTATAACCTCAATTGTTGTTCTTTCACTTTTGAAAACTTCGTATGTCTGACGTGTAAACTATTTGTAGAGTTGTTCTACAATTCTTTTGATGAAGTCTGGAATACTGAAGCTAGAATCTCTCCAAATTCCATTCTTAATGTTGTATGTGAAGGTATCTAGAAATGCTCTGGCATTTCCTCTGGTCCTGGAAAGTACGTAATTCCAAGAATTTGTCTCACTTCTTATAATCTCCTTGTTGACTATCATGGCTATCATGATGTGGTTGTGCCATGAGTCTATGAGCTTTTCTGGTTCTAAGGTTCAGTCTAAATCTAGAACTTTAACTTGTTGACCTTGTTTCTTTGGTATGAATTCAAAAACTAAAACATTTGGATCCGAGTTTCAATCAAGTTGTGGCATTAGTCTAAGAGTGTAATCTCCTTCAGGTCTTTTACCATCTCCAATTGGGTTTTGAGAGGTTTGTGCAGGGTGTTCTATTTTTGGTTCTTTTATTTCTACGCCCTTTTGATCGGCTTTCGTGTTGGTATAGAATTATTCATGGATGATGTAGTCTTCTTTAGAATTGCTGTCCTGGTTATCTGAGCTATATATTTTTTCTCCCATAGCTATAGGTTCAATATCGTCTGGGTAGTCTCCTACTGACTTGGCTGTAAGGACAGTCTCATTGTTTCCAATGCTAATACTTTTAACAATTGAAACAATCTTGTCTAACTCATTGTCTTCAAAGGCGAGAAGGACGTTGAGAAGTCTTAAGTCTTGGCTTGATTCATAGATGTGCTCTAGGTTTTTCCTAAAGCTTCTCATTCTATATACTTAATGTCAAACTTTCTATCTTTGGTATTTTGGTTTTTGTCTGGTAAATCTCATTTCCTTTCAAAAATTCCAATAGTTGATCTATGGATTGGTTTTTGGGATAGATTTTGGTTTTTGACTCCTGCTATGATGATAGCTGAATGTTGGTCCATAGCCTTTTCTATCTTGGTTTGGAAGTTCCTAAGATTTTTCTTAAGCTCTTCGATACTGTCTTTCAATGTTCTAATTTCCTTTAAAATGTCTGCAATTGACATTGTTATTCTCCATAAATGGTCTTTGCCATTTCAATGTCTATTTCACTTAGTTGTCTAAGTTGTTGAGCTCGGCTACTTTCAGGCCTGTCTTTCCAATTGATATTGGCATTTCTTCTCAAAGATATAGCCCTAAGTAAAAGGGATTTTGCTCTTTCACTAAGGTTCTCTGTTGTTGCAAATCTATTTCTAGGGATCTCCTAGAGGGTTGTACTAACTAACCAATTGAACTTGGTTTCTTTATGTTCTAAATAGTCTATAAACAAATTGTCAATCTTGATTCTTTGGGTTCTCTTACGATGGTCATATTGTGTTGGTTATATATGGCATAACTTACAAGGTATGAGATGGAGAAATGTACATTATTATTTTTGACTAAGTCTGTTCTTCCGTATTTATGTACGAAAGAAATGATTCATTCAAAGTCTTGGTCATGGAGACTTCTTCGAAGTCTGGGATAAACTGTAAAGATTAAGTTTTCCACATGCTAGGTTTCCTTCAAGGGATCCTAAGCATCCTTCTACTAGGTTATGGATTCTATCGTCAATCAAACTCATGGAGATTGGTTGATCTATTTTGTCTAATAAAGTGCTGCGGATCTAAATCCCTGATGGCACCTATGGTTACCTAATAAAGATTCTTATTGTCATCTAAGTCTACCTTTTGTTTGGCATTGTTGATATCATGTTTGGTAAGCAAAGAAATTCCTATCTTACCGTAGGTATGCTGTATGTGTATGGAAAATTCTTTTTGGGATACATCGTAGTATATATGTCTATTTCTGTTCACGAATCTGTCTATAAAGTTTGGTTGGACAAAGATTTCACTAGGCTGTATGGTCAATTTGGTTTTACAAATCTTGGCCAGTTTCTTATCTAAAATCAAAATTTCTTTTGAAAAATTTCCTTTTGATTCGACTTGTTCAAACATTTCATCTATCTCGAGCAATGTCATTATTATTATGATGTATGCTCACGATGAGTGATGATACATAGCATAATGCAAAATGAATTTTTTATCGATGTGTCATAATAATGTAAAGCATTTAACATCATGTATTTAATCATGTTTAATGTAGAATGATGCTCACTTGTAGATGAAAGGTATTGATGTCTTTCTTTATAGTACTTGTACAATTCGTGTCTTGATGTGAACATAAGAATGTATGTTTCACATAAATGCATATTGTATGAGTCATGGCTCTGATACCATTTTGGGGAGGGGTATGTATTTGCGGAAAATGCGAAAATGTAAAAATGTAGATGTAAAAATTTGATTTTTGTGACAGTAGATCTCATATTGGAACACATGTAAAAAAATAAACAAGAATTTTGCAAAAACTTATTACTATTTGGATGGTTGCATTGTTTCTCTTTACGCTTATTCCCGGTAAACTTTTCTTGCCTCACTACGGTGGATAGGCTCTTGTTTCCCTACGGCTCCCTGCCTACTGGCGGTACTCGTGTTGACCTGAACTCGTATATAGATCTATAGAAGATTTGTTTGTGGACATATATGAAGTGTTTAGAGAAGATTGAATCAAAACATGAAGGTTTATTCAAACAAGAAGGTTTAAAAGCAAAACTCTTAAACTTATTTAAGTATAAGGTTTGATCCAAAATGGATCCACTATCTTCGAAGTTTTTGGCCTCTGATTACAAGCATTGATCTTTTACAATTTGAGAAAAAAAAAATATCTATGAATCTGCCATTTTGTGGCTATGATCAAGATTTAAAAGCTAGTAGTTTCATAGAGCATATTATCTAAAGTGCAAAAGATATTGTAATTATAATCATTTCCGTTTGCAAAACTTTACAAATGTCATAAGATCATTTTATTGCTTTAAGTACACTATTTAGGATAAATGAGCAAGAATCAATGTTCATTTATTTAAAATTGAAGATTTGTGATTTTTGCCTTATTTTATTGATAACCTGCATAATCTTGTCCATTATAATCTGCCATAAATTATGTATAAGCTCTTATTTATTATATCCTTTTATTGATATTTGTAAATACCATACACTTCTATTGATAATGTTACTGATATCTTGTCAGATTTGGGGCAGTTTATCACTTTGTCAACAAATTTGAAAATTCAATCTAATTGGTAGGATTAGAATCAGATGTATTGTGGGAGCTTTTCACACTTGATTTGTAATGAAGGAAAATAAAGAAAGATAACCTAACTGACGTGTGCCATTGTGGAGGGTCGGCTTCACTTGATTAATTCTGAAATTTATGGAGGTGCTTTCACTATCAAGTTGTCATCAATTTGACACAGAAAACTTGTGCATTTGATTAGGTAAGCTTGGAAAAATCAAAAGACAAGCTAGAAAAAGATAAAAAGAAAGTGTAAAATTATTTCCACCACAAAAAAGAAGAAAAAACAGAGACAACTTAAAGAGCAGTCAAACTAATAGGTTTCATCCCATCACTATTAGAATTCAATTATTCTTGCCTGATTTTTTTATATCTACATTTTATTCCCAAATAAGTAGCCCATAGTTTCTGTTGATAGCGTTTTCACTTTATGATTCTATAGCCCTGCAAATACCAATAACGGTTATTGATTTAGAAATATGGTTCACGGATACCATAAATAAGTAGATTTTTTTTATTATTTCTCAAAGATTTTGTAAAGACACCACTAAATAGAGACAATTTATTTTTGAAAGGTAGGATCATATAATTTTTTAAGTACAATCCATGATAAGAACACGTAGAAAGACGTGTAGCAATTCTACATATGTTGGGTGTACAGAGAAAAGTTCTCTAACTTCATCGGTTTTTGCATTAGAGCTATGCCATTCGATATAATTGTTTTCCTTCAACTTACTTATTAGTTGTTGCATTTGTGTTTTTTCTACCTTCTCAACCAATATATGTCTCGTACGTGCATTGTAAATAGTTCTTATTGTGCTAAAATTATTCGAATGCCGTTCTTTCAAATTAAAGTCATTAATATGTTCTTCGGTTTTACCAAACTTTTTGACATGTCCATTAAAATATACTCCTCTTCACTTGTTAATCTTTCCACATAAGGATGTCCTTCCAAATGTTGCCCGCATGGTGATTGTGTAGTCCATATAATACTTGTACCATCCAATCGTCATCATTTGGTAACTTTACACCATTTAGATCAAATGGACACTTACACTTACGTGTTCCAACATACCTCTCCACTTTGGTTCATGATCAGAATGACTTTTATGCTTTCTATATTTTCCACTACGCTCACATGCACCACCATCACAATGTTTCACAACAATAACCAAACCAAGCTCCTTCCTTATACCATATGAATCCAATTAGTGAATCGCGGCTTCTATATAGCTACATCGTCAATGTAAAAAAATTAATTAAAAAAATTTGTACTAAGAGTTGGGTATTGTAAATGAATAATTTAACATTTACTTCAATCCTACTTATTATGTGGTAAAATTTTGTCTATAATCGAATATATTAAGTTGCTCCTTATTTTCCTATCATTTAAAACAAACAAATACATACTAAGATATGTATATAATTATTTTTAAAAAATAAGTATAATACCTAATATTCTGAAAATGGAGTGTGAATACTAAAATCAATTGAAATCCTCTCTTTTCACCGCGTTAATTAAAATCAACTTATATATTATGACTAGACACAATCCAAATAAACCAAACAATAAAAAATAAAAGTGATCCATTTTAACTCTTCTACAACTAGAAATGGTTTGGAGTTTAACTACAAAGGCACTCCTTGTTAATATCGAACAATCAATAAGGCAATTTTCATCTTGAAACCACCGCACATATGATTTAGCTATAATTCCACAAAGTTCTTAACACATTACAATTTGAATTTATCACGTGATCAACAAAATTTTACATCGATGAAATAGTAAACATACCCATTTTATTTTGAGTATACACAATATACGTCTAGCCTCTAAATTTTGAGTTCGATTTCACTTTTAAGTTTTATATGTATCGAACATGAAAATTTACACACACACACACACACCGAACTATAATTATTTAATCGGCTTATATACGGAACTAGAATCTATAGTAGAAAAATTAAATTTATTACGGTAATATGTAAAATAATACAAAATAATAATAATAGTATACTTGTTGACTGGGAAGAATTTTCCATAATCTAGATGAAGTCGTGGCGCCAGTAGATGCATCCATTCTCGTTAACCAATACTAAATATCAAAATAAAAATTAATAACAAGATTAAAAACGTGAAAAATCAAGATCATTCGTAATGATAAAGAAAATCTATAACATGAAGAGGCATAAATTGATAAAATTAATAAATTGAATATAATTGAGACAGATTAATGAAAGAAATATGAGAAATTGTATAATTCTTCTATCTAATTATTACAAGATAGAAGACGTTATTTATAGTGTTACAATAGTCCTAAAAGGAAAGATTGTGTATTAATCACACAATCAAGTATAAATAAAAATAATCCGACACAATCAAAAAAATACCAAAGAGAATAATATCACGATCTTTTCATATCTTCAACATTTTCTCTCAAACTCAATATGGTATTGTAGATATCAAATTGAGTTTGAAACTTAAATTCATTCTAGCAAATAATCTTCTTCCAATGGTCAAATGATACTTCAAAAATGCATTTACAATGCATGCCGAACAAGTCAACAAAGAAATAGAAGTTGGTGTGAAAGAAAAATAATCATCCACCAATCTAATTGAAATCATCATCAAAATTTGTAGGGGACATCCCATAAGTAGAAAGAATAAGGTCAAAATTAAATTCTCAAGCAATTTTTCACAACTAAATTTGTTGAGAATAGACTATGTTAACAATAGCACTCAGTACATGCATAGGTTACACCAGCAATCCTCCCTAATATGAAGGTAAAAAAATATTGGCCTAACAAAAACCAGGCACACAAAGAAGCTAAAACAATGTGATGGAAATAAAAGTGGTGGAAGAGGAGCAACAACTTATTTCTAGTCAAATTACTAAATCAATAGCAATCATTACTGCCAAGTATAAAACACCACCATCAATAGATTTCCAAAAAATAATAATAGGGTAGCATTGATTTTCATAAAAATTAGAGGGATGCAAGAAGTCGAAAAAAGAAATAAAGACACCAACTAATCCAAACAAGAAAATTTGGTCCGAAGAGTGACATGGGACCGCTCTCGGATAACGAGCCCAAAATCATATTAAACCCCTTTGCTACCATGATAAAATTAATAAATTAATATAATTGAGAAAGAGTAATGAAAAGAATATGAGAATTATATAATTATTCTATTTAATTATTACAAGATAGAAGACGTTATTTATAGTATTACAATAGTTCTAAAAGGAAAGATTATGTATTAATCACACAATCAACTATAAATAAAAATAATCTGACACAATTGGAAAAATACCAAAAAAAATAATATCACGATCTTTTCACATCTTCAACATAAATAAACAAGCAAAGCACCAATATGAGGTATGTTCCATAACACATAATTCTTGTTCATCAGGATATGAACTTTTTTTTTTTTTTTAAATCTATACCATGGACAAGGAAAGAATAGTAAACCAAATAATTTTAAGAACTCAAAGCATATACATTAGAACTTTATGGACGAGCACTTTATCGGATCTCCTGGAATCCGCCATGCCAAATTGACAGAATAAGAATATGAAAATTTTATTATCAATTAAAATACCAAAATTCGATTGAATTAAATAGCATATATTTTTGGAAATTTAGTCTTGAGTCAATATGAATTGGAAATTATATCATTGAAGAAAAAATCACTTAATAGAAAAAAGAAAAAAGAGAAGAAAATGAAAACTATTGGTACTAGGAGACTTGTGGTGTACATAAGAATTAAAGAAAGTGAATCAGAGGTTATTTGTCATTTTATTTATGACTATTTTAGTAAATACCAAAAAAATTTAAAAACGTGGTGGAGTAAATAATTTTCGTGGTGGCAATATAACCATTAGTAAGAAAATTGTCATTTTAAATTTCATATTAGTTGAATGAAATTCATGGAAATTCTACTCCCTCCCTCCCTTCCTTCCTCCCTCCTCTCTCTCTCTCTCTCACACACACACACACATACTATTAGATTTAAATAATCTCTCATGTATATGACCTTATTTCATGTGTAGATAATCTTATAATACATATATTCTCAAGTGTAGATAATCTCGTTGTAGATATTTTTGTTAACTATCACTTATCTTATAGAATTCAGGTTGATAGAAGTCAATGTACGACTCTATAAATACACATGTAATACAATGAAATGAATGTGAGTTGAGTTCATTAAATTCTCTTCCGTTTTACAATTCTCTACATGGTACACGCTCTGACGAAGAAGTGCTCGACGAAGAAGTCATTGTCAACTAAAAATCCTATCACATCTCTTCACCATGGCCGACTCAAATAACACTAATCAACCTTAACTTGTTGTTGTCCCTGCTTTCACAAACATAGCCAACTCATATAGTTCTCTCATATATATCAACACTTTCCACCACATATTCCAAGCCCTAATGAGGACGAATAACACAACTTAAAAAGCCAAATTTCTCGTCTTTCAAAAGGATCTCAAACCATAACCGAGTGTATGCAATGTCTCAAAAGTCGAGTTGACAAATTTGCCCTTGTAGATACCTCTATGAATGATGAAGACCTTGCCATTAAAGTCCTTGAAGGTCTCCCTAGACCACAAGGACATTGCTTTCCTTGTTTGTGATTGTGACCACATTTGACGAAATTCATGAAATACTCATCGATTATCAATCCTTATTTTTCTTGAAGCCACCAAATCTTCATCTCTTCCTTCAAGTGTCTTTTTTACTACTAAAACTCAACAATATTCTACCTCCAAATATGCCCATCCTTGGAAAAACCGTGGACCCAATGGCCTTAGCTCGACATCCCAAAAATCCTATTAGAATAACTCTCGTCCTCGCCCATACCGTGGGTTCTGCCAACTATGTTGTATCCAAGGACTACATTGCAAAATGGTGTCCCAACTTTAGCTATATTCCAGCGGTTGCTTCCCATCAACAGTGGCACCCACAATGTTCTATCGGTTCAAGTTCCAGCCACTTTTGCAGTCTCATTCCCAACAGTAGTGTTTTCCATCTTCTTCTACCAGTGCCAACTAGGCTGCAACACCAAACGCCCCATCTCCTAACTGGCTTCTTGGCTCTAGCGCTACCTGTCATGTCATGTTTGACCTTCAAAACTTATCCTTTCATTCTATGTATGCCGGCGCTCATTACATAATGATTGGTGATGGCTCTAACCTTTCTATTTCCAACATTGATTGTGCTCAACTCCCTACTTAATACTTATTCTTGCTCTTTTACTTTATCTAACGTTCTATGTGTACTTGCAATGAAAAAAAATCTCATTTATATTTAAAAATTTGCACCATTGATAATATGTCAGTTGAATTCTTTTCCTCTTTGTTTCAGGTGAAGGACATTTGCACGGAGAAGTGCATGCTCCGGAGACCAACTAAAGATGGTGTGTACGGGAGCCCGTTTCTTATCATCCTTACTTATGTTCTTATGCTTCTCCATATTCAAAGCTATTTATTCTGTCTGGCATCATCGGCTGGACATGAGTCTGCTCAAATTTTGCAGCATCTTACTTCCAACAATGTAGTGTCAGTGTCTAGTTCTAAGCCCGAGTTAGTCCTATGTAATGCATGCAAATGCATGAAGCCTCATTGAATTCTGTTTTATATGTCATCTATTACGAGTTCTTTTCCGATTAGATGTTATTTACTCCATCGTTTGGATCATACCTATTGAGTCAATAGATGGAAATAAATACTACTCATATTGATTGATCATTTTTCAACATATGTATGGTTTTACCTTCTTAAGAGAAAATCTGATGTATATGACACATTTCTACGCTACAAAGCTTTAGTTGAAAAATTATTTCGGACTTCAATCACTACATTATACACTAATATGGTGGAGAATAGCAGTCTCTAACCTCATTTTCCCCCTCTAATAGCATTACTCATCTCACGACTCCTCCCCATACACCACAACACAATGAATTTCTAAACTCAATATTGTCACATTGTTGAAACGTGTCTCACTCTTCTTCTCCATGCCTTTGTTCCCTACTCTTACTGGAGTTGTGCCTTCAACATTACAATATATCTCATAAATTGATTACCCACAAACGGTATCTCAATGAAATCACCATTCGAAATAATTTTTAAACACCTACCCAACAACGACAAACTTTATGTCTTCGGTTGCCTCTGTTATCCTTGATATAGGCAATAACAAGCACAAAACTTGAGCCTAGCTCGCGTCCCTGCATTTTCATCAGTTATTTTCTCACTCAAAGTGTATCATTGTCTTGATCCCTCCACCAATAAAATTTATGTCTCTAGGGATGTTGAGATTATTGAATCTAGCATTCCCTTCACCTCTTTTCCCAATGCCTCGACCTCAACTGCAATGTCATCCAGTATATTTTCAATGGTGTCAGTCACAATACATATGTCCAACTCCAACCGACCAATACCTCGAACTACTGTCCATATATCTCCACTTTCAACCAGCACAATTATCCTACTTGATCGACCACATCCTAGGCTCGCTCGAGCAACAACAAACAGAAACAACAATCCTACTTTGTTAGGCCCTCACTCGAGCGAGCCACATACTCACTCATCTCCATCGCTGCAAACTTTAGCCCTGATTCGTACACATTATCCCGATTGTTTTCCATCCCCAACATGCTTTTCTCTACTAGAATTTCCGTTGCATTGCCATTCGTAGCTACCCCAACCCTCTATGTCCACCAATACTCATACTGTGCTACCCAGGCAAAGGATAATATCTGAAAACCAATTCAGAAGACCTTATAACTACTCTCAATCCCTCCACTGAACTTGAACCCACATGCCCTAGTTAATACCTTTAGATTTTTCATTGGCATGCTTCCATGAATGATGAGTTTAATGCCTTAATTTGCAATGGCACTTGGTCTTTGGTCCCTCCTAATTCATCTCTTAATCTAGTTGGCTGCAAGTGGATATATCATATTAGCGCAAAGTCAATGTCTTGCTTGATCGCTACAAAGCCCGCCTTGTTACTAAAGGATTTCACCAACGTCCCGACACTAACTATACTGAAACCTTCAATCCTATTGTGAAACCCACCACTATCCATCTCATTCTTAGCATCACACTATCCTCTAATTGGCCACTCCGTCAATTAGATGTCAATAATGCCTTTCTTCAAGGTACTTTAACTAATAATTTATATATGACCCAACCACCGAGTTTTATAGAAACCGAACAGGACTATGTTTTCCGTTTACACAAAGCCATATATGGTCTTAAATAAGCTCTTCGCGCATGGTATAATGAACTTCATAATTTTCTACTTGTCTTTGGCTTTGTAAACTCCGTTTCTGATACCTCATTGTTTATATATAATATTGCTGGATGTATTCTATACATATTTGTTGTGTGGATGACCTTATTGTCACAGGAAAGGCATCAGAGTATGTCGATCGAGTCATCTCTCAACTTGCTTCTCGATTTTCCACTAAGGATCTTGGTGCTCTACGTTATTTTTTGGGTATTCAGGTAGTCCCAACCAAAGACGGCATATTCTTGTCTCAACATCAATACATATTGACTATTTTTCGTCGCACAAAAATGTTGGGTGCAAAGTGTGTTCAGACTCTATTATTCACCTCTCTAAGTCTCTCTCTTAATGATGGTTCATCCCTTACCGATGCCACTGAGTATCTTCAGACTGTGGAGAGCCTCTAATATTTACTTCTTAGTCGCCCAGATATCTCATTCGCAGTGAATAAATTGGCACAATTTATGCATCAGCCCACTACCGATCACTGGTCTGCTTTCAAACGTCTAATGCACTATCTTTGTGGTACCCTTCACCATAGTTTATTCCTTCGTCTCTACGCTCTACTTTCTCCTCTCGATCTCCTGCCCCCAAGTGGGCAGGAGATGCTGCCCACCTGCTGACACCTCAGCAGGTGGGCAGCATCTCCTGCCCACATGGGGGCAGGAGATCGGCCTTCCTACTTTCTTTTCATGCATTTTCTGATGCCGAATGTGCTAGCAATATTGATGACGAAACTTCGACCAATGCCCATGCTGTTTTTCTCAAGCACAACCCCATTGCTTGGAGCTCTCGAAAACAAAAGTCTGTCGCTCACTCTTCCACTGACGTTGAGCATTGCTCTATTACTTCTACTAACACCGAACTTCTTTGAATTCGGTCCTTGCTTCATGAACTTGGGATGCCACTTCGTTCTCCACTAGTTATTTACTGTGATAATTTTGGCCAATGCGCCAATCCCGTGCTTCACTAAAAATATAACATATTCATATTGGCATTCACTTTGTTTGTGAATGCATCCAATCAGGAACTTTGCGGGTTTCATATGTTTCCACTTCGGATCAACTTGCAAATGAAGAAACCCATGTCTCGTGCTCGTTTTACCACATTCGAACCAAGATCGGTGTTTTCAACGGGACCACAATCTTGATATGGAATATTAGAAATAATTCATCTCAGGCGTAGATAACCTTATCTTATGTGTATATAACTTTATTGTATATATCTTCTCAAGTATAGATAATCTCATTGTAGATATCTTTTGTGACTATCACTTATCTTATAGAATTCAGGTTGATATATGCCACTTCTACAACTCTATAAATATGTATGTAATTCAATTAAATGAACGTGAGTTAAGTTCATTGAATTCTCTACACACTTCTTCTCTCTCTCTCTCTCTCTTCTCAACATTTTTCTCTCATTTCAATTTTTAATTTTAGCCGGAAAAAAAAATACAAACTAACGGTTTAGCAAAATACTAACACTAAATAAGAACAAAAAAAAATATTCTTTTGGTTTATTACAGGAAATTCAATAGAAAAAATGTTATATTTAGTCTTTTTAAAAACAACATATTTTGATATTTCTCACAAAGTTAGTAAATTACAAATTGAGCATTGTAAAAAAAATGCATTAGGACTCCTTGGCCAAAAATTATATATCATTTAATAGTTATGCCAATAACTATACTGAATAATTAGTTGTGTTTTACAGGGAGAAATGTAGGCTCCTGCAAAGGATTCAAGAACTTTAGTGCCTTTTCATGGGAAGAGAGTCATTTTGGATGAATCCGAAATTCTACAGATAATCAATAAAAACAACATTTTTCGCTAAAGAAAACCGTCTTACAAATAATATGAAAGCTTTTATTCATGACGAATAATCCATGATGGTTAAAATATTAAGGTTTGGTTTGATTTGGTATTGTCATATGTTTTAAGAGAATCTATTTTAACGGTGTTGAACAAAGAATTAGTTCTAGGAAAAATCAGTTAAGTAATTAGTAAATTTCTGTTTCATAATTAATGTATGTTTCAAAATTAGTATTTGAGTTTTTGGCAAAAAAAAAATACTTTATTGTCGTGCCTGAAGACTAAAATAGACATTGATTATAATGATCTTGTATGTATTATTATTATTGTAAAATTTATTGTTACTTTTTCAACAATGTATAATATTTTTCCATATTTATCTAAGACAATTTATTCACCGTGATAATTTTAAAAAGAAACATTTAATATCTGTTAAATCTTAAAATTTGTAAAATTAGAAAGAAAAAAAAATTGATGTCAATGGCCAAGAAAAAACAAATGGGAAATAGAAACATGTTTTTCATGTGAATGATGAATTAGACTTTATTATTGTTATATTACCAACAAATTTAGGACATAAAATGAATTAATTTTATCGTGGGGTTATAGTTGACACTTTATGATAGATAATTGGAGAAGCTACAAGCACAATCTTAGAAATTATCCTTTTGCGATGTTATGGATTCTAATATAATCCTTTCTTTTTTATTTTACCAAACATTTGAAATAGATGTGATTGTTTGAGAATTAGAAATTTGAAATTTAAAAGCAATCCTAAACACGGCTTAAAAAGTACAAGTCTTAAAAGAAGATTGCTTGAAAAGTATTCGTTTTTCATTTTTAATAAGTAGATGGAGAATTTTGAAATTTGGCAAAAAGTGAATGGGTGGATTTGAAATACGACTAATTTTGAAAATATTTGAAAAAATGGCAACTATTAGATGCAACATGTCAAATATATATTTTTGCAAAAATTGCTATTTTTTGTTTAAGATTTCACGATACTTGAGACTAATACAATACCTCCCAAGAGAGAAGCTATCAAAGTAGATCTTGCAATATATATTAGATAATGCGAATTAACTATATCTCTCATTTATAAAATACTTTTTTCATGGTTGAACTATAAGCTAAGAACAAAAGGCTTTAATCCAATTAGTCCAAAGAACTGTCATTTAGGGTGTCATTTAATCCAATGGACTATTGAATTCTTGGAGAATTAGGTATACATTTTTTCTGATCCAACGAATCATTAGGTTCGACAACAAGAGGAACTGTGACAATTCCTCCATAAGGAAAGAACTTAAATGTTGATTTTCAACAGTTCCCGTGAGGAAGCTGTTTGTCAAAACTACATTTCCCTTAGAGAAGTGACAAAAAATCGACAGTTCCATCTTGGGGTGACTATCGAATAGACGGTTCTTTAAGGAAGAACCGTCGATTTTTTTGAAAGTTCCCATGGAAGGAACAAATCGACAGTTTCCCCCCTAAGGGAATTGTCATTTTGAAAATTCTCCCAAGAAGAACGGTTTTTTTTTTTTGTTACAATTCCCCTAGAGGGAACTATGTATCTGTCAAAATAAAAAACCCCCGAGTTATCAAAAATCGACAGTTCCCTCTAGGGGGACTATCAAATCGACAGTTTCCTTATGTAGAACTTTCGACTCAACCAACAATTTCTCCAAACCGAGATTTGTATTCTAGCAAAATGGGCCAACAATTTATCATGGCTCTTTCTGTCCTACGAATTACAATCGTGTAAATATTTCACCCACTTGCCACCCATCTTACATTCTCATTTGCGCCATCCGTTGGTTTGAACTGTTGGTCCATATATACTTAAAGTTTTTCGTACAAGTTTGATCATTTTCCTTCCCAACCTTCAACGTTGATCACATAACTTGCAAAAGCTTCAACATTGGTCCCCGAACCTCCATAGTCATCCGAATTTGATCCTCCTCAAGTTCCAGAATTATACAAATTAGTCTTCAAAGTTTTCGTAAGTTAAATTCCACTCCCAAACCGAAACTCATGAATTTTCTCTAATAGCTCTCTTAATTATTCTAATCACTCCCATGCCATCACGTGAGTCTTAAGTTGCTTCCGATCAACTCCAATTAAGCTCGAACTATTTCTTTTTGCTCAATTTAACTCCAAATTTTGGTTTTACCTACAATGACAATGACAATATTTACACTAAATTAAATACAAATCTGCTCAATTTGCAAATATATATCAAGTTTATAAGTTAAAGTAAGCGTGTAAATTACACTTATCAAGCATGCTTGAATTTTTTTGGGTTTTACACAACTTACTTCATTAATTGGTATAGTTGACTGTTGCCATAGCTTAAATTATAATTTAAGCTCGATCAAATTGCTCAAACATACTTTTTATTCACATATTTTGTAGGATCCACAATTTATTATCTACTTATTATCAATACATTCTATAAGATCTATAACTTATAAAAACTTAAAAAATAATTTTAGTACCCCAAATATAGGCAAAGTATATCCTCTCCAATTGCTCTTTTACTTTAAAGCTGACAATTGTTACTCTCCATCCCTCAAGTGTTGCATACATCAATACATTGTTCAATCGATATTTTGTTTAAATGTAATTTGCAGCTGCCATCCCCAACCTTTGAACTTTTGGCATTTTTATCCTCATTTTTTATTTTTTGCACCCATATCCTCAATCTTTCTTAATTTGGTGGCTGAAGTCCCCAACCTTTGAATTTTTGGCACTTTTATCTTCATTCTTCATTTTTTTGCACCCATATCCTCAACTTTTCTTAATTTGGGGGCTGAAGTCCCCTATCTTTGGACTTTTGTATCATATTTTTTAATTTTTTAATTGAAACTTATAAAAAGTCTATTTAAAGACAAGTTTTGTGAGTAATTTTTTCTATAAATGTTGGTTTATTTAAAAAAACTTATTTTTAAAAATTTTATGAGATTTTTAGACTAATTTTTAATTTTTAATTGAAACCGGATCGACAAAATTACTCACAAAACTTGTCTTTAAATAGACTTTCATAAGTTTCAATTAAAAAATTAAAAAATATGATACAAAAGTTCAAAGATTGGAGACTTTAGCCACCAAATTAAGAAAGGTTGAGGATATGGGTGTAAAAAATGAAGAATGAGGATAAAAGTGCCAAAATTTCAAAGGTTGGAGACTTCAGCCACCAAATTAAGAAAGGTTAAGGATATGGGTGCAAAAAAATGAAGAATAACGGTAAAAGTGTCAAAAGTTCAAAGATTAGAGACGGCATGCTGCAAATTACCCTTTGTTTAACTACCAAGGAAAGGTTTGTCCATATTCTTCAAATTGTATTTTATGTCCTCATTGTGTATGTAATTGGGTTTTACTTATTTAGTGGCCTCTTTAAATGTGTTGAATCGTGGACCATATGTTAATTAATACGCCGGGACATGAAGTAATTTGAGTTTGCTGATATCTGTGTTCTTCTTTCTTTCAATCATTACAGATATAAAGGTACATCTTTACTATTTGTTTCTATATTTGTAGCACGAGAAAACAAAAAGAAAAACTAAATTGTTGAGTTTTCCTAAGAATAAGGATACTCAAATAATCGTTAGCGTCATTTGATGACAAAGAAGGGAATGGTACATGAGATCTTTTAACGTTCCTACCGGTTTTTGCCGCATAAAAATTGTATATTTCATATATTGTTTTTTCTAAATTATCATAAGTTATTAGATTTTCGTAACTTAACTTGTTAAAAATGTCAAAATTGTATGTTTTGTACTTTCTAAATTTACTCAATGAGTCCATAATTAACACTAACGGAAACAACATAGGCAGTTGTTCTCGATATTTTCTAAACTTAATATCCATTGCTAATATAATATAATATCAAAAAAAAATTACAAATGTCTGATACCTTTTAAAATTATTTGCAGTAAAATAAAAATAATTTAAAATTAATAGATTAGTAGGGTAATATACGCCATCACATATGTTTGTGGCGTTGAAAAAAACTTCTAAAAATTTTCTCACATGGAATGCGATTTTCCAATCATATGTTTGCTAATCATATTTTGGACCGTGTGAATGTTGGCCATTATAATAGGCAGTTATACAATTTTCATAACCTTCATGATGTGAAAATATTATATGTATTGCAAGTATACAATATCGTAAACAAGTAATAAAGTGGACCTATTGAGTTTGGATTATCGTTCTCATGAAGACTATCTTATTTATATATTAGTTCAATTAATCTTAATCATAATCTCTCTTTAAAACAATTTAAAATAAATTGATTTGAATGTTTAATTTATAACTATTAATTTTTATAAAATAGTGTGAATGTAAATATCAAGAATTTAAAAAATATGGTATTAAAGTGTTTGGATTAATGAATTCACCATAGTTGTCATCTTTAATTTCTCCTCTCAAGATTTTTTCATAATGTTGTATTCGGTCGAATTCACGAATTTAATCTAAATTACTTCTCTTGAGTTCAAATTAGTCATATCTCAACTTATGAAGTCAGAATGGTACTTAATTAGATGTATTATTCTCCTAAGAATTCAATTCAAACCGCAACAATAATCAAAAGCACATCTCTACATTTTATCCAATTGTCAAATTTTACTACGTAGTCTAGATTAATAATTTACCTTTCAGTTCATTACAATCTACAATTCAATAAAATAATGACCAATTATTTCAAGCATTAAAAAAAGAAATAAAATCAAATACTTAATTAATTTATAATTCAAAACTTGAGAGTCGAAATTAAAGAATATAAACTATGTTACATCGTTCATCCAAACTTTAAATTTAGCTACTCATGATTCGGGAGAAAGGAAGTATGAAGAGATTTGAATACATAATCGGATCTTGAATAAAAGATGAGAAGACGTTGAATATCTTGCACCAAGAATTCTTTGTCTTCACCAAGAATTTCCAATCTTCAATCAATCTTCAATCGTGCCGTCGTTCTTCTACTCTTTTCTATCTTCTTCTCCAAGATTCAACAACTTTTTTTTGACCTAGGTTAGGTCTTTATATAGTTCAAATCCTTTCCGACTTGTTTTTAATTCAAAAATGACTAAAAAGCCCCTAATTTGCATTTAGGAAAAACCATAAAATTAATTACGTTGGCCGCAGTCGGGCCGCGGTTTGTAAATGGCAGTTGGACCGCGGTTCACAGCCACCACATATTGCCATTTGATGTCCTTCCACTTTTGAATGTTCTACACCTTAGTCTTTTGATTTCTTCTTTCATTTCAATTTACTCCTCTTTTATTTGCATCCCAAGTCCTTCAACTTTTGAATGTTTGCAAGTTGGTCTCAATTTTCAAGTCTTCGTGCATTTTTAGTCCTTCTTTGCCTATTTTGCTTTGTTTCTCTCCAATTATATTCGAACTCGGTTTTAACCTAAAACAATCAAATCAACACATAATTAAGTAGATATTTACTTAAGAGTACATGCAATTGTTTACTTTTGATACTACAGATAAGCGTAAATCGATACTTATCACTTCACATGTTTGAAGTATTAAATAAGTAGAGTTCCACTAATTTCCTATGTCTGTACACAAATATTTTGTTGGAAGAAAATTTTCTACTCATAATTAATCAAATACTTGTTTTTGAGAAGGTAAAGCAATAATACAATTTAGGGTATACCTAATTTTTTTCTAATTGTGGGCCTAAATACTTTAAACCATCTTGGATAATTAAATTAAAAATGTGACATATACATCGAACATGAAATAAAATTCTATCAAAATTTGAATTTAATTATCGAACTAATTTATTTATTACTATGTTATTAGGCATAGAATTATCAAATGTGAAACTGGGAATTCTAGATTCGCGGTTAAATTCTCTAATAATATTCATTAAATAAGTAAAAATGTGTATTTCATTATGAGAGTAATCAATTACTTTACAAGCAATTATTCATTTTATGTATAATCCATAGTTTATCAATATAATGTAAAGTGGCAACAATATATCATTTATGATTATATCGAATCATAAGTCCGAAATGAATAATACAACACCAAAATATTTAGTTAAATCACTTATTATAATCCTTATTCAATATAACCTCAAGGATACATGCATGAAAATGCTCCTAATTTATGTACATCCTCTTTGGAACAAATCCTTTCCAAGATTCCACATCAACTAAAAACAAGGAAATGATTAATATTGGGTCTCCTAATGCAAATAGTTTGAGAGAATACGATTCTATCTAGTTATTTAACAAAATATTTTATGGATTTTGTGAACTAGCTAGATAAATTAAAATGGTTAGAAACTAATTAAGACAATTTTAAATAAAAGAATAATATCTCAAAAATGAGTTTTCTTTACATCATGCATGATACGATATTCGAGTATTGTATATCATATACGTGCAAACTTTTTACCGAACAACATGCTATCTGAAATATTACCTTAATCGAGATGGTTCGAAGCGCTTCTAAAGTCAAGTCCTTGGTTGCTTTGATACCTGAAGAGGAGGCGGGGAACTCTCCCCCGGTATATTCTCCGACGTGAAAGTTAGAGTGGGAAAGAATGACAATAAAGTGAAAAATGTGTGGTGCAATTGTAAAGTGTTTTTTTATTTTGTCTTCCTTTACCTGGCTCACCTTCTGATGTACTTATAGGTGGGCGGTTTTCCTCTACGCGTCAGGCGGTTTTCTCCAGACTGCTCGGTAGTTGTTGCCTACGTCTTCGGCGATTATTGTCACGTGGCGGCAGCTTTTAATAATACGCTTGATTGATTTCGGACGCGGGGCGATTAATTTATCCTCCACATAACTGTTATGTGACATCAGCGAGTTGCCCTTTGATGTTGGTCAACTGACTGCCATTCTCAGTGACTAGTCCACTGGTCCGATGCCATAATCAGTCGACTACCACTCGTCACAACGACCGGTCGACTACCTACCGCCTAGGGGAGTCAACTGACTGCCACTCACATAGAGCGTCTACTAAGTCTGGCACAATTTGAGTCTAGTCTATTTCTAGTATAATATCATTAGCCCATCTACCTCTTGAAGATTCTTGTCATTAAGAGGTAGCGAAATTTTCTTCCACTCTTCGAATAATTCCGATTATTCAAATTTTTTTTTGCAGTATCTCTCATCTTTCTTTTTTCATTTATCTTGACGAGTTTTGATCACATTAGGAATTAAATTCACGTATGGGATTTCAAATTTTTTGGAGGTAAAATTCCCTCCAAAAAGCACCTTTATATAAAGGGAGTGTCAAGATCATTATTTTCATTTTCCTCTCATCCCAAATCATAGTGCCCCTCATTTTCCTTGGAAAATTATAGAAAATCCTTCAATCCTCCCTAATTTTTTCTTTTTAGAAAATGCCTATAGTAGTAAGTTCGTCCGATAGTCAAAAAATACTTGACTTCTTCAAATTTTTTGCTTGAATCAAATGAATCTCATTCAAGCGTCGACCATCTATTTGGGGTGGTCGGTCACCCCATTGGGAGTAGTCGACCGACTAATCCCAGAGGGGACGGTGATTGCACCCTTGGAGGTGGTTGTTGAATGCCTCATTTGGGACGATCGATCGACGCCCACTGGGAGCGGTCGACCGACCGCCTCCTTTAGAGACGATCGACCGTCCACACCGGGAGTGGTCGATTGTCCTTTGGGAGCACCCAGTCAACTGCTCACATGGGGACAGTGGGCGGTCGACTATCTACCTAGGACGGTCATGTTGTCTCCCTAGGGAGCGATCGGTCAACTGTTCCCTCAAGAGAAGCTCGATGGGTAATATAGTAGCACTAGAGATTCACAAAGCATATAGTGTTTATAGTTCAAAAAAAAAAAAAATTGAATAGAATGCTTGAAAAATTTATCATTTATGATGATTATGTGTATCGGTCTCCCTTCCTACCGAGCAACTTCGGAGTCGACCTTCTTGAAATAGCCATATATAAGGATAGTATGGACGGGGTTTAAGTTTTCCACTCCACCCTCTCCTTATCTCTATTTTTAATGAATTTCATTTTACTACTAGTCAATCGAAACCCAAATGCTTGAAGGCTTGCTTTATACTTTCTCTACATGTGTTTGTTTAAACACATAGAGCCTAAGGTAGACTTATTTAGGCGTGTTTTGAATTGCATCACCTACCACGGTGTAATGCTTATGTCTACCTTACTTCAAAAATTAACATGCAAGTACCTCGCTATAGAAATTCCAATTGTGGGTGGAAGTCTCGATTTTTCTTCGTCACGACCCTCCAAAGGCCAATTTCCTTTTAGTACCAAATGGAGACATTCTCAAGTTCGCATGTTCAATAGCCCCTTTGAGGTGACCCCTTTTGTGGAAAGCCAAGTTAAAATATTGGAGTGTCTAGACCCTCATGCTTCTAGGTCGAGCGATGTATTAACGGAGGAGAATATATTATCGTGGGACTCTTCAAGCCCTCTTGGTAGGTTTTGTGTTTATAACTTGCCTTGTTGTCTTTGTAATAATGTTTTTATATATGATGATTTTCATGAGTTTTGTTTTTCATACAGGAATGAAATTAATCTGGCAGGCATGGTTGGCTCTGTATCCCTTGCTACCGATGACGAGGGGCCTTCTTCACCTGGACAGGCCAAGAGAAGAAAAACTGCAACCAAGACAAAAAGAGTGGCAGGCGATAAAAATGCCTTGGTGTCTGTTGGCAGAGCTATAGAGGATGACCACATCGATTTGACTAGGGGTGCTGACCCATGCAGATGATGACCACACTGCTGAGAATTCTCCTGTTCTCGACTTGCATTTTCCGCCCGCTCATGCTAGGTGCGATATGGAAGTCATGCGGAGCTGTGTTATATCACACATGTCTGAGCGTTTATCAAGAAGAAAAATTGAGGATATTGAAAAGGTTTTGGCCGTCTACAATAGAAAGGTAAGTTATTTACACATTCCCCCCCCCTTTTTTTTTAAATTTTAGTTATCGGTTTATTCAACCATGTATACTTGATTTATGCCTATCGTGTTTTGACCTTTGAGGATTCTCTTGTTAAAGCCTGCAAGCATATGGTCACTGACTTGGAAGTTGTCGAGGATGAGAAATCCAAGGAAATTCATCATTTGAAAAAGAAGAATTCTAGTTTGAGGAAGTCTTATGAGGCTTCAGAGGCTCGAGTCAAGGAATGAGAAGAGGAGATTGATAACCTTCGGTCTGCTCTTGCTCGCGCTTAGCACGATGCCGTGGAGAGTTATAATGCTTCTTCACAATACCAGCAAGATTTGTATGCGTACGGAGCTGAGTCTATGAGCGCTTCCATTTCATTGACCAAATAGTGGATATCAATCGAGCATCCAAGCCTCAACCCCCAGGGTTTTGACCGTTTCTTGGCTCGACGATGAGATTTGGAGCAAGCCGCTAAATAGGAGCAGGCTGTTGAGCAAGATATGACAGATGATCAGGCAGATGATCCTCTTCAGGATGAGGATGGTGCTTCTCAACTAGATTGATTTAGCATGTCGCTATCTTTATTTTTTGTTCAGACAGACTTTTGGTTTTTCGGTTAACATTTTGTCTCACTAATCGAAGATGTGGGCTAAACTTATCTTTAATAGCTTGACTTTGGCATTGTCCTTAGCTCTCACTTTGTATTTTCTTGTTTTACAATGTAGCCCCTAGCGCTTGAACGACTTTATTTTGTTCTTATATGATTGTATTTATGCGATTAAATCATCATTTTCTCTAGCAACAATTTATCTTTTCAATTAATCAACCATGTGACACAATCGACTCTCGACGATGCTAAGTACTATGGTGAACAGTTTATCGTATAATTTTGGACAATCCAAATTATGTAAAGCGATTTGAAGATTTAACCAAATTTTGGTTTTATTGCTTAGTGCTAAGCCTTTAGGGCGTTTTTTGTAGACCACTTTGTAGTCACTACTTTAGTTGTAAGACGGTTTAGAGACTTGACCAAATTTTAGAGTTATTGCTCACTGCCAAGTTACTTTTGAGCGCTTTTTGTATAGTAGACTACTTTGTGGTTATTATCTTGGCTGTAAAGCGATTTAGAGACTTAACCAAATTTTGGTTTTATTGCTCACTGCCAAGCTTCTTTTGGACGTTTTTTGTATAGTAGACCACTTTGTGGTTATTACCTTGGCTGTAAGGCAATTTAGAGATTTAACCAAATTTTGATTTTATTGCTCACCGCCAAGCTTCTTTTGGGCGCTCTTTTGTATAGTAGATGACTTTGTGGTTACCGTCTTAGTTTTAAGGCAATTTAGAAACTTAACCAAATTTTGGTTCTATTGCTCACCGCCAAGCTTCTTTTGGTTTTTCCTTTATGGCTTGTAGATCAAGATGATTTTCTCACACAAAAGATTGCCCAGAATGGTAGACTCAGTAGGCGCACTGGGACGTCCCAGCTAGGCTGGCTCTTTCTTAGCACCCTCATCATCTGCCGCCGCCTAGGCTTTTCATTAAACATTTCTTAGGACATGCAAAAGCGTCCAAACAAACAGCATTACAAAAAGAAATTAGCATAAACAAATCTAGAAAATAGAAAGCACCGATGTCCTTTAGGAGGACTAACAATCAGGCGTTACATTGAGGAAAGACAACAAGAGCCCTAGAACAATAAAAAGGAAAATAGTAAAAGTCTTAACCATATTTACAAAGATAAGTACCAACTTCTTCCCTGTGTTTTTCTTTTCTTTTGGTAGTATTTTTTAAGATGCTCGACGTTCTATAGTGCGCTCCTTGGCTTCCCTTTTAGATCTTTAAGACTATAGGCACCCTTTCCCAGGCTTCTGATCACTTCATATGGTCCTTCCTAATTCAGCCCAAGCTTGGATGGTAGACGCCAGGCGGCATCACTTACGAGCACCAAATCGCCGGTGAAACATCCTTGATTTTACTCATCGGTTGAAATATTCTGCAGCTTCCTGCTTGTAAGCTGTCATTTTGATTGCTGATCTCTCTCGGACCCCTTTGTAGAGTCGAGCTCAGAGCATGTCGCTACTGGGTCGAGCTGCTCGACATTCAGCCTGCCAGTCCTTCTTAAGATTTCTACCGGTACCACTGCTTCCATCCCAAAAGACATTTGAAAGGTGTCTCTCCTGTTGGCTCTCTAGGGGTTGTTTGGTATGCCCATAACACATTGGGTAACTCGTCCATCCATAATCCCTTTTTTTTTATCTAGTCTTGTTTTTAGATCCCAAAGTATTGTTCGATTCATTACTTCAGCCTGCCCATTTGATTGCGGGTGTGCAACCGAAGTCAATCGGTGATTGATGTTATAACTTTCACAAAAAGCTCTGAAACTATGGTTATCGAACTGTCTGCCATTGTCGGTCACGATCACCCTCGGTATCCTAAATTTAAAAATTATGTTTTTCTATACAAAACCTTGGATTTTAGTTGTGGTTATCGTTGCCAAAGGCTCCACTTCCACCCATTTGGTGAAGTAGTCAATGGAGACTAGCAAAAATTTCCTTTGACCCCTGGCGACAGTGGAAAAAAGGACAAACTCCAAAAATGGCACATTACTGCTCAGCGGGTACATGGATTAAATTTCCATAGCGTTGACAGGCATCACATTTTTTTCACCAAGTCTCTAGCATCTTCTTTCATGGTAGGCCAATAATACCCTTGACGAAAGGCCTTGAATGCAATAGTCGCAGCTCCCTGGTGATTACCACAAATTCCGCCATGTATTTTGAACAACACTTCTTTGGCTTTGGTGGGTCGCAAGCATTTCAAATAAGGCATAGTGAAGCCCCGTTTATATAACTGTTCATCAATCACGGTGAACATGGTGGCTCTAACCTTCATCCTTTTTGCTTTGATGAGGTCTTCGTGATGTGTCTTTACAAGATAATTTATTATTGGATCAACCCAACTTGTTTGAATTCAATGTACGCAATTTCTATCGCATTCGGTATGCTCGGTTCCTTCATTGTCTACACGCTTGTTGTATGCTAGGCAAATTTCTCAGATTTTCTGACGCTAACTTGGATTGTACATCTGCTCACAAATTATCTTTTCTCGAGACTTTGATTATCTTGAAGTTGGAGAATTTTCTTTGTAAATCTCTCACTTTCATTAAGTATGCTGCCATTTTAGTATGTTTTGCTTCAAAGTCACTAGTTATTTGTCCCCTACTACTAGTCAGAAGTCACTCTGATTTCAACCGACGACACCCCGGTCGGCGGCCTAGAATTAACCCTGTGATTAATGCTTCATACTCAGCGTCATTGTTTGTGGCTGAGAACTCAAAGCGAAGAGAGTATTCTAGTTCCTCATATTTTGGCCCTATCATGATGATCCCGCACCAGATCCTTCACTGTGTGACGAATCGTCCACAAAAATTTTTCGGTCTGCACGCCTCGTCTTGTGTATGCTCGGTGGCATGGTAAGTTACGTGATGAAATCGCCAATACATGTGCCTTTATGGCTGTCCTTGGCCCAAACTCGATATCGAACTCGCTTAGCTCGACCGCCCATTTAAGCATCCTTCTCGATGTCTCCGGACGATGGAAGATCTGTTTGATAGGTTGATTGGTCATGAATTGCACGATATAAGATTGGAAGTATGGTCTCAACTTTCTGACTGCCACTATCAGAGCAAACACCAATTGTTCTGCTAGGTTGTAGCGGGTCTCTGCTCCTTTTAACACCTGACTAACATAGTAAAGTGGTCTCTAAATATTTGTGAATTCTCTTATCAACATTGCACCGATGGCACGGGGTGATCTTGCCAAGTACAAAGATAACACATCTCTGGGATAAGGTTGAGTTAGGATTGGAGGTTTCTGTAGCGATTGTTTTAATAGTTCAATTGACTCATCGCATTCTCTGGTCCACTCAAAGTTGCTTGAACCCCCAATTGCCTTAAAAAGTGATAGCACTTGTCAGCTGCCCTACTCATAAATCGATTTAGGGCAGCTACCTCTCCAGTCAACCTTTGTACCTCCTTTTTCGTAGTTGGACTTTTCATCTCTAAGATTGCATTGATCTTATCAGGGTTAGCCTCGATTCTTCTCTGCGTTAGCATGAATCCTAAGAATTTTCCACCAGCTGTGCCAAATACACACTTCTCTGGGTTGAATTTTGCCCTGTTTTGCCCAAATGACGTCAAACACTTACTGCAAGTCAGATATATGATCGCATGTCTTAACACTTTTGACTACCATATCATCAACTTAGGCCTCGATTATGTTTCCTATCAAACTTCCAAAAACTTTGTTTACCATCCTCTGGTACGTCGCTCTAGTATTTTTTAGCCCGAATGGCATAGCTGTATAGCAGTATGTCCCGAAATTAGTGATAAATGATGTTTTTTCCTGATTCGATTCTGCCATAGAGATTTGATGGTATCCCGAGAATGCATTAAGGAAACTAAGTCGCTCATGTCCAGATTTGGCATCTACTAGGTGATCGATATGGGGTAGCGGGTAAGAATCTTTCGGACATGCCTTGTTCAACCCTGTGTAATCCACACACATACGCCACTTCCTATTTGACTTTTTCACTAAGACTATATTGGCTAGCCACTCGAGGTACTGAACTTCTCGAATGAAGCCTGCCTTCAGCAACATTTCGACCTCTTCTTTTGCGGCAGCCTATCTATCTAGGGCGAAGTTTCTTTTCTTTTGCTTAAGCGGTTTAACTTCTGGAAAAATACCCAATCGGTGCTGAGCAACTGATGAACTGATTCCTGGAATATCACTAGGATTCTAGGCGAAGACATCCATGTTGTCCGTTAGACACTTCATCAAATCTGCCCTTTGTTCTAGTTTTAAATCGATCCCAATGTTAAACTCTTTTCCATCCGGCACTTGGATCTTCTCGGTCATATCCAATGGTTCAATCCTTCATATTGGTGGCTCGAAGTCTAGCACAAGGACTATCGAAGTATCTCTTATCTAAAAACTTTCAACATAGGACATTTGAGAGGCGTTCTGGTCTCTTCTTACACATCCAATCCCTCTACTTGTAGAAAATTTTACCACCTGGTGATAAGTGGAGGCAACTACACGAAAAGATTCAAGACCAGCCATCCATATATTGCGTTGTAAGACATGGGGGCTTTGACTACCAAGAAGCTCGTCATAATAACTACGCTCGTCGGGTAAGTCCCCAATGTCACGGGTAACTCTATGGTTCCTTCTGGAACAACAGTTGACACGATGAGATTTTTAAGCCCAAAAATGCATCCCAACTAAAGACATCTGCTGCACTACCGCCGTCAACCAATCCCTTCTGATGTCAAAATCTGCAATATCACCTACCACCACAAGAGCATCACCATAGGGGCATTGCATGCCTACCAGATCCTCCTTACCAAAAATGATATCTTGATCGAACCTTTCTTTCCTCTGTATTGAGCAAATTCCAGTTGAGCGGGCATAACTCTTTCTAGCAAAGTTGGAGTCGCTGCCTGCCGCAGTTCCGCCAAGGATCATATTAATCACTCCCGCTCGAGGCTGGAGATGTTCATCCACTTTCTCTTTACCGCGATCATTTTTCACATACTTGGATAAAGATCCTCTTTTCAACAACCGTTCAATTTCTTCTTTTAGTTGAATACAACTTTCTGTGTCATGTCCATGATCTATATGAAATTGACAATACTTACTCTTATCTCTTTTCACGGCAGGCGTGGCCATTGGTCTAGGCCATTCGAGGTCTTTCATATCTCGTATTTCCTTCAACACTTTTGTACGTGGAGTATTTAGAGGGGTATATGTTCGGGTATCCTCATACTTACATCTAGTCAATCGGTCTCGGGTGTTGTCTTTACTTGAGTGTACTGACTAATTGTTTCTCTTTGTCAGTCATCTTTCGGTCATCATGAGATTTTCGTTTGTGAGTCTCTGGCTCCCTTCCTTCCCGTAGGCTTTTGGTTACTATGTCTTCTGCGTCCACGTACTCATCTCCTTTCTTCAACAAATCATGTATTGACTCCGGAGGATTTTTTGAAAGAGACATTTTGAAAGCCCTGTTTCACATACCATTCATTATGGCCGTGACAACAGCTGACATTTGGAGGTCTTTGATGCCGAGAGTGGCTCTGCTGAACCTTGCTAAGTATTCTTGCAGTGACTCATCTTTCTCTTGGATGACTTGCATTAGGCCGATGGCGGTTTTTATCTTCCTTTTGCTACTTAAAAAGTATGCTTCAAAGCTTCGAGAAAGTTCATCAAACATTTTGATAGACCGTGGAGCGAGAGTGGCTACCCATTCTCTAGCTTCTCTCCTCAACGTTGGTGGGAAAGACCAGCACATTATTGCATCTGACGCTACATACAGCCTCATCAAGTCTACAAAAGTCCGCAAGTGATCTAAGGGGTCTGTTACTCCATCGAATGTTTCTATCATTGGTTGCTTAAAACCTTTGATGTGGGGGCCGCCATGATTTCTGGTGCAAATGGGTCCTTTTCCAAAACCATATTCCTACGTCGATCCTTTCTTTTTGACAAGGCATTATCAATCTTTTGCGCCATCATCTCTTCCATCTTCTTTTCCAAACGTACGATTGACCGCATCTCATACGGATCTACCTTTCTATAAACCGTCACCGACGGCCCGTTGTGATTTTCTGACAAGTTTGGAGCTAGCTCAGTGGATTTTGGAGTTTGATTGTGCAAAATGGCCATAAGAGATTCTATTTTTGTTTCCAATGAGTTGAACTGTGTTTGAGTAATGTATGGGAGTGGCGGCAGTTGGTCATCTCAAGCTACAAACTTCGATTTTGCCGTAGTTGCTGTAATTCGTGTTCCACTTCTAGTTTGTCGACTCGTCAGAGCTTTTATGTCAAATCCTTCCCACAGACGGTGCCAATGAAATATTACCTTAATCGAGATGGTTCGAAGCGCTTCTAAAGTCAAGTCCTTAGTTGCTTCGATACTTGAAAAAGAGGCGGGAACGCTCTCCCGGTATATCCTCCGACGTGAAAGTTAGATGGGGAAAGAATGACAATAAAGTGAAAAATGTGTAGAGCAATTGTAAAGTGTTTTTTTATTTTGTCTTCCTTTACATGGCTCACCTTCTAAGGTATTTATAGGTGGGCGTTTTTTTTCTAAGCGCCGGGCGATTTTCTCCAGACTGCTCAATAGTTGTTGCCCATGTACTGACAGCTATCGTCACGTGGCAGCAGTTTCAATAGTGCGCCAGTTGATTTCAGGACGCGGGGCGGTTAATTTATCCTCCACATAACTGTTATGTGACATCAGTGAGTTCCCTTTGATGTTGGTCGACTGACTGCCATTCTCAGTGATTGGTCTACTGGTTCGATGCTATAATCAGTCGACTACCATTCGTCACAACAACTAGTCGACTGCCTGCCGACTAGGGCAGTCAACTGACTGCCACTCACATAGAGCATCTACTAAGTCTGACATAATTTGAATCTAGTCTATTTCTAGTATAGCATCATTATCAAACCATTCCCGATATCAATAGAGATCATATTAGAGATGTTGCATGATAACAAATCTTCCAAAAAGATTAAAAATGTTCGTCATAGTAATAATGAAGTTATATTAGTGTTTTGGCACTTGCTTTGTCACTGCCCCTACTAAGGGAGTTAAAAAGGGAAAGTTTTCATAATAATCTGCTAGTAATGGTCAAAGTAAAAGTGTCTATTTTATTTATTTAGTTGAAAATGTCTTTACAAAATATTTTGTTCCACACCTACTTTCATTTTCACCCCCACCATTTCTTCTCTTCCTCATGATCTCAAGAGACTCTTGAAATAAGAGGGACGCGATTGGGATGCAAGGTTGGAAGTAGAGGGTGAAAAAGGTAAAGAATGAGATAGGGGTGTTTCCAGAATATATAATAAAAAGAAGTTATTTTGATGGATGATTATATTGTCATTATAGGTTTCTTTTGTTACACTTCTTTATAAAAAGTGTTAATTGCACTATAGGTATTCAACATTTGTTAATTGACATACTTATGTCTTCAACATTTTTTTTCATAATTTTATCATTAATCTTCCATTAATTAACACATAATATCCCCGATGACAATTTCCGTCCAAAAGTCCGTTAGATGGGTGTAAAAAAACTTACTTGCTCTTCATATTTAAATAAATAATAAATAATAATAAATACGAAAGGAAAAAAAAACTAAAATGAATGTCTTCTTTCCCAATTCCCAATCCCCACTATATAAGCATCAACCAATTTCAGAGGGTATGTGTATTAATTAATAGAAAATTGATGATAAGAATGCGACAAAAAAATTGGAGATAAATGCGATAATAAACAAATATTAAAATTTTAGTATATTATATTTTATAAAATGGTGTAAAAAATGAATATGTGATGGTAATATAATCACTCTATTCTGATTAATCAAAGTTGAAGGAAAAAAATGGTTTATTTATTATTCAATTAATTGAAAGTAGGGATAATTAATTATATTTTTTAACAAAAATTGTGATGGTGTGAGACATTTGGTTGATGTTTAACTCAAGTATTTAAACTAGAAGTCTAAATTTCGTTTATGATTGATTTTGGAGCTCAACTTCTAATTATTAGACAATCAAAAGTTAATTTAGTCGTTAGGTAAATTTGAAAAAATTGATTCTACAATAATCAGTACCATCTGTCAGCAGATTTTGAGAAGCATTAAAATTGTAGTTTCTCAAAATCTACTTTTAGCTTTTTCACTTATCTATTATGAAAATATCAATTTTAGTTCTAATTAATTAAATTAATTCCTTTTATATCTCAGGATTATTAGTATACAAATAATAAAGCATCTTTATAATTCATATTAAATTAATTTGAATTTTTTTTTCCATTATATGAAAATGGAGAAGTTGAGATATATATATATATATATTAGTTTTATTTTAAAGTGACTGTAGTGAACTTGTTTTAGAAAAAATATTTAATAATATTACTTATATATTTTAAAAGTACAAATGAATTTTATCATACTACTCATGATAATAATAATATTCATCATAATTATAATATAAAAGAACATTATTATAATCAATGTCTATTTTACAAACAAAACAATAAATCACTTTTGTTTACCAAATGCTCAAATGCTGATTTTGAAACATACAACAATTTTAATTCTTCTCACGACACAAGAGCTCACCAATCACTTATCTAATTCTTCTCATTATTATAAGAATTTGATTTTTTTCTACAACAATTTCAACAAAGCCGATTCTCTTAAAAGCACAACAATACGAAACCAACCCTAAAGATTCTTTTGCGAATCGGATATTTACATTATTATAAATTTGCAATTGGCCAAAAATGTGAAATAATATTTTTGACGTTAGGGATGACAATGGAGTAGGTTCGCCACGATAGTGGGTCAACCTCGCCGTGGTGGGTCATGATCGAATTTCTCTTACACACTTTTTGACTTACATTGCAATTTGACAAAATTGTCCTCTATCAATTAAATGTCATTTGAAAGTTAAAAGAGAATGTAGTCATTTCATCTCAAATTCTTTTGAAAAGTAAAAAAAAACTCATGGTCAAAAATGGATTTTGGAGAAAATGAACATGCTCGAATGAAACTTAATTTATTAACCCTTAAGTGATTAACATTCAATTCTTTATAGTTGAATATTTTTTCATTTTCAAAATTTGATTTACATTACTCACTTAAAAATAGTAACAAGATTTACTCTTCACCAACATTTTATGTAGCTCAATGGTTGAAATAGTAATATTACATATGGATTATCTCGTGGGTAATAGGTTTAAAGATTTTTTTGACTTATGAATTACTCTTCACATAATTTTTTTTTTATTTGAATAGATGAATTGTGTTTTTGGTCTTCAAAATTGATTTATATCACCTAGCACTTCAGAGGGTAATAAAATCACCCTTCGGATATTCCGTAGGTGAAAGGCTCTAAATATTTTTGGTTTTCAAAATTAATTAATATCACCAACATCCCTAGACCCGCAATTGGCGGGGTGAGGTGAGGTGGGCGGAGCGCCACAACTACAACACCAATGCCCCAAATATTTTATTTATAATTTTTTTTTGTAAACACTAACAATCAAATTCAAATTGTAACTTGTCCCATTTTCAAAATATCAAATTCTATAACAAAAATACAAACAATACAACTAACACGATCAAATTGTTTCAAATAATACAAGTGGTGTACAACTACGACAGGGGAGAGTTTTCTAACAATAAAATAAATCAAGTTAACATTAAATGAATGTCAAGAATAATAAATATAAAAAGTACTAAAATACTTTTTATTATACCATGAATATCAGCTCACAACCAATTTTGAGCACACATCAATGCCTCCAAGGTTGTTGGATGAAGTCTACTTATATATGGACTCACAAATCTACCACTCGTACTAAATCTGAGACTGAATAAGCGGTAGAAACAGGGATGGTCGAGATATCTCTTGCAAGTTTCTATAAAGTATTGTATTTGTTTGAATTTACTTTCCACCAATTTAATAGGTCAAAATCACTAGACCTATGCAAAACCGGCTCCTCCAAATATAAGTCAAGCTTTGATTTCATATTATTAGTTCTCACTTTCTTGGTAAAAAACAAATCAAAATTGTCCAACCCATCCACTACTCCAACACTTTAAAAAATCCCAGCCTGGGAATATGAAGATAAAGACTGAAGAATATTCATACTTGAATCATTGTTTATATATTAAGATACGAACTTTCGACAAAGTGAACTAACATTGACAATTTCAAACGTTGCACGTTCATTTCCATAAACCCTAGGCAACTAATATCATTTTAAACCTAGGATCCAAAACAGTTGCTACAGCTATCCCGTAAATCTCATGTCAATATTTCTCAAATTTATCCAACATACTTAAAGCCATCATTCTAATCTCAGAATTAGCAGAAGTAGTCCAAGTACGAATTAACAACTTTATTTCACTAATTTTTGAAAAAAAATAGATTTTATGTAAGATACTTAGTTCCAGAAAATAGTTAAGTTACCACATAAAACAATTTTAGCCTTTCACTTATTTCTTTGACCAACTTTCAGTCTTGATCACTAGGTAAACTCCTATGCTGGGTTTCTCTTTACTTCAAGCAAAAAAACATCAATGTACTTTAAATCAGTGTAAAGCATGATATGTGTAGAATTCCACCTAGCCTTACAATCAAGTACTAACTTTCTACCACAACTGATTTTAAGTTGATGTGCAGTATTCTTAAATTTTTTCCATCTTTTTGGTGTTGATGTCCAGAAAGAAACATATCACGAATTTTTTCAACACTGCCCTCAATGTTTTCTAAACTCTTTACAATTAAATTCAATATATGAGCACAACACGACATATGGAAGAAATCACTATTTGCCAAAAGTGAATCAATAGAAAGCTTATTATCTAAAAAATATTGATCATAGCTTCATTCGTTGAGTAACTATCAACATTGATAGCCGATAACTTACAATCAATATTCCAATATAATAAGCTTTCATATATAGTTGTAGATAGTGATTCTGCTGTATGTGGACAAGGAATATATATAAACCTTCATATAAAACCAAACAAAACAATTACAAGAATGTTAATAATTGTTTTAAAAATATACAAACTTATTATAAATAAAATTAATCTGGTGTTTACCTCATAACTCGGCTTTGAAACCTCCAAGCATCATCGATAAAGTGTGCAGTGATGGTGATGAAACTCTCTTTTTTGGTTTGAAGTCCATTAGTCCGTGGTTACGGCAATTCTACTCTTATCGTCCTCCAATAAACTCATCATTTTCACTTTCTTCAAATCATAAATCTTCAAAATGTTATTTTTAATAGTATTTCGAGACACAACTTTAAATAGCGGTTGAATAGATTTCACAAAATTCCTAAAACCAACATGCTCAACCAATCTTGGTAGTGGGTAGAAAAAGAAAGTTGACATCTAAGGTATGGAACCATTTTATGCTCAAAAAGATTGATAACGAGATCAGGGCTATTTGTAATTATTGTGGAGCGAAGTTGGTTGGTCATAGTAAAAACGAGACAAATCATTTGAAAAGATATCTAGATAGATGTGCACTTGATAAATATAAGCAAACTGATATTAGGTGGGCAATATTGAACCCTACAAAGCAAGCAGGTGGAAAGTTGGTTATGTGGACTTACCATTTTGATCATGACCACGCTAGAACAGAGTTAGAAAAAATAAAAATTTTACGTGAATAATTTTGGATCGAATTTTCCTCGGCCGATAATGATGGAGGATTACTAGTATTTGTCGTTGGTGTGGAACTATCATGAGGTACTAGCGGGATAGCAAGTGTACTTTCTATTGAACAACACTCTTATTCGACATCCTGAAGAGTGATAGACAAGAAATTATTAGTTTGGCCACAAAAATAAGTCAATAAATTCAAGCAAATAAGTCAATCCTCAAATTATGAAAAATTCAGTTGCAAAAAGTTTATTTCATTTTCTGATGATGTGCAAAAACATTTAGAAAATGAGGCTTAAAATGGAGAAGAGAGATTTATTTCTCCATATTTATTTCTTCCACCTTGTATAAAAAAAAAAATACATCATCACTGCCACAAATTGGAAATGAAGATGCATATAAAAAAAAAATGCAGAAAATGAAGCCTAAAAAATGAAGAGAGATTTATTTCTCCACTTTTATTTCTGCCATATTGTATTAAAAAATGCATCATCACTGCCACATTTATTTTTGATGCTGCATATCAAAAAAAAAAAAAAAAAAGTATTGTCTAACTAAATATGGAGAAGCTTAAAAATTGAAAATGAAGCTTGGTCATTTCTTTAAAAAAAAATCCTTTTTTTCATCTTGGTTAGAAATGGAAATGGAAATGAAGTTTGGTCTTTTAAAAAATTATTCTCTAAAGTATATTCATCTTGATCATTTTTTACACACCAAAGTTTGAATCAAAAGTTCAAAACTACATAGATATATCAAAATAAATGCTAACATAAAAAAAGAAGAACCTTAAAAAGAAGGTGGTTATAGTTTACCTTCAATATAGAGAAGAGAGATTTGGAGAGGAGCAGCCGATGAGCCGAGTAGGCGGCTACAGCGGTTAAAGAAATTTGGAAATGAAGAATAATGATTAATATTAGGTAATGATTTAAAATGTAATAATTTATTCTAATATTTTTAGTAAATAAAATGAAATATATGCAAGTTATGATTGTGGTGTAATTGTTAAAACTTGAAAATATCCCCCTTCCAACTTGGGTTCGAGACTTCGAACATATACTGCTACTTTAATTTTTAGAATTTAAACTTTATTTTTATGATTTTTTAATTTAATAATGAGCCGGGTTAACTCCGCCCCAAACCCACCACGGGGCAGATTTTTGTGCCCCATAGCCGCCCCAATTACCCGATTGTCCTGGGGCGGGGCGCAAGTCGTGAGTCATAATTATCATTCCTACTGCGCGTCACCCAACTTAAAGAGAAGTTGTGTGTTCAGGTTGCTTATCTTCAATTTAGTGCAATCAAGTCATTCAACTTTTATTTTCTTGTAAATCTGGACACTCAACTTTAATTTGGTGCAACCAAGTTACTCAACTTCGATTTGCTGGTAAATCTGGTCACTTTGTCCATTGTCGTTACTCTCGTTAGTTTAACTAACATAGTATTCTAAACCATAGTACTAAAAATCTAAAGATAAGCCTCGCATGTGCTCAGGCTTGAAGCTCGGCCTCCACGCCTAGCTACGCCTATCCACGCCTCGCCCTCGCCCTCGCCCTCGCCCTCGCCCTCGCCTAGGACTCGCCTAAGTCAGAAAAGCTTGAAGCTCGACCTCTACGCCTAGCCACGCTTTACGCTTTTTAGAACATTGGTTAAAATTAATAGATAGTTGATGTGTAAAAGTGTAGTTTTAGTTTATACATTTTTTAAAAAAAATTGTTTTTAAAGATGGAAGATGTGTATTGACTCAATGGTGGACATATGATTTTACTCCATGGGGAACAATGTCAACAATAAGCAAGAAATATCAAAACGAATTATACATAGAAAGCAACAATAAAAATTTTCAAATACATTAAATTGTCCTCCATGAGTTTTCATATTTTTAAATCGTTTAACAACATTATCATTATTCATTACAAATATTATTTAAAAAATCTTTCTCAATGGTATGCAACTATTCGTCAATTCATCTCTAATTGTGTAATTGATCTTTTATGATATTAATAGTTGAAAATAGTGACAGTTGCAATTGATAAAAGAATGATCAAATTGATGAGCAAAATTAAATGGTAGATCTTTTTCTTTTTCATTATTGTCTCAACCATTGTGCAAAGCCACTTATGCATTTCAAACTTGAAAAATTCCATATTGAATTATGATATAATTATCAAGTTGATCACCAAGTAATACAAGTTGAATATTAGAGAAGTCTTTTAGATAAAAATTAGTAAGTTAAACTAATTTGAACTTATCAAAAGCTGAAAATAAATAAATTGAATCTAAACATGCTAGATTTAATTTTTTGTTTTTACAAACTTGAGCAGTGGCCTGGTCCTCTAGGCCCATACTAAATCTGCCTATGTGTATTGTTGTGTAACATAGACATACTTAGTTATAAGTTAGTTTTAGTATTTAGGTCAGCATATGCATTAATTAAGCCAGCGGAACAAGGAACAAAATAATCATATTTGTAAGCAAATCGAATTTGAATGATTTGAGTGTACAAAATTAAATATGAGTAGCCGGATTTACAAGCAAATTGAAGTTAGCTGATGTGATTGTATCAAATTAAAGATGAATAATCTAGATACAATTCCAAAGTTAGGTGACTCGCAATACACAATAATTTTACCTAGTAATTAAAAAATGTTGGCGGAGCTCCAAGCCTGTGTGCACTCCACACGCAATTTAGACCAAACAAAAGCAAGTTACAATGCCAAAGCCAAACACGACACGTTCACATAAAGATAAAATTTTGGTCCAACGTTGAACAGGGCAAGGACACATGTACAGTTTCACTACATGCATGGCGACACCAATGCAATCCATGGCACTTCTACAGTTATAAAAGAAAAAAAAAAAAAAAAAAACTTGAAAGAAACAGTGTATTTCCATTTTGATACAATCTAGAAGAACACTAAGAAATTTGAAGATAAATATGAGCAACTAAGAGAGTTTAAGAATGGCTGATGAAAAGGGCAGTCCATTGCTGGATGGGGAAATAATGGAGAAGAGGGAGAGGCCTAAAAAACCATGGAAAGGGGAGTTTGTGAAGAGCATTGTGTATGCTGGCCTTGATTCCATTATCACTTCTTTTTCTCTCATTTCTTCCATTTCTGCTGGCCGCCTTTCTTCGGGTTAGTTTTCTGAAGTTGCATTTGGTGCACCGGATTAGACAGTATAAATAATTTAGTATAAAATTATTATAAATATTACTAGGTAGAAGATATTACAGTAGATTAAGGTAGATAATAATGTTTTATTTTTCATTTAAAAAATATATTTTACTATATATTTTCTTATTCTATCTAAATCAGTATCCACACAGTCTGTATTAAGCTTTTGATGATCAAAGTCAACAATTAATTTTAACACACATTTCACAAGATTTATAATTTTTATCAACTTTTCAACTATATATTTCATCAATTTTTATCAAAATATGTTAAAATTTTTATTAAAACTTTTGTCAAACAGCCTTTAAATGACATTCTCTCGAATCAAAAATCAAAGAATATTATCCACCACAATACCATTTACCAAATACTATCAATTCTAATTTTATACAAAATTTCTCGTAACAGTCTAATCAGATGCGCTTAACGCAACCTCAAATGCTATTGCCCTATAAATGTTGCACTTATTCTCCAGCTTTTAGTATTCTTAATTATTGTTGTCGTGTATCAGTGTATGAATATGTTGATTGTGTTTTCTAAGTAGATTTGATGATCTAATTGAACTGTTTTTTTGTGAAACTTTGCATGGACTTGTCGGCTAAAATAGGAAAAAATTGAAAATAGCAGTAATTCTCACAGTCAAGTGTAAAATCTTATATCACTTTAATATGAAAATAATAAATCAACGTATAACAAATGGGACTACTTGTTGAGGTTTTAAGAGATCGACTATTTAATTTCAAGACTTCTCACGGAATCAGAAAGTTCAAAATAATAAATCAACGTATTAAAAATTGGACTACTTGTTGAGGTTTTGAGAGATCGACCCTTTAAGATGAAAATTCAAGAATTCATACAGAATCAGAAAGTTCAAACGAACAATTTAATCTATCTAAAGATGAAACAAGCTATTACATTTCAATATTAGTATTCTCAAGTAAGCTCTCATCTTGTGGAAGCATATTAATAATGAAATTCCACCACACTTCAATACGAAAACATATAAGGGCTTGATTTCTCGTCTTAATAGAGTTGAACTTTAACTTCTAGGATGGAATCCCAAGATTCAATAATCATGAATGTATAGATGACTTCAAGAAGGTTGTATTTACAATGGTTGTGAAAGATTTGATTATATTATATATTTCTATAGATTTAGTGATAATTACTCAAATGGAGTTGTAAGAAAAAGATTCATATAACTTATTCCAAATTTATTGAAAATGTATTTTGTTGCCGTATATGCCTAGGGGCAAATCCAGAAATTTATTCTGCAATGGCTCAAATATATAAAAGTTAATATAATAAAATTTATATATAACATAAAATGTCATTAAAATGATATTATTTATTGAAGTTTTCTCCGACAAGATTTTGAAACATAAAATTCATCTATGATATAATCTACATCAATTTTTTCAGCAAGTTCTCGTTCGATGAAGAGTATCATACAATCAGCTAGAAAGTCATCATCTATTTTGTTTCGAAGATCAACCTTCACATGTTTCATTGCAGAAAATGTTCGCAAGAATCATCAGAGAAAGCGGTGTAATGTCAACACAAGACGAATCAATCTAGTCATGACCATAATGTAACTCTCTAACCTTCCACTCTCGGTTAAGTGTTTGCATAACTCAACAAGTGTAGATACTTGAGACAGAGGGTCGCGCTTCTTATCTAGCTCATAATTTCACAACTTATATTCGAATCTACGAATATCTTGCGTTGAAAAATCTTGAGGATAAAACTTCTTGTAAGTGAGCAAATATTAAGACTATTAAATGATTTATATGAATCTTTAGGATCCAAAACTACACTAAGAGAAAGGAGTTCAGCTGATGTCTCATAAATCTTGTATCTAACTTCATCAATACAAATTTATCACTTCATTGAAAATATCAAAGTGATAATGATGCTCAATTGTAATTTGATCTCGAGAACGGCCAATTTTATACAAACCATCTAGATCAGGTATGACAATATCATTTCTTGAACAAGAACTATTCACTCCTCGAATAAATTGTTCCCAATCAGTATCTCTCAATTTCTGAAGGAGTTCTTGTAGTTGATACAAATCTTATAGCAAATAAGATATCTAGAGATTTTTTTAAAGTGTTTGACAAAGAACATTAGAGATACTCATAATGTCATGCATTAAATGCAAGATGAACACAATTTCATAACTTGTAAAGTTTTTGTAAGTGCCACAAGCTTCAACCCAAGATCTTGCATTTGGAAAATAGTGGTAAGATATTCAAGTACATTACAAGTTGTAGCGTACATATCTAACAAACTCTTTTAGACGCAAACAACGTCTGTAAACTCTCTCTGGATACTACATGCATTACCTTATCAATATGTTGAAACGGTCTCAATGAATCTTTAGCTTTTGTCTCACACATATTATGATGTGATGCACCAACATGAGTAAGAAATGCACAATTCGCTCTATCATTAACCCTCTTCCACTTATCATATATATGACTAACCAAAGCCGAACAATTAGATGAATTACCATCATTCTGAAAAAGAAAGTAGTAAAAACAATATGCCCTATATGTTGTAGAAGAATACTCCAATCAAAAGAAACTGACCAAACTATTTCTTCTGAAATCGACGAGACTGATTTTTTTCTCTTGTCGTTGGATATTCTGCAAGTACTGGTTGATAAAACCCAACTTTTAAATATTCAACTCTAATCTCATCTCGCAGATTAACAGGATGTTCAAATATTTGCTTTCTTTTTTTTCGAATCTCGTTCAATACTAGTAGACGGTTTCAATTCAGGTTGTGACTAGGTCTTCATTGAATTTGGGTTGGAAATATAGATTTTATTATATAAATTAGGCTTAGATTTAATTTTCAACATTTGAGCCGAAAAATTGGAATTGGGCCATTTTAGATTGTCACGGGCCGAACTCGGCCCGTGTAAAAAACAAGGGCTCGGATCGGCTCGTGGTCTGCGGGCCATACGGCCGAGCCACGGGCCGGTCCGCGGATTCACGTGAAAATCAAATTTTTTTTTTGTAAAAAAAAAAAAAAAAGAAATATGGAAATATAATTGTTAATTGCAATTTTTGGTCCCCAATTTATAGCTAGGGACCAATTTGGTCCCATTTGGACCACGGACCACGGGCTAAGTTCGTGGTCCACGGGAGGACCACGGGCCGGTCCGTGGACTTCATGGGCCTAGCCAAGCTCGGCCCGTGATTTATTTCACGGCTTGGTTTGGGATCGGGTCCGTCGTTCGACGGGCACGAGCCGGCCCGGGTTCGTCGTTTCACGGACCAGGCCTCCGGGACAACGGGCGACCCGATCCGTTTGCTATCTCTATGTCATTTATTTACACGAGCTATTAAATTTTTGCATGGCCCCCCTCCATCCGCTTCTTATTGGAGCTTCTATTTGAGAAAAATGAGGGAAAAAATGATTAAACGAGCTTACGCCTTCCCGCGAACATTTCTCTGATTTGGGAATGAATTTTTGGGCGGTGAATTTCTTCTTTTTGGGCAAAAAATCAATTACACATAGATAGTTTTGAGAATTGGGCTTGGTCTTTTGTTTGGGCTGACATTTGTTTTGGCTGGATCTTCATTGAATTTGAGTTGGATATATAGATTTTATTATATTAATTGAGCTTAAATTTAATTTTCAACATTTGAACTAGAAAATTGGAATTGGGCCATTTAAAAAAAAATATTGGCTTTCACTTTTGACTTTGGACTGGCCTGGCACGGGCTGTAGCCAGGCCAGCCCCTTCTATCCCTTCTGTATATGCCGTACGGATATCATTAAATGCGCACATACGGCAAACATAAATGAATTAGTTAACTATATTTAATCGGCGATACTTAGTAAACATATGGTGTTACAAAGATGTGGTAACTTCCAAAATTCAGATTTGTAATGAAAATAAAGTTGCATGACATAGAAAATTTCCAATTTATAGGCAGGTCAGCTTTGGGTGTGCAATTGATCATCTGTGCTAACCTGAGATTTTGGCATCTCTAATAGCACTAGATTGTCCTTTGAATTTTAGGGTTTTGCTGTACGATGCACAAAATATTTTACAATATTGTGGATAATCTATGGTGCGAGGGAATTTTTCGTTTGCTAAAATGGAAGTCAATGTTTCATTACAATAATCTTGTGAGTTTATAATTTTCTTTATGATGCTCACCATACATATTGCTTCTTACAGTTGATGTTCTAGTTCTGGGATTCGCAAATCTCGTAGCCGATGGGATATCGATGGCATTTGGTGATTTCGTGTCTAGCAGTACCGAGAGAGACGTCGCTGCCAAGGAGAGACTGGTGACTCGGTGGGAAGTTAATAACCACCAGGGGCTCCAGCAGCAGGAGTTACTTCAGCATTATGAAGAACTCGGAATGAGTTTCAATGATGCAACAACGGTATGCATTCTTCGTCACGACTACGAATTATGAAGAATTAACCTCATACTATATCATAATTGAGCATGTTTGGCTAAGGTTAACAAGTTCAGTTATAAGTTTAATCCAGTAAGTTAGAAATAGGTAAGCTATAACTTATCTTGGTAAGAATTACTTGTATTATTAAAAAAGTAACTTTACTTTTTCTTTAAACTTATAGGCTGCGCCTGTTTGTTGTGAATTACAGGATGTTTCATTAATTGTTAGTTTGAATGCGTTTGCAAAAGGGCTAATTTGATTGATTCTGATGAACAATCTCCACTTTTGTTGGTAGATTGTGAACATATTCTCCAAGTACAGTGACATACTTGTGGATGAAAAGATGGCAGCCGAAAAAGGAATTTTGCCCCCCGAGCAAATGGACAAGCCATGGAAGAACGGTCTCGTGACTTTCGTTGCTTTTCTTGTATTTGGATGCGCTCCTATCCTAGCGTTCATTATCCTCATCCCGTTCACACACGACGACACGATTAAGTTCATTGGAGCTTGTGTGCTTTCTGCATTAGCCCTTGCATTTTTAGGCATTGCCAAGGCAAAGATTGCAGGTCAGAACTATGCACTCTCTGCGGCTATTACGCTGTTAAATGGTGCATTGGCGGGTGCAGCGGCTTATGCCATTGGGTGGACACTTCGAAATGTGGCTGGCTTGGAAGGTTGAAATGCTGTTGAAATACCGGCAAGAATGGCGAACGTATAATCTCAAACGATGTGTGATAATGTTAAAGTACACGTAAACTAAGCTAGTCTGCCTAGCGTTACATACAGTTTGTATAGGTCGCTATAGGCCACCTTGGTCGTGTCGTCTCTCGACCGTATACACTTGGCACGTAGACACTAGCATCTAGTTCCTACTAGATAAGTAAATCCGCTAAAAAACCATATGTAACAAATAAATCATCAACTTATGGTCCTTGGACCACTTTGTTGAGCCAATTTACATGCAAAATTGTTCAGATTGTCTCTGACAAATTAAGTTTAGACTTACTTTCTACACCTCTTATTTGTGTTTGCAAAAGTAAATTACGATAACATGTAAGAATTCCATAAATCACAATGTAACTCATTCAGAAAGCATATTTTAGAAAAATTGAAACGAATAGAAAATTGAGAGAAATATGAATGATTTGTTTAGTAGGTTGGACTATAAAGTAGGCGATAATATTAATGTCCCGTTTAATAGAGATTATAAATTAAAATTGGTTTATTTTAGCTGATTTTTTTTTTTTTTACTTTTCAACCTACTTTTAACATGAAATAATCATATTACTCTTAATCAACAAAATGTCATTAATTTCAAAGTAGAAAGGACAATTTTATCATTTTACGTTAAAGTAATTTGAAAAGTCAACAATTTGAACTCAAATAAACCAATATTAGTTTATAAACTGGTTTATAATCTTTATCAAACGAGCACTAAATAAAAAAAGAAGTTAAATCTTGTCTACCATGACAAAGCCAGAATTCAATCATATAGGTTAGTATTAAAAAAAAGTTAAGCGAATTTCGACAATACAAAAATATTTATTTTATATAAAAGTAATTAGACCACATCATATTGAGATGACTTACAATTTCGACAATGAATTATGGATATGATGATTAAAAATTGAAAGAAATTACTACATTAATTAGAATACTTCAGGTCCCTCCAAAATCGACCCCTATTGTCTATTGTATTTCTAAATTCTATTCTCTACTAAGTATGTATCTATATTTTTAATAAGATTAAAACGAAATGATTCACAAATAATAAAGTGCTAATGTTTCAACCAGAAGTATAATTGATTAAATTTTCTAAAAAAGTTAAACTAAGCAAAAGAGTAACTCACAGGCTCATAGTTTGACATGTAATAGTCTCATACCCAACTCTAGATTAAGGATAGCAACGGTGTAGTCATTACCAACCTCACTTGACTCACTTAGTCAGAAAATTTTGGAAGGCGAGGTGCGGTGGAGATTAAAATATCTCAATTTATCTTTTTATTTAATTAATTATTTTTTTATTTAATTTTTTATTTTTTTAAATACAATTTAAATTTTAAAATATAAAAATAAAATAAATTGAAAAGATTCGGGGTGAGTTCATAGAATTCGGAATAGATACCAGGATCCCATCCCTACCCCCATCGGGGCAGAACAAGGCATTGCGAGGCATTTTATCATCCCTATTCAATAACTAATAAAAGCAAGCCTTACGGCCAATCCTGCATCAATAAAGAAAGTTAATTTATAAGCAAATTTTTTGTATGAGAAAAGAAATAGTTAATCATACAATCCATCACTGAATTATAATCTGTTTATTTCATTAATAAAATTCGTCCAATCGTAATAATTAAAAGAGTAATTAGCATAAAACGTTCCTACCTTTTGTAGTCATTGTGCAAATCATCCATATTTTCGAAATTTTGACATTTTCACCATCATCTACACCATTTCCTTACGCAAAACGTCCTTTCCGTCCAAAAGCTACTATTACCTCACTTTCCCAAACTTTACTTTCCTAACACTGATTTAGGGTTTGTGTAGGGCTGAAAATGGGTAGGTGGACTAATTTACCCTTCAGTTGTATTATGAGTTGTGATGGAAAAGTGAGGTAACGACAACTTTTAGATAGAAAGGATGTTTTGTGCAAGGAAATGGAAATGGTGATGGTGATGGTGAAAATGACAAAATTTCGAAGGTATGGACGATTTGCACAATGACTTCAAAAGGTAAAGACGTTTTATGGTAATTACCCTAATTAAAAACTTCGAATTGAAGATATAATATCAGAATTATTTTGATTTCTTTTTTCACCTCTATTTAGAAGAGACTGAGCAAGAACAAGATATGATAAATATAAGGGTAAATTATGCATTTTGTCCCCAACCTTTCATCTCTGTTGCATCTTTGTCCCCAACCTTTTATTTGTCACAATTTTTTCCCAACCTTTGATTAATTAGCGTTTCTTGTCCTTATTTACGTTTTCCATCCAAATAAATCGTTAAGTCATCATGTAAAGCTCACATGGAATCAAAATGAAGGGCATATCCGTCAACATATTATGTCTAATAATAGAAATAATGACAACTGTTATATGTTGTCTGTCAATAGTGACGTCCTGGCTCGTTCACCTCACCGACTCACCCGCCTCGTTGGTATCATAAGCTTGTCTCTGACAGATAGATAACAATAACTCAATTGCCATTAGGCAAGCCAAACAGGTGACCTATAAAATGACAGTTACTATCGATAATTGGGAAGATGAAACACCATCAATTGAGAAGATGAAACATCTCTCATTAACTCCTAATAATGAGGGAGATGAATAGACACCCGTTATCAAATGAGGGAGATGAAGGGACGTTCGTCATCAATAACTGCAGACCATCCCTATAAATAAAGGTCAACCTCTAGGTAAAAATAGAACACACAACTCGTATACACTCCATATTGCTATTCTGCACATATGTTTTAATCATTTACTGATTATCACATTGGAGAGGACACGAGAAAAAAAGTCTTGCCACTTTTTGTAGGTCTCTACCACTATCGTAGCTGTGCTCGAAGAAGAAGAAAAATATTTATCATCAATTGGCGACGTCTGTGAAAAACTACACAAGAAGTCATGGCTCGAACTAGAAGATCTAGGAATGTAACCGCTCCACCAGCCCCCATCGAGAATGTAGACACTGAGTCTAACGCCACCACTAAGTACCCACAACAAGAATTTATATCTGTCGTTCAATTTGTGGCACTGCAAGCTCAGGTGGCAGCCTTAACAGTTTTACTCCAGTATTGGAACACTGCAGTTTCTCAGTCACCACAGGGTCCTAGCTTTCTTCCGGTAGGATCATTAACAATAGGGGCTCCGTCTCAGGGTCCTAGCCATCCACCGGTAGGGTCCTCACCGCCAATGGCAGCTCCAACGCTGGCTCCAATTTCTTTGGCTCCACCTTCCGCATCTCACTTCCATTCATTAACATCTGGCCTAAATCCACATTAGGGACAACCGTCATGGATGCCCACACCTACATTGGTTAATACACCAGTGTTAAGCCTGGAACAGCAATTAGAAGACATGATGGGTCCCAAAATAGCTTAGGCTATGTCTAAGAAAAGTGGTAGGCAACAATCTATGGTGTTAGAAGAAGATCTTTTTTCCCTAGAAGTAATGGAGGTCCCCTTGTCCCGAGACTTCAAACAGCCAAAGATGGAGAAGTACGACGGATCTTCTGATCCTGTCGATGTCGATCACCTCAGGACTTTTGTCAACTTAATGAGGCTGCAAGGCACCCCTGATGCGATTATGTGTAGGGCTTTTCCTCCAACACTTAGGCAGGATGCCAGGGACTGGATAGCCACCCTTCCTCCAAAATCAATCCGTACGTTTGACAATTTTTTCAAGAGTTTTGCTATATACTTTGCCAGTAGCAAACATGCTAAGAAAACTACCATCGGCCTGATGCAACTAACCCAAGACAAAGACGAGCTGTTGAAACATTTCATTGCCCTGTTTAATAGAGCCACACTAGGAATCAAAGATCTGCAGATGTCTGTTGTAGTCACTGCTATGATGAGTGGAACTCAAAGCCGTCCTTTCAAGATGTCACTCTCCAAAAATCGGTCAGATACGATGCATAAGCTACTATAGAGATGGGATAAGTATGTTGATGCTGATGAAGCATATTTTATTATAAAACATGAAAGATGAAAAGAACCTGAGTCTAACAAAAGAAAGACTCGAGATAAGCCTGAACCTTGAGATGATAAAGGCAAGCAAAAAATTAACCATCTAAGGCAGATAAATGATGAGGGTACCAAAGAATAATCAGGCTAGCTAGAAAGTCCTGGTGCACCTACTAAATCTGACCTGTGACAAAAATATTCTCAACTACTGCAACGATCAAATGAGGTGAGGCGAGCCAAGACAAGCCAAAGCCAAGGCAAGCCTCAAAAAAATTGAGGTGAGGCAAGCTCAGCCAAGACGAGGTGAGCTCGCCCAAGTCTTAAAAAAAAATTAGAGGCGAGGTGAACTCACCCAAGACGAGACGATCTCGCCCAATTCGAGATGAGCTCTCACAAGTCTTCAAAAAAAATTAGATGCGAGGCGACCCCGCCCAAGGCTTAAAAAAAAAAAAATCAAGGCGATGAGTCATGCCTGAAAAATAAGGCTAGGCGATGCGTCCTGCTAAAAAGCAAGGCTAAGCGACGAGTCTTGCTGAAAAACAAGACTAGGCGAGAGTCCTACTGAAAAACAAGACGAGACGATGAGCTTCTATCTGAAAAACAAGGTGAGGCGATGAGCCTATATTTAAAAATCAAGGCTCAAGGCGATAAGCCTATATTTAAAAATCAAGACGATAGCCTCTATTTAAAAATCCAGGCAATGCACCTATGTTTAAAAATTAAGGCGGTAGCCTTTATTGAAAAACAATGCAATGAGCCTATGTTTAAAAATCAAGGCAATAGTCTATTTAAAAATTAAGGCGATGAGCCTCTGTATGAAAAATAATACGATGAGCCTATGTTTAAAAGTCAAGGCGATGAGCCTCTGTCTGAAAAACAAGGTGATGAGCCTCTAATTAAAAATCAAGGCGATGAGCTTCTGTCCGAAAAACAAGACGATGAGCCTCTGTCTGAAAATCAAGGTGATGAGCCTTTGTCCAAAAAACAAGGTGATGAGCCTCTGTCTGAAAAATTTAGAAAGAAGCAGGTGTGGTAGATTATTTCTACTTTCCATTGATGACCGTCTATGAAAAGTAGAAGAGATTATGATGATAGAAATAATGACAGCTATTATATGTTGTCTGTTAATAGTGGCATGTCCACCTCATCGACTCGTCCACCTCGTTGGTATCATAAGTTGGTCTCTGAGAGATAGATAACAATGATCCAACTACTATTAGGCAAGCTAGACAGACGACCCATAAAATGACAGTTACTATCGGCAATTGGAAAGATGAAACACCAGCAATTGAGAAGATGAAACATTTCTCATTAACTCCTAATAATGAGGGAGATGAATGGATACCCGTTATCAAATGAAGAAGATGAAGGGACACCCGTCATCAATAACTGCAGGCCATCCCTATAAATAAAGATCAACCCCCCAGGTAAAAACATAACACACAACTCTGATATACTCTATATTTCTATTCTTTACATTTATTTTAATCATATACTAGAGATGACAATGGGCCGAGCCGGGCCGGCTCGGCCCGTGCCATATAAGGGTCCGGCTCGGCCCTTGTCACGGCCGAGCTCGCCTGAAGAGAGGGGCCGAGTCTAAGCTCGCCCGTAAAAAAAAAAAGGGCCGGATCGCCCGTGGTCATGAGCCATACGGGCGAGCCACTGGGCCGATCTGCGACCCACGTGAAAATTAATTTTTTTTTATTTTTTATTTTTTGTAAAGTTAAAAAAAAATATATATGGAAATATAATTGTTAATTGCAATTTTTGGTCCCCAACTTATAGCTAGGGACCAATTTGGTCCCATTTGGACCACGGGCCAAGTCCGTGGTCCACGGGCCGAGTCCACGGGCCGCCCGTGGACCGGATCACGGGCTGGATCCACGGGCCGGTCCGTGGACTTCACGGGCCGAGCTTGGCTCGGCCCGTGATTTATTTCACAGCTCGGTCCGGCCCGTGGTCCATCGTTCGACGGGCTCGGGTCGGCCCGAGTCCGTCTTTTCACGGACCGGGCCGTCGGGCCGACGGGTGGCCCGGTCCATTTTCCATCTCTATCATATATTGATTATCACACCAGAGTAGACACGAAAAAAAAAAGTCCTGCCACTTTTTGCAAGTCTCCATTACTATCGCTGCCAGGCTCCAAAGAGGAGAAAAATATTTATCATCAATGTCCTTCTCTCCAACCAGTGTGTTAAAAAGTTAAAACCCTATGGCTTATCATTTTCACGTAGACAACCCGTTCCCATTCCATTTCCTCTTCCAAACTTTAATTTTATGTTCTATCTCAGTTAGGTTTTTAAGGGTTTTGCTAATACGTGATAGGGTATCTCCATTTTCTTGAAACCTTCAATATTTGTTGGGTAATTAAATGGAAGCTGTGACAACAAAAAATGGCTTGTCATCGTGCAATTGATGAACCCGTTCCCAACTAAGGTGCATGTGTCATAATGTTAAAATATTCTATTTCAGAGTTTTGACATTATTTTGATTTTTGATAACCTCAACATTGGTATGTTTGGCTTTTTTCAGGCAATGATGAAATCATTTTCACGTTAAAATGCTTCTACAATGGTTGATTATTCTTGAGATTGTCATACAGTGTACCGACATGGAAAGGTAAATTTCTTTGACTATACTAAGTCTGAGAAGTTTTGTATGTTAGACCTAGAATGTTTGGTGAAATACTTAGGGAACAAAGATCCAATGTGCTTCATGTACAGGAGACTAGATAATGGGTTAATGAGATTATCAAATGACAAAGACGTGTTAATAATGCTGTAAGTAGTTAGCAATTCTAGGGTTGCTAACATATACGTGATTCGACGAACTCCAAATCTTTGTTTGCCATGGGATTAGAGTAGCTCCTCACAAAGAGATGATTAATGATGTTGTTGGTGATATTACAAGAGTAGTCATTATATATTAAAAATCTGGGATTGAACTAGATAGACTGAAAAACTCAACATTAAAACCACAAAAAGAACCCATTCTATTCGAGGAACTAAATTATGTTGTTGCGAGTGGTATGACGATGTTATAAATAATCTGAAGGATGTTTTAATAAATAGTTTTGACAATATTTTTGGTGTTTAGTTTGAGGAAATGTTTGTGCAACATGCTCGGTCTTGATCATGCTAATGTTGTAGATTGTAATAATGGTTTAGGTGATAATGCTACATATTGTAACGAGGGTATGGGTATTCATGCTATAGATTGTAACAATGGTTTGGGTGTTAATGTTGAAGATTGTATAGAAGACCAATGTAGTGATGGTGAAGATTCTAACGGTGTAGGTGGTAATGAAAAATATTGTAATGATAATGCAAGATTAACACATTCAGACTACAAAAAAAACATTTTACAACAATTCTAATGGAAAGTATAAGGGCTTAGCCTTGAAGAATTTGTCATGGACAACAGCTGCTGGGGCAATGACTCAGGTAGAGTGAAATATTGAAATGGAAAAAATGAAAGTAGAAGACATTGAAGCCTATAATGGTTGATTGAGAAGCTTGCAACTTAATGGAGCAAGTCCTAGTTTAGAGAGCATTCAAAGTGTGACATTCTATTGAATAAACTTGTGTGAATCATGGAATGTAGCCATAATGCAAGCAAGGGACAAACCTATTATCACATTGTTGGAAAAGTTTATGTTTTATCTTATAATAAGGATGGCAACAAAAAAGAAAATGTGTAGAAAAATGGAAGCAACCATTTGGGCCCAAAATTTACAAAATACTAGAGAAAAATAGAAATGATTCAAAATGATGTCGATCTAGGTGGCGTGGTAAATTAAAGTTTCAAGTAAGCTATGCATTTGGAGGAGGAGTGTATGCACTTGATCTAAATAATAGGACTTGTTCTTTTAGGAAAATATAGTTGAGTGTTATCCTTTGTTGTCATGCCATCAACTCTATGAATGAAAGAAACTTGAAAATTGAAAAGTATGTGGACAAGTTTTATAGCAAGTAGATGTATATCAAGACATATGCTCCATTCATTTTTTCAATGGAAGGACTAGAGTCATGGCTGGACAAAAATAAAAACCATATAACTCCATTAGCATAAAAAAATGGAAGGACTAGAGTCATGGCTGGACAAAAATAAAAACCATATAACTCCATTAGCATACAGACCACATCCTGGAAGGCCAAAGAAAGTGGGAAGAATTGAGGTGGATGAGACACCCAAAAAGACAACAAAAAGAGGTCGATTTAGAATGCAAATGACATTCAATTCATGTGGGAAAAGTGTAAGATTAATGTCCAAAATTCAAATTATCGGGTCGGACTTAATTACTTATTAGGTCAAATTAATTAATTAGATTAATTAATTAGGTTCATTAGTTGTGGGCTAACACAGTTCTAGTAAGGCTAGAACTAAAGTTAGTGTCGCCAATATATACTAGACCACATTCACAATATTTCTCAATTACTTACTAGCACAAGAAAGAGTCAATCAATATCAATTACTCCAAAAGCTTCGCTTTCATCTGTTCTTGATCGTAGAGTCCAGATATGTTCTCGATGTGTGGATTACCATTGGAGGCTGGACAATTGGACAGCTGTGGTATTGAAGATTATACCTCCAGCTAATCAGATAATCAAATCTCACGGTGATCATCAATATATTTTTCTATCATGAATTCTATCTAAGTACAAGGTTGATCCAGCTTAGAGAGGAATCATATATATAATTTTTTCAATGCATGTATACATTAATTCCTTAACTGCTAAACAAGCTGAAAATTGTTGAGCCCAATATAAACAAAGAAATTGAGCAAATATTGGCCATTAACACCTCTATGGACACTAAGACGAAATCTAAAAGGATATTTTAAAAAGGATCCAAGAAGTTCAAATCTGTTGGAAAAAATAGTTAAAGCAGACAAGACAAATTCAAGTCTGATGATCCAAAATAAAAGGCATTAGAAGATGAACTATAGGACATAAAATAGATAAAACTAACAACGCATATATTTGGCATTGCAGGCTCGATCATATAAATGAAAAAATGCATCACCAAGTTACATAAAGATGATTACTTGGATTCAAATGATTGTGAAACATTTAATAAGTGTGGATCATGACCATTGGGAAGAATGACCAAGACCTTCTTTATTGGAAAGAGAGTTAGAGTTATAAATATTTTGGGTCTCGTACATACTAAAGTATATGGACCAATGTCTACAGATGCTTGAGGTGGCTTTTCTTACTACATTACATTTACAGATGACTATTTAAAATATAGTTTCATCTAATTGATGAAATTCAAGTGAAGCTCTTGAAAAGTTCAAAGAATTCAAGCAAGAAGTGGAAAAGCAATATGAGAAAAATATTTTGGTACTTAGATTTGATCGAGGTGGAAAAATTTGAGGGGTGAATTAGACAATCTTAGAGAGAATGTAGTTCTCTAGCTGTGGATTCCACCGTATACACCACAACATAATAGTGTATCTGAAAGGAGAAATCACGTCTTACTTGATATGATGGGAACAATAAAGAGCCCCGCAGTTCTCCTAAAATTATTTTGGAGATATGCACTTAACACTGTATGTCACACACTAAATCGTTTTCCATCAATGAAGAGTTGAGGTGAATAACATAATTGATTGAAGCGAGATTGACGTTGGTCCTTATTTCTTAACCAATTTGTGTTATATTGATGAAGTGATCATATTTTTACGGTAACAACACATATACTGGTTGTGTCATACCACATGACATTTCTCTTTATATGGATTGCCTTGACACATTGTTAGATGTCAATCTTGGACAGCGACGCATGTTGATCGATCTAGGTAAATCGATGAGAATATCACGATGTTTTCCATTGTGAATGAGAACCTGATGGGTCACACACAAAATACGAGAATTGAGTATCTAGAGTTGGACTTTATCCAAGTAGGACATTGTAAGATTAATGTCTAAGATCTAAATTATCGAGTCAGGCTTAATTACTTATAGGGCCAAATTAATTAATTTGATTAATTAATTGAATCCGTTAGTTGTGTGCTAACACATTTCTAGTAAAACTAGAACTATGGTTAGCGTCGCCTATATATACTAGGCCACAGTTTGTGGAATCACAATATGTCTCAATTACTTGCTAGCACAAGAAAGAGACAGAATCAATATCAGTTACTTCCAAAGTTTCACTTTTCATCTATTCTTGATCATAGAAGACCAGATTTGTTCTTGTTGTGTGGATCACCATTGGAGACTGGACAATTGAACAGTTGTGGTATTGAAGATTGTACTTCTAGCTAATCAGATAATTAGATTTTACGGTGTTCATCAATGTATTTTTCTATCATGAATTCTATCTTGTTGGAATTAAAAACAAAATTAGAGAACAATGAGAGAATTAAGGAATATCTGTACATTCTGAAGTGTGTATAAACTGTATAAGAGATCGTCCTTTTATAGGAGAATGAAGCAACACAACCCTAAACCCTAATAACACAAAGAAAATAGTATATACTAATATGTACTGACATCCTCCTCAAACTGAAGATGGGAACAAAGATGTCAATTTGAGTTTGTAAACCAGATCAAGATAACGTCCAGGAGGATGGGCCCTGGTGAAGATGTCAGCATGCAAACATGACATAATCGAAGAGAATCTTGCCTGATATGATGACTAATAAAATGACAATCTATCTTAATATGTTCCGTGCATTCATGTAAGACATCATTGTGGGCAATCTGAATGGCACTAGTATTGTCACTATAAATAGAAGAACTTCTAGGAAAGAAATCACCCATATCTTACAATAACAATCAAAGTCACAAATGTTCAGAGGTAGTATGAGCAAATGCACGATATTCAACTATCTACTTCTTGTTGACCTATGGTTAACTTTAAACTTTAATGTTTTGATTATAACAAACAAATTAGTATTGTTTACTAATGATCTATTTTCAAGTAATATTTAAAGCGCTACAAATCGAACTCGCAAGCATGTCAAGATCAAAGTCAATCAATACAAGAGTTCAAGAAATTTAAGATTCGAAGAATATATTTCTACATAAAATTGAAAAGATACTAATTCTTTGATTTTTAGCAATTAAATGAATGAAAGCTCAAAAACAACTTTATGCTCAAAACCTAATTTGATATCACTTGCATAAAATATTTTTATCGAAGTCACAAATCAAGTTTTCAAGATTTTTCAAAGCACTGGAAACGGTCATCCGTTTAAGGAAAATGGTCGACCGTTTGAACCAATAGGTCGACCGTTTAGCTATCATTTTTTAAAAAGTGTTCGTTCTGATTTTTACTATTTCAACAGCTATTTCTGACCGTCTGACTTATAAGTCGACTGGTTGGTCATCCAGTTGGGCTGAAAGTTGTGAAAATTCATCTCTATAAATATCTCTTCATTTATTATCATTCAATAACACTTACAGAGCATTAATAGAGAGAATCACATTGAGAAAATTCATTCAAGCTTTATTGCATTTATATCTTCAAAATCATTCATTGAAAAACTTTGTTTAATTAAATCAAACTTTTGATTCATCATTATCAACAAAGTTTATTTCTAACACTTGAGCTTCTTCATCTATTGTTATTCATTAAAGTATTAGTCTCTATTAGTACCAAACTTGTATCTATTATCCGTCAAGAGAGAAATACATTCTCAAATCTATTTCTTTATATCCTTGGGTCGTATTGAGGTTCCTTGAAAGTTCAATATTGTGTAAGGATCGGTGCTCCTTGTTTGTAAGTCACTAGATACATTGTAAGGGTTTCTATTGCACCATAAGTCAATCAGGATAGTGTAAAGGCCGTGCTCGTGTTGGAGAGCTTGGTAACGGGAGACGTAGATCATTGGTTAGATCGAACCTCTATAAAAGTATCGTTTGCACTCTCTCTACCATTTTATTTACTTACATCGTGCTCATATTCTTCTTTGCTTAATTTATATATCTCTTAAACTTCTTATTTTGAGATTATTTTAGAAAAAGTTTGTAAAAACCAATTCGCCCTCCTCTTGGTTAGCTAGTCTTGGGCTCTCAATTGGTATCAGAGCGAGGTGCTCATTTATTTTAAAAGATTTTACAATCTTGAGTAATGGCTAACCACAATATTCAAAGTCTTGAGGGACATTCCACAAATCGTCATCCCTTCTTTAATGGCACCCACTTCAACTATTGGAAAACTAGAATGATGATTTATATACAATCAATAGATTATAATATTTGAAAAATCATTGAGTTTGGTTCTTATGTGCCAACAAAAATTATTAAGGTTGATGATAAACCGGACCAAACTATTCCTAAGCCTAGAGAAGAATATGATGAAGAAGATAAAAGAAAATTATATTTAAATGCTAGAGCCAAAAATTTACTTTATTGTGCTTTAGATAAAAATGAATTTAATCGAATTAGCACATGTGATTCCGCATATAATATTTGGCATGCATTAGAGATAACTCACTTAGGTACTAATAAAGTTAAAGAAGCTAAGATAAATCTCTTAACAAAAGATTTTGAAATTTTTTTTACAAAGCAAGATGAACCTATAGTAGATATGATTACTCGCTTTACCGATATTATAAATGGTCTTAAGGGCTTTGATCGAAAGTTTACTAATGGTGAACTTGTGAGTAAAATGCTTAGGTCTCTTTCAAAAGATTGGAACTCCTTGAGGATGTTGATAGAGAATACAAAAGATGTCAACACTTATTCATTGGAGGAGCTATATAGAACGTTGATGACTTATGAGCTCAACAATGTCGAAACAAATGAGAAAACAAGAAAAAGCAAGGAAGAGATGAATGAGCCTCTAAAGCGGCAAATTGTCTTAAAATCGACAAATGATGAAGGATCCTCAAACATGAACATAAGTGATGAAGTACTTGATGATCTAGTTCTTCTTGTTAAGAAATAGAGAGGCACTACTAAAAATTTCACCATTGGGGACGGTTATGAACCGTCCCCAATAATAGAGATTCCGTCCCCAATATATATTGGGAACTATAACGGAAGCCGTCCCTGCTAGGCGTGTGGCGGATACTATTAGGGACGGTCTTAGCGACGATTTTCCAAACGTGGCAAACATATATGTATTAGGGACGATATACGTCGTCCCAAATCGTGGTCCTTATTAGGGACGGATAAAACCGTCCCGAAAAGTGCATATATTAGGGACGGTAATTATCGTCCCTAATATTTGTCCCTAATAGGGACGGATTCCGACCGTCCCTAATACAACATTAGTAGGGACGGTTGAAAACCGTCCCTAATAGTTACTATTGTTTTTTTTTTTAATTGTTCTGGTTAGTACATGAGCACTGTGATTGTTCAACCGTCCCTAATAGTTACTATTGTTTTTTTTTTTAATTGTTACATTTAGTACATGAGCACTGTGATTCCTAGTTTTCACAATTTATCAATACAAGAGGGTAGGAATGAATAACCACATTTGAACAAAAATTGACACATTTATAGCTCCATCCAAAACTACAATTTATATATACAAACTAACATATCCATTTCTTTTAGAAATCTAAAATAAGATCATGCAAGAACGTTCGATTCTCAAGTCAAAATAACATTAGCCTACATTCTATTTAGAATTTTAAAGTTCTACACATCATGTGTACACAAAAACTATATGTAAGATCCCGCACATTCCATCGACAAGCCAAAATACCATCCAATTCCTTTATCTCGCATAGCAATCTTGTTAGATATCTCGCAAATACAATAGTACTTATTAGCGTAAATGTTATCCAAATGGCAATCAATTTCATGTTTCACAAGTACTATGAAGAGACATGTCATGATTGGAGAAGAACTTCATATGTATTGATAGAACTTAACCCAAGAAGAAATAGAACATATACAACCCTAAACATGGTTATCCAAGGAGGCTAATCGTGGTTTGGATTTGGATTTAGATTTCAATTTGAATTTACACGCTTCACCCAGTTCATGAAGATGATGTCTCTTTTTCTGCTCCGTTTTATTCTTATGGTCTGGAATTAGATTTAAGGTTAGGTCTTTGAAGAAATTATTTTAAATTTCACATATATCACTCAAAATTTACCTTCTAAGACTATTTTGAACTTTTGACGTTTACTATAATTCAAATAGCAACACAACCTTTTGACGTTTTGGTAATCTTACTAAGAAGTACATTGAAATTTTCTCCCATTTTCATTCTAGAATGTGTACTTTTCAAGTTTTTTGTCGGTCTTTGATGTTCCAGTACCTTCATTTGTTGACAAATTAAACAATTTGACTAGAAAATGTCTTTTATATCCTGCCACCAATACATTACTTGGACACATATTACTACATGAGTTATTTAAAGGAACTACATGAGTTATTTAAAGGAACCTCTTGATTTACCAATATTGAACCCAAGGAGCAGAAAATTCATGTAGCAAATCCCAAATTTATGTGAACAAGGCTTAGTTTGTTATTGATGTACGTATTTTTAAGTAAATACACCTGCAACATTGTATTCATGGTGTTTTAGGGTAAGAAGTCGATACCAGATCTTATGCAAGAGGTGAAAATTACATAATGAGATCTGAAGAAGATTATCAAGAAACTAGGTTTCTTGAGAGAGACAAGCAAAAGATGTTGTCTAATTCAGCAACCTTAATGCCAAGGTTTTTGAAAGTTCCTCTAGTTATTCGCTTCGATATAGTCACGGTGAACCCTTGCCAAGATGGTGTAGAAATTCTAATCAGTGCCTTCAAAGAGGAAGGGTTCCCCCGCCAAAGTGCTTACAGTAATTACTAGGAGAGGGCTTAATGTTGTTAAACTGTATTTCTACAAAAGAAAATGAAAGGTCACTCCATAAAATTCAGCCTGAATTATCTTTGGCATGAATTGTACTCCTAGCTTGTGTAGGAACTCTGTAAATTGAGTTTGAGGAAGCAACTTGGTATGCAATTTAGTGTTTAATACTAAGTTTTATTTCAAGCCGAGCTAAAGAAGTTGACTGGAATAACCCAACAATTTTCTGTGAATGTCGTAAACATTTCCAAATTTACTATAAATATAACGACCTATCAACATAGTCTAGCCATATTAATTACTCAAACATACCTAATCCCCATGTCAAGTCCAACCCAAGTTTACCCTCTATTTCAACATTTCTTCTACAAATACAGGGGAGTTATGTCCTCAGATATATAATTTTTTGCTGTTTGATGCCTCATGCAGCAAACATTAACACATTATCCAAAAACGGTTTGACAAACGCGGGACCAAAAGATGGCAGAGTCTGTAGTGTTATTTGTTCTTGACAAACTCGCAATCTTATTGGAGGAAAAGGTGAATCTGGTCAAAAATGTCAAGCAGGAAGTTGAATGTATAAGAGGTGAACTTGAGAGAATGATAACATTTCATGATAGAATATAATGGACCATGCGATTTAGGATAACCCATATCTACATTGGAAATAATAACGTAGATCTCAGTTTATTCCACAAGTCTCAGTTAAGGAACACTATGTTATAACATAGGCACCTCCAAAATATAAAATTAATGTTATATAGAGAAAGAGAAAGTTATGTACACCACTTACTAATGGTTAGAGTGTGTGGCAGAACTGGGGGATGAAGTTGAATTCCTTGGTACTTGAGTGTGTTGTGACATGTGCTGCAATGAAGTAATAAAAATTTAATGTTGTACATAAACATATCGACGATTTCAAAAGAAAGAAGACAAGGGTTAAGAGAAAAATAAAAAGATCATTTGCTATGATTGTGACAAACCCGGTCACAAAAGGATCGAATGTCCAAACAAGAAGAAGTTCACCAAAAAGAAAGAACTTCAAGTTACAAGGGCTGATAATGATGAAGATGATCATGAAGAAGATGAAGTTCAAGAAGAAATCGCCAACATGTACTTCATAGCTATTGAAGATGAGGTAAGTACAAACAACAATGACTCATATAATGATTTATCTACTTCTTATGATGAAATTCTTGAGAAATTTGAGAGACTTGTTTCAAAATACTCCATCCTTAACAATAAACATTCATTATTGAAAAAGATAGTCAAAAACTTTTTATAAAGGAAAATGATGATCATAAATCTTTGATTAAAGAAAATATTTCCTTGAAAGAAAAAATGGTTGATTTAACAAGCATTATTCACAAGTTTACTCAAGGAAAGAAAAATTTTGAATTGATGTTTGGTGAACAAAAATGTGTTTAATAAAGGAGGAATTGGATACAAACCTTTCATGAAACAAAAATCTCTTGAAACTGTATTTGTCAAATCATCCAATTTTACTCAACAAAACATAACATGTAGTTTTGCAAAAAAGTTGGTCATGTTGCTTTTAATTGTACAACTAAAAAGATACTATTCTTTGAAAAGAAACATAAGTGGATAAAAGAATCCACAAACACTAACTATCAATGACCAAAACTTATGTGGGTACCAAAAATTAAAAATTAAAATAATTTTTGTAGGTACTACAAAAAGTGAAGAACAATTGATTGTTGGATAGTGGTTGCTCAAAATACATGACCGGTGATCGATCATTGTTATCTAGCCTCAAAAGAAAGGATGGAGGTCGTGTAACTTTTGGAGATAATGCTAAAGAAAAATCATAGGCATTGGAAATATTAGTAACCATTCTTCTCCTTCTATTGAAAATGTTTTATTAGTTGATAATCTTAAACATAACTTGCTTAGTATAAGTCAATTATGTGATAAATGTTATCTCATTAAATTTGATTCTTCCAAATGCCTCATTGAGGATGCTATATCTAAAGATGTAATGTTCATGGGAAGCCGAAGTAAGAATGTTTACATCATAATTATTGAATTTGAACTTGAAAGAAAAATAAAATGCCTATCAAGTATAAAAGATAATTCTTGGTTATAGCATAGAAGATTAGGTCATGTTAGCATGGACTTACTTTCTAAAATCTCCAAAAATAACTTTGTAAAAGATTTTCCAAATATAAATTTGAGAAATATAAAATTTGTGATGTTTGTCAATGTGGAAAACAAGTAAAGAGTTCTTTTAAACTTAAATAACACTCTTCTACAACCTTTACAACTTATTCACATGTATTTATTTGGACTCTCTAGAACCGCTAGTTTAAGTAGAAAATATTATGCATTTGTTATTATTGATGATTTTTCAAGATTTACTTGGGTCATTTTCTTGAATTTAAAAGATGAAACTTTAAATATATTTAAATATTTTTGCAAAAGAGTTCAAAATGAAAAGGGATATACTATTACCACAATTAAGAGTGATTGCGGTGGAGAATTTGAAAATATTGCCTTTGTTGAATTTTGTAAATTCAATGGATATGAACATAATTTTTCGGCTCCTAGAACTCCTCAAAAAAATAGTGTAGTAGAAAGGAAGAATCGAACATTACAAGAAATGGCACGGACCATGTTGAATGAAAATAATTTACCAAAATATTTTTGGGTCGAACTCGTTAATACTTCATGTTATATTTTGAATAGGCTTTTGGTTAGTTGAAAGAAAACCAAAACTACCTATGAGCTTTGAAAAAATAAAATTTTCAATATCGGATATTTTTAAAAAAAAAATTGTAAATGCTTTATATTAAACACAATAGAAAATTTGGGAAAATTTGATCCAAAATCCGATATTGGAATTTTTCTTGGATATTCATCTACTAGCAAAACTTATAGAGTTTTTAATAAAAGAACTTTAGTAGTTGAAGAATCCATGCATGTTGTTTTTTATGAAACTAACTTTATTGAACATGAGAAAAATATTGATGATGAAGATTTGGAAATTTTATTTGAACAACTAAATGTTCAAAATCAAGACAAAGAGAAATCAAATTATGTTGAAAATCAACATGAGGAGGAAACAATCATGCAACAAAATGAAGAAGAACCTCATCCTAACACCTCATCCTTACCTAAAGAATGGAGGTTTGTTCCTTCTCATCCAAAATATTTCATCATCAGTAATCCATTCAAAAGAGTAAGTACTAGAAACTCTTCAAGAAATTTTCTTAACAATTGTGCTTTTCTTTCGTAAATTGAGCCAAAGAATTTTAAAGAAGTCGAGTTTGATGAATTTTGGATTCTAGCTATGCAAGATGAACTAAATCAATTTGAAAAAAATCATGTTTGAAATTTAGTTGCTAGACCAAGTTCACAAACCGTAATTGGTACAAAATGAGTTTTTCGAAACAAACGAGATGAAAATGGTATAATTGTGTGTAACAAAGCTAGATTATTGGCTCAAAGTTACAATCAAGAAGAAGGTATTGATTTGGAAGAAACATTTGCACAGGTTGCTAGATTAGAGTCAATTCGCATGCTTCTTGCTTTTGCTTGTCATAAGAATTTTACTCTTTTTCAAATGGATGTCAAAAGTGCATTTTTTAATAGAGTTATTCAAGAAGAAGTATTTGTTGAGCAACTGCCCGATTTTAAAAATTATAAATACCCGAAAAAAAATTTCAAACTTAGAAAAGCCCTTTACGAATTAAAGCAAGCTCCTAGAGCTTGGTATGAAATATTAAGCAAATTTCTTTTATCAAATAGCTTTTTAATAGGTAAGGCAGATACTACACTATTTATAAAAACCAAAAAGAGATATATGATTGTTGTTCAAATTTATGTTGATGATATTATTTTTGGTGCTACTAACATTTCTTTATGTGAAGAATTTTCCAAGTGTATGAGTAGAGAATTTGAGATGAGTATGATAGGTAAACTCAAGTTCTTTCTTGGACTCCAAATCAAACAAACTAATGATAGAATATTTATTAGTCAAACCAAGTATATCTTGGATATGCTCAAAGGGTTTGAAATGGAAGATTTGAAACCAATGAATACCCCAATGAGCTTATCGATCAAATTGGACAGACGATCAAGGTACTCCCGTTTATATAACTAAATATCGAGGTATGATCGAATCCATTCTTTATTTAACTGTTAGGAGGCCCGAAATTATGTTTAGTGTATGCTTATGTGCTAGACATCAATCTAATCCTACAAATTCTCATCTTAGTGCCGTAAAACGTATTTTTTGTTACCCTAGTGGAACTAGATCCAAAAGAGACTCACTTTGATTTACTTAGTTATTCGGATGCCGATTCGACCGGTTGTACAATTGATTGTAAGAGCACTAGTAGAACTTGCTACTTTCTAGGCTTTGCCTTAGTTTCATGGTTTAGTAAGAAACAAAATTTCGTTGCTTTATCAACTGTCGAAGCCGAATATATATCGGCCGCTAGTTATTGTGCTCAAATCCTATAGATGAAGCAAACTCTTCGTGATTATCACATATCTTTTGAAAATATTCTTATTATGTGTGATAACACTAGTGCTATCAATTTATCTAAAAATCCTATTTTGCATTCTCATACCAAACACATCGAGATTAGACATCATTTCCTATGAGACCATGCATAAAAGGAGATATAACTTTAGAGTTTGTAAACACCGAAAAGTAATTGGCCGATATTCTCACAAAACCGTTAGCACTTGAAAGATATTCATATATTCGACGAAATCTTGGCATAATTGATGAATGTGAAGTATGTGGCTAACTCTTTATGGATGATATATTTGATTTAATTTTATATGACAAACATGTTTTAAAAATATTTTACAAAGGACCAAATCTATGATTTCTGTAAAATTGCGCAAAATTGTCCAATCGGACGACCGTTCCCTCAAACGGATGTCCGTTTGATGATAAACAGACAACATTTTGTTCGTCCGGATCATTATCCGTTTGAACAGAGAATTTTTTAAAATTGAAAAATTTTATGAAAAATTTTAACGGTTGACCGCTTCATGAAACGGTCGTCCGCTTCTGCTCAAACAGACGATCTTCTCATCATCCATCTCTGGATCCGTTTGAACAGAAAGTTGATTTTATAACTTAAGGTTCAAACGGTCGACCGCTTGAGTAAACTGGTCGACCGTATCAGCGAAAATCAAGTTTTTAACCTCAGAAATTTTTCAAATTCTTCATTCCTTCTTCGCACGAACATACGGCTTTCTCTTCCAATCTCTCTCCATTCATCAAATCTCATTCCAATCTTCAAAATTTCCACTCACAATCAAAAACTCATATCATTATCTTTCTAAAATTCGAACAATCCCCAATTTTTTACCACAAAATCCATCTCAAACGAACGAACAAAACCCTAGCCTCCTATAATCCGTTTGCAATCATCATGCCTCGAGTAAAAATGTCAGCCAAGCGCTCAAAAAGGGAAAGGCCACCTTCTCCATCCTCTGAAGAAGAGGCTTCTCTGGAAAATCGAATTGACAAATGTCTGATCCTCATTGGTAAGAATGTCGATCTCGTTTCCTTTATATTTGAGGCCCCATCATTTCATTTAGAAGACTATTTTGTCACCATGGGTAGGGTTTCTATTTTCACACTCAATGAAAAAGCTTACCCCGACCATCATGAAAGAGTTCTATAAGAAAATGGTTTTCTCTTTGGGGATGGGTATCTCTTGCTTAGTTAAAAATAAACGAATCAAAATCACTCAAGAACTTATTCGTTCTATTCTTGAACTTGAGGACAGTGGTATTCATCTTTATACCTCAAAAATGATTCCTCATCTTGAAGAGTACAATCCTGTTGAGGCATGTTGTCGTGTCACCAAGAAACACTTCGAGGCTCCCGCAAGACTTAGTACAAATCAACTAACACTCACATGGCGTGTCTTGCACAATATCATCTCCTACATTATCGTCCCTAGGAAATGTCACCTTGATGAAGTAAATCATTACAACGTCTTCCTTCTCGATTCCATATTAATTAGGCGAAAACAGACTTTCCATACATTATGCTCAATCATATGGACTCGGTTCTTCACGGTACTAGGTCTAAGGCCTTACCTTACAAAATGATTCTTACCAAAATCTTTCAACATTTCAAAATCTCTTTCAATGATGCGATCGCCCTTCTTCCTAAAACCACTTACACCATCAATATTCTTACTCTTAAACGCATAAAATTTTTTAAAGAAGATGGGCAATGGGTGGAAAAATCTAAAGGTTTTGATGATGAATCGGGTCCCTCTACATTGCCATTTGAGGGTGAGAGAAAATGGATGAAGACGAAGATGCTCATCCACCAAGACTATGATCACATATGCCGTCATCGTCTACCTCTGGCTTCAATGGGGACCATTACAATCTTCTCAATGGCCGGATTGACTCGCTTACTACCATCGCGGATGGCCTCCAATATACCGTGCATGACTTACACAACACGACGACTAGCCTACAACATACGGTGTGAGGTTTGCAAAACTCGGTGGGCAATCTACAACAATCGGTAAACGGCATGACATCACTACTTCAAGCACTCCATTCCCATTTTGACACCGTGATTCATCTACCTCCTCCACCGGAGACCTAGTTATCTTTTCTCTAGTTTATATGTTTTTAAAACAAATGTTACTTCATGTCCATTTTATATGCTTTTGAAAACAATATTATGTTCTAGTTTTCGTTTATGTACCTTTTGAACTATGATTGCCTTTAACTTTCGAGTTTATCAATGAATGACATATTTTGTTTCATTTAGGAGGAATTTGTTTATTTTACCTTAATGTTTCGATTTTATCTTTTTGTTTATGCCAAAAGGGGGAAAACGTATATGTGAAGTGATGTGAAGTGATGAAAACGTATATGTGATGTGATGTGAAGTGAAGTGATGAAAATTGATAACTTGATAAATAGTGTGATTAATTAAATAGAAAATAATACCATGTTACAAATTTACCAAACCATGCTCACTTGAAAAAGAATGGGGGAATATGTATGCTATCTTTTATCTTATTATTTGTTATATTCTCAAATACACATCATATTGTTTGTCATAATCAAAAAGGGAGAAATTGTTGACCTATGGTTAACTTTAAACTTTAATATTTTGATTATAACAAATAAATTATCATTGTTTACTAACGATCTATTTTCAAGTAATATTCAAAGCACTACAAATCGAACTCACAAGCATGTCATGATCAAAATCAATCAATACAAGAGTTCAAGAAATTCAAGATTCGAAGATCAAGATCGAAGAATATATTTCTAGATAAAATTGTAAAGGTACCAATTCTTTGATTTTTAGCAATTAAATGAATAAAAGCTCAAAAAAACTTTATGCACAAAACCTAATTTGATATCACTTGCATAAAATATTTTTATCGAAGTCACAAATCAAGTTTTCAAGATTTTTCAAAGCATTGGAAACGGTCATCCGTTTAAGAGAAACGGTTGACCGTTTGATGTGAACCGGTCGACCGTTTGGACCAATAGGTCGACTATTTAGCTTTAATTTTTTAAAAAGTGTTCGTTCTGATTTTCACTGTTCCAACGGCTATTTCTGACAATCTGACTTATAGGTTGACCAGTTTGTCATCCGCTTGGGCAGAAAGTTGTAAAAATTCATTTCTATAAATACCTCTTCATTTATTATCATTCAATAACACTTAAAAGTGCATTAATAGAGAGAATCACATTGAGAAAATTCATTCAAGCTTCATTGCATTTATATCTTCAAAATCATTCATTGAAAAACTTTATTTGATCAAATCAAATTTTTATTCATCATTATCAACAAAGTTTATTTCTAACACTTGAACTTTTTCATCTATTGCTATTCATTAAAGTGTTAGTCTCTCTTAGTACCAAACTTGTATCTACCATTCATCAAGAGAGAAATATATTCTCAAATCTATTTCTTTATATTCTTGGGGTCGTATTGAGACATCTTGAAAGCTCAATCTTGTATAAAGATCAGTGCTCCTTGTTTGTAAGTCACCAGATACATTGTAAGGGTTTCGATTGCATCATAAGTCAATCAAGATAGTGGAAAAGGCAGTGCTAGTGTTGGAGAGCTTGGTAACTATGAACGTAGATCATTGGTTGGATTGAACCTCTATAAAAGTATCATTTGTACTCTCTCTACTCTTTTATTTACTTACATTGTGCTCATATTCTTATTTACTTTATATATATATATATATATCTTAAACTTCTTATTTTGAGATTATTCTAGAAAAAGTTTTTACAAACCAATTCACCCCCTTCTTGGTTAGCTATTATTGGACTATCACTTATTACTTCTCCAAGAGAAAAGAGATGTGCTGAGAAGAAAATAGCATCCAGTAGTGGATCGATGATCAGTAGGATCGCCTGCCTAATCATCGTCGGAATATGCCTGAAGGTCCAATGGTGAGTGAGCAGAAAAATGATCCTATGAAACAAAGTCTCCTTAACGTACCGAAGAATACGGAGAACATTAGCATACTAAGTAGAGTGAGGATAATGCATCAACCGACTTACCAAGGTGACTGCATAAGAAATGTTGGGACGAGTCACAATATGGTAAATGAGACTACCAACCAATTATCTATAGAGGGTAGCATCATCTAAAAGTTCTTCGTCACTCGGAAGAAGCTTGACATTTGTCTCCAAATGGCTATCTATAATTTTAATATCAGTCAGTTTAGCACGAGGCAAAGAGCTTAGATATATATTTAGCTTAGGAAAGTTAATATTCATCTGAGCAGGATGATACCACAAGACCCACGAAATAAGTGAAAGAAACCAAATACTTCATCTCAAACTGAAATTGCTGAAGTGCCTGTATGCCAGAAAGATCATCACTCGTAATAGCCATGTTGTCCACATAAAGTAAGAGAATGCAATACCCACCTCAGACCGAAGGATAAACAAAGAAGAATCATATGTACGAGAAATAAAGCCTTTCTGAGCCAGCACTAAAATAAACTTGAAAAACTAAGCTCAGTGAGACTGCTTGAAACTGTAAAGAGCTTTTCACAAATGTCTGGGATTCTTTGAAAGTGGGGCAAGTGGTGCTATTGTCCTCTCCATTTTCTTAGCATTCATTCAAATCGTATACGATTCATCAAAATTAGAAATATCATTTCGAAGATGGAAAATCTTGTGAGACAGGTGCTCAAATCCTAGAGAAGGTTTGAGATAGACTTATTCATCTAGATCACCATTAATAAGTGCATTCTTCATATCCATTTGAAACAGGCTCCACTGTCGAATAGCTGCAATAGAAAGTAAAGATCTAAAAAAAGTAAGGCGTGCAACAGGTGCAAAAGTCTCCTAATAGTCATTACCATACTCCTAAGTAAATCCCATGCCACAAGACGAGCATTGTATCGTTCGATCGACATCAGCTCGTGTTTTAACCTTGTACACCTACTTGTATCCTACTATAAACTTACATCGAGGTAAATCAACCAAGTCCCATGTATGAGTTTTGAGGAGGGCCTTAAGTTAATGAGACACAACTTTTTGCCAAAAACAATTAGAATTGGCCTCGCGATAATTGTGAGGCTCATGAAGAGTAGCAATTGTAGAATAAAAATAATAATCATTAAGATCATGAAGTGTTCTTACTCTATTGGAACGACAAATTTGTGGAGTGGATAAGGACTCGGAGGTGATGACAGGATCAAACGACGGTTGAGACTCAGGAGGAACTGACGGTGAGTGGTCGTTGAATGAGCTTTCAACACCTACATCATAATCTAAGAAAAAATATATACCATGGTTAATAAAGATAGAAGGAGGAGACGAAGGATGTGATGAGACTGAGGATATACTGGTGAACAGCTTGTGCTTCCAAAATTGGACATGACAAGAGATGCGAAGACGCTTGGCGATAAGGTCATAACATCGATAACATTTGTGTTCATTGTCATAACCAAGGAAACAACAATGAGCATATTGTGGTTGAAGTTTTGTACGTTCATGAGGTAGAAATAATACAAAACAAGCACAAACCAAAAACTTTCAAAAGATAATAATTTGGTGCATTTCCATGGAGAAACTCATAGGGAGACCAGTTGGAAATGGTAGGGGAAAAGACCTGATTGACTATATAAATAGATGTAAAAGTAGCTTCTCTCCAAAAGGATTTAGGGAGAGTGGATGACAAATCTTATAGTGTTGAGCACATGAAGTTGATTACGTTCTGCACGACCATTCTGCCGGGAGTATATGGACAAGATCGATGAGAAAGAATGTCATCATCTTTAATGGTGCTAATAAAAGAGGTAGACATATACTCCATGGAATTATCAAAGTGAAATATTGTGATGGTGCGATCAAATTGAGTTTTTATCATCTGCTTAAAATTGCGAAATACAATCAGCAACTTAGATCGATCATGTAAAAGATAAAGCCATATATAGCATGAATAATCATCTATAAAGACAACAAAATAACGAGACCCCTCTTACTAGGAGTAGGGCCAGGTCCTCATATATCAGAATTGACAAGACCAAAAGTTGTAGAAGATAAAGAATTACTATTATTAAAAGACAAAGCTTTTCATTTTCCCAATTAATAGGATACACAATCAAAAGAGTCAAAATAAACTTTTTCTAAATGACCATTAGACGCTAAAGACCGAACACGAGACACGAATGCCAGAGACTGGAAGAGACATCAACTCTAAAAGGTTGGGTAGAACATGAACTTAGAACTTGCAAGGTAGAAATCTCAAAAAGACGACCAACTTTACGCCTTGTCCCAACTAGCTAACTCATTTTCTAATCCTTCACATCACACCCTTTGTTAGAAAATGTTAAAACAAGACCATGCCCAACAAGTTGTCCAACTAAAAGAAGATTGAGGAATAATTGTGGAACGAGATATGTATTAGAAATGGAAAGAGTAGAGTTAGAGATGGAACCAACATGACTAACAGACATATGGAAACTATCAGCAGTGTAAATGGCAGGGACAAGACTTACAGATTTCTTCTCAAACAATAAAGATTAATCAGAGGTTATATGATTGCAACATGTTGAGTCAATAAACCAAGAAGAAGATGTACCTGAGAAAACGGTCAAGGCAGTGGCAGTACAGGATAAAATATGTTGGACAATTGCCTCAAGATCTGCTGCAGTAAGAGATGACAAAGCGAGTGTAGAAGAAGACTTCTAAGCGGAAGAATTGGTAGACACAACAACAATCCTGGGGATTGAGGTATGTGCCGTAGATGCAACTGATAGAACTTAGATTCCAACTTAAAATGGAGGGCGACATCACTAAAGCAATAGTATCGATTTCCCAAAAAATTCCAAACAAGTTTGGCTTTCCGAAATTTGGGAAAATACTTTGAATAGAAGCAATAGATGTATTTATGAACCAGGATAAATCTTACAAAAAGTGGCTTCCCATACCTCAAGGCGATCATCAAACTCCTTCTTAGAATCCATCTCAGTTTTTGTTGGCTCTGTTTTCTCTATAGTCACATAATCCCACAATCTACGACCAATCAGAAAGATCGACATATGCTAGGCCCACATATTGTAGTTTGCAATCTAAAAAAATATCAATAGAACGAGTAATATTAACATCATTAGTGGAAGCCATAGATGCTAACCAAATTAGAGCAAATGGAGTTTCGAACGATAGATTTCGGTCGAAAACAAAAAAATGCAATTTTAATGGCCTAAACGATTGATTTTGGCCAAAAAGGGCCCTCGGTCAACAAAGCTCTTGTTTTGATCGTTGGGCGTTTCCACCCAAAATTGATTATCAAATATCCAAAAATGGACACCTTCAGAAAAACTGTAAAAATTGTCTATGAGATTTGAAAATTCTGATATTAAAGCATCAGAACTCAAAGAACAGATGGCTTTGATACCATGTTGGAATAAGAAAAATATGGAGAAAGAATAGAGAATTAAGAAATATATGTATATAATAAAGTGTGTACAAACTGTACAAGAGGTCGTCATTTTATAGGAGAAGGAGGCGACACAACCCTAAACCCTAATAACACAAAGAAAAATAGTATATACTAATATATACTAACAATTCTATCTAAGTACAATGTTGTTCCAGCTTAGAAAAATTGTATATTTAATTTCTGCAGTGTATGTATACATTAATTCCATGCAAAAAGGATCACAACAAGCGTGCCTATTGTGAAAATATTGTGATTGCAAGTGTACAATATAGCACAAAAGTAATACAGTGGACCTATTGAGTCCGGATTATCGTTCCCACGAAGACTAAATTATTTAGATACTAGTCAAATTAATCTTAATGCTATTTTTTTTAAAACAATTTGAATTGAGTTGATTTGAAATATTTAAAGTAAAACTACGAATTTAAAGAAATAATATAAGAACGCATGTAAAAGCAAATAACAAGAATTTAGAGAAGAATGATGGTTAAAGCGTTAGGACGAACGAATTCACCTAATTGTCATCTCTAATTCCTCCTCTCAAGATTTGTTCCTAAAGTTGTATTCGGTCGAATTCACGAATTTAACCTAATTTACCTCTCTCGAGTTCAAATTAGTCATATCTAATTAAGTCAACTTAGGCAGTCAGAATGGTCCTTAATTAGATGCATTAATTCTCCTAAGAATTCAATTCAGACCACAGCAATAATAAAAGTGTATTTCTACCTTTTATCCAATTGTCGGATTTTACTACGTGGTCTAGATTAATAATTTGCTTCTCAGTTCATTACAATCTACAAGATCAATGGAATAATGGCCAGTTATTTCAAGAATTAAGAAAAGAAGTAAAATCAAATACTTAAACAATTTATAAGTCAAAACTTGATATTCGAAATCAAAGAATTAAAACTAGGTTACATCGTTCATTCAAACTATAAATTTAGCTACTCATGATTCGGGAAAAAGAAAACATTAGAAGATTTGAATACATAACCGGATTCTGAAGAAAAGATGAAAAGATGTTTATTATCTTGTACCAAGATATCTTGATCTTCACGTTCCAATCTTCTTGATCTTGATCGTTCTTCGTTTTCTTCGACGTTCTTTTCTCCGTCTTCTCTTGTGTTCTCCAAAGAATTAACCCAATATTTTGACCTACGTTAGGTCTTTATATAGTGTTTTACTAATTTTACAACTCATGTACATGAAAAGACCAAAAAGACCCTGACTGAAACAAAAAATAAGTCAAAAACCATCCAGACGCAGCGTCTGCGTACGTGTGTGCATGATCAACCAGCGGTTTGACCACGACAAACAGTGAAAGAAATTACCAAAAATGGTTCCAATCCATATATTGAACACTTGGTCCTCCAAAGTTTGATGTATATATTATTTGGTCCCCACTTCATGTTTTTGTCATTTTCTCCTCTTTTGTCCTCTTATTTGCAGCCCAAGTCCTTCAACATTAGATTTTGTCTTCTGCAGTCCTCTAATTTTTTTTTCATTTCAATTTAGTCCTATTTTATTTACAACCCAAGTTCTTCAACTTTTGGATATTTACAAGTTGGTCCCCATATCCAAGTCTTCGTACGCCTTTAGTCCTTTTTTACCTATTTTGCTTTGTTTTTCTCCAATTCCATTCGAACTCGGGATTTTGACCTAAAACAATTAAATAGACACATAATTAAGTAGAAAATCACTTAAGAGTACTCACAATTATCCACTTTTGATGGTCCAAATAAGTGTAAAACCACACTTATCAAATACCTCCAAACTTGAACATTTGTTCGTTCTCGAACATGACTATTTAATTAAATAATCAAACAAATAATATTAAAATATACTATAATAGATAGCTTGCCGTATTTACCTTATGTTTTTGAAACAACTCAATCAATTCATAAAAAAAACTTCTAAATTATGCTACCAAAATTAATTTTTTTTACTTATTCGATGCTCGATTGATATATGTGTGTGCGCATAGTCAATCCAATCAACATAAACCTTTAGGTTGGTAATATTCTGCCCCAATGGTCAAATATTTTCTTTCTCTCTCGTAAGAATACACACTCCCATATTGATATTCATTATCTCACTCTAGGTGTTAACTCTAAAGTTACTTTCAAAACACTTATTCTTTTACCGCTCAAAATTTAGTTAGGACTAACTAATATAGTTGCTATCTAGATCTGTGATGATTCTTCTTTTATTAAATGCTTTGGCCATCAAGCTTCCACTAGGTAAGTCAAACCCACTAGTCATCTAAATCTCCAAGTTATACGCACAAATGCTCAATCTTGCTTTTACTTTTTTTTTTTTTATATATAATCATATATAAATATATATCTTATGTGTAAGACCTCACTCTCTTAAGCTTTCTAGATGATCCTTGTAGCGAGCTTTAAGCAGATAGTTCCAAGGTCTGATAGACTTTAGGGCACTGAGTTTTGAGAACTCCAACGGACTTTATCACTTGAGTCAACTAGACTACGAAGAGAGGTATAAGATAATGCAAGTGCAATGCCTTTCATTTTGTTTCTTTTTTTCTTTTTTTTTGCAAGATAAATAAGTAAGAATCAAATTCCTAACATCCAATCAATACCTAGATTCCACCTGGTAACCAAATACATTACACACAACTATTACTCAAACACAGAATCAATACCTATCTACACAGCTTATGCAATAGTTTAACCACTCCAAACTATCATTTCAAATAGTTAGGTAATTGAGTCTTGGTTTCATAACTTAGGTTCAGTATTCTTTCATTGTATTCTATTTAATATACCAACCAAAAGTAGTGATATTCATGACTATTGTGCTCACACTGAATCATTCTCACATGGATAAGTATAGTCTATAAAAACAGCTTAAGCAGCATCACCTAGTCATAATTCATAATTGATAACAGTTTCAAATAATATTTTCATAAGCCGGCAAGGCTATCCAACATACAAGCACACAAATTTTTTTTTTTGAAACAACCCACACACACATAACAATAATGAAAATAATAAAATCTCACCCCCAAATTTAAAATCTACATTGTCTTCAATGTGACAAAAGAAAGTAAAATAAATAAAAAATGAAAGAATTAACCCGAATCAAAAGGTGTGGAGACAACGTTGGACTTTCAGCTGATCAGTATGCATTGGGATTGGAATGACGATGTGTAGCCTGAAATAAATAAAAATAATTAAATGTACTCATTTACTAAAAAATCGAGAAACGTGCGCTACTTCCTAATGCAGTCCTAAAATTCTACATGCAATGCAATAAACATATAAGGGATAGAAAAAATCAGTTGTCTCCCATTAAGCGCTCAATTTATAGTCTAGAGCTCGACTTATTGTCTGGTTGCTTTACGGTCCTTTAAATAGTACTTTGGAAGACTTGCTTTGCTTGCATCTATTGACTTTGCACCATTTTTTGTTTATCCTAAAAAATTTGAATTTGCACTCCTCATAAAGATATGATAGTAGTTTAGCACATTGCTCGAACACTACTATGAAAACTTCAACTTCCTCATCGCCCTTGATCACAAAATCAATTTTTGAAGAAAGACAGGAGTCAGAGAATTGTTTGATAAGTGCAACATCATTAAATGTCACTTTTTTATTTTGCTCATTTGGGATCAACTTCTCTTTTTCCACATACTCTTCTTTTTTAGTTGGTGCTTCATCGGGTTGGATGACAGATTTATTATCCAAAATCTCGGACAGTTGCTCTTCACTCATTGTTGTAATGCTTGGCATGTGTTCCAATTGGTTGGCTTCAACTTCACTTGAGAATGTGTAGGAGTAGGGACAAATATTTTATGTGGCCGATAGTTTCCATATATCTCTCAAGATCAAGTCATCGTCATCAATTTCAGAAGTTTCGTCATATCTCGTTGTATTAGTCTAATGCATTGCGACGAAATCTCCAAAATTCATGTTATCTTCATCAATTTCAGAAGTTTCATCATATCTCATTGTATTAGCTTGGTGCATTGCGATGAAATCTCCAAAATTCATGTTGTCCTCATCAATTTCAGAAATCAATATCTTGTTGTATTAGCTTGGTGCATTGCGATGAAATCTCAAAAATTCATGTTGTCCTCATCAATTTCAGAAAGCCCATCATATCTCGTTGTATTAGCTTGGTGCATTGCGATGAAATCTGCAAAATTCATGTTGTCCTCATCAATTTCAAAATCTCGGTCAGTCGTTGGATTATAGTGCTGATGTGTATTATATAGCAAAAAATTGATCTGTTCTGGAAAGGCCAATAACATACAATCTGATGTCGAGTGGTTAGCCTAACAATTTTGGCACATGATGGTTGCTTGGATGGCATTTATTCTTCGTATATGTGTTCTGACCAAGAGTTCCACTTGTTTTGTCAATGCAGCAAGTTATGCATTAATATTATCTGTCATTTGAAAAAAATAGACAAAAAAGAAAAGAATAGTAATAATAACAATAATAAAATAAAATAATAATAATAAAAAAAGTAAAAAAATAAAATAAAACTAGCACTAACGATTAATTTAAACTAATATTAAATAATAATAGTCCCCGACAACGGCGCCAAAAACTTGTTGTGAAAATATTGTGATTACAAGTATACAATATCGCACAAAAGTAATAAAGTGGACATATTGAGTCCGGATTATCGTTTCCACGAAGACTATCTTATTTAGATACTAGTTAAATTAATCTTAATGCTAATTTATTTAAAACAATTTGAATTGAGTTGATTTGAAAGATTTAAAGTAAAACTACGAATTTAAAGAAATAATATAAAAACGTATATAAAAGCAAATAACAAGAATTTAGAGAAGAATGATGGTTAAAGCGTTGGGACGAACGAATTCACCTAGTTGTCATCTCTAATTCCTCCTCTCAAGATTTGTTCCTAAAGTTGTATTCGGTCGAATTCACGAATTGAACCTAATTTACCTCTCTCGAGTTCAAATTAGTCATATCTAATTATGTCAACTTAGGCAGTCAGAATGGTCCCTAATTAGATGCATTAATTCTCATAAGAATTCAATTCAGACCGCAGCAATAATAAAAGTGTATCTCTACATTTTATCAAATTGCTAGATTTTACTACGTGGTCTAGATTAATAATTTGCTTCTCAGTTCATTACAATCCACAAGATCAATGGAATAATGGCCAGTTATTTCAAGAATTAAGAAAAGAAGTAAAATCAAATACTTCAACAATTTATAAGTCAAAACTTGAGATTCGAAATTAAAGAATTAAAACTAGGTTACATTGTTCATCCAAATTATGAATTTAGCTACTCATGATTTGGGAAGAAGAAAACATTAGAAGATTTGAATACATAACTGGATTCTGAATAAAACATAAAAAGATGTTGATTATCTTGTACCAAGATATCTTGATCTTCACGTTTCAATCTTCTTGATCTTAGTCGTTCTTCGTTTTCTTCGCCGTTCTTTTCTCCATCTTCTCTTGTGTTCTCCAAAGAATTAACCCAATATTTTGACCTAGGTTAGGTCTTGATATAGTGTTTTACTAATTTTACAACTCATGTACATGAAAAGACCAAAAAGACCTTGACTGAAATAAAAAATAAGCCAAAAACCATCCAGACGCGTCTACCGCGCGTGGACGCGGTCAACTACGGTTTGACCACGGCAAACAGTGAAAGAAATTACCAAAAATGGTTCCAATCCATATATTGAACATTGGTCCTCCAAAGTTTGATGTATATATTATTTGGTCCCAACTTCATGTTTTTTTCATTTTCTCCCTTTTTCTTCTTATTTGCAACCTAAGTCCTTCAACTTTAGATTTTGTCTTCTGTAGTCCTTTAATTTTTTTTCATTTCAATTTAGTCCTCTTTTATTTACAACGCAAGTTCTACAACTTTTGGATGTTTACAAGTTGGTCTCCATATCCAAGTCTTCGTACGCCTTTAGTCCTTTTTCGCCTATTTTGCTTTGTTTTTCTCCAATTCCATTCGAACTCGGGATTTTGACCTAAAACAATTAAATAGACACATAATTAAGTAGAAAATCACTTAAGAGTACTTATAATTATCCAATTTTGATGGTCCAGATAAGTGTAAAACCACACTTATCAAATACCCCCAATCTTGAACATTTGTTCGTTCTCGAATATGACTATTTAATTAAATAATCAAACAAATAATATTAAAATATACTATAATAGATAGCTTGCCGTATTTGACTCATGTTTTTGAAACAACTCAATCAATTCATAAAAAAAAAACTTCTAAATTATGCTACCAAATTTTTTTTTTTTTTTTTACTTATCCGATGCTCGATTGATATATGTATGTGCACATAGTCAATCCAATCAACATAAACTTTTAGGTTGGTAATATTCTGCCCCCAATTGTCAAATATTTCCTTTCTCTCTCGTAAGAATACACACTCCCATATTGATATTCATTCTCTCACCCTAGGTGTTAACTCTAAAGTTGCTTTCAAAACACTTATTTTTTTACTGCTCAAAATTTGGTTAGGACTAACCAATACAGTTGCTATCTAGATCTGTGATGATTCTCTATTTATTGAATGCTTTGGCCATCAAGCTTTCACTAGGTAAGTCAAACCTACTAATCATCTAAATCTCCAAGCTATGCGCACAAAGGCTCAATCTTGCTTTTACTTTTTTTTATATATATATAATCATCATATAAATATATATCTTATGTGTAAGACCTCACTCCCTTAAGCTTTCTAGATGACCCTTGTAGCGAGCTTTATGTCGATGGCTCCCGGGTCTGGTATACTTTAGGGCACCGAGTTTTGAGAACTCCAACGGACTTTATCACTCGAGTCAACTAGGCTACGAAGAGAGGTATAAGATAATGCAAGTGCAATGCCTTTCATTTTTTTTTTTTTTTTTTTTTGTAAGATAAATAAGTGGGAATCAGATTCCTAACATCCGATCAATACCTAGATTCCACCTGGTAACCAAATACACTCCACACAACTATTACTCATGCACGGAATCGACACCTATCTACACAGCTTCTGCAATGGTTTAACCACCTCCCAAACTATCATTTCAAATAGTTAGGTAATTGAGTTGTCAACTGTTGGTCTTGGTTTCACAACTTAAATTCACTATTATTTCATTGTATTCTATTTAATATACCAACCAAATGTAGTGATATTCATGACTATTGTGCTCACACTGAATCATTCTCACATGAATAAGTATAGTCTATAAAAACAGCTTAATCAGTATCACCTAGTCATAATTCATGAATTGATAACAGTTTTAAATAATATCATCATAAGCCGACAACGCTATCCAACATACAAGCACAAAAATTTTTTATTTTATTTTTGAAACAACACACACACATAACGATAATGAAAATAATAAAATCTCACCCTAAATTTAAAATCCACATTGTCCTCAATGTGACAAAAGAAAGTAAAATAAAAAAGAAAGGAAAGAATTAACCCGAATCAAAAGGCGTGGAGACAACATTGGACTTTCAGCTGATTAGTACGCATTGGGATTAGAATGACGATGTGTAGCCTGAAATAAATAAAATAATTAAATGTACTCATTTACTAAAAAATCGAGAAACGTGCTCTACTTCATAATGCATTCCTAAAATTCTACATGCAATGCAATAAACATACAAGGGATAGAAAAAATGGGTTGTCTCCCATTAAGCACTCAATTTATAGTCTAGAGCTCGACTTATTGTCTGGTTGCTTTACGGTCCTTTAAATAGTGCTTTGGAGGACTTGCTTTGCTTGCATCTATTGACTTTGCACCATTTTTCGTTTATCCTAAAAAATTTAAATTTGTGCTCCTCATAAAGATATGATAGTAGTTTAGCACATTACTCAAAAACCACTATAAAAACTTCAACTTCCTCATCGCCCTTGATTACAAAATCAATTTTTGAAGAAAAGTAGGAGTCAAAGAATTGCTTGATAAGTGCAACATCATTAAATGTCACTTTTTTATTTTTCTCATTTGGGATCAACTTCTCTTTTTTCACATACTCTTCTTCTTTAGTTGGTGCTTCATCGGGTTGGATAACAGGTTTATTATCCGAAATCTCGGACAGTTGCTCTTCACTCATTGTTGTAATGCTTGGCATGTGTTCCAATTGGTTGGTTTCAACTTCACTTGAGAATGTGTAGGAATAGGGACAAATATTTTGTGTGATCGATAGTTTCCATATATCTCTCAAGATCAAGTCATCGTCATCGTCATCAATTTCAGAAGTTTCGTCATATCTCGTTGTATTAGTCTGATGTATTGCGATGAAATCTCCAAAATTCATGTTGTCCTCATCAATTTCAGAAGTTTCATCATATCTCATTGTATTAGCTTGGTGCATTGCGATGAAATCTCTAAAATTCATGTTGTCCTCATCAATTTCAGAAGTCACATCATATCTTGCTGTATGAGCTTGGTGTATTGCGATGAAATCTCTAAAATTCATGTTGTCCTCATCAATTTCAGAAAGCGCATCATATCTCGCTGTATTAGCTTGGTGCATTGCGATGAAATCTCCAAAATTCATGTTATCCTCATCAATTTCAAAATCTTGGTTAGTCGCTGGATTATAATGCTGATGTGTATTATATAGCAAAAAATTGATCTGTTCTGGAAAGGCCAATAATATACAATCTGATGTCGAGTGGTTAGCCCCACAATTTTCGCACATGATGGTAGCTTGGATGGCATTTATTTTTTGTGTTTGTGTTCTGACCAATAGCTCCACCTACTTTGTCAATGCAGCAAGTTATGCATTAATAGCATCTGTCATTTGAAAGAAATAGACAAAGAAGAAAAGAAAATAGTAATAATAACAATAATAAAAAAATCAATAATAATAATAATAAAAAGTAAAAAAATAAAATAAAACTAATACTAACGATTAATTTAAACTAATATTAAATAAGAATAGTCTCCGGCAACGGCGCCAAAAACTTGTTGTGAAAATATTGTGATTGTAAGTGTACAATATCGCACAAAAGTAATAAAGTGGACCTATTGAGTTTCGATTATCGTTCCCACGAAGACTATCTTATTTATATACTAGTTAAATTAATCTTAATGCTAATTTTAAAACAATTTGAATTGAGTTGATTTGAAATATTTAAAGTAAATCTACGAATTTAAAGAAATAATATAAGAACGTATGTAAAAGCAAATAACAAGAATTTAGAAAAGAATGATGGTTAAAGCGTTGGGACGAACGAATTCACCTAGTTGTCGTCTCTAATTCCTGCTCTCAAGATTTGTTCCTAAAGTTGTATTCGGTCGAATTCACGAATTGAACCTAATTTACCTCTCTCGAGTTCAAATTAGTCATATCTAATTAAGTCAACTTAGACAGTCAGAATGATCCTTAATTAGATGCATTAATTCTCCTAGGAATTCAATTCAGACCGCAGCAATAATAAAAGTGTATCTCTACTTTTTATCCAATTGCCAGATTTTACTACGTAGTCTAGATTAATAATTTGCTTCTCAGTTCATTACAATCCACAAGATCAATGAAATAATGGCCAGTTATTCCAAGTATTAAGAAAAGAAGTAAAATTAAATACTTAAACAATTTATAAGTTAAAACTTGATATTCAAAATTAAAGAATTGAAACTAGGTTACATCGTTCATCCAAACTATGAATTTAGCTACTCATGATTTGGGAAGAAGAAAACATTAGAAGATTTGAATACATAACCGAGTTCTGAAGAAAAGATGAAAAGATGTTGATTATCTTGCACCCAGATATCTTGATCTTCACGTTCCAATCTTCTTGATCTTCTTCGTTCTTCGTTTTCTTCGCCATTCTTTTTTCCGTCTTCTCTTGTGTTCTCCAAAGAATTAACCCCATATTTTGACCTAGGTTAGGTATTTATACAGTGTTTTACTAATTTTACAACTCATGTACATGAAAAGACAAAAAAGTTCCTGACTGAAATTAAAAATAAGCCAAAAACCATCCAGACGCGTTTACCGCGCGTGACCGCAGTCAACTACAGTTTGCAAACCATGGCAAATTGTGAAAGAAATTACCAAAAATGGTTCTAATCCATATATTACACACTTGGTCCTCTAAAGTTTGATGTATATATTATTTGGTCTCCACTTCATGTTTTTGTCATTTTCTCCTCTTTTGTCCTCTTATTTGCAATCTAAGTCCTTCAACTTTGAATTTTGTCTTCTGTAATCCTCTAATTTTTTTTTCATTTCAATTTAGTCATCTTTTATCTGCAACCCAAGTTCTTCAACTTTTGAATATTTACAAGTTAGTCCCCATATCCAAGTCTTCGTACGTCTTCCGTCCTTTTTCGCCTATTTTGCTTTGTTTTTCTCTAATTTCATTCGAACTCGGAGTTTTGACCTAAAACAATTAAATAGGCACATAATTAAGTAGAAAATTACTTAAGAGTACTTACAATTGTCCACTTTTGATGGTCTAGATAAGTGTAAAACCACACTTATCAGTGCCTACTAGAAAAAATAAACACAACAGCAAGACAACCAAACAGAAGTGCTACAAGACAAACAAGTAGGGAAGACATAAACAAGAAAATATGTAGAAACTATTTTTTTGTCTGGGTTATTATGTAGATTGTTTATGCTTTTTGTCTGAGATGTTATGTAGTTCAACTACTTTTTTGGTCTAGGTTATTATGTGGTTCAGGTGGATTGGTCTTACTTTTTATTTGGCTCTTGTTGATGGACTTTTTTACAAATATGTAGTGGAACTACATCTTGTTGAATGATTTATGAATTGTTTCAAATCATTTGGAATGGTTAATGATATGTGTTTCGAATGAAATGTTAATTGTTGAATATGCATGTGTTTTGGTCTATTTAATTGTGTTGTGTTAATGTATTGACGTTGCAAGAAGATGAACTGTGTGCTTGTTTGATCCCGATTAAAAAGTTAATAAAAAGTTGATGTTAAAATCAACAATTAATTTTATCCACATATTTTATGACACGTACAACTTTTATTAACACAAATTTCATTATTTTTTTTTAATCAAAATCTATTAAAAAACTTTTTCAAACAAGCGTTGAATGTGCTTTTATATGTTTTATAGCTTTAATCTATTTTACAATATCCAAATTTTTATTTGACAATGGATTCTAAATATAAATGAATATCACAACTTTCTCTATGGTACATATGTATAAATTGTTTAATTATTATTGAAAATTGCTAGTGCTTATCACAAAGGTTGATGGCTTATTTTAAGCAAGTCTTCACTTTTTTACTATTGGTATGGGTCTTCATTGCCAACTTGCCTACATTGGTGTCTAATTTAGAATTCTTTTATAGGCTGAGAATTATTTGTTTCAAATGAAGACCAAAGAAATAATCATTTTTATTTATCTTTAGGGCTGTGTTTGATTGTAAGTGAAAAATTTGGGTGGAAAGAAAATATTTTTCATAGAAATAAATTATCAAGAAATTATGGATTGGAAAAGGTAAACAAATTTTCCATGGAAAATAAATTCTCCTATCCCACAAAGAAAATATTTTCCTTGAAAACAAGGAAAATATGGCCAAAAGTGGGAAATTTTGAAAAAAATTTCCATGAAAAAAAAAAGGTTGCAATCAAACAAAACATAGAAAATATGTGAGAAAATGCCTTTTCCATGGAAAATTTTGTCAATCAAATAGTCCAAAGCTAGAAAATTGATGGAAAATTTTCATTTTCCATGAAAAAAAAGGAATCAAACACAGTCTAACTAAATACAGAAGATAGAAAACTGAATCAAAAGGATGGGTGTTGTACATATTTAATTTATCATCATCAACTTATATTCTTCATATTGATATTAAAAAAAAAAAAAAACAGAATTTTGTCGAAACAAAATAGTAAATCAAACTTAAAACACAATGAATGAGTCAAAACAACAAATTTTCACTAACATTGGGCACCAAATTACAACTTTCAATAGCAAATTTAACGGACATAGATCACGCTACAACACCATCAACCACCAAACACATCATACCCTAAAACACAAAATCCCACAACATAAATAATGCTGCCACAACCCAAATCCAATTTATATTGGTACAAAGCAATAACACCCATTTCGTTCCTTCAATCGGGGACACATATGTGGGTTATACCACACAAAGCACCCTCATTTCACTGTAAAGAAAAATAAATTAGGGTTCCAATGCATATTTGCTGTGGACACACAAAAAGCCTTCTTTTCAAGATGTGTTCAGCTCCAAAGAGTTTCCACATTTGTAGAGTTTTGCTTTCATTTTTTTCCCCCTTTACAAAAGAGGAGAGAAATAAGAATTGTAAAAATGGCTTAAGTGTAAGAAAATTATGATGTATTTCAATGAAATTATTAAGACAAGCAACGTTAATATTAAATTGGTTGGAGAGAAAGACATTGTAGGTTGACGGATTTGCCCTTCATCTTGATTCTACATGAGTTGCACTTGATGACTTAACGATTTATTTGGACGAAAAACATAAATGAGGACAAGAAACGTTAGTTAATTAAAAGTTGAGAGCAAACCTGTGACAAATAAAAAATTGGGGACAAAGATGCAATCGGGGGATCCCCCTCCCCCAACCCCGGTTAGCGCCATTTCAAACCCGGCGATTTAAACCGGGATAAATCTCTTGTTGTAAGTATAAGAATTTAAATCTCTCGGATGCTATAAAGTTGAAAGAATAAAAATTGTAAATATAATTAACTTTATTTTTATTATGTTGATTCTCATGTAAATTTAAAGCAAAGCATGTTTGAAAGAGTTTTTTTAAACTATTTTTTTCCCTTTTAACTCATTTTCAATAACGTATAACTTTTATCAAAATTTCAATTCAAAATATGAAGAAAAAAAAAACTTTAATTTCAAATTTCAATTCAAAATATGAAAAAAAAAAAACTTTAATTTCATAAATTTACTCTCTTTCAATCCCATACCTCTGAGAGAGAGAGAACAAAGGTACAAACGAATGTAGAAAAATCTAACACACTCCAACTGTTTGTACAAATTCCCCACATAAAATCAAGAACAAGAATAACAAAACTAGGGCCCATTTTCCCCTTTCCACATTCATTGCTCAGTACAAAATTCAATTGTTAGTATAATTTGATTTATGGGTTCGACCGAGGAGTTGCCTGATGGGACGGTGAAGAACATATTGGAGCAGGAGACGCTCAAGTGGGTTTTCGTAGGGGGCAAGGGTGGCGTGGGCAAGACCACGTGCAGTTCCATTTTGGCTATTTTGCTCGCCCGGGTGCGATCCTCTGTGCTCGTCATCTCCACAGACCCTGCGCACAATCTCAGTGATGCTTTCCAGCAAAAGTTCACAAAGACTCCCACCCTTGTCAATGGATTCTCCAACTTGTATGCTATGGTACTTTATCACTCTCCTTTCCCTCAAGTGTGGGTTCTTGATCTCGTTTTGTTATGTTTTTTTTGGTTAGTTGATTGGTGGGATTTTTTTTTTTTTTTTTGGTTTGGCAGCAAATATGGAGAATTGTGAGATTTATTGAAGCTTGTGGGTTAAATCAACACATTTGGGGGATATTGCAAGATTTATTGGGATAAATGTTGAGGTTTCTTTTGTTTTTCCTTGTAATCACTATCCGGGATTCTTGAAATAAATTATTATTTTTATTAATTTTGTTTCTTAATTGGATTTGGTTTCCTTTTTCCAGCTTTTCTGTTTTCTAAGTACAATTATAAATTTAAATTTTTTAGTGGCTTTTAAGTGTTAAAGATGTAAAGTTGACATTTTGTGAGAAATAGTATTTCTCATAAATAAGAAAAGTTTAAGATTTTTTTACATTTATTTTGTGAGTTGTGGGGGCGGAAAAGATTGTGAATTTTATATGGAATTAGATATTTTTTGAAATGGGAATACCAATTTAACTGTTTTATCTTCTTTCATGGTTATTTTAAGTTCCTTGGTTACTGAGATACTTTCCAAATAGCATTTTGAATGCGGGTACTATTTTCTTTAAATGAAGTTTGGAGCTCCAAGAAATAAGAGTGATGACCTGTTCATTATTCTTGTTTGTTTCTTATGAGTGAGTGAGATGGGGAGTAAAACAAAAGTGAATGAATGAACTGTTGGAGTCAAGGATAAAGCATCTCGTATTTATTTTTGGCTTAAACATTATTGAGTAAAAGTTTACTGGAAAATTGAAATTTGGGTTTGGTTGGGAAATAGTCTTATTCGGCATATCTGGAACGGTATCACATAATATTGCATACATATGAACATTTTGGTTTTCGGGCAGTGGATTTTTGAATTGGTGGCATGTTAAATTTTTATTCATTGCAATTATGTCATATAGGAAGTTGATCCTAACGTAGAGAATGAAGACCCACTTGGTTCAGATGATATGGATGGTTTTTTTTCTGACTTAGCAAATGCTATCCCCGGAATCGATGAGGCTATGAGTTTTGCGGAAATGCTTAAGTAAGTCTCATGTTTCATTAGTGCTTTGAAATCATCTGTGTTTATAGTTTCCAAAATGCCTGGCCGTCATTAATTCAACTGAAGCAAGACTTTCTTGTGTCTGGTGACATTCCCTTTATAGCAAATAGCATGTGTTTATAAGAACTTTCTTTTCAAGAAGATAGTTTTGTGACAATAGATAATCAATTGCTTTAATTTTTTTATTTTTTGAAAACTCAGTGCAAATCCAAACTGAAGACTCATTTTGTAAGATGGTATGGTTAGTTAACGAGCAAGAGCAAGATGGAATCCTTTGTGGTGTATATTTTTCTATCCAGGTTGATTCCACAAGAAAATTAAGAGTATAGAACTCCATAATGCCAAAAAAGCCCCTTTTAAGCTTAGCCAAACATGTTATTACAGTGGAGGAAAGGAATAATAGGTTACAACTCCTTGCAGACTTGCCACCAGTGCAGTTAAATAAGAATAATCTGTTCACATGTTGGATCAAGCTGAAAAGGGCTTTGTAAATGATGTCAATTGCCTTTGGAAAGCGATTGAAGTGACCAGATTTTCTTGGTTCTCTTTTTTGATTGAATTGCTTATGTTCTTGATTATAATCTTTTGCTTGCCATTAAGCAGTGGGAGGTGAGCAGGGTGGTGGAAGATTGAGGATGTTGGCCAGTGGGAGGGGGGGAGAGGTTTTTCATTTTTCATTTTTATCTTCATTTCCCTTTATCTTTAATTTTATGTTTATTTCATCTTAATGGCAAAATTGTCTTTGCACCTAATTTAATGCCCTTTTTGGACGGTTTCAGTCAAATAGGACCTCTTTGCTACAAATTCAAGTGCAAGACTAACAACCCATATGTCGAAAGGATTAGAATGGGAACCCAAGTGCTAATGACCCAAAGGATGGGGACTATGGATGCAACTTTTCCAAATGATTAGATAACCTACTTAAAATCAGTTAATGCATGTTTCATAATATCCTCGCCGTACTGGCCAGAACCTTTGAGGCCACTTGATTGCAAACTAGCTTCTTTATTTTTGAACTTTGCAAGCGACAGTGTAACCTATATTGTATTCCGGAAGTACTCAAAACAGCCTTATCTCATACTTATTTAGTGGTAGGCTACATGGATCCTCTTTTTCCACTACGTTGTATCAAAGTTTCCAAAGTTGAACCATAAAAGCTCAAATCTTTTTAACTTACCATAATCCATCAGTTGAGTTTCGCCTCATATCCCAGGTTTACCAATAATTCTGGTTAGATCACATCTTCAAATTGGCCCAACTAGTGGCCACATTGAATATTCCCAAACCAGCTTAATAGAGTTGTCTTCAATTTAGCTTCCATGGACACTACCTTGACGAACTGAAGAATATGCCTATTTCTTATTCTAACTCTCTTTTTTTGCCAAAAATGTTTCTTTGTTAACTCTAAATAGTTATAATTGAAATTAAATTAGGACTTCTCCAAATCCGTTAGTATTTGATTGTTTCTTTGCCTATATGAACGCCGTCAGTACTTGAACAGCATTAGATTCTGTCAAACTTGTCCAATTTTCATTCTCAAATTTTTATTTGCATTTGAATACACAAAAGTGCCTGGTGTGATCTGTCAAAAAGTTATGGAACTATGACTATTGGCCTTGTGGCTTTATCTGTTTAATGAAAATTAATAATTGACTGCATATATGATGTGCATATTTTGTTTATTATAGTTTTATTTTGTCCTGACTTTCTTTTTCAGGCTAGTGCAAACAATGGATTACTCTGTCATACTATTTGATACAGCTCCAACTGGACATACTCTCCGGCTGTTACAATTCCCTGCAACACTAGAAAAGGGGCTCGCCAAAATAATGAGTTTGAAGAGTAAATTTGGTGGCATGTTGAATCAGGTATACTTTTTCATTTCTTTCATATTTCTTGGTTAGTTTTATTTAATTATTTTGAAGGCGTGGAGGGTGAAATGTAATTTAAGATTCTTGTTCCAAAGTTGAAATAATTAAAATTGATATCCTGTTTCAGGCTTCTTGCTGGTTATGCACAAGTTAGTTTACTTTTTGCATTATTGTATTGTTATTTTCCGGAAAACTTCTATTAGCTTTATCATTCCATGTCTTTTTTGACAATTCTGCTATGTTAGCAGCAGCTCTCCTGATCTGTATTACCTGGATGTTTACAGTGACACTATTTGTTATTCTAAGCTGTAGGATTCTGGTTTCTTTTTGGCATACTTATAACATGTTTGAGTAAGTTTTTTTTTTTAAACTCTTTTTTCCCCAAACTCATTTTCAACCACATATTTTATGAGACTCACAATTTTTCAACCACATATTTTATCAACTTTTATAAAAAACTACTTTTAAACTACACCAAACGGCGCTTAAGAGTTAGGTTGGTGGATGTATGTGATGGTGTCAATATGTCAAGAAATGACAAAAAGGGTTCCCAAATCTGATGGAAAATTTTGGATTTAGTTGTTGATCTCATAAATAATATTAAAAAAAGAAACCCAGTGCTTCAATAGCGAACGTCCCTCCTCAAGTTAATCTAAAATATGTTTTTGAGTTGCTGAAGCTGCGTGATATTGTTGCTTCTATAGTGACTTGCACGTTAATTAGTGAGAAAACGTACTCTGTTGATTTATACTCTGCCTTTGCATGACAATCTTTTTGCCCAACTTTGGTAGAGGATTGACTTTGAATTGAATGACTTTTTTCCCTTTGGTCTCTGTTGAACTAGATTTCCTCCAATAAATGTGCAATGTTGACCTCCAGTCTTCTATTGAGTCTTCCCAATTGGCATCCGTATAAACTTCTACTTGAAGATAATGATTCTTCGAGAAAAGCAATCCCTTTCCAAGTGTTCTTTTCAAATATTGTAGGATCTTCAAAATTGCATCCATGTGAATTTCACGAGGAGAGTGCAGATACTAACTAAACTTACATCAAATGCAATATTAGGTCTAGTGTGAGAGATATATTAGCTTACCAACGAGTCTTTGGTACCCTCCTTTGTCAACTACAAAACTTTAGATTATAGCTCTTAAGTTATATTTTGGATTAATTGGAGTATCTCTTGGTTTGCAGCCCAACATACTTGTTTCCTTGAGAAGATCTAAGATATACTTTCTTTGTGATCGAAATATCCCCTTTGTAGATCTCGCAACCTTGATAACTTTCCAAAATCCTTGATCTCGAATTTCTTGACAAGTATTTTTTTAAGATTTTCAATCTCATCAATGTCATTAACAGTAACGATGATGTCATCCATGTAAACAATCAAAATAATAATTTTCTCACCTTCAGAGTGCTTTGAGAACAAAGTATGATCATCTTGGCTTTGAGTATATTCAAACTGCGAATTTCATGGGTGAACTTCTCAAACCTAGCTCGGGGTGATTGCTTCCGTCCATATAAGGACTTTTTCAACCTGCATACTTTATTTTGCCATAGCACATTCTCATAGCCAAGTGGTAACTCCATGTATATTTCTACCAAATCCCTGTGTAAGAATACATTCTTCACATCAAGTTGCTCAAGATACTAGTCTAAATTTGCTACCAGAGATAATAGAACTCGACTTGAATTCTTTTTGGCAACATGAGCAAAAGTTTCTTGATAGTCAACCCCGTAAGTTTGTGTAAACCCCTTTGCAACAAATCTTGTTTTATATCTTTTGACTATTTGATGTGCCTTGCGTTTCATCATGAACACCCATTTACATCCCACCGACCTCTTTCTGGGTGGAAGATCAACAAGTTCTCATGCATTGTTCCTTTTCAAAGCCCTCATTTCCTCGTAAATAGCTTCTTTCTATTTTGGAACAGCAAGAGTTCCTTGTATAGTACTTGGAATAGGTTCACAAAAAGACAGATTAGCAGTAAATGCTTTGGAAGAAGAGGACACCTCTGATAAGAAAAATAATTTGAAAGAGGATGCATAGTACAAGATCTAATACCTTTCCTATGAGCAATTGGAACATCAAGATCAGGAATATCAGTCTTGTCAACACTTAGAAAGATTAAGAACCGATGAATTACTATTTTTTTCTGAATCTCTAGTCCACAAAAAGATAGATTTGCAGTAAATGCTTTGGAAGAAGAAGATAACCTCTAATAAGATACATAATTTGAAAGAGGATGCATAGTACAAGATCTAACACCTTTCCTATGAGCAATTGGAACATCAAGATCATAAATATCAGTCAAGTCAAGTCAAGTCAAGTTAACTCAACTCAACTCTTAGAAAGATTAGGAATCAATGAATTATCTATGTTTTTCAGAATCTCTACGCTTAGTTCAGGTGCTTGGTGATGTTGAGGAAGATGTGTCTTGTTCCTTCTAGAATAAACTTAGTTATCGGTCCCTATCTTGAACACACTCAAGTGGAGTTACGGGAAATGCAGAGAGAGGCCCAAGAATTGGAGATGATAACTGAGAGTTCTCAGGGGAATTTCATAAATATCTGGGTAGAACATGGGAAACATAAGAAGGGGACCCAGAGATAGTAGGATGGGTAGACCCAAAGGTATGTTCCACACGACTGCTTTGCCCTGAAGAGAAGTTTTTGTTAAAAAAGAAGCATTTCTCAAAAAAGTGACATCCATGGACGCAAAAGTTTTCCTTGTCGTAGGATAATAGCACTTGTAACCTTTTTTAGTAGGAGAATATCCTAAGAAAACACACCAAAGAGCCATTGGATCTAGTTTTCCCATATTATGTTCATGTATGTTTACAAATGCTACACAACCAAAAACCCTTGGTGAAATAGAAGAAAAATGTGTGATGATTTGTATATGTTTTTTAGAGTGTCAAGCGGTGTTTTGAAATCCAAGACCCTCGATGACATCCTATTGATAAAATATGTAGCGGTAAGAACAATTTCTCCCCAAATATGTTTACGAACTACCATGGTAAACATGAACATTTTAGTCACTTAAAAGAAGATGTGTGTTTTTCCTCTCAGTTATTCTATTTTGTTGAGGTGTATCTGTACAAGAACTATGGTGTACAATCTCATGATCAGTTAGATACGAACCTAGAATTGAGGAATAATACTCTCTACCATTATTTGTCTAAAGAATTTGTAGATTGGCTTGAAATTGAGTCTTAATTGTATGACGGAAATTTTGAAAAGTTTTTGTGGCTTCAGAATTTTCTTTAAGCAAAGACCCAACTTACATGAGAATGATGAACCACCTAGCACCAAATATATTGTGGACACATGAAGGTCCCCAAAATATCACTATGTATTAAGGAAAAATCTTGTGCCTTTTTATATATTTGTGCAGGAATATGAGCCCGATGATGTTTGGATAGCTCACATACTTCACATTAAAAATCTTGGGTTCTTATTGTCGAATAGAGTAGGAAACAATTCTTTTTAAATAAGGGAAGATTGGGTGGCCTAATCTTTTATGCCAAAGTTGAATTTCTTGATTTGAAGTTGACTGAGAAAAACTCAAGTGTGCATGAGATAGATTACCTGCCCCCATAGTAATAGAGTCCATCAATCTCCTTTCACCTTTCCTGTGCGCAAGTCCTGGAATTCACAGTAATTAGGAAAAAAACATGGCAACAAGGTTGAGACCTCTAGTGATTTTACTGATTGAAAGGAGATTACACGGAATTTTTGGAACATGTAAAGATGAATCAAGTGAGATAGTATTTGAGAGAGGAATACACCCTTTACTAGCACTTGAGGATAGAGATCCATCGGCAATTTTAACTTTCTCTCTACCTGATGAAGGAGTATGAGAAATGTATAAATTTGATTGGCTAGTCATGTGATCTGTGGCACCAGAGACACTAATCCACGAATAATACGAAAGAAAAGCAACATTGAAGCTTGTAGAATGAGCAAACGCACAAAAAGATGAGATATTGACCCGCCGAAACTGACAAAAAAGGTAGCACAATTGAGTTAGAAGGTCATGATTGATAAATAAGATAACAAACAAGAGTTCAACTACATTGAAACTCTCCAAAATTGGCTTGAAAGAGTCAAGAGATGGCCTGAACATCTGATGTGGACTGGAAATGTTCTGAACCGGGTGTAAAATAGCCAAAAGAAGAAGAAACAAGCATTGAACAGGTATAAATCGGACAAAAAACAATTGAACCAGCCTCAATGACATCTGATGTGGACTGGAAATGTTCTGAACCGGGTGTAAAATAGCCAAAAGAAGAAGAAACAAGCATTGAACAGGTATAAATCGGACAAAAAACAATTGAACCAGCCTCAATGACATCTGATCTGGACTGGAAATGTTCTGAACCGGGTGTAAAATAGCCAAAAGAAGAAGAAACAAGCATTGAACAGGTATTAATCAGCCAAAAAACAATTGAACCAGCCTCAATGACATCTGATCTGGACTGGAAATGTTCTGAACCGGCCTGAAATGTGCTGAACCAGCCTGCACATAGGCTGAAAGGGCCGGGAAATAGGCTGAAATGGTCTAAAATAGAGAAAAAATAACTCTGTTTGCTGAAGAACAGAATTCTGGCATAAAACAGCCAATAAGAAGACCAAAATTCCAGCAATTTAGGATGGAAAAACAATTAGCAGGAGCTCTACTCTGATATCATGTGGAAATTTCTGAATTTCATTTCATTGTATAAAACATTACAAAGGAGCTGATCTATTTTATACAAAAAATCTAACCTAATTCTCTCCTACAATTAGGTGTATAATTAAATACAATTAAGCCTAGTCAGCTACAACTAGATGACAACCATATTATGCACATTTTCCAGTTATATAAGTTAATAGTAATTTATTATTTTCTGGACTTCACCTCGGATTGCCTGAAAACCTGATTATCAAAATATGATTCAGCTACTGAAGCCATGTTTAAAGCATTTTTTAGCCGTAATTTCATTGCTCATAATAGCCATATGTTCAGAAGCCACCTCTCTGTTCCCTTTTTAAGAATGAATAATGACCATTCTGCTGATATCATAACGAAAACATGCAGATTGTAGTAACATGCAGATTGTAGTCTGTCATTACTTTCCTTTATTTCTGAATATTTCCCCTTTTGAGGGTTTGAGCTTGTGACTCTAGAGATTCAACTGGAGCTGATTTTTATTTATAAATGTGTGTTCTCTGCTTTCTAGGCTTGCAGCTTATATATGTGCCTTGTTTATTTGGTAGTGAAAATAAATATTTTTGATATCTGTTAATGGCAGATGACTCGTCTATTTGGTGTTAGTGATGAATTTGCTGAGGATGCAATCCTGGGAAGGCTCGAGGGCATGAAGGATGTGATTGAACAAGTGAACAAGCAGTTTAAGGATCCAGTAAGATCTTACCATTCCTGTTGATAACTCTTTTTTATTATTGTATTTAGTAGATATTACTTTTGCTACTGGAGGATGTCAAAAAAATTTAGAGTGCCACAATACTTAGGGTCTAAAATATTAAAAATGCCGAATTTACTCGTCTCGATATGGCTCTTGTTAACTAGCAGGAAAATTAAATCAAGATGTATGAAGCACGGAAACATATCCTATGAGAACTGGCAGAGAGCTTTCTTCGGGTGAAATTTCCGAGCAACAAAAAACTTGAAAATTTGTGTTGGATTGTCTCACCTGTCTATTTTTGCTTCTCCATGTGTTTTCTTGTGCTATGAGAATATGGGGAGGATTAACAAAAGGATGGCCGAAAATTTAATGGGAGGATGCAATGGACATATATTAGTGAGGTATAATGTGTGGAAGAAAGGGGGCATTTGGTAAATATAATTTATGAGAAGAACTAGTTTTTGTTCATTACCTGATTCCGTCCTTACATGAAGCCAACTGGACTTGTATTTAAACACAGTTACATGTTACCTATGTGAATCTAATTTGGTTGAACAGCGCAATAATATCCTAAATAATTTGAAAATATGTATCAATTTAGATGCATGGTAACTATTCATGTGAAACAATTTTGGTCTTGACAGCATTATATACACAACTCTTTATCTTAAAACAAGAATGGAGGAGTTTGCCTTTTGAAAGTTTTTGGATGACATGAATCTTTTCATTTAGCTTTCTTTCATCGTTTATTTTGCATACATTAATTAAGCCCCGTTCGGCCCCTTCGGCCCCCATTTTCTTAAATTCATTTTTCCCCAAACTCATTTTCCTCCACACATTCCATGGGGACTACAACTTTTATCAACCATACATTTCATCAATTTTTATCAGAATCTCTTAAAAATCTAATTTTTATCTTACATCAAATGGGCTTTAAATTTTTTATAATAATTTGAATGCGGTTGTAAATTATAATAGTGATTTATTTCTTAATTCTTGTAAGAATTTTGTGTTGCCATGGCGTGTGTTGTGTTGCTAGTGCAATGCATTAAGAAATCTGTAGATTTTTACTATTTCTCATCTGTCCAGTATAATATCCCTACCTGTCAAATTTACCTGATGCATTGATTTTTTGTTTTATTTTTTCATTCTTTTTGCAGGATTTGACAACTTTTATCTGTGTTTGCATTCCGGAATTTCTATCTCTATATGAAACTGAACGTCTTGTTCAGGAGCTCACTAAATTTGAGATAGATACGCATAATATCATTATTAACCAAGTAATTTTTGACGAAGAAGGTTTGTTTTCCATTATTATGGCGGGCGCTTTTCTTTTACTATATTAATTTCTTTACCAAAACCATTTACCGTGTCTTTGATGTTCTTTCAGCCGTTGAATCAAAGCTTCTCAAAGCTAGAATGCGCATGCAACAAAAATACTTGGATCAGTTCTACATGTTATATGATGATTTTCACATAACTAAGTTGCCTCTGCTGCCTCAGGAGGTATAAAGATTCTTTAACTGTACTGAAATATCTGAAAATATTTGTATTTTGATATTTTCAGTTCCCAGGGGATGAATCTTTATGAACTGAAAGCATGTTGTTTTTTAATGTGTCATCATAATATGCATAGATTTCATGTTTGGCTAAGCATAAGAAGTTTAATAAGTAAATAAGGAAGTTTTAAAATAAATAATTTTTTTATTGGTTAAGATAATGTTTGTGCTAATGTTTGATAAGTGTTTGGTAAAAGTAAATTTTGTTAGCAAAAAGAGCAACTTTGAGAATATGTTTGGCAAAATCAACAACTTAAAAGGAAGTTTGACTTGCATTAAAACACAACCGAACATGTTCTGTAAGTTACTTATTTTGACAAGAATATAAGAGTTACGTTCAAAATTAGTACTATTTTAAAGTAAGAAAAATGTAATATATGCAAACATGTTTTGAAATAATAGGTTACTTCAAAAGTAATTTTTTTTTTCTAAGTTTAGCAAAACATGCCTAAAAGTAAAATATCTTACGTTAAAATCACCTTATTCTTCTCTTGCAAACCTAGGAAACTAATTTTTTTTTTTTTTTTTTTTTTCTATCTCTTATTATATGCTAACTCAAGAGTCGACTTATTATATGCTAACTCAAGAGTCGACTTTAGGTTATTCAAAATAAAGTTTAGTTTGTTATTGTTGTATTTGCCGGACTAACCAATGTTATTTAATAGGTTTGTGGGGTTCAAGCGTTGCAAGAATTTTCGCGCCATTTCATATCACCATATCGATCGTCGCTTGATCGAGGTTCAGTCGAAGAGGTAGAACTGAGAGTATCAATACTAAAAGAACGGCTGAAGGTTGCTGAAGCTGAACTAGAAAAAGCCAGAAAGGGAAAACAAAAGATTTGATTCAGAAAGACTGAAATGTTCAAATCCTCTCTGCATTTTCCCTTTTTCCAAGTGAATAGCCCTATTGAAAAAGTAGCAAATAGTGATCCCATCAAACTGTGAAGATAATTAATTATGTACTAATTTAATTTGATTTTCTGTCATTGAATATTTCATAGAATATTTTCTCATTTACAGATAACAATAATTGAGGAAGTTTTGTTGTTAAAATTCTGTGGTGTTGTTAAAAATAGAAGAAATTATATGAAATGTCTATTTGACATTTTTTTGTTGTTCAAAAAAAAAAAAACACTCTTGACGGACAAGTTGAACTGTGAAAGTTCGAGCTGTTGAACGACAGTTAAAAAAGAATCTAGAAGAGAAATATTATACTTTTTGGCATAAGCTTCAAAAATCAAGAAATTATTTGTCAAATCATTAATCAACTCAGGTTTGTGACTCCATGTAACCTATCAAGGTACTCTTCGTTATTTTGAACACGTTAAATTAAATAATACGAGAGGAAATTAGATGGGGTGGTTATTTTAAGGGAGAGTGAAATATTTATTATCACTTTTAGGTTTTTACATAATATAGTTATCCTAGGTGACCATCTCTAATTGGCAATTAATAAAAAAAAATAATGAGTGTGAGATTATGAATTACCAATTAAAAACTGTCACTTCAGCAGTGGGTAGGATAACTCCTACCCACCATGGGTAGGAGAACATCCCTCTATTGACAAATATAGTTATCTTTTAAAAATGTTATCAAAATCTCCATCTTTCTTTTTGTACGAAATTCGAGTTATTTAAGCATTTTGTTAAACTAGGTAATGTTGACGAGAAATTTTAGTTCATTTTCAGATTTTATTTGTATTGTAAATTTTTTTGGATATATTCACGACCGTAAGGAGTTTTCTCTGTTACGAGAAGAAAAAAGTAATTAGACGTTCGTGTAGATCTTCAATTTATTCCTTCATAAAATCATCTATTCCAAAATTTGCTGATCGCTTCAATCTATTTTCCTGATTCGATCATCTCCCATGACCAATCATCTCCAAAATCTGCTCATCTCTTCAATCCATCCATCCCTCAATCGATCATCTCCCTCCACCGATCATTTTCAAAATCTATTCACCACATCAATCTATCATCATAATATAAACTACGGTCGAATCCAACTGCAAAGAAGCGGTATACCAGTTTTTTATATTTACAGACATATTGAGATGGCTCTTATCCGCAGTGGTTGCAAATCAAATTCACATAATATCATCGGGTGTTATATGTGTAAAAACAAAGAAACAAAGTCTGCATAAACCCCACGACAAAGCCGAAAAGAAGAAGACGGCATGTTTAGTTCATAAACAAAACAAGGTTTTATTTTTTATCCTTGGGGATATTTAATTTGTTTTACTTCTTATGTTCGTGTTCGTGCAATCGTTTGATAACATTCTCTATTTTAGGACGATGTGCTATTTTCTGAATAATGTTGGAACCCAAATTATTTATTATTATATCACTGATTTTTTATTTTATTTCATATACTCACACATAATTATCAATTTATTTTATACTATGCAGTGTACAAAATTTCTCGTAAATATGTAATATATCACTTTGTCTAAACAAGCTATTCATGATATGGTTGGATTCTTATAAAAAAATATTAATATACTGCTTATCGGTGGAATTCGACCGCAGAAAAATAAATGGAGATTGATTGGAAGAACAAAGTTGAGGTTGAGAAAGAAAGAAAGATTTGGAGAATAATGATGAAGAAAAAGAGAATTGAGAAAGTTGAAAAAAAATTTGGAGTATGTGAAGACATACGTATAATTGATTTTTGGGTCAGTAGAGAAGAAATTTCCTACGATCATGATTATTATTTTAATTACAACAAGTCAATCTTTTTTTATTGTAGATCATGAATTCGACTTATTTGGTAAGCAAAAGTGTTACGAGTCATATTATCATCCACTTAATAATGTTACCAGGCCTATTTTAACCATGACCGTATGGAGTTTTTTCTGCTAGGGGAAGAAAAAAATACTTAAATGTCTGTGTGTCACTACGTTTTCAATTTCTTCCATCACAAATTCATCTCCTCCAAAATTTGCCGATTGCTTCAATCTATCTCTCTGATTCGACCATCTCCAAAATCTACTCATCTCTCTCAATCGATCATCTCCTTCCACCGATTATTTCTAAAATTTGTTCACCGCCTTAATCTATCATTATAATAGAACCTACGGTTACCACAAAAAAGCGGTATACTAGTGATATTTTATCACCGACCGTCTGCTACGGAAAAAAAAGTACTTATACGTTCGTGTGTCACTACGTCTTCAATATCACCCCTCAAACAAAACCCTATTTCATTCAATCATCTCCAACTTCTTCTCAACCCCTCAATTCATTACCCTAAAATCATAACCCACGTCCTCTCTCAAACAACACCGCCTCAATCCATTATCCCCGATCGTAATGGAGGTTTTCACCCCTACTCACACAAAAAAGTGATATACGTCTGTCTTTACCAATTTGAAAAAAAAAATCTCTCAATCTCCTCAAATCTCTCATTCTCAATTATCTTTCTCTTCACCATTCACCATTATTCTTCAAATCTCCCATTCTCGCCATTGTTCATCTTCATTATTCACCACTGATCACTCACCAACTTCTATCAATCTTTATTTTTTCATCTTCAACGCAAACAAACTATTATCTTACCTACCCAATTTTTATTTTTCTACGGTCGGATTCTACCAGTAAGCAGTATACTAGTTAGAAATTATTTTGTAAGTAAAAGTGTTAGGGGAACTATTATCTAGTAATGAAATAATGAATACCAGAACTATTTTTGGTTCTTAAAGGTGTTACCAGTCACATTTTTTGGTAATAGATTGATTAAGTTATCGAAAATGTCTCCAGTGCTAGTTATCAAATTTTGCATTCTATATTCTTTAATTGTAGTAAACGCTCATCAAAACCAATGTCGGGATATTTTTCAAGTTGTTAATAGTGTCTAAGTTATCTATGATAGCTAATGCTCAATGTTAATGGGGATTGTGACCATATGCTAATTCATTTATGAAGTTGTATATTTTATTTCAGGGGGTGCAATGCTTATGTAAAGTTGTTATTGCATATTTTATTTAATTCTAAAAGTCATGTTTTGGTCTAATTAATCAGTTTTTATACAATTTATTTGCTAACCTAAGAGTGCTAACATCACAATGAAAGATTACTGGTTAAGTCATTGAAATATTATCCCTAGCTAATTATGAAATTTCGGGTCTTTTATTTCAGTAATTATGGTGAATGTTCATCGAAACTAATGTCCGTGTCTTTAATAGTTGTTAATAATAAGTAAGTTATACACGGTAGCTAACTAACAATGTTATTTGATTGTAACATGTTACTCACTTAATTTCTTGTGTTGTATTTTTATCATATGTGTTGCAAAGTTTATTTAAAGTTATATTTCAATAGTTTCTTTCCATTGACAAGTGATATTTTCATTTCACTAACTAGATATACTAGTGTAAATCTCAAATAAAAATTTGCAATGAAATATGCCACATAGTCTGTTATGACCAATGTGTTGATAAATCTGTTCTATTGTCGTATTTTGTTTTAGAGTACCACGATGAATATGAATACAACGGTATAGTTACATTACATTCTTTTGTTATTTTTTTTCACATGATTGACATTATATTGCACTAAATTGGATTGTTTTAATTTAATGATAGCTCAATGTTACTAGGTTTGTGATTATATACTATGAAGTTGTATTTTTTGTTTCATGCGGTGCAATGTTTATTTAAAGTTGTTATTGCATATTTTATTTCATTTGAGAAGTCGTGTTTTGGTTTCATTAATCAGTTTTCAATATTTTTTTTGCTACCTAAGATTGCTAACACCACAATGAAAAATTATTGGTTAAGTCATTGAAACGTTATCCATAGCTAGTTATGAAATTTTGAGGCATATATTTCTGTAATTATGGTGAATGTGCATCGACACCAATGTTCGTACTTTATGATTGCTAATAATGACTAAGTTATACAAGGTAACTAGCTAATGATGTTACTTAATTGTCCCACATCACTCACTTAATTTCTTGCGTTGTATTTTTGTTTCATGTGTTGCAAAATTTATATAAAGTTATATTCCAACAATTTCTTTCAATTGAAAGTGATACTTTTTTTTTTCATTTTTTTCATTAATCTCAAACAAAAATGTGCAATAAAATGTATTGATAAATCTATTCTATTGTTGTGTTTTATTTTAGAGTACCATAATGAATTGGAATATAACGGTGTTGTTATCTCATGTTCTTTTGTTCTTTTTTCAAATGATTGAGATTATAATGTATCCCCAAATTCTTGAAAAAAGTCAATGTGAAATAAACAAGCATGATTGCTAACACATTATGTGGAAAGCTAACTCATGAGCAAAAGAACACTTTCAGAGAATCGTGCTTTGGTAGATACTTGGACATTTCTGAAATCTCCATAAACATGCAATTGGGTCACTAAGTTCTATTGATAGAGTTGAAGCAACCGAATACAAATGAGACGTGGTTCAAATTCTGTAATACTACTGCAAGATTTTTATTGATGAATTCTGTCCGATTAGAAGATTACAATGCACCGGCAATGATAAAAGAGTGAGGTATGATTCTAGTTATTGCCATCTGAAGCACAAGTATTTTAGCCATCTACCAAGCATATCAAGATCTGATGTGCACATTTTTTTGTGAATGTTTGATCGAAACTAGGAATGGCAAAAAAACTGCCCCACCCTGCCCTATTAGTGATCGGGGGCGGGAATGGATATCATAGTCCCAGTCCTGACTTTTTCGAACCCACCTGAATATTTTTATTTTTATTTTATTAAATTTAAATCGTATTTTTAAAAAAATTAAAAATTAATTAATTAAACAGGGTGATAAATGGAGATTTTTCAATCCTCGCCCCCACCCCCGCCCCTACCCCCACCCCAGCCCCACCCTACCCTACCCTACCCTACCCTGCCTCACCTCCCATCCCAAAAATCTCTGATGGGACGGGGATGGTAATGGTCGTCCCGGCCTGGCTTGTTGCTATTCCTAATCGAAACAACTGGGATGTTGCAATTGTTGGAATCTTCTTTTTCATTACACACTTGATGTACACAACATCTTACCTAAGGTCCATTGAATACTCTTTAATGGTGCTCATCGTTTTTTTCAACATAACAACATAGCTACTTTGAGTCTTCGTATTCTTAATTAGACTTTTGATGTTCATGCGAAATGTTCCAATATAAACCTTGGCAAGGACATATTCAGTCTGCCAAATGTTAGTATTTTTCTTTCCTTGTTAAATCACGGTCGTGCAATATATATATTTGTTGTATTTATACTAATGTTATTCCAATTGTTTATTTTAAACATCTACTCATTATTTGCATTCCTAACTTTGATTTTGTTGTAGCTACAAGTTACCAGGGTTGTGATGAATAGTGAAGAGACTGCGGAACGTTACACCGTCGAATTGAATGATAATGTTCCAATACAACAAGGATACCAACTTGTAACTTCATTCCATCAAGTTGGCATAGATGATGATTACTTCAAAGTTCCACCAGCAATTATGTATCATCAGAGTGACTTTCTTTGGGGAGTTAATCAAGGTTCAAATTTTGATAGCACTTACCTGACTTTAGCTAAGGGCAAAGAGAAAATGATTTTTTACCTTATTGGCTTATGTCTTCTTTCAAAATACATTAAAATTTTGCTGATATGTATAAATTTTCATAAGATTGTGTAGGAATGCCATCAATTGAAGGAATCAATAATTATACACTTCAATCACTTCCAAGAAACTCATGACAAATTAGCATCCAATCAATTCACTTTGAAGTTGCAATTGAAGCAATTATTTTCCTTTTTGAAAATACTACATCAGTTTCTTTTACATCGTGGAGGGGCTTGAGAGAGTAAGAGTGAAGTATAACGTCAAATATGATTATGCGGTTGAATGTCAGATTGCAGCTACTACATCAGTTTCTTTAACAAATAAAAAGTTTGCTCAAGTTATTAATTAAATTTTGTAATAGACTTGTATTTTGACTATGTCTCCCTTGCCATGATCAGGTAATAACTCGTTGTCTACAATCAAGCACGGACAAAGATGCCCAGATTCATCACTCACAGATTACAATTACCAGAGCTTACCCTTTACCACACACGAAGGTTTGGACAAGTTAATTAACTTATGGAATTTCACTGTTCCTCATCTCATCTTTGTAAAAATAACACTGCTATATATTAGGTTGATTCCCGAAAAACAACCAAAGACATTATTTGTCTTAGTGAAGTCAACGTTGGTCTAGAATGCAACAAAGGCAATAGTATTTTTGAAATTGAATTTGCTAGTTTTGATATAGGAATAGATGTTGAGTTTAACGATCATTGTATTGAACTAGAGAGCAGATATATCGTAACTAAATACGATTTCATTAAAATGGATGACATTGTCGAGAAGGTCACTGAAATTCTTTTTTATATATGTTAATATTATTGGTACCATATTTCGTTGAATTCATTTTTTTTATTGTGGCAATTGATATAGAAGCAAACGAATATAAACCCATGTCTCAGTAGTTTCATATGGTGGTCGAGAATCAACAAATGTAAACAAGATATTACTATTGTACAATCCACTTTAGTCATCTGGACTCAAGGCAAATGCAATCAGAAACCCAGTCCTTTGGATGATGGGTTGGTATTCACCGATGAGGACTTACGAATGGTGGATCAATCAGCAGTGAAGATATGAATATACCGATTCAATAATAAAATCCTTATACAATATGCAATTATTTGTTGTTCATTTTTTGATTCATTTTCTATCTTCTACCATATTTTTCCCTTTCCAATACAACATTCAGACGATATTACTCCACCTAACCTAGAGAATAGGTTGCCAAGTCGATATCATTTCCCTAATGAAATTGATTTTGGTAGTGTATCGAATGATTGAAATGTGGTTTTGATTTTTGAATATAAGCGCTTCATGGACTTCCATACCCTCGGTCTATTGGATTTTGTTGCATCCAATTCATTCTTTCGCAAAGGTTACAAGCCGTAAAACAAGTAAGATATCCAACATTGCCACTTATTACTATATATTTAGTAAGCACACTGAAAAATATGGCTAAGTTACTTAAATTAGAAATTTAATCAAGATGATATTGTTATTTTCCTTGTAATGAAACTTGGATCAATCTACATTGACTCTAAAATATAGTGGTATGATCTTCACGAGGTAGCATCCCCTATGAAGGATACTGTAAGGGTTCATCCAATGCTTAGAAATTAATATTCTCAATTAATGAAATATGTAGATTCTCACAGTTTTACAAATTATGTTGCAGCATATTAACGTGTCATTCTACTTTATCCGAATGATGCTAAAACTCAATTCCAAGAAGAAGTTTAGGGCAATATCGACCGATTGTAAATTTGATGTGAAAATTAAAGGAATTTATAAGGAGTTTACCTAGAATACCGGGGCACCAAATCTCTCTATTCATATACCCAGTAGGCTTTAAAATCCATTCAACACAAAGTGGGCTGAAGATGATTATATCCTGATTTCTGTCTAGATAGAAAAGAAGGCTCACTGGATACAAATTTATTTCAACATTGAGAAGTGGCATCATGATTATACAACTCATAAACTAGGTGCGTAAGAGATGTCGTAGTGCTTGATGCGTTGATTTGAAGTTGTTCTACTTGTCAATATAACTATCTTTTTTTAACTTTGCAGCAATATTATTGGGTGATACATGACACAATTTTACATCTATGAAAATCAAGATATTATCCAAACTGGAAAGTCTTTTAGCACTAAATTCTAGGATAGTTATTCTTTTTAGCCTTTTAGCAGTCTTAGCTATTTTTATGTTTTGGATATATGTTTGAAATGACATGCTTATTCACCATAACTGTAGAGATGAATTGTAACATGGCAAGAAAGTTTGGATTTCTTATATAAATCACTTAATTTTCAGATCGTGTTTCTAAAGTCTTTTTGTTTTCAATGTCATTGTTTAGTTAATGGTTTCAAATTTAACTAGTCCAAGTTCTTTATTGTTTTTGTAATAGTGACAGTGAATTATTTGTTATCAAGTACGGAAAATACATCACAGAATAGAGATTCATGAGATGTCCCGTCGGTTTAATACCAAACTTTCTTGTTCTAACTTGTGTGTGTAGCTATACAAGTACGCTTTGGAGAAGTCAGATGTCTATGCACTTATAAATCTAGAGTTCTTATTGGTAGATGATAAGTGTATTTTATACGCTTATTTATACTTGTAAACTTATTATATATTCACTATATGAGCAGATTTCTATTTAAATAAGTTCAATTATTGTATACGTATGTACAAAACCCAATTTGGATGAGTTTAGAACGAAAAAGAAGAGTTTGTAGCTTAATTGATGCTTACTGTGGTGAATTCAAAAGTTTCAGGAGCAAAAATCATATTTCTAAAAGTTTAAGGACTAATTTGCACAATTTTGAATAGTTGGAAGGCCGCTTTGGAAGACTTTAGAAGGGTGAGGACCAATTAGAATGCATTTTGAAACTTTTGGATTGAATTGAGAACATTTAAAGAAGAAATGACCAAAATCGTACATCAGAAGCCAAATCGGAGACCAAATTGTACGTTTGCAAAACAAATGTCACACCAGGGTAGTGCGACCTAGGTGTGATAGTGAAAACTTACTGGAGGTCGTACCTAGGTAACAGAATGCATTGTGCGACCTAGGTACGACCTAAGTACGACCTAGGCGCGACCTAAGCTAAATGAAAGTTATAAATACGATTTTCTAAGTTAAGTGGGATTATGACTCTTTTAAGACACAATTTTGAAGACTTTCCAAGGACTATAAATAGACCTCTTCTAGGTCTTTTGAAGGGGGTTACGAAAATTGAAGAGGGTGATGCAATTGAAGAGAGATAGAGATCAAGAGCAAGGAAAAGAGAAATTCTTGGGCAACATTGATCGGTGCAATTGGAGATCTTGGATTAATTCAAGATTAAGAGTTGTATATATTCTTCTTCTTTTTTCGGGATCATGAATTCTTTCATTATTATCGCTATATTCATAGGAATCATGTTTGGCTAAATCTTTTGTTGCTAGGATGAACGATAACACCTCGTATTTTTAATTAATTATAAGTTTTTCTATTTTAGTAATTAATTGCTTCTTGATTGATTATTCATTATTCATTATTTCTTATCTTTTAATGCTTGAATACCATTAGATTATTTCGTGATCTATATTGAAGTCGAGAGATTGAATATAGACCAAGCACATGGTATTGAATAACATAAGGTAGAATAATAGATAGAAATTATTATTATACTTTGTGAAATCTGGTTAGGTGTTCTTATGAATTAAATGCATATTTTTATGTTCAAAACTTAATAAGAGATAATTAGGTTTGCATATCGATATAAAATTAATTGACCATCGAGAGAGTCTTTTGATTATTATAGGATCACCGATTTTCAATTTAAGGTAATTATAAGCTAAAACAATTAACGGATAATTGATTAAGGAATGTGTAGGTGGATTCGTAAATCCTAGTGTTGGTATAATTCGAATTCATTCTTAAAAATTACTTTTGATTGCGAGATAATTAGTTTGAATTTAACATAAGAAGAATAATTTTAGAATTAAAATCACAAAAGCGAATATGTGTTACTGTTATTGTTAAAACTCGAATTATAAATTAATAGGTTAATTGGTAGCTAGTCCTCGTTGGTTCGACACTCTTCACATCACTTTATTACTTGTTAATGATCCGTCCACTTGCGGGATTAAAATCATACAACAAGTTCTTAGCGCCATTGCCGGGGACTAGTTTTATTAATTACTATGTTAATTGATAATTTAGTTTTAACAATTTTTTTTATTACTATTTTTTATTTATTTTTAATTATTATTATTCTTTTAGTTAATCTACTTGTTTTTCTTCGCTTCATTGCTGTCAGGAAACAAAGAGGAACTAGAAGATCAAGCACAACACAACATGGCAGACTTTGAGATTTATGAGGATGACTTGCTTTTGGAAGATTTATGGAAACCACCGGTCTAACAAAATTTTTGTCCCTACTCGTACACCTACACCTACACCTACATCTACATCTACACCTACACCTACAATCAGAATTGGTAAAATCACTCAGATAACTCTTGGTACTACAACCAAGGTCAAACAGAAATGTACGGGGTGGACATCAATTCACTCATACTGGCAAAAATTGTTTCATTAGCAAAGCAGATAGAAACATCGAAATACTCTCAGTCAGCCAATATGGTTCAGATGTCCCTACCAATATTTGCAACTTGCGGGGCAAACCAACAATCATCAGAGTGTCCTTTGGCTATTGCTGAAGCATCATCACCTGAACAAGCTGCATATGCTCAGAATTTTCAACTACATCAGAATAATCCATACTCGCAGACTTATTATCCCAGATGGAGAAATCATCAAAATTTCTCATATGACAATACTCGAAATATTCAAAATCCACCGAATCAAGGGAGACCACAAGAGAGTAAAGGAGGATGGAAAGAGGCACTTGATTAGAGCATCAAGGCAACTGAAAAGCACATAGAGAATAAAATTAAGCAGATGTTAAAGATGCTGACAGAGAGTCCACAAGGCACCTTTCCAAGCGACACTAAAGCCACCCCGATAGAAGACATGTCAAGCATTACAACAATGAGTGATAAACAACTACTTGAAATTTTGGAAAATAGACCGGTTGTCCAAATTGAGGAAGCGCCAACTAAAGAAGAAGAGTATATTGAGAATGAGAAGTTGATCATACATAAGAAGAATGAAAAAGTGGCGTTTAATGATGTTGCACCAATCAAGCAATTCTCCAACTCCCATCTTTCTTCTAAAATTAATTTCGTGATCAAGGTCATTGATGAAGTTGAAATTTTCATAGTTAAATTCGAGTAGGGTGATAAAATTAAATTATATTTTTATGAGAAGAACAAAATTAAATATTGGAGAATAAACAAAAATAGTGCAAAGTCAATCGATGCAAACAAAACAAGTCATTAAAAGCCCTATTCAAAGTGCCATGAGTGATGACCGCGACAAAATCGAGCTAAAGACTATAAACAAGCGATCAATGGGAGGCAATCTATTTTTCTATCCTTTTATTTCAATTTTCTTATTCATTTAAGTTTTTTTTTTTTGGATTTCAGTTGACGTCTTGCACGTTTTTATGCTTTTAGGACTTAAAGTAGGCTTTACCAATTTTTAAAGAGTTCGTTTGTCCCAAATTCCACATGTTCCTTCACCACTTTCGGATGATACATGAGCAGAAAGTAGTCAAAGTTCACCACACCTCTACGGGAGGTATAGTAAACTCTTCTTCTTTATTTCTTTTATTTACATTGAGACAATGTAGTGTCTAAGTTGGGAGGTGTACTCTGTTTCTGTGTGTTGCTTTTATTTTGAATGATTGTGAGTGATATGATGTTATCTGCTTATCGAGTCTTTTAAGTTTATTCTAAGTTGGGGTATACTCTATTTTTGTGTGTTGATTTTATTTTGAATGATTGTGAGTGATATGGTGTTATCGCTTATCGAGTCTTTTAAGTTTAATCTATTTAGAGTCTATTGTTTAAAAAAAAAATAAAAAAAAAAGTAGTGCATCTTTGGATAGCCTAGCTGGCTTGTGATGATGAAATTTATATTGAAAAGTGTAATCAATTCACGATCGGTGATTAAGTGATGCTACATATGCTTATATTATATAATTACTTATCCATGTGAGACTTAAATATCTTTGAGCACTATAGTCACAACCGTCGTTATGTAAGCAAGCTATATTTGTGTAATTGTGAGAGTTAGATTGCCAAGTTATAATTAAAAATATACCACATAAATCAAAAATATAATATGACCATGTGTGAGACTGTTTGGGAATGGTAAAGTCGGTGAGAGTAATTATTTGGAAATATGTTGATTTCATGCATGTTAAATATTGGCATGGAGTGTTGTGGCTAACATAATGAAGTTAGGTGATGATCGAAAGTTAGAAATCTAGACCTCACATATAAACTCTTGCAAGCAAAGGACTTGGCACTAGCTCTATCTTATACTTTTGTTCGTAGCCTTTTTTACTTGAGTGATAAAGTCTGTAGGGGTTCTAAAAAACCCGGTGCCCTAAGGGTTGTAAAATCTGGGAGCCATCGGCCTAAAGCTCGTTACAAGGGTCATCTAGAAAGCTTATTGGACTGAGGTTTACATATAAACTTGATATTGGTTCTATCTTATACCTTTGTTCGTAGCCTTTTTAACTCAAGTGATAAAGCTCAGAGGTTCTAAAAACCCGGTGCCCTAAGGTTTGTAAAACTGGGAGTCATCGGCCTAAAGTTCGTTACAATTGTCATCTAGAAAGTTTAAGGACTGAGGTTTACACATAAGATTTTTTTTTATTTAAAAAAAATATTTGCAAAGACAGCAAAAATGGTCCTTTACGGAGTTAACATGATGATTTATATAACTAATGAGTTTGAATTGCTTAGTGGAAGCTTGAATGTCAGAGCATTTAGATCTAATTAGGAGAATTATCATAGATCTAAGTAATTAATTTTATTGGTTAGAACCCAACCAAACTTAAGCGGAAAAATAATGAGTAATTTGAGAGCAACCTTAGAATTAACACCTCGGGTGAGAAAAAAAAATCAAGTTTGAAGATGCATCTCATGAGAGGGAGAAAAAACATTTGACCATTGAGAGTTGGAAAGGAACCAAATTAGAGCTTCATGACATTGGGTGTGACTACACACACACACACACACACACACCGGTCAAACATCGGATAAGTTAAAAATTAGTTTTTGTAGTATTATTTATAATCTTTTCATGAATTGTTAAACAGTTTCAAAACCTGAGGCGAATACAGTATGCTATCTAACGAATCTAGTTTTTAATTCCTATTTTATTTTATTTTGTTTGTTTTGAGTATATAATCTTGATCGGGACGAACAAGAGTTTAAGTTTGGAGGTGTTTGATAAGTATATTTTATACGCTTATTTATACTTGTAAACTTATTATATATTCACTATATGAGCAGATTTCTATTTAAATGAGTTCAATTATTATATACGTAAGTACAAAATCCAATTTGGATGAGTTTGGAATGAAAAAGAAGAGTTTGAAGCTTAATTGACGCTTACTATGATGAATCCAAAAGTTTCGAGAGCAAAAATAGGATTTCTAAAAGTTTGAGGACTAATTTGCACAATTTTGAATAGTTAGAAGGCCACTTTGGAAGACTTTAGAAGGGTGAGGACCAATTAGAATGCATTTAGAAGCTTTTGGGTTGAATTGAGAAAATTTAAAGAAGAAAATACCAAAATCGTACATAGGAGTGGGCGTGGGTCGGGTTGGTCGGGTTGGGCTCAACCCGACCCGAACCGACCAAAATCGCCAAAGTCGGTTCGGGTTTTCGGTTTGGGCGGTTTGAAGAACAAAAAATTTTTTTTTTTTTAATAAACCGAAAGTCGGTTTCGGGTTGGGTAAACCCAACCCAAACCGACGACCGAACAGACTCTGGCCGGGTCGGGTCATCGGTTTTGTGGGTTTTTGCCCAAACTCTAATCCTACATCAAAAGCCAAATCGGGGACCAAATTATAAGTTTTCAAAACAAATGTCACACTAGGGTAGTGCGACCTAGGTGTGGTAGTGAAAACTTCATCTTGGAGGTCGCACCTAGGTAGCAGAATGCATTGTGCGACCTAGATACGACCTATGTGCAACCTAGGCGCGACCTACGCTAAAGGAAAGTTATAAATACGGTTTTCTAAATTAAGTGGGATTAGGACTCTTTTAAGACACAATTTTGAAGACTTTCCAAGGACTATAAATAAACCTCTTCTAGGTCTTTTGAAAGGGGGTTACGAAAATTGAAGAGGGTTACGCAATTGAAGACGGTGATGCAATTGAAGAGAGAGAGAGATATCAAAAGCAAGGAAAAAAGAAATTCTTGGGCAACATTGATCGGTGCAATTGGAGATCTTGGATTAATTCAAGATTAAGGGTTATATCTATTCTTCTTCTTTTTCTTCCGGATCATGAAGTCTTTCATTATTATCGCTATATTCATAGAAATCATGTCCGGCTAAATCTTTTATTGCTACGATGAACAATGAAACCTCGTGTTTTTAATTAATTATAATTAAATTTTTCGTTTTAGTAATTAATTGCTTCTTGATTGATTATTAATTATTCATTATTTCTAATATTTTAATGCTTGATCACCATTAGAATATTTTGTGATCTATATTGAAGTTGAGATATTCAATATAGACTACGCACATGGTATTGAATAACATAAGGTCCAATAATAAATAGAAATTACTATTATGCTTTGTGAAATTCGGTTAGGTGTTCTTATGAATTAAATGCATATTTTTATGTTCGAAACTTAATTAGAGATAATTAGGTTCGCATATCGATATAGAATTAATTGACCATCAAGAGAGACTTTTAATTATTATAGGATCACCGATTTTCAATCTAAGGTAATTATAAGCTAAAGCGATTAACAAATAATTGATTATGGAATGTGTTGGTGGATTTGCAAATCCTAGTGTTGGTACAATTCGAATTCATTCTTAAAAATTACTTTTGATTGCGAGATAATTAGTTTTAATTTAGCATACGTATAATAATTTAAAAATTAAAATCACAAAACGAATCTGTATTCTTTTATTTTTAAAACTCGAATGATAAATTAATAGGTTAATTGGTAGCTACTCCTCGTGGGTTCGACACTCTTCACATCACTTTATTACTTGTTAACGATCCGTCCACTTGCAGGATTAAAATCATACAACAGTAAACATGAGAATCTTGATTGTTTATTCTAGACGTGTAAACTTGTGAAACATACAAGTGCTTTTATCTAGTTATGCAAATACTTCTTTATAACTTATTTTGGATCAAGTAGATATACCAAATTTTTAATATGGTTGATGTTTTGGTTAAACTAGTTAGTTTTGTTAAATCATTGTAGTTGCTATCTACTTATTTGATATTTTTTTGTTAATGTATGTGTGATCTATTGTTACACAGTTTAGCCATCCATTGTGTTGTCCTCGTGTCATGTTTTGCAGAATGACAATTTAAATGTTATTATATAAGTTACTCTATTTTGTTACATTGTTATATTCACGATCGTAAAGAGTTTTCACCTCCACTCTGATAAAAAAAACATTTACGTCTGTCTTCAAAAAAAACTTCAAAAAATTTAGTCAAGAATTGCTATCTCTTCATCAAATCTCATCTTCTCAAATCCATCTCATTCCTCTCACAATTGTACTGCTTGTGGAAAATCTAATTCTACAGTTGAATCCCACCACCCATAAGTAGTATAATAGTTATATTATTTTCATCTATCGTATTGTAAATTTTTTAACCCATGATCAACTTTGCCAATACATTTAAGTTAGACTATCAATTTTCTTAACTTTTTGTGCCCTGGTTCTATCCAATGTAACTTCGTTATTATTCTCAAATTATCATACTCTATAATAATTCGAAAAATTGAACAATATATCTCGGCTACTTTCCTTGCACAATATAATTTATTGCACATACAGTTTCATTCATTAACCATTTAATTTCCTATGGATCTTATATTACATTGGGGTGTTTACAATCTTTTGTATACCGAAAGCCTAAACAATATTACACATTTCAGCTTCCTTGAAACGAAAGTCGCAGATGAACAGTTCCAAAATGCTTGTGAACTCATTCTCAGGTTGTTACTACTGAATTATTTGTAATATGTATTGTAAATAACATATTAAACTCATTATTAATTCAAATTCACAACAAAAATCAATAATTATGTAACCAGTCACATTATTACTTTGACAATGCCACTCGTAAAACTTTATTTGATAATTAGAATGAATCCAATAATGTAAACTACCACTAATCTAAAATACATATATCAATACCTTTTCATCATGCTACTCATATCAAACTTGCAAAAAAAAAACAGCTTTGCAATGGCTTTGTAGTTCTTGTAAATGGTGAATTAATATTTGAAAATTAGTTATCTGCATGTAATATTTCAAACAATTTACTTCAATTTAATTATAGAATATTGTTTCTCTTTATCAAAGAATACAGTTTCAAGATATACTTATACAACATGGCTTAAAATTTAACGGCATGGATTCCATTAGCAATATAACTTCACACAATAGAATTTTATTTCAATCTACTATTAGCAATACATTGCTCAAATATGAGAAAGAGTAAAATCAATACCGAACTAATTATTACCTCTACGGTTGTCGAAGAATCCGCTTTCCTTTTCCTTACATTCTTCTCCTTAGTGGCACTGGATTTTTTGCAATTTCTTCTATTGTAACCATATTCCACACACCTTCAACATCGTGACATTTGTTTAGGTTCACAAATTGACCTCAATATGTTTTCCTTACTGTCTGGACCCTCTCTTCGATATTGGTACTTGGGCTACCATTTGTTTTATGTCTTCTCGTATCGTCCAATCATTTGCCGTTACCAAGGAGATATATCGTCCCTTTGTAAGCTTCAAGGTGGCATTCTTTTGTATAACTATGATGCACCGATACGGATACGCGTGTCCGACACGACACGTATCGGAAACGTCAACACGTGATTTTAGAAAAAGTACCGACATCGACACGCCGTCGATACGTCGATTAAATTTTTTTAACTTTATAACCTAAAGAAAATAAAAATTTCTATACTTATTGCATAAAAAACAATACTAAAACATGATTTACCCATTTTAACATTAACAAACACATAATTAGCCTATTTAAAATCTTGACCGGCCCATAAAGATTGACCTATTTTTTCTAAATTCCAAACAAATATCCGACGAAGTGTCCGATACGTGTCCGACACCGACACGCCGATGGCGGGGAAGTGTCCGTGCTTCTTAGTTGTATAATATTTTGAACAATAGTCATATAAAGAGAGGGATGGCCTTTTCCCGATTACGTCTATTACATGTGTTCACGACAACGGATCAATCTAAAACCGCATGCACGAGCACGTTCTTTTTCCAGATTCACCAAATAAGACGTTGTCTCGTCATTTACTTGATGAATTGTGCCGCTCGAGGAAAATACCTGATCAAATGTATCACAATCTACAAAAATCACTTATCAAGTAAATAACATTTAAACGAATACATGAAGTATAACAAATAAACTGATTTTTTCTTATTTATAACCAATACCATAAGTTGTTCATGCCTGCAATCTTATTGATTCCCGTGATCTGTCTCTCAACACGTTCTTAATTTTTCTTCCAAACTGAGTAACAATTGATGTTGCATAGCTTAAATTTTTGAAAAAACAGTTCTAAACGGTGCAACACAAGCTCTCAAACAAAGCCTCTACTAGAAAATATATTATTGGCTGATTTTGTCACTGAATTCACATATTCCACAATACTAGATGTCATTATGGAGTATCTGTTTGTTGTCATGTATACTCTGGACCATATGGTTCTGAATCTAGACTGTAACGCTCCAAATTTTCTCAATTCGGAGTGTCATTAAAATAATCTTTAAATAATGTTAGACGACTCCAAATAGGTTTTCATGTACCTTTGAATGATTTTAAAAATGTAACTATTGTAGAAAATTAACAAGCGCGCAAGCGAAAAGAAATTAACTTCTAAAATTGAAGGTTTTCTACCGCGATAGGTGTCACCACAAATTATTTGACCACTCAAACGTACTCCAAAAATTACAAGATTTGAAGTGTAAATATTTGGAACTACTGACTACAATATTTTAAAATTTTAGACCTTATCTACATATTTTGGTAGGTGAAAGACATGGCCAAAATTTCTTGAAAAATTGTCTCGGGTGCCTAAAGGCAGCCCGCTAAAACGTTCATAATAAATTCATACGGTGGAATTTTTGAGTGATTCTAATTTCTGATATTAGAAAACTTATAAGGCTATCAATAGCCACTGATTTATTCAAAAACTCCAAATACACGGAGATTTAAGATTTTTTAAATTAGAGTTAGAAAGCTAAAATTTTCAGAAATAAAACAAGCCAGTTTCCGCTTTAAATTTCCAAACGACGACTAAATCAACATCTCAGATTTCCTTGTACCTTACATGGTTAAAGACAATAAAACTAATATTTAATTACAGTATTTACATCATAAACGACTTTATCATCTCGACACCAAAACTTAAAGAAAAAACAATAAGCCCACTTCATGATCACTAGCCTACGCCATCACGTCAATATCAACCATCTCAATCTAAAAATTTGTTCATCTTGGGTGAGTATTTTATAAGAAACACTCAGTAAAAACATATACTAACGTGTGAGAAAAATATATGAAATTAAATTACGGCCAAACATTTAAAATGTACATAGGAACACATTCGATAATCGGCACCACATAAAACTTGAAAGTGATTACCTTCAATCACTAACATACATATGTGATTACCTTCAATCACAATCATCAAGTTCCAACTTTGACATTAAGCATGACAATCAATTTACATAATATTTTCTCAATTTAAAATTATGGACTTAAATTCGGTAGTACAAGAAACTACCTTACAAAAAGAATTTCTATTAAGTTAATTTGTGGATTAAAATGGTTGTTTCTTCCTCACTGCTCAAGCCAGATTTCTTAAAAGAAAATAGAGGGAAACATGTGAAAATTTTGGAATTTTGTTGCTGAAACTTTGGGGTCGAAAATGAACTGAAAGGGGTGGGTAAATTGCTAGGCGAAAATAGTAAAGAAAACATGATTAAGTCTTTGGAAATTGGGGTCCGAAAATGGTGAAGGAATGAAGAAAGTTGATGGAGTGGAAAAGGAGTTCAAAAGCTATCTGCTGAAGGCCGAAAATGGGGAGAAAGTATGTAATATATTTTGAAGAAGAACAAAGTTACTTGCGAAATTGGAGAAGAAAAAGGAACTGGAATGTTTTCTTGTGACTAAAACAAGGGATTTGGGGCGTTTAGCTAGCCTAAAATGGGAGATAATGGGGTAGTTTTCTTCGCAAAAGGAGGAGGGTGGGGGAATGGTGGGTTATGAAGTGGAAGAGAGGGTTGGAAGTGGGATATTTTTGTTGAATAATGTATAGTTTTAGAGGACATGGGGTGGTTTCCATCAAGTTTTAGGGACTGTTTGGGATGTTTATTTGACAGAAATAATGGACTGTTTGGATGTTTAATTGGTATGAAATAAAGGACTGTTTGGATGTTTAATTAGCATGAAATAATTGGCCTTGATGATTGACAAAATTCCATGTTCGTCATGTAAGAGTAAGGCCTGCACATGCAACAAAATTACTGCGACTAAAATATTTAAAAAGTACTAGGAAGTTCGTAGCGACACCAAAAGTAAATCGCTTCGACCCTCTCTACTTAAAATAATTTCTTCTTCGAAATTTAACTTACTTGGTTTACGAGGTCTAGGTACTTAGCTAAGACATTTTCTTTTCTTTCCCAAGTGATTCTTGTGCCTATCCGATTGAATCTTGACTAATGGGACTTCTGCTTTCTCGTAACATGGAATTTTCTCTCTAGAACTATCACAGCGCTTCCTCATAAGTCATATATTTTCTTAAATCCAATAACTCATAAATTACCACATGCGTAGGATCATGCACGTATTTCTATAAAATGGAAAGGTAGAATATGTCATGCAATCGTCGAGAGCTCGGTGGCAATGCTCGACAATACGTCACATTTCTAATTTTCTCAAAAATCTTAAATGGGTCGACGAATCGTGATCTCAATTTTCCTTTCGTACCAAAACGCAATATTCCCTTCATAGGTGCTACCTTTAGAAAAACTTTTTCACCGACTCCGAACTCTAAATATTTTCTTCTTAGATCGTCATAACTTTTATGATGGTCTTGCATATCTTAATTCTCGAACTTGATCTTGTCTATCGCTTCTTCTTTTCGTCGACTTCATCCCAATAAATTGGCGAATGATATCGACGACCATACAAAGATGCCTCATATGGTGCCATGCCGATGGTAACTTGAAAGCTATTATTGTAAGTGAACTCCACCAACGGTAGGTGACTTTTCCATTTACCACCTAAATTCAAAATATATGCTCTCAACATATCGTGAAGGACTTGCATAGTCCATTGTGATTGCCCGTCGTCGTCACCGCAATATAAACTGTGCTAAATTTCAATTTAGTACCCAAAGCTCCTTAAAGACTTTTCTAGAAAATTGAGGTAAACCCCGGGTCTTGATCCGATACAATGGATGCTAGTACTCCATGAATTCAGACAATTTTTTTGACATACAACTGTGCTAACTGTCCCAAACTGAAATCCATTCGAATTGGCAAAATAATGTGTAAGTTTCAACTCAGATGGCATCATGACCTCTTGCCGATCTAGGAAAACCCACAACGAAATCCATTACGATTTTCTCATATTTTCACTGGTATATCTATTGGATTTAATGGCCCTGACGACCTCTGATGCTTTACCTTCACTTGTTGACATACCAAACATTTTGACACAAAACGAGCTACAACTCCTTTCATGTTTCTCCATAAAAATATATTACGTAAATCTTTATACATTTTGGTTCCTCCAGGATATGCGGCGTAAGGAGCGGAATGAGGCTCAAATAAAATCTCATTTCTCAGACATTCATCCTTAGGCACACATAACCGACCTTTGAACATCAAAGCTTTGTCCTCAGCTATTTTAAACTATTTCCTCATTTCGGTTCCTACTTCAGCCCAAATCTTTTCTAAAAAAGGATTATCCTTCTGAGCTGCCACAATTCTATCTCTGAGTGTCGACTTTACTATCATACTTGCTATCAATACCGATGCCTGCACCGATGGTGCTAAAACTTCAATTCTTATATTCTCAAAGTCATTGATAAGAATATCTTGTATCGATTACTGAGACAAACAACTCGAATTCAGTATATTCTTTCTTCTTAGAGCATCAGCGGCTACATTTACCTTACCTAGATAGTACAAGTTAATACAATTGTAATCCTTTACTAATTTTAACCAATGTTGTTGTCTCATATTCAACTCTTTTTGGGTGAAAAAGTACTTGAGACTCTTATGGTCAGTGTAAATCTCATATTTACTTCCATACAGGTAATGATGCCAAATTTTTGAAGCGTGCGCTACCGTTACAAGTTTAAGGTCATGCGTCGGATAGTTCTGTACATATTGCTTCAACTGTCTTAAAGCATAGGCTATTACTTTTCCATGTTCCATCAATACACAACCCAAACTGAGTTTTGACGCATCAATGTAAATTACAAAGCCTTCTCGAACCTTCTTGTAAAGCTAGTAATGGTGATGATACCAATCTGTCTTTTAACTCTTGAAAACTCCATTCACATTTTTCGGATCGGATATACTTAACACCCTTTCGAGTCAACTGCATCATAGGACTAGCTATTTTGGAAAATCCTTATATGAAATGCCAATAATAGCCGGCTAAACCTAGAAAGCTTCTCAATTCTCCAACATTCGATGGTGCCAGCCAATTTGACACAACCTCAACTTTTGATGGATCTACTTCAGTTCTATTAGATGTAACAACATGACCAAGGAATCCTACTCGGTCTAGCCAAAATTCACATTTCTTGAATTTGGAATAAAACTTTTCCCTCTCGCAAAGTCTCCAACATTGTCTTGTGTGCTCTTGATGTTGCTCAGAATTGCTGAAATAAATCAGGATGTCATCGATGAATACAATGACGAACCGATCTAAATATTGATGAAAGATTCGATTCATTAAATCTATAAATACCGCCAGAGCATTCGCCAGTTCAAAGGGCATTACTATAAATCCATAATGTTCATAGCGAGTTCGGAATGCTGACTTTAGTATATCTGATGGCCTGACCTTAAGTTGATCTTTGAAAACACTGAAGCACCCTTCAATTTATAAGAAAAATCCTCAGTAGCATAGTTATCAATGTCGACGATGAATATCTGTCAACAGGAGTTTTTGTTCTCAACATGTGATGAAATCCACATGTTGGAGCTTCATCAACGTATTTATCATGGTACGAAATAATGTCAACCTCTGTTACGAGTTTGAGGTCGATGCATATCGAGAAATTAGTCTTGTCTGCTTCACCCTTCTTGAGCTGTATGTAGAAGATAACTGAATTGTTGTTCGTAATGTTTATGAGTGGTCCATTTTCCAAAACCTGATACCGAATTGTAACTTCAAATTTCAACATATCATTTTCTAATTACATCATTGCTTCACCCTTCTTCAACTGTATGTAGATGATAACTGAATTGTCGTTCGTAATGTTTATGAGTGGTCCATTTTCCAAAACCTGATACCGAATTGTAACTGCAAATTTCAACGTATCCTTTTCTAATTACATCATAATTATATCAACTAATCGGTTCTAAATACATTCCAATGGCACCATGATTCCAAATACCGAGTAACTATTTTAGTTTTTTAACTCGTCTCATTTTCCACCATAATATAAGAACACACTAATGCAATCCATGTCTACAAAATACATTAACACGAATACTACGCAATAATTATATCTAACAAATTATATCTTTAATACCACATCATTAACAAATTATATCTTTAGTACATTAACATGCTTGGGGCAAGGACATATTCATCATTAAATATTTAATACCAAATTAGTAACAAAAATACATGAGATGTAAATAATTTTGATGTAGAAAAGTAATTATAACATTGCAAGAATCAACATGAGATGTTGCAGTCGATTCATAAATTGTGGTGGAACATTATTTGTGTTTTTCAGCTAATTTTTCTATCAAAATTCTATTTTCTGTAGAAATTATAAATTATTGTCAAATGTGTTAATGTCAATGAAATCAATCTATAAATGAATACAAATTTACTTTTTTTTTTCTTTTCTATTACTTGTTTTTAGTTTCAATACTCAAAAAATAATAATATCTTTAAATAAAAATATATTGATATTATATAAATTGATACAATTTAACATCAATCAATCATAAAATTCCAAATCGTATAATTCAATATAATGTCAATGTTTTAACAACATTAATTAGGAGAATATAGTGTGTAATGAGCCACCCTTTCAGTTATAATTCTCTAGCTCATTAAATGCTACACAATAAAAACAAATATCAAGTCCATTGACAAAATTGTGTCCCCTACAATTAAAGGGACCAAACCAGCTAGCAAACCCCCACCCCCCCCCCCCCCCCAAAAAAAAAAAAAAAAAAAAACTATTTAGATGGTTAAAAAGTTACAATTATAAAGTGTTGAGTTTAACTTCTCCAAAAGTTGTAATTGCTTTCGATCTTTAAAAAAAATGGTTATATTTACACCACGTTTTTTTATTAATATATTATTTTTAAATAATTTCAATTTAAAAAAATAGCCAAAGTAAAATGACCCTCGATCATTGTATGTTTTTTCCTCTCTTTCATTTCTACGTACACCACAAGCCTTTGTTAAATATAACATCGATAGTATATGGATTTGAAGGGACAATTGCCTCCATTGAAGTACAATTTATATTATTTATAAAAACTCTTCAACTATTCAACTACATACTGTAAAATGTACAAGATCATAATATTATTTTTTTTTTTTTTTGTTTCAATAAATAATCATTATTCTGACTATATTCTATTTCGGATGAAACTTCATCATCTTCCTCTCTGGGTTCTAATTCCGATTCGACGGGCTTCTCAGGTTCATGATTTTTAGCCATTCATAGGTTGGAAAAAACAAGGTTAGGGTTAGTTTAGTAGAAATTCTATTTTACATCTCTTTATGGTTGAGGTGTACATTTTTTCTTCTTCTTCTTCTTTTCTTTTTTATTTTTCAATTGAGTAGGACTATATATTTGTAAAATACTTGTGACGTATATAAAAAATGTGTTTTAATTAGGAGTGGGTTTAAAAGCATGGTGTAACAATAAAAAAAACATAGTGTCTAATAAATTGTATAAATCTCACCTATAGGCCAAAATAAATAAACTTTTCTCATTTAACCCTCATGTCTCTATACAAATTCAAAACTATCTATGTTTCTTTTTATTTTTTTAATTGTTTTTAAAACATTATTTTGAGTATAAAGAGTTTTTCCCCTTATTTTACTCAAAGTGATTTCATCACAATAGGAGTTTTCATTAAAAATGACATTTTTATTTTAAAAAATGAACAAATTAGATCCAAAATTTTAATAAAAAAGGAATTAAAAATAAATCTAAACCATGAACTAATTTATTCCAAGTCAATTTTGTTGCATTTTTAGTATTATGATAATAGAATTTAATTTTCTTTGATCTAGGTGAACTTCAAGTTTTTCGAGAACTTAGGTCTGGCGAGAGCAACATAAAAGAAAAATACGTGGTATGCATTGGTAGGTATGTCAAGTTTCAATTAAGCTCCGCTGGGTGAATAGGCTTTTAGAGCAAATATTAATATTATGAATAAAAAAATACTCCATGTAATTAAAATAGGAAAAAATAACAAAAAAAGAAGTAAATATGTAGTTTAAATAAACAATAACATGTTAAAATATAGTATGAAATACAAGAGTAAAATATGAAGTATGTATTTGTATTTGAATTGTAGGAAAAATAAGTTAAGAAAACCAACCTCGTGGAGGTTCTGTAATTTTTGAAAAACAAAAAAAAGAAGTGTATGCGTATAATAGTCAAAAATCTCAAGTTGGGAAGGTTTTTGCAATTTGTATCATTGATGAAATTGTTGACCTTAGAAAATGGATAATATCTCTCGAAGTCGACGTTTAAAAATAGACAACGAAACTCTCTCTCTCTTATCAAAAATAGATAGTTATCAATAACATATTTATAATACAATGTAGCACGCAATATTATGAACGAAAGTGGTGATGCTGAATTAAAATGGGTAATTTGCAGCCGTCGTCTCCAACCTTTTAAGCTTTTAAGACTTTTATCTTCATTTTTATTTTTTTTGGCACCCATGTATTCTCAACCTCTCTTAATTTGGTAATTTGAAGTCCCCAACCTTTGAACTTTTTGGTCTTTTTTATCCTCATTCTTCATTTTTTTGCACCCATATCCTCAATTTTCTTAATTTGGTGGTGAAGTCCCCAACTTTTGGACTTTTGTATATATTTTTAATTTTTAATTGAAACTTATGAAAAGTCTATTTAAAGTCAAAGTTTTGTAAGTAATTTTGTTTATAAATATTAGTTTATTTAAAAACTTATTTTTAAAATTTTATGAGATTTTTATATTAATTTTTAATTTTTTAATTGAAACCGGGTCGACCTTAGTTCGACCCGGTTCGACGTTTTGACCCTTGACCCGTTATCTTTTTCAGGTCCTGTTTGGTGAATATTGTATTATTCGGATAAATAGTTTTATTTAGATAACTATATTTTGATTAATGCTCCATTTGGGGATATGTGTGCAAAAAAATGAAGAATGAAGATATGGGTGCAAAAATTAAATTTTAATTGAAATCGGTTCGACTTGGTTTTGACCATTGATCCATTATCTTTTTCGAGTCGATGGCGGTCATCTGTTTTACGAATATTGTATTATTTAGATAAATATTTTTATTTAGAAAACTATATTTTGATCAATGCTCCATTTCCATTTGAGAGAATATGTGTGCAAAAAAAATGAAGAAAATCTCATAAAATTTTTAAAAATTAGTTTCTTAAATAAACCAATATATATAGACAAAATTACTCACAAAACTTGACTTTAAATAGAATTTTCATAAGTTTTAATTAAAAAATTAAAAAATATAATACAAAAGTCCAAAGGTTAGAGACTTTAGCCACCAAATTAAGAAAGGTTGAAGATATGAGTGCAAAAAAATGAAGAATGAGAATAAAAGTGCCAAAAGTTCAAAAGTTGGGGACTTCAGCCACCAAATTAAGAAAGGTTGAGGATATGAGTGCCAAAAAATAAAGAATGAAGATAAAAATACCAAAAATTCAAATGTTGGAGACGGCGGCTGCAAATTACCCAATTAAAATCCACTGAAGAACATCGACGTAGAAATGATTGGCCACAATAAAAAGACGCAATCAATACAAAATTGAACTTACTAAAAACTTGAAATTTTTGGACCTAAAGTGTGAACACCTAAGGTGTAAAGCCAATAATACCTATGTAAAAAAGAAATATTAAAAATAAAGTCGTGAAGATATAATACAAGACACACAAAAACTTACGTAAATAGACAATTCTCGTGTGGAATGCAATGACAAATTGAAATCATGTTAGCTTATCAATGCATGAAATTTGATAGCATCTCATGAATATGGATATAACTAATTCATCTGACATGACTAATAATACTATGTATATAAATCCCTGGATAATTTATTATGCCTAAAGTATATAGTTTAATTTTTTGACAAATTTAATCGATCAAATTACATATCTCAAGTGATATTATCATGGGGGAGAGTAAATACATATTGTACTCTTTTTTCTTTGACCGATGTTTTGTTCTATTGAGTTTTCATATCAAGATTTTTAATGAGGCAATTTTCATATACCATATTCAAAAGAATAATGTACTCTTTTTTCTCACTAGGTTTTTCCAAATAATATTTTAATGAGACTTATTTTTGTGTAAATGACATCTAATAGTATGTATTATAAATTTTATAGTTATAGATATCCAAAACCTACAATACATTTAACCTCAACACAACTCTTTGATTATAATCTCATGTGCTACAAATTGTATACGAACCCTTTGAAGGGGACAACAACAAGATATGTTTTTAATGTAATTGCATCAAATCATTACGATGATTATCTTGTATAAAGATGGTTTAAAAAGATAATGGTATTGAAGATATTGACACACAAGATCATATGAATGACTCAATATAAGGATTTTCATTTATTGAAATTAAGGATAGAAGATGTATTCATTTTCCTTCTCTTAGGCTTTGTCCCACTGAATTTTCTTGACTAGAATTTAGCGAGACACCATTTGATTACTCCAAATTTTTTATAATTATTTTTTCTCATTCTTTTGGTATTTTTGTCACGCTAGATTTTTGTCAAACAAAATTTTTAACGAAACAATTATTGTATAAATAGTAATTTAATGGAGATTGTTGTAAAATTATAGAAAATGATGCATGACTATTCGGTCTTATCTAAATACTAGTTTTAAGAACGTGTGTTGCACGTGTAGCAATTATAATATTGTAAAATTTGGAACAAATAAATGAATGTTAATTTTCGTAAAATTGTTTACTGCCATTTATTTAAAATATATGAATATTTTGTTCTCATAGGTACACTTGATATAAAATTTGTATAATAATGACATATTTGTATAATATATATTTTAATTGACAATCTACATTTAGATCCTATTAACTTGAAACAATAGTACTAATAGGTTTTAAATTGGATAAAGTGAAAAAAAAATTCTAAATATATAATCTGGTTGAGTTGGATGAAACTCAAGAGTGAAATGACCAAAATATCTAAATCGAAATATTAAATGTATAATTTGCTTTTAAATATTAGTGAAAAATTAAATGAAAATCTGTTTGGATTGAGATTGGAAAATAAAAAAAAAATGAGAAAATGAGAAAAAAGAATTATATAAAATTTGCTTATAAGATCAAATAAAAAAAGTTGGTAAAAAATTTGAATGAAAATATGGACGAATGTCTGAATAGTAAAAAAAAAAAAAAAAAAAAATATATATAATTCTCAAAATGGGTATTGCTTGGCTTTCTAATCTAAAAAAAAAAAAAGGGAAAATTGCCAATAAGTCATCTCCACATGACTTGTTTCAAATTAGGTCAAATTTTTTTTTTAAATTGTGATTAAGTCATACTTCACATCAATATTTTATATTAATTCCAAAATTACCCCTTTTAACCATATTTTTCATTGACACAATCTTTTAACTCCACAAACCTCTTCCACCTCCGGCGACAACCTCCGGCCACCTCCGGCACGCCTCCACCTCCACCTCCGACGACCTCCTCCGGTGACCTCCGGCGACTTCCGGCGACCACCGCTTCCACCTCCGGCAACCTCCGGCGAGTGCTTCTAAGGCACAGTGTCACTTTTTAGGCACTTTTTTTGGTGAAGATTTTGGATCACTTTTTAGGCAGTTTTTTTGGTGAAGATTTTGGATCACTTTTTAGGCAGTTTTTTTGGTGAAGATTTTGTTAGCTGTGAAACTAAAAAAATAACGTTTTATGGACTTTGGTCACAATGTTTGAATCCTTATCTTTGGTTTGTATGCTTTTTTATTTCTTCATCTTCTGTGGTTGTACTCTATTCTTTAATGTCTTAACAGATTAGCATTGATCTATCCGTCTTTGCAAGAGAGGTCGATCAATATGATTAAAGCTGGGTTGAGTATTTAGGTTGAGTATTTTAGCATTTATGTAAACAATGAGCATTTTCGGTTATATAAACAATGAGGTAACATCATTATTGATCTTTGTATTATAGAATAGCAACTTTATATTGTATTAAACAAAACAGTATCACAACAGAAATGAGCATAGAATGTTGTATATATGAGCTTGAATGCTGTAAATATGAGCTTGAATGCTCCACCATCTAATTGCTATAAATAGGAGATTGAATGTTCCATCATCTAATGTTTAATCATGGTATGTTATTTGATACTATATTATACAAAACAGTATCACAGAAAACAGTATCACAATATAAATGGACATAGAATTGTTGTAAATAGGAGCTTGAATGTTCCATCATCTAATATTTGAATGTCTTAGTTTTAATCCATGATCTTTGTTTTAATGCCTTAGTTTTAATCTATGATCTTTGTTTAATTATGACAAGGTTTAATAGATTGAAACTTTGTCATAATATTTCACTATCATTTGAAACATGTTTTAATCCATGATCTTGTTTTTAATTACGTGATATTGTTTGAATATATATATATATATATATATGTGATCTTTAATCTTGTTTAATTATGGCAATGTTTGAACACGTGATATTGTTTGAATGTCTTAGTTTTAATCTATGATACTGTTTTAATCCATGATACTGTTTTGTTTGGTAATTAGTATATTTTGATACCATTTTAATCCATGATAGTGTTTTAATCCTGTGATACTGTTTGATTATGGCAATGTTTGAACCTGTGATATTATTTGAATGTCTTAGTTTTAATTTATGATATTGTTTTAATCCATATTCTTTGTTTTGTTTAGGTAATTAGTATATTTTGATACCGTTTTAATCCATGATAATTGCTTTTTATCATGTGATACTTCTATGTGATCTTTGATATTGTTTAATTATGGCAAGGTTTGAATAAGTGATCTTTGTTTGAATGTCTTAGTTTTAATCCATGATAATGTTTTGTTTAGGTAATATGCATTCATATAAATTGATATTTGTTTTAATCCATGTTTTAATCTATGATCTTTGTTTTGCATAATCTGATGATCAAACAAAACATATGACTAATTAAACGAAGATCAAAGATAAAAGCATGATATCACGATCATGTGTGTTGTTTGATCTTCAGTATATGCAAAACAAGATCACAAAAACAAGATCACAATAGAAATGATTATAGAATTTGCACACGTGTTTCGAATTTTTATTATAATATGTTTTCGGAATGGTCTCGACGAGACGGTCAAGACCCGAGAGCTTTGCTCACGCCTATTATGGATTTTACCCGTTTGAAGTAGTCTCTTTAGCTTAAAATGTCAATCTTTAATTTTTTTTTTTTCAAAGCAAGTATCACAAATTCTTTAAAAGCAATTATCACGGATAAATGTACATCATTTTGCTTCAAATTAAAGCTCTTCCAAGGTATCTCGAGTCCTTTAAAAGCAAACACATACTTGAGCAATGCTAAAATAAATAAAGAAGAAGCGCCAATCATTCTCAAGTTAAAGGAAGTCATCTAAAACTATGTAGGCATATGTATTAATCCTATGATCTTGTTTGAATGTCTTAGTTTTAATCTATGATCTGCTTTTAATCCATGATCTTGTTTTATTCTATGTGGAATGAGTTTTATTTATGATACCGTGCTTTTATTCTTTGATCATTGTCTAATTATGTCGAGGTTTGAACACGTGATCTTGTTTGAATGTCTTAGTTTTGTTTATGATACTATTTTAATCTATGATCTTGTTTTGTTTAGGTAATGTGCATTAGTAATTTTTATCTTGTTTTAATCCATGTTCTAATCCATTATATTGTTTTGCATAATCTGATGATCAAAGATAAAAGCATGGTATCATAGTCATGTGTTGTTTTTGATCTTGTATTATGCAAAAGCAAGATCACAAAAAATAGTATCACAATAGAAATGAACATAGAATTTGCACACGTCTTTCGAATTTTTATTATAATATGTTTTCGGAATGGTCTCGGACGAGACGGTCAAGACCGATCGCTTTGCTGCTTGCCTATTATGGATTTTACTGTTTGAAGTAGTCTCTTTAGCTTAAAATGTCAATCTTTAATTTTTTTTTTCAAAAGCGATTATCACAAACCTCTAAAACAGTATCACAAATAAATATATCTTTATTGAAGCCACCATTCATCTTTCTCTTGTTGAACATCCTTTGAATTTGATCCTTTTTCATTAACACTCCGAGTTCTTGATTGATCAGATCCTAGTTCTTCATTATCACTACAAGAATCATAAAGGTTCACTACAAGAATCATAGGTTTAAAAATCTTTAATTTTTTTTTCAAAACAGTATCACAAATCCTCTAAAACAGTATCACAGATTAATGTACATCCTTTTGTCGCAAATTAAAGCTCTTCCAAGATATCTCGAGTCCCTTAAAAGCAAGCAAACACATACTTGAAGCAATGTCAAAATGAAGAAAGAATAACTACTCACTATCATTAAAAGCAGAGAGAAAAAAATCAGCAAATTTCACTATCATTAGAAACGATGATCATATATTGAAACACATCTATTGAAGCGAAGATCAAGCATTTTACATGTTCCAACATAAAATCCTAACTCACAACAACTACATTATCAAAAACTAGTTGAATCTGTTTATCCAAACTCCATTTATTAAGCTGCATTGCATATGTTTCAATTGGAACAATATCTCAATATTTTCATGATTATTTTAACCGAAAATGGTTACTTTATACAAAAAATAAAAAAAAAAAATATGTTCGCCATTGAAATAGCGACTTTCGAATTGTTTGTGTATGCGGTTCTGTGTTACGGTGAGAAGAATCAAACACAAGAAGAAGATGAAAATTGTTAAAAGTAAATGAAGGAATTTCTAAGCGACTATTGAAATGATTTTGTTGGTTTTACGTGTTTAAATAGCAGTTTTACAATTGGAGGGTATATTGGTCTTTTAGTAATAAAGTATGACTATAGTTGAATTAAGATTATATCATACGCCTTTTCAACCCATTATGGCGTTAACAGTGACCGGCCCAAAATTTTCCCAAAAAAAAAAAAACATATTGTCAAAATGGGCTAATTTTGATTGACTTTGCTAATGCATTAATCTTATTAAAAAAAAGTCAAAAATTGCAGCAAAGCGGGTTAAAAAAAAGCCCATTTTGCTTAGTTTTGGATTTCGACAGACCAAAGGCATTAATTTACAAAAAAAAGTCAAAAATTACGACTATGTTTCATTTCCAAGGCTTTGGTTTTCGACAAACCAAATGCATTAATCTAAAAAAAAAATAAGTAAAAAATTACGACTATATTCAATGTCAAAACGGTGTGTTTTGGACAAAAAATTAAAATTCTTATATTATTATAGGAGTATACGTGATTATCTACTTAATTCAAAATAGTATATTTTATTTAGATTGCAATTCTCGTTAAAACCATATATATATAAATTCATTATTATAATAAAATACATTCTTGAGTTTTGACTCAACCTATTGTTTTATATTATTTATCTACTATAACATAAATATATTTGTATGATTTATAATGTCATCTCCCACTCACTTTTTGTTTCCTCCCCCGGTATATTTGTCAAAATCAACTTTTTAAAATTAAAATTATTATTTGAACTTTTTTCTATTATTGTAAAAGACAAATATTTCATTGTTCAAATAATTCAAAAGATTGTATATTAGATAACTCATATATGTAACATTGGATTAACCAAACAGTGTTCTAATCTTTTATTATTAATATTTTTCAAAATAATGTTTTATTCATCTTTTGTAGCTATACAATAAATTAAACAATATTTCAACTTTTTTTCTTATTTTATATGTTCAAAATATTGTATAATTCATCTTATCAGACACGTTTGTACCATTTTGTAAAATTATAATTGAATCAAAATCACAAAGTATCTTGAAAGATATTCGCATAATTGAGCAGTTAAACAAATTATAATGTCAACGTATTTAATTTTATATTAAAAAAAAAAAAAAAAAAAAAAGAGTTACTCAATATTCAATTCATGCCCATATTGTAAAAAAATTATAAAAAAGATATTGGACCACCTTAAAGCTATCCACGTGTCAAATTATTAACACGGGGCCCACTAAAAAGTCACAGCCCATTAATAGCCATGTCTTTTGGAGCCCACCATTTAACCTTCTCTCACTAGGGTTGGTCCGCCGGCGACCCCGGGGATGGGGGCCACCACTCCGCCACCTTGCTAGACGGGTCCACCATCACCTCGGGAGCAGTGCCCCCACCGTCTTAGCCCTTGACCAATAATGTGGGCCCCCACTATTTATAAAACGCAAACCCACACCTACGTGGGCCCCACTCAACAAACTTCTCCCCCACTCTGCCCTGCCAAACCTAACTGATTTCCCCATCCTCACACGTGCACATCTTCCCACCACATCACTCACTTGGGCAAGTGCCACACGTGTAAATTACAAAATTCCATCCACCATTTGTGCATGTAGAATTGTAATTTCATTTGTTAGTGAGTATGTTTAGTAAAATATTTTGTAAATTATAAACAATACATCTTACAGAATGTGTAAATAAAATATAGGTAAAATTGTGAATCTTATAAAGTGTGTAAATAAAAATAATGTTTAATCGATTTATAAGTACTTATAAATATACACAAATATATGCTTGAGTTCATGTTTGGAATAACTTAAAAAGTTGATAAAAAATTGAGGTCAAAGTTAAGAATTAATTTTAACCACGCAACACATGAAATCCACAATTTTTCAACTACACGATTTCTCACTTTTTTTAATTTTTTATTATGTTTTTATTTTTATTTTTTTTTAAACAACAATTCATATACAATATTTTGATTTTAGGTAATTATAGACTAGCGAAATTATATTTATACTAACTGGCTTATAAGACGTGTCAAACTTTTATAAATCTATTTTATTATGATGTTAATTAATTTATTTGAGAATCTGTTTTTATTTAAACAAAATTAATTTTTTTAAAACTCGTTGTTACAAATATAAAACAAGTGATGATCAAGATTCAATAGTTTATATCGTATTACCTAATAATTCTTTAAAATTTTATTTGATGTGTATGTCAAAAAGTTTGAGATGCTATTTTTCTTTAAAAGTCCAATATTAATTATCATTTATTTTTTCCTATTTTTGATCAACGTGTTTGTTAACTATATGTATATTAAAGAGTAAGACTCGTTATATCTTATTAACTATGGTATTTTTATTATCGAATATTACTTTATGAAAGAAAAAATTAAATCTCCTACTTACCGAGTCTTAGATATGTACAAATCGAATCTCTTTGACAATTAATGTGTAAAAACACAACAATACTTTTGTTTGAACTTTGTAGTAAAAAAAGATCGTAGAAGATTTTTTTTTAAACTTAACTAGGCACATCTTCTCCAACCATCACTTACTTGAACACATTCCTCACACGTGTAAAATCTATCCTATCACTTTGGCTCGTAGAATTGAACCCTCAATATTGTTTGTCTTAGGTGTTGAAATGTATGAAGTTGTGAAAGCTGAGAATGTCAATTGCGTAAAGTCACGACCATCACGATTTAAATTTTAGATGAAACAGTTAAAATAAATATCCCGACTATGAATCAAGTATGTGTATCAAACACGCGACTCCAGCTTCAAAATCAAATTATCTAATTAAGTTCTTAAATATTCTACAAGAAATCCAAAGCTTGATTCTTGAATTTATACTGTTTAAAGTGACAAAAACAAGAAAAGCCACAAATGAAGTCCCTCAGCATCTGAGTCTATGTTGTGATTTCTCAACCACAGTACTGCAACTTGTAGAACTTGACTCGGCAAACTCTGAAGATTAACTTGGGCTGCCATCGACGTCTGTGCTAAGTTAGCGCCACCAGGTTGCACGGCGGCAAAAACCGCAGATATAGGCCCTGCAGCCGCAGAGATATTCACCAACTGGGGCCCATTTTGTGCTGCCTGTGGAAGGATAAAAAAAGTTGGTGATGCATTTGCATTTGGTGTTGATGCCGGAATAGCCCACATAGTGATCAGCGGCACAAGTGCGTGAGCCGGAGTTGGTACAGTCGACATTAATGGAGCTGACATTGATGAATTCCTTGAAATAATAGCCGGATTTGCAGTTGTAGGATTATTATTAGTGTCAGAAGTTTTGTTGCTGATAGTGTTTATGTCCACAAATTCGCTGTTAGTGGGGCGTTTGCGTTTCCGGGTTGAGTGGCCCTCGTCCGTGGGGGTGGGGGTGGGGGTGGGGGCGGTGGCGGCCGTGGAGGAGGTGGTGGGAATCTTTAAGGTACCGTTGACTGACATGGCAATGGCTGGGATAGTACCGGTGCCGGTGGCGGCGATTATGGAGGATTCAGCTTGTTCTAAGAGCCATCTAATGGTTTCGCCGTCGGACTTGTGGCCGAGTTCTCGGGTTAGCTGGAAGACTCTGGCGGCACAGGTGGCTGGCATTCGGATTCTCCGCCCTCGGCCCTCGACTTTCGTGTGACGGTCCTTAGTCGATGATCTTCTTGGCGGCGGGGGAGGTGGCGGTGGAACTAGTGGTGTAGTCTGTAAAGGTGGTGGTGGGATAGCAACAGGCACCAGTCCTATAGGCGGAACAGATGGTTTCTCCTCCGTGTCATGATCTTCTTCCTTGAGAGTTATTAGTGGGATTGGAGTTGGTGTTGCCATGCAGCGTGGCTGAGCTGCCGTGCAGGGCGGAGAAGGGCGGCTGTGGGTGAAGACAATAGATATTGGGACTACGACAAGGGGATGAAGCAATGAAGAATGAATCTTGGAAGCTCTATAAATAGATTTATGGTCAATAAACTTAGATGAAGAGCGTGTTTGGATGAGTATTTGGATGTTTATAAATTCATCAAATATATTTTTTATTTATAATTTTGTAAAATTTACAATAATTAACTCAATTTTTTTATCAAACAAGCACGAAGAAATCCAATTGTTGTTAGCCAACTAGATACATCATGGGCCCACATGAAGACAAGGTATGAAGTTTTCTATGATGTAATGAGACCCACAACGAATTAAAGTCCTCTAACTTATAAAAATAGAATAAATTCTTTTTGTCACTTTGTTTGGAAATGGCTCGTCGCTACTACCCACTTATAATATTTATTTTATTTTTATTTTTCTTAGAAGAATATGTCTGTGAACTTTAAAAGTTTAAATATCAATTTTATTCATATATTTTAAGGACACGATTTTTATCTACAAATACAGGATTTATTAATGTATAAAAAATTTAAAAACTCTCTAAAACTTCAATTAATATTTTTTGGTATTTTCTTAGACACTAACGTTTAGGATCTGTTCAGTATCAAGTCAATTATGTGCTTTGTGAAGAAAGGTTTTATCCTCAAAAAGAGGAGGACAATTTTTTATCCGAATACAGGTTTATTCAAAAAATTTAAAAAACAAACATATTCTTTATAATGTAGAACAAATCTCTTTTTTGACATCCATATCCTAGGATAATCATCACCTTTGCTGTAGTTCCACCCATTTTTTTCTCTTTTAGTTTTTTTTTTTATTTACTTTTTTTTTGTTCAGTTAAAATAAATTTAGAACTATATTTTTTTTTACAAAAAGTTGACTATTTAACAGTAATTTTTTCTATTCTTATATTTAACTGAACCAAAAAAGATAATATAAACTTGTTATTTGGATAATTATTATCTAAATAACTTTTATATAAATAAACAATTTTATCCACAAATTAAATATGCATTTAGGATTCATTTTTGTATTTATTTTCTCGAGTACTAAACTAAAAAAAGTTGAACCCCAACTTTGAGGGCAATCATCATCTCTGTCTTGGAGTTTTGGTGGAAGATGTGAATCGCAGAATGTATCTTAGTGGAGCAGGGTTGAGAGCTTGCTTTTTAAATATATAGGACTCCTATGCAACTTGTCCCGACATTTTAATTTTAACGTAAAACTTTCTAATATGTCATTTCATTTGCGCATTTTGAACAGACAAAGTGCATGTTTGGTTAAGTTTAAATTATAATTTCAACTTGTCTAACATATTTTTTATCTACATATTTTGTAAGATTCACATTTTACTATATATTTATTATCGAATCTTCATATGACCCACAACTTATAATCAATTAAAAAATAATTTAAACACAATCAAACATGCACTAAAGTCTGTTTGATGGTTAAGAAACCAAAATTTTGAAATCAAACAGACTAAAATGTCCTTACATTTAGTTAAATACATACAAATAAAATAAAATAAAATAAAAGGAAAAAATTGGATATAACAAAATGACGAAAACATGATAAATATGCCCAAAAAAATTAATAATTTAAAAAATGTTTCAAGCGGGCCCCATGCCAACTCCGCACAATCCCTCCTTGTATGCTTCACCTTAGCCAGATAGGCTGGGATGGGCCCTGCTTTAGATATTTTCTTTAATTATTTTAAAAGTTAATTAGACTCATAGTTTTCTTTCAGTTTTATAACAATATCATCCTCATTTAATTTTATTCGCAGATATCATCCCAATCTTTTCATTAATGCACATAGATGGTCCCAAAATAATTTTTTTGTTACCCTTGATTTAAATAAATTAAAGAGAATAAAATAAAAAAAAATTATATTTGAAGTCTATAACCTTTTTAAAAGTTTAAATAAATTATAAATTTTTTATTTTTAAAAATTAAGAGACAAATAAAAAAAAACCCGAAAAGTGTCTTTTTCCCCATCCCCGAACCGGAAGAGATTTCTCTACCCTAGTTGCCGCCGCTCCAAACCTCAACGATTTGGCCCGACAAACAAGGAGAGAAATCTCTGCCAGTTGTACTTATTGGGGTGGGGGCTGTTTGGGGAAGATGGCCATTTTGTTTTTTTTTTTTTTTACTTTTTTATAATTGTTTTAAATTATAAATTGTGAATTAACTATTTGGTCTTTGTTAAATTTGTCAAATTTAATTCATGAACTTGATTTTTTGTCAATTAACGGATCTCTCAACAAAATCTTACCAAACTTTAAAGGTCTTTTCAGTGAACATAATTAGAAGGTTTGAGACTTGATGACACATTTTTTTTATTATTTTAAGTAAAAATCTATAACAAAATAAAAGGTTTAAAAATGTTATGGTCATCAATTATAATTTTTCTATTATTTTAATTTATATAAGTCAGTGACAAAATTGTCAAAAAAAAAAAAAATATTTGGGAATTATCTGTACGAATTAATTAAAGAACGGTGACGATATATGAGAAATATAATTGAATGAGTATGATATTGTTAACCCTTGTTTTAAATTTTCTTTTCTTGCATATTTTTCAGTTTTTTTTTATATAATATTATTTGCTTATTTGGGTAGATGTCATGTGATTTTGATTTTTCTTTTTCTTTTTTAATTTTCTTTTTAATTTATTTTTAATTTATTTAACTAAATGTAATTACATTTTACCCTTTTATATACAAATTTTAACTTTTTAACAGTTAAACGAGCATAATCATCCAAAATGACCTTTTTGCATTAGTAAGTTAGAGAATTTTGCGCTAAAATTTGAAAGTGAAGGATCAATTGCACAATTATCTTATGGATTAAGGGCTGAATGTGTCAATTACCTATTTAAAAACCTGATTTTGTGTTAAATTCTTGTATTCTAAATTAACTTTAGGATAAATATAAATGCACTTACTTTTTATTCATCGTTGAAAGACAACTCAAAATTTAATACAACTTAAAGTAAGAAATTCATAAAGTGGGATAAAATCCCTTCACTTTTTAATTTTATTAAAGTCATAAAATTATGAAATTTAGTTGAAACGATTGTCAATAAATATAAATTAATTAAGTGATATTGATAGGATATATTTATATATATATATAGAGAGAGAGAGAGAGAGATTTACACGGAAAAAAAATAAAATTCTGAAGGTTTAGAGAGAAAAAGTTATATAGATAGATCACTCTTACATTTTCCACTAAAAAAAAAAAATAAATGAAAGTTTAACCAGACATATTTTGGTTCATAACGGAGAATGTAAATTAGCTGGCGGATGGTTTTCGAGCGTATTAGGAAAATAATGTGAATTTCGACCAACTAAATAAAATAGCACATATAAACAAGCCTTCCCTCTTCCAAAATTGAATTACAACCCCAATCGTCTTCTTCCAAAGAGAGTGTTTGGGTGATGATCTTTTTATGGGGTGGATTTAACATTGTCAACATTAAGCGTAAGAATTTCATAAAGTGGGATAATGTTAAATATTACAGTTTTAGTTTTTATTAGTCATTAATTATGGAATTTGGTCGAAACGATTGTCAATAAATATAAATTAATTAAGAAGTGATATTGATAGATTCGATGGTAATTTATACTATACTATATTTACAAAGTTAATTCTTAAAACTTTTATATATATTTCAATTTCGATTATTAATTTTGAAAATCATTCTTTCCACTAATAAATTTGATAAATAATCACCACTCTTAATTTAAGGTAATCTATCGATCTAGATCTATTAGAATCTTTAACATCCTTATACCCACGTCCAAATATATTTCAATAAATATTTTAATATATGTAAATCGTTACATTAATTGAAATTAAAGATCGTGATTATTTATAAAATACATTGGTAGATTAAACAGTTTCTATCAACTTATACATCATAGCACTAACGCAGGGCCAATTCAGTATCCATTCAAACTTTATTTGACAAACAGTTAAAGTAACAAGACAATAAGCCAAGAGATGGCCCGGTGGGAAGCATCTAATTTTTTAAACAAGACATAATTATAGAGTAGACGCACTTCATGAAATTTGTGAGTTATTGAGTATAATTTATAAGAAATAGAATTTGTTTTTTTTATTTTTCCACGTTAGACTTTTCAATTCAACCTTTGAAGGTACTTGTGGGGTAGAGGGAGGAAGGGTGTTGATTGTGGTGGTGGAGGCCAGCTCTTGGTGGTGGACCAACCGTGGTTTGGTGGCCCTAAAATTTTACATTATTCATCAAATGTTGTAGGCATACAGTGAAGTAAATGGGGGCCAACTTTACGTAGGGCCCACACTGACTAATGGACACCACTGTCCGGCCCACATGATGAAATGGGGGTACCCCACATGGTTGGTTTGGATAGGGACCGTCAAATTCAGTGGGGGCTATTGGTTTAATTGAATTTTTGGAATTAGAACCTGTGTTAAAAGTTGTTAGATGTTTGTCCTTCAATTTAAAAAGTGTTGTGAGGATTAAATTAAATTTTTGACTATATATTTATCAAATTATTTTTTGTATAAATTTTATATTTATTTAATTAAATAATAATTAATAAATATATATCTCATATTATTTTTTAAAAATAAATAATATATTTTTATGTCCAATAATAACTATTAAATTTAATATTTTAATTATATTATTATAACACAATTATTTTAGTATATATTATAATACTTAAAGTTAATTTATTTAAATCAAATATATTATGTATAATTTGTATTATATTATTTACCACATCAACATATATTTTTCACTTTATATAAATATATGAAGTGACAATTTGATATAAATAATTAATGTGATAAATAAAATAATTTTTTTTATGTATTAATGGTAACTTTGTTAATTTTTAAGTTTCATTAAATTATTGTAACTTTTCGTAAAAGTTCAATTAAAATTTTTTAGAGAAGCTCAAAATTTGGATTTATCTAAAAAGCTTTTTAATCTGTTTTTTTCATTCAAAATGTGCTCATCGACTTTAGCTAAACAATTATAAATATAACTAAAAGTACTATTACTCTTTAAGAAGTACTTTTGAACCTCAAAAAAGTCATTCTAAACACAATATGAGTAGTTTGTACATATTGATATTTTTTTTCCACTTAGATCAGCTATGCTAGGTTGCACATTTTATTAATGGTAAATTACATTTAGAATCCTCATTCTTTTTAGTTTGTGATAATGTTATCTTCATTCAGTTTTAATCGCATGTATCATCTCCAACCTTTCAGTGTTCACGCATTGGTCTATTTTAACAATTTGGCCCCTAACTTAAATAAACTAGGATAAATTATACTTAGAGTCCCTACCTTTGAAGGTGGTCTCAATTTCGTCCTTGTTCAATTTAATTTGTATATATCATCCCAACGTTTCAGTAATTAACGCAAAACTTAAAAAAAAAAATGAATGGACCATCTACCCGAATTACTGAAAGGTTGAAGATGATAGATGTTAATAAAATTGAATTAGGATGAAATTGAGACAAGACTCTGACTGTAATTTACAAAATAAATTAAAACAAACAATAAAGAAAACTAAAATAAGAAAATTGTAATTGAGGCCCTAATATTTCTAAAGCAAAAATATATTGTACCCTTATCCAAGAACAAATGAAAAAAGACAAAAATAAAAAAAAAGGGTTCTACTTCTTCAATGACCCAGCCCACCCACCCCACCCCACCCCACCCCACCCCCCCACCAAAAAAAAAAAAAAAGCTTCAAAAATATAGGACTTTTCCTACAACAAACCAATAGCGGTAACTCAACCTCCGCCGCAACCTCCGCTAACCACCTTCATCACCACCCCAACCACTTCCACTATTCATATATATACTTGTGGATATTTGCGTTGGATTTGAATAAATCATTCTCTTTATTTTCTCCATCTCATTTATAACCTATAGTTTTAGTTTTGAAATTGTGAAATTTGAGTTTAGAAGAAGAACCCAGACAAGTATTGGTCAAGATTAAATTATAATTTTAGCTGATCAAACTATTCAAACATATTTTTTATTTAAACATTTCGTAAGACCCACAACTTACTACCCATTTATTTAACTACACATTTCATATGACCCACAACTTATAAGCACTTCAAAAATAATTTCAGCACTACCAAATATACACTATATTATTGGGCATGGATTTGGCCATGCCGCTCATGTTATCGAGGTAAGTTTTTGCACATTCATTTGAATTTTCATTTACATCTCTATACATATGTGTGTGTGTGTGTGTGTGTGTGTGTGTGTGTTTTTTTTTTTTCTGTATATACATGTGTGGTTTATCTGTAATCCTATATACCTATTTGTTAGCATGGAATATATAAAATTTCTTTGATTCAGTGCTTGTTTGATGGGGATTAAAATGGGTTTTGGGTTTTTTTTGCTTTTGACCAAACTGACAAAGGGACAAAATGACCAAAATGACCATGTTGCTTTTCAAAAAAACTGCAACATTTGACTAGAAAAATGGATAATTTTGGAGGAAAGTTGATTAATGGTGGGCCCCTTTTTGGAGGAAATTTGACTAACAAAAAAAAAATTCATTTTAATGGATAACAAACAAGCACTCAAACAATGAAAACCATAGTTTAAAATTCTAATGTGAAGTGGTTTTGTAGAAATGAATAGTGTTTGTTATAGGTGCAATACTTAGGTCTGTTATAAACGCATTGAATAAGTAGTTCAATTTTGTAAATTTACGGGTTTGAATTTTCGTGTGAATATTTGGAATAGCTTCAGACACGGGTGTTCAATCAAATGTTACCAAAATATGATTTTGAGTGTTTTTTTTGGTCTTTGGTCTTTGGTCTTTGGTCTTTGGTGGTGGTTGGCGGAGGTTGTGGCGGAAGCTAGGTTATCGTTGCTAGTTTGTGGTGAGAGAAGTCCCATTATTTCAGGGATTTTGGGTTGGGTTTGGGTGGGTCATTGAGAAAGAATAACTTTTTTTATTTTAATTTTAATTTTTTTGTCTTGATTATTATAATTTTTTATTTTTTGTCTTTGTTTTTGGTTGAAAGTGGTGAATTTTTCACTTTTAAAAATTTTTAAGTGAAAAATGCACCACCCTTAACCAAGAACAAAAAAAAAAAAAAAAAAGGGTTCTTTTTCACCCCACACCACACCACACCACTCCACACCTTGCCACAAGCTTCAAAACAATAGGATTTTCCCTACCACAAACCAATAGTGGCAAATCACCCTCCGCCGCAACCTCCACCAACCACCTTTACCGCCAACGCCAACCATTCTCACCATCCATATATGTACATGGTGGGTATTTGCATTGGATTTGAATAAATCATTCTCTTTATTTTCTTCATCTCATTTACAACTCATATTTTTGGTCTTGAAATTGTAAAATTTGAGTTAAAGAAGAAGAACCCAAACAAGTATTGGTCAAGATTAAATTATAATTTTAATTGGTCAAACATACTTTTTATCTACACACTTTATAAGATTCAAAATTTACTATCTACTTATTATCCACATATTTCATATGACCCACAACTTATTATCCAAACATGCACTATATTATTGGGCATGGATTTGGTCATGCCACTCATGTTATTGAAGGATTCTTTTGCACATTCATTTGAATTTTAATCTACATCTCTCTACATATATATGTGTATATATATGTTTGTGTATATATATATATATATATATATATATATATGTTTATATATATATATATATATATATATATGTGGTTTATCTATAATCCTATATACCCATTATTTAGCATGGAAAATATGAAATTTCTCCGATTCAAACAAAAAGCACAGTTTAAAATTCTAATGTAAAGTGGTTTTGTAGAAATGAATAATGTTTGTTATAGATGCAATGCTTAGGTATGTCACAAACAAAATGAATCGTGAGTTCAATTTTCTAAATTTATGGGTTTGAACTTTCGTTTAAATCCTTGGAATATATTCAAACACGGTGTTGAATCAAATGTTATCAAAATATGGTTTTTAGTGTTTGGGCATAAGTTGGAGTTACCGCTTTGTTGGTTTGTGGTGGGAGATGTCCCGTGGTTTCAAGGCTTTTTTGGGGTTGGGGTTGGGGTAGGGGTAGGGGTAGGGGTAGGGGGGAGGGGGGAGGGAGGGGTGGGGTGGGGTGGGGTGGGGTGGGTTTTATTTTTATTTATTGTCTTGATTATTGATTTTTATTTATTTGTCTTTATTTTTTATTTTTACTATCTAACTACTATTATGGAACATTTATTGGTCTAATGAGCCATCCTAATTCTATATTAAATCATCACATTTCATATGCTCATATGGAGTTTAATTTTGCTTTTCAACTTACGCTTACACCTACAAACTTGAAGTCAAGAATGTTTCCACGAGTGTCACATGATAGTTTATAGAGACCAATTTGCATTTATCCCTAAAAATTTTAACTTTCCACGTGTATAAATCTCAGCATCCAAACCTCCTCGGTTTTCAAGCCTCGGACCTAGGCCTCGTCCACGCCTCGGATCTAAGCATGAATTCTATGTTTAAACCTTGATACTAGTGCATTATTATTTGATGCAAGCTATAGGTTCTCGTTTGTTCGATACAAGTTTGTAAGGTCTCCAATTGTTGAAAGCGAGCCCTCGCTCGTAGTTCTCTTATTGTTGAGGCAAGAAATAAGTCATTGCTCATCCGAGGCAAGTTCGTAAGGCCTCCAATTGTTGAAGGCGAGTTACATTCGTAGTTCTTTTATTGTTGAGGCAAGCAGTAAGTCCTCACTCGTCCGAGATAAGATTGTAAGACCTCCAATTATTGAAGGCAAGCCCCCGCTCGTCCGAGGCAAGTTCGTAAGACCTCCAATTGTTGAAGGTGAGCCCTCGCTTATAGTTTTTTTTATTGTTGAGACAATCTATAATTCCTCGCTCGTTTGAGGAAAGTTTGTAAGTCATTCAATTGTTGAAAGCGAGCCATCACCAGTAGTTATCTTATTTTTTTAGGCAAGCTATAAGTCCTCGCTCGTCGAAGGTAGGCTCAGAAGGCCTCCAATTGTTGAAGGCGAGCCCTCGCTCGTGGTTATCTTATTGTTGAGGTAAGCTATAAGTCCTCATTCATCTGATGTAAGTTCGTAAGGCCTCCAATTGTTGAAGGCAAGCTCTCACTCATAGTTTATTTATTGTTGAAGCAAGCAAAGTGCACAACATGTTTCACATATATACGCTTCGAAAGTATAACTCGGATCCATCTCATATACATACCGAAGTCCCTATCCAAATTCAAGTTGACCTAAATTTAGATGAACGGTCTAAAATCCTTATGCAAGAGACAAAACACCTTGAAATAAAGTTCATTTGGTTAAAATTCTATGAAGAAGTGAAGCTATCGAATAAAATATTTGGGAATGAGAAGATGAAATGAAAGAAAAAAAATTCTATGTAAATTTCGAGGGCGATATTCCTTTAAGGAGTGAAGATTGTAACGCCACAAAAATTCATAACTTTAATTTAAGTAATTATTTTTAAAGCTGAAAAATTGAATAAAATAAAAATTTATTTGAGTTGTTCCGAAAAGTACTTCAAAAGTCATAACATTTATCATTTAATTTAAATCTAGAAAATAAAAGGCAAAATCGAATTTAACAAATTATTTAGGAACTAATGTGAATTTTATTAAGAATTAATAATTCATGTTAGGACTTGACATAATAAAAGTGTAAAAAGTTAGGTTGGGGCCAAAAGGTTGAAAAAGTTAAGTTTTAAGCTTTTTAAACCAAATCGACCAACCCACTTTGAGGCAATCATACGACTTTTGTGTTCGTCAAAATTTTTCGACTCCTATGGCATTGTGAAGTACACAAGGAGACATTTGAAATGGTACCAAATATTCAAGCATTCGACTAAGAAATGAATTCCAAAATTGAGGGTCAACAGAGTTCTAGAAATTGAGAAATCTAGAAACACTTAGAAAATTCTAGCAACCCGTGCTCGAACAATCATTTTTGGAGCGGTCGTACAACCGACGTGGCTGTCTATTTTATACAATTTAAAGTGTGTTGTAAAGCTCTTCGAGACAGTATAAGATTAAACCTCCAAATTAGGGCTAAAGTGGATTAAACACTAAATATACCAATTTTTGTATTAAACACTTGTCATATGGGCCAAAGTGGATTTTATGTAGAGATTTTCACCAATATTGTCCCCATTACACCCTACTCTAGTGTGGCACATAGAGAAGTGTAAAGAGGTTGCTTGGAGGTCAAACGAAAATCTTTAAACAAATAAAAAATACCTTTACAAGTGGCCCAATAAAATTGATTGAAATCATAAAAAGAAATACATGAAATATAAATGAGTATATACATGTGTGGAGCCGTGTGTGTATATTTAGGTGAAGATAGAACTTCTCTATAAATACCTCCAAACAAAGACTTCCCAATTTACACTTTTATTTTCCACAACTTTTACAATCATATACATATACATATACATACACTCCTACACCAACACTTAAAGAAGAATGAGAGAATAATTTATCTAAGAAAGGAATGTGGGTCAAGATCTAAAATCTTAAATGAAAGAACTTGGTGTGGATGTTCCATAAGTTAATTTAGCATCAATGATCGTAATTGACAATAGTAAAAAAGGACCAAAAATCTCAAGTTTCATAGTCGAGAAGAGGATTGAGTTTCATAAGTAGAAACATAGTTTTTTAAACAAGAACACACTTCAAATTCTCCAGCTCCCAAGGGTATTGGTACATTGGATCATTTGTTGGACATCAGTACCCCAAAATTCCCAGCACCATGAAGTCCCGAAATTGATTCTATAGGATTATAGCACCCCATGCTTAAAGACTTGATTAATGCCCATCTTCCACAAGGTTGTGACACATAGATACTTTTATTTTTAAGTTTATCAAGACAATCTCTAACAAATTGTGAATAAATTATGTTATTTTCCTTATGTGCAATATGATAAGTTTTATATGTGCATATATGGTTAATTTCACTAATTGTCACTGAGGTTTGTGCAAAATTTCAAATTAGTCATTAAAGTATTTTTCTTACTATATCAGTCACTAAAATTATTTATAATTTTATAAATGGCCAATTGGTTTAAAAATTGGTCACTCAAGTTATACCTTAAATTTAAGAAAAATTACAACTGTTGTCCCAAGTTTTACCCACTTTTACTTCATTATCCTGAATATTTATTTCTTGACAATCTTATGTCCAACTTTTAATTTGTTAGCACCATTAGTTCTTATTGAAAATTATGTTAAAAAATTCTATTAAGTGAGTACTTAGAAGACGAATCTATCATTAAATTCATTATAAAGAAGAAATATATTAATGAAAGAAGAACTAAAATATATATATATATATATATATATATATATATATAAAAGAAATTAATTCATCTTTCTTCTTCGTTATCTTCTTTAGCAAACTAGTCTGAGCCCCCAATTTTGTGTACACACATTTATCTATATTTCTACCCACCACTGAAGTCCCTCACCTTCACATATCAACTATCGAATGTCATTACTATCTTAAGCTCCCACCAATGGATGATATTCTAAATCTATCGTAAGTTTTCATGCCTACAAATAGACAATACCCACAATACCTCATCTATCTACTACATTTACACCGTGGTTTTCAACCCAAGCCACACTTCCATCTCAACGCCACTAACAACTTCTCCTATTTTTCTTTTCTATGGATGGTAGAGATAAAGAGGAGGGGACTTAAAAGAGATATGAGGAAATGATGAAATGCTATCAAAATTTAATCTAATAGCTAAAGAATTTGTGTGGGCCCACACTCGACAACCACCATAAACTGGTGGTACCGCTATGGGGACAGAGGCTAAGATATTTTGTTCTTAACACTGGTCTGACTACCACTGATTAGATTTATAGTTTTTTCTTAAAATTAGTTTTGTATTTGTTGTGCGATTTCAATCTCGCAAGTAGACGGATCGTTTACAAGTAATAAAGAAATAAATAGAGTGTCGAACTCACGAGGACTAGATACCAATTTAACCTATCAATTTATAACCTAAATTCTAACAATATGAATAAACACGGTTTAAATTGTGGTTTTGTGATTCTAACTCGACTTCAATATAGATCACAATATATTCTAATGGTGATCAAGCATTAAAATAATATAAAAGCTAAATAAAGAATAATCAACCCAAGAGGTAATTAACTACTAAAACGGAAAAACTTCTAATTAATTAAAAATCATGAGGTTTCATCGTTCATTCTAGAAATAAGTAAATTAGCCGGACAAGATTATGTAAATAATACAAAAATTGTATTAATCATGATCCGACGAAATAAAAAGAAAAAATAGATAAAACTCTTGATCCCGGCTGAAGAATCTTCAATCCCGTACCTTGATCTTCGATTCTCCTCTTGTATCTTGTTCTCAAAATTCGTCTCCTTTTGTTCTGGCTATTATCTGCCTTTTATAACCATCTCCCAACTCTCCAAGACGTGTATTAGGTAGTTGAATTAATTTGGACTTTATAGAATTCTAATCTGCCAAAGCTGCCGCTTTCGTTTGAACCATGCATTGCATGGTTACCAACCTCACGATCGCATGGTTGATTTGTGAGCCCCAATAAGTATAAAATTATCTAATTCTAATTCTTATTTTGCCTAATATTTTTCTCCTAATTCTTAATTGGAGTTTTGTACTAACATAAAGCGTAGTCGCCATAATCGATATATAAGAGTAATAGTGGTTGTTTGTTGTCATGCGTGTGAGTTGTGGTGGTGCATGAAGATGGTAGCTGGTTGATAGCATGGGTCTCTGGTGGTAGTTAGTTGTTGTAGTATGCTGGTTGTGGTGATTTATTATTGGATGAGGATGAGAGTTTAGATAATGAATAGTGGTCAATTTTCTTTTTTTTCTTTTTAATTTTTAATAATTTCTTCCTTCTTATTTATATGTTTTTACTTTATTTACATTTATGGAAAATTTGTCTTTAACACCCTAAGAAATATTGTTAGGGGTTAAGGGCTTTCAAAAATGAAAGATTGGGAATACGATTGTCAAAAAATAAAGAATTAGAACAAAAATGCGAAAAAGGGTAAATATTAGTGACAAAAAACTGTAATTTTTCCTTAGATTTACCAATCGAGTGACCATTTGTAAAACCATTAATAACATCAATGACTAATAGGGTAAGAAAAATATTTTAATAACTAATTTGAAATTTAGCAAGAACTTTAGTGACAATTAGGAAAATTAACCCTAGCATAAATTATATGTGCTCCAAAATGAGTTATTTTGATGAGATTGACCCAAGTAAAGACATGAGACATTGTGAACATTTTGAGCCTACTTGTTATTTATGCAAAAGAAAGAAAGAAATGGTATGATGGTATGAGAAGCTTACTATGTGTAATAAAAGTTCAACTTGAGTTATCAAAAGACATATGCAAAGACAAAATTGTTTTATAATACAAAAAGTGTTTTTTAAGCATATTTGTACACCATAAGAGGATGAGAGTTGTCTAAAAAAATGTTGATCAACTATGGCCAAGGGTTAAAGTAATCCATAAGTGGGTATAAGTAGCCTATAAAAGGACGAGAGTTGTCCAAAGAAAAATTAATCAACTATGGCGTTGATGGCCAAGGGTTAGAGTTAACCCACAAGAAGACATTAGTAGCCCATAAGAGGATGAGAGTTGCTCACTAAGTTTTGGCCAAAAGTGCTTGATAAGCACAAAGATGTTTAAGTTTGAGCACTCTGTATACAAGTATTGCTTATAGGAAGGGTCCTAACAAAGATAAAGATACATTTATGTGTAATATCACACATGTACTTTATTGTACATATTGAATGTCACTATTCATAGTCATTTCATGATTCTTGTATGAAATAGAATGAGATTACTTTGAAGTATTGGGGGCAAACGTGGGAGCTAGCTCCGGATGGCCAAGAATACTATTTGATCACCAAGATAGATATATAATCATACTACTCACATCGACCTGGACTATATAAATATAAAGTAACCTATCTTTTTGTAGACATTATGACGCTTGGACTGTGGAATACCTTGTAACCAACTTTTATGTTATGTAATGCAAAGCTTGAATGAACTCATCTTTAGATAACAAAGTGAACCCTTTCTTTTGTTAAGGCATTTTGAAGAACTTTTGAATAGGGGTGAGAATATGTGAGTCATGAAGGAGACGTAATGATTTGTCGTGTATCATTTTAGAACAAAGTTGTAATGGATGTACATCAAGCTTTCTGTTCAAATACATGTATTGTATAACGGTCTCTTGTAATGGAGGTATAATGAATCAAAAGACATGATGTACTTATTATCTTCTTCCGTTATGTTTATTTGAATACATGTCTTAATATTTTGGTTTTTGATCTTACTAAGTGTACCGCTTAACTCACTATAAATAAGATAAACTCATTAGCAAAAGAAAAAAGTACGACTCACAAATACATTTTCTAATTATTCCTAGCTGATTTTATTAGAAGAAGATGTTGGAAATTAGTACTTGAAACAAGTTATTTCAGTTTCTAAATAAATAAAAACTAAAAATGTTTTCTGCATATAAGTACTAATACCATCTTAAACGGTTCCTTCTATGCTCCTGGATGGATTACAAAAAAAATAAAAATTTAGATTGCATTTCAGGGTCGTACAGGCAAGCTCTGAAGGCCTCCAAATGTTGAAAGCGAGCCCTCGCTCGTAGTTCTCTTATTGTTGAGGCAAGCTATAAGTCATCACTCGTCTGAGGCAGACTCGAGAAGGCCTCCAATTGTTGATGGCCAACCCTCTCTCGTAGTTCTCTTATTGTTAAGGCAAGCTATAAGTGCTAGCATGTCCAAGACAAGTTCGTAAGTCCTCCAATTGTTGAAGACGAGCCATCTCTCGTAGTTCTATTATTGTTGAGGCAAGCTATAAGTTGTTGCTCGTCTAAAGCAAGTTCTTAAGGCCTTCAATTGTTGAAGGCTTGCTCGTAGTTCTCTTATTGTTGAAGCAAGCTATAAGTCTTCACTCATTCAAAGCAAGTTTGTAAGGCCTCTAATTGTTAAAGGTGAGCCCTCGCTTGTAGTTCTCTTATTATTGAAGGAAGGTATAAGTCCTAGCTCGTCTGAGGTAAGTTCGTAAGGCCTCCATTGTTGAATGCGAGCCCTTGTTTGTATTTCTCTTATTATTGAAGTCGAGCCCATAATTCCTTATACATCAAGGCTAACTCGTAAACTTATCATTATTGAGGGAGAGTGCATAAGTCAACTTTGCTTCTGCTTCAACCTCCACTTCGGCATAGTCCCTCGGAGCATAGAGAAGCCAACATTTACTACATAAAGCTTAGGTCTCTGCATTGGTATAGCACCTCGGAGCATAGAGAAGCCAAAATTATTACATCAAGCTTCAGTCTCCGCTTCGGCATAGTGCCTCGGAGCATAGAGAATCCAACAATTATTACATCAATCTCCAGTCTCCGCTTCGACATGATGCTTCAGAATATAGATAAACTAAACACTTGCATCACCAAGCTTTGATCTACTCTTCAGCATAAGGCCTCGGAATGTATAGCAAAGCAAAGGGTTGTAATATCAAGTTTCGGCATCCACTTCGACATGATACTTCAGAGCATAGATAAGCCAATAACTCTCAAGATATCTTTCTAACTTCAGATTTATCTTCAAAAAGGTGCCTCGGAACAAGTAGAAGCCCTGATTTTTTAGCTTCAACCTTCGTTCTACGTGAAGACTCGGAGAATAAAGAAGGTGCCCTTCAAACACATTCAAAGTCTAACATGTTTGCAGTGTTGAGTCGGAAGAGATCTTGAAAAATCTAGCAAACATTGAAAATTCTCCACCTCACATAAATATGAGGCTCGGACTTAGGAGACTAATGTTATGTAAAAATCACCAAAGTCCACATGGATGGGGCATCGGCCTCAGGTCATACGTGGCACGCTAAACTGACCTCATTGATAAGCCTAGTCCGAAACCTAAGTGAGGGGATTCGAGGATGTAAGCTTTGTCACTAGGGGCTTAATTAATAGCATTAAAGGAAAAAAGAGACAGATGCTATATACTTATAGTGGAATATGTGCCTCATATTTGAGCTTCGGACTCATTTCACATACTTTGTGCATAATATTGATAGATTGGACCTTAACATTAATATACCACAACATAATGTGCCAAAAAATACATCTTGGACAATTGTCAACTTAAATTGAATCCCAAATCATATTAAAAGGGAATGTCCAATCATAAAAGGGCATGTCCAATCATAAGAGGCATTTCCAATCATAAAAGGGATAGGACTTAATTACCCTTATCAATACCCTATAAATGTGGGATTGAATCTCAGACAGAGGTGAGAATTGTATAGAGAGAAATCCTATACAAACATGTTGCATGTATAAACAGAGATTATACATTATAGAAAAAATGCCGGTTTCTTTCTCCATAACGACATTACTTATCGAGATCTCTTTATTTTCAATATTTTAGGTAATTAAACTTCTTCTGGGTCTTACAATTAATTATATCTATATACCTTCCAAGAGTATACACTTTCTCAATGTGGCCATCTTTACCATTTCTTCTATTTTTCGTTTGAGGATTTTTGTTTTAGAATCAAGTGTCACTACGCTTCAGACATACTATTAACTTACCAGATATAATATTAACGGATTGTCATTCCAGGACATCAATCCGAGTTGGAACATTTACAGTTGGTATATGTGACTTGGTTAATATTTTTGGTCAGTAAATATATCTATCAATTGTATAATTTACAAATAAATTATTTTTCGAACTTTTGGTTCATATTATCTTGTGCAAGCATCTGAAAAATCTAATATGATGCATTTTCATGTATTCTTTTCAGCTACTTAATTTCTCCCATATATTGATAAAAATGTCTTATTAAAATGATATTCGACATATGACATCGTATAATATCACCCGTCAGGAAATTCAAACTCAATATATATTTTAAACTTCTTTGAAGATTCATCTTTGTGCAATATGGTGGAGAAATTAAGATATACATTGCACAACTAAAAAACACTAGATAGAAAATATAAGATTCCTGGCCATAAGCTAACTATAATGGAGATAACTTGGTGTTGGCACGATGAGTACCAATATAGCTACACGTAAAATATCATTCCCTAAGTAGAGATGAAAACATTTTTTCTCAACACTAATGGTTTAACAATTTTCTGGAAGCGTTTAATAAATATTCTACTAACTCATGGGCAATAAGATGTTCTACCATTATTCTAACTAATAATCATAAAAAAATGGAGGAATTGAACTCACTAGCACTATCAAGACGAAGTGTCTTAATTGTGTAATCTAGAAATTATGTCCGTAATCGAATAATTAATCTCTCAAACGACAGGTTACGAGGGTGCCATAAACACACATGTGAACATCTAGTGCATCCATCTATTAATATCATAAAATTTCTAGATGGTCTAGATGAAGGATGAATGGACCCACAAAGTTCACCCTAATTTCTTCCACGAATATTGAAAAATCCAGTCATAATGTTAGCTAGTGATATAATGATCAATTTGACCTGAGACAAGCAGTACATGAGAATCCAATATCGACGACATTTCCGGTTCTTCAATATGCACACAAATTCTCACACTGTTATTGATATGGGATAGTCTATCCGGTCATGGCAATCAATAAAGTTTATTGAACTTCTAGCTAAATATGGTATAGAATGTATATTATTCATTTATTTTGGGAACAAATGAGTATGATATTTAATTTTGTTCATCTACGTAGCAAAATATTAGCTTTACTAGTACTTTCAATTAGATTTGGAGAACATGATTCAAATAATACCTTTTACCATGAAGAACTATGCACCATCTTTTAAATAAACATATTTTTACTCATCTTAAATATTGTATTTTCTCCTTCGTCATTCAAGATTCTAAAAAGCGTAAAGTGTGACTAGGCGTGGAGGCCAAGTTTCAAGTTTTTTGGGCCTAGGCGAGGCTTAGGCGGGAAAAAGCGTTTTCTTATTTTTAATATTATTTTAATTATTAAAAAAAAGAGAAAAAAATGTTTTTAACTAAAAAGCGCGCCTAAGAGTAACTAAGCGAGCCTAGGCGACGCTAGGCGTATCTAGGTGCGTGCTTTTTAGTTAAAAATTTAGTTGAACAAAAAGCGCCCACCTAGGGCCTAAGCGAGCGTGAAGGTCAAGCTTCACGCTTAGGCACCGCCTAGGCGCGCTTTTTAGAACATTACCTTCATTAAGTCATGATGAGTTCAAGATTGACAAGTTCTCACAATTAATAAGGTTCAATTAATATAAATTAAGTGGACACTATACAATTTAGCGAAATCCTTAAAATATGCCAAAATATGTATTTTTCATAATAATTAATTTTTCAAAATGACATATTAGCACATATACGGGATTAACATGATGTCCGTTAGTTTTGATCCAAAATAATATTGTTCGTAATCAGTAATATAATATGTTGGATGTCATGCACAATGTTATTTTACAGTTGTAACACATGAATTTCATAGTTATGATAGTTAGTGGCGGAGCCAGACATTTTGTGTTGGAGAGTCTCCAAATAACATGCAAAAAAAATTGAAACAACATAATAGTGATGAAATTTTTTTGATACCTCATTACAAGTGTTCCTTACGAGTTCTCATACTCTAACAACGTTGTATAATTACATCATCATCAATCTTGTCAAATACATCTTTTTCAATATCCACAATCAAGGTATCATACAACCATTTATCACCCATTCGATTGTGTAATCGATTCTTGACATAATTCATTGTAGAAAATACCATCTCTACCGTAGCAGTAGCAACTGGAAGAATTAATGGCAATGTCAAAAGCTTGTATACTAAAAAATATACTTCATGTTTTTTTTTGTCTCAACCAACTTTTGTTCAAGTTCACCAAAAACCCTGTAATCCTCCAAAATTTTCATTAGTACGCATATCAATGATGTATGTGTCAATTTGATCATCAAGTTGCAAAATATTTGATCCTTGAAAATATTTCAGATAAAACTTACACATTTGAATTAATTTGCTCTTGTTAAAAGAAAAAAATGAATTATCCGGACACAAACATGCTATAAAAAGAAGTAAGTCATTGTTCACCTCAGAAAACTGATCATTCAACTCTTGAAGTTGCACATCAATTACTGTATAAAATAAATTCACACAAAAGTGATGTAAATTTGTCACAGTAATACGTCGTGAAGGACTTAGATGTGTATACATATCATTTATTTTAAGGACACTAATGTTGTGTTCTCCACAAAAGACATTAACCGTTACCAAAAAAGAATCTCATTCATAATCTTTGAACTCTTGAAGCTGTTGTTTACATATTTTTATCAATCTCATAGCATTAGCAATATCCTAATCTTTTCTTTGTAATGCATTTGATTATTCATTTGAAATTTTTAACACCTTTTCATGAGATGTAGACCAAATGCAAACTCAAATGTAAGAATTGTTGCCAACAAAACACGCGCTTCACCTTTTTTCTACAATTTGTACTATCATTAGCAATTGTATCAATATCAATTGTACTTGAAAACATGATCATCAAATTACATTAAAAAACTATTGTGAGAGTCCCAATGTGTATCACTAGAACGCTTGATAGCAGTTTCTTGATTAAGACCTCGTCCACTTGATATTTCACCAATATTGAGCGCTTCAAGAATTTTAAGTCTTTGTTTCTCACGAATAAAATCACACTGCTTTGCCGATCCTCCAACAACATTCACCACACTATTAGCCAAATAATAGAAAGATTGGATATCCGCATGCTTTTTTGCCACAGCTAGAAAAGCTAATTGAAGTTGATGAGAAAATCAATTAATGTAGTAGAGTTATCTTTCAGAATGAGTGTTTTGAGGCCATTGTACTCACCCTACATATTACTAGCTTCATCATAATCTTGCCCTCTCAAATTAGACAAATTTAAGCTATATCTAGAGAACAAGTCTTCAATAACAACTTTAAGTAAGAGAGCCGTAGTACTTGAAGCATGTTGGATGCCAATAAAACGTTCCATTACATATCTATTCTTCACATATAGCAAAAAAATTGACATTTTCTCCTTAGTTGAAATATCACGAGATTTATCAAGTAGGATAGAAAACAACCCATCACCAATCTCACTAATAATAACCTTAGCCGTTTCAAAAGCAATAACACTTACTATATCCTTTTGAATATCTGGTGAGGTCAATTTAAAATTTGCAGGAGAATTCTTCAACCACACAGCCTTAATCTCATAATTATGATCATACAACCATTTTAGTAGTTCAAGAAAATTTTCTTGATTGATTGATTCTTCAGACTCGTGACTTCCACGAAAAGCAAGCCCTAGTCGTAGAAGATATTGAACACAATTGATTGACAATTGATTGATGCAGTTAGACATATTTGATACTCATTTCGTGTTTGTTCCGATTGTTTGAAAAGACTAGCCTTAATACTTTCTTTTTTATTATTGAATGATTTAAACTTAATCCGAGCTAGGTTGTGTGCACTAATAAATTTTCCAATATATATTTTTATACTATGTTTAGTCTTCCAATTTGAGAACCTGCCAGCAACAAAAGAATAACGACTTGAACTAAAAAGATAGCAATACAAGTAAAATACATTATTTTTTCAACCAACCCGGATACTCATCATACCACTTAGTACTAAATCGCATGTCCTTGTTTCCTTTTTGTCGATAAAAACTAATGACTGTGAGGTTGACAAGGATCCCTTTACACATACTCTCTTCGAATTACATCTCGAACATTAACATCATATTTATTAATTGGTGTTCTTAATCCAAGATCTGAAGACAATTGTTCAACATTAATTTCATCCATATCTTCTCCAACATCAATATTATTCATTTCATCACAAACATCCCCGACATCAAATTATTCTATTTTATCACTTTCATTCAAAATATCAATCTCATTTATTTAATCACTCTCATTCCCCATATCAATTTCATTTCCAACATCCCGATCATAATTCGGACATTCATTTTATCAATAGTTCGCTGACTCAAAAAAGGATGAGATTTAAATAATCTTTTGATGTACTTCTCCTTTAATGTTAAATATTTAATTCAACAGTCCACATACAAAAAGAAAAAAAAAAAAGCAAGGTCGGCAAGGGCACAATCATACAAGTCGACAAGGCCAAAATCATACTAGCCGACAAGGCCGCAATCATTTCCAATAATTTAATAAATGAGCAAGGGCATGCCATTGTTTACCTAGATGTGGAAATGAGCAAATCAGACCACAGACAGAGAGTCAGAGAAGTGAATCAATAGATTCGTGTTGCTTATTATTTTCTTCAAAGAAACACATAGCCGAACACTTTCTAGACATCAAAAAACATATAAACTTCATTATTAATTTATTATACAAAATTTTCTTCAAATAGTTGATTTAATATTCTTCCTAGACCACCAAATGGAGTCAGCTGAAATAAAGATTCAATATTCTTTATAGTTTATACAAAATTTTCTTCAAAAAATCATATTATTTCTAGACCAACAAATATAATTCAAATTTTCTATTATAAACACACATTTTCGATTTCTTCAAAAAATCATATTCTTTCTAGACCAACAAATATGATTAATAAATTAATTAATCATTAATACTACATTTTATCAGACCGAAGGATCATCATTCATAAGAAAATAGGGATTCTTTAAGGGATGATTTTAGGATTTTGAAAAAGGGTTTTGACAGCTGGATGTCATAAACTCATAGTCAGCATTTCCCATTAGTTTTTGTACGTGAAAATCAACAGAAACTAAAACTTATGAAACACTAACTTAATACATGCTATGAAATAAATCAAATAATAAGACAACTCATAGAAGGAAGAGCACACAAGTCACAACAATGGAGTATTGGAGTGATAGAGTCGGCACTTCGGCAGAACTCAGAAGACGTGATTCGTGCGTGAACGTGATTTGTGAATACGTGAATTCTGAAGAAGATGAAGAGCAAATAGCCAAAATGAATGAATAAATCAGTGTTATCAATTTCTTTTTTGGGCCTTCTTTGTTTAGTTTGTTGTTGGGTCTAAGTAATTTTTGGTTTGGGCTTAAGTATTTTTTTTTTTTTTGCTGGTTAATAAATTAAATTTTTTTTAAAATATTCAGAAATTTGGAGTGTCCAAGTCTCCCCAGGACCCCCATCCGTCCTTGATGATTGTTAATACATAAGCAATCTAACAATATAATCAAAACATTAATACTCATATATCACAAAATACAAGTATTAAGGATTTATATAGCCGTAGGGATGTTAATTATTGGTTATTTTAATACTAATCGAATCTAACATGCCTCTATAGTCATAAATTGAAAGAAAATTTTGTTTGCACTTTAAACTAGCTAAACCACATGTCAAGACCATTTAACTAATTTTTTCAAATGGATCACATTTAGGAATGGCAACGGGTCGAGCCGGGCCAGCTCAGCCCATGAAGAGACGAGCTCGGCCCATCCAGAGAAAGCAAGTTCGAACCCTCCTCATTTTTCTGCGGGCTACACGGGCCTAGCCACAGGCAGGTCCGTGAACCCTCATGGACTTCTATTTTTTTAAATTAAAAAGAAAATAAGAAATAAGTTATGATAAAATTAAAAATTCAAACCCTCCTCATTTTTCCCAAGCTTGGGACCTACTACTATTAGCGTGATGTGAGTTAAAATTGTACACGAACAAGTTGTTACGTGTACAATTTTTGTAAATTTAAATATCAGCACTTAAAAGTTAAAATTAATAAAAATAAAATTAATTTATACAAAATATACTTACATTTTATGTACTCAGTTCATCCATCTCTTCAGCCAATATCAAACTTACTTTATCTTAGATTTGAAGTTCTGCATCCTCCAATCTTTTAAACACATCAAACTCTCTAATATGTATGGTTTAAGTCTTGACCTCATATCATTAAGAATCCTATCACCTATACTAAAAGCAGACTCCGATGCTACAGTTGATATCAAACGTGTTAGTAGATCATGTGCTATAATAGAAACAATTGGATATTGACGTTCGTTTTGTCTCCACCACCTAAGTATATCGAAATTATTCATCTCATCTTCATCTAACAAATTAAACATGTCGTGACCAAAATATCTAGCTAACTCTAAAGGTACGTCTCTAATATTTGTTTCTACATTTGTGGCACGGAAAAGCGAAGAAGAAGAAGAAGAAGAAGAAGAATAAGAAGAACTAGTATTTTGAGTTCCCTTAAGAATAAATAAATTCTAATAATCATTAGGATTAGAGTTATTTGAAGAAGAAAAAGAAAGGTTTGGTACATGAGGTCTATTAATGTTCCTACCTGTTTTTTCCACATAAAATTTGTACATTTCACATAATTTTTTTCTAAATTACCATAAGTTAATAGATTACCGTAACTTATGTTATTAGAAATTTTGAAAATAGTATGTTTAGTACTTTGTAAATTTACTCTATAGTCATAATTGACGCTAACGGGAACAACATAGGTAGTTGTTCCCAATATTTTCTAAACTTAATTTCTATTGTTTCTACAATATCAGAAAAAATTGCATACGTCTTATATCTATTAAAATTATTTGCAATAAAATAAAAATAATTTAAAACTAATGGACTAGTAGGAAGTATACGCCATCACATTCGTTTGTGGCGTCGTAAAAATACTTTTAAAAATTTTGAACATGAAATGCAATTTATCAATCATATGGTTGCAAATCGTATTGTGGACCTCGTGGATGTTGGCCATTACAATAAGGAGTTACACAATGTTCATAACCTTCACATGATTCTAGCATTAAATAAGTAGAGTTCTACCTATTACGTATGTCTGTACATAAAGATTTTGTTGGAAGAGAATTTTCTACACATAATTCATCAAATACTTGTTTTCTACCAGGTAAAGCAATAATATAATTTAAGACATACCTAATTTTTTTTCTAATTGTGGGGCTATATACTTTAAACCATCTTGGATAATTAAATTAAAAATATGACATACACATCTAACATGAAACAAAATTCCACCAAAAATCTAGATTTAATTCTTCAATTAATATATCTATTACTATATTGTTAAGTGCATCATTGTCAAATGTGATACTACTAATTCTAGATTCGCAATTAAATTCTCTAATAGTTGTCATTAAATAATCATAAATTTGTATCTCATTATAAGGGTAGTCAATTACTTCAAAAACAATTATTCTTTTATGCATAATTCATAATTTATCAATATAATAAAAAGTAGCCACAATATATCCTTTATGATTTTGACCAGACCATAAGCCCGAAGTGAATGATACAATACTAGCATATTTACTTAAATCATTTTTTATATTTTATTTTATTTTATTATATTCAGCAATAGTATTATAACGAAGAGTGTTTCTAGCAAATGGTACATACCTTGATTGAAGATACCTTTGTACAAACCGTGCAAAGTGAGGGCTTTCCACTATGCTAAGCGGGAACTCACCACTGGTCTCCAACTGACACATGCCTTCTCAAGGCGCATAGACTCATGTGAATAAACCCAGATGTTAAGATTATGAGAAGAACTAATAGATCTACGGAGATCCGAATCGAGCTTGAGCTTGATTGGTATCAACTCCTCCATGCTTTTGCATACATTAGGAAAATGTCAGTTTAGATGGCTTGTTCCACCACCTTTTGCCATACAAACCGTTGTTTATAATATTTACAAAACCGCTTTAAAATTGGTTGCCCATCTGCGGTTGCAATCGTCTGCGCTCTAACTTGAATGATCCCAACACGTAGCCTTTTGTTTTGCGGCTCTTCGCTTAGTAGTCGCTTGAGTAGTGTTGGTCGTTTCTAACTCTTCGTTGATATCATCTAAATCGATATTTGGACCAGTGTTCCCAATCTCAAAATCATCACCAAATTCAGGAATTGCAACATCATTTAAACCACTAAAATCATCATGAATTTGGTTTTCGACAGACTCGGCACTTTCTTGAATTGTATTGATCCATGAAAATTTGCAGATAATAAAAATATAGAATGTTGATAATAGAAATATAGAATGTAGAATTTAGATAACTAAAATTGTAGAAATGTAGAAGATTAGAATTGTGGAAATTCAACAATAAATTCCACAATCAAAGAGCTTATATTGATAATATAATTTTTTTGGGACTATGTTGTAGGAATGTAATTTGAGAGATTTGTGTATTTGTGAAGAATATGGAAAGTTTATGAAGTATTTATAGGAACAAAAATATAGCAATTTAAAAAAAAAATTGTTGGGGGACCAATTTGCAACAGTCTAAATTGTGACTGTTGCAAATTGCAACATTGGTCCCCAACTTAAAGCTGGGGACCAATTTGGCCCCTCGCCCACGAGCCAAATCCACAGGCCAAGCCAAGCTCGGCCCATGTTTATTTTACGGCCCGGCCCATCTTAGTAGGCGCTCTATGTGAGTGGCAGTTAGTTGATTGTCACTAGGCGGCAGACAGTCGACCAGTCATTATAACGAATGGTAGTCGACTGATTAAGGCATCGGACCAGTGGACCATCAACATCGAGAAGGGCAACATCGATAGCATCAACAGACGACTTCACGATGTCACATAACAGTTATGTGGACGATAAAGTAACCACCCGCATCCCGAAGCCAACTGGTGCACTATTGGAATCACGCCACCGACGACGACCGCCAAGACGTTAGCAACAACCGCCAAGCAAACTGGAGGAAACCGCTTGACGTGTAAAGGAAAATCGCCCACCTATAAATACCTCAGAAGGTGAGCCAGGTAAATCATGACAAAAAATCTTATAATTGCTACACTCGTTTTTCACTTAATTTTGGTCACTTTTTCCCCTTCAATATCTAACTTTCACACCGGAGGATAAACCGGGAAAGAGTTCCCCACCTCCTTTTCAGGTATCGGAGCAATCAAAGGACTTGACTGTTGAAACGCTTCAAACCACCCCCCTCAAGGAAATATTTCATTGGCGCCGTCTGTGGGAAAGATTTGACATAAAAGCTATGACAGGTCGACAAACTAGAAGTGGAACACGAATTATTAAGAACTACGGCGAAATCGAGTCTCAGAGCTCGAGATGACCAACTGTCGCAGCTCCCATACGTTACTCAAACACAGTTCAACTCATTGGAAACAAAAATAGAAACTCTTATGGCCTTTTTGCACAATCAAACTCAAAAAGCCACTGAGCTAGCTCCAAATTCATCGGAAAATCACAATGGGCCGCCGCATTTAGTGAAGCAACAAAACACACCACCAGGCGTTCATCCAATTGGGATGGGGCAAAGGTTCTCTCCGCCTGACGCCATACCACAAATGGGACTAGCAGTCATACCCCCGGTGACGGTTTATAGAGAGTCAGATCTGCATGAGATGCAACCAATGGTAGGTTTGGAAAAGAATATGGAAGAGATGATGGCGCTAAAAGATTGATGATGCCTTGTCAAAAAGAGAGGATCGACGTAGGTAGATGATTTTGGAAGAGGACCCATTTGCACCAGAAATCATGGCGGTCCCCCTGCCAAAAGGTTTTAAGCAACCAATGATAGAAGCATACGATGGAGTAACCGACCTTAGATCACTTGCGGACTTTTGTAGACCTGATGAGGCTGTATGTGGCGCCAGATGCAATAATGTGCCGGTCCTTTCTGCCAACGTTGATGAGAGAAGCTAGAGACTGGGTAGCCACTCTCACTCCACGGTCTATCAAATCATTTGATGAACTTTCTCGAAGATTTGTAGCATACTTTTTAAGTAGCAAAAGGAAGAAAAACCGCCATCGGCCTAATACAAGTAGTCCAAGAGAAGGATGAATCACTGTAAGGATAGTTGGCAAGGTTCAGCAGAGCCACTCTCGGCATCAAAGATCTCCAAATGTCTACTGTTTTCACGGCTATAATGAATGGTATGCGAACAGGGCTTTCAAAATGTCTCTTTCAAAAAAACCTCTGGAGTCAATGCATGATCTGTTGAAAAAATGAGATAAGTACGTAGACGTAGAAGAGGCAGACATAGTAACCAAAAGCCTGCAGGAAGGAAGGGAGCCAGAGACTCACAAGCGGAAATCTCATAATGACCGAAAGATGACTGACAAAGGAAAACAAAGCGTTGTACACACGAGTAAAGACAACACCCGAGACCGATCGACTAGATAGAAGTATGAGGATACCCGAATATATACCCCCCCTCCCCCTGAACACTCCACGTACAAAAGTGTTGATGGAAATACGAGATATGAAAGACCTCGAATGGCATAAACCAATGGCCGTGCCTGCCATGAAAAGAGATAAGAGAAAATATTGTCAATTCCATAAAGATCATGGGCATGACACAGAAGATTGTATTCAACTAAAAGAGGAAATCGAACGGTTGTTAAAAAGAGGATATTTGTCCAAGTATGTGAGAAATGATCGTGGTAAAGAGAAAGAAGAGGAACATCTCCAACCTCGAGCGGGAGTAATTAATATGATCGTTGGCAGAACAGCAGAAAACGGAGATTCCAACTCTGTCAGAAAGATTTATGCCCATTCAACTAGAGTTTGCTCAATACAGAGGAAAGAAAGGTTCGATCAAGACATCATTTTTGGCAAGCAGGACTTGGTAGGCGTGCAATGCCCCCACGATGATGCTCTTGTGGTGGTAGGCGTTATTGCAGATTTCGACGTCAGAAGGATATTGGTCTACGAGCGTAGTACAAAACAGATGTCCTCAGTTGGGATGCCTTTTTGGGCTTAAAAATCTCTTCGAGTCAACTGAAATCAGTAAATACTCCCTTGGTGGGTTTTGGAGGAGCTACTTTTGTCCCGGAAGGAACCATAGAGTTACCGGTGACATTAGGGACTTACCCGACGAGCGTGGTTATTATGACGAGCTTCTTGGTAGTCAAAGCTCCCATGTCTTACAATGCAATATATGGACGACCTATCTTGAATGCTGCTCGAGCGGTCGCCTCCACTTATCACTAGGTGTTAAAATTTCCTACTAGTAGAGGGATTGGATGTATAAGAAGAGACCAAAAGCCTCCCGAAGGTGCTATGTTGAAAATTTTCAAATCAGAAATGCTTCAGTGATCTTGATGTTAGACTTCGAGCCACCAATGGAGAAGCCGATGAGCAGACCATAGAACGCCGAGCATCTTAAAAAATACTACCAATAGAAAAGAAAAACACATGATGAAGTTGGTACTTATCTATGTAAATATGGTTAAGACTTTTACTATTTTCCTTTTTATTATTCTAGGGCTCTTGTTGTCTTTCCTCAATGTAACTCTGATTGTTAGTCCTCCTAAAGGACATCGGTGCTTTCTATTTTCTAGACTTGTTTATGCTCATTTCTTTTTGTAATGCCGCTTGCTTAGACACGTTTGTAGTCCTAAGAAATGTTTAATGAAAAGCTAAAGCGGCGGTAGATGATGAGGGTGCTAAGGAAGGCCACCTAGTTAGGGACGCCCCATGCGCCTTCATCGAGTCCACCCATTCGGGTAATTTTGTGTGAACAAATCATCTTGATCTACGAAGTAAAAAAAAAACCAAAAGAAGCTTGGCGGTGAACAATAAAACCAAAATTTGGTTAAATCTCTAAATCGCCTTACTGACTAGACGGTAACCATAAAGTAGTCTACTATACAAAAGAGTACCAAAAGAAGCTTGGCGGTGAGCAATAAAACCAAAATTTGGTTAAGTCTCTAAATCGCCTTCTGACTAGATTTCAGAACCACAAAGTGGTCTATTATACAAAAGAGGGCCCAAAAGAAGCTCATGTGGGTTAAGTCTCTAAATCGCCTTACTGACTAGAGCCAGAACCACAAAGTGGTCTACTATACAAAAGAGTGTCCAAAAGAAGCTTGGCGGTGAGCAATAAAACCAAAATTTGATTAAGTCTCTAAATCGTCTTACATTTAGACAAGAACCACAAAGTGGTCTACTATACAAAAGAGTGCCCCAAAGAAACTTGACGGTGAGCAATAAAACCAAAATTTGGTTAAGTCTCTAAATCGCTTTACTGACTAGACTTCAGAACCACAAATTGGTCTATTATACAAAAGCACCCAAAAGAAGTTTAACGATGAGCAATAAAACCAAAATTTGGTTAAGTCTCTAAATCGCCTACAATGCCTAGACGGTAATCACAAAGTGGTCTACTATACAAAAAGCGCCCAAAAGTAGCTTGACGGTGAGCAATAAAACCAAAATTTGGTTAAGTCTCTAAATCCTCTTATAGCTAGACAATAACCACAAAGTAGTCTACTATACAAAAGCGCCCAAAAGTAGCTTGGCGGTGAGCAATAAAACCAAAATTTGGTTAAATCTCTAAATCGCCTTACAACTAAGGTAGTGATCGCAAGGTGGTCTACAAAAATGCCCTAAAGACTTAGCACTAAGCAATAAAACCAAAATTGGTTAAATTTTCAAATCGCTTCACATAATTTGGATTGCCCAAAATTATACGATAAACTGCTCATCATACTACTTCACACGTCGGTAGTCGATTAATTGAAAAGATAAATTGTTGCCGGAGAAAATGATGATCTAATCGCATAAACACAAGTGTTTCATTTTCTGATTTTGGGGCTGAGTTCATTTTCGGTGATTTTGGAGGTGAGTTCATTTACGGTCATTTTGGCGCTGAGTTCTTCTTTTTGGCGCTGAGATCTTTTCCTTTCATTTTGTAATACAATCAGCCAATTTCTCATGATATGTTCAACAGCCATTTTCTCACGAGATTTTTGGTCAGCTTTTCTGTTTAAGTGGCTGTTCAACTAGCTTTACTCTATAATTTAAGACATACCTAATTTTTTTCTAATTGTAAGGCTATATACTTTAAACCATCTTGGATAATTAAATTAAAATATGACATACACATCTAACATGAAACAAAATTCCACCAAAATCTAGATTTAATTCTTCAATTAATTTATCTATTACTATATTGTTAGGTGCATCATCGTCAAATATGATATTACTAATTCTAGATTCGCAATTAAATTCTCTAATAATTGTCATTAAATAATTATAATTTGTATCCCATTATGAAGGTAGTCAATTACTTCAAAAGCAATTATTCTTTTATGCATAATCCATAGTTTATCAATATAATGTAAAGTAGCCACAATATATCCTTTATGATTTTAACCAGACCATAAGCTCGAAGTGAATGATACAACACCAGCATACTTACTTAAATAATTTTTTATATTTTTTTTTCTTTTATTATATTCAGCAATAGTATAAGAACGAAGAGTGTTTCTAGCAAATGGTACATACCTTGGTTGAAGATACCTTTGTACAAACCGTGCAAAGTGAGGGCTTTCCACTATGCTAAGTGGGAACTCACCACTGGTCACCAACTGACACATGTCTTCTCGGCGCATAGACTCATGTGAATAAGATGTTAAGATTATGAGAAAAACTAGTAGATCTACCTGGAGATCCGAACTGCAGTTGAGCTTGATTGGTATCAACTCCTCCATGCTTTCGCGTACAGTTAGGAAAATGTCAATTTAGATAGCTCGTTCTACCACCTTTTTGTCATACAAACTGTTGTTTATAATATTTACAAACTGCCTTAAAAATTGGTTGCCCATCTGTGGTTGCACTAGTCTGCTCTAACTTGAAATGTCCCAACACCGAGCCTTTTGTTTTGCGGCTCTTTGTTTAGTAGTCGCTTGAGTAATGTTGGTCGTTTTAACTCTTCGTCGATATCATCTAAATCGATACTTGGACCCGATGTTTCCAACCCCAAAATCATCACCAAATTCAAGAAGCTGGAACATCATTTAAACCACTAAAATCATCATGAATTTGGTTTTCCAAACCGGACTCAGCACTTTTTTGAAAATTGTATTGATCCATGAAAATTTGTAGATAATAGAAATATAGAACGTAGATAATAGAAATATAGAATGTAGATAACTAAAATTGTAGAAATGTAGAAGATTAGAATTGTAGAAATTCAACAATAAATTCCACAATCAAAGAGCTTATATTGACAATATAATTTTTTTGGATTGTTGTAGGAATGTAATTTGAGAGATTTGTGTATTTGTGAAGAATATGAAAAGTTTATGAAGTATTTATAGGAACAAAAATATAGCAATTTGAAAAATAAAATTGTTGGGGGACCAATTTGCAATGGTCTAAATTGTGACTGTTGCGAATTGCAACATTGGTCCCCAGCTTAAAGCTGGAGACCAATTTGGCCCCTTTTGGCCCACGAGCCAAATCCACAGGCTATGCCAAGCTCGGCTCATGTTTATTTTTTCGGCCCGACCCATCTTTAGACGAGCCCAGGCCACTCACAGGGCGAACTTTTAAGGGCCGGGCCAACTCTTTTGCCATCCCTAATCACATTTATACAATAACAACATTTTTTTTTTCAATTAAGTAAATAAATTATTAATTACGGCTTAATCAATTCATTATGACTATAAACAAAATTACTATCAAACAAATCATGATTTAATCAATCAAATCACCTCATGATTCACTTTCATGAAATAATTACAATTAAACTAATTTATAAAAAGAAACCCTAACACATGGCAGTACACTCAGCAGTAGAAGTAAGAATTTTTTAAGTCATTATAGAATAGCTAAAAATCAATATCAAATTGTGTTATATCATTACTGTCGTATGAAAAGGCTTTTTTTTTTTTTTTTAATTGAAATTCCATCTTTACAAAATCATTAAAAAAAATTATATTCTTTTAGAATATTGATATACATATTAATATTTGTTTAAGAGTATTAATACAATATTTTTAAAAAATATTGATAAAAATAATGCCTGTTCAGAAAACACAATACCACTAAGGGGAAATGTTAAATCTTCTCCGCTGCCTACATGACTTGTTTATATTGGTCGAGTGAATTCATTTAATGTTAGTACAATAGAAACTGGTCAATAGAAATAAGCCATGTAGGCGTGTAGAGGATAAATCTTCTCTACCAAGGGAAGAGAACATATCCCTACTACTAAGTATTCTTTCGGAATATTAGTATGCATGAATTTGTATTTCTTAGAGAACAACACAATATTCTAATTTGAGAACACAATACAATATTTTCTATAATATATATAGGGTAAATGGTCTTGGGGGTCCCAAACCTTTGAAACTTGTGGCGATGGGGTCCCGAACCTTTCATTTCTAACCCTCGGGTCCTTAACCTTTAAAAAAATACGTGAGCAAAGTCCTTTTGTTAAAAAAATCGTTAGTGACCGTTAAATTGTCGAAATTTACTTAAAATAACCAATTTACCCTTTTCAATTTAAAACAAAAAAAATAGAAAAAAAATTACAACAAACCCCTATTCACTTCTAATTCTCCAACCAAGCCCCTATTCCAAAACCTCATCGGCCACCACCCACCACTAACTCCGGTGACAATTTCTTGGCCGGCTCTTAGAAAGAGAGAAGATATATCTGATTAATCCGATTAAGCCGTGGGTTGAAAATGGTAGCCAGTTCTAAGCAATTACTTTACATTAACAAGAGGCACTGATTCTATGCAATCGGCGAAACTGCAAATTTGATGACAGAAAACTCAGCATTGTTTCTGGCAGGTCTTGAATGGTGAAAGCATTGAATTTTTAAGAGCATGTGAGATGAGGGATTATAAAGCATGTAAAGTATTTTTTGCTAACAGCAGTGGACAAAAAGAGGTTATTAAGCTGGAAATCATTTTAAAGGATACCCTTTTGATGATTTTTTGAATTAATAACATGGAAAACTGATGTTATACTAAAAATATACTAGAGTCAAATTGTGCCAAACTTAGTAGGCACTCTATGTGAGTGGCAGATAGTCGACCAGTCATTATAACGAATGGTCGTCGACTGATTATGGAATTGGACGGTGGACCACGATCATGAGCGAGGCGATCGATCGACAACGTCAACGGGTGACTTACTGATGTCACATAACGGTTATGTGGACGATAAAGTAACTGTCCCGCATCCCGAAGCCAACTGGCGCACTATTGGAATCATTGCCGGCGTGGCGATAACGGGTCGGTTATGTGGGCAACAACCGCTTTGGCGTAAAGGAAAATCGCCCACTTATAAATACCTCGGAAGGTGAGGCCGGGTAAATCATGACAAAAACCTTATAATTCCTACACTCGTTTTCACTTAATTCGGTCACTCTTTCCCTTCAATATCTAACTTTCACTGCTGGGAGGATAAGCGGGGAGAGTTCTCGCCTCCTTTTCGGTGTCAGAGCAATCAAAGGACTTGATTTGTTGAAATGCTTGAACCATCCCCTCAAGGTAATATTTCATTGGCGTAGCTGTGGGAAAGATTTGACATAAAAGCTATGACGAGTTGACAAACTAGAAGTGGAACACAATTACAGACAACTTCTGGTGAAATCGAGATGCAGAGCTCGAGATGACCAACTGCCGCCACTCCCGTACGTTACTCAAACACAATTCAACTCATTGGAAACAAAAATAGAAACTCTTATGGCCTTTTGCACAATCAAACTCAAAACCGCCATGAGCTAGCTCCAAACTCATCGAAAAATCCTGGCAGGTCGCCGCATTTGGTGGAGCATCAAAGCGCACCACTAGGAGTTCAACCAAGCGGGATGGGGCAAAGGTTTTCTCCGCTGGCCGCCATACCACAAATGGGACCAGCAGTCGCACCCTCGGTGATCGTTTATAGAGAGGTAGATCTGCATGAGAGGCGACCCAATGGTAAGTTTGGAAAAGAAGATGGAAGAGGTGATGGCACAAAAGATTGATGATGCCTTGTCGAAAAAAAGAAAAGATTGGCGTGGCGGATAGTTTTAGAAGAAGACCCGTTTGCACCAAAAATCATGGCGGTCCCCCGCCAAAAGTTTTAAGCAACCAATGATAGAAGCATACGATGGAATAATGAGACCCCTTAGATCACTTGCGGACTTTTGTAGACTGATGAAATTTTGTATGCGGCGCCAGACGCGATAATGTCTTGGTCCTTTACGCCAGCGTTGAGGAGAAGAAGCTAGAGGCGGGTGGTAGCCACTCTCGTTCCAGCGGTCTATCAAATCATTTGATGAACTTCCTCGAAGCTTTGTACCATACTTTTAAGTAGCAAAAGGAAGAAAAACCGTCGTGACCTATCTTGAATCTTTGCTTTCGGCGGTTGCCTCCACTTATCACTAGGTGTTAAAATTTCCTACTAGTAGAGGATTGGATGTATAAGAGGAGACCAAAACGCCTCCCAAATGTGCTATGTTGAAAATTTTCAAATCGAAATGCTTGATGATCTTGATGTTAGACTTGAGCCACAAATGGAAAAGCCGATGAGCAGACCATGGAACGCCGAGCATCTTAAAAAATATTACCAATAGAAAAGAAAAACACATGATGAAGTTGGTACTTATCTATGTAAATATGGTTAAGACTTTCACTATTTTCCTTTTATTATTCTAGGGCTCTTGTTGTCTTTCCTCAATATAACGCCGATTGTTAGTCCTCCTAAAGGACATGGTGCTTTCTATTTTCTAGACTTGTTTATGCTCATTTCTTTTTGTAATGTTGTTTGCTTGGACACGTTTGTAGTCCTAAGAAATGTTTAATGAAAAGCCTAGGCGACGGCAGATGATGAGGGTGCTAAGGAAGGGCCAGCCTAGCTGGGACGTCCCGGTGTGCCTACAAAGTCCACCATTCTGGGCAATCTTTTGTGTGAATAAATCATCTTGATCTACGAGCCGTGAAAGAAAAACCAAAAGAAGCTTGGCGGTGAGCAATAAAACCAAAATTTGGTTAAGTTTCTAAATCGCCTTCTGACTAGAGCGGTAACCATAAAGTAGTCTACTATACAAAAGAGTGAGCTTGGCGGTGAACCAGACGGTAACCACAAAGTGGTCTACTATACAAAAGAGTGCCCAAAAAAGAAGCTTGGCGGTTAGCAATAAAACCAAAATTTAGTTAAGTCTCTAAATCACCTTGGCGGTGACAATAAAACCTGATTAAGTAACTATAAAGTAGTCTACTATACAAAAGAGTGCCCAAAAGAAGCTTGGCGGTGAGCAATAAAACTAAAATTTGGTTAAGTCTCTAAATCGCTTCTGACTAGAGCGGAAACCACAAAGTGGTCTACTATACAAAAGAATGCCCAAAAAAAGCTTGGCGGTGAACAATAAAACCAAAATTTGGTTAAGTCTCTAAATCGTCTTACAGCTAGACGGTAACCACAAAGTGGTCTACTATACAAAAAGCGCCCAAAAGTAGCTTGGCGGTGAGTAATAAAACCAAAATTTGGTTAAGTCTCTAAATCGCCTTATAGCTAAACGGTAACCACAAAGTGGTCTACTATACAAAAAGCGCCCAAAAGTAGCTTGGCGATGAGCAATAAAATCAAAATTTGGTTAAGTCTCTAAATCGCCTTACAACTAAGGTAGTGACCACAAGGTGGTCTACAAAAAACGCCCTAAAGGCTTAGTACTAAGCAATAAAACCAAAATTTGGTTAAATTTTCAAATCGCTTCACATAATTTGGATTGCCCAAAATTATACGATAAACTGTTCATCATACTACTTCACACGTCGGTAGTCGATTAATTGAAAAGATAAATTGTTGCTAGAGAAAATGATGATCTAATCGAATAAACACAATCATACAAGAACAAAATAAAGTCGTCCAAGCGCTAGGGGCTGCATCGTAAAACAGGAAAATAAAAAGTGAGAGCTAAGGAAAATTCCAAAGTCAAGTTATTAAAGATAAGTCTAGCCCACATCTCGGACTAGTGAGACAAAATGTTAACCGAAAAACCAAAAGTCTGTCTAAACAAAAAATAAAGATAGCGACATGCAAAATCACTCCAGCTCAGAAGCGTCGCATTTTCATCCATTTAATTTAAGTCAGACAAAGCGACAGACCCAACCGTCACATTGAGCACAATTATCTCCATTGAGCGCATTGAGCTAAAGTGTTACCGTCAACCACCCCAAAGGGAGCGATCGTGGCCGCTCTCTCGGGGAGCATCAATCGTCCCTAAGGAGCGGTCGACCGACTACTCCCAGTGGCAATCGGGCCCGATCCCATGGAAGGCGATCGACCGCTCCTAGATGGGCAGTCGACCAACTGCTCCCAAGTGGCAGTCGACCGCCCCTAGGCAAGGGCGGTTGACTACTCCCATGGGAGCAGTCGACCTCTCTCAAATGGGCAGTCGACCGCCCCCAAGAGAGCGATGGGGTGGATGCTTCCAATAGGGCGGCCGATCATCCCAAATGGACGGTCGACACTTAAGTGAGATCCATTCGATTCAGGCGAAGAATTTCAAGAAGGTGAAGAATGTTCTTGACTATCAAACGAACTTATAACTCTAGGCATTCTCTAAAAAAAAAATCGAGTAATCAAAATTATTCGAAGAGTGGAAAAAAATTTCGCTACCTCTTAATAACAAGAATATTTAAGAGGTAGAGGGGCTAATAATGATATACTAAATATAGACTAGAGTCAAATTGTGCTAGACTTAGTAGGCGCTCTATATGAGTGGCGATCGGTTGATTGCCACTAGGCGTGACGATCGACCAGTCATTATAACGAATGGTAGTCGGTGATTATAGCATCGGACTAGTGGACCACGAGTCGGCGAGAAGGCGATCGATCAACAACATCAGCAGGCGATTCGGCGATGTCACATGACGGTTATGTGGACGATAAAGTAACCACCCCGCGTCCGAAGCCAACTGGCGCACTATTGGAACCATTGCCACATGACGATAACCGTCGATGCGTGGGCAACAAGCGTAGAGCAATACGGAGGAAACCGCTGACGGCGTAAAGAAAAATCGCCCACCTATAAATACCTTAGAAGGTGAGCCAGGTAAATCATGACAAAAAACCTTATAATTGCTACACTCGTTTTTCACTTAATACCGGTCACTCTTTCTCCTTCAACATCTAACTTTCACGCCGGAGGATAAATCGGGAGAAAGTTCTCCTCCTCTTTTTTAGGTATCGAAGCAATCAAAGGACTTGACTGTTGAAACGCTTTGAACCATCCCCCTCAAGGTAATATTTCACAAACCAACAGATTAAGAGGAAACTCGTGAAACAAGAGAACCGATTAAAGCAAGAATCTTGGGTATTTCATCGATTACACTTGTGGGTCGGCCGGTTCTACATGCTAAAGTGAAATCCATAAACAACCACATCAAACATTCAAGAGAGATATTGTCGAGATCTATAATAAATAACCCACCTTCATTCATCCACTCATTATGAGATCTACAATATCCACAGAGAGAGAGATGTGAATCTTATTTCATATCTTCATTTTTGATATAAAAGTTTTAATTTTATTATTGTTTTGTACTGTCAAAGGCTAATGGAGTTAGCAAATTATAAGGTTTACTCGTTTTTCAGTTTTCTTGTTTTGTTTTTTGACATTCAACAATGGCGTCGTGGAAGCATCGCACAAAGAGTATTTAAATTTACAATCAGTGCCTTTTGTTAATGTAAAGCAATTGCATAGAACTGGCTACCATTTTCAACCCATGAAGCACTTGATCAACTGTATATATATCTTCTCTCCTTCTAAGAGCATCTCCAATGCATTCAATGGATTGGGAAAAAACATGTGCCACATCATCAAATAGACAATGTCTATTAAAAACACTTCTCCAATGCACTATGTTGAACATTATGTTAAGCTGACATGGCACTAGAAAAAATAGAAGATGTGAGATACTCCTTCTACATCTAGACGCTCTGTTAGATTGGATAAGTCAGCAATTATTTTAATTTTTAAAATTCTGTTAAGTGGATTAGTTTTATTATTTTTTAATTTAAAAAATAAATGCCACATAATCAACATTATTGGATTGTAGAAGGAACCCATTGGAGAGATATTTTGGACTTCACCGTCTATTTATTACACATAATCTAGAAGTCCGTCTATTTAATTGTCACATTTGCGACAATCCATTGAATGCATTGGAGATGCTCTAGCAGCCGGCCAAGAAATTGTTTTAGTGGTGGGTGGTGGCCGATGAGATTTTGGAGAAGAAGAAGTTTTGGGATGGGGGATTGGTTGGAGAATTAGAAGTGAAGATAGGTTTGTTGTAATTTTTTTTTCTATTCTTTTTGTTTTCATTTAAAAATGATAAATTAGTCATTTTAAGTAAATTTTGACCATTTAACAGTCAAATTAACAATTTTTTTTAACAGAATGACTTTGCTCGCGCGTTTTTTTAAAGGTTAAGGACCGGTGGTTAGAAATGAAAGGTTTGGGATCCCATCATCACAAGATTCAAAGGTTCGGGACCTCTAGTACTATTTACCCATATATATAATTTTCTTTTAGAACAATAAAAAAAATTCTTTAGAATATTAATAAGTATCAAGTTGTGATTTCTTTAGGGGCAACAACATAATATGAATTTTTTTACTTCTTCAGGAGTAATAATATAACATTTATATAAATATTGTTCTGAAACACTGATTATATATTTGTATTTCTCCAAGAGTGATAATAGAGTATTCTTTTGGAATATTGGTATGAAGTAATTAATTTTATTCAATTTTAATCACCACACATATATATCTTATATATAAGATATGGAAGATGGTAAATGAGAGGGAAAAAAAAAGCTGGCGTTAGTGTATTTTTTGAATGTCAATTACCTATTAATTGTATTAGGTAGATTTAGATTTTTTGAGTGTCAATTACCTATTAATTGTATTCGGTAGATTTAGAGAAATTTGAGTAGTCTCAATTCTTCAAAAATGCAAATCTGAAAATATCTATTGTTCTCCAAAAATTCATGATCTCAAAATTTGTTATTGTTCACATAACGATTTATCACGAATGAAACGTTGGATTTGAATAACAATTAGTTGTGAATTTTTTATCCAAATTTCAAAACAATCGGATCATGGAATGATGAGATTAACGCTTGATTATAGCTGCACAGGTTGCCTAAATTCTGTGAATTTTCTGCATTGTTGCTCTCAAATTTTCTCTATATTTTAAGTGATTACATTCGTCTGATAATAAGAAAATAGAGATAGTCAAAGATCAAGTGTGTATTTCATTATATAATGATAGATATGAAAATATATGTTTTCAATAGAGCTTACAATATGTGGATAAAATATACTATTTTAAAGCAACTAGACAACCACATAGATATCTAAATAAGACTAATATATAATAATTTACAAAAAATTATAGGTTATTAAAATATGAATCATGATTGTATTTATTAGAGATAATTGCAAATATAGATATTTAGATAATGGGATCCTTGTTTGGACACTTCCTAAATAAAATTTGATTAAATAATTTTAGAGCTAAAAACCAACATACTCTTAATTTAAGATAATTTGTTTTGTGGTGGTTTAAATTCATTCAAACTTTTAAAATCCTTATACCCACGTCCAAACACATTCTAATAAAGAATTTAATGTACTACTAATGAAATATTTTAAGAACAATAGTATTCTCTTATTTATTATCTCTTGATTAATTCGTCTACCTACCATTAAACACCTTATATATTTATACTTATCTATCCGGTGAGAATCTATGTCCTAATTGAATCTCAAACATATTCTAATTCAAGGGAAGAATTAGAAACATTGTTTATAGTTTTAGATGAGAACTATTTGCATGACTTCTCATTAACTTGAGAATGATTGACAGTTCTTCTTTCTTCATTTTAGCATTGCTGAAGTATGTGTTTGTTTTAAAGGACTCAGATACCTTGGAAGATCTTTAATTTGTAGCAAAAGGATGTACATTTATCCGTGATACTGTTTTAGAGGATTTGTGATACTGTTTTGAAAAATAATAATTAAAGATTGTCATTTTAAGCTAAAGAGACGATTTCAAACGGGTAAAATCCATCATAGATAGTGGCGAAGGGCTGGTCAAGACCAGTCTCGTCGAGACCATTCCGAAAACATATTATAATAAAAATTCTTAGCGCATGTACAAATTCTATGATCATTTCTATTGTAATACTATTTTTTGTGATCTTGTTTTTGCATAATCTGAGATCAAACAACACACATGACTATGATATCATGCTTTTATCTTTGATCATTGTTTAATTAGTCATATGTTTTGTTTGATCGTGATTATGCAAAACAATTATCATAGATTAAAACATGGATTAAAAGCAGATCAATTTATATCAATGCACATTACCTAAACAAAACATTATCATGGATTAAAACTAAGACATTCAAAGCAAGATCACATGTTCAAACCTTGACATAATTAAACAATATCAAAGATCACATAGATTCAAACAAACATCACGGGATAAAAGCGATTATCATGGATTAAAAGCGGTTTCAAAATATACTAATTACCTAAACAAAAGCGATATCATGGATTAAAACAAGATTATCATAGATTAAAACTAAGACATTCAAACAATATCACGAGTTCAAACCTTGCCATAATTAAAGCGATGATCAAAGATCACATTTATTAAAACGATTATCACATGATTAAAGCATTATCATGGATTCAAAGCGGTATCAAATTATACTAATTACCTAAACAAAACAGTATCATAGATTAAAACTAAGACATTCAAACAATATTACAGGTTCAAACCTTGCCATAATTAAACAGTATCAAAGATCACATATATTCAAACAGTATAATGGATTAAAACATGTTTCAAATGATAGTGAAATATTATGACAAAGTTTCAACCTATTAAACCTTGCCATAATTAAACAGTATCATAGATTAAAACTAAGACATTAAAACAATATCATGGATTAAAACTAAGACATTCAAACATTAGATGATGGAACATTCAAGCTCCTATTTACAACAATTCTATGTCCATTTATATTGTGATCTTTTGTTTTCTGTAATCTTTGTTTTGTATGTCTGAGATCAAATAATATACCATGACTAAACATTAGATGATGGAACATTCTCACCAAAAAGCGCCTAAAAGAGTTTTAATACATATAGACTATTAAATTAGTTGAAATTAAATATCGTAATTATTTATTAAATTTATTTGTAAAATACATTCATAACTAGAACGATGTCCATTAGGGATAATTAACTACTTCAGAGATATTTTGTGTTCAAATACTACATACACATGCTCAAGTTTATTTCACACGAAAGTTTTCCTTTTACGCTTTTAATGCTTTTTCTATAATTTTTTTAATACCTAAACTGCCCTTATCTATCAATATTAGCTCTGGGAGGACAGAGTTGATTTATTTTATTTTTTATTTTTTTTAAAAAAGGCTTGAAAAGCATAAACAGATAATCTCTATGCTAGCTCGATATTTGCTGTTGTAAACGGGTATGCTTTCACGTTTAGACTTATATTTATACATTTACTTATTATTCAAAGATTATTTATTTGGCGTTTAGAGAAATTCACTAAAGAGTACGGACTTTTGAAAAAATTATTATAAAAAAGGGTTTACAATCTAAATACTGTTAAATATAAATAAAAATCGTATTAATTACGGGTTTTAACACCCATAATGTACATATTACAGCATGAAACACTCTCCTTCAAATCTCCCATCAAATTCAAAATTTCATTTTTCCAGGTAAATTACTAACATAGTCTACTTTGAAAAGCTGATGCAATTTTATTATGGATTTTAGGTCTTTGAAGTTTTTGTTTGTGTTAGCATATATGAAAATTTGACTTTGGACCAATGGTGGTGAGTTACGTTTTGTGACTGCGGTGGTCACAACTTTGAACATTACAAGTTGTATGTAATTAAAATCAATAAGAGAGATGTACACATGGTGTTTGTGAAAATGTAAATATGAATATGAACTAAGTGTTATCGAATTTAATCTCGCAGGTGAACGAATCGTTAACAAGTAAATTAATAATAAGTAGAGTGTCGAACCCACGAGTATTAGTAATTAATTACTACTTTAATTTCAAGTAATTTTAAAAAACAAACACACAATAAAATGTTGATTTTACTTAATTAAAATTAAACTAAAGACTGCTAGAAGTAAATAATACGAAAGCACAATAGATTTTTAAAAAAATTAAAGTGAGAAAATAGTTAGGACTCCCGATTTCATTAGTTAACCCTACTCATGCGTAATTCATATTTTGGTGTACAAATTGTGTTATCGGTCAACAAATCCAATTTAAAGTATTAACATTCATCTCTCTCGAAATCTAGTTAACCTACCTCTCAATATCAAATTTGCTTCCCTCGATTAATAATTCAATATGAAAGATGTTTAATTTCTTAGGACAACCGCATAAACAAAGTTACAATTTCTCAATTTAACAACTTATTCATGAAAAGCAATATTGAGAGTTCTACATGCAATTTCTCAATTAACATACAACTAATTTTATGAATTTTTAACTCCCGTTATAAAATACTAAAAATAAATCAATATGCTAATTCAACACAATTTATATGAAAATAAATCCAAAATATAGAATTAAACATGAGTTGAAGTCAATAGTTACATCATTTATCCTAATAAATAACCTAGCTGGACAGGTGAAAAATAAAGTACAAATCAAATAATAATTCATGTTTCGGTAGATGAAGAGAAAATATAAGTACAACTCGTAAGTTTGAAAGCATTTAATGATCTTGTGTTGCCTCCGTCTTGAATCTCCTTCTCAAACTTGAATTTTCTCTTTAAAATATTTTTAAAATTGTGTATATTTTTCTTATGAAAAAAATCCAATTTTTTTCTCTAATAATGTGTATTTATAAAGCCAAGAATAAGCCCAAATTGTGCTTCAATCCGTATCTAAAAAGGAGTCCAAAAGAAGTTCAAATTAATAAGGAAACAAACAATCTGTTGGGCCCAGATCCTTGGAAAGCCCATGGAATTGCATAGGCCAATGGCCTGCGATCGCAATGGACTTGGCCCATGCGATCTTCCTCAGTTGCATATTAGTCCCCATTTATTTTCACAATAAGTCCTCAATCTTTACGATATTGCCAAGTTAGCCCTCGAAGTTAAACTTTTATTTCAATTTTGCTCTTATATATTTTCATCTCAGGTCCTTAAACATTTGGATGTTGCATGTTGGTCTCCGTACTTCTACTTTTATATCAATTGAGTCTTATTTCGCCAATTTTGCTATAAACACCACCAAATTCAAGTTTTGACATATAATAATAAAATCAACACATAATTAAATAAAATTACACTCAAATGCACTTATAATGATCTACTTTGACGATCGAAATAAGTGTAAAATCACACTTATTACAAAGATTTTGCATTAAAAAGAGACATACTGTCACTTTTTACTTAAAAAGATTACACATTGTAATTTAACTATTTTTAATATAACATTTTTCTTACGCTTACAATGAACTTATTAAACGTTTTTAGCTGACATTTAGATCTTACTTCTTACTTTTTTTTTTGTAAGGTGTTGCTTTTTATAAAAGTATAGGGGATTTAACCGCTGGATTTCAAATTTCTTTATCTCGGATTTCAAATTTTAGTTTGAAATATTAATGCTGCAAGTTTCATGTTTCTAGATTAGCTCAATTGTTATATTTTGTTTGCAAACTTTAATTTGAACCTAGAATAGGAATATATCAAAAATGTTTTGAATTTTAGGTGAGATTTTTAATTATTAGTTTTTTTTTCTAAATTGATAATTGTTCTACATTATTGAGTGACGTGCATTATATATTGAGGATGACCACATATTGTTGTATCAATTTCTTTGTATCGAATATGAATTAATGTATTGGATTAAAAAGTGACATGCTTTGATACTTTTTAATTAAAAGATCACACATTGTAATTTGATTTTTTCTTAAGTTTATAATAAATTTATAAAACCTTTTAACTCATTTAGATCTTACTCTCTATTTTTGTCTGTGGAACTATTGCTTGAAAACAGTAATGTCTGCTTGTTCATGAAAAAAGTGTTATAATAGTGGATGTATACGATATATATTTATATGAGAAAAGATCTAGACTCCGATTCGGGGTCCAGATCATTTCCAAGATTAGAGCCCCACGCAACCCCTCTCCCTCAACAAAACCAACCTCCCTTCCCCCACACATTGATTTAATCCCATTTATTTAACCCCCCCACCCACCCACCCCACCCACCCCACCCCACCCCACCCCACCCCATTTTCTTCAATCCCCACTTATTTATTTACTAACAAATTTACATCCACATTATTAAATTTATTAAATTAAAATAATTTTTATTATTATTATATTCATTGTATTTGTTTTTAAAAAATATAATATATAATAATATTTATTGAGTTAAATATTATTTATATCTATAATAAATAATATAGTTAATGTTAATTTTATTATTAAGATTACAGTGAGACTAACTAATTAGTTTATATTTGAGTAATAAATTAAATTTTACTTAAAAATTAAAAATAAATAAAGCTTGCATAATAAATTTACTCCAATTAATAATTTAAACACACAAAGAATAAAGTAATATTATATTAGAAATAATAATTTAGTGACGAGGGTTAAAGCGTGCATCATATTCCCGTGGGTCTAGAGAATATGATGCATTGTTACTGCCTGTGATCTAGTATTGTGGGTCCGGAGCATGATACTAATAGTCACTTGAAGAACATATACATTATCACTACTCTCAAATACCATCCATACAAAAATTTATCGAAATAAAATACATCAATTATATATGCAAATAAATAAAAAACATAAAAAAATGTTAATAATGTTACAACTAACTTACAAATTACAAAAAATAAATTTGTACAAATAAATGAAAATAAAAAAATAAATTAATAATTTATTACTAATTTTTGAAAAATATGAGTAAAGTAAACAAAACGATTGTGTTAGCTAATATGGATAAAGTAAACAAAGTGATTGGGTTGGCCAAATTTCAAGAAAAATATGTATTTTGATGAAGAGAGAAAAATATGTTGGGTGGTATATAAATAGGTGGGAAACGAAAAAAAAGAAATTGGTGGGGTGGGGGATTAAATTAAATTTTTTTTTTTTTTTTTTTTGGGGGGAGGGTGGTCGCTTGTATTTTACTGGCGCTTTTTGCGAGAGGGGAGGTGGGTTTGGAACCATTTACCATTTCTTTTGAATGACACGCAACCATTCAGGAAAAAGTTGTGGACCCCGAATCGGGGTCCAGATCTTTTCTCATATTTATATATATTAGTAAAGGAACATTTTCATTTGGCTTTATTAGGACCTAGATTGCCTCGTTGACTGTTTCATGACTTGATCCGTTTTGTGTTCTCATCATGAATACGGGTCGTCCCTACCCCCATCATTCTGCGAAGAAATAACCATTAAACAGGTGATACATAAACAATGTATCATAACTCCAAAATAATTGATGTCCATATTATATTTAAAATAGATGCAATACATCAGTGTGCCCGTATAATATACCTAGGGTGGAGGTTTTTCTCTTGACTTGCGATAACTGTTGATAGCTTTGTCCACTTCATTTAGAACCTCCTCTATATAGAATAGATCATCGGATACTTCAGAATAGCCCTTGCAAAAAGCCAACAAAATAAGCAAAACATTTGTTCGTTTGAATGAGAGCTTCCTGAGTTGAGAGGTTGTCACGAGTAGTAGTAGTAGTAGTAGTCCAGTTCATAACACTAGGTCGTGTATGACTAACCATTAATGTACATATTTGCCCAACTAAGAAAGAGACCACCTCGTACATCCAAATCTGGAATGCTAGAGGGAAGTCGTAGTGGCTTATACAACATGATGCCTTTCTTGTCGTCAACATTGGGATTCTACTTTACCAGTGAAGTCTTCAAGTAGCTGAATGGGGTGTCGAAAAGCTCATTTTCCAACGAAAATTTTTCGATATTAAGGGAAATAGAGTCTCATAGTGACATTAGATACAAGTTTAGATTATGTAGTGGTGAACAAGTAGAATGAAATGAGAAGTAGTATCTCGATTTTGACTACGTCTTCGTCTTTTGTATCAATAGGCAAGTTAAAGAATACTTGTTCCACATCCTTTCTGTATACACCTTTTACATTACTGCTTCACCTCCATAAGCAGCATTTTGTGAATTAATTGATGTTGTAGTCAAGTTTCCTTCATATCAAGAAATTGATCAAAACAAGTGCGCCTGAATAACTCTTTCTGTGCTCCAGGCATCTTCAGATTCAAATTTAAGATGACCTCGTATCTAGAGCAAACCATGAGTCTTCCACCAAACTTGTCAATCCGATTCAGGGGTGTGTATAGTATTCCGATCCTGTAATGTGAAGATTAGAATGTTAGTAATTCAATAAGTTCATATAAAGTCAAAAATAACATGAATCTTAAATCATTGATCTTGGAACTTCATGATTTTTACGTTATGAATAAAACAATTAAGCGTACCTTGATCCATCGATGTTATGAATAAAACAATTAAGCGTACCTTGATCCATCGATGATTGTTGAAGAAATAAAACCTGTAATAGAAAAGAAACCAGAAAAATAAAAATAAAGAAACTATTCTCTCTCTTCACCTCTCTATATTGAACGTATTTGATTTGATGGAATATGTTCACAATTATAGGTAGAGAGATGCAATTTCTATTTGGCCTTAAAACTGCCCACTTTCCATCAAAGTTTGCAGTCAAGAAACTGCCACTTCTCAATTGATCAATCAGGTTTTAGCATCACCTCATTTAATTAATTTAATAATATTAAATGGGCCACATTAATAGGTCGTACATTCTCCCACTTGGTCCATATAATATTGTCTCGTTATGTGATCTATAATATAATGCGCATATCATAAGCTAAAATTTCTCGTACATTGGTCACTTAATATATCATCCTTAAGTAAAGACCAATAAGAGTCATGGCGGTTGTACATCATCATTTCGATATAGTCCCTTCCATGTACTACGATATTAGTCCTTACTTAATATGATATGTAATGAGAAGTTCAATAAATTTATAACAATAATGTCTTCGTAAAGATTATCCCTGTCAACATTCATGTATATATACCAATAATTAAGATAAGAATAATAATTTTGTCAAAAACAATACATAATTGAGCTCAGAGTGTCAAATACATAAACATCATAAATCATATAATGTGAATGATCATTTTCAATAATGCCCATTCTTTTGACATGTTCATTAAATGTCTTTGGTGGTAGTCCTATTGTTAGTGGATCTGCAATCATAAGATTTGTGCTAATATGCTCGATTAACACTCTTTGTTTTTGAACTTATTCTTTAACAGCAAAATACTTCAATTCCATATGTTTAGCACATTTAGAGCACTTGTCATTCTTTGAAAAGAAGACCATTGCGGAATTATCACAATAAATTTTTTTGACTTGGCTATATTGTTGACAATCCCAAGTCACGAAATAAAGTTCCATGACCAATTTCCTTGAACAGTGGCCTCAAAGTATGCCACAAACTTAGCTTCCATAATGGATGCAACAATAGCCGATCGCTTCGCACTTTTTCATGATATTGCCCCTCTAGCTAAGAAGAACAAATAGCCAAATGTAGATTTTTTGGTATCAACACATCCAGCAAAATCTGAATCTGTATATTCAATGACATCCAAATTATCAGATCTCCTATAGGTAAGCATGCGGTCTTTCGTTCCTTGCAAGTATCTCAATACTTTCTTTGTAGCTTTCCAATGATCAAGTCCTGGATTACTTTGATACCACCCAAAGATTCCATTAAATGACAAAGCGATGTCTAGTCTGGTACAAGTCTGAGCATACATTAAGCTTCCAACAACAGATGCATAAGGAATAGCTGTCATTTGTTGACGTTCCAATTCGTTCTTTGGACATTGCATAAGACTAAACTTGTCTCCTTTCTGAATTGGAACAACACTTGCTGAACATTTTTCCATCTTAAATCTCTCTAAGACTTTATTGATATATGCTTTCTGAGACAACCCTAACAATCCTTGTGATCTATTTCGGAATATTTCAATTCCAATCACATAGGATGCCTCTCCCATATCTTTCATTTCAAAGCTCTTAGAGAGGAACTTCTTAGTTTCGTGCAGAAGACCAAGATTATTAGTAGCGAGCAAGATGTCATCAACATACAGAATCAAAAGGATAAACTTACTCCCACTGACCTTTAGATATATACATCGATCAACGATGTTTTCCTTAAATCCAAAGGAAGTAATGGAATCATTGAACTTAAGATACCATTGGCGGGAAGCTTGTTTAAGTCCGTATATTGATTTCTTCAGTTTACACACCATATGTTCCTTTCCTTCAACTGAAAAATCTTCAAGCTGGTCCATATAAACTTCTTCATCTAAATTTTCATTTAGAAAGGCAGTTTTTACATCCATTTGATGTAGCTCTAAATCATGATGAGCTACTAAAGCCATTATAATTCTGAATGAGTCTTTCTTAGAGACGGGCGAAAACGTCTCTTTATAGTCAACACCATCTAACTGAGTAAAACCTTTGGCTACAAGTCTAGCTTTATATCGTTCAATATTACCATTAAAGTCGCGATTGGTCTTAAAGACCCATTTGCACCCAACTCTTTTATACGTTTCAGGTAATTTGACGAGATCCCAGACTTCATTATGTTCCATAGACTTTAGCTCATATTTCATAGCATCTAACCACTTATCAGAATTAGCACTCTCAATGGCCTGTGAAAATGAAACTGGGTCGTTATCAACAATTCTTAAGTCAAATTCAAACTCTTGCAGGTAAACCACATAATCATCATGAATAACAGGTCTACGCTGTCTTTCTGACCTTCTTAATGCTATTTCTTGTGGTTCATTTAGTGCAGGTTCATTAATAACAACTTCATTTTGAGGTTCATTTTGAAGTGTTTGATTATTCATTTGTTGCTCTGGCAAATTGTCATGTCGTTCAACAATTGGAGGAACAACAATATTAGAAGAAGTTAAGGGAAAATGAACTTGAACTCTAACTTCTTGAATTTCCACATTTCGTGGTTCTACACTCCCACTAACTTCACAATTTTCAATGAACCTAGCATTTCCAGTTTCAACAATTTTAGTACTATGATTAGGACAATAAAATCTATACCCATTTGATTTTTCTGGATAACCAATGAAGAAACCACTGAATGTTCTTGAGTCTAATTTCTTTTCATGTGGATTGTAAATTATTGCTTCTGCCTGGCAACCCCAAACATGCAGGTGCCTTAAATTGGGTTTCCTTCTAGTCCATAGTTCAAAGGAGTCTTTGGAACTGCTTTACTAGGAACCCTGTTTAGCAAATACATGGCAGTTTTTAAAGCATACATCCACAAATAGATGGGTAAAGTTGAATTGCATAACATACACCTAACCATTTCCATTAAAGTACGATTACGCCTTTCTGCTACACCATTCTGTTGTGGTATATCTGACATAGTATATTGAGCACATATGCCACGTCTTTCAAGAAATTTAGCAAATGGACCCAGGTGTTGTCCAATTTCATTATACCTTCCTTAATATTCACCACCTCTATCAGATCTAACGATTTTCACCTTTCTGTCTAATTGTCGTTCAACTTCATTGATAAAGATCTCTAAAGCATTTACTGCTTGAGATTTTTCATGCAATAAATAGACATAGCCATAACGTGAAAAGTCGTCAATAAAGGTGAAAAATATCTTTTCTCCACCAAATGATGGAGCATCAAAAGGTCCACATATATCGGTGTGTATAATTTCAAGAAGCTGTGTGCTTCTTGTGGCTCATTTCTTTGTGTTTTTGGTTTGTTTACCTTTAATACAATCCACACACACTCCAAGATCAGTAAAATCCAAGTCAGGAAGGATTTCATTATTTACTAATCTTTCTATCCTTTCTTTGGATATATGACCCAAATGTTTATGCCGCAGATCGTTCATTCAATAAACTACGTTTAGTACCAATATTATGATGCAGGGTTAAAATAGTCTCGACAAAAAGGTTATCAAGCTTTAATTTGTATAAGCCATCACAAAGAACAGTAGAACCGATAAGATGATTATGTTTAAACAAACTCAAACATCCATTTCCACCATCAAAGAAATATCCAGCAGAATCAAGTTTTGACAAGGAAACTAAATTGCGAGAAACAGAAGGTACATAAAGAGTTTGAAACAAATCTAAATGATGTCCAGTATTTAAAATCAAACGATAGGTTCCGATTGCTTCAACTGGAGCTTTGACTCGATTGCCCATGAAAACAAACTTTTCATTTGGATTTATGGTCTGGATTGAAAGGAATCCCCGCATCGTATTGTAAACATGAGTGGTACATCCAGAATCAATCCACCAAGTATTATAAGGAACTTCTGCCAAATTAGATTCGAAACATACATAAGCAATATGCTTACCTTTATTTTCGAACCATGCCTTACGTTTCAGATAGTCTTTCTGATAGTGCCTAAGTTTACGACAGAAATGGCACGTATCTTTCTTTGGTTCCTTCTTGTGGATTTGGGCAGAAGGTTCATTTATTTTCAGTGGTCTTTGCTTGATGCCCTTTCCAAACTTGTTCTTATATTTTTTTCTAACTCCTTGATGACTTACAAGGTGAACGGAATGAGTTCCTTGATTCTTAAGCCTTGTTTCCTCTTGCACAAGCATACTATGCAATTCATTTACATTTCATTTGTCCTTTAAAGTGTTATAGTTCATCTGGAATGGACCATATTCAGGAGGCAAGGAGTTGATGATAAATTGTACCAGAAAGTTCTCATTTACACTCATTCCAAGAGTCTTAAGTCTTGTTTCAATATTACTCATTTCAATAACATGCTCATGCATGGTACGAGAACCATCAAATTTCATGGTGGTTAAAGGACCCATCAGTGTGCCAGCAAGTGATATATCAGCTGTTTGAGAGCGTTCTTTCACAAACTTCATATATTCCTTAGCAATTTCAGTCTTGGGAATAGTAGACTTGATATTCTTTGCTAAAGTAATCCGCATAAACATTAGGCTCAATCTGTTGGATCTTTCCCAAGCCTTATGGAAAGATCTATCATCAGCACTACTCTCATCAGTTAGATCAGTAGGTTTCTCAACATGAAGTGCCAAGTCTAAGTCCAAGACACCTAAGTTGAACTGGACTTGTTCACACCAATCAGAGAAATTTAGTCCATTGAACAGTGGTACAGATGAAGCATGTGAATGCAGAGACGTGGGAATAGATACTATAAAAATATAAATGCTCGAATATTAATTATTTGAGTTTTGACTTAAATACTTAGGTTCAGATTCAGATAATTTAAGTAAATGTATACTCTAGTTCTTCTTTGGGTGATGCTACATTATACAATCATAATAAACATAATGATGCTAATTTTAGTTTCATTTAATTGAAAATTAAGTATACTCTAATCAGACACGTATGTTATCTTTAGATACAAAACACATCTAACTAAGTATATCAATTAACATCGATCATGTTCAAGATTAATAAAATCAACTGACCAACCTTTGGGTGATTCTTAACAATTTTATTATTTTTAAACACTAATATACTCGTAACAACAATAATCATAATGTCATCTCCATTTATAAGCATCAATCTATCACGAGTAATTGGCTATCAAATTATGTAATTTAACATTCATAATACCATAAGATTTGGTCACTTTGATGACTAACAAGTCACATTAATTGAACATTAATATTACATAATCTTAATTTATTTAAATATAAAAATTCATAAGAATAATCTATAAAACTTGATCCATTAAATTTACAGTGAACATTCAGATATAATTTAATAGGATGAATTAAATCAAGCAGATTAATGCTATTCATATTGCAAAACTTTTAAGTACTACAAATGGGTTTCACTGATTTCTATTTAACAAGTTAAGATAGCAATATATAATTAGTGTACAAAACACTAAATGAATTGAACAAAATTTCAGTATATTATTATTTAATGTATGCACGTAAATCAATAAAACAAATTTGAATTATCCAATGTATATAAGTAAATCAATTGAAAGCAGTAATATCCCAGATTAGCTTTTTCCATAATAGATAGATAATTCGATTATATGCACTTGATCCAGATTAGATAGATAATTAATTAATGTAATTTCAGAACACTCTAAGCATATGCTTAAACAGTACTTAATTGCAGCGGAATAATAATTCACATAAACTTATTAATTTGTAAAACAATATACTTAATCAAAAAATCATAAGTTCCTCAACCGGTGCTCTGATACCACATGTTAGTAATTCAATAAGTTCATATAAAGTCAAAAATAACATGAATCTTAAATCATTGATCTTGAAACTTCATGATTTTTACGTTATGAATAAAACAATTAAGCGTATACCTTGATCTATCGATGATTGTTGAAGAAATAAAACTTGTAATAGAAAAGAAACCAGAAAAATAAAAATAAAGAAACTGTTGTCTCTCTTCACCTCTCTATATCGAACGTATTTGATTTGATGGAATATGTTCACAATTATAGGTAGAGAGAGGCAGTTTCTATTTGGCCTTAAAACTGCCTACTTTTCATCAAAGTATGCAGTTAAGAAACTGCCACTTTTCAATTGACCAATCAGGTTTTAGCATCACCTCATTTAATTAATTTAATAATATTAAATGAGCCACATTAATAAGTCTTACATAGAAGTGTGAGAAGTAAATAAACGACATTGTGATATTAAAAGTCAAGAAATATGAATAGAAGTTCATGAAAATTAAAATATAAGCCAAGAAATAGGAGTTCTTGACTTGATGTTTCATTCGACCATGCATGGTCCGCACTTTAGTTTTTATTTATTTGAATCGGTTAACATGTTCTGTACGTGACTTTGGTTGAAAACTACAAGAAAAACCGAAATAGACTTCTCAATTGTTATCCAATGAGAGACATGTATCTCGACTACAAGTCCCTTATTTCGACTATAGTCGAGAACTCATTCTGGTTAATGATTGTAAGGATGTAAACTAGGTGGGGTAGTTTTCTTTGTCTCCGCCCCATTGGAGATTTTTAGGAAGCAGAATAAGGTTTTACATATCCCCATTTACTGTTCGTGTAAAAACTCTTATAATTAGACAAAATACTTTTAAAAAATTATTCAAACATGTCCAAAAGTAACTTCTTAGTCTCAAAAGTCATGCCAAATAAGCCCTGAGAGAAACATTCCTTATAAGCTAGGTTGTCAAAACTGGATCGTTCAACCGAAAAATCGAGAACCAATCCGGTCATATGATAAAACCCGTAGAGATAAAAACTGGTGGAAAAACCTGTCAGTTGAACTAGAAACCTGTGAACTGGTCACGATTTCCCCGATTCGTTCCTAAAAAAAAAAAAAAAAAAAAACTTTTGTACGATGTTCCATCGTTGCACTTTTTTTTTCTGTGAAGGGTTGCAGAAATTGTTTTTCATATTTTCTTCTTCCTTTGGGTCTTTATAGTTGACAGTAACCAATCGCGCAAACCCCAAAAAATTCATATTTCTTGTATTCAATTTTATAACGTTAAACTTTAAATATACACATTATTGTTATAAAATCTTTTGATATATAAAACTTAAATTTTTTGTTATTGATATAATTTTTTATTTTATATTGATAAAAATTAACTTCTGTTATATAATTTTTATAGTATACTACATGTACACACACACACACACACACACACACATATTTAATTAGTAATTACTTTAATTTGTCTTCTTGTTCAATCTGATTCGATTCGAGTTGTACATTTAATATTTAACCTTTTGACTTTTTTTTTGATCCAATGCCTAGGCGTTTTTAAAAACATAGCTTATAACCCCCAATTTGTGTTCAACTTCCTTATTATTTTTGACAAAAACAATAAGATTATAGTGTTTTAGTCCAATTTTTAAATATATTTACAATTATTTTTTTTTGGTTTTCTTTGGGATAATTCTGAAAGAAAATCACACAAGCAAATAGTTTCGAGTCAATTTAATCAATTCAATGTAAAAAGAGTTTCATTTCCTTTAAATAATTAAAAATAAAAAATTATGAAATACACCAGAAATTATTGAAAAAAAAAAAAAAAAAAAAAAAAAAAAGATAACAACGACCCTTTCTCGTGTTCGAGAAAATCCACAAGAAGAGGTTCTCGTCCAGAGTCAAACTTATTGTTCAATACACATATAAAACAACGTAGAAAATTTGTATTACCACATTTACATGTTATATCAATTCATTAAGCACTCGATAATATTAAAAAAATTAAATTAAATTAAAATCTTGATTGTTTTTGTAGAGAGTCATGTGAAACTTATCCATTTGTTTGAAAGTGTTTATAAATATTTATAAGTTAGAATTCACAATTTTTATTCTCACATTTTATAAGATGGACGACTTATAATCTACAACAAGGACTAAATGCTAAAGGAGAATAATAAAACTCACGTTTTGCGCATTGAATTAGATCTACTAGATAATTAATTTAATATAAATTTATAGTAGATACTACTAGATAGATAATATTATGATATTGTTTGATATTGATTTAAAAGAATGTCATCTAGTATATCTTTTCTTATTCGGTGTAAACTTATCTCTACGCTCCACATTATGTCATACGATTGAAGTGCAAATGATATTCTTTTGAAAGAAAAATCTGAAAGTTCAAAAATCTAGATTAATTAAATTAATAATAATTTTAATCTTAATTAAACAAGCAGTGGACAGATTGTGGTTAGAACTAAAGAGTGATAATGATAATAGTTTTGACTCGAACAACAGTGTTCGTTTACCTAATCTTGTTAAGTACGAAATTTAAAGAATTAAATATGAACACAAGATGTAACGTGGTAAACCCCGAATGAAAACATCCACATCCCCCATGCCATGGGTAAAAACAATCTATTAATAATCTTGTTAAAAAATACAATAGTATCATTTTTTGTAATTTTGTAAAATTAACAAAATAACAATAAAAAAAACAGATCAACTCCCTTTGATACTTCTTCTTCTGACTTGTTGATGAAGTGGAATCAAATCCACTGGTCTTGACTTTATCGTCACTTCCCTATTATATTTGACCGCAACCACCACTTGGACTAAGAACCCCCGTTTTTAACTTCACGCCAAGTAGCTTAAACAAGATATGGAATTGTTTGTTGAGCACCAATTAATTTTTGATTTTTCAATGAGTTATAAGAAAACTTTTTTGCTTTGAAGTTGAATCAATGAAGTTTGATGTCTTGTTCTTTTATCAATGAAATCGGCTGTAGAGCTTATAGAACAAGAGCACAAAAAAATATTTTTCAAAGCTTGATTCCTTATTGATTTGTACTTTTACTTATAGTAAAAGAAGCAATTAAAGTAAGAATTATTTCTTACCTAAAAATCTGCAACAAGAATGGTAAGAAAATTAGTAGGAAATAATATATATGAAAATATTTTCTAGATTTTTAGAAGGAAAGCAATTAGGAAACTCAAGATTATCTTTGAATATTTCTTTCTTAAACAAATCCAAAACAATAAAGGAGGATCCTTTAACCTACTAAAAGAGCTGTCAATAATATTCATGTGATCAGAATATTTCATATATTGAAACAGAATAAAAATGTAGTTTTAATGATCTGGAAAAATAATCTGATTATCAACGTAGGCAGTCAGAACTGGCGTTATCCAGAGAGTCATCACGAAAACGTTGATCTGCTCTTTTAACATTAAAAATCAGTTATATTAATTAAGAAAGCCAAGATATAAAATGTGAAAAATATGGCATTTTTCCAACAAAATCAAATAATATTATTCACTTTAATCTATCATAATACTCCCTCCGTCCCACAAAGATAGACCCATTTTTTTTTTCACACAGATTAAGAAAACTCATTTAATGTAATTGAAATTATAAAAATTTCACACAATTTTCCAATTATACCCCTATTTAAGTTATATAGATAGAGAGAGAATTACATTGGGAAAAAGAAAAAAAGTAAATGAAAGTTTAGAGAGAGAGATATTTTGGTTGATAACAATGTAAATTAAATAAGGGTATATTAGGAAAAATAAAAATTTAATATATCCTGTATAAAGTAAGTAGCCTATAATTTGGGACAGATAAATAAGAAAAACGAGTCTATCTTTGTGGGACGGAGGGAGTACTATTTACCTAATACTATCTATTATAATTTTATATTAAATCTCTTATACGATTTAATCTAGTACGCAATGTGGAGCCTTAAGTTGGTGGGCACCTTTTTTTTTTTTTTTTTTTTTTTTTGCCAATCTATTCATTCATGTTACGTTGGGAATATTGTTAATATTCGATATAGAAACCATTTCAACATGAAATATCAATCACCTTCTATGGAATTTAGGATTTGCTTTTACCCATTTCTCCAATCCCGTGATACAAATCGGACTATGGTACAATCCACTCCTAACCTAACAGGACCTACATTATGTAGCGTGCCTAACACACTATTATGGTTCCATTCCAATCAAATAGTGTAGGTCTCAAATAGGCCGATTGGTCCAAAATAAGACGGACCACACATGAAATCGGATTAGACTGGCGTGATCTAGTTTTATACGAACCATTTATTTGCCGAGCCAGCCCAATCCGGATTTTGGCTACCAAACCTCCTCGACATATTTTTTTTTAATTTTTTAATTATTTTTTCACAAAAATTAAAAAAGAGGAAAAAAAAAAAAGAGTTTGTCTTCTTTCTTCCCCATCTCATCTCCCCAAAATGCTCAACCCCACAGTCATCAAAATGCCTTGGTCGCTACAGTGTTTTTATGAAAACCAAATAGATTTGTTGGAAACCAAGAGGGAGAAATCCCCCTGGTTGGTCACAGATTCGATGACCAGTTTTGGGTTGGGGACTTGAACCATTTAGAAAATAAAATCGGGCCAGCCCGGTGTTAGCTCAAGTGGATAATCGTGTTGGGTCAAATAAGACATTTTTGGATTGAATTTTTGTTGGGTCAACCCGACCCAGAATTCGGGTAATTTGGGCTAGCCCGCCATACATTTAGGCATATTTTGCCACCTCTATCAAATAGTAACTTTTAGTGGAAATTACACCAACTGCTAGGGGTGGAAAAAAAGCTCGTCGGCTCGTGGACTTGCCGGCTTAGCCCATAAAAACTCGGTCCATGTTGGATTTGGGCTCGTCTAGAAATGAGCATGAGCAAGGGTTGAGCTGAAAAAAAAGGGCTCGACCAAAAACGAGCTGGCTCGTGGGCTGGACCAACGAGCCAGCTCGTAAGGCTCGTGGGAACGAGCCCATGAGCCCGACTCTTTATGGACTCATGGGCACAAGCACACGTGCCGGCTCTTGGGCTCGTGCAACAGTCACATTATCGTGACTCTTGGATCAATATCCAACGGTCACGATAATGTGACCGTTGGCCAGCTTTTATTTATTTATTTATTTTAAATTCTATTATTTTCCTATAAATACCTACATTCTAAACTCATTTTTTTTTTCACACTTCAATCTCTCATTCTATTATATACTCAATCTATTAACAATTTTCAAATTTCATTCTCTCAATATTAGTGTTATAACTAGTATCTAATATCTCATCATCTACATATTACTCTATAATTTTAAGTTTTAATTTTCTAATTCTTCTACTAATTCTCTATATTTGTATTTTCTACTACATCTTCATCTTCTACTATATTATTCTAAATGGCCTATAATCGAAGTGATGATGATTTCAGTGGTCTTAATGACATTCTAATTCCAAACGATATTATTGATCAATTTGAAGGTAGTACTGATCCAATTGATTTGGAAGACGTTCAAGAAGATGCTTATACATAAACAACTAGCAATTCTAGCACTAAATGAAAAGCCACTAAATAAAAGGCTAAGTGATGTCAGTATTTTGAGTTGATGTCAACTAGTAAACTAGTGGACGGAGTCTCTGAGTACAAATCACATTGTAAACACTGTCAAAAAAGTTAGCCTGGCAAAAGGGGATATGCACGACCCATCTAAACAGACACTACAAAAAGTTTCAATTCAAATATTGAGGTTTAGAAACAAATCAGACACAACTCTAGTTTGGACCTCCGGGAGCCGGGTCCAGTAGTTCCAATATCAACAATTGGATATATTCACTAGATATCATGCACCGCGAAAGACTGTCGGAATTGGTGGCAAATGCCAAGTTTCCACTGTGCTTGGTGGAAAATCCCCATTTCACGAATTTCATCCAAAAATATCTCCAACCAAGGTACGTTAATGTTTCTAGAATACTCTTCGTAAATACACTATTGTTAGATATAATAAAAGGAAATAAGCTATTATAAATGATATTAATAATTATAACGGTGTTTTATCTTTTACGTCAGATTTATGGACAAGTAATAACTAAAAAGAATACATGATTGCAACTGCAAACTACATTGATAGTAATTGAAAAAGTAATAGCGTTTAGACAAATAGACTATCCTCATAATAGAAATAATATTTTTTTCATATTTTTTTAGGTGTGTTACGTGAATTTAATTATGATTCTAAGGCTTATAGTTTTACATTTGATAATGCAGGTCCAACAATATAATAATTAAGAAATTAATTCAACATTGTAGTCCAAAATTTGATGGTATTTTATTCCACATTCGTTGTGTATATCATGTGTTTAATTTAATTGTGTAAGATTGATTAAAATTTATACAAGACTAATTAGAAAAAATTAGATATACTATTAATTATATTACGGTATCACCAGTAAGAAAACAAGTTTTTGCTGCTCTATGTGTTGAAAATGATCTGTAATTAAAATATTTTTGTACTGATATTGGCCATAGATGGAATTCAATATATCTCACACTTGAATCTTGTGAAGATTACGAATATCACATTATTATATATTATAATGGCCGACACTCACACGGCTCACAATATGATTTGGAAACATATGACTGAGAAATATGTGTTCATGTTGAAATTTTTTTGAAAGTTTTTTACGACGCAGCAATTGCATGTTCTGGTATATATTACCCATTACTCTACTTGTTTTAAATCATTTTTCTTATATTACTAACAATTTTACTAAGTATAAGAATTTTGATATTTTTTCAAATATTATACATGTCATGGAAGTTAAATTTAGAAAATATTGGGAACAATTGTCTATGTTATTTTTATTAACATGTATTATGGATCCTATACTTAATTTAGAGGGTACGAAAGTAATAATAATGGCAATTTCACAAAAATTAACTTACGAAAATCCAGTAACGTGCGGTAATTTAAAATAAACTTTATGTCAAATATGTGATGTCTATGCTGAAAAGGTCGGTACGAACATTGTAGGACTCCCTGTTCCGACATGTACTTTGTCATCAACTGATGACATTGACTTATGGTGTTACGTGAGTACACATAGGAGTGGTCAAGTTCAACTCTCAGTTGGTTCTTCTTCTGTTTCTTTCCTTCTTCCTTTTTCCTTGTAGTGCTACACCTGTAGAGTTAGTTAAGTATTTCGCGCATGATATGCTTAGTATTTTAGATGACGAAGAGAGAATTTTTTTTGATATACTACAATAGTGGAGACAACATCAATGTCAATACCCAATTCTTTAAAAAATTGCAAGTGATCTACTAATACCTCCGGTCTCAACTGTAGCATCGGATACTGTTTTTAGTATAGGTGGCAGGATTATGTCTGATTTCAGGTTAAGACTCAAAGCTGACATTTTGGAAAGTTTACTGTGTTTAAAAGATTGAGATGACGCCGAACTTCGAATCCAAGACAAAGTAGAAAAATTGCTATCCGAAGAACTTGAAGATTTGAATATGGATTATTTGGATTTGTAATAAGTATTATTTTGCATTAGTATTTACTATTTTTTGTCTTATTTTAATAAAAAATTGTATACGTAACATTCTATTCGTTTACAATTTTAACTCCGTCTACTTTTAAAGTAGTTGGTCCCAAGCCCAGAAAAAGGATGAGGGTTTTCAACCTTGAATTTTTAACATAAAGCATTTCTGATATTTTTTTTCTTTTTTATTTCAATTTTTTTTAAAAAATAGGACCGAGCCGAGCTCGTGGGTAGCTCAGCTCGGCTTGTTCGACCCACGAGCTCGTGGGTTGAACCGAGCAGGTGTTTTGGGGACGAGCCGAGCTCGTCTTCAATGGACCGTGCCGACTCGGCACATTGCCATACATACCCACTACTTACCATTATAATAATATTTCTACTTTTACAAACTTAACCTTTTTTTTTATTTTAAAAATACTATTTTTATATAATTATATTAATAAATAAAATAATAGTTTAAAATCAAAACAAAATATAATTTATACACAATTGTTTCTATAACTGTCCTTGGAATTCGCACAGAAAAGAAAACCTACTCCTAAATCAGGCGAAAATTTGTTATTTTCAAACACACCAAAATCTCCTATTTTTTAAATTTTAATTTTCTTGATTAAATTGTTACTCGAAAATACAGATTATGTTACATAATTTGTTATTTTGTAACATTGATTGCTAAAGATGTTACAACTTGTTATTGGTTAATTGCGTGTAACACGTATTGTTGATACACTATTTTTGTAACACTGATGTTAATATGATGTTTTGATTGAGCACTCTATTTTTGATATTTAAATGTTATTGATTGAATTGTTACACGGGAATATAGATTATGTTAGACAATTTGTTATTATGTAATACATGTTACACAATTGATTATTATGTAACACTGACTGCGAAAGATGTTATAGCTTGTTATTGGTTAATTGATATTTAATATGATGTTTGTAACATTGATGTTTAATATGATGTTTTGATTTTTAATACAATTATGTTACCCCCTCCCCCCAATTGATATTTTGTATCACTGATTGATACAGATGGTACAATTGAATATATTATGAGTTTTTTTGTGTGAAAATTGGTATTGTGTGTTACATCTCAATTTGTAGCACATATTATTACAAATGTTAAAATTGAAGGGATTATGAGTTTTGTTTGTGGTTACAACTATATCTGATACAAATGATATATATTTGACAGTTATAACAATAAAAAATTCTGCAATATATGTTGACCTTCAAAAATAGCTGCCAATAGGAACTCCATGTCTCATCTACTTACGTGTATTTTACCAACACACTTGGACGGCCACATAGGCCTGTGAATCACTGTGGTACACTTGGAGTGTAAGAATGAAAGATATTTGGGTATGGAAGATACACGTTATAGCCAAGGAAGTGGCTTGAGGACCTTTAATCACAGATTTCCTAAATGGCTTGAAGAATACTTAAGTTAATAAATGTAGAGAACTTTGGTTTAGTATATTTTCTCTAACCAGATTTTCCTCATCTTCTTGTAGATATGACTTGGTATTTATAGGCCAAAGCCAATGGGCCAGGCCCCTTTTGATATGCGACAAGTGGCTAATCTTAAGGATTCTCGTATCACATCTTATGTGTCATGTTAGTGGTTTAATGAAGAAGTCTCTTTCAGCCACATGCTAGGAGGCTATACAAGCCGCATTGGCAGACTATCTCATCAGTCTTTTCATGTCTGACTCACAGAGTGTTGGGAGATGCTTTCTCAACACACAATCAAACCTCCTCGGCATAAAGGGTCAGCCTCTTCTTCTTAACATCCTCTTTCCAATCTCCTCGGAATAGAATGGGATAGCCTACTAGATAAGTTTGACTTTGACCACATCACGTGGAACTGAAGGATTCGGTTACTATAACAATAAAAGATTATATAATATAATATAAGTATTTCCATCAAATCCGATTTTTAATGATTCAGTTACTAAATTTAATATATAGTATAATAAATTAAAATAATAATTTTTATAAGAATGAGTTTTTGTAGTTCTTTTCAAAAAGTGACTTATTTATGAAAAAATCCATAATTTCTAATGAATTCATTAAGGGACATTTTTGACTATTAACCATAAAATATAAAATAATTTAGAAAATACTATTTAACTTTTTTTATTTCTAGAAATACTGTTTTTATTTTTGTAACACTTGTTGTAATAGTTATTACATTTGTTATATTTCTTATAAAAAATATTTGTTACATTTGTTACTTGTTATTTTTGGAGTTTAAAATACTAAAAAATAATTGTAGAATTTTAATAATAAATCAAGTATGTAGCAAAATGTTCCATGCATTGGGATGGTATGCAAAACCTGCAGCATCCCGGAGATGAGAAAAGAAAATAATTTCATTTATTGTTAACATTCTCAAGAATTTTGAACATCCTGTTTATTTAAATAACAATAGATGTCAATATAACATGAAATTAGTCTATGAGCTACAATGTACGTATAGGTGTAAATCGAAAACTATGCTCTACAATTGCTATGAACATCATCACAATTTCCTATTCACAACCAAGAAAGAATTAAGAAAACTCAAAAGTGCATTGCCTTGTCGATGTTCCTTCTCAAATATCGATAATTGGAGGATTTAAATGGTCAGATTTTCTTGAATGGCAAGGAAGGATCCGACTATGTTACCTCCAACATCAGGAAAAGTTTCATATCCCGGGAGGGGCCTCACCTTGCCATACCTATCAACTTCAACTGGGTACTTTAGGAGGTGTCCCCTCATTTCTGATATCTCATCGGATGCAAATTGCTTCCAGTTCGCCTCGCCCATTTGTCTAACTCGTCGGACGCATTCTAGAGAATCCGGCCGAGTAAAGCAGTCATCTAAAACTCCAAGATGCTCGGCCCATAGGGACATTCTATATCCATAAATCTACAAAAATGCATACCAAGATACAGTCAGGGGTCAGATGGCAGAATTTAGTTTTGATCTTTATGTTGCGGATGTTTAAGCAGCAGCATTTTCGAATGTTGCTCACAGATTACCTGTCCATATGGACTAGATTGTTTTCTAGCCCACGTGTGATGGGGTTGATAGGCTCCCATAGCAATCTCGGTGTCTCTAGTACCCTCCATCGATCTTTGATTGATATTTGCAGACCCCAAAATAACATACTCATCGTCCACGATCATCCCTTTTGAATGAACATAAATCATGAATCTTCGGTTTTTCTGACCGAGTCCCTGAAACAAAAACATTGAAGGAAACTCGTGTACATTCGCAAAGACATATCGAGGACTAGGCAACCATACAAGGTTGAAATAAACCCAAAGTTCTAAAATTTGCAAACTGACAACTCAAAATAAAACTTAATCAGACGAACCTCTTACAAGCACCCCATGTCTCATGATCAATGGTTTACAGCGTTTAATAACAATCGAAGATTAAGTCATTAAGCACAACTTTTGAGCAAAAGCCCTATGATGGTTGTTTAATCACTTCATCCAAAATCTTAAGCTATTACAGAGGGGACATGTTTACTTGTATAAATTTATGTGTGTTTGATTTTGATTAAAATTAGTTTTTTTTGTAAAAGTTGATAAAATGTATAGTTGAAAAGTTGTAAAAAGTTGTAGGTTAAATAAAATGTGTGGTTAAAATTAATTGTTGACTTTGGCTCCAGTTTTTTAGCAAAATTTTAATTGAAATCAAACAAGCCCTTAGTCTTCTACACGCCGCCGGATTCAATTTTTAACAGAGTCAAACGTACACAATTTTCATAAATGAGTAGTAGATAAATGAGACTCTCATATAGACCTCCGCTTGCTCTAATATCATGTTAAACTGTCTCATTTAAAAGCTTAAGCTGCCAGATAAGGCACACATTTATTTATTTAAATTTAGCCTTGAACAAGGGTATTTAATAATGACTATTGCCAACAAAAAATTATATTAAAGGGAGATCGAACGAGTACTTGAGGAGTGTTAGCTGCACTTTGACGCTCAGAGGGATAACCTGCATCGAGAGCCTCACGATTTCCAAGACAGTAGAAGTTCAAGTAATCTTGTGGTGAGTATGCATCCTCGAGTCCAACCTCCATCAGAGCCTTGTAGATAGTCTCATACATCATTTGCATTGTTTTGTGCTGGAATAACAGTTACATGTCGAAAGCCCACATCAATGAAACATAATACGAAGAAATTTAAGAGCACTACACTGGTTAACAGATAGCTAATTATTTATAAACATATAATAATGAATTCACTCCGAATATGAAAATTGCAACCACTCCAACAGAAGCCTTTATCTTCTGTTTCCCGGCATTTGCTAGTACGTACTAAAAGTAAAAGGACAGTCTAAGTGAAAACTTGGGAATGCAAACCTGCCAAAACAAAATCCTTTGAGTTGCAGCACCTGTTGGATTACCCTCTGGCCACATTGGAATGACAATATATGCAGCAAACCTCTCATGCGCTCTTATTTTGTTGGCAATCTTGAGGGCGATTTCTATCGGAATCAAATTATTTGCACCTGCAGAATAGAAATATGCTTCTAAATTTGCACATCTGAAGAAATCTCGTGACTAACGACAACATAAAGCACCATGTGTAAGTGGGTAGTCAATTTATTGACCAAAACAAATAAAATATGAGAAGGGGGCAAGATATAAACTTCTTTTGTGTATAATGAAATATAAGACGAAATCATTGAAAAATTGTTTGTCCTCTTTTGCACTTGGCTCCTACTATTAAATCTTTTTGTGGGCATGCCACATACAATAAACTGAAGGATAATTTACTGCAGAGAAACTAAATGACACTTGTTTAATTATATTAAGATTCTTAACAAACAAAACCACAATTTACAAAGTTGACATACAAATAAATCAAGTGAAAGCTGGCCATAACTGTGTATTTGGACGTGCAAAATTTAAATTCTGCACTGGATCATCCGCCGAGGGAAAAATAAAAATAATCAAAAGCAGAATGAAGCAAGAAGTTTTTTACCCTTGTCTCAGGTACTAAAAATGTATTCTAAAGCTCTTTAGTTCTCCCATGCACTGGGGAGTATACAGAGCAAGATTCCTATGATGATAAATCACAAAAAAGTTATAGCTTATCTTAGTGAAACTGTGGCAATCTCAACACAGCATATCTACTGAAAATGGCAAAAGTGTAATTTCAGAAATTAAAAATATTCAAATTGTGCATCAATTTATTCTCTGTGACATGCGTCTTGAGCTGTTTGCGCAAGTCTTCATATGCCATGTAATGCATGACAAGTAAAATTGCAAACAGTAAAATTCACTTTCGATGACATGCTGATGGAGGGTGGGGTGGGGGCCACAGGACTCAATCTTCATAACCACGTGACCTTAAGTCGAAAAGCAGATTCATGTAGGCAGGCCAGAAAATTGTAGCCATTTATACTTCGATAGAAAAATGTCTGACAAGATAAATAACCCAAGGCCTAAATGGAATTATAATACAATATGCAAAAACGAACAGTTCCTTACCAACATCCTTATATGAATTCCAGTTGTATGAGGATCCGATGAAGTACTGATTTTCAATATAAATAAAATGTTGAGCAGCACGAATGGCCTCTACATATGCTGTGTGTATGCTCATATCTATAAGTACGTTCTTCCCACATACCAGGTTCTGTTACAAAAACACGATTTAATGCTTATGGAAAAAAATTGTAAACCAAAATGTTTTTTACCAAATAAAGGAAATTTATTATAGTTCACCCTCATTGTAGCTTCTTTAGGATCCTTTGGGAAGCGTATGACGGAGTTTGAATCAATTGAACGAAACACCTGGATAAGATGAATAGCAAAATAATGACTGGCAAACAATCGCATAAATCTAGTGAAACCTTGCAATTTAAACAGCTCATTGATGTTGGTTCACCTGAACATGCCAACTTTGAGGATCATCATCACTAACACAAGGAGCATCAGATAGCCCCAATACATCCGGTATCCTTTCCAGTTGGAGCAAAGCATCATCATATGACATCTTCAATTTTTTTATTCCTTGGGGCTTTGCAGCTTTCATCCACCGCTCCTCAAAATTGGTCAGAACGTCATATGCTGCTGGACCATCAATTCTACAGTGCAAGTCATGCCACGGTTCTCTTGGACCACCAGTAACATTACCCTGTTCAGGGAGTAATATGAATCGACATATAAGCAAAGGTATAGTTATAGTTCACCGTTGTAAACAATTCTTCATAACAACATTTTAGAATGTTCGCATCCATGGCGGGTACTGCCTCTTCATTTTCTTATAAACAGGGAATTATGGTTTGATTAAATTGTGTTTTCTGTTCACTTTTCAGAGCATCCACAATCATATAATGGGCAAACCGAAGTACTAAAACTTGACATATCACTTAATGAGCTTAAAAACAAACATCAAATTTGCAAGGGCATGGCTTTGGCTGATTATGTTACCTTTTTCATTCATTTTGAAATTCTTGTAACTTCTTCCTTCGCCCCAAATAGGGAATGGGAACAGTTTTTAGATTGCTAGAACTTCTAAAGGAAGACAATAGAGCTGGACAGAGAAATTGAACCCCTCCCATTGGCAAAGAAAAGGAAAGACAAAAAACTATAAACAAATGGTTAATCGAGTAAAGTTCAAGCTCAAGTCACTCTTGAATCCTGGATTTCTCATGAGCCATTGAACCCTGAGCTTTGGGGGTGGGGGTGGGGGCATATTCTCTCTATTGTATTTGTACATTAGGTCATGGGAGAAGGTAAATGAAGCCGATCATTTTGGCATGCTCAAGAAATTAAAACTTTGGTATTTTACCACGTGAATCCGTCTCAGACAAGCTCGGATTGCTTTAAATTGATTGATAATATATGCAATGTAAATTAAATATTGTATGGTGCACCAACATTTCAACATGTAAAGCAGCAAAAATTATTTAAGGTAAAAGAATTACTGTATAAGTGGGGTTATGATAGTCATCAACATGCCAAGTTTGCAGTGTCCTAAATATATGATGCTGAGGAGTGTCATATCGCCCGTTACACAAGTCCAGTCCTCCAAGAAATGCAATGATTCTTCTTCGATTATTTCCAGCATCAGCATCCACTATCACAGTCTTCTGATGATGAGTGTAAATTACTCCAACTTCCTAATCATGAATGTGAAACTTCATTATTAAATTCAGAATTTGATGTAGGTTACTCAAATATAAAATGATCAGAATGATAGTGTAAAAGCAAACTTCCGCTGCAGTTCGAAAGTTAGAAAAGCTTTTAGCCTAGGTTCTATTCACAAGAGAATTGTACATTGACATTGTGGTATGCAGTACTTTTTCAATGTAATTTGTTACTTAATGCACAATTCAAAGGGCACGTTGAAAGCATCTTATGGTAATGCCAGAAAATAAAAAATTAATCAAAAAAGCAAAATACATAGCATAATCAATTCTAAGTGAGTTTTGGAAAAAACAAATCAGAGAATGATTATAGATTGGAATATTTCTCTCTTTGCAAAATCATATAGTGAAGTGAATGCTTCACCTGTTCACCACCATCTTCAAACTATGGAGATCTTAGTGGCGGAAATTTAAGGATGTTGAGGAAAAGTAAATAAAATTGCAATATATTTAAAAACAAGCTCATTTGAACTGCTAGCATAACAATTACAAGGTGAAAATCAAAAACCTTGACAATGAAATACTAAAGCAGGCATAGTAAGAAACGTCGATAAACTCAAACTTACATAGAACCATATAACAGGAAAAAAAGCTTTTAAATGAGGAGTTAATTAAAAATTACTTCAGGAATAACTGTAAAATCAGATAAGCACATATTTTTTTATTGATTCTTCATTCCAGACTAGCAGTAGAAGTTTCCCTCCACAAAAATAAACCTTTGGGGTTGACGGCTTCATGCAGACGAGTGCATAATCCATTTTCCCCTTTGCCACAACATTATAGGGGCAAACTAACAACTGCTTCTTGAAATAGAATATTCGTTTACAAGTCCATCTAAAAACCTAGTAGTAGCATCCTTTGTCCACGATAGATGAACTTCCAACAAGGAAAGCTCAATCCCATCATGGATGAGCTTCCAAAAAGAGTTTAGACGAGCTTCCAACAAGAAAAACTCAATCCCATCTCCAACTAAGATTACACAATCAATAATTTTTTTTGAACACCTCCACCCTTTCTCTTAGTTAAATCCCTTCTGGAAGGAAGTAGTTTTCTTCGTCGGTTAAATGTTGCACACGATGAATTGGTTATTCATTACTACAAGATGCTGTCAGGTAAGGCCGAGGGAGGTTTCATCCCAGTGAGATCACGTCAAATAGTAATATTCAATAGTACGTCAATTATTGAAGGGAGACACAGAAATCATCATCCATTAGCAGCAGTGCAATATAAAGAAGAATTAATTACGACTTGAGACACAATAAGAAAGAACCTGTCCTATGATTTTTCAAGAATCCAGAATTTCATAGTATAGGCAAAAAAGTATTAACTTTTTAAGCTTGTGTTGATATAGATGACTTGAGAAATAAATAAAAAAAACTAAGAAAAAGAAGGAAAATATTATTTATGTCTGACATACCCTCTGCTTCACCCAACTGTGACGCTTCCCGGCCACTCGAGGACAAAGCAGCACTTGCACAGAAGAGTGTTTAAAGAAACGGCGAGTTTCTTCATCATGAGTTTGCATGACTCCATCCTGAATAGGTCAAGTTTGTGAAACAAAAATAGTAGAACATTAAAAATAAGAATATCATGTTGAAAATTTCGAAAGGAAAATAGTTAATCAAGAAAAAACAGTCTCAATTGCATAATAACATAAATCTGAGGTCTCTAGACACATTCAAGGAAATAAGCCCATAAAGCTACATAAACAAACCATACATTTAAAGCATGGCCCAAAATAAGCAACAAGAAGATCTATGAACAGAAGCATAACCTCATAGTTCTACAAAAATAGAGGGAAACTAATAGCTTTGAAAGCTCTCTCTGTCTAAATAAATTAATCACCTTGGGAGATCTTAATATGATTTCGATTTTTTAATTATAGTTTAAATTCTATTGTAGACAAATCTAAACTTGCCTTCTAGACCATTTGACTGTAAAAGAAATATGGCTTCAAAGCGTTCTCTTTACTTACACAAATAATATTTAACAGTATCACAAATTTATGATTGTATTTTACATCCAAAGGTGGAGAGTGAAGAAGGCACCATGTACATAGTCTAGCAGTGATATTTCAAGAGTATGGGCAAAAGTTCGGTCAGTCAAACATTGTACATAGGATTCTAGTGAGTTGTGACAGCAAAACACAACCTCCATTACTTGGAGCAATGTTGACAAACATTGACAAACAGATACATTATCCAATCACAGTCTTAAATAATATTAGAGTATGCCAATCGGAATGCAGAAAATCCACTTATTAGGTGCAAGATAAGCACTTACGGTTTTGTAGCCCAGTATGCTTCCTGACGTAGGGTCATCCCATACAAGCAGCAGAACTCTCACTCCTTCCTGTGACTTCGATCTCAGAAGCTCCCCCAGAGTGCCACTTGACACAGAATTATCATCCCTAACCAGTCTAACTTTATGCCAGACTGACCACCCAGTAATATAAATCAAACGGCGGGCCTGACGTATAGCATCAAAGATGTCATGCCAGCATTTTCCATGCACATATTGCATCCCATTCTCAAGTTTTAGAATTGGGAGACATCCATCAGGAACATGAGCATCTTGATAAAGAGTAACCTTTCCACCTCTCCTAAGCGGGAAGTATGTCCCAGGAACTCCACGATAATCAGGACCAGCTCCAATTCCATGATGATAGATGCTTAAATGCTCTATTGGGGTGTACTTAATAGAGATATATAAAACAGCTCCAGCCTTGCAGGGCTTCCCACTTGTGTTAAGGATTGGAAAGAACCCCTCAATTTTTTCTCCACCATATAAATGCTCCACTGGAACTGTCACTATCCCTATAAGCTGTGATCCCACAACATCATTATCCTTCACTACAAAGTGCACTTCGGCAGCATAATGAGCAACTGGAAGATTAAAATGTTGCGTCCAAACAGGATTCTCATCATTGCTTATCACATAAGTCCTTCCAATTGTAGCACCTGTTACTGTGATGGAGACATAGGGATCACTCGTAATCTTACGGTTGTTGAACATGTCCCCTATAGTTTTGTGGAACATATCCATGTTAGGAAGATTTCTCGCTTCATATACCCAAATATCCAAATTCCCATGCAAGAGCAAAACTTTCAAAGACACTTTAGGAGATGGAGTTGTCATAAGCTGCATATTCTGAGCATGTGATGTCTCAGCATGACTGGTCGAATGCGATGAGGCAGGAACAGAAGGTTGCTCCATCTGACCTGTAGAAGATGTCTCCCAGCGAGAAAAGGAGGAATTCGGATGTCCATATATAGTCCCCATACCATTATACTTAGTAGTCATTGGCAAGGGTCCAGAGTGATATTTTGGAGGGGAACTAGGCAATGAGGCTGAGGGGGCGGGAGGGGAGGCAGGAGCAGATGGCTTAATGTGACTATCAGACAAATGAACATTTTCCATGAGATCATCGATAGATGGATAAATTGGAGGGCGATTCGTAGAGCCATCATTAATGTGATCATAATTCCCCGTAGGACCACTCATGGACGATGAACTATCTTGGTAATGGTAGTGACTAGAGTACTCACCACTCACTCTAGGCGGCACATTGGGTTGATTATCTGGAGGCTGCAATGGTCCGGAGTTCTGATGTTGGAGATAGTGGGACGAACCATAATGGAAACTACCATACGATTGAAGGGTCGACTGAGGAGGGTTTGATGGTGGAGGAGGTGGATATCCATGAAACTGGTGACTGATGGGGGTAGAATGTGAAGCTGGGTGGTAACTATACTCTAAAGGTCCAGTGGTAGGAGGAGGTGCGGATGGTGGGGGAGGACCTGGATACGGATAATTCAAAGGACCGGAACCGGAAGTGTTGTAAAAGGGCGGGGGCAGATAATGAGAATACTGTGGATAAGGGTACGGGACAGAGCCTGGAGGAGGTGGACCGGGGTATGTACCAGAATTGGGACCCGGGTTTGGTTGATTTGGAGGTGGTGGTGGAACATGGGGATAGCCATAGGGGCTGTATTGATACGAAGGCGGAGAATGGTAATTGTTGTTATCCATTAACACATACAAATCTTCTTAACGTCTGATTCTTCTCTTCATGGATAAAGATTACAATTGAATCACACAAATCTCACAAGATTGTAAAAAATATCAAAATGGGCTCTGCATTAGATCCAAGAAAGATCTATACTCAACTGCATCAAAATAATAATGAACAAACAATTCAGATACTGGCAAAGACAATTAAAAAAAAATGAAGCAATTTCGAAGGGGATTCTCATTAAAAAGATGAAAAATATTTACAGATTATGCAAAAAATATAAAATGTGGTCTTGCCAATTCTTTCAATTATTCAATAATATGCTTCATATAATTCTTTTTTGGCTCAGATTCTGATAAATTTGATCAAGAAAATGAGAGAGAGGGAATTAAAGATTGTACCTTTAAATGGGTTTTCCACCATAAACAATCATAGAATGTATAGACCGAAAGAGGAAAAAGAAAATTTTGAATACAAGTGAATTTTGTGACGCGTTACGTACCCAATTTTTCTTGTAGAAATTTCTTTGGAAAAGACAACCAAATACCGGTCGCTACAGGTTTCAGAATGTTCTTTGCTTCGAGATCCGTACGTGGGACAAGATCACACGATTACCAGCTGACTGCTATTTCCATATGACGTGGTAAAGGAAAACTTGGGTAGCTGACTGGTATTTTCATCATGATGACGTGGTAAAGGAAAACTTGAGTTATACTCCTTATACGCTCCCACTTACACCTACTTGACTAAATATTCTACTCCAAAAGTAAAAGTGTAAGTGAAAGTGTAAATGAGAATGTAGGCAGAAACCGCGGGGTGGGAGGCAGCCTTGGGCTCAAGTTCAGGTGCCCAAAATTTTGGCCCAATATGTTGTAAAAAAAGAAGAAGAAATAAAATCCAAATTTCACCAAACATATAAAAAGAATTATTTTACTCTCAATTGTGCATCCAAATTTAATTAAACAAACAATTATTTGCATTTCATGTAAGTATTAGAAAGTTCAAAATTGAAATTCAAACTTAAGAAAATTTCAAAATTCGAACGTGGATTTGAATTTTTTAATTTGTTACACCTTCTACTATTTAGTGTTGAAATATCATTTTATTTTCTAAGTTGGTTGTAATAATTTCGTTGTGTATGACTTACTAATATGTCGTTTCATTAAATATAGGATTACAATATAATTGTATATAACACTACTAAAGAGTTTTAATATTTTGTGCATCGACTACATAACTTAGTTTTAAATAAAATAGAAATAGAATATATTATAAAACAATTTTTTTGTACCGGCTATATAACAATTTTTGTTGAGAAAGACCTTGTTAATAAAATAAATATATATTCTATTATAGAAGAATTTGTAATTGTAAAAGATCGTCGGGAACAACTATCTTTAGCTAATTTAGATCTTGAATATTTTTGTTTAATGACTTCTTGTAACTTTTTTAAAGATTGTGACTTATAAAAAATTATTAGATTCTCATAAAAATGGACTAAATAATTATGGTTTGAGAAATTTTTTTTTTTGGGGCTCTGACCCCGAACCCCCGTAAGGGGTGTCCCTCTTCCCTAACCCACCATTTGGGTACATCCTGGCTCCGCTCCTAGATGTACAAGTAGCATAAGTCAGAAAAACTTTGAAGGAAATGCTACTTGAACATTCATTTTGTACAGATTAGTTTACATCTGTTGACATGGCAAGATTGATTTAAAAAAAAAAATATCATGATATTTTATATTGTAATATATCATCATATATTGGTTTGAAAAAGTTGCCCTAATCCTAAATACACACAGGCGGGAAGTTTCTGGGAAGAAAGTATAGAGGCAAAAATGACTCATTTTTTTTTTTTTTTGTCTCCAGCGAAAAGGACGCATATTTTTTCTCCGGCAAAAAGGATGCATCTTTTTTCTTCTTTTCGACGTTGACAATCCATCATCTTTTTTATTCTCTCGATGATTCATAGAGATATTTATTATTTTTTTTGGTCAATGCGATTTGTTAGTCCATTTAGTAGAGAAATCAATTTTTTTTTTCTTTGAATTTTCTTCTTCGATTGAGTCTTAAGTGATAAATTGTTGTTCTATTTTCAAATGTTGTATTTTTATCCAGTAGGTTATTTAGGAAAAAATATTAACTTAAATTTTATCTGCACCGATATTTGTTGTTCGATTGGGCATTTAGTGTATGTGCTAAATTGTTATTTATTTTTTGTAATGTCGTATTACTATCCAGAAAATCAAACTTCATATTCCGATGATGAGACAGTAAATAAGAATGCTGTAAATTTAGATGTTGAAATTTTGGGAGAATCTGATAATGAGACGGTAAGGGAAAATGTGAACAAATTGAATGATGAAAGCTTAGGTGAAGGTAGTTTGATTGTGCCTGAGGTTGGGATGAAATTTAAAGACGAGAATGAAGCATTTGAATTTTATAAAAGGTATGCTTATAATGTAGGTTTTCCAGTTAGAAAAAGAAATTCAAAGAAAGGTGATGATGGGATTGTAAGGTACGTGACGTATACATGTAGTCAAGAAGGCCGAAGAACTAGTACCATAAGCACGTCTTTAAAGCCTCAACCAACTATTCAAACATGGTGTAAAGCTAGGATGACAGCGAGTTCAGAGATTTGTGGAACATGGCAAATTAACACACTCCATATTGAACATAATCATAAAACTAGTCCTTCGAAATCTAGGTTGTACCGATGCAATCGACAACTTAGTGCACGTGTGAAACAGAAGCTTGAAGTAGATGATGTAGCTGGAATTCCATTACACAAAAGTTTTAACTCGGCTGTTGTTGAAGCTGGTGGGTTTGAGAAGATGGCTTGTGTCGAAAATGATTGTAGAAATTACATTGAAAAAGTGAGGCGATTAAGACTTGGGGAAGGAGATGCTGCTGCAATACAAGCTTACTTTTCCAAAATACAATCACATTGTCCTAGTTTTTATTTTAGTATGGATTTGGATGAAGAGTCTCGATTGAAGAACGTATTTTGGGCAGATAATAGATGTAGACATGCATATAAGGAATTCGGTGATGTAGTTACTTTTAATACCACATACTTGACTAATAAGTATGACATGCTGTTTGCCTATTTTGTTGGAGTGAATCATCACGGACAATCAATATTGCTTGGATGTGGTTTAGTTTCCAACGAGGATACGGAGACTTTTGTTTGGCTACTTAGGACATGGCTTCAATGCATGGATGATCAGCATCCCAATGGAATTAGTACGGATAATCAACATTGCTTGATGTGGTTTAGTTTCCAACGAGGATACGGAGACTTTTGTTTGGCTACTTAGGACATGGCTTCAATGCATGGATGATCAGCATTCCAATGGAATTATTACGGATCAAGATAGGGCAATGAAAAATGCAATTCAAATTATTTTTCCTAATACGAAGTATAGATGGTGTTTGTAGCATATACTGAAGAAGTTACCTGAGAAATTTGGTAACCATAGTCATAAGGGTTCTATACTTTCTACTGTCTATGCTGTAGTTTATGATTCACAAAGTCCTGAAGAATTTGAACAGGATTGGAGTGAGATGATTCGATTGTATACATTGCAGGAGAATGATTAGTTGTATGGACTTTATAAAGATAGATGCCGTTGGGTTCCATGTTTTTGGGCGGGGGATGTCTACTATTCAACGTAGTGAGAGTATGAATACATTTTTCGATAGTTATGTGCATGCGAAAACATCGCTCAAGTAATTTGTTAAACAATATGAGCGTGTATTGCGGAGTAAAGTGGAGAAGGAGTTTCAAGCGGATTATAGGTCACCTTCACAAATGGTCTCATGTGCAACTAAACATGACATGGAGAAGCAATTTCAAGAAGTGTACACAATATCAAAGTTTACAGATTCCTTATTCTTTCTTATCATATCTTTGCTGTTGCATTCACAAATATATATGAATTACCAACAAGGTACGTAAAAGAAATCCACATATTTCTTGGTCTACATTTGTGCATAATATATAATATTTATGACATCATAAATTACATATGTGTGAAAAAAACTAACCTAATTCATAATTTTTCATATACAAATTATTCAGTAAACAAATATTCAAGAACATAATTTAACCCAAACATGCAAATCAAATACCTATTTCAAAATTACAAATATTTGAAATATCATAATATTTGAACCCAACTCTTTCAAAATCGAATTATTCATAAACAACCATTTTTAACCCAATTGTCACAAAGGAATTTCACATCATTTCGTCATAATCTAGATATTAAGAACCCTAATATTGTCAAAGATTTGGTGATTAAGATGGATTTTTTTAACTTGTGAAATTTAACCTACCTATGTAAGTGGTTGAGTGAGTTCGCCGGAGACCCATGGTGAACGGAGAAATAGCCGGTGACATGGATTTTTTTTGTTTTGACGAAATCCACTTTACCTTACCCGGAGACTTTAACTTTCTCTCTCCACGATATTATTGTCTTGAAAGTTGAAAGATAATTTATGAATATGAGTATAATAAGTTAAGGGTAAATTGGTCATTTATCATTTATGCCACATTGGGAGATGTACACTAATCTATAACTAAGCCTGTACAAGTAGCATTTCCCAAACTTTGATTTGGTTTTCTATCCTTTATCTTTAGTCCTTTTTTTCAACTTAGGATATTTATAGCAAGAAATAAAAGTGGTGCCAAATATCAAAATGGTAAGTGGAAAATAAGGCAATTTGTACTTTTGGTATCCAATCTTTGCAGTTAGATACAAATCTACCCCCAATCAATTTTTATAGCATTATACATCCCTAACTTTTAAAGTTTGTTGCAAATCACGTCCCAATTGACATATTTTGACAAATTCGCCCTCTTTAAATAAACAAAAATAGAAAAAAAGATAAAAACAACAAAAAATAAAAGAAAATTACAAATGAAGTCTCATAACTTTTAAAAAGTACAAAATAACTTTATTTTTCCCAAAAACTTACCCCACTACATGGCCAAATCACCACCACCCAACTATGGGATAGAAAATCCAACCATGAGATGAACAATCTCTCATGGGATTCTTTAGTGGACCACAAATTCAAGAGAAATGAGAATTAAAGAACTGTTATTAAACCTCATTGCATTCAATACCTTTTTAACATTAAGCATAGACAATTATTATATAGTCTGTTCAAAGCCTGAAATCTTAATTAGATTTATTATAAAAACTCCAGATATTGTTCGTATACACAACAAATCAATCCACATTCTACGATTTTATTAAAGAACAAGAATTTTAGAAAATATAATAAATGTATAATCTTTTGAAGCAATACTACCTGGATCCCTAAACTTTGGCCACCCTTAGTCTGAAACTCCAGTGAGTTTATCCACCAGAGTGTTCCCCTAAGCTTCCTCGCCAAAACCACTTTTCTGATTCTCGAGCCATCCTTCCAACTCACTTTACCTGATGAATTTTCATTTCTAGTAGAAGCATTATGTAATTTTCTTCATCAAACTTCCATCTGAGTAAAAGGGTCTCGGGGCGCCTGTTCCGTTTCCCATATAGAGCCCCAGATTCTCTGTTCAATCGAACTCCAATACTGAAAGTCTTGGTTTGCCAAGGAGGCGATTTTCGTGGCAGAGTGGGCTTGAAAGAAATATTTGATTTGGGCGAAGAGTTTGGAGGTGCTTTGGGAAGTTGGGTTTCTTGGAATTTGCCTACCTTTAGATCTTTCAGATAGTGGAGATTTGCCATGGATGGGGTAGGTTTTGGAGAAGATTGAGTTATTTTGTACTTTTTAAAAGTTATAGGACTTTATTTGCAATTTTTTATTGTTTTTCGCTTTTATTTTTTATTTTTGTTTATTTAAAGAGGAGAGCAAATCCGTCAAAATATGTCAATGGGTATGTGATTTATAATTACTTGAAAGGTTGGAGATGTTTGTGGCTAAAAAAATTGGTTGGGTAGATTAGTACCAAATTTGAAAGGTTGGGGACCAAAATTACAAATTACCCTGGAAAATATAATAGTTTCTTCGTTATGTATTTGCGATAATATTTTATATATACGGAGCCAAGTTTCAGGGTCGAATTTGGGCTAAGGTGGGAGAGGCAACTACCTTGAGTCCAAAACCGAAGGGGTCCGTTTTCATAAAAAAAAAAAAAATTATTTGTGATTACTGAATTTACCCCAAAAAAAAAATTTATGTAAAAATTTGAAGCCCAGCAAAGCAAACTAATCCGCATTATATGAAGATCATGACTATTATTAGAGGAAATTAGGTTGCATACTACTTTTTATTAAGAAAATCGAAAAATACTTACTTTTAAAAATTTATAGAAAAATACGGTTCTTCACTTCAAGTTTCTTTTTAGTTTGTATTGTTGTGGTTCTCTCTCTCTCTCTCTCTCTCTCTCTCTCTCTCTCTTCGTACTTCTCAGTCTATTTTCTCTTTTTTCAATAGCCATGAATATCCAATCCTCTTGGTGCTATAATTTTGGGTTTGACCTCAACTCATTTGTAGATGTCTTGTATTAGGTTGTGCAAGACAATTGTGTCAAATGCATATTGATCTGCAAATCGTACTCCTACTCCATTTCCACTCAATTCATTCCCTGGAAAAAATTGGCAATCAACAAACAATTTTTAACATCTGACGATTGGCTATATTTTATCATTGTTTCATACAGTTTTCACACGGATTAAATGGAATGCATACATGGTGACATGCACAAAAGAGGAAAATTCTTACTCGTGTTGTTTGATGCCATCCAATTGCCATATTCTCGAAAAAAAAAAGTAGATTTGAAAGGATTTCACAACAACACTAGAATTTTAACGTTAGGAATACGGGTGAAATGTAATAAAATTATCATCGGACAATTATAGCACAACATTGTTTCAACATTTGGGATGTTGCAAAATTGATGAAGCTATACTAAAATGGGTAGGAACGTTGAAAGCAACATTTATATGTTTTCCCAACATTTTCACATTAATATTTGATCATCCTCAATAATTGTATTATTAAGCAAAAAGTGACAGAGCATGTCACTTTTCTTTTCAAAGCTTCAATTCATATTCAAGACAAAAAAAATGATACATTAATATTTGATCATCCTCAATAATTCATATAACTCTATAATGCACAATAAATATCAAATTAAATCCAGCAATTAAATCAGCCACATAGAAAATTGTGATCTAAATTTGTTATATCACTTGTATACATTGTTCTGTTACTTTTTAAGTAAAAAGTGACGGAGTATGTCACTTTTCTATCAAAGCCTCGATTCATATTTAAAAAAATGATGCTTTAATATTTGATCATTCTTAGAAATTAATGTCACTCCATAATACACAACTAATATCAAGTTAAATCAACTACATAGAAGATTGTGATCCAAATTTGTTGTGTCACTTGTATACATTGTTCTATCACTTTCTAAGCAAAAAGTGATTGAGCATATCACTTTTCTATCTAAAGCCTCAATTCATATTCAAATAATATAAAATTTATACATTAATGTTTGATCATCTTCAATAATTCATGCCACTCTATAATGCACAACAAATATCAAGTTAATCCAGCAATTGAATCAACCACGAAGAAGATTGTGATCCAAATTCGTTATGTCACATGTATATATTTTTCTGTCATTTTTAAGAAAAAAGTGACACAGCATGTCATTTTTCTATTTAAAGCCACAATTCGTATTAAAAAAAATGATATATTAATGCTTGATCGTCCTCAATAATTCATGTCACTCAATAATGCACAACAAATATCAAGTCAAATCTATCAATTATATAAACCACAGAGGATTGTGATCCAACTTTATTGTGTCTCTTGTATATATTGTTCTATCACTTTTAAGCAAAATGTGACAGAGCATGTCACTTTTCTATCTAAAGCCTAAATTCATATTCAAACAAAATAATTTGATACATAATGTTTGAACAACCTCAATCATTCAAGTCACTCCATAATACACAACAAATATCATGTTAAATCAAGCAATTAAATCAACCATGGAGAAGACTATGATCCTGTCACTTGTATACATTGTTTCGTGACTTTTTAAGTAAAATGTGACAGAGAATGTCACTTTTTAAGCAAAATATAATAGAGCATGTCATTTTCCTATCTCAAGCCTCAATTCATATTCAAAAAATAAAATAAAATTGATACATTAATGTTTGATCATCCTCAATAATTCATGCCACTCCATAATGCACAACAAAAATTTAGATAAATTCATCAATTAAATAAACCACGAAGAAAACTGTGATCCAAATTTGTTATATCACTTGTATACATTGTTCCATCACTTTTAAGCAAAAATTGACAGAACATGTCAATTTTCTATCTAAAGCCTTAATTCATAATGAAATAAAAAAATATGATACATTAATGTTTCATCATCCTTAATAATTCATGTCACTCAATAATGTACAATAAATATCAAGTTAAATCCGACAATTAAATCAACTACAAAGAGAATTGTAATCCTAATTTGTTGGGTCACTTGTATATATTGTTCTGTCACTTTTAAAGTAAAAAATGACAGAACATGTCACTTTTCTATCTAAAGCCTTAATTCATATTCATACAAAAAAATGGGATAATTGTATATTTGGTCCCCCAACCTTTCAAAATCGTTAGAGATATGCCCATAACCTAAAAAAATAGAACCACACATCTCCAACGTATGAAAAACTTTGCGTGGTAGGTCTTTTATGACCAAATTGCCATTCTCTTTAAATAAAAAAAACAAGAAAAAAGAAAAACGTAATTGGAAACTAACCATATGTATTCCAAAAATAAAAAGTAAAAAATGTACCCCAAAAAAATAAAAAGTAATAAATAGGTCATCTTCTCCAAAAAGTCCTAAAATTTTATTTGTACCAAATTCGCATAAAAACACCACAAACTCGTGTTTTTGTATCTATAATAAGAGAATCCCAACGGCAAAAATATATATATATATATATAATATGCATCACGATTTAACTTACATTTTTTCATCTTCATCAAAGTACATACTATAAAACATAGACACACAAATACACACGTACGCAAGGAAGAAGAAGAAGAATCTAGACTCACAAGCTGCTGATCAAAAGGCCCAGACAAAATATGAAAGAATTGGACTGTTTGGAAACGAGACCAGTAAATATCTTCCTCCCTGCACCGGCAATCCATGCAATCATCCCCCATTTTCCTGCAAATCTGAAATCCATAAGAAAATCAAGAGTTAAAAAGGGTTCCAAACTAATTTAAAAAAAAAAAAAAGAAGACCAGTTTCAGAACTTCAGAATTTTAGAAGAATTGAAGTTCTTATGGGTACGTAGAACTTCAAGTATTGGAGCTTGTCAATAATTGAAATGAATGGGTCTGATAGAGGTTCAAGAACTTCACGAATCACGAGGCAGGCAGCTCGGGAGTCGGTCCTAACAATTACAAGTGCTTGTTGGGTAATTTTTTTTTACAGATTATAGAAGTCGCTGGTCCGCCACCAATGGTTTTTTTCCTAGTTGGAATTCAAAAAATGGGGTGGTTTTTTGGTGAGTTTGTGGTTTTTTCTGACGAATTTGGTACAAATAAAATTTTAAGACTTTTTGGAGAAGATGACCTATTTGTTACTTTTTATTTTTTTGGAGTACATTTTTTACTTTTTATTTTTTGGAGTACACATGGTTAGTTTTCAATTATGTTTTTTTTTTCTTTTTTCTTTTTTATTATTTAAAGAGAAGGGTAATTTGGTCATAAAGGACCTACCACGCCAAGTTTTTCATACGTTGGGGATGTGTGGTGCTATTTTTTTAGGTTAGGAGCATATCTCCAATGATTTTGAAAGGTTGGGATCAATTATGCAATTATCCCAAAAAATTGATATAGTAATGTTTGATCATACTTAATAATTCATGTCACTACATAATGCACAACAAATGTTATGTTAAATCAAGCAATTAAAAAAATCACGAAGAAGTCTATGATCCAAATTTGTTATGTTACTTGTATACATTATTTTGTCACTTTGTAAGCAAAACGTGACAAAGCATGTAAATTTTTAAGCAATAAGTGACTGAGTATGTCACTTTTCTATGTAAAGCCTCAATTCATATTCAAAATAAAAAAAAATGATAAATTAATATTTTATCATCTTCAATAATTCATGTCACTCAATAATGCACAACAAATATCAAGTTAAATTCAGTTAAATCAACTACAGAGAGGATTGTGATCCTAATTTGTTGTGTCACTTGTATATATTGTTCTGTCACTTTTAAAGCAAAAAGTGACAGAGCATGTCACTTTTCTATCTAAAGCCTGAATTCAAATTAATAAAAAAAAGAAGATACATTAATAATTGACCATCCTCAATAATTCATGTCATTTCATAATGCACAACAAATATCAAGTTAAATATAGCAATTAAATCAACCACGGAAAAGATTGTGATCCAAGCACGACACTTTTTAAGCAAAAAGTGATTTAAAATCTCAATTCATATTCAAAACAAAAAAATGATACATTAATGTTTGATCATTCTCAATAACGTCACTCAATAATGCAAAACAAATATCAAGTTAAATCCAACAGTTAAATCTACCATAGAGAAGATTGTGATCTAAATTTGTTGTGTCACTTGTATACATTGTTATGTCATCTTTTAAGCAAATAAAAAATAAAAATAAATAGAGCATGTCACTTTTCTATCTACAGCCTCAATTCATATTAAAAAAAATTGATACATTAATGTTTGATCATCCTCAATAATTCACGTCCCTCTATAATACACAATAAATATCAAGTTAAATCCAGCAATTAAATCAATCACGGAGAAGATTGTGATCCAATTTTTTTATGTCACTTGTATACATTGTTCTGTTACTTAGCATGTCACATTTCTATTTAAAGCCTCAATTCATATTCAAAATAAAAAATGATACATTAATATTTGATCATACTCAATAATTCATGTCACTCAATAATGTACATCAACCATAGATAATATTGTGATCCAAATTTGTTGTATCAATTGTATACATTGTTCTGTCACTTTTTAAGCAAAAAGTGACAATGCATGTCACTTTTCTATCCAAAGCCTCAATTCATATTCATATTTACAATTTTACTAACACCTTGTATGTATTTCTGTTATTGGTAATTGATATTTACACATATTTTCAAAAAACCTTACTCAATACCAATGATCTAAAATTGAAATTTGATATATATTAACACAAACAAAAATATATAAAATCACAAATCTATAATAAAGTGATTGAAGAAGGATATGTCTAGATTGAAATCGGAATATGAGATAATTTACCTTCGGAGATTGAAATCGGAATATGAGAAAAAATAAGTCTGGAAATCTGATATTTTAAAAGTGAATATGCTTAAAACTTCCGAAATTTTGACAAAATTGAAAAAGTACATGCTTGAATTGAATTATGTATGTTTGATTTGTTGGGAATTGAGACCAATTCTTTTATTGCCCACAAGATTCTTGTTCAGAGAAATATAACGAAATAGAAAAATTTAAAAAGATGGAGAAAGATTTATGGGCTGTCAAATCTTTCACTATATGAAAAATTGTTACAATCATATAGATTTCACTCACCCAATCCCCAAGTATCTCAAGAAAAATAATATTCTAAGCTTTACCTCACCCACCAATTTCTACTCTTTGTACAACCTACAAAGAGAACAAGAAAAACAACTAAGATGTTAGGCTAACAATTTCTCTCTCAGAAAACCCTCAGGTCACGTCTACAAAAGAGAATAAACCACGTCAATTTATAGTTAACGAATGATTTTATTCCAAGTTTAAACTGCCAAGGAGTCCAAGATTTAGAAACTTGTTCAATTTTAGTTGACCTAGATGTCTTCCAAATTTTGACTACTAAAGTGTCCAAGATTAGGAAACTTGTAATTTTAGTTGACTTAGATGTCTTCCCTTTCAACAATTGGTACATCTTTTGATTTTGACAACTTTTGAGAAAATATCCCAACAATCTCCACCTTGACAAAAAACGAGTCAAAAATCAATCATCTCTTCTGCAGCTCTTCATCTCGATACTTAAAAAAAACTGGTAAAATTTGTCAATTCCAATTCTCAAAACATAGAATTAACATACTCCACCATATAAGTATAATCACTTAGAATTAACGAATTCTAAGAATTTCATCGGTTCATGTCGAATAAATTTGTTAAAATATTATGGTGCAACTCCTTGCTTGTCTTACTTGGAAGTTCATCAGCCATCCACATCAATTCCACCACACACCTTGCATTAATATCAAGTCAATGCCCGTATGCAAACATGTGGACCCACTAGTAATAACACATCCTCTATTATGGAAACTAGCGTATGTCACGAGAATCTAAATATTTACTCAAGCGACATCATCGTCTCCCATTAAGAAAGACATATTGTCCGCATATGATGTCGAGCAGCCCTTGGGAGAATTTTTCCTCACGTTACCAGGTTGTCCAATATTCCAACAAATTATTTTCATTTTCATGGAGTTATTTTTCTTCTATTTTTTAGCAACAAGTAATGAGTTTTCAGATCAAATATTACTTCCACCACTCAACCTTCTTTCTTCAGAAATTAATTTACTTATAATTTCTTCAAAACTCACAGTTTCTTTCCCATACATTAAAATTGGTTTGATGTATTCATAGGAGGATGGAAGAGACTATATAAATCTTAACGCTTTATTCTCATCATCAAGTTTAACTCCAATAGCCGCCAGTTCAGAAACGGTCTCATTGAGAACACTCAGATGGTCTGAAATTTTTATACCTACATTCATTCACAAAGAATGAAACTGTTCCTTCAAGTACAACCGATTTGAAAGACTCTTTGTTAGATACAACTATTCAAATTTTTTCCAAAGTTCATTTGTAGCAGATATTCCATAAATATTTGCAAGAACATTTTTTGCTAAACAGAGATGTATCGTACTTATAGCTTTCAAATTCAAATCTTTCCAAACCTCATCGCTCATACTGGATTTTTCAGTATCTTTGTCAGAAATAGGAATTGGTTTCTCTTTCAAAGCCTTATGCAGTCCAGATTGAATCAAAACATCATTAACTTGTATTAGCCACATGCCAAAATTGATTCTTCTGTCAAAATTTTCCACGTCATATTTGATATACGGATCTTTTTTGTGCACTAACACTCTGAACGACCAGATGTTCTGATATTACTGATGGAAATTGAGACCAATTCCTTTATTTTCTACAACATTCTTCTTTAGAGAAATATAACAAAACAGAAAAATATAAAAAGATGGCGAAAGATCTATGCACTGTCAAATCTTTCACTATATGAAAAATTGTTACAATCATATAGATTTCACTCACCCAAATCCCCAAGTATCTCAAGAAAAATAATATCATAAGCTTTACAGCACCCACCAATTTCTACTCTTTGTACAATCCACAAAGAGAACAAGAAAAATAACTAAGATGCTAAGCTTACAATTTTTCTCTCAGAAAACCCCCAGGTCACGTCTACAAAAGAGAATAAACTACGTCAATTTATAGTTAATGAAAGACCTAATTTTCTTCCAAGTTTAAACTGCCAAGGAGTCCAAGATTTTGAAACTTGTTCAATTTTAGTTGACCTAGGTGTCTTCTAAGTTTCGACTACCAAAGTGTCTAAAATTAAGAAATTTGTAATTTTAGTCGACTTAGATGTTTTCTCTTTCAACAATTGGTGCATCTTTTGATTTTGGCAAGTTTTGAGAAAATATCCCAACATAATTTTGGAGTAATTTGTGGATATTATGGATTTTGAAGGCGATTTGAAGAAAATAATCCCGTCGTCAATGTATGTTTATTTTTTGAAATTGAAAAACAGTAAAAAAAAAAATACGGTTGTTATATGTTTTTAAGAGTATTTTCATTGTATACCTCTATTTACAATGACTTTTCAAAAAGCCCCTAAAATTTAGTGTATTTGTGTAATTTGCCCCTATTACTAAGTAGTGGTCCAAAATCGAAATGGCCAATTTCAAAAAATAAAATAAAATATTGAAGTCCGACTTACAATGATCATGTCCATAACTTATTAAACTTTGTATTACAAGATAATGTAAAGAATGAAAAGTGAATTCAAGAAAGAAAGCATTCTTTGTATTTGTATATTAACAATGCATTACATCGAAATTGAATACAAGAAAGTCCAATTGGAGCTTCCATTTTATCTGACCACTTAACTAACCAAACTACTTTGTAACTAACTAACTAACTTTAACTAACTTTTAACCAACTAAACTAACTCCTTTTACAAAGTTTTCAAGACTCCCCTCAAGATGGACCATATATATTCATTAGTCCCATCTTGCCTACTAATTCACGAAATTGTGTAGTCAGAAAGCCTTAGTAAGAACATCGACAAACGGTTCTTGCTTGGTACATGTAGAGTCTTTAATAATCCGGCTTGAATCTTTCTCTAACCAAATGACAATCTATCTCTATGTGTTTGGTTCTCTCATGAAAAACTGGGTTGGCGACTATATGTAATGCACTGGTTGTCACAATACAATGTTGCAGTCTTGAGTGTTTAATACCAAATTCCTTTAGCACGGATAGTAGCCAAACAAGTTCACATGTTGCATTTGCCATTGACCTATATTACGCTTTGAGATGACCTAGATCTTGTGTTACGCTTCTTAGACTTCTATGATATCATTGAGTCACCAAGAAATACACAATATCCTGATATGGACCTTCTAGTGTCAGGGCATGTTGCCCAATCTGCATCTGTAAAAACCTTCAACTGCACATCAGTAAGTGGGAAACTTGATTCAGCATATGCCTTTAAAGAAATGTTAGACTTAGAAGGAAAGAAAAGCCCTTGTCCAGGTGCAGATTTAATGTACTGGAGAACTCTATGAGCCGCTGTCAGATGTGGTTCTCTTGGCTCAGCTAGAAATTGGCTTAACCTGTTAACTGAATATGTTAAATCAGGCCTAGTGATGGTCAGATACAGCAACCTTCCTATCAGCCTTCTGTACATTGATGGATCACTTAATAACTCCCCTTCACTCTGACTTAACTTCAAGTTTGCTTCCATTGGAGTGCTGGCTGGTTTGCAACCTAAGAACCACGCTCAGATAAAGAAATTGTAATGCATATGGTCTTTGGGATATAGAAATGCCTTTTGGAGATCTAGCAATCTCTAATCCAAGGAAGAATCTTAGAGGACCTAAATCTTTCGGTTTGAATTTTGAGTCGAGATCTTTCTTCAACATCTCAGCTTCGCCGCTTCATTATTCTTTGGCTATTATTATGTCATCCACATACACTAAAAGGGCCATAAAAGCGAATTTGTCTTCACGATGAAGCAGGGAATGGTGCGTGGCGATTGAGTGAACCCCTCCTTGATTAGAGTATCTCGTAAATTTAGCATTCCACCGCTTAGAAGCCTGTTTGAGACCATATAGGATTTATTCAATTTGCGCATGTGATTTGTAATGGACTCCCCTTAGGACTATATCCGGTGGTATAGTCATATACACATCTTCGAGCAAATCCCCATGTAAGAAGGTATTGTTGACATCCAATTGGTGTAGAGACCATCCATGAATTGAGGCTAATGCTAATAAAAGTTTCACAAGAACTTGACTTTGCCTTTGGAGCAAATGTGTCAAAGTAGTCTATTCCTTCTTGTTGAGTATAGCCTTTTGCTACAAGCCTAGCTTTGTGTCTTTCTATGGTTCCATCGGACTTGTGTTTGATCTTGAAGACCCACCGCAACCAATAGGTTTATGACCATGAGGTAGACTTACAATGGACCAAGTGTGATTATCCTCAAGGGCCTTTAATTCACCGCCATGGTCGCTCCCATTTTGGTATACCACAAGCACTGTGAGTAATGTTGTGGTTCAATATGTCTTTGAGACCGACATAACATGACCACCTTGAAATTATCACTTAGTTTGTCATATCCCAATACTCGAGATAAGGGATGCATAGTGGAAGTGTTTGCGGTGTGACTCCGGTGATAATCATGGAGATAACCGTGCCTTTTCACCGACCTTTTGACCTTGTGTGAGCATGTAGGTTCATTAGAGGTTCATCTGCTTTGGAGGTTACTGTTGGGATATTCGGTATGCTTTCTATTGGTACACTTTGGAAGGCCCAACAGAATGTTCATCATGATCACATGGGAGTGGCAAAAAACCTACGATAGAAGTTGAGATATGCCATCCCAAGAGACTTTGTCAAGGAAAGGAAAAATGGACTCATGGAAAACAACATCTACGGAAATAAAAGTCCTCCCCGATTCAATGTCCAAAGACTTATAAGCCTTCATACCGGATGGGTATCCAAGCGGGATCGTGCCTTTGATCCGGGAGTAAACTTGTGTCTTGAGTGGATAAAGTAGATGCATAGCAGAGAGACACCCAAAAGCTCTCGTGTGCATGTAGTTGGGGACCTTTGAATGCGAGAATTTCAAAGGGTGTTTTGTGATTGAGTAAAGGAGAGGGCAGTCTGTTAATCAAATGTGTTGCAGTCAAAACTGCATCATCCCAATATCCAAGTGAAATTCCTGACTGAAATAACAATGCCCTTGCTACGTTTAGAAGGTGTTGATGCTTCCTTTCCACTACTGAGTTCTGCTGTGGCCTTTCCACACAAGAGAAGTGATGTATAACTCCTTGTTTTTGAAAGAAATCGAGAACCTAAGCTCCTTAGCATTATCGGATCTTACACATTTAATGGATGTGACAAATTGTGTCTTGACCATATTAAAAAATTGAGGGATTATTTCTTGAACATCAGATTTGTTTTTAAGTAGAAAGGTCCACGTATGTCTTGAGCAATCATCCACAATGGTGACAAAATATTTAAAACCACTAACAGATATCACATGAAAGGGACCCCAAATATCAACATGTAATAGATCAAACACTTTATCGGAAAGATTATTATTTGAATTGAATGACAATCGTTTTTGCTTAGCAAAATGACATATAGAACAATGAAATTCTTTTCCAATTCTGCTACTGAACTTGAGTCCTTTATCTTGCTGATGGCTCACTACAAAGGATGGGTGTCCAAGTCTTGTATGCCATATGTCTTTATTACATGTTGCAGATGAAATGATTCCATTCTCCAAGGCTGGAAGGCTGAGGTAATATAGGTTGCCAATTCTTTTACCCTTCCCAATCTGAGAAGTTGTAGATTTGCCCTTAATGACACAACAATCATTGTTGAAAATCAAGGAACAGCAGCCATCCATAGTAAGGGCACTAACTGAAATCAGATTGTAATGAAAACTTGGTACATATAGGACTTTGGAGAGCATGATCTGGGAGGTAAGCACTATTGTACCAACTTTGGAAATATTAGCCTTTTGTCCATTAGGCAAGAAAACATGTGAAGCAAATGCACATTCATCAAGAGAATTGAATAAGTGTATGTCATGGCATACATGGTGTGTAGCTCCTGTATCAATAATCCAGGCATGACTAGGTATAGAGGAATTTATACTAGAAAAATTGGAACAAGAAGACTGGTCTGGAGGTTCTTGTGAAGAGGTCTGCGGTGTTGGTGAGGAAAAAAATTAGTTGTTGTTGGCGATTAAATGATGACTTATTAGTTGAGGCATAGTCTCCGACACGTATTCTCGAACAGATGATCCAAGGAAACTTGATGAGTGAAGGTCTAAAGTTTCTGTGTTGTGAGAATGATTTCCTTTCCCATATCGAGGGTGTCTCGCCTCGGACTTCCAAACCAGTGGATATCCATGAATCTTATAGCACTTGTCAATGGTGTGTCCAAGATATCCACAATGAGTGCATGTTGGCTTATCCTTCTTCCTCTCGAAACTGTTAGAATTATTAGGAACTCCATAAGTCTTTGACTTTGGGTAATATTGATGAGGGAGTTAGACTTCTCTGCCTCTCTTCTTGAATAACCGAGAGAAGACTTTATTAATGGAAGGAAGGGATCCATCATAAGTACTTGAGCCCTAACTTGACCATAAGAGTCATTCGGTCCCATGAGAAATCAAGAGCATAGTCTTGTTCTGGCGATAATTAGTCGATCCTTCATTCCACCACAGCGACAGATTGGTAAAGGCCTAAACTCTCTCAATTCATCCCAAAAGGTTTTGAGTTTAGTGAAGTAAGTGCTTACATCATTTGATCCTTGTGAAAAAGAGTGTTTAGCATCCGCTTGATCGAAACACTCTTGGACCATTGCTTTGATGAAATCGATCATGAAGATCTTTCCACATTTGACTCCATTGTCAATGTACATCACACTCTCTCGCAATGTCCTTGGATACTGCATGCAAGACCCAAGACATAACCATAGAATTACATCTAGACCAGTAGCTGTATGTGGGATCATCAACTGAAGGTCTGATTATTGTTCCATCTACGAAACACAATTTATTCTTGGCAATCAGTGCCATATTCATTGCTCTATGCCAAGAATTATAATTGCTCCCCACAAGGATACTTGGCACCAGATTCAGACCTGGATGATCTCCATTCTTTGAGGTAATAAGCGGTCTTTGAGTCATCTGTGAGTATACGATCCGGTGTTTCCAAGGTAGCAAATGGATTTCTTCCTACAGCAGCATGATCATCGTTTCCAGTGTTTGTGGCCCTACCTCCTCTGGCCATGATTAAAGAAAACGATGGAAAGGAATGCAGCTATGAAACGTCTCAATTCTCTGATACCATATTACAAGATAACAGAAAGAATGAAAAGCTGAATTCAAGAAAGAAAGCAGTTGCTTTGTATCAGATATTAACAATGCATTACATCGAATTGAATACAAGAAAGTCGATTGGAGCTTCCATTTTATCTGACCACTTAACTAACCAAACTACTTTGTAACTAACTAACTAACTTTAACTAACTTTTAACCAACTAAACTAACTCCTTTTACAAAGTTTTCAAGACTTTGTCTTTGAGCCTAATTTTTGGATTTCTCCTTGGACCCCGAAAATATCAGAACCATCCTGCCAAGTTTCATAGAGCTATTGGAGAGTTTGTCTAACAATATATTTGATAAAAATTGGATTTACGAATTCTTCAATTATAAATTATAAGCAAGACGTTCTAACTATTTAACGATTATTTAATAGTGATTCACATACACGGTGAATTTTGTTCATTAAAATGCCAAATTTTTGAGCTAAATTGAATGGTATATTATAATTTTATTAAAATGATTTATTTACGCTTTAATTCACATCTTTAATGGAAAAATATTCAGCCACACTATTTCATTCTTAAACCAATATTTCTAAATATGATTGTTAGAGGGTTACAACCATGAATCACCAATTATAGAGAGGTTTTAAAGAGATTAAATAAATACGATTACATTGCTCTTTAAAGAACTTCATGTTATCTTTTTCAATCACCCATGTAGGACTAAGTGTAGAGAAACTAAAAAATTTGTTTTCAATAAAAAAAAAAAAAAAAACACTCCTAAGAAAGGTGATAATTGTGTTTTATGCACTTATTTGGACATTAAAACTAAGTTTTTGTTCCGTTAGTTTGTTGATTTTTTACTTAATTTAGTCTACTTTTTCCCCCCAAATTTGGACATGTTTATAATCAATTGTAGAAGAAAGGACAGAAACACCAACGATTTAACGAATGTCTAGAAAGTATGGAACTCAATTGCACTCAATTGGAACTTGAAGGACCATATTGGAGGGTATTGAAAGATTTGAGGATAAAAGTTACCAAAATCTAAAGTTGGAGGATTAAAAGACGCAAAATGGAAAAATTTGCCTGCGCAATCTCCCGGATTTGTACTTGGCAATCACCCGACCATGAAATCTAAAAGCAGAACTTAAATAATTTTCGTGGGCGATTGCGAGTGCAATTTGACACCCATTGATTTTTTTTCCTTTTTGAGTTTTACTCCAACTAGGACACTTTTTGAACCACGAGTTTTATAATTTTTTAGGATCTTTTGGAATACTTGGAGATGGATATAAACATGAGAGATTAACTTTAAATTAATGTTGGCAATTTTGGGAGATTTTGAAGAGAAGAAACAAGAGGCAAATGATTAAAAACTCATCCGGGCAAAATCGAAAGAAGACAATGATTACATATTAGAATTTCTTCTTATTCGGTGGTGGATTTTATCTTCTTTTAATTTTCTTCTTCTTAGTATATTAGGCTAGATTTGTTTTGTGATAGGATTATGATGAAACTTGTGATAGGATTATGATGAAACTTGTAGTTTGATTCTTCAATTTGGAAACTTGATATTTGGAGATATGCATTAATATAGTTTAGAACAATTGATTTTGATTTCTTTTCATCTACAATTATATACGTAATGATTGTATGATTTTTGTGGTTTGTTTTACCGTTGAGAGATTGAAAACAAGATAGACATAATTTTAATTATCGTAAAGTTCGATAGGGGATAGAGATATACCATTATACTTTATATGATCTTTAATTACGCATGACCTTTTAATGCATTCTTATGTGTTCGTATTCGTTATAGAAATATAGTCAGGTCATGCATAGAAATATGTTTGATTTTATTTGAGAGAGACTATTAAATAATTTAAGGGTATTGATCGTCATAACTGGTGTATGTTGTCAAATTCAATAATTCAGATAAATGAATCAACTACTACAAGTGAATTCAAGATCCTAGTACTTCTCTCTCTCATATTTAAAGTAATTTGGCGTGAACTTGTAATATTTTATTTGTTTAAATTATAATTAGTTAGTTCTTTTTAGTTAATACTTTAATTAGTTCTTAGGTACACAAACATCAAAAGTTAAATCGTTTCGGTTAAGATTAATTTAATTGTATTGAGCTATCTAAATTTATGTGGGTACGACTTTCGGACTCAAATCTATTATATTACTTGTGCGATATGTACACTTGTAGAATAATAACGGGACAAAAGGCGACTCGATTACACATCTATCCAATACAAATGAGAAATAAAAATATAACAACTAACAGTAGAGAAGGCAAAATACAAATAAAAAAGAATGAAAATCCATCTTGATTAAATTAAACAAGTAAATATATTTATATAATGGAGGGCAACATTTGTTGGTGTAGATACTAATTGTTATTCACTTTGATTGATTATTGATTTAAGTTGTCTTCTTGCGTTAAGGACAACTTCAAGCTTAGTAAACGCAAATGGAACGTAAAGTGCAAAATCAAGTAGCAAAGTGAGAAATCGACTTTTGATATATGGAGAAAATTTAGTGTGTTAAGATTGAGATAGGGAATTTTGATAGGAAACTAATACGCCATTGAAATGCTAATCGAGTCAAGACTTTAATGCATTTTATAGATCTCAATTTGAAATTTTGTAAAGATTATTATGCGTATTTTCATTCGAACTGCCAAACAATCAACCAATTTTCACTCGAGCAATAGTATGTTCGCTAGAGAAAGTAAAATATAAGAAAAAAGCCGTGCAAACAATAACATTTCGCTTGAGCAAAGGTTTGAGAAATGCTATGTTTGGCAATGTGAGGGCTACTTTGGGCATGTTTTGCATGAAATTTAGTCTCAACCCTTACCTATATATTAGATAAGTCTTAGTGTCACGGGTCGACTCTTCATGTCACGCAACACGACTATTTATCGTCCCGTGCGGCAGTAGTCTCACTCTATTCAACTACATTCCGCATTGTCCATCACAAGTATAGACATAACCCGTTGCTCATTTTATCCACAAAGCTTACTAGTGTGTAAACACTCGAACACATCCCTACGCTGCACTTAGTGCCAAGGTGGTCGCCTATTCGCAATGCACATCATCATTGATGTTTTTCAACTCTATTGGACCTGTCTTAGCTAGCTTGCCTGCATGATCATGCACAACATATGGTCTCCTTTAATCATACTTGATGGATGGGAGCTCTCCTAGCTCTGTCCGAAGCATTGAGGGTCATTTGCATGCCCCACAACATAATCCTTGGGCTCATCCCTTCCTACGGGCATATTAGCTAATTGCGTGCTGCAATGACCTTCGTTAGGGGCCTCGCCCAAGAAGGGCCAACTGGTAATCCATGGCTAACTTAAATTGCCTTCATAACATACTTGTTCCAACAACGACGACATCTTGCCATATTCGTCCAACTATGCGGTGTCACCCAACGACCGCATTTCTAGCCAACGGATTTCCATGGCATCGTTAGAACCCATTGCCAAAGTGCACGAGTTATCATACACGTTCTTTAAGAGTGTTTTTCTCGATAGCTCATTCGACCTAGAGGTGTTACCGAATCCTTAGCGTAGTCCTCGAGCATAGAAATACTCTATCGGTAACCTCAGGCCTCTTCTAGGTGCCCAACGAAGGCCCCAAAAGCCAACGCCGCCCGATGAGTTACCAAACTCCAACGAGAACTTTAGCCCTCTCTTGAGGTGCCTAAAGTAGGCTATTAGTTGCCCTGCGGCCCCTAAAGATTGCTCACTTAGTGTATAAGGTTAGCCCGCAGGCTGTCCCTCCGTTAGGACGGAAGCTCAGGAGAGGCTGGCTGACCGCTCACCAAGCATTCCCCCCTTATAATAGAAACAGAGAAATAACCTAAGCGACACCAATAGACGCCTTTTGGACGAGGAATCATTACTCTTTCAAAATTGGTGTTCCCAACCCCAAATGATGATATGTTGATTCAGTAGCGAAGTTAACATCTTCAATATCAAGTTCAATAAATTTTAGTCCCAACGGATACTTGACCACTAAGTTATTGCCCTTGCAATATTCTAAAATTATGACAATGCTACTGCATGACACTGTCGCCTTCAGCCTCTACGTTTCATAACCAAAGGAACTCCGCTTGTCGTCTGCCTTGGTAGGATGCTTTCGAACGCCTTAGGGAAGCTCTCTGTAAAATGGCTTTTCCAAACTCTGTTGTTAAGATTCTCTGCGCATCACATGAAGTTTCTACCATTATGACCACCTATAATCTCATGTCAAGCCAACTTCTCCTATCATCTCTGATGATCACGGATATTAGCATTAAGCTAAGGTTCGATCTGTGACACTTAGACATTAGAAAATTAGGCAATTCTTGAGAAAAACACACAAACACATAACCTAGAGCTAGGGTTTGAAGAACAAGTCGATGAAGAAGAATCTAGTTGATGCGTTGATGCGTTTTCACAGTCAAGCTCGAAGATTTGTCAACCACTATTCATTTTTTCTTTTTTCTTAGTCCTGATGATGTATTCAATACCAATTTTTTTTTTTTTTTTTTCCGACATGAGTAGTTAAATTGCAATTTTCTAGGACGACGATATAACTTACATTTTGAAGCTCTAATTCTATTTTCTAGTATTTTTCACTCCAAGTATGAATTGTGATTGAGTATTTGATCTTTGTTTTAATGCTTTATTTTTATCTGACCAATAATTTGATTGCATTGAAAAATATATTTGATACTGAATGGTGAAACATGCAATATTGGAATATGATAAATCTCGATAGGGGATAGAGATATACATTTATGGCCTATGCGATTGTGAATGAATGTTTGTCGATCTTAATGTGTTTTTGTGTATTCGCAATTCTCATTGAGATATAAGAAATTTATATATAAAATTAGATTTAACTCTCGTCAAATAGTTGCTTTTCTACTTAATCTAGTTTATTATTGTTTTAAAATATTGAAAAATATCGTTTTAATATATATTTATATTCTCTACATATTTACTTTCCCAAGTTACTGAAAATCAAAACCCACTAAAGGTGATCAAAAGCTGTTTATCAACAATCAAAACGTGATTATTCTCTTTTCATCAAGGCTCAAGATAATTCATTTATTGCAATTCTTATCTATGTTCACTACATGATATTCAAGAAATGGAACGTCTCAAAGGCTATCTTCTCAAACGCTTCCGTATCAAAGATCTAGAAGACATGAAATATTTGTAGACACCGAATTCTCTCGTTCCAAGAAAGGTATTTTCATGTCTCAAAGAAAATATGATGCACAAAAGGTAAGTTGTTAGGTGTTTTAGCTGAACATAAAGAGGCGCTAGGTTGGACCATTCTTGACATAATAATAGGTATTAATCCTGTAGATTGCATGCACTATATTCATCTTGAGGAAAATTCTAAGTCCACTAGAGAGATGCAGCGTAGGTTAAATCCTAACATGAAAGATGTTGTGAGCTGAAGTCCTTAAGTTGTTAGATCTTTGGAATTATCTATCCTATTTCTAATAGCAAATGGGTAAGTCACATGCATGTTGTCCCGAAAAAATCGGGTATCCATCACTTTGTAGTTACTAATGCGAACAATGAATTGGTTCCAACTAGAGTAACTATAGGATGGCGTGTATGCATAGACTATAGGAAATTGAACTTGACACTAGACATTTTTCAAGATCTTTTATCTTTAATGATTCATGCTTAGAGGCTTTTGAACATCTTAAGAAAGTCTTGACCCTTTTTTGTTATTCGACCACTGATTGGACTTTGCCTTTCGAACTTATGTGTGATGCATCGATTATCTTTGTAGGAGCGGTTTAGGACGAGAGATTAGATCGGTTACCTTCATTATTTACTATGCTAGTAGAACTCTTAATGATGCACAATTAAATTATTCTACTACGTGGAGGAGAAAGAAATACTAGCGATGGTATTTGCTTTAGATAAATTTCGATCTTATCTTGTAGGGTGTAAAGTTATTATCTTTTTCGACCATCTTTGCCTCAAATATCTTCTAACTAAGAAAGATGCTAAACCTAGATTGATTAGGTGGGTCTTGCTTTTGCAAGAATTTGACATTGAATTTAGGGACAAAAGGGTGCGAAAATGTTGTGGTACGACCACTTATCTCGGTGTGCTTGACTGCTGTAAGGATAAATTACCATTAAATGAGTTGTTTCGGATGAACAACTCATGAATATTGATGTTGTGCCTTGGTTTCTTGATATTGTTAATTATCTTGTTACGAGGCAAACTTCCGAACATTGGACTAAAGCAGGATAGAACTAAGTTTAATTTGAGTGAGAATTTCTTTTGGGACGATCCTTACTTGTTTAAATCTTGTCTTGATCAAATTATAAGGAGATGCGTCCCCGAGAAAGTGAATTCCACGGTGTTATGTCATTACATCATGACCACGCGTGTGGAGGCCATTTCGGTGCTAAAAGACTACCTCAAAATTTTGCGATGTGGTTTTCTTGGCCTACTCTCTTTCGTGACACTCATATTTTTGTTCTTCATGTGATAGGTGTCAGCGCATGGGAAGCATTTCAAAAGAAACATGATGCCGCTTAATCCTATTCTCGTAGTTGAACTTTTTGATGTAAGGGGATTGATTTCATGGGACCTTTTCCTCCATCTTTTGGTTATCTTTACATATTAGTTGGGGTCGATTATGTTTCTAAGTAGGTCGAGGCAATTCCTTGTAGGACCAATGATCACAAAAGCGTAGTGGCATTTTTGAAAGCAATATTTTCTCTCGCTTTGGCACTCCCGAGCCATTATCGGTGATGGGGATCTCACTTTTGCAATAAACATTTTCAAACCCTTCTAGCAAAATACTCCATCACACATAAAGTGACCACCCATATCATCCATGAGACTAGTGGTCGGGGTTGAGGTCTCAAATCGTGAAATCAAGAATATTTTAGAGAAAGCAGTTCGACACGATAGAAAAGATTGGTCTTTACGACTCAATTTGATGCATTATGGGCATATAGGACTGACTTTTAAAACACCCATTGGGATGTCCCTTATAGATTGGTGTATGGGAAAGCTTTGTCACCTTAGGGTTGAGTTAGAACATCGTGCTTATTGGGCCATTAAGAAATTCAATTTTGATATGCGGAAGCGCGGTCAAAAAGAAAATTGCGAGTGGTGAACTTGAGGAAATTCGAAATGATGCCTATGAGAAGGGTATCTTAAAACCTGGTGCCCTATGGTCATCGACTTGGGTCATCGACCCAAAGCTCGCTACATGAGTCTTGTATAAAAAAAAAAAAAAAAAATAAAAAATAAAAAGAGAGACATTTATAAATTTACAACTACTCTATTAGCTTTGTGGGAAAAAAGTAGAACACAGTGTGGTCATCTCGGGAAGGATTGCTAGTGAAAAGAAGATTATGTAAACCTTAGAAGTGCTCGGGAAGATGAGAATTTAGAAACCTCTCACCATCCTAATTCTCGAATACAAGTGCTAAGTTTTACCACTTTCGTTGAAAAGAAAGAGCATTGTGATGATCAGCGAAACCAACTTCAGCTAGAACACCTCGGGATTTGAGAGAAAAGTTTTAGAAGTGTGATAACTACGAGAGGTGTAAGGAATATATGACTACAAAGGGTTCGGGACTGCTAAAATGTCAACAACACAATATTGGTCATGGTCTAATCGTGTATAAGTTCAATGATTGGCTATTCACACACTCACACGAGGTCGAGCATCGGATAAGTGAATATTTTTGTCTTTGTTGTTTGATATCCTTCGAAAGTATTGCTTTATTTTGAACTTGAGGCATATGGTAAGGAGTTTGACATTGACTAGTTCTTCGTTGATTCAATTAGCTTAGTTTAAATTATATTTTAGTTTTGTTGTTGTTCGAGGACGAACAAAGGTTTAGTTTGGGGTGTTTGATAAGTGCGTTTTATGCACTTATTTTAGCCTTTAATTAATCATTTATGTCGTCAAATAGTTGCTTTTCTACTTAATCTAGTTTATTATTGTTTTATTTCGGTTTTGGACTTATTGGTGAACAATTTGGAGAAGTTTGGGCAAAAGAGCAATGATTTAGAAGATATCTCATAAGTTCGAGGACTCAATTGCACTCAACCCAAAGTTGAGGACCAAAGCGGAGATAATACAAAGTTGAGGGACCAAGCTGGAGATGATGTAAAGTTGAAGGACCAAATTTGATGTTATGAAAAGATAGAGGACTGAAATGACCAAGACCCAAAGTTGAAGGACCAAAGTGATGACCGTTGAAACAAAAGGGACCTGGATTGCAAAATAACAAAGTGGGCGATCGCTTGAAGCTTAATCTTGAAGCGGCCTTGACGTCAAAGATCTCAAGACAGAGACCCAGACCCAAACAAACACAGGCGATCGCTCGGGGAATAACTCAAGCGATCGCTTGAGCTTATTTTTGTCTGCGAAATTTTGATTTTATTTTCTTTCCTTTTGAGTTCCAATCCAACTTGGAAATATTTTGAACGAATTTTTAGGTCTTCTTGGGATCTTTTGTGGGACAACAAGAGTAGTATAAATATGAGATACATTCTCATAACACGTGTTGGATTTTTTGGAGAGCAAATCAAGAGAAGACGGAAGAAATAAAGAGAACAAGACTCCTCGACTATCAAGACTTCTTCGAAGATTTCTTCTCCTTGAATCCATGCCGGGTTTTATCATTTATTGTTTTTCTAGTTTAATTATGTTTTTCTAGTTTTCTTTATCCAAGGTGAGCGATGAAACCTTGTTTTAATTAAGTGATTATTCCGTTATTCGTTTAATTCCTTCTTAAGAGCTTTAACGTTTATGGCTTGTTCTTGACTAAATTAATTAAATATGATTTCTTTCATCTTAAATATCATGTATTTTTGATAGTTAGATGTTGATTTAATTAATTCATGCTTGGTGATATAATATGATCTATTAATTGCTTTTGATTTTTCGTTATCTTCTATTGAATTGGGATACATAGAATGCTTAGAACTTCTTTGATTCTTTAAAGTCTTTTAATTAAACAATTTCAACAACAAATCTTTTGAACTCAACTGACTTTTAGGTACCTCATAGCGCCTGGGAGACAAGTTTACCTATCTATATTCCAATAGAAGTTAATTAAAATTTGAGAGTAGACAAGTTTCCAATAGAACATAGAGTCAATTCATGCACGAGTCTCAAAAACCTCATTGGGATGTTTCCATATGAATCCCCAAATAGATCAAAGGTATTCCTAGTCAGGGTTTGCTATTTTCTTCCACAAATAATCTTGCCTTGAAAGATTTTTGTGATTCATATTGAAGAAGTTGTCCTGACAAAGAGATCAGTTATGGGATACTGTGTTTTTCTTGGAAATTCTCTCATCTCATGGAAGTCAAAGAACAAACCAATGTTTCTAAATCATGAGCAGAAGCCAAATATTGAACTATGGCTAACACATATTTGGAGCTAAACTTAGTGACGCTATATATTGCAAGATTTAAAAGTCCTACACATAGCTCCTACACCATTATTCTGTGACAATCAAGCAACTATGTACAATGCGGCAAATCATTTCTTTTTATGAGTGTACATAGTTCGAGAAAAAATGCAAGCAAGAATGATTTGTCCTTCGTATGTACCTACACTTTCGGTTAGTAAATATGTTTACAAAAGCTTTAGGAAATAATCAATTTGTGACACTGTGCAACAAGTTGGGACTTCGTAATATTCTCTCTCCAACTTGATGGGAAAAAAAGAAATATCATTGTAATATATATTTTATTATTTGCATATTTACTTTCCTAAGTTAGTATAAATTAAATCCAACTAAAAGTGGATCAGTGCTTCTACGCCTTTGGAACATGTAGGACTGATTATGTGCATTTTTGTGTGTGTGTCGTACACTGTTTATGTTAATACACAAGAGAGAAGCAATTTTAAACTATCATACACTTGCGATTATGAAGTGAATAAATTTTTTATATCGTTGCGGGGAATTGCTTTTATCTTTATTGATGTCAATACCAAATAATTTGAGCTATAATTGTAAGGATTAGAGCAATAAATAAATGGCAAAAAATAAAGAACACAAAGATTTATACAAGTTCATCTTAATGTGAAACTACGTCCTATGTTGAGCCGCTGCAGTATTTTCACTACAATGAATGATAATTATTGTTTACAAGAGATTAATCATATATATAACAACACAATAAAAGTTTTTAATTATAATGAAACTCTAAAACAACCCAATGAAGATTCTCTAATTATAATGAAATTCTAAGGCAACCCAATTAAGGTTTCATAGTTATAATGAAATACTAAGACAACCTAATTACAAAGACAAAATCTCGAAAACACCATTACATAAGAAAATTAGGCTCTACGGCTTAACAATCTCCCACATGGAGACTAATCCATATCAACTTCTTCCTTTAGAGTGGTCGGTACACCTCCTCATATCTTCAATAAAGAAGACCAACTAAAGTTGCACACAACTTCAGTTTCTCAATTGTAACAGCCTTTGTCAACATATCAACAAGATTTTGACCTCCCCGAATCTTCTCAAGCGCTAAGATTCCATCATTCAAAATCGATTTGATAAAATGATAACGAATCTGTATATGCTTCGTCCTTGCATGATAGACAATATTCTTTGTTAAGTGACCAGCACTTTAACTGTTACAATGCAACATACTATTCCCATGTTTGCGACCCAATTCTTCCAAGAAAGACTGAAACCATATCATCTTTTTACTAGCTTCGGTCACGATAATATACTCTGCCTCAGTAGTGGAAAGAGCAACTATCTTCTGCAACTTAGACACCCAACTTACTGTTGTACCACTTGATGTGTATACATATCTAGTAGTACTCTTCCTGCCATCAATGTTCTCGGCCATGTCAGCATCTACAAAAACTTGTAATCCCAAGCCTATTTTTTCTGAAACACAAGGTTGAATTTGTAGTACTTCTCAAGTACCTAAGAATTCACTTGAGTGTCCCAATGTTGTTTTTTAGAATTACTTATATATCTACTCACAACTCCCATTGTATGTGCTATGTCCAGTCTCGTACATACCATGGCATACATAAGACTTCCAATAGCAGATTCATAAGGCACATTGACCATGTAGGCTTGCTACTGCTTTGTAGAAGGTGATGGTTCTTTGGATAGCTTGAAGTGACTAGCCAAAGGAGTACTCACTGGTTTAGATTCATCCATCTTGAATCTACTCAACACCTTATTCACATATTTTTCCTATGATAGTTTCAAGACATCCATGTCCCTAGTAATTCTCATCCCAATGATTTGTTTGCAGCACCCAAATCCTTCATTGCAAACTCCTTGGACAACTCCTCTTTTAACTTATCAATTGTTGTTTGCAAGTTTCTGCAATCTACATGTCATCAACATATAGGAATAAGATAATATATGAATCACTAAAGTTCTTCATATAGCAACAATGATCCGCATGGCACCTCATGAAGCCATTACTATCCATAAAGCTATCAAACATCTTATATGATCTCAAATTTTAATTAAGTCGCAAGTGTACGAATCTATTGGAATATAGAAAAGTAGTAACGAGGTTGATCCCATAGAGACTGCAATGAAGAAGGTCTAATTTAATCCAAATTAACTATTATTCTAAGTTAGTTGAGTCGAAAAGAGTTTGGTTGAAATAAGTTAACTGAAAGACTAATTAAATATGCTAAAAAGATGAATTGAAAATTCAAGAAGTTTAATATACTAAGGTTTCGGAATCCACCATTGTTTAACTTAACAATTATCCAATTATTGATTAATTCTCAAAAACACACGACAACACGAAATCAATCTATTGTTGTCCTAAAATATTTATCAATGAATTCCCAAAGAAGAAAAAACTAATATCGGTTCCCCTTTTGCTTCAAACATAAATTACTTAAACAATTTTTGTATCAAGTTCAATTAAAAGAAAACAAAGAATCAAAGATTTCTAGCATTCTATGTATCCTAAATTGATAAAAAGATAACGAAAAATTAAAAGAAATTAATAGAACATATTTAAGCACCAAGCACGAATTAATTAAATCAATTTCTAACAATCAAGAATACATGATGTTTAAGATGAAAGAAAATTTATTTAATTAATCTAACAAGAACGAACCATGAACATTAAAGCTCTAAAACGAAATTACACGAATAAAGAAATAATCACTTTGTTAAAAACAAGGTTTCATCGTCTACCTTAGCTCAAGAAAGTTAGAAGAACATAATTAAATTACAAAGAAAAGAATTGATAGAACCCGGCATGGATTTAATGAGAAGAAATATTCGAAAACACTCTTGATCGCCAAGTAGTTATCTTCTCTTGTTTCTTCCATCTTCTTCCAAGTTCGGCTCCCAAAAAACCCCCCCGAGAATATAACTCATATTTATACTCCCCTAATGGTGCCCCAAAAGATACCAAAAAATCATTAAAATCGTGCCCAAAAGGTTTCCTAATTGAATTAGAACTCAAAAAGGTAAGAAAAAGCCGCGTGTAGACATTTTACACTGGGCGATCACCCAGTGAAAACCCGGGCAATCGCCCAGACACGTTTTTTGCTCTTTGTTGGCGAAATATTGTGCTGAGCGCTCGCCCAGATATAAGCCTGGGCGATCGCCCAACTTATTTTTCCCCGTGGCTGATTTTCAAACGCCCATAACTTCTTGTAGGAAACTCTAAATTGAGATCCGTAAAAATGTTGGACTTGTAATTAAATTATCTTTCCAATGATATATCATTTGCCTATTGGAGATTTTAATATCAAAAGTTGTGCTCAAATTTCTCCACATGCTTCGGTAGGTAGTTTCTCAATTCGGTTATTTGGCTTTTCGGTGTTTGATCCATTGATTCAACTCTTCATTGTCACTCCAAAACACCTTAAACATATTGATTTCCCATTTTTCCTCATCCTCCAATATTTGGCTCTTGATATTCACTTCAAAAACTCAACTTACTCATTGATTTCGCCAAATTATTGCTCTTTTCGTCCATTCTTCTCCATTTGTTCACAAACGAGTCCAAAACTGAAGTAAAAACAATAATAAACTAGATTAAGTAGAAAATCAACTATATGACGGGATAAATGCTTAATTCAAAGGTCAAAATAAGTGCACAAAATGCACTTATCATTATACCACTGTCTCGGAGCTTGTTTAAGGCTATACAAGCTCTTTTGAAGTTTGCACACCATGCCCTCATTTCTCTGTACTTCGTAACCTTCCGGCTGCTTCGTGTAAATTTCTTTATCCAAATCACCATGAAGAAAGGCTATATTTAAATCCGAATGCTCTAAGTGCAAGTCTTCTCCTACCACTAGTCCAAGTACTGTTATGATTGTAGTTAATTTCACCACAGGAGAGAAAATTTCAGTGTAGTCAATGCCTTCTTTATGTTGAAATCCCTTTACAACTAGTCTTGCTTTATATCGTTTGCTGCCATCATGCTCTTCTTTTATCTAGTAATCCTATTTGTTGTGCAAAGCCTTCTTTCCTTTTGGTAACTCTGTTAGTTGTCATGTCTGATTGGTTAATCATGAGTCAATATCATCCCTCATAACTGACTCCCACTTGATTGATTCATCAGCTTGCACGACTTTACTATAGTTTTCTGGTTCACTTTTGTCAATTAGTAGAATATAATACAACGCTGGAGAATATCCATGTGGAGGTGTAATTGCTCTGTTTGATCTCTTGGGCTCAATCACAAGGGTGCTCTGTTTTTTTTGGGCCATATTTTCTCGATCTTCGCCATCAATTTTCTCTGCCTCAATCACTGGAAGGTCTTGTAACGGAATTACCTCAGACTTCTTGACTTCAGAATTTGTACTTTTAGGGTTTGTTGTCAATATGTCCTTATACATAGCTGCTTCATTAAAGATTACGTCTTTACTCATGATAACTTTGCGACTTTGCTCACCCCAGAAACGATAATCAAACTCTAAATCACCATAGCCAATAAAAAATATTTTTTAGACTTGGCATCAAGTTTACTTCTAGAAGTAGAATCAATGTGAATATAAGAAACAGAACCAAACACTTTTAAGAGGGAAAGCTCTACCTCTTTTCCACTCCAAACTTCTTCTGGTATTTTGGAGTCCAATAGTGTTTAAGGACCTTTGTTGATCAAATATGCCACAGTGCTGATAGCCTCAGCCCAAAGTATCTTTGACAATCCTGCATGTAATCTCATTCTCTTGCATACTCATTTAGAGTCATGTTCATTCTCTCAGCTACACCATTTTGTTGAGGTTTACTTGGAATAGTCCTCATCATCTTGATCCTATTTTTAGCACAGTACATAAGAAAATTTGCATCTATATTCACCTCTATTGTCTGAATGCAAGTACTTCACCTTTAAATCTGTTTCATTCTCAACCATCGCTCTCCACCTCTTGAAAGCATCGAAGACATCATATTTTTTTTTTTCAAGAAATAAATCCATACTTTCCTACTTGAGTCATCAATGAATGTTACATAATAATTTGAACATCAAAGGGAAGTAACAATTGAAGGTCCCCATACATCTATATGAATCAACTCCAATTTTGCAGCTTTTGGCTCCCTTATTATTTTAGAGAAGCTAACTCTTTTCTGCTTGCCGAAAATACAGCCTTCACACAGATTGTTTCCAACATATTTTAACTTCGGTAGCTTCTCTTTAGACTGAAATACTTTTATTCCCTTCTCGCTCATGTGTCCGAGCCTATAGTACCACAAATAAGAATTAGCAGCGGATTCAACAATAGTAATTGTATCTCCAGGATTAGTGGTCATGTAAAGAGTTCTTCTTTTAGTTCCTGGTGCAACAACAATGGCTCCTTTCATTACTTTCCAATGGCCACCACCAAAATTCACATTATGCCCTTCATCATCAAGCTGTTCAACAAAGATCAGATTTTACATTAATTTTGGTTTGTGCCTCACCTTGTTAATTTTCTACAAAGACCCGTTTAGCATCCTCAACTTGACTTCACTAATACCAATGATGTCCAAAGGTTTTCCATCAGCGAGATATACCTTTCCATGATTTCCAGCAACATAGTTCTCCATGTTCTCACGATGTGCAGTTGTGTAAAAGAAAGCCCTAGAATCCATCACCCAAGAATCGATAGAACTATCAACAGACAAGAGTAAAGCATCTTCTACCTCTTCAGTCGCAGCATTATTGTTCTTTTTCTCATTCTTCTTAGGTACTCTGCAATTCCTCTTCAGGTGACCAAACTTACCACAATTCCAACATTCAGCTGCCCATCCCTTTCTGGACTTGCTCCTACCATTCCTCGACTTTACTCTACCGTCACCCCTGTTGGAATTCATCTCATAACCTCTGCTCCTATTTTTGACATTTAGGGCAGAATTGGATGCCGAGACTTCTCCATCATCTTTCGTACGGACTTCTTTAGCAAGAATTGTATCTCGAACATCATTATGTTTCAATTTCAAATTCTCTATGGAATTGCTGACAGCCGCTCTTAGAGACTTCCAACTATTCGGTAGTGAGGTCAAGAGGATTAAAGCACGAACCTCATCCTCAAACATAATTTTCACAAAGACCAATTGATTGACGATTGTGTTGAATTTATTAAGATGCTCTACCACCGAAGCACATTCTACCATCTTCATATTGAATAGCTTTTTCATCAGATTAACTTTATTGCACGCTGAGGGCTTCTCATACATGTCAGATAATACCATCATCAATTCTACAGTAGTTTTCTCCTTTGCAACGTTATGAGCTACGTTCTTAGATAGTGTTAGTCGAATTACTCCCAACACCTATCTGTCAAGAACGTTCTAGTCATCATCATTCATAGTTTCAAGTTTTTCATCTAAAAGATGGTGCATCTTTTTACTGTTAAGATAATCCTATATCTGCATCTTCCAGAATAAAAAATCCACACCATCGAACTTGGTGATTCCAAATGTTGATCCTCGATCATCGCCAGCCATCACTCTCAATTAGAGTCTCGCTTTGATATCAATTTTTAGGATTAGAGTAATAAATAAAAGGCAAAAAATAAATAATATAAGGATTTATACAGGTTCGTCTCAATATGAGACAACGTCCTGTCTTCAGCCGCTGCAATATTTTCAATATATTAAATGATGATTATTGTTTACAAGAGATTAGTCATATATATAACAACCTAATAAAAGTTTTTTAATTATAATAAAACTCTAAGACAACACAATAAATATTTTCTAATTATAATAAAACTCTAAGTTAACCCAATTAAAATTTTCTAGTTATAATGAAATATTAGGACAACCTAATTACAAAGACAAAATCTTGAAAACATACTTACATAAGCAAATTAGGCTCCACACCTTAACATTAATTTGATTCTTTTTTATTTTTCTTTTGAACTAGAGGTTAATACCGTCCCATGAAATATCGACAATTGCAATCTCATCTATCTTGATCTCGAGATTAAACATACTTTTATACAGAGACATAATGAACAACATGAATTAGTTAAGAAGCAGAATGTCTTGGCGGTCCAAATAACCCAGTGCAAACAGTTGAAGTCGAAAGGGCTCTAAAATATTATGTATCCAATTATGAATGAAAATTTATCCATCATTGTCCATTGACTGTGACTAAAAATAACTTCGAGATCAGATCAAGGACCATTAAGATGGTTCAAAATTATGTTTAATCAAGTGGTTTGCCTGTTGAGGACCCACATGAGCAAATTCATAATTTCTTGGAGATCTGCTATACCTTCAGGGCCAATAATATGACTGAAGAAGCTATAAAATTGAGGCTATTCTCTTTCTCATGGCTAAACTCACTCACTGCTGCATCAATTACCACATGGCCAGACTTGGTTCAAAAATTCTTTGCTAAATTCTTACCACCTAGTAGGACACAAAAACTAAGAAGATAAATCACCTTATTTGCTCTCAATCTAATTCTGTATCATTGTATGAGGCACGAGAAAGGTATATTGAACTGCTAAAAAAGTGTCCACATCATGAGATATCACCGTGGCTGCAAATTCAGACATTCTACAGTGTTATGAACAATTCTATAAAGACATCTATTGATTGTGCAGCCGGTGGGTCACTCATGAACAAAACTTATGGAGAAGATTCAGAAATATTTGAAGATATGGCATCCATCAGTTATAACGGGAATGATCTCCTGCCCCCAAGGGGCAGGATAATATCACCCACCTGCTGAGGTGTCAGCAAGTGGGTGGTTAATGTATATATATTATTTTAACATTAACCACCCACCTGCTGACACCTCAGCAGATGGGTGAAATTATCCTGCCCCTTGGGGGCAGGAGATCACCACTGTCAGTTATAAATGGTCTTGCTACAATTCAAAAGATAGATCAATTCTCAGCTTTATCTGCACAGATTGCAAGGAAAGTAGACAGTCTAGCTATGTCCCAGTCTACTAATGTCATTCATAAAACATCTCTGGTTTGTGAATTTTTTTTGGAAATCATACCGGTGTTGAATGCCCATTGAGAAATGAATTTGTACCATCTATTGGGAAAGGTACATATGTTTCAATATTTCAAAGGCAGTAGCACAACAACCAGCACTCTAACACCTAAAATCATTGTAATTTCTCATGGAGCAACAACCAAAATGCAGCCAAACCATCCCCTATTTGGTTTCAACCTCAAGAAAAAATGTGTTACTTGAAGAGATGCTTACTCAATTTACTGTGAAAATTGACACCACCCTTCAAAATCAGACAACATCAATCAGAAATTATATAACAAAAAGAGAAAATCCAGATATGCCACAAGCTAAAGTAGCTGCTTTTATGAAAGCTTACACTATATGACTTTGATTCCATTTCCTTAGAGATTGCAAACGCACAAGTTAGACAAATAGTTTGTGAAGTTCCTTGAGATCTTAAAAAACTCTAGCTCGAACGCTAATTTACCTAAAGTTCGTGAAAGAAATCTTATCCAAGAAGAGAGGAGTTTAAGACTCTGAATTTAACTACAGAGAGTAGTGCCATATTGCTAAGAAATTGCCCCTGAAGTTAAAAGAATCAGAGAGTTTTACTATACCTTGTACCATTGTTAATTGTTATTTTGAAAAAGCTTTGTATGATCTTGGCGTTGTCAAAATTGACGGAACAATCAAGAAAAACTGAAAATTAGAAATGTAGAAATGAGATGAAGCGAGGTATGCTGTAGCAAATCTCGTTAAGACAGATTTTATCCACTATAAAGGTGAAAACGTGATCAATGGATGTTTGTCTCTCAAGATACAACGCTTCTTCCAAAGTCGATATTGCACTTATACCAACCTTGCCGATCGAACCAAAGAATGATTGTACTTTTCTAAAAAATAAGGAACAACGATCTTTTGAAAAAATTCAGAAATTATTTAAGTAGAATTTTGGAAAGAAAGAGAATTTAAAATCAATTAATTCAGAATTGACTTGGTGTGAAAATTTTGAATTTAAGAGGTCCCTATTTATGGGATTTGAAGTGTCTTTTTGAATGGGTAGGTGTCCCTTCATAATACGTGTACTATTTGGTCTAATTAATCTGAGCCATTAGATCACTCATTTTATATTTTTTTGTGATTTGGTGGTTCAGATTAAATCTTAAATGAATGTGTCTATTTATTATACATATTCACCAATTATGAATGAATGTGTCCGTTCATCATACCCATTTACCAATTACGTGTTTTTATTATAGACTTTTTCAATTCAACCAAATTTAATTATAATTGCACATATTATCAAATATACCACATTTAATAATTTTATTTGATAAAATTTAATTCATTCCAACAATCCCCCACATGAATGGAAGAAGTAGACTTAAATCAAGGAAGATAATAGAAGAGTACTATTTGAAACATAACACATCAAGATAGGTAGCTTTTGTTTTTAACCTTCTTTATTAAGAATCTATCAAACCCACTTGGCTATTCAGTGAACGCAACGTTTTGAACTATCAGCCATTATTGCAAACTCAGATAATAGATCAAACACATTATCTCTCATATCAAACTTGGTTATCTATTGTGTTCATTATTTCAGCCCTGAACTACTTGGGTTCTACAAGTGCTTTAGCGAATTCGCCAAAATAAAATTATCAAAGAACCGGCCACGTTCGCACTAACATAGGTGGTGTTCTAAAAAGAGTACCCTACAATACTCCATTTGTACCTTTACAAGATATCGTTATCATTAAAAGAAAAGCTTATCCTTAACAATCTTTGTAGGCAGCACTTTTGCATTATAGAAATGAAAAGAAATTAAAAATTCAAAGTTATTCTCATCGAGTCATTCATAACTAGTTTTCCTATTGAACTTAGTCCATGGGATTTTCAGTCACCAAGTTAGGTTTCCATTAAGTTGACTCATTAGAATTTAGGCTTTAAATCTATTTCCCTTGATGCGCAGTCTATTCTCTATCTAGATAACCCTTTTGTCAAGGTTATCTTTCGACTTAACAAAATCAATTGATATTGTTCTATTTGAGAGCAAATGTTGAACAGTATTATGTCTACGACGTATATATCTTAACTTCCCGTTATATACAAATTTTTCTGCTCTGGCTTTAGTTGCTTGGTTATCGCAATGAATACATATAGCAGGCACAGGCTTCAGCCATATAGGAATGTCTGCTAAGAAGTTTCTAAGCCATTCCGCTTCTTCTTCTGCTTTATCTAAAGCAATAAAATCAGATTCCATAGTTGACCAATCTATGCACGTTTGTTAATTTAGAAGATTTTCAAGATATAGCACCACCACCAAGAGTAAATACATAGCCACTAGTAGATTTAGATTCATCCGCATCTGATATCCAGTTGGCGTCATTATATCCTTCAACTACTGGAGGATATTTTTCATAATGTAATGAATAATCTTTGGTACGTTTCAAAAGTAATGCATCCCAATGTTTATTACTAGGGTTACATGTATATCGACTTAGCTTACTTACTGAGTAAGCTATGTCTGGACTTGTACAATTCATTAAGTACATTAGGTTCCAATTATCTGAGAATATTCTAATTGATTTGTTCCATTTCCAGTAATCTTGTGAAGAACTACATGATGAAGAAATGATTTACTAGTTTCTTTTATACCATATGTTTTAAATCTCTCATTCACTTTGTCTATATAGTGAGTTTGTGACAAAGTTATCCCATTAGACGTTCTAGAGAATTTCATTTCCAGAATCACGTCTGCTTCACCCATATCTTTTATATCAAAGTTATTGGTGAGCATTTTCTTTGTTTTGTTAACGACTTCCACATTAGTCCCCAGTATGAGCATGTCATCTACATAAAGACAAACCAATATGTATGCTTCTCCAAATTTCGTTGAGTATACACATTTATCGCATGCATTTATGGCGAATTTATTCCTAATCATGACACTGTCAAACTTCTCGTGCCATTGTTTAGGAGCTTACTTCAAACCGTTTAAAGACTTGATAAGTTTACAAACTTTATCTCCTTGTCATTTCACTTTGAAGCCTTCTGGTTGTTCCATATAAACTTCATCGTTTAATTCACCATTTAAGAATGCAGTCTTAACATCCATTTGATGTTGAAAGTTCTAAAACCTAGGTTAATTAAATTAAAAATAATAATCTCAATTAAACAAGTAATGGACAGAACGTGGTCAAAACTGACGAGTGACAATGATAGCAGTTCTGACTCACACAGCAGTGTTCGTTTACCTAATCTTGTTAAGTGCAAAATTTAAAAAATTAAATACGAACACAAGATGTAACGTGGTAAACCCCGAAGGAAAACATTTACGGGCCCCCATGCCATGGGTAAAAACAATCCAATAATAATCTTGTTCAAAAATACAATAGTATCAGTTTTTGTAAATTCGCAAAATTAACAAAATAACAATAAAAAGAAAACAGATCAACTCCCTTTGATACTTCTTTTCTGACTTATTAATGAAGTGGAATCAAACCCACCGGTCTTAACTTTATCACCACTTCCCTATTGTACTTGACCGCAACCACCACTTAGATTAAGAACCCCCGTTCTTAACTTCACGCCAAGTAGATTGAACAAGATATGGACTTGTTCCTTGAGCACCAATTTGTTTTTGATTCTTCAATGAGTTTGAAGAAAACTTTTTTTCTTTGAAAGTTGAATCAATGAAGCATCGAGTCTTGTCTTTCTACCAATGAATTCGGTGGTTTGGAGCTAGCAGAAACAAGAGCAAAAAATATTTTTCAAAGCATTAATTCCTTATTGATTTGTACTCTTACTTATAGTTAAAGTAGAAATCAAATTATGAATTATTTCTTACCTAAAAAATCTGCAACAAAATGGTAAGACAATTATTAGGAAAGAATATATAGAAAGATATTCTAGATTTGTAGAAGGAAGAAATTTAAGAATCTCAAGATTTATCTTTAAATATTTCATTCCCAAACAAATCTAGGAGAATAATAAAAGATCATTTAACCTACAAAAACTGTTGTCAATAATATTCACGTGATCAGAATTTATCGTGTATGAAAACAGAATAAAATCGCAGCTTTACTAATTTGGAAAAATAATTCACTTATCTATGCAGTCAGTCAGAACTGGCATTATCCAGACCAGTCATAATGAAAACGTTGACTTGCTCTTTTAACATTAAAAATCAATTATATTAATGAAGAGAACCAGGATATAAAAAGTGAAAAATATGACACATATTTTTCCAATAGATGTATCTGCAGGTTATACAGGGCAGCCATTGCAATTAAAATCCAGATAGAAGTAATTCTTGTTACCGGCGAATAAGTGTCAAAGAAATCAATCCCTTCTTTTTGACGGTATCCTTTGGCAACAATTCCAGCCTTGTACTTATCTATTGAACCATCGGGTTTTAATTTTCTCTTGAAAATCAATTTGCATCCTAATTGTTTGGTTCCATTGGGAAGATCAACCAATTGCCAAGTATTATTACTCATATTGGATTCGATCTTGTTATTTATAGCTTTTTTCTAGAATAAGGATTCCAGGCTAGACATAGCCGGTTAAATGTTTGAGGCTCGTTCTCAATCATGAATTATATAAAGTCTGGACCAAATGACTTAGTATTTTTTGCTCTTTTACTCCTTCTTGGATCAAACTCTTTATACTTTCAAAAGTAGTATCACGTGTTCTACTTTGAGTATTTTCAAGAATGGGAACACCTCTTCAAAGAATTCGGCATCTCTCTATTCAATAATAGTACTGACATGAATGTCACTTATGTCAGATTTATGTACAAGAAATCTGTAAGCACTACTATTAATTGCATATTCGATAAAAATGCAATCAATAGTTTTAGGACCTAATTTAATCCTTTTAGGAGGTGGAACAGTCGCTTTTGCTAAACACCCCCACACACTTTTAAGTATTTGTAGGAAAGCATTCTCCCTTTCCATAGGTCATATGGTATCGATCCAATTTTCTTGTGAAGAACCTATTTAGAATAAAGTTGGCAGTTAGAACTGCTTCCCACCCACAAGTTTTGTGATAATCTAGAACTATTAAGTATAGCATTAACCATGTCTTTTAAAGTTCTATTTTTCCTCTCATCAACTCCATTTTGCTGAGGAGTGTACAGAGCAGTTGTTTGGTGAATAGTCCCAAACTTAGCACATAATTCATCAAATAGTAAAACCGCTTCTATCATATCTCAATACCTTGATTCAATTTCATTTTTGTAAGTGACAAAAGCATCTAATGCCTCATTTTTATTACTTAATAAGTATACTTAGCAATATTTACTATGATTATCAACAAACGTGATAAAATACTTTTTACCACCTCGAGATTGAACAAAATTTAAATAAAAAATATCACTATGTACACAACCTAATCGTTCACTACTCATTTCAATTGAATTAAAAGGCATTTTAGCAAATTTTTCTTAAACACAAATCTTACTTTTATGTTTGTCTTGTGTTTCAAGTTTATGTATAAGTCCTAAACCTACTATTTTTCTTAAAGAAACACAATTAACGTGTCCTATTGCATTATGTTATAAAACAGAAGGCTCAAGTAAGTAAACAGAAGAATCAACTTTATTAATAACTTGTAGATACAAATACTTGGACAACAACAACACCATTTAAAAACCCTTCTTACTAAGAATAGAGCTAGAAATCAAGTTCTTCTTGATATCTAGGACATGCACCACTTCTTTCAGCATCAATTCCTTCCCGGATGTGAATTTTAGAATAACTCTCCCAATTCGTTCAATTTTAGACGCTGTGGAATTGCCCATGTAGAGATGCTCGTCATGATCCAACTTTGTGTATTCTGCAAACAGTCCCTTGCCTGCACAAATGTGTCTAGTGGCTCCAGTGTCCACCCACCAATCCTTAGCATTTGATACAAAGTTAACTTTAGAAACAACTGCAGATAGGGTCATGTCGGCAACATCTGTAAAAATATTATATGCTTTTTATGTTGGCTTGGGATGGTTTCTTCTTCTGTGTATCATTATTTTTTTGGTAGTCCTTTGCATGATGCCCTGATTTTCCAAAATTATAACAGTCCCATTTAAATTGAGTTGTATCGTTGCTTTTTCCTTTGTCCTCAGACGAGTTCACACACTTCATTTTCTTGTTCTTAGACCCATAATCTTCTACCATGTTAGTTTTTGCTTCCATGGTTCGCACAAAATTTTTCTTTCTGCAGCCCTATTGTCTTCTTCTATTCGAAGTGGAACAATCAGATCTTCAATCGTCATCTATTTACGCTTGTGCTTGAGAAAATTTTTGAATTCTTTCCAAAGTGGAGGTAGCTTCTCGATCATAGCAGCAATTTGGAAAGACTTACTCTATGTCATGCCGTTTGCCTCAATGTCATGGAAGAGAATTTGCATCTCTTGAACCTGACTCATGACCCTCTTTGAATCGATCACTTTGAAATCCAAAAATTTGTCAACGATAAATTTCTTAGTCTCGACATCTTCTGTTTTATACTTTTTGTCAAGAGAATTCCACAATTCTTTAGTCGTCTTATAGAATAGTACACATTGTACAATGTGTTGTCCCATCCATTGAGAATGTAGTTGAAACATAGAAAGTTTGCATGTTTCCACGCTTCAATGGCCAACTGTATATTTTTGTAGGTAGCATTCTCTTTTGTTTGAGCAGGGCATTCTTCATGTAGAAACTTAACTAAGTTCAGCGTTGTCAGATACAACAGTATCTTTTGTTGCCAACGTTTGAAATCCGTGTTGTTGAATATTTTTGGCTTTTCATATATAGATGTTGGCGGCATGACAAACTGATTGGAACTAGAACTTTGTCCAATCTCTCCACTAGTATGCTTAGTTGTACTAGCTATCACAAATACAAAAAATAATATCAATATTTTAATATTGAAAACACGTAAATATATTATGTTACAAAAGTAAAAAAAAAAAATATGCATTAAGATTGTTGTCAAAATTGATGGGAGCAATCGAGAAAAACAGAAAAATAGAAATGTAGAAATGAGATGAAGTGAGGTATGCCATAACAAATATCCTTAAGATGGATTTCGTCCTCTATAAAGATACAAACATGATCAAAGGACGTTTGTCTCTCAAGATACAATGATTATTCCAAAGTCAGTACTGCACTTATACCAATCTTACTGGTCAAACCAAAGAATGATTGCACTCTTCTCGAAAATAATGAACAACGAAAAAAATTCAAAAATTATTTAAGCAGAAGCTTGGAGAGAAAAGAGATAATTTAAAATCAATTAATTCATAATTGATTTGGTATGAAAAAAAAGTTGAATTTAGGGGTCTCTATTTATAGGATTTGAATTGTCTATTTGAATGGGTGTGTGTCTCTTTATAAATAGGTGCACTATTTTATTTAATTAATCTGAACCCGTAGATCACACCTTTTCATATTTTTATGTGATCTCATGGTTTAGATTAAATATTGAATGAACGTGTCTATTCATCTTACCTATTCACCAATTATGAATAAATGTGTCCATTTATCATAATTATTCACCAATTACGCGTTTTTTTAATGGAGACTTTTTCAATTCAACTAAAATTAATTGTAATTGCACATATCATCAAATATAATACATTTAATGATTTTACTCGATAAAATTCAATTAATTCCAACACTTGGTACAAGTGTTTACTTGATGTATCTATTTATTTTCAAAAAACTAAGTTTATGGAGGCCAAAGCAACCACAATATCTCTTCAACTGGCTGATCGATCCATTAAACATCCGTAAGAATGTAGTTGAAGATGTCATGATCAAAGTGGATGGATTGATATTCTTGATATATTTTATTGTCCTCAATATGAAAAAGGATAGATACATTTCAATAATTATGGATCAACCTTTCTTACCACAAATAGAGCATTGATTGATGTTGAGAATGGAGATTTGGAGTCTAAGGGTACAAAGCACTCAAGCAACCATCTGACTCATAACTATTCTTTAAAGTTGAAACTATGGCCAAATATGGTGGTGAAGCATTCTAGCCTAAGTTCTGCCCTTTTGTGGCTATGCTTAAATTATAATTTCAATTGGTCAAATTGTTTAAACATATTTTTTATTTACACATTTCATAGGACCCACAATTTACTACCTACTTATTATCAGCACATTTCATAGGACCCACAACTTATAAGCACTTCAAAAAATATTTTAGCTCCACCAAACATTCTATAAAATCGACGATCAAGTTGGAGATCAATGGGCGTTGATAGAGGTGGAAAATGAGCTGAGTGGCTCGTGGGCTTGCCGGCTCGGCCCATCTAGGCTAGTCTTGGACCGAGCCTAAAAAAATAGGGCCAAGCCTATTTGGCTCACCAAAAAGACGAGTTGGCTCGTGGGTCGACCCAACGAGCTGGCTTGTCAAGGCTCGTGGCTTGTGTCTAACGGTCAGTTTCTGTCCAACATGATAGTTGTTCTTATGCTGCTTCTTCTCTTTCCCATTCTAGTGATATACCTTCAGAGTTAGCTAGGTATTTTGAGGACAACATGCTAAATATTTTAAATGATGAAGAGAATTTTTTTTTTTATATATTACGATGGTAGAAACAAAATGAACGTCAATACCCAATTCTTTCAATTATGGCACGTGATCTAATAACGTCAATTCTTTTTTATTTTTAAATTATCCAAAAAATATTCGAAGTTGAAAAAAAAGAGCCAATCTTGTGGGCCACTCATCTCGGCTCGTTCGAACCATGAGCCAACAGGACGAATCGAGCGCCCATTCTAAGGACGAGCCTTGCAAGGTGGGCAACGAACTGAGCCAGCTCGATTAGGCCCATTGCCACCTCTAGGCCTTGCAATATGAATATAATACACTTTTCTAGATTAATTAGACAACTACATAGACATCTAGATAAGACCAAATAGTTATTCAACATTATATATAATGTTGCAACAAAGAGGTGAAGTAAATACGTGTTGTACTCCTTTTCCTTGATCGAGATTTTTTACCATTAGATTATTCTGATAGTTTTTAATGAGTCAACTTTCATGCATATTTAAAAAAATAATGTAATGTTTTTCCTTCACTAGAATTTCCACTGGGTTTTTCTAGTAAAGTTTTAACGAAGCATATTCTTTGTGTAATGGATATTCAAGTGACAGTGCTATAAAATTATAGTTATGGATGTCTATAACCTTCAAGACATTTACTCTCAACATAACTCTATAATTTTACTCTCTTATGTTACAAATTGTATATGAGATCTCTAAATAGAGCAACAATAACATATGTTTTTAATGTAACTGCATCATATCATCATTATCACCATAAACAACTAGTGATAGATGTACAACTTATATAAAGTCGGTATTGCTTGGAGGCTATAATAAGACAACAACATGTAATATATTTCATCAGAATTGTTTTATACAAGTTTTAGAAAGATGATGGCATTGAAGACATTGACACACAATATATGGATGACTTGATACAAGATTTTTTATTGATTGAAATTAGGAGGAGTAGATGTACTCTTTTTTCTTTTCTCAAGTTTTGTCCCATTGAGTTTTTTTTTAAAAGTTTTAACAAGGCGGCATTTGATTACACCATTTTAATATAAATAATTTCACTCTTTTTCCTATCTTTTGGTCTTTTTTTGTCCCACCGGGCTAGGTGCTAGAATGGACTCGGGGCTTAGACTGGATTCTATGAGTATGGTATACTAAAACTAAGCCTTCTTCAACCCAAAAAAAAAAAAAAATGTAGAAATTAGGCCCCCTTATGCCCTTTTTCCAAAAAATAGAAAAATATGGCCCTTTTTAATTTTTTTTGAAAAATACATTTCCAATATTGTGGAGGTTACGATGATAAAAATGTAATCTTATTTACACAAACCCTAACTCCTCTTTTTCTCTCTGCGATTTGGGGTGATTTTGCATTGTAACATTTATAAGTTGGAACATAGGTAAAGAAGGCGATAGCGGTATTCATGAATCAACGGGGACGAAGAGAAAACGTGGTACGATCGAAGGATCTTCAATGAAGAAAAGAAATCTTGCTCAACAGGCTTATAAACTTAAGATTAAGTTCGATTTAGTCTCTTCTTTATGATTTTGTCGATTTGATTTTTTTATTATATTTTTAGAGTTTTTTCTTATATGATATCTCGCGTGTCTATGTTTTCCATGCTTCTACAACTCCTTATGATGAAGAATGGTTGTGGTGGTAGAAAAGTGATTTTGAATGCTATAATATGAATGGTACTGTTTTCGTTTCACATCTCCGTTAATTGAATGTGCTTGAGAAAATTGGAAGTGCAAAGTAATAATTGTAAATGCCATATTATATTTTAGATCTTAGTATTTGCTTGAAATTTATTGAATGAAAATATTAATTTGATAAACTACCCTTTACATTGCCTTGGTCTGACATGATTTGGTTAAATGTTTCTATGGTAGAGTTTATTGTCCAACCTTCGTTGTGTGGGTAATTGTGACTTTACATAGTACCGATTGAGAAATAGTACCATTAAGGAGAGCTATTTTAGTGAGTATGAAAAATAATTGCCACCTGATATTATTTATCTTGTTTCATCATTCATATATGCTAGATCATACGATGAATGTGTTGATAATTCAGTTTTTGGCCTTGTTGAGTCGGATATGGAATCTTTTCCATGGAGAAATGAGCTCTACAATTTGACATTGATGTCTCTTACGGGTGCATTGACCAATAGGATCATGAAGTTAGATCCTACAAATAAATATTTAGAGTATAGGCTTAACGGTTTTGTGCTTGCTTTCCGAGTTTGGATCCATGAGTCATTCCTACGATAGCTGATTTTTTTTTTTTTTTTTTTTGGGTGAAGTATAAAGCATTGCGTCCTCGGATATTGAGTTTGAGTTCATATCGTTATAATTGAGCAATCATGTTTTTTACTAGCTTAAAGTAAGTTCTATTTAGTTTTATTTCTTATTTATGTTTTTTTTTACAATTTTCATCATTATTTGTTATTTGCTTTTTATTTAAATTTCTTGATTATGTGTTCTGTAATTGGAAGTTATTGTTGTTACGCCAACTAATGTGGAGAAGGATGAGGCATATACTGTTGATTTGTTTGTTAAAGTCTCAAGGCCAGGATGATGATGATGATGATGATTTTGAGCTTCTTGTTATTCGTTAGTCAAAGTTATTGAAGGTAGCCCAAGCACCAATCTGTTGGTCGTAGCAGATCTTCAAAGTTGGAGAAAGGCGAAAAAGATGAGGTTTGTGAATATTTATTTACCTTTTTATGACTTATATATCATTTTATTTATTGTTTCTTATGATTTTTTTTTTTTTTTTTGCTATTTGTATTTTTAGAGTCACCAACAATCAAATGAAGAAATTTTGAAATGTGTGGCACAAATTGAGTTGAAAGTTCAATCAAATGAAATAATTTTAAAATGTATAACAGATATTGAGTTAAAAATCCAATCAAATGAAGACTTTCAGAATCGTCTAGTAGAGCTCGAATTTAAAGTTAAATTAAACATAAAAATTGAGAAACGTATAAGAGAGTTTGAAGAGATAGTTGAATCAAATGAAGAAATTGTAGAACGGGTGGCAAATATTGAATCCAGAGTGCATGATTTGCAGGTGGCAAATTATAGTTGTGGTATTGGTTCAGGTTTGAAGGTATGTGACCCTTTTTGAGCTTTTTGTCACTTGTTTAGATGTATGTCACTGTTTTGAGTTTCTGTCACTTTTTTGGAGATGTATGATGCTTTTTATTTATTTTTGTGAATAATGTTGACATAAATCAAATGATGGATGAGAAAGTTGATGAGACTGGTTTGGAGTCAAAAGTACATATAATGTTTTGAATTATATGTTCCTTAACATGCTTTGTTACTAGTTGAATTTGACTTCTTTTATTATTTGTCACTTTTTTGAATTTTTGTCACCTTTTGAGTTTGAGTAGGTGAATTTGACTTCTTCTATTGTTTATCATTTATTTTTGGGTTTTTACTTATATGTTCCTTAACAAAGTTGAGTTTTGTCACTTTTTTGAGTTCCTGAAAATATGGTTGAAAATTAAACTAGTTTAATTCATTGACCTTTTTTGAGTGTTTGTCACCTTTAGGAGGTGTGTCACTTTTTATTTATTTTTTTGTGAAGGATGTTGAAAGAAGTCAAATTTTGGAGGACAATATGGTTGGAGCTGGTTTGAAGTTGAGGGTACGTGTAATGTCCATGAATAAATTTTTTGTTATTATTTTTTGATTAATGTGCCTTTATTGAGCGTTTGTTACTTTTTAATATATGTATGTGAATTTTTATTTATTTTTGTCTATAATGTTGTGGAAAATGTAAATGATGATGCAACAAGGGCCACAAATCAAAATTTAAATTCTTGTCCTAGTTTTTTCTTGGGTATTGAGTTTGATATGACTAGTGTCGAAAAAAGCATTGAGAGGCCAGTAGAAAATACGGTGGAAAATGTATTATTCAATTATAAATGCATTATATTTTTAATCCATGAATTTTTTTTTTTTTTTTTTTTTGTGCACTATATATGTGAATTTTTTGTTTTTGGTTTTTAGTCAACGTATTTGTCTATCAACAATTGATCAAGGTCTAATAAATTTTAATGATGACATCAAACTAAATGAAGAGGACTGAAAAATTGCTGATGTTGTTGCAACACATAGTTTAGCTAAAAATATGAATCAAGAGGTTACACATTCTATTTTGTTTCTTCTTTGATTATGTTGTCATCACAAATTATGTTTGATTTTGCACTACATAACTTGAATTTTTATGTTTATGAATTTGTTGTCCAGTTTGTTGGTGCATCATGGTCTATAATTTTGGGATTGAAGTAAATAACGAGGTTGAATTGAAAGAAGGGGATTAAAAAAGTTGATGAGATTGCGGCAACTATTTTAACAAAAAATAAACTTCAAGAGGTAATAATTTATTTGAGTGTTTTTTTTCCTCCAAATAACTTATTTGTGTTTGTGTACTATATAACTTGACACTTTTTAATATTTTTGCGACATTCAGACTGATGACGACGTAGTTATTAATGATGAAGTTACTCCTGATATGCTTATATGCCATTGAAGTGAAGAAAATTACTGCATTTCTTAAATATCTTTGGTTAATGACTATAATTCTATGTTGGGTACTGAAAAACGTGTTGTGAAGGTTACTTTTGCATTCATGGTTGGTTTGTGCCTTCCATATGCATGGACCTCATGTTGAATTATTTGAGAGTCAGAACAAGAAAGGTATGGTGCCGAAAAATATGTGTTCAATTGTTTCCAAAGCACATATGACTCTTTTATCGACAAAGTGACACAATGTGACTTTTTACTATAAGTACATGTTAATAAGATTAAAATCTAGCATGTTACAATTCTTGTATAAGTGTCATTGTATGATCTATTTTTGTGATGCAAGTATAACTATTTTAATGATGAGAATACTATTAGTGATCATTGTTTCTACTTTAGGGATATTGCAATTTCTTCTGAATTGTGGTGGTGTAAGAATTAATGTCCAAGGTCCAATTAGTTAGGTCGGACTTTATTACTTATTGGACCAAATTAATTGGGCCTGTTTGTTGATGGGTTCTAGTTTGACTAGACCTAGGGCTAGGGTTAGCGCCGCCTATAAATTAAAAGGCACAACAGATTAAGTTCACAAGTTTTGTCTTCATTACTTACTAGCACAAGAAAAACACAATCCAATACAATTACTCCCAAAAGGTTCTGCTTTCATCTATTTTTGATCGTGAAAGTCCATATATGTTCTTGCTGTGTGCATCACCATTGGAGGCTAGACAATTGGACATCTATAGTATTGAAGATCGCACCTTAGGCTAATCAGATAATCAGATTTCATGATATTCATCAAAGGTAAACTTCTATCACGAATTCTATCTAAGTACAAGGTTGCTGGCTTATAAGAATTGTAGATTTAATTTCCGCTGTGCATGTATACTTTAATTCCCAACAATGGTATCAGAGCCTACCTTGTTACTTGTTAGAGTTCGTTAGTCTGCTTTGATTAATTGAACAATAATTGTTATTGACATATTAATTTCATTTGAGTTTTGACAGTAAATATAATTGTGAATTTTAAAAAATCTGAATTTGATTTAGATTTTATTTTTTTGGAATATAAATCATTAAAAAATGGGAAAAAAGGAGAAGACGGCGACCGGCAGCAGGGACAACACAGTGCCGCTGCTCAATGTCGCCGGCTTCACGAACAACAGGCTGCTGTTCGTGATTCCAAATTGGGTGGCCGCAGTTGTTTGACACCGGTGGGCCACCACTCCCTCTTATGTTTTTTTCTTTGGTTAGCGGCTACGGTAACGCCAGTTGGTTTGTGACGGCGTCGCCTTGCAGTTTAGGGCTTCTGTGTTCTCTTTTCCATTTGAGAAAGAGGGTTCTCATGCAATTTTGGAAATTGTATGAGGAAGGCCCCTAATTTCAAAAGGATAGAAAAGGGTCTCTCGTGCAATTTAAGAAATTGCACGAGAAGGCCCATTGTTTTAAAATAAGAAAATGCTTTTCTATACAATTTTGGAAATTGCATTGAAGGACCCAATGTTTTAAAATTTTAAGGGCTGATTATGCAATTTTAGAAATTGCACATTAAGTTCTCAAACTTTAATAGAAAAATAGGGTCTCAAATGTAATTTTAATTTTTTTTTGGAAAAATTGTAATAATTTAATTTTTAATATCGGTCAAATATTCAGTATTGACTAAAATTCCTTTTAAACTATATTTTGAATTTTTGACCGGATTAAATTTTGACTCTATACAAATTTTATCTTCAATTTAGGGAATGACTTTAAATTGAGAGATAAAATAAATTTGATAACACCCTTTATAAACAAAATTAATTGTTTAATTGGATTAATTGATTAATTTTATTGTTGAAAAATTAATTAGATTAATTATTTAATTCCGTCCGTTCCAAAATATCTAAAATTAATTTTATTGTTGAAAAATTAATTAATTAATTAATTAGATTAATTATTTAATTCCGTCCATTCCAAAATATCTAAAAAGTTTAGACTTATACTTTAAAAGCTGCAAATTTAGAAATTAATATATTTTTAATATTAGCTATTAAAATAGATGTTTAGTGGATGATTATGAACTAGATCCATGTGATTAGTTGTATGGTTAATTATTTCCGTTGATTGTTGGTTGGGCCTACGAGCCTATTATTTATTTAATTGAGTTTTTGAACTTTTTATTTAATATGGACCTGCGTGCCAACTAGTATAGGATACAAGTTGCAGTTAGGCCACAAGAAATCAACTAGTATAGGATGCAGGTTGCAGCAGGAGATGGAGATGATTGCATTAAGTATTCGATAAACGAATGCAATGTCCCTTAGGAATTGACCGACTAATCTTTCTTTTGGCTCAAGAAGATTAGATAGTTAAAGTACGTAATCATCTATAGTTATTATTATGCATGATTGATTGCATGTTGGATGTTAGTTAATATACATAAATGTGATGAGACAACCCCTTCTTTATCAAAATATTAAATTTATATTAAATGGTTAATACAATGTGCCTTCAATTGTTATAGTGAAAAACCAGAGTCTATTATCGATGTCAGTTTGTTGAGTCGCTCAAGACTACTCGCTCATAGATATGTTTATCACTATAAAATATTCGATGTTTCTGAACAATGTGTCGAATTTAACTAAAATTTTATTTTTTGTTAAGTCGCTCAAGGAAATAAAATTTTAGAGGCATAATCAAGTAAAACACATAAGATGTGTGCGATAATAAGTTGTCTACTTGATGATCTAGGAGTCACATACAGATATGATTGATAGAGTATCTACCTGGATGTTTTATTATGACTTGTTGAGCTACTCAATGTTCTAATAAAACAAAAGGGATCCTAGCCTACTGAGAATCTAATCGGTTCTATTGATTAATATTTGAGGGTCATTAATTCAATTTAATTAGTGGGAGTATAATTAATTTAATATAAGTCCATGTTATATTAATTTTGTGCATTTAATTAATTGTTCTAACTTGTCATTTAATAGTTGAATCATGAGTAACCATATGAGTCTGAGAGGCATATTAGATGCCAACAAACATACCGGACCAAATTTTCCAGACTAGTACCGCAATTTGAGAATTGTTCTCAATCATGAAAAATAAAAATTAGATATGTTATTGAGCAGCCAATGCCGGGAGCTCCTATTGAGGAGGCTACACCGGAGAATGTGCATGCTTACAATAAACATAGTGATAATAGTAACAATGCAACATGTGATGCTTGCAGTATGTCACCTGAGTTAGAAAGGTAGTACAAGGGTATGGATGTCTATACTAATATCATTGCAAGGAGTTGAATGATGTACAGTCACGGACTGAACGGTATGAGACATCCAAAATGTTATTCAAAGGTATGATAGTAAAAAGATCTTCAGTCAGTGCTCATGTATTGAAGATGATTGGTTATATTGAAAATTAAACCAATTGAGTTTTATCATGGACCACGAGCTGAGTCTTGACTTAATCATGTAGTCCCTACCTAATAGTTTTTCGAAGTTCATTATGAACTTCAACATGAATAAGATTCAGTATACCCTACTCAAGCTGCTAAACATGTTGGAAAAACTGTTGAGCCAAAGGAAGGAGGAAATTTTGTCCATTGACACATCTAAGAGCATTAAGAAGAAATCTAAAAGGACCTTTCAGAAAGGATCCAAGAAGGGCCAAATATACTGAAAAATAGTTAAAGCAAACAAAGACAAATCCAAGTTTGATGATCCATGTTTTGAATGTGAAAATAAATGGCATTAGAAGATGAACTACAAGGCATAAAAGAGATGAAAAAAAAACAAAAAAAAACTCATATCTTTAGTATTGCATATTGGTCATATAAATGAAAATGCATCACCAAGTTACATAAAGATGGATACTTAGATTCAAATAATTATGAATCATTTGATAAGTGTGGATCATGCTCGTTGGGCAAAATGACCTAGACTCCTTTTATGGAAAGAGAGTCAGAGTTGCAAACATTTTGGGTCTTGTACATACTAATGTATACAAATGTCTACAGATACTAGAGGTGGCTTTTCTTACTTTATCACATTTACAAATGGCCATTCTAGATATAATTTCATCTACTTGATGAAATTCAATAATGAAGCCTTTGAAAAGTTCAAAGAATTCTAGCAAGAAGTTGAAAGGCAAAATGGGAAAAATATTCTAACACTTAGATCTGATCGAGGTGGAGAATATTTGAATGGTGAGTTTTTAGACTATCTAAAAGAGAATGAGATTCTCTTGCATTGGACTCCACCGTATACATCAACACAAAATGGTGTATCTAAAATGAGAAACTGCACCTTATATGATATGGTGCGATCAATGATGAGTCGCGCAATTCTGCCAAAATCATTTTGGAGATATGCACTTAACACTGCATGTTATACACTAAATTGCGTTCTATCTAAATTGGTCAATAAAACTCCATACGAGTTATGGAAAGGGAAAAGACTCGATCTTTTATACATGAAGAATTGGGGCTGCGATGCTTATGTGAAGCGTGTTGAATTAGACAAGCTAAGATCTAAATCCGATAAATTTGTGGGGTATCCAAAGAAAATTGTTGGATACTATTTCTACAATCCCATCGAGATGAAGGTCATCATATCAAAACATGTCATATTCTTAAAGAAATAGTTCATTATAAGAGAGGCCAGTGAGAGAAAAGTAGATCTTGAAGAGGTTCAACAAACCACAAATAAAATCGACCAATTAGATAAGCCAATGGCTGAGCCTACATTTGATGAGGCACATATTGGAAATGAAAAACCGTCAGTCCTCGATGACACAACAGTTCTCCGTAAGTTGAGCAGGGTTATTTGTCCTCCTTGGATATATGATCTCTTGATTACCAATGATACATTGCTAATCGAGAAAGATGAACCCACTACTTACACAGAATCGAAGTCAAATGTTGACTCAAAGAGATGACAGGAAGCCATAGAATCTGAGATGAACTCCATGTACGAAAACAAAGTTTGGACCTTGGTTAACCTGCCTAAAGGAGTAAAACCTATAGGCTGTAAATTGGTTTACATGAAAAGGGTTGACATGGATGGTAATGTTCATACTTAAAAGGCAAGATTGGTTGTGAAGGGTTACAAGCAAAGACAAGGAATTGACTTTGACAAAACTTTCTCACCAGTAGCAATGTTTAAATCAATTCAGATTCTTCTTGCGATAGCAGCATACCATGACTATGAGATCTGGCAAATGGATCTCAAAACTGCAATCCTTAACGAGAATATTAGTGAGGATGTGCACATGACACAACTCAAAGGTTTTGAATCCACAAAGCCAAACAAGGTATGCAAATTACAGAAATCCATATATGGATTAAAGCAAGCCTCTCGGAGCTGAAATCTTCATTATGATGAGACAATCAAAATGTTTGATTTTATAAAAAATGAAGATGAACCGTGTGTGTATAAAAATGTTAGTAGGAGTAAAGTCATGTTTCTAATTTTGTATGTGTATGACATACTATTATTAGGAAACGATATCCCGATGCTAAAATCAATAAAATTGTAGTTATCAAAGAAAAATTTCTCCATGAAAGATATGGGAGAGGCATCGTACATTTTTGGTAAAAAGATTTATAGAGATAGATCTAATAGAATGATTGGCCTATCTCAATCTACGTACATAGATAAAATCTTGAGAATATTTAGCATGTAAGAGTCTAAGAGCGGACTCTGTCCCATCGGGTATGGGATCTATCTCTCAAAAGAGTGTCCAAAACATAGATTGTGAGAGATAGCATGGATATGATTCCTTATGCATCAGCAATAGGATCTATCATGAATGTCATGTTATGTACTCGACCGGATGTTTCATATACTTTGAGTGTCACAAGCATGTTCCAAGCGAACCCTAGCGAGAAATATTAGATCATGTCAAGAACATTCTTAGGTGCTTAAGAAGGACTAAAGACATGTTCTTGATGTATGGAAACAATGAACTCATAGTTCAAGGATTCAAGGATGCTAGCCTTTAGTCTGATAAAGAAGATAGAAAATTACAATCCAGATATGTATTAACTCTATATAGTGGTACGGTCAATTGGAAAAGTTCTAAACAAGATATGATCGTTGATTTAACTACTAAAGTCAAATATATAGCTGCTTCAGAAGTAGCAAAGAAAGCGGTCTGGATGAATAAGTTCATTACTAAACTTGAAGTAGTTTCTAACATCGTTGATCCAATATCTTGTACTGTGATAACAATGGAGCCATCGCACAAGCGAAGAAACCCAAGTCTCATCAATGATTCGGATATATATTGAGGAAGTATCATCTCATCAGGGAGATAATATTAAGAAATGACATAAAAAATAGAACAGGTCCTAACATATGATAATGTAGCAGATCCTTTGATAAAGTAGTTGTCCCAACACAAGCATGATGGTCATTCTAAATCTGATGGTATTAAGATACCCGAGTGATTGGATCTAGTTTGTATGGGACATTTTGTGATATATTTTTTGTTAGATATTGAAGTATATGCACAAATTGATTAATTAAATGCTTGTCTATATTTTAAATGGCAGATCTGTTATTTTTAAATTTTATTATTTAAAATAATAGAATCCGAAAAAAAAGTTTATAATAACTTGTTAATCACAAGGTGTTGTGATTGTGAGATACAAGTCATAAGTAACTTATTCTTGAAATATCCTTAGTCATAGTAATAATGAGTTACGGATATCATTATTGCAAATAAACTAGTATGTGTTGCATTTCTTTTGAAGAAAGTAGCTGATCTCACAAGCTAAGATGTAGAGGGACATCTGAATGAGCACACGAATGCATTGTTATGAGAACATGACATTGGATGATCTGTCTAGAGATTCAACATAGATAACTATCCAAGCATCAGTAGTAAATCTCTAATGCGTGGTAGTGGATTTGGTCCTTTTACTTGAGGACATCATAGAATCTTATGTGAGGACCACTATACTTTAGCGAGCGTTTGATGGGACTCAAAGATTTGAGTCACTAAGAAGATATCGTACGGGTATAGTGAGAATCATATGAAGGTTGTGAATGTCCAATATGAAGATTCGTCACTCTTGGAAAGTAGGAGATTATAACATGATTTTTGCCCACTTAAGTTGATATAAATTTCTTCGGTCGGGGTGGAGTCATGAGTTGAAAATGTTTCAATCATAACTAGATTAGATCAACAAAGAGTTGAGGTGAATAATATAATTGGTTGAAATGAGATTGACGCTGATCCATATCTCTTAACCAATTGGGTTATATTGATGAAGGGATTATGCTTCCACGGTTACCGCACATATATTGGTTCTGTCATACCACATGACATTTCCCTTCACATGGATTGCCTTGACACATTGCTATATGTCAATCTTGGACGGCGACGTGAATTGATCGATCTAGGTAAATTAATGAGAATATCAATCATCGTGAATAGGAACCTAATGGGTCACACACATAAGGCAAGAATTGAGCATATGGAGTTGGATCTTGTCCAAGTGGAAGATTGTAATAATTAATGTCCAATGTCCAATTAATTGGGTCAGACTTAATTACTTATTGGACCAAATTAATTAATTATTAATTAATTGGGCCCGTTTGTTGATGTGTTCTAGTTGGACTAGACCTAGGGTTAGGGTTAGCGTTGCCTATAAATTAAAAGGCACAACAAATTAAGTTCACAAGTTTTGTCCTCATTACTTGCTAGCACAAGAAAAATACAACCCAATACAATTACTCCCAAAAGGTTCCGCTTTCATCTGTTCTTGATCGTAGAAGTTCCAGATCTGTTCTTGCTATGTGGATCACCATTGGAGGTTGGACAATTGAGACAGTCGCGGTATTGATGATCGCACCTCAGTCTAATCAGATAATCAGATTTTATAATATTCATCAAAGGTAAACTTCTATTACGAATTCTATCTAAGTACAAGGTTGATCCGACTTATAGGAATTGTAGATTTAATTTCCGTTGTGCATGTATACTTCAATTGCCAACAAGTGGTACAAATTAGTGACACCTAACGAGACTTTGGATCACACAATAAATTTTTTGTTTGTTGTTTGTTTTGAGATTTTTGTATATGTTTTTTTTAATATATTGTTGATTTTTTTGACTCTTTTTTTTTAGTAGCATATGGATGTTTATATTTATTATCTTCGAAAGATATTAAGGTATGGCCATGGGATAAACGTCAAGGCTACACTACAAACTTTTCATTCGATGGCCAAATTAGGGACCAGTATGCCATTGTGAAGCAAAAACTTCTCTCCTTTCATAACCAATTGGATTGAATATGTTTTGTAAGACAAGTTGGCATGATGTTGACCATGGTTTTATTCCTTTGAGGATGTTTAACTTTGCTCACTGGATTATTTGTCATTTTAATATCCAAATATGTATATGAACATACATAATTCTTACAATAACATCGTCAAAAAGTGTGTAGTACTTGAAAATAGGAAGGTGGAAAGTGTATTGATAAGGAAAGACATATCAGATGTTTGATGAGGAAGCTGAAAAATGTATTGACGATATTTCTTGTTATGAAGATAGGATTAACATTTATAATTTATTGTAAGCAAATATTTGTAAGATGGGATAACTAGGTTTCATGTTAAGTGTAAATTTTCATGTATATGGTGAATGTAGTTTCTGAAAACGGAATTAACAATGTAGGTTTTGTAGGTTTTTCACAAGGAATCTTGTTCCATATTATTTATTTTGTATAGAAGTGACAAAGCATTGTCACTTTTTATTTCAAAAGTGACATAGCTCAATTAACGAGATGTTTGAAATCGATTAAGTTTATTTTTCTTCACACATTTTGTATAGCAGATCTCTTCACATTCTTTGTTTATTTTCCTTAGTATGAGAAGTACTGAAGTCAATTGTTTGGTGATAGAGAATTTAATATCAATATCCATCAAACTACAAACATTTCATAGTTGAAGTATGATTGATATATTTTTAGCTTTAAATGATCAAGGTTACATGCCATTCTAACTTCAGTACCAATACAAAAGCAAAACACAAGATATTGTCACAACAACAAAAATTGACACAGATAAATTTGTTCAAGCTGCAAATATATATCAAATTTATAAGCCATGATAAGCATGTAAAACAAACTTATTAGAAGTAACGAGAAAATAAGAATATGGAGAAGGAAAAATTAAGGTTATTTTGATGAGAAAACTATTAGGTATCAGTGTTGGACTTATAAAGAAGTGACATGTTGTCACTTTTTGTCTAAAAAGTGACATATTGCTCTTACTTTTGTTTCAGAAGTAAAAACGACGTATAGAAATATCTAATTTTTTTCAGATATGTATTTTGAAGTGGCAAATTTTTTTTAAAAAATCCAAAATAAAAAATTCAAACACTCGAATTTCATAAATCTTGAAACTTTCGTTTCTTTTGTGGCTTCTTCAAAGGTGCTGTAGTTTGGTATTATCTTTGATTGTAGCCATACTTTTTATATCTTCCACATTTTGTACTTTATGTTTTCTCTCCTTTTAATGGTATTCTTATTTCTTTAGGTCATTCGAAATTTCTTTTTGGATCAGGAGTCAAGACTATTCTTGCTTTTACATCATATAGTATATTCTATCATTGTGATCCTGAAGCGGGTAAATTATTACATTGTATGTTTGGATGTACATCTCTTGTGTAATATTTTGAACAATATGAAGATGAGTTGTCATTTATCTTTGCAATAACCGCCAGCGCCTATGAACATGGGATTTTGTCTATTTGGAATTCGTTGCATGTGCACATCTTTTCTTCTATATTTACAAATTATGAGGCACAAATAACATTAACTTGGTATAATGAACTTGAAGTTGATGTCTGTGTAAATAATACAAGAAAATATTATATTAATAAATACTAACTTCTATGTAAAAGATAAAAAAAATATGTCATTTTTAATACAAAGAAGGATTTTAAAATGATCGTTCAATTTGCAAGACATAATTTTTGGTCACATGTACATTTTCCTTGTTTATATATATGCACCCATTTTTTTAGCGTCATTACATAGAAATAAGACTTAATTACACTAATCTACTCAAAATGTTACAAATCATACTTTCATATCATTTAACCCTTAATGATATCTAATTATAATTAGACCCAAGACTATACGAACCCATCAAATTTTATGTCATTTAAAATCTAAGACAAGTGATTTCTTACTGAAAAAGTGACACTTCTTTACTATAAGCATGTTTTAATAAGACTAAAATTCCAACATATAATAAAACTAAAAAAGCATAAATTTGAATCAAATATTAATTGAAATGATAAAAAAGAAACAACTAAATATTATATTTAAAGTCAATACCAAATGAATGATATTTAATTCATATAATTCATAGAACATTCATTTTCTTTGACTTCACATATTTCTTTTAATATTTTCTCTTGCTTGTTCGCAAGTCTTGTGAAGGTTACCCACACATCCTTTAAATGCTTCAAAAATTATTTTTGCAATAAGTATCTTAAGGATTGTAATAAAATTTCTATAAGACAATCTTTTGTTACTTTTGTTATCGAATTTACTAATTCAACTATATTTGTAATCATTGTAGAAAATTTGTTATTTGTCATGTACGCACTTGACTATAACCAATTTTTTCTTGCATAAATAACAATCAAAATGTTGATCATTTTTTATATTCAATATCATTGTGTATACGAAATAAACATTTTTTAACATACTAGATGTGAGCAAATCCATTTATAGATTTCGTCGGGTTGTTTCATAAGGAACTAAAATCATTCTTCGTGTAGACTCTAACAACTCTGTTGAATAGTTTTGTCATGTTCTTGCATTTTTTTGCCAACATTAACTTTAAATTTTGTAACAAGTGGTAGGAACATAGAAATGTATTGCATTCTTATATACCTTTTGGATTACATTTTTTATGCTTTTATATCAATTTGAGATTATACACAATCATTCTCACTCACCATAAGCTTATTTTAACATAATTAAGAACCATTTGCATGAATCATTAGTTTCTAAATCACCAACTCAATGCTAATACGAAAATATTGTTGTTGGCATCTTTCGTACATGCTGTAAATAATGTCCCACCATAATTGCCCTTTAAGAATGTAACATCAATTACTATTATTGGTTTGCAATACTCCCACCACTGAATAGATGCTCCAAATGCCATAAGTGTTCTCATAAGTCTCAATTCTTGTAAATTGATCATGGATTTAATTTGGAAGCTTTTCATATAACCCTATTGGATCTTCACTCACCAATTCCAATGCTTTCTCCTTAGATCTCCAAGCTTTCTCATAATTCATGGACACTTCGTATGTATTTATCATGTCATTTATTATGTCTGGAAGAGTGTATGTTGTTTTTGTTGACAAATAGTTGTACTTGATGCATTCTCCTACTATTGAACTTGCTGATTGACGATGAACTCCTAAGATGATGTTATTTGAGCATGTGTGATCATTTCTTTTATATATTATTTTGAACATTTTCGTTCCTCAAAGTCTTGAAGCCCTAAAAGTCCATTTGTAATTATCATCTATGCATTTTAGCATATATTTATTATTATCCGACTTACTTACGTTGAACTGAAAGTATTGTGTTCCAATGTCTTATTCGTGAAAACATTTTGTTCTGCAATTTTATTCAATAATAATAAATGATATGATTTCATTTCCTGTTTCATTACTCATGTTTTCAACTCATGGTTGAGCTACACAAACAAATTGTCAAATCGCAAATCGAATCGAATTTGTAGATTTAAAACCATTAGTTTGGGTCCACGTGGGCTTGTCAACGTTTTAGTTTTAAACTAAATTGAACCGTTTGAAAATAGTTTGGTTTAGGTTTCAGTGTTTAAAAAACCATTTAAACCAAACCAAATCGTTTTTAAGTTTGTATAATTAAAAATAAATTAATTCTACTTACTTACACATTTACAAAGCAAGTAAAGTATAATGCAAGACTAAATTTATTGACCTGACTTATTTAATTTTTGCCAACTATTAGACCATTGGCCCATAACCCACAAAGTTCATTATTGGACTTAGTTATTTACTAATTTATGTCAATTTTCTCTCCATTCTCATTTTTTTCTACGAAAAATATTAATGTAATCTATCAAATGACACAGATATTAATACAATGTAATATTTATGTTTAAAAAGTGCTCGTTTAAGTTTGTATTGATAATTTTAGACTAATTTACTTATGTTTTAGTTTGTTTTAAACGCATTAATATTATATCGATAGAAACAATGGTTTAAAACTGAATCAACCCACAAAAAATGGTTTGAATTGGTTTGGTTTGACATTCCAAACCGTTTTAAATGGTTTGATTTGAAAATAGGTCAAAAACTACCAAAATCGAACCGTATTCACCCCTAAGTTGTGGTATGCATATAGAAACATCAACAGCTAATTTTTCAACACTACAACAAATTTGTAATTTGCGATAAGATATTTTGTGACATACAAAAATTTGTCTCAATAAATGATTTAACACGACACGTTTATAAAGTTTGTCACAAAGATTGTTGAGGAAAAAATTGTTAGATTTATGTGGCCTATATAATAAGTTATTGAATTTGATAATGTCATATGGATATTCCTAAATAAATAATTAATTAGATGATTATTGAAGAAGTTAATTTCCATTATGAACTCTAATTTGATGGGAAATTACAGTCTAACTAAAAAATTGTTATCTCTCTACCTATAAAAAAGCATGTTATTCCATCAATTTATTCATGCTATTGAGAGAGAGAGAGAGAGAGAGAGAGAGAGATACAATTATCATACAAATAAACTAATTATATTAAAATGTCTTTGGAGATTGAAAATATGTAATTAAATCGCTCTCCAAAGATTCAAGAGATTTAAAATGCAGAATTAAAGACTATTTGATAAGGATCAATGTACATTATTGGTTACTCCGTATTTGTTTGTTTATGTTATTGTTCATATAAATTGAACAATAGTATTAACATGTGGTATCAAAACTTATATTTTATGAACTCATGATTTTTCCTTAAAGACTAGTCTCTGTCAAATTTAATATGCTCTTGCGTACTATTGAATATTATGTTGGGATTTTTTTATAAATGCGCCACTTTTCTAAAAAATTCCAAAAAGTCATTTTTGTTTCATTTATTCTAAAAATACTATTTTTAAAAACTATTATTTTAATTTATTATATTATATATTACATATAGTAATTAAATCATTAATTACCGGATTTGATGGAAATTCATATATTATAGAATCTTTTATTGTTAACTATAGTAACCGAATTCTTAAAAACCGGAATTGATTGGAATATATATATATACAAAAAAATATTTTATTTTTATACTTATAATTGTCAAATATATATCATTTTTGTCAGAAATATCTTATTTCTGGAACAAACACACACAAAAACTCATTTTATTTTAATTACAACATTTGTAACAATCTATGTTACAAATTGAGAAGTAAAATATCAGTGATACAGAATACAAATCCATGTAAAATATACTATGTAAAATAACGTAATATAATCTATAGCATATTTAGTGATACAAAATATCATTTGTAATATTTGTATCAGATCGCGATACTAAACAGAAACTGTTACGACTGTTACAACTGCAAAATCAACTCTAAACTTCAACAAATTTGTATTAATATACACATTGGACTATAAAAACTTATTGATATTGTGTAACATTAGTATGATATAGATATGTAACACAATGCTAAATTTAACAAATAAAACTCATGATTTCATCATTTGTAATATATGTAACATCAGAGATACAGAATACCAATTCATGTAACATGTAGTGTGTAAAATAGCATAATATAATCTGTAATATATTTAGTAACATATTCAAGATGAATGACTTACCGTGAAAATAATCAAGGACTCAAGCAGCAAATTTGGGTCAAGTTCATGACAATTCCCGTGAGAATTAACAGGTTGAGGTCCAGATTTGATTTTAATTCATTATTTTATTAATTAATATAATATTAATTATGACAGTACTTTTAAAATAAATTTGTTAAGTTGAAAAAGTTAGAATTATTTTTATATTGATAAGTAGTGGATGTAATTTCCACTATTATGTTATTAAGAGAAAAGAAAATTAAAATAGAGTAATTTTCATAAACTATGTTGACCAAACAAATAAGTAGGTGTGTTGGATTTAAGTCTATTGATTAGGGTGATAATTTCATCATATACTACTAAATATAAAATAATTTAAAAAATACTATTTAACTTTTTTATTCAAAAAATACTGTTTTTTATTTTTGTAACACTTGTTACATTTGTTATGAATGATAATAACAAATGTAATACATTTATTATAACTAAAATAACAAATGTAACAAGTGTCACACAAAAAAAAACAGGAATAAAAAAAATATAACAGTATTTTAAGAAATATTTTATTTATTGTGGTTATTTCTGAAAAACCCTCTTGATTAGGTGTTTTGAATTAACTAATTGGATCAAGCATATTGGCACCCGCTATAGGTCAATTTTAGCCCATAATTTGAATAAGTATAGCATTTTGGCCCAAATCTGTCAATATATATTAAAGAGAAAATTAGCTCTAATACTTTTTTTTTTTAAAGTTGAAATATAACCTCATTTTCTAAATATTAATATTTGTTATAAATCTAAAAAAAAAACAGACGAAAACTAGAGAGAAAGAAAATGCCCTGAAAGGAATGAATTTCAATAATAACCAGAGTCCTCTATTTATAGAGGTTTCTAAGGGCATAATAGTCATTTATATTTATATTATATAATATTATAACACTCCCCCTTAAATGACTATCCGTTAAACAATTACAAAATGTGTAAAGTTAACTTGGGGTATTGTGATGCTGCATCGTTAAAACCTTGCCAGAAAAATTCAGTGGGATAAAAACTGGACGAACGAAAAAGAGTATAGCTACTCCCCCTGATATTAATCACCAAAGATCTATGAGTCGACGCATCCCAATTTCATATACCAATTTCTTGAATGTAGATGTCAGTAATGCCTTGGTGAATAAGTCTGCCACATTATCATTTGAGCAAATTTGTTGAATATCTATATCACCATATTTCTGAAGTTCGTGGGTATAGAAAAAATTTGGGAAAATATGTTTTGTTCTATCCTCTTTGATGTAGCCTCCTTTGAGTTGTGCAGTACAAACTGCATTATCTTCATACAGTATTGTTGGACTCTCTTTTGTTGAAGGTAATCCGCAAGATGTTTGTATATGATGGGTCATATTTCTTAGCCACGCACATTCTCTACTTGCTTCATGGATTGCAATAATTTCAGAATAATTTGAAGATGTTGTTTTTAGGATTTGCTTTATAGATGAAAGTCTAATGACTAAATTGCCTTCCAAACAAGCAACACATGGATAATTATCACGTAAAAGATTCTGGTACTTTAAAGGATGTCCATTTGAATTGTTAATTATTCGTCGCATCATTGTAGCTCCCGGATGTTCAAGTCTATCATGCCAAAGTATTAAACTTTTGGGATCAATGAACTTCTCGTTGACAACAGTATTTATTTCAATTGTTTTCATAGCTGTGTAATATATCCTAGAAGGTAGTGCTCGGAGTTTTTCATGTATCCGCTTGCAAAAGAAGTTATGCAAAGATATTCAATACAGTTTTCTTCCATTGTCTCAATGTGGTATCCATTGCAGTGGATATCTCTGAAACAGATCAAATTTCTTTGAGATTGACTAGAATAAAGTGCATCATCAATATATAATTTTGTATTATTTGATAAAATAATACAAGCTCTTCCAGAGCCTTCAATGATATTCGATTCACTTGCTATCAGAATAACTTTATTTTCTACGAGTATGAAGTCTAGAAAATACTTTTTGTCCTGAAGAATGGTATGCGAAGCTGCACTATCGGCAAAACAAATATCTCGATAATTCATCTTGAATTTATAATCAAATAGATCTTTTTAGAAATAAAGTTTACAACCAAAAAAAAATTAAAACATAAAGAAATAATTTGATTAGCCATGAAATAGATCACTAATACAAGTCTCAAAATTTAAAGAAAAACAACAAAATAAATTGCAACATAAACTGCTAAAACAAGACTATGTGATAAACTAATCAACAGTATTATTAACATGATCAGTAATGCCATTAGTGACACAATCAGAGACATCTAAGTGAGATACATCAGTTGAATAATCAAGAAAATTTCAATTGTGCCTTTTCCTTTGATTGATTGTTGGTAAAGATCCACAAGATCTTTTGTCGTACGACAGATACGAGACCAATGTCCTTTCATTCCACATCTATAGCAACTTTCTTCATGCTTCTTTTTGAATGTGATAGGTTTCTTAAAGTTGTTATCTTGTTGCCGATAGTGTTGCTTATCACCTTGTCCACGATAGCGACCACGTCCATTTCCATGTCCAGAGCCATATTCACGTCCTTTTCCATGTCTAGAACCATATCCATGTCCATTTCCACGTCCACGTCTACGTCTGTGTCCGCGTCCACGTCCATGTTCATGATATAATATTGCATTTGCTTTATGAAATACTGTGGAACCAGTTGGGCATAGCCCATGATTTTTCATTAGCAATTCATTGTTTTGTTCAGCAACTAAAAGCTAAGATATCAGTTCAGAGTACTTTTTAAAACCACGCTCACGATATTGCTGCTGCATAAGCATATTTGAGGCATGAAAAGTGGAAAATGTCCTTTCCAACATATCATCTTCAATGAACTTTTCTCCACATAATTTTAATATTGAAGATATCCTGAATAGTTCAGAATTATACTCATTGATAGTTTTAAAATCTTGCAGGTGGATATGTATCCATTCATAACGAGCTTTGGGAAGGACAATGGTCATTTGATGATCAAATCTCTCTTTGATATTTGTCCAAAGAGTTTGTGGATCCTTCACAGTGAGGTACTCAATTTTCAATCCATCATGGATATGGTGACGGAGGAAAATAAGTGTTTTCGCACTCCTACAAGGATTCTTTGTTTCTTTCTTTTATCGTTTCACCCAATCCTTTTGAGATAAGGTAGATGTCAGCGTCAAGTGTCCATGATAGATAATTTTTTTCTGATATGTCGAGGGTAACAAACTCAAGTTTTGTGATGTTGGTCATAGCTATATGATGAAAAAGAGAAATTAATTTTCAAAATAAGACGTATAAATGATAGTTAAATTGATCAATATAAATAACAATAAAATTGAATGTTATTTGTAAGCAAATAATATTAATATAATGATTATCATTGAACTATATAAATTTGCTCTTTTAAATTAAGTCGTGCCATAAAAAGTAAATATGTAAGCGTCATTGGTAGGTTATTTAAAATATCACCATAGTATATAAATGATATACATGTGTGGATGTAAACGTGATATATCCTTACAATAATATAAAAGCCTTAAATTTTTTACTGTTCATTTTTTTTTTGTCCTACACATGATCGTTTTACAACTTTAATTTGTTTTATTCTCTATTACTTTTGAAGCTTAATTCTTTGTCTTTCTATAATTTACATTGAAGCAGACTTTTAAAAGCTTATGTTTTATTCTATGTTCACCATTAGAATTAGAATTCTGACTGGAGCTCAGAATTCAGCTTTTGAGAGATTGGATCGTAGAATTCAGATTTTCAGAGATTGTAAGTGTATATTAGAATAACAAAATTTTGAAGCTTTACTGTCCATTTTTTGTCCAAGTTTTACAATTATCATTTCTTTTTTACCTATTTTATTCCTCTCTTTGTCTTCCTCTTCGTATCTTCACCTTTTTCTGTTGGACCTTAGAATTTAGACTTTTAGATTGGTGTATATTATTTGTTTTCAAGGAAAATTTCATTTTTGTTTATCCTTTTTTCCAAATTTAAGAGTATTTGTAAGTAGAACAGAGGAAATTTCAAATATGTGGTTTCTTTGTATGGGATCATGGGAATCAAGTTGTCTATTGCATAACCTACTCTTGGTGTCAATGTGCTTACGCATTGTTCAAATAGTCTAGGTAGATAGTCCACTCTTGTTGCTGAGCCTCGGCAACCATTGTGTGGCTCGGCATCACCGTGTGGTTGTTGAAAGCACTCGGCAACTGCTTTTTTTATTCTCTGTTCACTGGTTGCCGAGCAACTCGGCAACCAACTCTTGGTTGCCGAGTCGGCAATGAATTTCCGACCGTAGATTTGTAGAATACACGCGTTTTATCTTGGTTTTTAAAAATTGATTCATATATTTATATTTCAGTATCAAGTGTTGTTCAACTCATTGCTTAGGAAGCCGATGGAAAAGATAAGAAAAAACAGGCAGCTGGTAAGATATGTAAACAAGGCATGGACAAAGTTGAAGCAAGCATTCATCTTTTTCTCTCTTTGATCTTTTGTTTTAGATTTGTCCGTGTTTCTTTTATCAACAATGAGAAATTAAAAAATTACACTGACATTTTATATTTATTTTGGTTCTCAAGTACAAGGATCCCAAGAAAATTTTGGCAGAAGGAAACCAGCAAATATTTTTTTAAAGATAAACAAAATGTGAAAGATGAGATGGAAGTTGAGGAGTTTTTTGAATTCAATTTGCTTATTTTATCTTAAGCAAATTGAATGTTTTTATTTTTTATAATGTTGCCACATTAAAAATAAAATAAAAATTCGTGAACAGTAAAATTCTCGGCAATGAATTGTTCATTGCCGAGCAACTCGGCCATGAACAATATTTTATTGTTCACCAATGGCTAGGATTGCAGTATATAAAAAATTCTATCAGCTAAAAAATTCTTTATTCTACTTCCAAGGTTATCAATTCCATTCTGCCCAATGCAATACTGCTTTTAATCCCAAAAACTCCATTTTCTTACTTGGAATTCTGGGGGATGTATCGAGAAAGGGGACTCCATGAAATCAGCTCGGCAACCACAATTGGTTGCCGAGAAGCTCGGCAACCACGATTGATCAAATCAAATTTTGGCTACTTAAATTACAATTGGGTTAGAGTTTTAATTGCTAAGAGAACAACTTAGTAAGTGATTTGTTCCAAACATGTTTTGTGGTTGTCCTTGGAAAGGGAACACCGTAGGAATCATTAATAAAAATGTGCGTAAGTTAAATGCAAAAATAAAATAATGAAATCTCATGTCTTGACTTGAAAAACAAGCAAAAAAGAATAACAAAGTTCTCATTAGTTGAATAGGACTTAGATTAAAAAAAATTCCAAACACAATGTGTAAAAAAAAATCCCAAACACTCGGCAACCACAAATGGTTGCCGAGATACTCGGTAACCAAAGCTGGTTGCCGAGCTACTCGGCGACCAGCTTTGTCGGCAACCCAAGCTGGTTGCCGAGAAACCTCGGCAACCAGCTTGGTCTTGGTTGCCGAGTATATATATATGTACACACATTTTTCTTGAAAACTGCTGCTCTTAGTCTAAAGTAAAAACTCACACTTTTGCAGTTTTCACACACTCCAACTAGCGCACTCGCTCACAATCCAACTGAATTTGAGTTTTTAATTTGACGATTCATATATGTTCTTAAGGCAAATTTGAGAGAGAAATATGGAAATGAACTTAGTTTCTAAGTGGGTTTTGTTCATCTGCTTGGCGGTGTTTGTTGGATGTGGACTGGTGCAATGTAGTGTGACATATGATAGAAAGGCTATAGTTATCAACCGGCAAAGAAGAATTCTCATTTCTGGTTCCATACATTACCCGAGAAGCACTCCCGAGGTACTAAATTCTATTTTTCTTATCTTTTCTTTTTCTTTTTCAAGAAAATCTATCTTTTTACTTGCTTATTTCTTGAAGAATTTGACTTCATTTTGTTAATGAAATGTTGCATGTTTTAGATGTGGGAAGATCTGATAAACAAGGCTAAAGAAGGAGGTGTAGATGTGATTGAAACTTATGTATTTTGGAATGTTCATGAGCCTTCACCTGGCAATGTACTTCACTTTCTCCTGGATTTACTTTTGAATTTATACTGTTTTTTACTTTTCTTTTTATCCCTTAGTTTTTGGCTGAAAGTCTGTATTTTTGGGTATGTTCTCTGTCGGTTTTTGAGTACAATTTTGAAGGGAAATATGATATTGTGAGGTTCATAAAGACCATCCAGAAAGCAGGGCTGTATGCCCAACTTCGAATAGGGCCTTATGTTTGTGCAGAGTGGAATTTTGGGTAATAATTTATGTGCTTTTTCCTGGGTCTAACTGCAAGCACCGCCATCCCCACCCCCACCCTGCCTATACATACAATATACACAGTTCTCCATATTTTGAAGGTTTGTATAAGTTTAATGATATGCAAAAATTTTGAACTTCTTTTTTCCTTTTACCGTTTGTAGAGGATTTCCAGTTTGGCTGAAATATGTTCCAGGAATTAGCTTCAGGACAGACAATGAGCCTTTCAAGGTAAACATTTCCCTCCTTTTTCTTGTTCCTTTTGCAAATGCATCTTCTTTAAGTAACTTAAGAAGTCTAAATAATGGGATTGCTCTAAAATAAAACAAATCCTCATGTTAATTTTTTTTTTTGGTCAGTACAAACCTTTGTGTGAAATTTTAGTTTCTCTAAGGAGCTTTCTTAATTTCTAATTATAAATTCTTCTACTAAATTACCTTGCATGTTTCAAATTAATATCTTTTCATAGATGGGTCATTGTTATTGTTGATCTTGAACTGTAATTTGCTGCAATGGCTTATATTATTCGGTTTCGAAAGCTTTGTTTTCTTGAGCCTGTCAAGTATTCTTCATGTGATAAAGCAAAAGCTGATGAGAAGAAATCAGTTGAAACGCCCAAAGTTGAAAATGAGGAACAAGGTGTTGTTTCTGCTGTGTTAGAAGAGAACACGAAAAGGAAGAAGCAGAAGAAACAGCCCAAAGAATAGAGATGCATAGATTTACGTTGTTGGATACTTGGATACATGTGCACCACCTGGTGGTTGCTCTTGTTTCTATTCCATTGTTTGCCTGGTAATTTACCTGGACTTAAGGTGCCTGAGCCCCCCAGAGCAAAGCTGAAGCGTGAAGGCCTGACGGCGCTCCATCCAGTTGTTTTGGTGCCCGTCATTGTCACTGGAGGCCTGGAGCTCTGGGAGGGAAAGCCTTGTTATGAGGACCTTTTTCACAGGGGACTTTGGGGCGGCAGCTTTATAGAAATTTTCAAGAGGTTTGGATTGCCTATTTGAATTTTGTTTTTTGTTTCGATTAGAACTTTTGGTTGAGATTTTGACACCCAATTGAGCATTCTGATGGAATTTTAGGCCCATGTGTTGGTTGGAGCATCTATCATTGGACAATGAAACAGGGCTTGATCCACCAGGGATTCGGGTTCAGGCTATCCCAGGACTGGTCGCAGTTGACTATTTTGCTCCTGGATATTTTGTATGGGCTATTCTTATTGAGAATTTGGCACGCATTGGCTACTAGGGAAAGAATATGTATATGGCTGCTTATGATTGGAGATTATCCTTTCAGAATACAGAGGTATAAGCGCCCTTCACTTGCCATACTCATGGTTTAGTTTTGCAAATACCAGTGGTAGTATACTAGCATTTGTTTTACCCCCTCGTTTGAAAACTAAATCTAAATAAATAAATGTGACCCTTTAATCTTTTAGATGAGGTGATTCAATACTCGCGAGATCAGATTTTAATGTTCATTTCTAGGTTTTGTTCAATATGATTAGATGCCATCCTCTAATTTCTTGTTTATCAATGTTAAGAATTAGGTATGTATAAGACAGTTCGAATTGAGTTGAGCTTCATCTAATATACTTATAATGAGACTTGAGCAGATAAGGGACCAAATACTTAGTAGATTGAAGAGCAAAATTGAGCTTATGTATGTAACAAATGGCAATAAAAAAGTGGTGGTGGTCCCTCATTCCATGGGGGTAATCTACTTTCTCCACTTTCTTAAATGGGTTGAATCACCTCCACCCATAGGAGGAGGAGGTGGCCCTGGTTGGTGTGCCAAACACATTAAGGCAATAATGAACATCGGTCCGGCATTTCTTGGCGTTCCGAAAGCTATCAGCAACATCCTGTCTGCTGAGAGCAAAGATGTGGCTTTTATCAGGTTGGTCTTTATCATATATACTCATTCCACATTATATATAATGCTGTTAGTTTCTTTCTGATTGACTGACAAAAATGTATTTAATTTCCTAAAAGTGATGTTATCAATGTATTTTGTTCAATGAAAATGATTGTAAATTCATCAGTAGTACTTCAGATTGAGTTGCTTCCCGACTCACTAAGAAAATGGAATGGGCTTGGCATTGCTTTTGGATATCGTTAATACTATATATGTTAAGCATTAAGCCCCAGTCCCTACAAAAGAGAGCAATAATGACCGAAAAGGAAAACGAGTAAAGCACACACAATTTATAGTTGTTAGAGATGTGTCCTCTTGGCAGTGTAGATTTTCACTATAATGAAGAAGAATACAAAATTTTTCATCTCACCTCTCTTGCAGCGACAACAACGCCCCCAAATTCCTTTATATATGTAAGACTATTAGGTCGATTCATAGTGGAGAGGATAAGTGTACACTATGATTAAGCTCCACATAGTTCAACTATATATTCTAAATATACCATTTAGTTTATACCATGTTATTTTACTTATGAAATCGGAGAAATGATTTTAGTGCTTCCTTTTACGTTTCCCTGGTGAAATAATTATATATAACATTGTCAACAAGAGAACTGAAATATTTTCATCTCAATGTAATGTCTGGAAAAATCCTCACCATTGTGAATATAAAGAATTATGCGAAAAAAACCTGAAAGAGATTCTATATACTCATGATGGAGTAAGGTACTCAACTTCTGCCTATGATAATTGCAGAGCTATGGCTCCAGGTCTTTTAGATTCTGATTTTCTTGGCCTTCAAACTCTAGAGCATGTCATGCGTGTATCGAGAACATGGGACTCCATAGTTTCTTTGATACTAAAGGAGGAGAGACAATTTGGGGTAACTTGGATTGGTCTCCAGAGGAAGGCCATGTATGTGACTCAGCAAAGAAAACGCACCAGCAACATTTGGACAATAATAGAAAGAATGAAAATATTAGTAAAGGAGGGACCAGTTTCCAAGTACAAGAACTAACAAAGTATGGAAGGATGATTTCTTTTGGGAAGGCAGCATTAGAAATGGACTGAGGCTTGGAGTGGTTCGTAAGTGAACTTTTAGTTTCTCTACCTACTGCCGTATAATTAATTACTGGGTGCTTTCTAATCATGTGTATAAACCAAACAATTAGGTTCACAGAATTTGGTGGTCCAATTCACCAGAGGCCAGTTCAGGATTTAGCTTTTGCTGTGGCTAGATTTATACAAAAGGGAGGCTCATTTGTTAACTACTACATGGTCTGTTTTCCAATTCCAATCACTTTTAGAGTCATATTTAATACATATTTCATATGTAAAAACTGTGTTCGCTATGCCTGTTGATACAGTATCATGGAGGCACCAATTTTGGTCGCTCTGCTGGAGGCCCATTCATTACTACAAGCTATGATTATGACGCTCCACTTGATGAATATGGTGATTATAAATCTATTTATGCTCTATTTTACACTTATTGTTATAATGTTATTAGTCTCAATGTATGGACAACAATCTTTCTTTGAGGCCTACGGGCCAAGATTCTGTACGTTTTTCATTGTTGAGGAAAATGAGATTTTTGAATAGATTATGTATTTTCATGATAAGATTTAAATACCAAAATGCTAATGATATTTATAAAATAATTAAACATAAGAAAAATATTAGAAGCGCTCTTACGAAGGTTTAAAGCTTTTCTAACATTTGTCATACTAATGTAGGCCTGGGATTATCAGTGGAGAAGTAGAGGTTAAATGTACTTCCAACTGATCTTGAAAGCCTTTGGTTTATTCTCCATAATTACTCATCCAATCACAAGATTTTCAATCTACTTTAAACTTCTTAGGACATGCACCTTGGGATGGAAAGCTAAACAAATTGCAAAAAAAAAAAAAGATTAAAAACCAAATCTAATAGATTTAAAACTTCTTGTCTGGTAAATCAATTGTGAAATATTTCGTGAAGGGGAAACATTGCTATGATTTCTTATTAGTACTTCTTTTACGTCCTTCATACTTTCCATTGGAGCTTATATTAAATTGGAGCTTATATTAAATTCATGTAGCTAAGAATTTTGATACAAATTTGAGAATAAATTTGCGAAAATAAAGGGTATTGAATGTCTATATCAAGACAAAATCTTAAATTAAATCAAAAGAAGATCACAAAGAAAATACCCATTTCTTATTTCAAAAATAAAATCCGGAAGAACCTCAAAATATAATGTGCAATTAAACAAAATAATATGCGAAAAGGAAAATAGTTTCACCTTTTAACAATGAACTTTCATTGCGTTATTTTTTTAAAGGCCATTTCCTTTGTCTTTTTTAATTTTTTCACAAATATTTTTTACGTAGTTTATATTTCCTTATTTGTTTATATTTTTCCTTATTTTAGACCTTTTCATTCAATTTTTTCATTAATTTTTTTTATTTTATCTTATAAGCAAATTGAATTTTTTTTTATTTTTTCGCTTCTTTATTGCAAATGTAACCCAAAATATTCATCTTATAACACTTAAATATTTATTATTTACGGAACATAAATAGATTTTTTTTGTGTGTGTTTTTTTTTAGAGTTTAGTAGCAAATAGATTTTCATTTATTTTTTTACTATTTATTTTTTATCTTATAAGTAAATTGTACACAATTCTTTCTAAATTTTTTACATTTTTCAAATTTGTTCATATATTTTTTTTGTCATTTCAACTATATTTAAAAATTAAAAATTTTTCCTATATTTTTCACTTACGTGCGTTGCACGTGCCTAAGACTAGTATATAAAAAAAATACCATATTTGTAATGTTTTATATGAATGATGTCATTTTAAATTTCAAAGGCAAGCCAACCGATCTTTTAATTTGGCAAATTTCTTATGTTCACACACGCTAGTCGCAATTTAATTTCCAAAGAGTTGAAAAAAAATTCTGACATAGCCATATTTAAGAAACTTGCAAATGGTGGATACTTGCCTGCATGCCAAGGGTGGGACCCTCATTTCAAGGCAAGAAAGTATGCCTTTTGCCTCATATCATATAATCAAAAACACACACACACACACACGTACTATACCCTATTGAATGAGTAGATTCAAATAGATGCTTTATACAATATTTAATTATACTTAATTACACATAAGCACATTTAGAGATAAATCAACGTGTATAAAGCAACATAATTACATTTTGCTAGAGTAATTTAATTATCTAGGTTGTAAAACAATATATAAGATAGTATATAATTAGAACCATCCTTTGAAATAATATAATCACTTAAGAAGTATAACGACATATAGAAGTATGGTAAATTAAAAAAACAACAACATGATGGCGGAGCCATGAAGGCATAAGCAGGATGTGAAATAATTAGATCCATCATCATGGAAAAACTATGGAGGAAAGAAAAACAGTATATGGAATAATTAGATCCATCAAAATGGCAATACCATAGAGGACAAACATGAAATATTTAGAACCATCCAAATGATAAAATTATAGAGGTATATGAAATATTTAGAATTAGTAGAACCAGCCTATAACCATGCATTTAGGTGGTAGAACCAGCTTTTAGGTAGTAGAATAAGATATACTTAGAACCCACATTTGTCAATTCAGTTAAGGAATATTTCGCGCTTAATTTGGCTAGAGTCTTCGTGCTGATAATGTGTTATAAATCTAAAAAAAATAGGGAAAACTAGAGAGGGAGAGAATACGCTGAAAAGAATGAATTTCATTAATAACCAAATTCTTCTATTTATAGAGATTTTTAGGGGTATAATAGTTATTTATAATTATATTATATAATATTATAACAATATTTACTCTATTTTGATAAAAACTCAAATAAATTTAATTTTAGGAGCCCGAGATAATGGACTAATAGATATAGCTTTAGGCATGCTCGACCCAATTGATAGTTTATGATCCAATAAACAATGGTCCAATAGAAAATGGACTAATTTATGAATTATATTTTGTTTCATCTTTTTCATATTCATATGTACAAGATGATAAATAAGACTTTAATATTTTTAATATTATTTAGTAATTAAATATATTTAATATTTCTTAGTTATTAGAATATTATACTTAATCATATGAAAAAAGAAAAAAAATTACTCAAGTGAGTCATTCAAATTCAAATTTTAAATTTTTAAACGATGTAGATGAAGGGCTGAGATTGTATCTTGAAATCTAACGGGAAGGAGTACATGGCCTAGCAATGACAATAAATGAGAAGATTAGAGTATTTTGAAACAACGGGCCAGTTCTCACCGCCTAATGTGGACGCGCGCTTGGTCGATTGTTAAAAAAAATGCACATGTAATTGTACACGTCATGAACCAGCCCAAAGCCCCAAACCCTCCTCCATTCCCGCTGAGCACAAACACACCCCAACACTCTCTCTCTCTTTTCGGCCATTTCCTTCCCCCAACAGCTCCTCCTTCCGCCGGCGCCTTCACGCCGGCCAATCCCCTAACCCACCCACCTCATAACATCAGTCCCTCACAATATCTCTCTCTCTCTCTCTCTCTCTCTCTCGGGCGATTTGGGTGTTTAAAATTGCCCGTTGTCGTCGTCAGCGCATTCAAACTGGAACCATCGGGTCTCCCAGCTCACAAAGGTGCGATTTCATTTACGACTTGTGCCCTAAATCGAAAACCACCATTTTTTGCGAAAACCACCACCTCTTGCCACCGACCCACCACTACACTGTAACCGAACCAACATTTTTGCGAAAACCACCGCCTCCTGCCGCCGACCCACCACTGCACAGTAGCCAGACCACCACATAATTTTTTTCGACCTCACGACTACTGTCTCACATTACTCGGATCGACTCTCTATTTGTCTATATCTCCGGTTTCAGCAAAATTGGTGCCCTAAGTCACTGAACAACCATTTTCGTGGGAGCAATCATATTGCCGCCAGCGCTCAACTGCCTTGCCGCCGGACCACCACAAACTCACTCTGAAGTAATTTTTTAATTTATTTGCAAGGTCGTGAAGAATTGTATTTTGGATAATTGCACATGGAATATGGGATGAATTTGTGGAATGAATTTCAAAATTTTGTAACTTGTCTTTTGTCTCGCCATTAACGTCTGTGAATCCGGCGAAACGAGCCATGGAATCCGCTGGGGTTTGGCTGGTCGTGAAGGCGCCGGCGGAAGGAGGAGCTGTTGGGGGAAGGAAATGGCTGAAAAGAGAGAGAGAATGTTGGGGTGTGTTTGTGCTCGTGAGGAATGGAGGAGGGTTTGGGGCTTTCAATGGTTCATGACGTGTACAATTACATGTGCATTTTTTTTAAGAGTCGACAAGCCACGTCCCAGATGGGCAAGATTTAGTCCACAATGGGCAAGATAAATCTTGCCCATCGCTGGTGAAAGCGAGAGAGCACATGATTGAAACAATTCTCTTGCATCGCTACTTTATCCAAGTCTTGGACTTTTTCCCATTTCATTTTAATTGATTTAAAATTAAAATAACGTATTTTTAAAAAAAAAATTATAAAGAAAGATATATTGTGAAATATTGATTTTAATAAAAATAAGAAAGTAACATATGTTACCGTGCAAAATAGTTGTTTTCAAATGAAAATTGAAATATTGATTTTAAATTAAAATAAATTTTTTTTATAAAATTAGATAAATTATAAAATTTTAATGAAAATGAAAATGAGAAAATATCATATAATAACGCATATCATAACACATGTGTTATCTGGGTAAAAATATTGTTGTCAAATGAAAAATTGAGATATTGATTTTCAAATAAAATAATATACTTTTTAAAAAATTTACAAAATGAGATAAATATTAAAATATTAATTTTAGTGAAAATGAGAAAGTAATATAGGGTAGCATATATGTTGCTCATGTAAAAATGTTGTTGTCAAATAAAAAATTGAAATATTGATTTAAAATGTATAAAAGGAGATAAATTATATAATATTAATTTTAATTAAAATGAGAAAGTAACTTAGGGTAATGCATATGTTATTCGGTGTAAAAATGTTGTTTTTGAATGAAAATTTAAAATATTGATTTTAAATTAAAATAATGTATTTTTTTAACAATTTATAAAATGAGATAAATAATAAAATATTATTTTTAATGAAAATGACGAAGTAACATAGGGTAACACTTATGTTACACAATGTAAAAATATTGTTTTCAAATAAAATATTGAAATACTAATTTTAAATAAAAATAATATATTTTTAAAAAAATTATAAAAAATGAGATAAATTGTAAAATATTGATTTTAATGAATATGAAGAAATAGCATATAATAAAACATATATTACTCATGCAAAGATATTGTTTTCAAAGGAACAAAATTGAAATATTGAAATATTAATTATAAATAAATAATATATTTTCTTAAAAACTACAAAAAATGAGATAAATTGTAAAATATTGATTTTAATGAATATGAAGAAATAACATATAATAACACATATATTACTCTTGCAAAAATATTATTTTTGTTGACGTCAAAATCTGTATTATCTACGTGTCAACAGATTTTCAATCAATCCTCTGTCAACCTGTATGTCACCTGCACATTAGAACAACCTTTAGGTACCAAGATCACTGAGAAAAAAAGGTTCGACGATCGTCGGTACTCCGACGATCAAGTTAACTGCCGGTATATGTAAGGAATAACATTATACGGAGGATAATAAATGAGTGTGGGAGAGACAAGTAGGCAAAGATTTGAACAGAGTTTAAATGTGAGAATAATATGTACTTTAGAACAACCGGAGACATCGTATTTATAACTTCAGAGTTCCAATTGATTTAGGAAAATAATAAATTAGATATCTGATTGGATCATCATTCCTTATAGGATAAGGATAATTGGTTGTCAATGCAATCTCTCAGATTCTATCCCTTATTTGAGTTGATTCCTATTATTACGCTACCTAATCTTTAGGATATTGATATTTAGTTTCCTTAAGATAATCCGTGTGCCAATCAAACACAATATCTATTTGAATATATCTCTAGTCATTCTGAAATATCACCAGCCCGCGGATTTGTGACAGATTTGGTTGCCGGCGAAGTACACGGGGGTCAGCCATGAATGTCGAGGCTCTTCACGGGCTTCGTCATAATTAATTCGAGGGTACCAATGTGTTGCCGAACCTTAAATGCCTTCACGAGGCCCTTGCCAGGTACATAAGGCTTTTATGAATTCAAAAGCCTCGCACTGGGCTTACGAGGTCTTCGCGGGGCCTAACTTTGGCCTCTTCTAGGCCCTTATGGGACCTTTAATGACGTCGAAGCCTTACCGAAATTTGGGGTAACAATAGTCCCGCAAGTCCAAGCCTATTATTTATGGTAGGCGTGAGACTTTAAAGAGGATTTTTATTTATTTATTTAATAAGACGAAGGCGTTAGATTCCATGGTGGGCCATCGTCTTGACAGAGATTGTTCGGTGGAGTTCTTCGCAGATGCATGCTTGAATGATTCAAAACAGTACAGTCCCCCAAGCCCGAATCCTGTTTATTCATAGCTGGTGAGGTCTTTGATTGGTTGTATTCAAGTGACGTGTCTGGGGTAGGTGTGATTCTAACCAAGCCGTCAATCAGAATTGTCAATAAGGAATGATGAAACGAGGCGTCAGCGTCATCATTGCTGCAGGTGCGTGGTGGACGTTTGGAGGGGAGCGTGGCGCGCGTCATTTCTCTTCATTAAATGCCTAGGGTTTTGATTCTATCATTTTTCCTTGCCTTTGACATGTGTTCGCTGGATGGACGGTTCAGATTACATCTTTTGAATTCGACACTAAGGATGAAAGGGGCCTCGTCTATATGTCTATATAAAGAGTTGCTTTGTTTTCTTTCTTTGTGCTTGCACGCGTTAAGTATTTTACCCAACGAGTTAAGGAGTTGACCGCGAATCACACTCCTTCGTAGCTTTGCTTTATTTCCTTGTGCTTATACGCGTAAAATTTTTACCCAGTAAGTTAAGGAGTTGACCGCGAACCACACTCCATCGCTGCCTTGCTTTCTTTGCTTGCATTTGTACGCGTTAAGTATTTTTACCCAGCGAGTTAAGGAGTTGGTCACGAACTACACTCACTCGCTGCCTTGCTTTCTTTCCTTATGCTTGCACGCATAAAGTATTTTTATCCAGCGAGTTAAGGAGTTGGCCGCGAACCGCACTCCATCGCTGCCTTGTTTTCTTTGCTTGCATTTGTACGTGTTAAGTATTTTTACCCAGCGAGTTAAGGAGTTGGCCGTGAACCACACTCTCTCGCTACATTGCTTTCTTTCCTTGTGCTTGCACATGTAAAGTATTTTTACCCAGCGAGTTAAGAAGTTGACCGCGAACCACATTTCGTCGCTGTCTTGCTTTCTTTGCTTGTATTTGTACACATCAAGTATTTTTACCCAGAGATTTAAGGAGAGCCACGAACCACACTCCCTCACTGCCTTGCTTTCTTTCCTTATGCTTGCACACGTAAAGTATTTTTACTCGACGAGTTAAGGAGTTGGCCACGAACCACACTCTCTCGCTGCTTTTCTTTCTTTGCTTGCATATGAATGCGTCAAGTATTTTTACCCAGCAAGTTAAAGAGTTGGCTGCAAACCACACTCCCTTGATGCCTTGAATTTGTTGCCGGCCCTTAAATGCCTTCACAGATTTTGTTGCCGGTGAAGCACCCGGGGTCGGCCATGAATGTCGATGCTCTTCACAGGCTTTGCCACACTTAATTCGAAGGTCCCAATGTGTTGCAGGGCCTTAAATGCCTTCACGAGGCACTTGTCAGGTACATGGGGAATTTATGAATTCAAAAGGCCCTCGCTGGGCTTACGAGACCTAACTTGGGCCACTTCTAGGCCTTTATGGAGCATTTTCTGACGTGGAGGCCTTACCGAAATCTGGTGGTAACAATAGTCACCCAAGTCCAAACCTATTATTTATGGTAGGCGTGGGACTTTGAAGAGAATTTTTATTTATTTATTATTATTTTTATATGACGAAGGCGTCAGATTCCATGGTGGGCCATCACCTTGACTGAAATTATTTAGTGGAGTTCTTTGCGGATGCATGCTTGAATGATTCGAAACAATACAATCTCCCAATCCTGAATCCTGTTTATTCATAGCTGGCGAGGGCTTTGATTGGTTGTATTCAGGTGACGTGTCTAGGTAGGTGTGATTCTGACCAAGCCGTCAATCAGCATTGTCAGGTAAGGAATGATAAAACGAGACGTCAGCTTCATCATTGCTGCAGGTGCGTGGTGGGCATTTGGGAGGGCGTGTGGCGCTACGTCGTTTCTCTTCATTAAATGCCTATGGTTTTGATTTCCGTCTTTTGCCCTGCCTTTGACATGTGTTCGCTGGATGGACGGTTCAGATTACATCTTTTGAATTCGACGATAAGGATGAAAGGGGCATCGCCTATATAAAGAGTTGTCTTGCTTTCTTTCCTTGTGCTTGCACGCGTTAAGTATTTTTACCCTACGAGTTAAAAAGTTGGCCACAAACTACACTCTCTCGCAGCTTTGCTTTCTTTCCTTGTGCTTGCACGCGTAAAGTATTTTTACTCAGTGAGTTAAGGAGTTGACCGTGAACCACACTCCCTCGCTGCCGTGCTTGTATTCCTTTGCTTGCACGCATAAAATATTTTTACACAGCGAGTTAAGGAGTTGGCTGCGAACCACACTCCCTCGTTGCCTTGCTTTCTTTGCTTGCATTTGTATGCGTTAAGTATTTTTACTCAGTGAGTTAAGGAGTTGGCCGCGAACCACACTCCCTCGCTATCTTGCTTTCTTTCCTTGTGCTTGCATGCGTAAAGTATTTTTACCCAGGGAGTTAAGGAGTTGGCCGCGAACCACACTCCCTCGTTGCCTTGCTTTCTTTGCTTGTATTTGTACGCGTCAAGTATTCTTACCCAACGACTTAAGGAGTTGACTACGAACCATACTCTCTCGTTGTTTTGCTTTCTTTCCTTTTGCTTGCACGCGTAAAGTATTTTTACCCAGCGAGTTAAGGAGTTGGCCGCGAACCACACTCTCTTGCTGCCTTATTTTCTTTACTTGCATTTGTACGCGTCAACTATTTTTACCTAGCAAGTTAAGGAGTTGGCCGTGAACCATATTAATTAGCTGCCTTGTTTTCTTTTCGTGTGCTTGCACGCGTAAAATATTTTTACTTAGCGAGTTAATGAATTGGCCACGAACCACACTCTCTCACTTGAACTTGAAACTATCTGAGTTTTAACTGAATACGCCTATCTTCGAATAAAATTAAAAACAAAGGACAAAACTATTACGCGACTCAGCCAATATCCTTCGATTGTGGTGTTGATCTCACGAATTGGAGGGGCTCTTGCGGGCATGTCCTATCTGGGTGAATCCAAGTTCCTTTCACCCCTCTTGTTGTGGCGGCGAGGGCCATCATCCTGTAAAAATATTGTTTTTAATGAAAGGAGATAAATAGTAAAATATTGATTTTAATAAAAATACGGTTACTCCTCTAAAAATGTTGTTTTTAATTAAAAAATTAAAATATTGATATTAAATGAAATTAATGTATTTTTATAAAAAATTATAAAAATAGATAAATTTTAAAATATTGATTTTAATAAAAGTGGGGAATGTTGCCAGTATGTTACCCCATGTAAAAACGTTGTTTTTCTTAATGAAAAATAGAAATGTTGATTTAAATGAAAATAATGCATTTTAAAAAAAATTAAAAGGAGATAAATTGTAAAATATTATTATAATTACTACTATTTTTGAAATAGTACACAAATATGATATTTTTAGGTAATAATATTATATTTTTAGATAAAAAATAATATAATTTTGGATAATGAAAAACTGGAATATTGTTTTTAAAATAAAATATTATAATTTTAGATAATGAAAATAAAAAGATGGATTTTAAATGAAAATAATGTACTTTACATTATTAAATTATAAAAAGAGATAAATTATAAAATATTGATTTTAAAAATGAAGTATATTTTAAAAACAAATCATGCAAATGAAGTATTTTTTGAAAAAAAAAAAAAAAAATGTTATTTTTCAATTTTTTTTACAAAATATAGAACTGTTGTCAAATTTTCCCAAGTTCAAACGGTTTAAAGTTGTAATCAAGCTGGAATGGCCCATGGGCTATCAATGAATTGGTCATATAGCATGTGCAAAGATGTCTTTTTTCCTTTTGTTTTCTATTCTCTTTTTAGAATAGGACATTTATGTCTTAAGGATCTCATATATACATGGCCATTCTGTCAAATGACTAAAAGGGTAACAAATTTTGAGATATGTACCCTATTTCTCCTATTTGTCAAAAGTTTTTTTAAGATGCTGAGAAATAATTCTAGGTTATTAGAGTAATTACAAGACAATACGATAAGTTTCTTTCGACCGCTAAATCATTGACAAGAAATTGAACATATATAATTACGGTACTCATTATTGAACTTTTATTTTAAACGTGAAATATCTTAAAACTATGTTAATGAGATGTACCAAAACAATTGTAAATACTCTCAACCCATCTATGACAATGAAAAATAATGATATTTAGCCTTTCTGCAACTACTTCTCTGGTCATCAGTCAATTACCATTAAAGGGAATTAAGAGACATTATCATATTTGAATGGCGGAGACATTAGTAGGACCAGATGCAACAATATATTAACGTTGACATATGAATTGTAAAGAGTGTAGAACTAGTAGAAATTTTGTTTGTTTGTTCTCTTTTCATATAATAGTTTTAACTAAATTCGGATTTGAGACTTTTTGTATTGTCCCACATAGAATATAGGAATTGATACTGTTTGCCCTACATGTTATAGGAGTTAGTTTGTTGTCTCACATCGAAAGAAGAATAGTTAGTATACTTTTTTTTGTTCTCATGCACATAGGAGCCGCATTTGTACTTCGAATTTATTCCGGTTTGTGAGATAGTAATAGACTATCTTTTGGTGAAATTTTGGGATCCTTTGCATTCTCCCTTAGTATATGTACTTCGGGAAATTTCCATCGTAGTATTTTGTTCTCTTTTGGTATTAACCCTTAGTATGTATTTTGTCGGGGGTTCGGGATTGAGTATGTGGTACTCTTTTGTATTCTCCTCCTTTGGTTATTAGTGAAATTCTTTTGGTTTCTGCTTGTGAATGCAAGTCCAGTGACAAAATCATATATTCTGCTTGTTAGTCTCTATCTTGAGGAGCAATCACATTTTGGGCTGACTCCAGCTTTTGAGGAGCATTTCTGTGATTTTTAGCCTATGCATTTGCATTTTTGACTTAAAGAAGTATCATTAGATTTTAGCCATGAGACCAAATAATCTCTGCTCACAGTCTAGTTATTGGTGTTGAGCATACATGTAAAATAACATATGCAGCTCTTAAAGTTTGATCTAGACACTTGGTAGTGCAAATCGAAGTAACAAAATGAGGAAATTCTATATATTTGAAAGTGTTTATAAGATGTTCTAAGTTGGAGTAGGCCCTTGGTTAAGTATATCTAATGCTTGGCTAACAAAGAATTGGTGATATAACACGTGTAAAGACGTTACTTTTTTTTTTTTTTTAAAAAAAAGAATAGGACATTAATGTTATGGATCTCATATGAACATGGCATTTCTGTCAAATGACAAAAGGATAACAAAATTGTGAGATATCTAATGCACCCTATTTTCCTTTTTGCTAATGTTCCGGGTAATAAAAGTTTCTGAGGTGCCGAGAAATAATTTCTTCATCTACCTTTCACCAGCTAACATATTATATATAAATAAAATTTTAAATTCTTTTCGACTATATATAATTCGATTATTGAATTGTTTTTAGAAGGTCTAAGCTTTGATATTTATTTCTTTGATCATTAGGATGGAAGAATATGGAAGGAAAGAGCGTCTTCAAGTGTCCAAAGTAGGGCTGATTTGCCGGTCATGCACGAACAAACTCTAGTAGAATATACAACTACTCGAACAAAACCTCGGCTCCCTTCTGATCTAGTAATTCTACCATCAATCAGTGCTTCAGAACGTAATATCCTTAAATTGCTAGAGGAGTGTAATACATCATAAATCTAAATTTATAGAGTATATGTTGAATTCTTTCCCATAATATCTGGGTAAAGCTTGACGTCGTTGAACAAATTTATCCACATATTTATGTATTTGTGAATAATTAAGCCAACCAGAAAAAGATGGTGGTGGTAGTGAGCAAGAAATATTCTACGAAAATGAATCATCAGAGGACAATACAACAAGAAAATCTTGATAAGAGATTGAGAATTACTTATTTGTTAATGATAAAGCCAGCTAAAAAAAGATGACAATGGTACCGAGCAAGAAGTATTTCAAGAAAATGAATCATTGAATATTGTCTGGACTAGAAAAAAAAAGATGTTAATAAGAGATTGAAGATTATTGTAACACCCTCTTCACAAGTTTTGGCATTACAATTTTAAGACAATAATATGAATATCTTTATATATTTTAGAATCATTTATATTTGATTAATTGTACATTGAATATCTTAAAATATATGATGCAACGAATCAAACTCATTGTAAAACAAATTACCCAACAAACACGAGTTGTTATAAAATGTATTTTACTACAAACATGTTTTGTACATCGTGTTGCCTCGTCCTATAAGAGGCACAAACATGCCCTGAAAAGCTCATCAGGGCATCTAAACAATATATAGAATACCTCGGAGCACCACTCTAGCTGGTATTACTGTTAGTTCAAATGCAAAAGCTTGTTACTATCGGGCAATGCAATTTTGAATGATATATCATAATATATAACTTTTGGGAAATCGTTGCATACATTTCGTTCACCTAGGACTTCTGTAGAGCGCGCTTAAGTCTGGTTTCTGGAGGTCCAATGAACAATTCTGTCTCCACGTCTAAAACTTCACTAATATCTGCAGAAGGCTCAATTACTCTTTCCTCGTTTGATCCTCGTTCTTCTCGGGGCGAAAGCTAACAACATCAAAAGATATATCGAATATCATGCAGAATCTCTCTGTATAAACTCAGAAAGAAAATCTTCTTACAGTTCAATTAACATAACTTGTTGGTTATTCAGTCATCAATTCATTTTATTCTTGTTCCCGCTTCTAACTTGAGTGTTGGAGGGCCTTAGTCGGGACTAGCCTATACCTTTCCTCAAATATGTTTATTTTCGCAGGCTCATTTTATGGATTGAAGAAACACACAGGCTTTTGGATTTCAGCCATTAGCACATCATAGGAAACAATTGAAGACTTAGAAGATGTTACCAGAATGGAGGCAAGATTTCAAATTAAATTCACCTTATCCAACAACATTGAATTTTCAGCTGCTAAGGCTGTTCCCTGGATTGACAAGACAAAAGGGCACAATATGAGCAATCACAAAATACGTTCATAAATTCTTCGATCATGTTTAGTACATAGTACTGAACAAGACTGCACACTAAAATGGACCAGATTTTAGCATCTTTACCTTTCCCAAAAAGCAATAGACTGCACAGTACATGCTCATTTATCTTCGGTTTTAGATAAAATCTTAACACCATTTCAAATAACTTGCTGAATAACCAGCTTACCTTTTCTTTCAATTGCTCTATCTGTTGCCTGAAAACTTGAATCTGAATGCAGAAAGAGTTAGTATCAGGTACCATTAATAAAGGCACTAAGATTTCCAATAATACCTTTCTTGTTCTAATGCTGCTGATGCTCCGCTCCAGCTGTTGTTGTAGCTCCAGTATTTCTTCAGTGGTGCATGATATCATACTTTCCCCCATGAATTTCCTAGTGTATCAAAACAAGAGTTTTGTATCTCATCAAATCCAAATATCCATAACAAGAGAACTCGATAAGGGCAGTCTTCCCCCTAACCCCCTTGTTGGGAACAAGGACTAAGAGACGTAACATTACAGTACACAAAATTGCTTGCAAATAAAAATTTCAGATGCAAAAGTTTTGGATTCAAGGTGTTGAAACCTTCTTGCAGATTCGAGGCGCTCTATTTTTTCCATCAGACTTGCCTTTTCGAGCTTTAAATGCTGCAATTCCGAGCAAAGCCATTCAAATTTCGGTGCAACAGAATAATAGTTTGCTAATGGAAATTGGATACATAAAGGCAACCTGCATATTCTGTTCCACTGGAGGGTTCTTAGCCTGAATATCTTTTTTATGCCTTCTATAAAGTTCTATGGTCTCCTTCATGCTGAAGAAGTTCCAGAGTTAGATGAACAATTTGTTAAGAAATGGAAATGTTTTAGCAGAAATGTAGAGGCATTTCTCAAGATTTGTCTTACAATTTACAAGAGATATCCAAGTTAATATATACACATTTTGAAAGAGATCCCGTGATCTCTGGCATAATATATGACATTTAGATATAAATCGATTATTGTTGTCACGTGCAAGTCATGCAAGTAAATTGGGCGGTTTTTGTGTGTGGAGACTTAAATGCTACAAACATAAAAGTAGTGTTCTAAAAAGTGTAAAACGTGACTAGGCGTGGAGGTCGGGCTTCAAGCTTTTCGGGCATATGCGAGGCTTAGACGAGGGCGAGACAAGAGTGAGGCGTGAGATGTGGTCAGGCGAGGAGGCCGCGCCTCACACCTAGGCTGATAGGCGATCTTTTTACAACAGTGCATAAAAGGTCTGGGGATTGAGGCGGAAGATTCTATTTCATAAATGGAGATTCCAAGTACAATATTTTTCCTTTTCATAATATAATTTTACTTCAAGCCTTTTATTAAGTATGCATGGTGTAGTCTATTAAAAGTTCTTATATCCAACCCTTTCAACTTGATCTAGAATTTACAAAGCAAGTATTCCAAAGTCAATTAAAAGTAGACAAATTAAAACTACCAAATTTAAACACAAAGCTAGCCACTTTATGCAACAATTGCAATAGAAGGTCTATCAAAACATCTACCTGTAGTGGCACGTCTCTTGCAACTATTTAACCACTGTTTCATTTTTTAATTACTAGCCCTTTTTCAAAAATAAAATAACCCTGAAATTGCAAGCATTTTCGAGTACGAAGACGAGGAGACAGAAACACATTGATTGACAAAAATTAGAATTCCAACCCCGAAGAATTATGGACAGTGAAGATATCAGATTACAAAAACCTTAGAATATTTGGTCGTGCTACATTTGCACACCAAAATGTGGGTAAGTTGTAACCTATGTCTCAAAAATGCATATTTATGGGATATCCCCAAGGAATAAAGGGGTATAGACTTGGGTCAAAGGTACCTATTAAGGGATATAAAGTCGTAATAAGCAGAGTTGTCATCTTCAATAAAGATGACATGCCCTGTTTAATTGAATCTGCATGTGATGATGTTGATTCAACCCATTATAAGAATACTCAACAACAGGTGGAGCTTGAGATGCCTCACCCTACTATAGAGTTGAGGCAATACATGGTCAAGTGGAGCCTGTGGAAGAACAAGCAACCCCAGACCCTGTTGAAACCCAAATAAAAGCAGAAACACCCAAAATGAAGTTGAACCTGAAAACATTCCCTTAGCAGATTACCAATTAACTAGGGATAGAAAAAGAAGAAAAACTAAGCCACCTACAAGACTTGGTTATATAGAATATCTATCTGCAGCCTTAATGTCATTCCATGAAGCCTAAAATCATGAACCTAAATCTTACAAAAATGCAATGGAAAGCAAGCAAGATGATGATTGGCTGGTTGCCCATGGAGGAGATGGCCTCCTTATATAAAAATTATACTTGGGACTTGGTTCCCAAACCTGATGATCAATCGATTGTAGGATGTAAATGGCTCTATAAGCTAAAGGAAGGCAGTACATCAATTGATCCTCCTAGGTTCAAAACTAGGTTAGTGGCAAGAGGATTTGCACAGAGAGAAAATAGATTATAATGAAACCTTCTCCCCAATTGTGAAATATAACTCACTTAGGGTGAGAATTAGAACACTTTGATGTTAAAACAACCTTTCTAAATGGGGGGACTTAGAGTAAATTATTTGTATGGATCAAGCTGAGGGGTTGGTGGAAAAAGTAAAATAGAGACGGTGTGCTTATTAAAGAAATCCCTATATGGGTTAAAACAGTTACCAAGGCAATGGTACAAAAGTTTGACTCCTATATTCTAACTTTAGGCTTTAGGAGATGCAATTTTTATCTCTATTTGTATTTTAGGGATCACAATTTAAGGACATCATCTGTATACTAGTTAATAAATGTAGATAATATGCTTTTGACCAACCCAAGTTATCAAGAGATTCAGAAAATTAAAACTGCATTGAACTCTAAGTATGAGATGAAAGACCTAGGCTGTGCTTAGTGTGCTATGGATATTGGGAATTGATATAAAAAGGGATAGAAGGAGTACATTGAGTCTTAAGCAGACAGATTACAACAAAAGGTAACAAGGAGATCTAGCATGCAAGAGGCTAAGGTAACTTCAATAATTCTTGCAAACCATTACAAACTAAGTAGTAATCAGCATCCTTCCTCTGAAAAGGAAGAAGAACAAATGAAGTCAGTTCTCTATCATGTCTATAATGTACACTATGGTGTGTACTAAGCGAGATATAGCACATTCAACAAGTACCTTGAGCACGTTCATGGCTAATCGAGGGTTGAAAGGCACATAAGTGGGCTTAATCTTTAAACAAAGTAATGAAGATACTAGGTTAAAATGATTAAGTAGATACAGACTTTGCTAGTGACAGAGATAGAAGAAGGTCTACTACATGTTATATGTTTACTTTATGTGACTCTTTTGTGAGTTGGAAGTTAGCACTGCAGCCTATAGTTTCCTTTCAACAACACAATCTAAGTATATAGCTGCCACTGAGGCAAGGAATAACTTAAGGAAATTGGACTTAAAACCAACTTGCAATAGTAACCAAGCACATTGATGTAAAGTCACATTTATTCGAGCGCTTCAAGAGATCCGAGTACAATCCAGCTGACATGAACTAAAGTGTTAACATTGAATAAATTCACCAGTTGTTTAAGTCATCTAAAAATTGACAGTGGGTTAATTTTTTTAAGGTACTGTAGTAGCAGTGAAGCCTGAAGGATGAACCTCAGTCCCCGGAGGTGGGGGGTCCTGTGGGGACCTCCAAGACCCCCCCCAACAACTTTCTGGGGAATTTTTTTTTTTAAAATTTATTATCATGTAATTTAATAACACAACTTTGATAAATTTGGCCTAATATCAATTTACTGAAAGGGCAATTCTATTGGCGTCATAAAATTAATAGTACAAAATTACAAATGATAGACAAATTCCTCAATTCCAGTCCACCCATATGAAATCTGAATCTCAAATTTCTCATTCCCGTTTTCTACACTAAATAAAACAGTAGTTAAGTTACGACATTCCAATACCTATATATCTCCCTAAATCACTCAACAAATTACCCTATATTAAAAGAAAGACGATTTGGTACTATGTGGTATGATTAGTATTCGAGTTGGTAGGAATATAGTACAGGAAATTGATGTATCTTGCTTGTATTGCTTTCTAGTTTAAGTCTAGATTCTTTTCTTGTTGGTGTTGGAAAAAGAAACTACTCTCAAAAAAATAAAAAAATTGCATGTTAATTTGGGCACCCCAACTAAAAATGGCTAGCTCCGCCACTGAACCTCACTACCCTCGCCGGTCCATTTCTTCTCTACATCAAGGTGGAGATTTAATAAGCCTTGTAAAACATGTATAATTTAAGAGGGACAAAGACTCAAATTTGGATTGTGTAATACTCTTTGTAATAGCAGTCCTCCTACGCCGTATTAAGAAATCAAATACCATAGAGAGAGAGATAGAAATATAACCTTGTACTGGAAAATTCATAGAGTTTGCCTCTGGTAGAAAAGATTATAAGTGCAACATCGGCATCACAAAGGACTGAAAGTTCAAAAGCTTTCTTGACAAGTCCATTTCTCCTTTTGGAGAAGGTCACTTGCCTGCTCGTCGAGTTTTCTATACGCCTCATCTGAGTCTTCCCTCTCGCCATTTCCCCCACAAAAGTGAGATGAAGATAAAAAAAAGAAGCAAAAGTCACTGATCTGTAAAACAAGGTTTTGAGAAAAATTTGCCAAATAAGCGGTATGTAAATGAACAAAGAAAGCAAGATTGGAGTAATATGGCTAAAAGGGATGACTTACAAATTTGATATAAACCCCCACAACCTTTTGGTTGCAGATAAGCGGTGAAAATATGTGTGCGTGTGAGAGAGAGAGAAGAAAAAAGAGTTACCCACACTACGAATTGATTGATGCTCAACTCTCTTTTTTGGAATTGATTGATGATAAGCTCTCTTTTTTTGGGTTTATTATCATTTCTTCCGATTTGACCTTTAGAAAAATTAATATAAATTAATAGGAGAAATAACGTTATGTTCGAAAAGAAAAAATTTGGAGAAGAATGATAAAAAAAAAAAAAAAAAAGAATTAGGAAGAAAAAAATTGAAAAAATTGGAAAAAAATTTGTAGAAGGTGAAGACACACGTATAATAAATTTTTGGAACAGTAGAAGAAAATTCTTCCTACGATCGTAATTATTTTTCAAGTATTTATAAATTATGAGAATATGTAGATAAAAAGTAAATTGTAAATTGTGAATTGTACAAAATGTATAAATAAAAAATATATTTGATCAATTAAAATTATAATTTAAACGTCTTCAAATAAGGATGAACAATTTTATTATTATTTTTCCTCCTTTCTTTCCTTTTCTCACCCTCTTCAAACCCCGCCAAGAAAAGTAATAATTAAATAAATAATTGAAAACCTCGTCCTTTGCCACTTTTGGTAAACTCCATCAACCAAAAACTAGTGAAATATTAGATACACAAGGAAAAATAAGATATTGTTCTAAAGAAAACATGCATGATGGCAAATATGTACATAAAAAACTTGATTATATATAGTTCCTCTTTGGCAAAATTTTGATAAAATGAAATCAATTTTTCAATTCTATGGCATTTTTTTTTTTTTAAATTCGATGGCATATAGATACCATAATCTTTACTTTATTAAAATAAATAGAGTAGTTTAGTATGCTGAAATGAATTGACTGAACGCTGTTAAAAAATGAAGAATATGTTACAAAATATCAATTGTTGTATTTCATTAATGAAGCAAACATGCAAATAAAGTTTCAAAGTAACACGAGTTTCTCCTGTGTTTCTTAATATTTTTTTCTTTAAATAATCAGTAGACATAAAAGGAGTAAAACAAATAAAGTAAGTATATCAGCTACGTTAAATCGATTCATACAGGGACCGATTTAGAGAGGGCACGACTTGACTAATTTTTTTTTTTTTTTTTGGTAACAATTCAATTTTAAAGTACAAGTTTTTTTTTTAATAACAATCTGATCTCCAAAAATTGCTGGATCAATACTCAAAAGAATTCAAACAAGAAGAAAATGTGACAAAATTCGTTAATTATTGTTTTCAATATTGTCCAATACATCAAAAACATTGTGTGCTTGTATATACACAAGACTATCACTCTTTACAAAAGGATGCATCCGTACAAGGTTAAGAACATATCAATATCCCAGTACTCTTGTGTAATCAAGTAGCCAATGGTAGATCGAAAACTCAAAGACCTTTTATAATATTTTATTAAATTGTTTATGTAAAAGTATTGACTTTCGAGGGGACATACTTGACTTCACATGGGGCCTCGGACCCTTATGGTTTGACCATATTGTTGTACATTTTTAGTCTTATCTCAATTTGTCCAAAAAGACGTCACCCACGATTGAAGGCATTCTACTCCGTGTCGATGTTCAATGGTGTTCAATTTATTTTTTAAGTTTTTATAAATTATGAATGTTGTAGAACGTATCAATAAAAAATAAATTGAAAATTGTGGGTCCAAGGATATTTATAGATAAAAATAATATTTGATCGATTTGACCAATTAAAATTAGTGTTGTAAAAAGTACATCTAGGCATGAAGCGTGATCTCCACGTCTCGCTTAGACTCTAGACACGCGTTTTTTTTATCAACTATACTTTTAATTAAAAACCACATGCCTAACATCGCCTAGTCTCGCTTAGTCACGCTTAGGCGTGTTTAGTTATGTCTAAGCGCAAGTTTTTTAGTTAAATATATATATTTAATATTTATAATAATATTAAAAATAAAAAAATGTTTTTTCACGATTTACTTTCGCCTAAGTCTCGCTTAGGCAAAAAAGGCATGAAGTTTAGCCTCTACGCCTAGTCACACTTTACACTTTTTAGAACATTAATTAAAATTATAATTTAAGCATCTCCAAACACTTGAAATTATATATATAGTCTACATCATAACGAGATGAAAATTTAAATCGTCTTTTCTATTGATCAAATTTTTTCTTGGGTATAAAAAGGAGATAGAGAGTTCAAAACAATTCTAGAAGATTAACCAAAACAAGATAAAATAGTCGAGCGTACCCCATGGAATATTCGAGTTTCGACTAGCTATACGAAAGAAAGCGTTCCATAGCGCATTGGTGACTTAAATACCGTAGTGTCTTGAGCCACTCATTTCTCCTCCTTTTGTGGTGGCCGAGGTTTGTTTTGCAGATGTAATAGGGTTTTGAATTATTGATGTCGATAAGGTCTTTGTGATTTTTATTGTCAACAAATTTCTTATGGCCATAGTTTCATATCCAACAAAAGACAAAAGGTAAAATTATGATCACTAATAGAGGAGATTTATATTTTGATAATTTCCTTGACAAATTCATGTTCCATATATATGGTCAAATCACACCAACTCCCAAGGGATAACCCTCGTATTAAGGCAACAATAGTCAACTAACAGTAATTACTACACATATGGAAATTCTACCGCCCTTAACCTTTGTTTAACATATATAAGAGGATAAGAGTATTTTCAACGACTTGCCTATCATTGTGATACATGTGGCGGGTAAAATAGAGCGAGATTTTCAATCTATGTAGTACTACGTCTATTACATAAACGGTCAAATTATAAATTCGTCTCCAATAGGTTTCGTTTAAAATTAATATTACTACTTATGTGACATTAAATTTTTTAAAATTGACAGGTCTTTAATTTATATTTTCTGTCTGGCTTTTTTTTTTTTAATAAAATCTTTAGATTGATTTAAATTTTATGAGTCACTTCTGTGCAGTGTTCGCCTAAGTTTTAGACGATTTCTAGACGGAATCTATTACAGTGTGTCTGCCAAATTAACCAGACGGAATCTTCGTCAAGATGCATTGGAGAGAGTTTTTTATAACTCCGTCCATATATGCTTATGTGGCACGTCTAAAAAGTAATAGACGAAGTGCATTGGAGATGCTCTAAGGTACTCAAGGTGAAAATGATAGTCAGAATAAATCTTAGGTTTATTATTAGTATACTGTCTATTTGCGGTAAGATATGATCGTAGGTTAAAATTCAAATTCAATGGAAAATGAATATTACGAAGCAGTGTATTTGTGGGCTACAAAATAAAAAATAAAAGTTACTAGTAATAGTATATTTGTATTAACAAATGGAATGAAACCAATATTATCATATACCATGAATCTAAAAGTAAAGTATTAAAAAAAGTAACTTGTCATCTTCCAGCCTATTGGAAATGGATACTAAACAACAATATTGAGTTTTTAACGTAATATCACAAAACATGCATCAATTGTACATTTGTCCGTCCCTACCAATTTAAAGTCAGTCACTTATATTTAATATATTGCGCAAGTGTTCATCCTCTTATCGTCGCTTCGATAAGTGCGGTTTTGCACTTATTTTAGCCTTTAAAAATGGATAATTGTGAGTTCTTTAGAGTTGTTTACCGCTTATTTTTGTTCTTTTGTTCATTTAGGTAAAAACCCGAGCTTGGATGGTGATTGGAAGAGATCCACGCAAAAAAAGGAGCAAAAAGGACTAAATTTGTGCAAATCAAGAATCTTGGGGACCAAAAGATAACTATGTTTAAAGATGGAGGACCAATGTTGCAATTTATTGAGGACCTATATGAAAGACAACCAAAACTTCAAGGACTAAAGTCAACATCTCAGATAGTGCAGGGACTGGAAGTGCAATTAATCAAAATTCAAAATCTGGCACTCGGGAAATTGGCCCATGCGATCGTGGTGTGCGATCGCAAGATCCCATTTTTTCAAAGCAGAGAGCTTTGTAGCTCTTCCATGCGATCGCATGGATTATAACCATGCGATCGCATGGTTCAACTTTGATCTTCCGCGATTTTTTGTTCAACTTTTAAGGGCTTTTTGGTAATTTCGCCTATCACGATTCCTAGGGTTACAAGAGCCGCTTTTTTCGGCATTTTGAGGCATTCTCCCTATTCTCTCATACTCTCCTCCCCATAGAAAGCTCTCCACAAAGAAATTAGTTAGGGTTCTTGAGAAATCCATGGAAATGGGTTTTTCATGATTTTTTGTCATCATTGGGTGTATTTTTGTAAATAGAGGAAGATGAATGGAGGTTTTTAGTGGGCAAATGAAGATAACCATGGGCTCAAGCTAAATCTTGCATTTCTCTTGACTTTATCAAACCCGGTGATGTATTTTGTATCTATTTTACATTTTGTTCTTGTGAATATTATGGGGTAATTTTATTTACTAGGAATGAGATGAATCCATTTATGAAGCTTTAAAGTGTATTGTTCTTGTTATTGATTCCTTATGTTTGGTTTTATGGTTGTTGATTATTGGGCTTTATTGTGTATTGAAATGATTGATCACCATTGAAATGCTTTTGTGACTTAGTTGCTACCGGGAGGTTGAAATTAGGTTTAGCACATTTAATTGACAACACAAGGCTTATGGAATGTAGGAATACTTTTTCATACTTTGTGCAATTAATTTTGAATGCTCTTAAGTTTTAATGCAATTTTACATATCGTTCTCTCGGTAGGAATGCTTGGGAGTCTTGTGTAAAATTAGGTTTGGCTTTACTCGGGAGAGATTGCTAAATATTTTAGGAGCATGGATTGCCTTAGTAACCTCATTTTGGAATTGATAATGGAAAATGTAACTTTAAAGTGGAATAGTTGGTGAAGTCGAATTCCTAGTATTTTCTTCTAATTGATTTTATTTCCTACAAATTTCTCTTTTAATATTTACCTTATTAGCTTAATTTTTATTCATCTTTGAATTCTTAGTTTAATCATCAAAACAATATGTTTTATTGTGTGTTTAAATTAGGGCTAGATTGATTTGGATGTTAGCAAAGTTATCTATCCTCGTGGGTTCGACACTTTCTCATCACTTTATTACTTGAACGCGACCCGTGCACTTGCGGTACATTTTTAGCGAACAAGTTTTTGGCGCCGTTGCCGGGGATAGATTTAATTAGTTAGTTCCTTGTTATTTCTAGCCTTATTTCTTTATCTTTATTTTATTTTTCCATTTAAAGTTCCAATGCTACCTTTGTTCTTTTCGTGCATATTATCTTTGGTGGATGCAAGATTTTGAAACTCTTGAGAATTTGGTGTTTGACCCCGAGATTGAAAGAACTTTCGAGATAATCAAGAAGAGAACAAAGAGAAGCACGACATAGAGTGAACACCATGGCGCATTTAAGAAGATCAAATGGTTGAGATTGATGAGGATGATTTGTTAGTTGGGGACATTATTACTCCAAATTGTGGTTCAAAGCCAATCTAGTATTGCATATCCGCTTATGGGAAGGAAAATTTTCAATTGAGACCGGATGTCATCAACCTCTTCCGAATACTCTTCAATTCTATGGGCGTTCTAATGAAAACCCTCATATGCATCTATCACGCTTCTTGGAGACGGTGAACAATTTTGAATATCAAGATGTCAACATGGAAGCTATCAAACTCAGATTATTTCCACATACTTTGAGAGATGGAGCAAGAAAGTGGTTGGATTCACATTCTCGGGAGTATCACTACATGGAATGACCTTGTTCAAAAATTCACGAACAAATACTTTCCTCCCGCCTAAAGTTGCAAAGTTGAAGCATGACATCTCCATATTCAGCAAAGAAGACACGAGAAAATTTTCATGAAGCTTGGGAGAGGTTCAAAGAGATGCTTGAAGTGCCCTAATCATGGGATCAAGAAGGCTTTACAAGTTCAATACTTTTATGCCGGACTACTTCCACATTGTCGCTCCATTGTTGACTCATCCTCAAATGGGTCAATCAACACAAAAACAATCAAAGAGGCATGGGTATTGTTTGAAAGAATGGCTGAGACAAGTTCAAATTGGCCGGCTGATAGGGGAGTAACAAAAAGGGCGGGGGGATGCATGAGGTTGATGTTATATCTGCTCTTTCTGCACAAATGGCCGCCATGGAGAAAAAGATGATGGATACTATAGCTCGCAATCGAGAATGACTCATGCTATTGACGCCTACTCTTGAATGCGATGGTTGTGGAGCAAATCATTCAACCGAAATTGCCCATCGTTGACTAGTTCTTCAACATCCATCGAGCAAGCTTGTTATGCTCGAATCATCCCAACAAGAAGGTAATATCTACTCCAACACGTATAATCCAGCTTGGAAAAATCATCCGAATTTTTCATGGAGCAACAACCAACACCAACAAGGTGTTCCGAGACAACAATCGAATTTTCAACACAAAGGGAGTTGGGAAGAAGCTTTGGCTCAGTTGGCACACCAACAGTTAAAATTTCAAGAACGAACTGAGGAATCTATTCAGAGTATCAGAGCATCCGTGAAGGGCTTGGAGAATCAAATGGGCGAGATGGCAAAACTTCTATCGAAAAGACAACAAGGGCAATTCTGAAAGCAACACCGAAACTAACCCAAGAGAGCGGCTCAAAGCAATTACTACAAGAAGTGGGGTTCGGTTGCACGAGATAGAAGTCAAAAGAAATGTTGCCACTCATGACAAGACACCTCTATTGATGATGAACAAAGGGACCAAGCTAATGCACAACAAGATGCTAGTCAAGAAAAGATTTGGATACTCCATCTACTAAGGCAACTCCTCAAGTGAAAGCATATGTGCCTCAATCCCATTTCCAAAGACCGAAAAAGCACAAGTTGGATAAGCAATTTGAGAAATTCTTGGAAGTCTTCAAGAAATTGCAAATCAACATCCCTTTTGCCGATGCCCTAGCTCGGATGCCTAGCTACATAAAATTCATGAAAGAGATTTTATCTAACAAGAGGAAGCTAGAGGAGCACGAGACGGTGATGTTGACCAAGAGTGTAGTGCTATCTTGCAGAACAAATTGCCACCTAAGCTTAAAGATCCGTGGAGTTTTACTATTCCTTGTACCATTGGTGATATTGATTTTAATAAAGCTCTTTGTGATTTAGGTGCAAGTATTAATTTGATGCCATTTTACGTCTACTGGAGATTAGGATTGGGGAGGCAAAAGCAACAACAGCTTTTGCGTTAGGTGATCGCTCAATCAAATATCCTAGGGGAATCATTGAGGATATATTGGTGAAAGTCGACAAATTTATTTTCCCGTCGACTTCATCATTCGGACATGGAAGAAGACAAGGATATTCCTCTAATATTGGGCGAGACCATTTTGAAGCTCTTTGGAAGAGCTCGATTGATGTGCACAAAGGCCGATGATATTGAGGTTAAATGATGAAGAGGTGGTGTTCAATGTTTTCAAGGCGATCAAATATCCAATGGATTACGATAGTTGTTTGAGTTGATGTGGTAGACGAAATGGTGGGAGAATCATTTGCACTAAATCAATCTCAAGATCCGCTTGAGATGTGTTTGGTCCATTCTTTCACCGAGGCCTTCAATTCGAAGAAACGAAGCCCATGGTGAACCAATTAGAGGCAAATCCGACTTATAAATGGCAACCACCTTTCCGGGGCTTGGAGAAAAGTCGGCAAAGTTACCACCATCTATTGAAAAGCCTCCAGATTAGAACTCAAGCAATTGCCATCTCACTTGCGTTATGCTTATTTGGGTGATGATTCTACTCTTAGGTTATCATTGCAAACTCCATCGATAATTTGGAAGAGGAAAAATTGCTACTGAGTCCTTCGAGAGCACAAACCGCAATAGGATGGTCTATCTCGGATATAAAAGGCATTAGTCCTACAATCTGTTTGCACAAGATTCTCATGGAAGATGATTTTAAGCCATCGATTCGCGTCAAAGAAGGTTGAATCCAACATTGCAAAGAGGTAGTCAAGGTCGAGGTGATAAAACTTTTAGATGCGGGGATCATCTATCCTATATCGAGATAGCGCTTGGGTCACCCAATCCAAGTAGCATCAAGAAAGGAGGGGATCACGGTGGTGCCCAATGACAACAATGAGCTCATTCCTACCGTAAGCGATTACGGGATGGCGAGTTTGCATTGATTATCGCAAACTCAACACTGCAACTCGAAAGGATCATTTTCCTTTGCCATTCATCGATCAAATGTTGGAAAGGTTAGCCGGGCATTCACATTATTGCTTTTTGGATGGGTATTCTGGATATAATCAGATTCCGATAGCTCCAGAAGATCAGGAGAAGACCACATTCACATGTCCCTACGGCACATTTGCTTATAGAAGGATGCCTTTCGGCCTATGCAATGCTCCAGCTACTTTCCAGCGCTGTATGATATCCATATTTTCAGATATGGTGGAGAAATACATTGAGGTCTTCATGGATGATTTCTCAGTCTTTGGAGCATCTTTTGATGAGTGTCTTCATCATCTATCTTTGGTTTTGCGTTGTGAAGAAACCAATCTTGTTCTAAATTGGGAGAAGTGCCATTTCATGGTCAGAGGAGGAATTGTATTGGGGCACTTAATTTCAACAAAGGGCATTGAGGTTGACAAAGCAAAGATTCAAGTAATTGAGAAGTTGCCGCCTCAACATCGAGAAAGAGAATTCGGAGTTTTCTTGGGCATGCGAGGCTTCTATCGGCGTTTTATTAAAGATTTCTCAAAATCACGAAGCCACTTTGCAACCTTTTGGAGAAAGATACTCCTTTTCACTTTTCTCGAAGAGTGTCTACATGCTTTCAACACTCTTAAAGAAAAGCTTGTGACAAGACCGCTTTTAGTTACACCGATTGGAGTCTACCCTTTGAGCTAATGTGTGATGCTAGTGATTATGCGGTTGGGGTAGTGTTGGGGCAACGCAGGATAAAATTTTCATGTGATTCACTATGCCGGTCGGACCTTGAATGATGCTCGGCTAAACTATGCCACCACGTAAAAGGAGCTTCTTGCGGTGGTTTATGCCTTCGATAAATTTCGGTCCTATCTTGTGGGATCAAGGTGATTGTTCATACAGATCATGCTGCTCTGAGGCATCTATTTGCAAAGAAGGATGCTAAGCCTCGACTCATTAGATGGATACTTCTGCTGCAGGAGTTTGACATAGAGATCAGAGATAAAAAGGGGAGTGAAAATGTGGTCGCCGATCATCTATCTAGACTTGAGATTGGGGAAGAGTCGCGAAGTGGAGAGATAAATGAGGAATTTCCTGATGAGCAAATCTTTGCAGTTGAGGAAGCACCGTGGTATGCAGATATTGTCAACTTCCTTGCCAGTAGCATCACTCCACCGGATCTCTCTAGCCATCAAAAGAAAAGATTCTTTGCAGACATCAAGCACTACTTTTGGGATGATCCGATTCTTTATAGAAGGGGACCAGATCAGATAATCAGGAGATGTGTGCCAGAAGGAGAAATGATGGATATCCTACAGCATTGTCATTCATCAGATTATGCCGGGCATTTTGGGGCCTCTAAAACTGCTGCAAAGGTATTACAGTCCGGTTTCTACTGGCCTACCCTATTCAAAGATGCATATGTAATTGTGAAAACATGTGATCGGTGCCAAAGGACGGGGAATGTTTCAAGGAAGAATGAAATGCCTCTTAACGAAGATTCTAGAAGTTGAAATCTTTGATGTTTGGGGTATTGACTTTATGGGACCATTTCCACCATCATTCTCTAATCAATACATATTGGTGGCGGTTGACTATGTCTCGAAGTGGGTGGAGGTCGTAGCATTGCCCACCAATGATGGCCGGGTCGTGATCAATTTCTTGAGAAAGCAAATTTTACCCGCTTTGGTACTCCACGAGCAATAATCGATGATGGGGTAAGCACTTTTGCAATCGCCAATTCGAGTCGGTGTTGGCTAAGTATGGTGTACGTCATCGAGTGTCCACTCCTTATCATCCTCAAACAAGTGGGCAAGTCGAAATCTCCAATCGGGAGTTGAAAAGAATTTTGGAGGTAACGGTGAATGCTTCGAGGAAGGATTGGTCCAAAAAATTGGACGATGCACTTTGGGCATACCGCACTGCATTCAAATCTCCTATTGGTATGTCTCCATATCGTCTAGTGTTTGGAAAAGCATGTCACCTACCCGTAGAATTGGAGCATCGTGCTTATTGGGCAGTGAAAAAGCTAAATTTTGATTGGAAAGAAGCCGGTGAGGAAAGACTCCTCCAATTAAACGAAATGAATGAATTTCGATTTGAGGCATATGAAAATTCCAAAATCTACAAGGAGCGCACTAAAAGATGGCATGACAACCACATCCAAAGAAGACAGTTTGAAGTTGGGCAACAAGTTCTGCTATTTAATTCCCGGCTCAAGCTTTTTCCAGGAAAATTACGCTCTAGGTGGTCGGGACCATTCACAATTAAGCAAGTGTATCCATCTGGGGCTGTGGAAGTTGAGGATGAAAGCAAGAGGGCATTTACAGTGAACGGTCAAAGGTTGAAGCATTATTGGGGTGGTGATTTTTCCAAAGGAAAATCAATTGTCCATCTCACCAATCCCGCTTAATTTTGTGCTATAAGTCTAGCTAATGACTATAAAGAAGTTACCGAATGGGAGGCAACCCATTTTCTTTCCCTTACTCTTTGTTTTGCTAATAGTCCATTTTTTTTTGGCATGATTTAATTCCTTGGACATTAGATGAATTTTGATTTTGTGCTCTTGTTGGCATGGGCCTCATAGCAACGGATCCACAACAAGAAGAAATTTAGTCTCCAAAGAATTTCCATTAATCCTAACAAAGATTTCTCCAACTTGAAGTTGCCATCACCAACCAATTCACCCTGTGGGAGTTCCTTTTCTCCTCTCTTTTGATTTTTAGTTTTACATTGAGGACAATGTACATTTTAAGTTTGGGGGTATTTGCTTGAGTTTTACTTGTTAGAAAGCCTTGCCGGCTAATTTAGGTATTTTGCTTGTTTTTGCTAGTTAGAGAGCCTTGCCGACTAATGTTGTGATTTTGTTGAAATTGCCGTGATTCATGGATTGTAGACATAAATGCTACTTGTGGTTTTCGATAATTATACTTTTTCCATGTTAGATACCCTATCTAGCACTCTTGTCATGATGTTCATTGCATACAAATGTTGAGTGCACTTGTTCTTCATAAGCGATTTTTATAACCCAAACGGTGCTATCCATTACCTACATTTCATCTCTTTAATTTGTCCAAATAGAAGGATAGTTTGGGAATGGTTGAGCCGTGATTTATCTCCTTGGGAGTGTGTTGATTCCATGCTTGTTGAACATGTGTGTGGAGTAGTTTTGACTAACTAGCGTAAACTTGGTAATGACCATATCCTTGGAATCTAATCCCTATATAAAAGTTTGTTAGTTGTGCTCAAGATGGCTATACTTTTGCTCTAATTTTAATTCTTTTACCTTACTTTATAGCCTTTTTGACTTGAGTGATTAAGTCTCATTGGGGCATCTCAAAGCCGGTACCCTTTGGTTTCTTTTAAAGCGGAGAGTTACCGACCTAAAGCTCGTTACATGGGTCAAATAGAAAGCTTAAGGGAGTAAGGTTGCAAAGAAAAAAAAAAAAAAATGGCGCATGAGATTTTCATAGCAAATCTTGCAAGTTTGAGCCACTGTGACTACTTATCGGGATTTAGATGACTTGTGGGTTTGAATTACTTGGTGGAAGTTTATTTGTTGAACTACTCAATTTTTGGAGAATCTTCACAAGCCTAAGTGGTTACAATCATTGGCTAAATCTCACCAAACTTGAGCGGGGAATGATTGAGTGACTTGAGAGAAACCATTGAGTAGACACCGGGTCGTCGAGTGAAAATATCAAGTTTGGGGAGTGCATCCAACGAGAAGGAAAGGAAATTTTGACCATTGAGTATTCACCAATTTTGTTTTGCGATGATTCAAAGTGACTTTGCACACACATACATCTAACATGGATTAAGTTGAAAAGTTTCTTTTATTTTTAGCATTTGTGTAGATTTTTCATGAATTATAAGCAAGTTTCAAAAGATCGTGGTAAGGTGGCAAGCTCCCTAATATTTCGCGTGTTTGTTGTCCTTTATATTTTGATTGTGCTTGTGTGCTTGCATGACGTTTTAGATCATTTTGCTTGAGGACAAACAAAATTGCAAGTTTGGGGGTGTGATAAGTGCGGTTTTGCACTTATTTTAGCCTTTAAAAATGGATAATTGTGAGTTCTTTAGAGTTGTTTACCGCTTATTTTTGTTATTTTGTTCATTTAGGTAAAAACCGAGCTTGGATGGTGATTGGAAGAGATCCACGCAAAAAAGGAGCAAAAGGACTAAATTTGTGCAAATCAAGAATCTTGGGGACCAAAAGATAACAATGTTTAAAGATGGAGGACCAATGTTGCAATTTATTGAGGACCTATATGAAAGACAACCAAAACTTCAAGGACTAAAGTCAACATCTCGAGATAGTGTGGACTGGAAGTGCAATTAATCAAAATTCAAAATCGCGCACGGGAAATGGCCCATGCGATCGCATGGGCCTAGTGGTGTGCGATCGCAAGATCCCATTTTTTTTTCAAAGAGAGCTTTAGCTCTTCCATGCTATCGCATGGATTATAACCATGCGATCGCATGGTTCAACTTTTGATCTTCCGTAATTTTTTGTTCAACTTTTAAGGGCTTTTTGGTAATTTCGCCTATCACGATTCCTAGGGTTACAAGAGCCGCTTTTTTCGGCATTTTTGAGGCATTCTCCTATTCTCTCTACTCTACTCTCCTCCCATAGAAAGCTCTCCACAAAGAAATTAGTTAGGGTTCTTGAGAAATCCATGGAAATGGGTTTTCATGATTTTTGTCATCATTGGGTGTATTTTTGTAAATAGAGGAAGATGAATGGAGGTTTTAGTGGGCAAATGAAGATAACCATGGGCTCAAGCTAAATCTTGCATTTCTCTTGACTTTATCAAACCGGTGATGTATTTTGTATCTATTTTACATTTTGTTCTTGTGAATATTATGGGGTAATTTTATTTACTAGGAATGAGATGAATCCATTTATGAAGCTTTAAAGTGTATTGTTCTTGTTATTGATTCCTTATGTTTGGTTTTATGGTTGTTGATTATTGGGCTTTATTGTGTATTGAAATGATTGATCACCATTGAAATGCTTTTGTGACTTAGTTGCTACCGGAGGTTGAAATTAGGTTTAGCACATTTAATTGACAACACAAGGCTTATGGAATGTAGGAATACTTTTTCATACTTTGTGCAATTAATTTTGAATGCTCTTAAGTTTTAATGCAATTTTACATATACGTTCTCTCGGTAGGAATGCTTGGGAGTCTTGTGTAAAATTAGGTTTGGCTTTACTCGGGAGAGATTGCTAAATATTTTAGGAGCATGGATTGCCTTAGTAACCTCATTTTGGAATTGATAATGGAAAATGTAACTTTAAAGTGGAATAGTTGGTGAAGTCGAATTCCTAGTATTTTCTTCTAATTGATTTTATTTCCTACAAATTTCTCTTTTAATATTTACCTTATTAGCTTAATTTTTATTCATCTTTGAATTCTTAGTTTAATCATCAAAACAATATGTTTTATTGTGTGTTTAAATTAGGGCTAGATTGATTTGGATGTTAGCAAAGTTATCTATCCTCGTGGGTTCGACACTTTCTCATCACTTTATTACTTGAACGCGACCGTGCACTTGAGGTACATTTTAGCGAACAATCGGTAAGATATGATCGTAGGTTAAAATTCAAATTCAATGGAAAATGAATATTACGAAGTAGTGTATTTGTGGGCTACAAAAGAAAAATAAAAGTTACTAGTAATAGTATATTTGTATTAACAAATGGAATGAAACCAATATTATCATATACCATGAATCTAAAAGTAAAGTATTAAAAAAAAGTAACTTGTCATCTTGCAGCCTATTGGAAATGGATACTAAACAACAATATTGAGTTTTTAACGTAATATCACAAAACATGCATCAATTGTACATTTGTCCGTCCCTACCAATTTAAAGTCAGTCACTTATATTTAATATATTGCGCAAGTGTTCATCCTTTTATCGTCGCCCTTTGAAATCTTTACATTTAACAATTTTTTGTATCAAAAATTGTAAATAAACATTATATTAAATGCTAGATCATAAACATTAGATTAAATGATAGATCTTGCAACTTTCTCGTTTGTGATAGTACAATGAAAGTTTGACCAATGTTTTCCGCCCCGCCCCATGACCCGTGAATTCACGAGACGGGGCAAGGCTTTGACCCACCAACTGCCCTAGTTAATTTTTTTTTATAAATAAAAAAAATTTTTAAAAAAAAAAAAAAAATAATTTTTTATATATTTGTAGGAAATAAAACAAAAGAAATACAAGATTGGGGTTGAAGTGTAGTAGTTAAGAGTTATACTTTCATAACTTCAACCCGGGTTCAATTTTTGTTCAACCAATTTTTTTTTAAAAATAATTTGTAAATTGTAATTCTATTTTATGATTTTACAAAAAAAAAAAAAATTAAAGAGGCGTGTCGTGGGGTGGGGTTGTCCGGACCCGCGCTATTACCAGAATAGTCGGGGCGGCCCGGGTCCGGAGCGGCAGGTTTTTTTTTTCATCCTTACACTTTATCAAGAATTAGTCCTTGATTTTTGCGTATTGTAATTGCTCAACACAAAACAATTGGTATTTGTCTTCGCTAACAAGAGGTCCCATTTGACGCCTTCTAGTTTGATGTTATTGGCAGGATATGTATTATGTTGATGTCCTTAGGAAAACTAGTGCCACATTAATTATCGAAGTCTACCCTAATAGCAAGAGGTAAATCAAACGGAAACATACAATTAACTGCATAAATAAAGTCCACAATAGCAAGATTAGCACGAAGAATGAGATCCAACGGATATACAAAGTGCTTTCTCCAAACCTTTTGCTTGATCCAACTCAGCTTTTGTAGTAGTTTCACAATTTCTTTTTGAAACTATTCGTACAATTAGTCTTCCAAGTTCAATAAATATTTCTCGATTATATTGATTTGTTGTAGGAAATAGACGTAGAGTATATCTAAAATTATTCATCTCTTCAACAGTTAGAGTTGAATAATCTCGAGTCTTGAACAAATGTCAACCCTCAATGGTAGAGGTTTCGTCACTAAGTCTGTGTAAAACTTCTCTCAATGATGCATGCTCTTCTATTGGTTGTCGAAATATGTGTGATAGTCAAATGCATTTATCGAGCAAACATTATGCAAGTGTACCACATTCTTGCATATAACTTCTATTACCTTAAATACAATGGACTATCAAATACGGAAGACAATTGACACATATCACCAACAAGAACAACAAAAACATCCCTAAATGATTCCTTTTTGCAAATATAACTCGACAACGAAGGTCAACATTGGCAAACATTGCTCTCCCTAACATGTTGTATTTATCAATGATAATTAATTTAGTATCATTGAAGTCTTCTTGCATCCGTCTACATTAATCACCACTGATATGGGTATATGGTTGGGAAGGTTTTCTCTCAACACTTATGGCAAGTTCAATGTGGATGGTGGTTCCACCAATATTAAATGTAGCAACTCCGGTTGGAGCCATGATCTCAACTAATTTGTTGGAATGAAACAAATTAAATGCGGAGTGCACAATAACAATAATGAGTGTGGACTTCCTACTCCCCGCTCCCCATAAATAATCATATGGATAGGTCTTTGTTCATGAATAGAAGGCAATATTAAACCATTAACCATTCATTATTGAACTAATAAATCAGTAAATAGAACAACAATATTATTGTTTAGCAACTCACTATTAGAATCTTCTCCAACACCTAAATGATTGTAGATAATTTTTTTTTCTATAACAATATTCGGATACCAATTTAAACATTCTACTCACTTATGTGATGTGATAAAATCTATCAATTCCAAATTAACATCTTTTCCAGAGTCAAACATTGGCCCCATTGATGTTACGAGCATCTATTCTTTCTGATGAACCCCTTCAACATCAACTTCAATATCTATATCTTTGTCTTCCTCAAATTCATCATTAACCAAATCAGTAATATTGATAGTATCATTCATCACCAAACCTAAGTCAAAATATCATATAGCCCACGTCTTACACTCACCCTTAGCTTCGGCTGAACTGCGATAATGGTGATGAAGTAAAACTTGTCGGTGGCAACATAATTTTCAATTTTCACCATTTTCAAGAAGTTCATTTCCTTCAAATTTTGGAATGATACGTACAATAGATCCACCTTTAGATCTGTGCCAACAATTTTTGCTAAAGTAGTGTTTTATTGCCATCTCGAGGATGAGAAAATTTTCTTAATCAGAAGGACGGGTCATATATCGAATCATAAAACTTGGACTTGTTCACACAACATCTTCACCATTTGCACAATGGCTTAGTCATACAATTGATGAGAATATATTCTTGTCACTGACATTTAAAAGTACAAAATTTCTTGACGATTTTGTTAAAGGGTAATCCCATAAGCAAGTGAAAAACTTCTCCAGTAGATATATTTCTTTCGGAAATACTTTTAATCAACAAGCCTTTGATTGCAGATCTCACTGTTGGACATGATCGACGAAGATCATCTACAATTCGTCGCAAAGTCTTTGTGAATATTTTCGATGCAGGTTCGACTTTAGAAGCATATTTGGCAATGTAATGTATCACTGACTGAACTTAAAGAGTTGGTGACCAATTAATGTTTGCTCTCCAAGTCTGAAGGACTTTCCTATTATGAGAACACACCAATGGATCGCATGGTTGTTACGGGTTAATAAAATTATGTTTCCTTATGGAAACAAAACTCTTATTCGTAACCAATTGATACACGACTTGTGGGACATTTTAGGGCAAATTTGGAGACTTATAAAAGGAAGAGGAAAGACACATCGCATGATACACAATCAAAGAGAATAATACAATTCAAGAGAAGAAGATTGAGAGCAGAATTGAAGATTTTTCACGAAGAATCATAGGTTGTGTTTATTCATTCTTTTTTATTTTTGGATTATAATTTATTCGTATCGTGTATTATTTTGTGAAATTATGTTTGGCTAAACTACTTATAGATAGGATAAACGATGAAACCTCACATTTTTTATTAATTAAAATTTATTAGTTTTTCATAGATTTGTTGATTTTGGATTGATTATATATTATTCTTTATTTTTGTATTTGTGTTTGATCACCGTTAAAATGTTTTGTGGTCTAGATTTTTTGTTTTTGAGATATTCAATTTATAAGTAGCAAGTGTTAATAAATAACATAGGGTCCAATAATAGATAGAGATTACTATTATGCTTTATGAAATCGTTCCGGATGATCTTTGTCATTAAATTCATGTATTTATGTTTGAAATTTAACTAATGATAGTTAGGTTCACATATTAATATAGAATTGAATGACCATTGTGAGAAGCCTTTGATTATTGTAGGATCATTGATTTTCAATCCTAGTGTTCTTAAAATTCAAATTTGATAAATAATATATTTTTGTTTAGGTGGTAATTTAGATCTAGTCAAATTAGAATAAGATAACAATAGAAATTGAAATAATAACTAAACTGTGTTTTAATTTTGTTAAAAATGAAATTATAGTTGATTGGATAATTAATTGATAGTCCTCGTGGGTTTAATATTTTTTTATCACTTTATTACTTGTTAACGATATGTCCATTTGTGGGATTAAAATAGAAAACAAATTTTTGGCCACATACTGGTTCAATTGATTATCACGTTAATTGATCTTTTAGTTTTTACAAATATTTTTCTTCTTTTTGTGTGCTAAAAATTTTCATTGTTTCAGGTTTGTTATTGTGCATGCGCCGTTCGACAAATCTTGGTCTATTTGATTTCGATTCAGAAATTGAATGGAGTTTTCACTAGAGACAACTTGAAAAAAAAGGAAAAGAGAAAACAACAACAAGACACAATGAGTGACAACTACTGGATCCGTGATCCACCACCCACTGATGTTGAAAATCTTCTCGCGCCCATGGTGCGAGCAGCTGAAGTCAAAGAGAGGGATATCCTTATGGGTGAGTACATGATGCCTCCTATTATTGAGAATTGGTCCAACATAATTTATCCGACTTATGGACACGATAATTTCCAGCTACTAAGACCAAATGTGATTAATTTATTCTCGAACAACTTGCTTTTTTATGGGAGAACCCGATGAAAATCTACACTACCATCTCGCTCATTTTATGGAATAGTTTGAAAACTTCAAATATCAGGATGTCAATGAAGAGACACTCAGGATAAGAATTTTTCCACACACACTGAAGGATAAAGTTCAGAAATGGTTAGATTGTTTACCATGGGGCAGCATCACTACATGGATAGACTTGGTTTAGAAGTTTACGCTAAAATATTTTCCTCCTACCAAAGTAAATAGACTCAAACATGAAATATCCAATTTTCAACAAGTTGATATGGAAAATTTTCATGAGGCATGGGAAAGATCAAGTAACTGCTCAAAAAATGCCTCAGTCATGGTTTCTCTTTGGCAGCTGATAAGTACAATGTTTTACTTATCCGAGCTCACAAAAAGGGACAATTATGAGTACTCTTATTTGTTTTCAGTTTAATTGCATGTTGTTTTCTTATTATTTTAGGAAATAATCAAATTCAAATGTCGATTAGACAAAAAGAGAGCAAACAGAAGAAAATGGGACTTGATTGCTAAGAAAAGATACTTGGAGGACTTGGCATACAATTACCAAAGAAATAAACGCAGGAGATCACAAGAACTAACCATGCGATCACATGGTTAGTAAGCACTGTGATCGCAAGATGTCGATTTCTGATCCAGTACCTTAAATGATCAAACCATGCGATCGCAAGGTTGTTAACCATGCGATCGCATGGGCATATCGGGAAGCAGTTTGACAATGTCTTGATTCATTTAAAATTCTACCAAGTCCAGGATAAGTAACAACTTGAAACTACGTTTTGGAGATTTGGGAGACGATTATAAAATGCAGAGAATAGCCAGAAACAAAGAGAGACGACTTTTGGGAATAAGATACAAGAGGATGATTGAAGATCAAGGCACGGGATTGAAGATTCTTCAGCCAGAGTCACGGGTTTTATTTATTTTTTCTTCTTTTTCTTTCGCCGGAACATGATTGATACAATTCTTTCGTTAATTAATGAAATCATGTCCGGGTAATTTACTTATTTCTAGGATGAACGATGAAACCTCATGATTTTAATTAATTAGAAGTTTTTCTGTTTTAGTAGGTAATTGCTTTTGGGTTGATTATTCTTTATTCATTTTTTCTATTATTTTAATGTCTGATCACCATTAGAATATATTGTGATCTATATTGAAGTTGAGATATTCAATATAGATTAAGCACGTGGTAATTGAATAACATAGAGTCCAATAATAGATAGAAATTACTATTATGCTTTATGAAATCTATTTAGGTGTTCTTGAGATTTTAATGCATATGTTTATGTTCGAAACTTAATTAGAGATAATTAGGTTCGCATATCGTATAGAATTGATTGACCATCGAGAGAGGCTTTTGATTATTTTAGGATCACCGATTTTCAATCTAGAGTAATTAACCGCTAAAACGATTAACGGATAATTGATTATAAAGTACATGTAGGTGGATTCGCGAATCTTAGTGTTAGTAAGAACTAGAATTTGTTCTCATAAATTTACTTTAATTGTCTGATAATTTAGATTTAATTGAAATAGGTTCAGATTCATAAACCAAATCAAATATGTGTTTTTCATATTGTTAGAATTTAAGTTATAAATTAATTGGTTAAATTGATATCTAGTCCTCGTGGGTTTGACACTCTAGTCATTACTATATTACTTGTTAACGATCCATCCACTTGCGGGATTGAAATTGGACAACAGCAGCACAAAACCATTACTTCTATTATGGATTGACTCCAAACAGTCGTTCTTTAGTAGATTTTGCAACTGGTGGCTCTATCTAAAATAGATCTACTGGAGAACTTCATAACCTATATGAAACGATGAGTGAACATTTTGTGATGTGGCCAGATAGAGGTTCACAAAAGAAAAAAAGAAGAATGCACGTGGTAGAAATCAATACACTACTAGTGGCCAAAATTGATTCATTGACAAAATAGATGGAAACTTTAAAGCATTCTCAATCCCTCGAACATGGTTTAGCTATATGTTTCGGTATGTACACCTTGTGGGACAAATCATCAATCATTTGATTAATGTACGATCATTGATTTTCAACCTTGGACGATAATTTGCGAAGACGAGTAATGGATAATTGATTATTGAAATATGATGGTGGATTTGTGAATCTTAGTACTCATAAAAAACTTGAATTTGATAATTGATTATTGAAATATGATGGTGGATTTGTTTACATGGTAATTTAGACTTAATTGATTTAGAATATGATACTAGTAGAAATTGAAATCATAACTAAATTGTGTTTTAATTTTGTTAAGAACAAAATTAATGTTAATCGGGTAATTAATCGTCAATCCTCGTGGGTTCCACACTTCTCATATTACTTTATTATTTGTTAACGATTCGTCCACATGCAGGATTAAAATCAACTACTGTGACGTCCCAAAACCTCATATACGAGACTCTAACACTTCTCTTCTATTCTTATCAGATTTCCCTTAGTCAAACGACCTTGAAAAATTCTTATATTTTAGAGACAAAACATAATATAATGTATTAACTCATATCCCAAATTCAGAATTTAATAAATTCCGTAAGGTCTCCAAATTAACCTCCAAAACATGAAAGGTAAATTTTCAAGGAGAATTGTCCATCATTACCAAACCTTTCATATCTTGTACTACAGAAATCCAAAAGAGGTGATTCCTAGTCTAAAAGGACAAAAATTGATGGGCCATAAACCCCATAAAATTGCATCTCGAAACTTGAAGTATACCATTTTGGACGTCCGTTTGAAACTGAACTTGCTTGCTGAAATTCTGGACAGTTTTTATTCCAATCATCATTTAATTATTTAAATATTCTCTAATACTCCAAAAATTATGAACTTCATTACATAGAGTACCAACCAATTTTATGACAAATAAAAATTAACATTCTCAACAAAAATCATCTTATAACATAAAAATTTTAGAATTTAAAACATCATTCAAAAACTGCCATTTATTTATCTTCTTCACCAAAGTCTTTTTTAATGGCTTAATCCCTTCATCATCAAGTCTCCATTCAAACCTACAATCAATCTATGAATGGGAGAATGGCGAGTTTGAGAAAACTCAATATGAATATCAACATAATATAATGCAAATTCCAATTTATATATCGCAAATCTTGCAATAAACTATACAAACTTCTAATTTCGGTGAGCTCAATGGCCGAAACCCCAAATTCTTTCTTAGGTTTAATCCTGAAGGATTTGAACCAAAATCTTTCTTTCTTGAACATCCAAAATAAGATGATCTTCTTTTCTTGTTCATTCCAATGGAATAAACTACTTTTTTATCCGGACAGCTACCATATTTAATTCTTTAGCATAGAATATACTCATAACTTCAATACATAAAATGGATTAAATCAACTTGCATATAGATATTCTTACCTTGTTTTCTTGATGAAAAAATGATGAAAAGTTTTCGAAAATCCTTTATTATTTATTTTTCTTATTCTCTTTTCTTTTCTTTTCTTTTCTTTTTTGTAAAATGGTTTCATTGTGGAAAAACAAATTGAAGAATTTGAGGATTTTTGGGTTCTTTCCATCATCTTGCATGCACATCAATGAACTTACCTATTTGGAATTTGGTAAGTCTTTGATATGGTGAAATTACCATAAATTTAAAACATCCTACAAATCTTGCCCTTTATAGAAATAATTATAATTAATTAAATAATTTATGGAATTAATTAATAAAATTCAAAAATCATAGGATATTTCTCTACTGGACTTGAGTCGTTTATTATTAATAGACCTTGTTTGGACTTTGGACGGACATGTGGACACAAACACTCGCTAAGAATTTTACTTAGCCTGAAATAAATTCTAAATTTTTGGCGTGTTACAATCCTCTACCCCTTATAAAAATTTCGTCCTCGAAATTTACCTTATGATAGATACAACGAGGGGTACTTGGTTTTGATCTCTTCTTCTTTTTCCCAAGTGGCCTCGTCCACTCCATGATTTCACCATTGATTTTGACTAACAGTTTCTCAAAACATGAACTTTTCTATCTGAAATACAGATTGGGGGTCTCCTAATAAGTTAGATCCTTCTGCATTTCCAAAGACTGGTAGTCTACCACGTGTCCGGGGTTATGAACATATTTTTTGATCATAGACACATGAAAGACATTATACATTGTTGAGAGTTCTGGAGGCAAAGCGAGATGATAGGCAATAATACTGATTCTCTCAAGTATTTCAAAATGTCCGATAAATCTAGGTCTTAATTTTCCTTTCTTACCAAAGCGAAGTGTGCCATTCATTGGTGCTACTTTGAAATAAACCTTTTCGCCAACTTCGAATTCCAAAACTTTCCTCCTTTTATCTGCATAACTTTTCTATCGGTCTTAAGCATATTTCACTCTGGCTCTTATTGCATCGATAGCCTAAACTGTTCGTTCAACGATTTTAGAGCCTAACATTCTCATTTCTCCAACTTCATCCCAATGTACTAGAGATCTACATTTCCTGCCATAAAGTACCTCGTAAGGGGCCATCCCTATCGTGGCTTCAAAGCTGTTGTTGTAAGCAAACTCCACCAACGGAAAGTGAGACTCCCAGTTTCCGCCTAAGTCCAAAACACATGCTTGAAGCATGTCTTCTAAAATTTGAATAGTTTGCTTGGACTGTCCATCTGTCTGAGGATGATAAAAAGTACTGAAGTCAAGATTGGTGCCAAAGGTTGTCTGCAAACTCTTCCAAAATTTTAATGTGAACCTTGGATCCTTATCCGACACATTAATAAAGGGTTCTATGCAACCTGACAACTTCTCTAAGGTATAGTTGCGCTGATTGATCAATGTTGAAAGTCATCTTTATTGGTAAGAAGTGGGCCGACCTGGTCAATCGGTCCACTATTACCCAAATGGCATTGTGACCTCTTGTTGAGTTCGAAAACCTACTACAAAATTCATGTTTATGTGTTCCTACTTCCATTCTGGTATTTCTAATAGATTCAACAACCCTGATGGCCTTTTGATGTTCTACTTTAACTTGTTGATAGACTAAACATTTCTCCACAAAACAACCTTATACCTCTCTTCATGTTTATCCACCAAAAAGTATCTCGGAGGTCACAATACATCTTCGTTCCTCTAAGATGTGATGTGTAAGGGGTTGAGTGAGCCTCCACCAAAATTTTATTTCTCAAATTCTCATCCTTGGGTACACATAATCGTCATTTGAACATGAGTGCACCATCTGTATTCAAACTAAAATCCATGTGTACTATACCAACTTCAGCCTTGATCTTTTGCACAAAAGGGTTCTTATATTATGCCTCTCGAATTTGATCTCTGAGAGTGGGTCGAATCATCAAGGACATTATTCTTGTAGCAACTTGACTCGATGTTGCTAAAACTTCTAACTTTAGTCTTTCGAAGTCCCTTACTAATTGTTCCTACACTGTGATTATCGATGACAACTGCCCTACTGTCTTTCTGCTTAAGGTATTGGCCACGACATTAACGTTACCTGGGTGACAATGGATTGCACAGTCCAAGTCCTTTTACTAACTCCAACCATCTTTGTTGTCTCATGTTTAACTCTTTTTGGATAAAAAAAATACTTGAGACTCTTATGATCCGTATAAATATCACACTTGCCACCATACAGATAGTGACGCCATATTTTTAAGGCGTGAACTATTGCAGCCAATTCTACATTGTGTGTTGCATAATTTTGTTTATTCGGTTTTAGTTTCCTCGAAGCATAGGCGATCACTTTTCCATGCTGTATAAGCACACGTCCTAAACCTAGTTTGGATCATTAATGTAATTGACAAAACCTTCTAATCCTTCTGGTATTTCCAGTACTGGAGCTGTGACTAAACGTTGCTTAAGTTCTTGAAAGCTTCATTCACATTTGTTATCCCACTGAAACTTTACTCATTTCGTGGTTAACTGAGTCATCGATCCAACAATTTTAGAGAAACCTTCTATAAATCTTTGGTAATAACCGGTTAACTCTAAGAAACTACACACTTTTCCAGCATTGGTTGGTCGGTTCCAATTTGTTACCGCTTTCACTTTCATTAGGTCGACTTCAATTATGTGGGCCATAACAACATGTGCAAGAAAACCTACTCAGTCTAGCCAAAATTCGCACTTCTTAAATTTGGCATACAACTCCTCATTTCTTAATATCTCCAACACTGTTAGTGGAGAATAAAATTAGGTACATTGTACCCCCTACTACAATTCATGGATGGGTGTTCCAAAAGAAATGAAAGGCCACGTAATGAACATCGTTGAAGTAAATAAATTCAAAATTTATGCTTTCACTTAATTCATTAACTTCAAAATTTACGAGTTATCTAATTTATATTTTTGTAGGACTATTTTGACCTTTCGCCTTATACGTACCACGAGCTCCTTGTCGGTGTTGATCGGTTGGCAGCAATCGATATCAGGATTACAAGCGTATGGTGCATCTGCAACGGTCTAAGAGTAATGCACATCCGTCCAATTTAGAGTTTTTCTGCAATACGATACGATAGGCTACGTGTTAAATAATAAGTATCTTTTTCTAAAAAATTTGGTTGTTTCATTATGGATATGTTACTAAGCACATGTTTGGTGGTGCTAAAACTATTTTTTAAGTGTTTATAAATTGTGAATCACCTAGAAGGTGTAGATAATAAGTGTGTAGTAAGTTGTGGGTCCTATAAAATATGTAGATAAAAAGTAATTTTGACTAGCTGAAATTATAATTTTAGCATTGACAAACAAGCACTAATTTTAAATATGATATTTTTTGACCTATACTTATAGACTCATTCTAGGCATTCCACACCAAAACAATAGATGAATGGGTGAACCAGTCGACCGTGAGTGATTACATAAGTAATTTTTGATACCTAGCATTATATATAGCTTTGTAATCTTCTTTGAGTTTTAATTAAGTTTTGTGAATTAATTTATTTTTCATTTCAGGCTAAACTAGTCGAGGTAAGGGAGACCCAGATGCAGCAGGCTGACATTAGTGACGGGTCGGTGGACGAGCACTCTGTTATGAAAGAAGTGCTAGGGAGAGAGAAAGGGACACATCATCCGGAGTTGGACGGATTCTAAAGGGCACTCCCTACTCTGAAGTGTCCACTGCTGCATCACGAGCCCTTCCTGCAACTGGTCAGCCTTCCGACTCAACCACTCAGGTTGCTACTCTGTCTGCTCAGTTGGTGCATTCTCAGGCAACTATCTGGAGTTATTAATAATCTTACTACTATGTGGAATTCCAAATTCCCCGACAAAGTCCCGCTGCAGCCTGTGATACCGCTTGATGAGGAGTAAGATAATGATGAAGAAGAAGATTTGTTAATTAAATTTTTTTGTTGTATTCAAACATTTATTTAATATCATTTTTATTATTGTTATCGTTATAGTTATTATTAATATAATACATAATTTTTAAACCCAAAAAAAAAAACATTAGAGACAATATTTAGCGATGGCATATCATCGCTAAAGAATACGACGACTGCTACGACATGTCGTCGGTATTTTTTTACGACAACAATGTCGTAACTTCAAAGATGTAGCGACGAAAGGTCATTGATACAGAGAGTGGAAATCATTAACTCCGACAACATTGTTGCTATTATAGATAAGGCTATAGGAACAATGTTTTGTCATCGCAATAGACTAGTATCTTCGAAGCTATTACAGCGACGACCATTAGGGACGACTTTTTCATCGCTGTATATTTACAACAACGACATCTTATGTTATAGTGATGACGAATGTCACCACTATTGGACCAATTTCTTGTAGTGAATGTGATATTGAAAATAATCAAACGATGAGTGTTTATTCATACTTTTATTGTATTACTTTTGGTTTAAAGTTGACATTGTATTAGCGCATTTCTAGTCCCCAAAAAAGGTGATTCTGAACTTTGAGCTCGTATATAGATTTGTAGGTTCGAATGTAGTGGATGTTTTCTGCTAGGGGTTTGATAAATGTGTTTTACACGTATATCATGGTAAATAAAATTTATTTATTTCTAAATTTAAGTAGATTACTACTGAATTGGACATGCATATCAATTTTAAAAGTGGATACACATATTGGGAAGTGTGGATACACAAATTGGGAGGCATTTAAAGCAAAATGGCAAAACCTACATGAAAAGTTCATGTGAGGACCAAATCAAATTTCTTTGAAAGATCAGAGATCGAAATGCAAAATTAATAGTACAAAAGGCAAAATCGGGCTATAGGCCGCAGTCAAGCCACGACAAGCAAACCACAGTAGCCTGGAAGGGGTCAGGTTACGACAAGCAAGCTGCGGCCCGTTTGAGAAAAATTGGTGGAAACTCTATTTTTAAGTAAGGACTTTTTTGTCGTTTCTGGGCATGGATTTCAATAGAGATAAAAAACTATATAATGACCTAATCTAGGTCAAAGAAGGGGTTGGAGAACGGAGATAGAAGATGCAAGATTAAAGGGATAATTTGGGAAAAAAGGCAAGGAGAGATCAAGATTTCTTATAAGATTTCAAGGGTTGATTATCAAGGTTTGTGCAATATTAGATTCTCAATTCTTTCATCTCTATTTATTGAAACCGGTGATATATTCTATTAAAATATATTGTTTTTATTCGAACAATATCATGCATAGCTAAAATTCTCTATGTTGGGACGAACGATGTAGACATTGCTAATTGATTGATTATAGTTATTAAGGCTTGACTCAAAAGCTTATATTTGATTAATTTTCTATCGTGTTTTATATTACATTTTCACGAATCTATCCAATTTATGATTATGCTTGTGAATTTGTGTTGAAATTGAGAAGTAATTCACCAATTAAGCACTGGGGTAGAAAACACGAGTTTACATAAGAAATGGAGATATATTCTCGTAGTATGTGTTTATAATTGAGTTGGTTAGGTTAAGATTCACATAGAGCTATAGTGTGTTTACTTAATTGTGTAGGCTTGGTATTGCTTGAAGAAGAATATCAAATGATTTTGTGAAATTTGATTGTTAAAAGATGGTAAGTATATGATGATGACTTGGTAGTTGGAATTGAACTTAATAGCAGATGATCATCACTTGGTAGTTGGAATTGAACTTGATAGCTATTGTTGATTCGTTAGTCCCGACATTCTTTTTTCTCTTGTGAACTACCATACACTAGGTATTAGATTAGAATTAATTTAGCTTTTAGATACAATTAAACTAAATATTCCATTGATGTTGTTTGGTTTCAAATTCATGTAGCACTCAATTAATTGAAATTAATAGTGGTATAAAGTCCTCGTGTGATCGACATTCTGAACTCCTAAAGTCTGTTTTACTACTTGTTTGACGACATAGTATACTTGCGATTTTGGAAGTTTTTGGTGCTGTTGCCGGGGATTGTGTTATTTACTTTGGTTTCAATTAATTGTATCACTATTTGAATTTTTGTTTTCTCTTTGAGGATTCTCCTGTTCGGTACATGACACGATTGAACCCTGCATAATTAGTTGTTGCTGATCCAGAGATTGATCGTACTTTTCATAGAAGACAGCGATAAAAGAGATAGAAAAACATAGTACAACTAATCACAATGGCCGATCCACCACATAATGGAAACAATGTGCTTGTTTAATAGTGGTGTGATGTGTTTTTGGCTAACAAATAGAAGCTAGGTGATGATCGGATGCTTGGGATCTAATCCTCGTACAGTTATTTTTATCTTGCACAAAGGACATTGCACTTACTGTCTCTTATACCTCTCTTTGTAGCCTTTTTTGACTCGAGTGATAACGCCTGTAGGGGTTCTAAAAACCTAGTGCCCTAAGGTCTTACAAACTTAGGTGCCATCGGCCTAAAGCTCGTTATAAGGGTCACCTAGAAAATTTAATGAAGTGAGGGTGTGCACATGAAGGAAAAATAAAACTAGTAAGATGGTACCGTTGTGCTTGTATTTGGGATATTTAGAGAACTAGTGGGTTTGACTTGCCAAGTAGAATTTTTTCGGTTGAAACACTCACTAAAGGGAGAATCATCACAAACTTAGGTAGTTATTGTCATTGGTGAAGGCCAACCGAGCTTGAGTATGAAAGAAATAAGTGAAGAGAGAACAACCTTAGAGTCAATACCCTGGGTTGGGGTTGAGAGAAAACATGAATTTGGAGGAGTGTATCTAATGAGTGGGAAAGGAAAACTTGACAATTGAGGGTTGGGATAGAACCAACCTTGTGGCTTGTGGCTTGTGGTTGTTGGATTAACTACACGCGCAGTAATCGGTCATTGAATGAATGAAATGGTGGTGGTAGCAATTTTAAAACTTATTATGAATTGTTTGAGTAGTTTAAACTCCTAAGGCAAACACGAATAGATGTCTGATGAATTACAAAAAATGCTTTTATTTCTCGTGTTTGTGTGTTGAGTATATAGATTTGCTCGGGATGAATAAGAGTTAAGTTTTGGGGTGTTGATAAATGTATTTTACACGTATATCCTAATGAATAAACTTGATTTATTTCTATAATTTGAGCAGATTACTACATAATTGGACATGAATATCAATTGTAATATTTGGATACACAGATTGGGAGATATTTAAAGCAAAAGGGCAAAACCTATACGAAAAGTTCAAGTGAGTACCAAATCAAACTACTTAGAAAGATTGGGGACCAAAATGCAAAGTTAACGGTGCAAAAGGCAAAAACGGGGTCCGCATGCTGTGTTCAGGCCATGGCATGCAAACCACGACCATAGTTAGGTCGGGCAAGCAAGCTACGGCTCGTCTGAGAAAAATTGGTGAAAACTCTGTTTTTAAGTAGGGGCTTTTTTGTCGTTTCTGGGGGTATGAATTTCAATGGAGATAAAAAATTAATGACCTAATCTAGGTCAAAGAGGGGGTTGGAGAATGGAGATAGAGAACACAAGATTAAAGGGAGAACTTGGAAAAAAAAATGCTAGGGTAGATCAAGATTTCCTATAAGATTTCAAGGGTTGATTATCAAGACTTGGTGCAAGATTAGATTATCAACTCTTTATTCTCTATCTATTGAACCCGCTGATGTATTCAATTAAAATATGTTGTTTTTATTCAAACAATATCATGCATAGCTAAAAATTTCCATGTTGAGACAAACGATGTAGACAATTCTAATTGATTGATTTTAGTTATTAAGGCTTGACTTGGAAGCTTATCCGTATATAATTTCATATCTTGTTTTATATTGTCTTTTCATGAATTTGGCCAATTTATGATTATGCTTGTGAATTTGTGTTCAAACTGAGAAGTAATTCACCAATTAAGTACTATGATAGGAAACACGAACTTACATAAGAAATATGGAGATATGTTCTTATAGTTTTTGTGCAATTGTTTATAATTGAGTTGTTCTTAACGCGCTCGGTTAGGTTAAAATTCACATAAAGATATAGTGTTGTTTACTTAATTGGGTAGGTTTGGTATTGCTTGAGGAAGAATATCAAACGATTTTGTGAAATTTGATTGTTAAAACTAAGGTAAGTAGATGATCATGACTTGGTAGTTGGAATTGAACTTGATAGCTATTGTTGATTTGTTGGTTCCGACATTCATTTAATCGATCTATTTTATAAAACGAAACAATTATTTCTCTTGTGAATTTGAACTTGATGTTTTTGTCTAAACAAAAACAAAAAGTAAAACATTAATGTTTGGATATTCATTTTTACTTAACGTGATAAAGATTTGATAAGTTCACAACATTTAAACCTATTCAACTCTTCTAAATTGTTCTATCCTAGGTATAGTCCTTGGAGCGTCAAGAAAATAGTGTCAAATCACTTACACATAGTTCGGAAACATGATCTTGCTGAATAATCCCTGTGTTGTTATTTTTAATTCAAGTGAGATGATGCGTGCTACACTTTATATCATTAACACTAGATTTTCATTCCATCAATAAGTTTCATCACATTTGACAAGAAGATAAATTCGAATATCGGATAAACCTTAACTTCATCAAAAGCCAAGTCCAAATTCAAATAGGAAACCATCATCAAAGACTTCTACTAACTATGAATAAAAATAAATTAAAATATTATCCATTATATTAATGTGTGATCAAACACACACTACCGAACATGCATCTGAAAAATATACAAAATAACCTAGAGCTAAACATTGAAAGCTCATGGAATAATCAGTACCAAAGGATCCAATTAATACAAATAAATATGTTGTCACACCACTATGACTTGTATCATTTCTAGTTCAAATGCAAATTGTTTATCATTTGGGTATTTACTTTATAATGATCATAAATATAATATTTGCAAATAGTTGCATAAATTAGTCCACCTTATTTCTTCTTTTTGGATTTCTCTGAACAATAGAGCCTATATCTCCCGAATCTCGACTATCACCAGAATCTTCAAGAGGGTCTTCTACTTTTATAACCTGGATTGACAAAGACGAATGGCAAGCATTACCACACATGCATTGCAAAATCATATGATGCATGACATGTGCATACTTTTCTATCATTTCTTTCAATATGATTTCACTTTCAAACTTCACGCCTTTTTCAATGTTGTTACATGTTCTCAAAGTCAAAGCTAATTCATTTTTTTTACCTCTTTGGGACCCGAATCACAATACAGTGTACCGTATGAGCTCAAATACCAATACGGGCAATAATAAGCCCACTATGGCCAATGTTTCCGTGGATCCTTCCTAGTCACGACAACAACTCAAGATTCCACAATGTGTCCATCATAGTCACTACAACAACTCATGAAACTCCACCAGCATATAAATTGCCTAGCCTAGGTATACAATGCTCGTAGTGTCAATTCACAGTCCCTAGGCCATCGAAAAACTCTTGAGTGTATACTAGCACTGAACCCCCAATACCCTATTCATGAAAACCTAGAGTGAATGTCAGGAGCCTTAACAAGTATATTTATTTAGACGTGAATAAAAGTACATTACAGCTGTAGGGAGATTCTATTAAGTATTTACAATCATCTCTCTTTATTCTCGTTATCTATTTCTTTACGAGTTATGAAAAATCACTACCCTGAGGTTCACACATATGGCATGCACTTGCACATGAGTCATAATGACATATAACATTATTTCAGTAGAAATCCACGGATATTAATAACAAATCATATTCTAAATACTCCAATCAAATATGAATATTTAGTCGTATCATTATATTTCAATGTACATTGCATCAACAATATATCTCGTGTCATCACATAGGAGCATGATGTGATAGATATACTATTGTTTTTCATTGTAGTTGAACCGTTACTTTCTTTTATCTTTGCCTGTTCTAGGATTCAATGCTTCTTTTCTTCACATTTCATATATAGGTTAGCATCTGTATAAATCAAGAGTCCATATCTTAATCATGACCATATTAGGTCCCGGGATCAACTTATAGGTCAATTAGGGCTAAAAACACCAAAAAGGGATTCCGGGGTAAAATTGGAGAGTGGGCGTCAACAATAAAAAACCAACGCACATAACACGTGGAGACACTAGAGTGCTAAGATTGACATTAATTTACAGTAAAACTATCAAATTTTTCAAAGGAGGGTCGAGACCTAGGTGTCGACACCTTCATATGGTCGATACTAGGGGTTCTGGTTGTCGACCTCCATCCCTAAAATTCTATATTTCCTCATTTTACGTGCTCGGATTAGTCTTCTTTCAAAAGAATTAAAAAACTTGAAAATGAAAAATTCTTCACGCATATGTATAGTTTTCTCTAGGGGATTGGCTACAAATAGGATAAATCTCGTATTTGCATGTTTAATCCCATGAAATTATTATTTTCTCCAAAAGTTTCACTAATCACCTTCACTACAAGAAAGGAGGTCTATAGTGGCGACTTCTATCATTTGTCATCCTTTTATATTTATAGAGACGACATTGTCGTCGCTGTATGTCGTCTCAATAGACTAGTCCCTCTAGGTTAATAGAGACGACACTATGTCGTCGCTATATACATTTGAATCTATACCGAGGACATTGTCATGTTACATTGTCGTGCTCTATTTCTCGAAATTAGAGAAATTGTGACGACAAAGTCGTCGCAAAGGTTGTCCCTGTTATCTTAAATAGTGGCGACGTTGGGATCGTCGCTATTAACTTTAAGATACCATAATTATTAGCGACGACATAATGTACATCAATATGTTTTATTTTAGCGACGACTTTGTTGCCGCTATAAACAATCTAAATTTTTTTTAAAAAAATATTTTTAAATTTTAAATAATATAAACAATTCTATTATATATACATAAAATCTAAAGATCCCCTAAACTCCCACCGTTGTTCTCATTTTTGTCGTCGTTGTCGTCCTCATCTTCCTCCGGTACAACCTCTGGTATTCTATTCTCCAGATTCGCCGTAAGACGTTGAATTGTCCTCTCCATTCGGCGCAGCTGAGCCTCATACATGGCAAACCGATGATCATCATTCTGGGGGTCTCCAGAGAACTGATTGGATGTTCCTCGTGGGGTGTTCGATGCAGCGGTCGAATCTAAGGAGGGAGAGGTGCCATTCAGAACCTGTCCAACCCCATGGAGGTGTCCTTTTCATTCTCCATGAACCTCCTTTGTAATAGCATGCTCGTCAACTAACATGCCACTAGAGGTGACTTGTGTATGTTGAGTCTTTCTCACTTCAACAAGTTTATCCTGTTTAATGAAAAAATAATAATAAATAATTAATAAGATAATGTCAGGTACAATTAACAACTAATTAAAAATTATAAGTTCGTCCTCACGTAGTTTGTTACACTTATGCAAAAAGAATTTGAGATGAGTATGGTTGGTGAACTAAACTTCATTTTAGGTTTATTGGATCAGGGATATTTATCTCACAAGCCAATTATGCTAAAAATCTGGTGAAGAAGTTCGGTCTTGAACAAATCAGGTCAGTTAGAACTCCCATGGCCACGTCCTTGAAAATCTCTAGAGATGACCAGGGCAAAGATGTTGACTCTAGTTTGTACCGAAGCATGATAGGTAGTTTGCTGTAACTGACTGCAAGTCGTCTTGACATATCATTCAGTGTTGGAGTTTGTGCGCATTATCATGCCAAACCAAAAGAATCACATCTTGCGACAGTGAAGGGAATTATTCGCTATATTAACTGTACTTCTGATTTTGGTTTATGATATACTAATGATACTAACTCTTATATTGTAGGATACATTGATGCTGACTGGGCTGGAAACATGGATGATAGGAAAAGTATGAGTGGATGATGTTTCTACATTGATAATAATCTCATTGCATGGTTAAGTAAGAAACAAAACCCTATTTCTTTATCTAATGCAGAAGCAGAGTATATTGGTGCTGGTAGTTGTTGCACTTAGTTACTTTGGATGAAATAAATGCTATGTGATTATGGTATTGATCAAAATTTTGTTACTATATTTTATGATAATACTAGTGCTATCAATATTTCTAAAAATCCTGTTCAGCACTCTAGGACCAAACATATTGACATTAGACATCATTTTATTAGAACATATTCAGTTTGAGTATCAGTTGGCTGATTTGCTCACCAAGGCATTACATTCGGCTATATATGAGACTCTAAGAAAAGCCCTGGGCATTTGCTTGATGCATTAATAATATCTCTAAACCAAAAAAAAAAAAATCATACTTACTAGAAGTAGCGTTGTTCTTTTTGTTTGAATTCATCGTGTGTGTTTGTTTTGCATTTACTTATCTATTTATTTATATAAAATAAAAAATAAAAAGGGTGTTCTTGCAAATAGCATATGAAATAAATGTATGATTGGTCTATGAATATTGGGATTAACTTGGATTAACCAATCAGTATGGTATACTTATTAAACTTATGGTAAAATATGCTCAGATAAGCACACTTTGAGGACATATTGACTTATTTGATTGTGCCTTACTACTGACTAGATTGTTATCTTTAAAGTAGTTTTGTACTTTGTTATGGACATATGATAAATATCTATGTCTCTCGGTATTATAGTATGTTGTTGTGTTAAACAGATAAATTCATTGGATGAGGGCTACTACTATAGATGTGTGCAACCGTCCTTGATAATGAACACACATCATGTAAAAAAAGCTACCCCTATGGCCGTGAGAAAGTCAACTCCATGAACTTATAAATTTAGTACTTTGACAAAACAAAAAAATTATATATAAATAAAAGTCAAAACTTTAAGTACTTAAAAGAAAATTGCTACGCTATTCTGTCTAGCACGCACATATTTTTTATTTAAAGAGATTTGTTTAGATGATGACTGGTTTGAAATACATCTCTGTACTTATCTTCTTGACAAGGTTTAATTTAGTTTAGTGGGATAGGTTATGATTAACTGGTCTAATATGTCCTATCACACACCCACGTTATAAATCTGACAAAATAATTGAATCTAATTATACACATGTATCTGATTGGAAGATTCCTGTTTATTTTGATATTTTTGGAGTGATTGTATATTTTGTGGACTGTGAAATTTGCCCATAAATAAAAGATTTTTTTTATCTCATAAACTCATTAATTTTGTGTGATTGAGTTGTGTGGGCATTTTCGTAGGATTTTCAATCAACGGTCTAATTTTGGCAGTACAATTAACTTTAACTGAGAAAAATTTGGATGAATAATTTATGGAATCCAATCTTATTTTGTACTAATTATTAAATTGATCTTCCTAATTTAAAAATTCCATTTTACATAAAATAGTTTTTTAGGCGGATAAATTCGAATTTCAAGTATTTGGTTAAGGGAGATTTTTATGTTCATAATTGACAATCATCAGTTTATTTTTGGTAACTGCTTTGCACACGTCCCAATTTAATCGCTTCTTCTTCATGCAATTTTACAAAATTGCCCTTTTTAAAACCACAACCTAGGATTTGTTCTTCATTCTTCGTTTGTGTTCAAGAACCAGAACTCACTTGATTTAGAAGTCATGTTAAGTTTTTTTTTTCTTTCAGATTCAAACAATGGTGAAAACTAAGATGCCAAAATCAAAGAAAAATCTTGAAAGTTCATCCAAGGATACTGTTGTTCCAGTGTCTGCTGTTGAAACTGAGATGGGACTACAAATGTCGCCGGTAAAGAGTCTCCGGTGAATTGCACGAAGACTGGAACCCTTCAGTTCAGACCCTGACACTTCTCCAGCTGCTGTTACACCTCCGACTGAACCATCAACGGACATTGTTGCCTTTCAACCACCGGTCAGCCACTCTAAATCACACCCCCGTCAAACATCTAAAGATCCAATTACTTTTCTGAGCAAGAAAGTTTTCCTATGTGCTTAATAGTCTGATAAAGAAAGAGATGACAATGATGGATCTGCAACTGGTAATAATGGGTCTACAAATCATGAAAGTGAAGAAGATGGCCGTGAGGATGAAGAGACTGGAGAAGAGGACTCTAAACATGCTCCTCCAGTCGTTGAAGGTTTAAGTAAGCCCATTTCTGATTTTTCTCAAAAATCAGATTCTGATTTTGATGTTAATTCTGAGAAATCTTCGGAGTCTACTCGTACTCCTCCTCTACCAAGAAGAGCTACGAGGGCTGATAAAGGGAAAGGTAAAATTGGGGAAGCTTCTGAAGAGCCCACACCTGCTGGTCAGAATAAGATACCCACTGCCTCAGGAGGTGCCTACAGAGTACTGCCTACTCCCAATTAAGACCCACAGATGTTCAGACTTGAAATATTAACCAGAGGTAGACAATCTATTAACCCCATCAATTACTGTTTTCTGTTTGAGACTGCTGAGAGCCTATTTCTTTCATTTACCTCCTATCGTAAGTTCATCGTTTAATGCAAAGTGGCAATTCGTGAATTTAGTTTGTTTGCTTTGGTTGAAATTTTTAAGTTTCACAAACTGCATAATCTGTTAAATTTTTGTGGTCCATTTAATGAGACTCTTGTCAAGGAATTTATGGAAAATGTTCTAAAGAATTTAGGTAAGGATGGCAAGAATTTGGGTAAGGCTGGCAAAGAATTTGCAAGTATATGTCAGAGGAAAACATGTTAATTTTAGTCCTAACTCGCTAAGGGCATTGGCTTGGGTTGAATACTGTGGCTATCATGAGTGATGAAGAATTGACCAAGGGTAGCATTACATAGAAGATAACAGGCTCTGCTTGACCGACCCCAGCAACCGACTACTTTCATTCTGCCCAAATACAAAGTTCTCCACCAAATATTAATCAACAACATTGACCTATTGACTCATAAATCAGACATTTCAGGGGACAAAGCTGTTATGCTATACAAGTTGGGGATGAGGTTGCCAGTTGATTGGATCAAAATAATTTTTGATAGAATTGTGTATGAAGGGCCAGAGAAGGGCCAAACAGTACAAACTGTCACATCCAGCTCTCATCCATCACTTTCTTGTTCACCATGGAGTGCCTACAATAGATTCAGACAGGTTTTTTGAGGATATTCGAGCATTAGGTGTCCATGAATTTACAAATTTGGGTGGAATACCACACCCCACTCCCAGGGATCTAAAGCATGTTATGTCTTCTTTGGACCAGTCTGGGCATTTGGATGCACTAGAGACTCAACTGGAGCTATTCAAACTCAGGTAGAACAGCTTTTTACATTTACCAGAAGTTTTTTTGATGAGTTTAATTTCATGCGTAGGGTGTTGGCTAAAATTGAATATATGGCAGATGAACATATCAAGTCTGCATACCACATAGTTACTCCGGAATTATCTACACACCCTGAAAGTCAGGTGGAAATTCCAAGTATTGATCCAGTGGTTGGGACAACTACTCCTCCATTTGATGCACCTATGTCGGATGCTCCTCCACCTATTGCTCTATCCGATACCCCTACTTGCAAAAGAGACTAAAAAGCGTCTGTATCCGGTGCAAAGAAGTCCATACCCTCTCAGAACTGACTGTTTCTAGTTCTGACCTTTAACTCTCTAACTATTTGGTTATGACTAATCATGGATGACTGTATTAACACTTACTCTCTGCTTTACTTCTATTTTATCTCTCTCCTCTGCTCTTTCCTTTGGCTGGTTTATTACAAAAAGGGGGAGTAGTTAGTAGTATTTTTTTGTGATGGTTAAACTTTTTTTAAGTTTTGATGATTAACTTTGTTGATATTTTGCTAATTTTGCTAATGAGGAGCAATATTAAGTTTGTGTCTAATGTATGGGGTGTTTGCAAATATTGTTTACTCATATGATCTGTGAGCTTAACTTCTTTGTAGGAGTTTTTGGTTTACACACTAATGGGGAGCAATAACCCTTATATGTTGATGCTCAGGTTGTCTTTAATTATTCACATGCCATAACACACACCATCATACATTAAAAATTTTGCAGTTATATTTTTTGTAATTAAGCAACGCCAAATGGATAGATTGTTGAAAAAATATGTGTCATATTTTTTCATCTTTTTATATTAGCTTACTTAATTAATATTATTGATTTTTAATGTCAAAAGAGGAGGTTAGCATTTTCGTTCGACTAGTCACGTTGTTGTCGATTCGACCGACTAGAATAATAAGTGATTATTTTCCGAGCAGTTATTGCATTTTTTTGTTTTTTATATATATATATATATATATATATATATATATATATATATATATATATATATATATATATATATATATATATATATACTTCTTCGATCACATGAATTTCGAGAATAGCCCACTTGTAGGTTAAATGATCTTTTCTTATTCTCTTGGATTTTTTTAAAATGAAATATTTAAAGATAATCTTGAGTTTCCTAAATACATTACTTCTACAAATCTAGAATATCTTTTTATATATTCTTTCCTACTAATTGTCTTATCATTCTTGTTGTAGATTTTTAGGTGAGAAATAATTCATAATTTGATTATTACTTTACCTATAAGTAAGAGTACAAATCAATAAGGAATAAAACTTTGAAAAATATTTATTGTGCTCTTGTTCTCCAAGCTCATAGCCGGCCGATTTTCATGCAAGAACAAGACATCAAACTTCATTGATTTAGTTTCAAAGTAAAAAAGTTTTTTTCAAACTCATTGAAGAATCAAAAATAAATTGGTGCTCAAGGAACAATTCCATATCTTGATTAATCTACTTGGCGTGAAGATAAGAACGAAGGTTATCAATTCAAGTGGTGGTTGCGGTCAAGTACAATAAGGAAGTGGCAATAAAGTCAAGACCGGTGAATTTGATTCAACTTCATCAACAAGTCAAAAGAAGAAGTATCAAAGGGAGTTGATCTATATTCTTTTGATTTTTATTTTGTTATTTTGCGAAATTACAAAACCGAATACTATTGTAATTTTAATCAAGATTATTAGTGGATTGTTTTACCCATAACAAAGGGCCCGTGGATGTTTGTTAAATCTTGTGTTCATATTTAATTCTTTAAATTCCGTGCTAAACGAACACTGCTTTGATCTACCAGTAAGCGTCAGAACTGTTTCTCAATACAACGCGTCAGTTCTAACTACGTTTTATCCACTGCTCATTTAATTAAAATTAAAATTGTTTTTAATTTAATTAATCTAGGTTTTATATCTTTCATATACTAACTTCTGTATTCAAGGAAATCTTTTACAAAGTATGCTCTATTTTGCTAAATTGTTCTGGTTTATGGGTTTAAAAATAATCTAGACTAACTTTTTTATTCAAGGAAATATTTTACTGAGTACGCTCTATTTTCTCAATTTGTTTATCTTAATTATTCTCATTTTTGTTACTTTTTTTTTACCTGGTTTGTGGGTTTTCAGGAATCTAGAATAATTTTTCTAAATTTTAAGAAACCCTTTCCAGGTTATGCTGCAAACAGGTAATAATAATCCATGATTCCTTTGATCTTGAATTATTTTTTATATTGAATGTAGTTTATGTCCGAGGGTTGTAATATTTATTTGGAATGTTCTTTTATTATTTTGTACAATCATTTTGTTAACTCACTCTGCTAGAACTTCGTGCTTTTCTTGGAATATGAATTAAGAAATCATTTTTTCTAACTCAAGTGGCTACAACTTGGCTAACAAGGTGTTATGAAAGTGAGGAAAAAGAAAAAACAACTGAGAGAGTCAAAACTTGAATGTATTATAATGAGAACAATGACCGTCCATATAAATATACTCTAAGGTTTCAGATTCTAACTCCATATATTCGTCTGTTAAATTCAATATTTGGTACCCTTTCAATAATTGACACGGAGCTTATACTGTTTTTGCATACAAGATTGGTGTGTGTATTCTCTCCTCTGTATTTAACATACAGATTTATTTCAGGTAAAAACTAATGGGGTCAGCCTTATACTTCCTAAGCTTACCTCTTTGACTCATTGCAAGAAATGATTGCTGTCTGAATTAATTCTTGAGTTGCATAGATCCGATTGAGTGTACTTGAAGCTTTGTTAGACTGCCTTCATAGATGTTTAGTGTATACTAAATTTCCATGAAGGTGATCAACAACTTGTTGGCGGAAGAGATAATGGCATGTTCCAAAAAAATTCTAAAAAGCGTAAAGCGTGGCTAGGCGTGGAGGCCAAAAATCAAGCTTTTCGGGCTTAAGTGAGGTATAGATGAGAGTGAGTTAAGGGCAAGATGAGGGCAAGGTGTGAGGCATGACTAAGCGTGGAGGCCGCGCCTAAGCTCCGCCTAGGCGAAGCTTACGCGGACTTTTTAAAACGATGGGTCAAATATGTGGTGGTGCTACCTGGTTGCTATCTTCGAGTGGAGGTAAAGTAAAGACGGTGGTCCTTATCTTTGAATTCATTTTCATCTATGTAACTAGTCTATGAAGATATAGATAGGTAATATAGTTAAACTTTGAATTTATCTTTATCTATGTAACTAGTCTATTAAGATAGAGATATCATTTTGACTCTATCTATACTACATCTAAAAGAAGCTTAAATGGAGAAATATTTTTGGACTATTCTACCCTTACAAATTTTTTAAAATTCTATATTGACCTCTAGTATTTATTATTATATAATTATTTTTTAATATTTTATTGTTCATCTTTAATGTACATTAAATTTTCAACAATTTATGGTTCAGTTCTTTTTTTTTTTTAAATTCTATTTTTCTCAAATTCATTTTCAACTATATATTTTGTGGGACCTACAACTTTTTAACTACACATTTTACCAATTTTTTTTCAAAACCTTTAAACCGCACCAAACATATAATATAGTTTAGAACTAACGTGTGAAACTTTTTTCATTTTTAGTTTAATTTAATTTAATTAATATATATAGAACTTTCTTCTCATCCTACTTCTGTCCGTCAACAATATTCTTACTCTGTCTATCAACAATATTCTTACAACATAGACAAGTATTCACACTTCTTTAATTTTTGTTTCTTACTCACATTTATGATGTTTCATTTACGTTGTCAAATCAAACACGTCTAATAAAAAGAGAATATACACAGAATATTGTTCACAAGGAACTACTACTCCAATAAATGTACAATATTATATAATCAATCATTACATTTTCTCAAAATAAAATTAGTAATTATTAATTTTATTCTTCGTAAAATACAGCCATGAAGATAATTAATATTATAAGATTTGATATCAATGGTTCGTCAATCATCAAAGTTTAAATCATCAAAAGGTCTTAACTAGTTCAAGTTATTGTTGGTATTATCACCATATAAAACTCATTTCTATTTGTAATTGCACTTAAATGAATGCAATTATCTTTTAATATTTGTTTGTTACTCTTTTATTGTTCATTATTATCGTACATTAAATTTTTAACAATTTATTAAATGTACATTTAAAATTTGTAAATATTTAGTATATAAATTAAATATTGTTGACGTCTAAACCTGCACTCAGTCCATGTGCCAACAGATCTCCGATCACTCCTCCGCCATTTCGTATGTTACCGCAGACACTAGGACGACCGTTAGGCACCAAGATCTCAGGAGAAAAAGGGTCCGTGATCGTTGGCACTCGACGATCAAGTCAGCTGCCGGTATATGAGAGATACACAGGCGGGAACAAAAGAGGTGTGGAGAGACAAGCGGTAGAGATTTGAGCAGAGTTTAGGGTGGGATTCTTAAGCATAAAAAGTGCGTACCTTGGAACAACCAGGAGGCGTTGTATTTATAGCGAAGAATTCTAATTGATTTGGAAGACAAATCAATTCGGTCTTCAATCGGATCCTCCTTCCTTATGTGATAAAGATACCGAGATTGCCTTCCTTCCTTGAGTTTATCACGTTGCATGATTTTAGGAGATCATGATTGTGTTTCCTTGTGGAGATTCGTGCACCCAATCCAATGCAATCTTCCTTTAATTACTTCTCTGGTTGCCCCGGTATATCGAGTTGCTCGGTTTGATTACGAATGATGCGTGGCTGACGAGGCCCTATAATTCGTGTCTGGGCGCCGAGGCCCTCCACATGACTCGCAGATTTCGTTTGCCCAAGGCCCAAGCGTGTGTGACGGGCCTTCCAAGGCCCTAGCAGGCCCCCGAGATAGGTTATTGATGATTATGAACCCGGGCCCTTACTTGGGCTTGGATGGAACTGTCGACGCGTGGCAGCGACCATGTCGTAATGTGGTAACAATAGTCCTCCAAGTCCAAGCCTATTATTTATAATGGGCGTGGGACTTTGAGGATATCCACAAGTTGATGCGCCTCGCAAGAAATATACTCTCAAGGTGGTTCGGTGGGAGGTAATTCAAGCCTATTATTTATAATGGGCGTGGGACTTTGAGGATATCCACAAGTTGATGTGCCTCGCAGAGCGGAATCTTGATGCGCTTGGCGGGAAATATATTCTCAAGGTGGTTGGTGAGGAAGTAATTCGACCTACCCCAATATATAGTCCCCAAGTCCGGAAGCCGAACATTCATGACGGGTGAGGGCTTCAAGGGGTCGGGCGGTGGAGAGCATCATGGAGTTTCATCCGGAGTGGGACCTTTCTTCCCTTGGCGGGACTCCTCCGAGGCTACGGTTCGCGACGCTTCGCCCAAGATCTGCGGTGATCGACCCCCTCCAACCGAGGGAGGTTCGCAGTGTGCCGAGCCCTTGAAGAGGCGGTAAGGGCATTTATATTTTGTAATCCTTATGTTTTTGCCCGAATTAATTGAAAACAAAATTGGAATTGACCTTTTGCTTATTTGACGTTTCGATTACGTATGTGGCGTGGGGAGAAGGCGCTTTAAATATGAGAATCATTCCCCTAGCATTGATGACGCAGACACCTGGTGGAACCCGGAAGGTTGGCGTCTTCAATGCCTTGGGGAGGTAGAACGTCCGTGCGCCATTCCAGACTCCCGGTTATGACCGTATTTATTGCATCACACCTCTTTCTAACATAATCCTTTGTAAATAGGATGCAAGCCTAACAAGATTCTTCCATCGTGAGACTGTTGCATTTAACCTGCCATTATCGTGCGATCGAGATAGAGATAGAAAATGTGTGATGGTGGTGCGGCTGGAGGGCTGGCATCCAAGATGTCCGTCAATCTGAGAATCAACATTCGAGAGGACCAAAATCTAGCCAATCAACGTTCGGGGGTGGGGATTTGGGCTTAGCGACCTTAGCCCGACCTTCCCCTGAGCGGTTGGTCAGGGGCAGGGGTCAGTGGGGGGGGGGCCTCCCGGCTGTCGGAAAAGGCATCAACAACCTTTTTTGAGCAGCATGGTCTAATTAGCCACCAAATTAACTAAGGTTGGCTTGGGAGACCCCCTATCATGGTGAAGTCAGGTTCCCTAACCTGGACGATGCCAGCGTAAACTGGGGGATAGGTGTAATAGATCTAGTTACCCCATTCATGTGCCGGCCCAAAGAGGCAGCGGAGGTTTTAGAATATATTGCAGTTATATATGCTTCTGTATTGTATTTCGTATTTAATAAAAAGGTGCCGAGTTACTTCCATATTTGCGTGTGTGTGCCCATATTTCACATACTTGTTTTGGGCCTCGTCATGATCAACACTCATTTGCCATGTAGAAATTTCGACGAGGTTGGGATGAACGTCGAACAAATTTGACCTACCGTGGGCGGTATTGTTATCATGATTTAGCGTCGCGTAATCACGCCCCACGCTCTTAGATATATTCCCTAGGGTTTACCAAATGTGTTTTTAATTCCACGCCACGTGTCGGCCCACCGATTCTTTGGTACCCGTTGAGCTTATAAATCGATAGGGCATTCTTAACTCACCATTTCCCGGCCATTTTGCCGTCATACGGACCTTTGATTAATGCCGGCCATGTCGGGCTTCCATTTTCCAAAGTCCCTAAATTCAAGATTAGGCGCGAGGAATAGTGGAGGATGTCTCTCCTCCCCAATTGGCGTCATCGCGGTGTACGGTTCTAGGCCCGCGGTGTTGCGGGCCCGGAGGCGAGGATGGCTTACCACTGCTTTCTCTGCTACTGGAGGTGAGAGCAGACGTTCCGTTTCGGCGAATCACGCTAGACGTGGGTCCTCTTCCGAAACGTTAGGTCGTCAGTGGGAAAGAAACCAAAGGTCGAGAGTGGAGAACAGACGTCCGGGGCGCTGTTTCTCCCACTCCCGCAGGCGTGAGTACATTAACATTGGGGCCCTCCAAGACGAGCTGGATTCGTCGTCGAGAGAAGCTACCTTTAACGGTTGCCCTTGCGGCTACTTGATCCATAAATATTGGACATCTCCCTTTGGGAAGGTGGTAGATACTTGCGGAGGTGACGGAGTTGATAAAGGCGGCCAAAATGTACACCTCTCGCGATCATGTTTTGAATTGTGAGTTGTATAAAATGTTGGAGATGAGGGTTGTTGCGAAATACGATCCGCCCTTGGAGAAGATGAAAATCTGCAAGGCGATGAGGGGCGAAATCAAACGCCCGGACACGACTCGCGTTAAGAAGGCGGCGAGTCGCGCAACGTCTGACGTTACGAAGGCCCGGGCGATCCGTAAGGCGTGTATCGTTGCCCGAAAAAGGCCGAGTCTCGGTTGAAGTCTTGCGGAATATGATACTGGGCCAAAGAGAAAGCGACCGAGGTTTCGAACGAAAGCTAGCGAGGCTAAAGGCCTCCTAGCAAAAGCGGGGTCCCTTGGTTATACCGAAACGTAGGATTACGTGTATAGGTCATACTTCTTTAGCCATCTTTGTTGCATGGATATTTTATGTAATCGAGTAATGAGATTTTAGTGAAAGTTTTTACGTTTGTTCCAAATGTTTGCGTACTTGATACCTTACCAAGCGAGCTTAGTAAAGTTGGTCATGGACCGTGCTCCCTCGCGACCCAATGAACACCACAATTGCGGCGCCTTGCGCGTTGGATGTTTATCTAGTGACTTGAAAGAGTTGGCCGCGAATCACACCCTTGTCTGCGGAGCTTTTTGTACTTATTTGCTTTATCGTAAAATGTTTACCCAGTGGGTTGATAGAGCCGCCGCGAACCATACTTCTCATTGCCGATTTGATTGTATTTGATTAATAGCGTAAAATGTTTACCCGGTGGGTTGATAGAGTTGGTCGCGAACCACACTCCCCATTGCCGAGTCGATTACACTTGCTTACTTACACGTAAAATATTTATCCAAATGAGTTGGTAGAGTTGGTCGCGAACCCACTCCCTCATTGCCGGGTTAAATGTACTTGCTTTCTTACGCGTAAAATGTTTACCCAACGAGTCAATTAGAGTTGGCATGAACCACACTCCCTCTCATTGCCGATTTGATTGCATTCGATCACTAGCGCGTAAAATGTTTACCAATGAGTTGATAGAGTTGGCATGAACCCACACCCTCGCGCCGGGTTAATTGTACTTGCTTTCTTACGCGTAAAATGTTTACCCAATGAGTCAATTAGAGTTGGCCGCGAACCACACTCCTCGCCGCTGCCGTGTTCTTTGTACTTGCTTTCTTACACGAAAATATTTACCCAAATAATTAATAGAGTTGGTCATGAACCACACCCCTCATTTGCCGATTTGATTGTTACTCTTCGCATGTGGAGCACTTTGGATTCATAAAGGCGAATATTATAAAATGGCGCGCGCGTTTCTTGGCGTCCGCCAAAGAATTGTAAAAAGACCAAAACAATGCTAAAAGCGGTATTCATCGGTGATATGGCCTCGGATGGGCGATGTTCTAAGGGTGTCTTCCTCTCGTCCCTCGGGATCTTCCAGTTTATAAGTTAAAGGCGGATTTCTTCAATGACCTTGTAAGGTCCTTCCCAGTGGGCCCTAGAGTTCCGGTCCCTCGCTTCCTTATTAGCTTGGAATATCTTTTTGAGGACAAAATCATTGACACGAAAACTTACGTCACGACCTTGGAGTTATAATATCGGACCATCTTCCGTTGGTAAACCGCGAGGCGAAGTTGCGACTCGTGTGTCTCTCATCTAGCGGTCGAGGCTCGCTCTTTGTAAATCCTCGTTGGCCACCCTCGTTGAAGTGCGGTGTCTGCGGGTGAGGTATTCCTATCTCGACGGGATCATTGCCTCATCCCATATGCCATGGAGAAGCGGGGTTTACTTTGTGGCCGTGCGGGAGGTGGTTGGTGGGACCACGGGGTCTCGGTAGTTCTTCGCCCATCCCCTTTTGCCGACTCTAGTTTTCGCTTAAGGGTGTGCTTAATGATTTTATTCACGGCTTCTACACCGGCGTTGGATTGTGGGTAATAAGGGGTGGAAATTTCTTCGGATGCCAAGATTCTCACGATTCGCGTTAAACTTCATCCCGGCAAATTGCGTGCCGTTGTCGGAGGCGACAGAATGGGGATGCAAGCCGGCGGCGGACAATATTTTTCTATACAAATTTCGGGCATTCTCCTCTCGTGATTTTGGCGAGGCTCGGCTTCACACCACTTGGTGAAGTAATCTACCGCTACAATCGCGAACTTGACCCCATCCCCTCCTTGTGGGAGGGGACCGATGAAGTCGATCCCCATTTGGCGAAGGGCGAGGGACTAGTGATTTGGAGTTAGGTTACGGCGGGGAGCTGAATCGCCTAGCGAACTTCGACATCCGTCGCATCTCTTCGCGAAAGTGTGGAAATCTTTCTTCATGGTCGGCCAATAGTACCCTCGCTTCAGGCTTTACGTGCCAAGGCCATCCCTCCCGAGTGATTGCTGCAGATCCTTCGTGTATTTCTTTCATCACGCGTACATCGCTTCCTCTTGCGTTAGGCGGCAGTAGAGAGGGGTGGTGAATCCTTTTATATAGAATTACGTCTGTGTCTGAATTTTTGCGACCTTCATGCGAACTTCGTGCCTCAATTTGTCTTGGTGACACACGACTAATTAGATATTCGGTAATCTCCTTCATCCATTTCGGGAATCGAGAGATGGTTAGGGACGGAGGGTGCGGTGGCGTCCTCGGTTGAAGGTCGGTTAAGCTTCTCAAGCGGGATGGCCTTCATTGGGTGAGTCCCTACTTGCTTACCCGACTTTGAGAGGGCATCGGCATAGCCATTTTCCGTTCGTGGGATGCGGAGAAGTTCGTATTCTTGAAGTGGGACAATTGGTCCTTAGCTTTTGTTAAGTAGGACACCATGGATTGTTCACGTGCGTGAAGGTCCCATTAACGACTTCACGACAAGTCGTGAATCGCTATGAATTTGGAGCTTCCTTGCCTTCATCTCCGTGCTAGTCTCAAGCACGCTAGTAGGGCCTCGTATTCTCTTTGCGTTGTTGAGGCTTTAAATTCTAAGCGGCCAGCGCGAGTTGAGATTATGGCCATCTGGGGTGATTAGCGGATCTCGACTCGGCCCCGGCCTCCTCCAAGGATCCATCGACATATAACTTCCATGTCGGCACCTCCAAGGTCGGGCTTCAAGCGGACCATCGGGGATATGAGCGAATTCAGCCACAAAATCGGCTAAAACTTGTCCTTTTATCGAAGGCCGTGGCTTATGGCGATGTCGAATTGACTAAGTTCCCACCTGACCATTTCATCAATCGTCTCAAGTATCTCGGTTTCGGAGTATTTGCCGTAGGGGAGGTTCGTCAAGACATCTATCTTTGTGGGACTGGAAGTATGGTGAGAAGCTTCACGGAGGCGGACGATCAATGATGAGCGAGTTTTTCCATGTCCGGATATCTCGTTTCCGCGTCTGCGAGGCTTTGCTTACGTAATAGAGCGAGGGAATTGTCTTTGGACCCTCCTCACGGATTAGCACCAAGCTAAGCGCCTTTTCCGAGGCGGCGAGGTAAAGCGAGCAATGTTTCCCCATTCTTGGGTTTGGATAGCGGTAGGGATTTTTCGAGGAGGACCTTGAGGTCTTGGAAGGCCTTTTTCGCACTCCTCGGTCCACTCGAACCGCTTCTCCCTTTTATGGTTTGAAAGAAAAGTTGGCAACGATCGGTTGCCTTGGATATAAACCGATTTGAGGCTGCTAACCTCCTGTCAAACTTTGGGCTTCCTTGGAGGAGGATGGTGACCGCATCTCAATGAGCGCTACGATCTTTTCGGGATTGGCCTCTATCCCCCACCGATTGACCATGTAGCCGAGGAACTTTTTGGATGCGACCCCAAACGCGCACTTCAAGGGGTTAAGCTTCATGCGATATTTGCGAAGGGTTTCTAACATTCACCTCAAGTGATCTATGTGGTCTTCTGCGTTGACGCTCTTTACCAAAGATATCGTCGACGTATACCTCCATCGTATTCCCAATTTGTCCGTGAACATACGATTTACCGGTACCGTTGATATGTGGCTCCGCGTTCTTCAAGTCGAATGGCATCATCTTATAGCGAAGTATAGCCCTCGGTCCGTAATAAACGACGTGTGATCCTCGTCCCCTGTGAACATCGGGATCTGGTTGTAGCCCGAGTATGCGTCCATGAAGCTAAGCAACTTGTGGCCGGCGGTGGCATCGACGAGCTGGTCGATCTTGCCGTAATGGGAAACTATCTTTAGGCACGCGCTGGTTTAGATCGAGAGAAGTCGATGCATACCCTCCACTTCTTGGTACTCTTAGAACCAACACCGGGTTGGATACCCAGCGGGGGGTAAATCGCTTCTCTCGATGAACCCACCGGCCATGAGCTTGTCAACTTCCTCTTTCAAGGCCTAGTACCTCTCGACACTTAGAGGCCTCATTTTTTGAATCCTGGGGTGCACCTTCGGATCTATTTTCAAGGCGTGGCACGCGATCGATGGGTCGATCCGACCATGTCATTGTGTTTCCATGTGAAGACGTCTGCGTTTCTCGAGAAACCGCTTCAGACTCTTCCTTCGCCTTTTCCTCGAGCTTCTCTCCCACTGTAACATCCGGGTTGGTTAGGGGATTACCAGTAAATGTTTCCAACTCCTCTACTGGGAAGCGAGAGAGAATCCGAAGGCTATGATTCGGGGATCTAGACCTTTCGTCCGAAGATCAATTCTTCATCCAATCCTTCGCCGTCAACTTCCGTCGATTACCGAGTGCGTGGTCATTACCATTTGGGAGGCGCCCTCGCGTTCGGCGACCTCACGCAATTCGTCCATGTCATGGGGCGGCGGCGGACAAATGAACCGGTGCGAAGAGCTTCTATAAAGATACGACTACGCTTGGGTCCCTGCTGGAGGGGTTGATCATCCAGCAGCCCAAGCGCGGACTCCATCCGGGCGTCATCCAACTCCAGGTCTTGATTCCCCGGTCCCGCCATCCGTTTCTGTCGATATTCGGGTGCCATGTTCTTTCGGGTAGAAGACACGTTTCACCACAAACACTTGGTCGTGTAAGGTTTTTTGGTTCCCACAGACGGCGCCAATCTGTTGACGTCACGAACTGTACCGATCCACGTGCCAGCAGATCTCCGATCACTCCCTCCGCCGGCTCGTATGTTACCCGCACACTAGGGACGACCGTTAGGCACTAAGATCTCTAGAGAAAAAGGGTTAAAGCAATCGTTGGCACTCGACGATCAAGTCAACCCACCGGTATATGGGAGATACACGGGGAGGGAACAAAAAGGGTATGGGAGAGACAAGCGGCGTAGATTTGAGCGAGAGAGTTTAGGGTGGGATTCTTAAGCATAAAAAGTGCGTACCTTGGAACAACCGGAGCGTTGTATTTATAGCGCAAGAATTCTAATTGATTTGGAAGACAAATCAATTCGGTCTTCAATCGGATCTTCCTTCCTTATGTGATAAAGATACCCGAGATTGCCTTCCTTCCTTGAGTTTATCACGTTGCATGATTTTAGGAGAACATGATTGTGTTTCCTTGTGGAGATTCGTGCGCCCAATCCAACGCAATCTTCCTTTAATTACTTCTACGGTTGCCCAAGCATATCGAGTTGCTCATTTGGTTACGAATGATGCGTGGCCCGACGAGGCCCTATGGTTCGCATCAAGGGCGCCGAGGCCCTCCACATGACTCGCGGTTTACTGATTGCCAGAAGGCCCAAGCGTGTGTGTGGGCCCTTCCAAGGCCCTAGCAGGCCCGGATAGGGTTATTGATGATTATGAACCGGGCCCTTACTTGACTTGGATGGGGCTGTCTACGACGTGGCGACCATGTCGTAATCGTGTGGTAACAAATCTGAAGGTGAAAAAGACGATCTCAATTTTTTTTTTGCCTTACGTAGATGAAAAAAATGAGAAATGCATTTTTAAAAATGAATGGAAAAATTGTAACTTTTTTATTATCGAATTAAAATTCAAATCATGGAGACGAAAATATTATTTTGAATACATTGAATTACAGTGATTATAGTTGACAACTAATATATGAAACTTTTTAAAATTTTAATTTAATTAATAATTTTAACTATATATATATATATATATATATATATATATAGAACGTTGACAATTCTTTAGTTTTTGTTTTTACTTACATTTATGTTGTTTCTATTTACATTGTCAAATTAGACGCGCTTAATAAATGAACATACACAAAGAATATTGTTTACAAAGAGTCACTACTCCAACAAATGTACAATATTATATAAATTATTACAATTTCTCCAATAAAATTAATAATTAATAATTTTTTTTTTGTAAAATACAACTCTGAAGATTCCTATTAATACATCATTAATTCCATACGATTTGATAGGAATAGTTCGTCAATCATCAAAGTTCAAATCACCAAAAGCCCTTCACTGAATTCAAATTACTATTCGTATTACTACTATATAAAACTCATATTTGATTACAATTGAACTTCTACGAATGTAAATAAAAACTAAAATTTTGGGTTTATATTCTGCCTAATTGCCAGTCATTTGAACTTCAAATAAGTCCTCGATTACTTTTTTTTTTTTTTTGTGCTTGAAGTTATTTTTTGTTAATATGAGTACACTTCATATATTAGATGTCGATTTTATATAAAATTCTTGTAAAAACATTAAAAACTTCGAGTACCATTATATTTTAAATTTAATAGATTGTAAAGAAATTATTTAAATTTAAATATAATAGTTCAAATATATCATTTTAAACTTTTATAATGAAAGTTCAAGCATAAATAAACTAAAATTGACATTTCCATATAAGGGGACGCGTTGATAAGCCAATAATGATTGGTAATCTATATCCATGTTTTGTACATCTATCTTTCATGTATAAAAGTTAAGACATTAGTAAAAGCTTCATTTACAATTTTATACGCTTGATGCATTTTTATAAGTGAAGCAACACATCTCTATAAATTTGGTCTTCAACGCTATAATTTTAACAAAATCATGCTTCTTCAATTTCTAGAAAATATAGATGCTCCACTTCCACTGCCACTGTGTGATGATGTTAATTTTCTAAAGATATTTTATTCTAGGGATTATGTATATGTATCTATTAGAGTTATGTATTTTCAATGTAAGGTGTGCAAAAGTTTTCAATTTTACCCGCTATTTTCACCATCGTTGAGAAAAATTATAAACTTATTGATGATAAAATTTAAAATAAATCCATTATTCATCTTCATTTCCGCATGGCAAAACTTTTATTGATGACATGGCATTATCAACAAATGTTGTAGAATTCATCTCTATTTGACAAATCCTGACAGCACCAAACAATCTCTCCGACAATTCTATTTTGAATATATTGGATTACAATGATTATAGTTGTCAAATAATATATGAAACGTTTTAAAATTTTATTTTAATTAATAATACATCAGACGCGCTTAATAAAAAGAGAACATACACAAATAATATTGTTTACGATGAGTCACTACTCCAACAAATGTACAATATTATATAGTCAATCATTACATTCTCTCCAATAAAATTAATAAATAATAATTTTTTTTTGTAAAATACAACCCTGAAAATCCCTATTAATACATCATTAATTCCATATGATTTGATATCAATGGTTCGTCAATCATCAAAGCTCAAATCACTAAAATCTTTTCACTAAATTCAAGTTACTATTCGTATTACTACTATATAAAATCCATCTTGATTGCAACTATACTTCTATGAACATAAATAAAATATCAACATTAAACAATACAAAACATGTTATCAACAATCATATATATATATATATATTTTTATTTTTTATTGCAGTTGCTATTTTAACATTTTAATTATTAACAATTAAAAAATTAAAAAAATTAAAAATTAACAAAAAGTACGTGCAACGCACATGTGTCTAACTAGTAAATAAAAAGTCATCCATACTCATAAAGGTGGGGTTTTCAGCATAAAATCCTCATAAAGTTATCATGGAACGTATTAGAGTACTAATAGTCTTACAATTCCAATTTCATTTTTTTTCTTTCTCATCTCTTTTTCCTCTCCCAATGGTGTCATGCTACTCCCTTTTTCTTCTTCTTCTTCTTTTCCCAGAGTCACTAGTTTCATGACATTCAAACTTGACCGTTCAAATTACTCTTTATGACTTGCTCAACTTGTGCCTGTTCTTCGTGGCCGCAAACTTATGGGTATTGTTGATGGTGCCCTTCCTTGCCCTCCTCCTTTTCATTTTGATGATGATGGTAACCTTACCGATGTTGTCAATCCTGTCTTTGAATCCTGGGTAAAAAAGGATCAAATGATTTTAGGATGGATCAACACCTCTCTCACACCTACAGTTGTGTCCACTGTGGCTCGTTCAACTTGGATTTTTAATAGTGGCGCAAACACCCATGTCACTCCTGATGTAACCAATATTTCCAACCCCTCTGCATACAATGGCCTCAATCATGTTGGTGGTGTTGGACCTCAAGTCGAAGAAGACGGTTTTCCAAGGACGATGTGAGAACGATTCTCTCTCTCCCATCTTCTTAGGGAATGTCTTCTTCAACTTCTGGTATGTCTTATCTTTCTTTGTTTTTCACTTATTTTTCTAATATTTCTTCTCCATTACCACCAGCCAACCCTCACCATTCTCCTCCATCAAACACCACTCATTCCCCCTCATTACCATTTATCTTTCCTTCGACTACTTCTCTTTCTTCTTCTTCTTCTTCTTCTTCTTCTTCTTCTTCTTCTTCTTCCCTACCATTCGCGAGGTTTCTGCTAATTTTCATCAGATGCTTACGTGTAGTAAAGCCGAAATTCACAAAGCTAACCCCGGCCCAAATATGGTTGTCTTGCTTCTGTTAACTCTACTGACGTTGAACCTGTTTTTCATGCTCCCACACGACATCTCGAAGTGGATTATCATTATGTTAGAGAGTAAAGTGGTATGTCACGAATTGGATGTTAACTATATTTGCAGTCAAGATCAATGTGCATATATTTTTACCAAAGGATTGTCTTCAGCTCGTTTCTAGTACTTACTTTCCAAGCTTCTCGTGCACCCTTTCCTGCTCATCTTGTGGGGGTGTAATAAGAGTTAATCTTTGAATTCATTTTTATCTGTGCAACTAGTCTATATTAAGATAGAGATGGGTAGTAGTTAAACTTTGAATTCATCTTTATCTTTGTAACTAGTCTATTAAGATATAAACATGTATTTATTTTATCTTATCATTTTGACTCTATAATATAAAAATGGTAGTACACGGGGAGGGGATATGAACTTGACCTCCAAGCATACAACGAATGAAAAAAAATTCCTCAAACTACGACAAATAAAGAGATACTACTTCCGGTGCATAATTTCGAAAAGCAAAAGCAAAAGCAAATGAAAACCAAACTAGCAAAAACTAAAGACCTCTAAGCGATGGAAGGCCATATCCGCTGGCCTCAAGTAGTCCACGCGAACGACGTGGCAAGTGCGAAGATCCATACTCACGATAATGTCGTTGGTCCCACCTCGAAGCTAAAGAGTCACGACTGTTTTCCTCTCTCGAAAAATATGAGAAATTGTGTCTCGATCGAATGAAAGAAGATGTCGGATGCGTCGAGTATTGATTGAATCACCCACGGCCCCCACCACATGAAATGCAATGAGCAATGAGTGTAGAGTCGGTCTCAATCTATAAGTCCACAAGACCCATCCGTCGAGCAAGCCCAATGACACTGTAAAATGGCTCTCAACTCGCCTCCAAAATAAGTATGTCTCGTAGCTGCGATGAGAAGGCCACGATACACAGCGCGATGTGATCTCGATAACACCCCCGCCACTCGCAAATCCATCCCGACGCATCCATCAAGATTGATCTTGGTAGATCCGACCCAATGGGGCACGCCAATAAACCCAGTAGTGGGGTGGGGGTAGGAGAAGTAAGAGTAAAACCAAAATGTGGGGCAAGATCAAGGTCCCCACGCCAATGCACAAATCGAAAGAGTCTTCCCATATGTAGTAAAGAAATAGTGTGATAGACCCGCCGGATGATACGATTGGGCTCCATGCCAATCCTACGATGCTTCAGCATCATTCCTAGTTGTCCAAATGTACTAAAAGACCAGCAAAGGGATGATAGTGCGAATATGGCCACTCCTGACAAACTGGCCTGAGAATCTCCAAGTCTGAAATCTATGCTGTAGCATCTCTCCAACCCTGAGGGGAATGCCAAAAATAGCCGAGAAGTGCTGCCATACTGGTGAGCCATGTGGGGCTATCAATAAAGACATCTTTGGATGGTCTCAATCTCGAACAAAGACGCGACACCTTGATGCCATGTGGGCCCGAATCCTCCTCTCGAATAATCACATCCATCGGCACCAAACCCCGCCACAATCTCCAACAAAAAAAGAGATAGTCTGCGGGATGATCGGGCTCCAAATCATGCGACAAAAGGCACGAAGAGTACTCCCGTCTGCGAACAAGGCGCCATGCCGACTTGGTAGAAAACCTACCATCCGGGGTATCTTTCCACATAGGTCTATCAAGAACATCGGGACAAAGCGGTAGACTTCCAACCTGGATTGCTATATCATGTGGAAGGACCAACAAGGTCTATCGATATCCCATCCAGTATCATCACAAAACTCAACTACCTGGACGGAGGTATGCACCCCTAGCTTTTGAGAGTTATAAAACTCTTCAACTTCCATTTTAATTATATTAAAAACCATCTTTTAATCGTACAATAATTTTTACCTCAAAGATTATCATTGAAAGTTGAAGTTAAAAGTAAAGAGAGGGCATTTCCTCTCCATCACTTCCAAAAAAAAAAAAAAAAAATCGTCCATCTCTCCTTCTCTTTTCTCTTCGCATTTGATTTTAGCTTATTTTCAATGGATGAAAAGCAAGAAGTATTTTACTGCAATTTTTGTTGAATTGATATGGCATAGATACGAAGTTTCTGTCATAGGCTTTGTATATTAGTGATGTTGGAATGTCCTTAGTGACTGGAAAAGCAATATATTGCGAGTTCGTTCAGTATTCGTGGTAAGCAAGACGGCAATGGCAGGAGGTAATCTTCGATCTATTTGTGCATTGATCTAAGTCTTGTTTAAATGTTTTGAAGCATGTTAGATCGTATTCTCGTACAACAGTTGGTATCTAGAGCGAGTTGAACCTCTTCCTTGTTGTTTTGAGTTCTAAGAAAAACATTCATAAAATACCATGAATTTTTTCTTTTGATTCCAAAGTTTATTTTTCAAAATTTTGGTGCGAAGCGAGGTTAGAAATCATTGAGTAATTGGATTTCTAGCATTTATGTGATTTGAAATGACAATTTTGGTGGAAAAAACCGATGGGTATGCAACCGGGTATGAAATTGGGTCATTTGAACTGGTTGGAGGTTGAAGATTATGTCCATCTGATTTGACTTTTGTGCAATCATTTTAAAATATGCATTATATTATGTTTAATTATGCAATATATTGTTTATGTTTAATGCTTGATATATGAGAATATTCTGGTTCATAAAATGACATATTGTGCATACGGATTATTCTCATACCACTTAATTTTATGCATAAAATTTAAATGTCTAGTGATCCATATAATTTAATTAATTAAGGATTAGCCACATCATCTTCAATTAAATAAAATTATATATTATGTTAGTTTAGGATCACATAACTATTTATAGATATTAGTTGTAAATTTATACTTAATATAATAAATTTTATCTCACAAGAACTTTTATTATATTTATATAATTAATTAGGATAAAATATCAAATTATTTTCATAATATACCCACAGGAATTATGAATATGTACATAATTTGATAGTTTTATCATATTATACGATAGAATATCATAGTATTCTCATATTGTACCCATAAATCATGAATTAAGTACATAATTTGATAATTCTATCATAAGAAATACATGAATCTGCCTAAATTAAAAATTTAGCCCACACGAAATTTTTATGTCATTAGATTCATTTTTGCATGATTTACATTGGTAAAACATGATATTCAATTAGACCTCAAATTTTAACATAAGCATTTATAAAATTTATGCAGCTTCACAACCTGCTAATTTCTCTGATATTCATTGTGATATTCCTAAACTAGAGGGTGATAACTATAAGATATGGAAGGAAAGAATTCTTCTCTATCTAGGATGGATGGATATCGACTATGCTATTAGGAAAGACGAACCACCAACAATCACTCATACCAGTACTCCAGCGAACATCATGCTTTATAAACAATGGGAGCGATCTAATCGCCTCAGCGTGATGTTCATTAAGACTAAAATTTCTACTGGTATACGTGGTTCCATCGATCAGCATGAAAAGGTTCGGGACTTGCTGAAAATCACTTCAAATAAGGCACTGGAAAGCACCCTAATCATGAAGTTATCATCCACAAGACTCGCCAGTGTGAAAGGTTTGCTTGAGCACATCTTGCAGATGAGGGACATTGCGGCTTAACTTATAAAACTCGAGGTTGAGATGTCTGACTCCTTCCTGGTGCACTATATCCTAGACACCCTCCCACAACAGTACAAGCCATTCAAAATCTAGTACAACACATAAGGATAAATGGTCAATCAATAAATTAATGACCTTGTGTGTTCAAGAGGAATGGAGGCTTGTGATGGAGTATGGTGAAAGTGCAATGCTGACTACAATGCACAGAAAAGGCAAACCTCAAGCCAATCAGAAGGAGAAAGGTAAAATACCACCTCAGGCTGATATAAAGAAAGAGTCCACATGTTACTTCTGTAAGAAGAAGGGACACATGAAGGAGTATGCTAAATTCAAGAAATTGCTTGAGGATAATGGTAATCTAACCTCGTTGTTTTGTTATGAATCCAATATGGTTAATGTTAATATTAACACCTGGTGGATTGACTCTGGTTCTACAATCCATATTGCAAACTCTTTGTAGGGTATGCAAAACCTAAGGAAGCCAGTGGAAAGTGAACAAATCATCTTATCTGAAATCAAGATGGGCTCATAAGTGGAGGCTATATGGACATGTATTTTAATTTTAAGTAGTTGTTTTGTTTTAAAATTAGATAAGACCTTCTATGTTCCAATTATTTCTCAAAACATGATTTTAGTTTCTAGACTTGTACCTTTGGGATATTTCTTAAATTTTGCAAACACATCATTCAGTTTATTTTATAAGTCTGATTGTGTTAGGAATGGTACTTTGTTTGACGGTCTTTATCGTATTAATTTACAAGACAATGCCACTTAAAGTTCATTGCATGTTCATACTGGCACTAAAAGGTGTATTATTAACGAAGACTCCTCTGTAGATAGAATTAAGAGATTGGTGAATGATGGGGTAATTAATACTCTAGATTTTACTGATTTTGCGACATGAGTGGACTGCATTAAGAGAAAGTAAACCAACAAGTCCAAGAAAGGTACCAATAGGAGTTCATACATATTAGAAATCATACATACTGATATTTGTAGTCCATACATGGACTTACATGATCAAAAATATTTCATCACCTTTATTGATAATTACTCTCGATATATGTACTTCTACTTGCTTCATAATAAGAGCGAAGCATTAGATGCCTTTAAGATCTTTAAGTCTGAAGTAGAGAAACAATACAGAAAGTAAATAAAAATTGTGAGATCAGATAGAGGTGGAAAGTATTACGATAAGTACACTAAGGATAGATAAGCACTTGGCCTGTTCGCTATGTTTCTTCATGAGCATAGAGTAGTTGCTTAATCCACCATGCCTGGTTCACCAGACCAGAATGGTGTGGCAGAAATAAGAAATCGAACATTATTAGAGATGGTGCGGAGTATGCTTAGCAGCTCCAATCTTCCTAAAACCTTGTGGACTGAAGCACTAAAGACGGTAGTGTACATATTAAATCGAGTTCCAACTAAGGCTGTTCCAAGGACACCATTTGAATTATGGAAAGGTTGGAAACCAAGTTTGCGACATATGGGCATTTGGGGATGCCCGTCTTAAGTAAAAGCTGGACTCAAGGACCATTAATGGGTTTTTCATTGGATATGCTGAAAGGACTAAATGGTAAAGATTTTATTGTCCATCTTACAGCACTAGGATTGTGGAATCAAGAAATGCCAAGTTTCTTGAGAATGAGTTGATCAGTAAGAGCGACCAATTCAGGAAGAAAGTTTCTGGGCATGATCATTCAGAATATCAACTTTCCAACCCAAATAATATATTGGTTATAGTTCACAGAACCCCTCAAGTACCAACCGGTGTTGAACAACCACTCAATAAAGTTCTACAAGCTGCTGACAACATTCCAGTGGATCAAGTAGTTCAAGAATTACCAGAATCTCCTGAATAGCCAGTTGAACCACCAGCTTCTCACGAAGATGTTGATACAACATTGAGGAAATCCACTAGAACTAAGAGATCAGCAATTCCTAGTGATTATGTAGTGTACCTACAAGAATCTAACTACAATATTGGAGCTAAAAATGATCTCGAGTCCTTTTCACAAGCCATGAGCTACAAAGAGTCAAAATTGTGGTATAATACCATGAAGGAAGAAATGCATTCTATGAAGAGTAACGGAGTCTGGGATCTTGTTGAGTTACTTGATGGTACAAAAGACATTGGCTATAAATGGGTCTTTAAGACTAAAAAGGACTCATTAGGCAACATTGAGAAATACAAGGCAAGACTCGTTGCTAAGGGATTCACTCAAAAAGAATAATCGATTTCATGGAAACCTTTTCTCCTGTATCTAAGAAAGATTCCTTGCGCATTATTTTGGCATTAGTAGCCCATTTTAACCTTGAGTTGCAACAAATGGATGTGAAAATTGATTTTCTCAATGGAGATCTAGATGAGAAGGTTTATATGAAACAACCTGAAGGATTTTCTTCTATTGATGGTGAGCATTTGGTTTGTAAGCTCAAGAAATCTATATATGGTCTAAAACAAGCGTCCCGTCAATGGTATTTTAAATTCCATGGAGTAATTTCTTCATTCAGATTTGTTGAGAACTCTATGGATCAATGTATCTACCAAAAGGTCAATAGGAGTAAGATTTGTTTTCTTATTTTATACGTGGATGACATTTTACTTGCAACCAACGATAAATATTTGCTATATGAGGTAAAAAAATTCCTCTCTAAAAATTTAGATATGAAGGATATGGGTGAGGCATCTTATGTCATTGGCATTGAGAATTCGTAGAAATAGATTTCAAGGCATCTTGGGTTTGTCTCACAAAACCTATATCAATAAAGATTTAGAGAGATTTCGGATGAATGATTGTTCACCAAGTGTAGCTCCCATTATGAAATGTGATAGTTGAACCAATGCCCGAAGAACGATTTTTAAAGAGAACAAATAGAGAACATTCCATATGCTTCTGCTGTCAGAAGTCTGATGTATGCTCAGGTCTACACAAGGCCTAATATTGCATTTGTTGTTGGAATGTTAGGATGATATCAGAGTAATCCAGGTATGGACCACTGGAGAGCTGCAAAGAAAGTGATGAGATACATTTGAGGGACCAAGGACTACATGCTTATATATAGACGGAGGGATAATCTCGAAGTAATTGGCTACTAAGATTCTAACTTTGTTGGATGCGTTGATTCATACAAATCAACATCACGGTACATTTTCATGATGGTCGATGGAGCTATATCATGGAGGAGTGCTAAGCAAACCTTGACTACTACTTCCACTATGAAAGCTGAGTTCGTTTCTTGTTTTGAGGCTACTTCACACAGTGTATGGATCAAGTGTTTCATATCTGGGCTTAAAGTTATGGGTTCCAATTCTAGGCCATTGAAAATTTACTGCGACAATTCAGCTGCTGTCTTTATAGCTATGAACAACAAAAGTGGAAGTGGAAGTAAACACATCGACATTAAATACTTAACCACAAGGTAACGTGCTAAAGAAAAGAAAGTGATCATTGAGCACGTCAGTCGTGAGTTGATGATTGCTAATCTTTTCACTAAGGGCATGCCACCATTGAAATTCAAGGATCATGTAGATAAAATGGGACTTGATCCCACTATATGATTGTATATATTTGAATGGAACTCTTACTTATTGTGATGTTTTCTCATATTCATGTGCATCTTAGTTTATTTGAGAAAATACATCTGTATAGGACCAATAATAAACATAAGATATATTCATTAGGTAATGTTGCCATATAAAGAATAATACTTGAGAAACTGAATGCATTTAATACATGGAAGGTAATACTCGTTGTTAGAGGACTTAGATCCATGATTCATGTATTTATTTCATAAGAAAAGATAATCAATGAGATTAAAGTTGAGACACAAGTTAAACGTATGGACCAAGTGGGGGAATGTAAACCTTTTTCCCGTTTTTCCTTTATTATGGTCCAAATGTTTCAAACCCCTAAATGTGCCTTATGTTTCAAACCTTTTAATGTGCCTTCAGTTACAAACCTCTTAATGTGTCTTCAATTACTTCCTCATTGATTGTGCTAAACAAAATTGGCAACGGAAGGACGTTCCGGATGGGGAGGGAGGGAGGGGGCGGGCATAAATACATGATTTGGTCCCTAAGCTTAAGCACCATTTTTTTTCTTTGTCATACACTATCATATTGGGTGTTGTGAGGGTTTAAGAAGCTCCAAAACCAAAAGAAACTCTATATCAAGAACCCAACGAGAAAGACGGCAATGACGGGAGGTAATCTTCGATCTCTTTGTACATTGATCTAAGTGCTGTTATAATAAATTGGAGCATGTTAGATCGTATTTCGTACAACATTTCCATGTGAATGAAAATAACATACTAGACAATCAAGTTATGCTGAGAAATTTTAACACGTTGAGCATCAATTAGTTAATGTGTTTCAATTAAATTTTGTGATTTTATGAGTTTGTTTGGTGGGTCAAATAATTATTGGCGTCAAATTGTGCATTTTCAGAAACCGCTAGCTTAATCCTGTCCTTTGTCCCTGTTTTTATGATGTTTGATGTTTTTGATAGAAGAAGCAATGCATATAGGAATTATAGTAGTAAGCTATGGAATGATGTTTCTGAGTCAAACCAAAGAAAAAGGGGACGAACACGAAGGCATGAGCAGACTGAAAATTGCCCTGGAGAGGCAGCGCCTCGTGGCTGCGCTGTGGTGCGCAGCCGCGCAAGGAGGGGTAGAAAGTTTCAAGATTCTGCCTTCATTGAATTTTCCCTAAAACCCCGACACCTCTTCCTGTATGTACAGAAAGTTGTTTCCTCCAAAATGCCAATTTCTTTTTCCCCCTCACTCCATATCAACATGTTTCACCACTTTCGCTGGGTAACAATTCTTTCTTTTCCAAATAAATAGGTCTACGAATCAATTTGCTAGTATTTTGTTGGACATACTATCAAAGATTAAAGAAGCTATAGCTAATGCATTCTTAGCTTCGGAAATTATAGGCAATGAACGTCATTAAACAAGCAATTGACGCAAATTTAGTTCTTTAGAAAACAATTTTCTTTGAGGCTACCTGATTTTGTTTGCAACAAAATATCTGAATTTAGTTTTAAGAACGAGGTTTAGTGGCCATTAAATGTAGTCTATTTTTTTTTTCTTTTTACCTTTTTTTTTTTTTTTTTTTTTTTTTGGAGTTCAAAATTATTTGCGTTTTGCCATTGGTTATTTTCTTCCCTGCAAGGTTGACATAGAATCGATTGGGGAAATCTAGTACAAAGACGTATTCATGATTTCAGACCCCAAAAACTTCGCCTTCTCATCAGCACGCAGAATTGCATCTCATTTTTTCGATTGTATACACTCAGTTTGTGCAGTATAATGTAATCTTGTAAAGATGCACAGAAAAAATCGATCAGAGAATATTAAACGTATTATATAAATAATTGAAAAGAAATAAATATGAAATATGAGCAAGAATAATAGTAATCAAACATAATCTCAACTAATTAAATTCATTAACTAATCAGACACGAGGCTCATATATTAGTAATAATATATGTCAATTCGCTTTCTTCGGAAAACAGCTAAAATATATTTATGATTGTAACCAGGGCATTTATAAACGACAATAATTGCCTGCACTCCATTTTGAAGAATTAACAAGCTCACACATCATATGAAAACGAACAAAGACTCTCATATAAGCGCATGTTATGCGTATACACCATGCACAAATAAGAATTAGTTATGGCACGTTCTTTGCACTGCGGTATTGACCCATATGGAACAAGTATTTTATCCAAAATAATCGGAGAATTAAACTAACCATACTGACTGAGGGTTCTGATTTTGAGGCTTAAGTAGAGGCCAAGCAGTTAAGCAAACATTTTGAAGATAATGGTAGAGATAAGCAGGATTCCTTTCTGTCTTGATGGAGAATGTTTTCTGTCAATGTTCATTCTGAAATCATAATTCAATATAACAAGAAGATGTGTACTTCTTACAAATACCGGCTGTTGGAAAAATATGTGTCATATTTTTCACTTTTTATATCTTGGCTCACTTAGTGAATATAAGCGATTTTTTAATGAAAAAAGCAGTCAACGTTTGTGTTTTTGGTGAGTGCGGATAACATGGATTCGGTATGTCGGGTTGATAAGCGGATTATTTTTCCAGATCAGTAAAGCTGCAATTTTATTCTGTTTTTATACTTGATATATTCTGATCTTATGAATATTATTGACAGCTCCTTTTGTAAGTTAAAGAATTTTATCTTATTCTCTTAGATTTGTTTGGGAAGAAAATATTTAATTTCTTAAATTCTTTCCATCTACAAATCTAAGAATATATTTCTATATTCTTTCCTACTAATTCTCTTACCATTCTTGTTGCATATTTTTTGGTAAGAAATAATTCCTAATTTGATTTCTACGTTAACTATAAGTAAGAGTCGAAATCAATAAGGAATTAGAGCTTTGAAATATAATTTTTGGTCTTATTTTCTCTAAGCAAAAACCGGCCGAATTCATTGGTGGAAAAACAAGACTCGATGCTTTATCAATTCAACTTTCAAAGTAAAAAGGTTTTCTTAAAACTCATTGAAGAATCATGAACTAATTGGTGCTCAACGAACAATTTCATATCTTGTCTAAGCTACTTGGCGTAAAGTTAAGAACGGGGGTTCTTAATCTAAGTGGTGGTTGCGACCAAGTACAATAGGGAAGTGGTGATAAAGTCAAAACTAGTGGGTTTGATTCCACTTCATCAACAAGTCAGAAGAAGAAGTATCGCAGGGAGTTGATATGTTTTCTTTTGATTGTTATTTTGTTAATTTTGCAAAATTACAAAAATCGATACTATTGTATTTTTGAACAAGATTAATAGTGGATTATTTTTACCCATGGCATGGGGGGGCCGTGGATGTTTTCCTTCGGAGTTTACCACGTTACATCTTGTGTTCGTATTTAATCCTTTAATTTCCGCACTTAACAAGATTAGATAAACGAACACTGTTGTGTGAGTCGAATCGCTATCTTATCACTTGCCAGTTCTGATTGCATTCTGTCCACTGCTTGTTTAATTAAGATTAAAATTCATTTTTAGTTTAATTAACCTAGGTTTTAGAATTTTCAATTGGTATTAGAGAGGGTACACTTTATAAGTGCGATCCAAAGAAACCTAGGTATAGACGGAGCTCCTAGACCACCTGTTTTAGATGGTACTAATTATGTATATTGACAAATTAGAATTCAAGTTTATATCCAATCTCTTGATGAAAAAGCTTGGCACTCTATTGTCCATGGCTATAAAACTCCCACCATTATTGAAAATGGTGTACAAAGAGAGAAAAAGGCGGGCAGTGGGCTACAACCCGATTTTAATTATATTAATTGGAATTCCAAAGCTTTAAATGCCATATTCTCGTTCAGAGACTCTAATCAATTTCGTTTGATCTCTACTTGTCAGGTTGCAAAAGATGCTTAGGACATCTTACGAATTGCTCATGAAGAAACCACTATGGTCAAGTCATCCAAGCTTCAAATTCTTACTCTAGAGTTTGAACAACTAACCATGAGAGACGATGAACAATTCAAGGACTTCTATGCAAAATTCAGTGACATCACCAATACTGCTTATACATTGGGAAAGAAATATTCGGAGAGCAAAATTGTAAAGAAAATTATCAGATCCTTGCCTAATCGTTTTCATTCTAAAGTAACTGCAATTGAAGAAAGTAAGGAGATTGAGAATATGAATGTTGAAGAATTGGTGGGATCATTGATGACATATGAGCTACATCTACAAAGGAGAAAGAAAGAAAATGGATCTGGTATTGCCTTCAAAATTAAAAATCATGAAGACGAGGTTGATTGTGAGGAGAGTGAAACAAATGAAAACATGGCCATGCTCACCAAACAATTCAAAAAATTTCTAAAAGGAAATCAAAAGGAAAGAACTTGAATACCTCTCTCCAACAAAAGAAGAGATTTCCGATCAACACAAAACAAAACCTCACTACATCTGTGAATAGATCTGACAATCAAATTCGATGCCATGAGTGCGAAGATTTTGGTCACATAGCATCTGAATGTGCAAATACTTTAAAGAAATATCATACCAAGAAGGCCATAAATATCACTCGGAGTGAAGATGATGAAAAAGATTCAGATGAGGACGAGGACGACAGAACCACTGTTAATCAGGTAACGTCTTTAACTGTGAACTTAACTTCTCGTACTAATTCCATGCAAAACTTGATTGCAGGTTCCGACTTCTTGGCGACAACATCTTAAGAACCAGTCCGTGTCTGTTATAACTACAGCAGTATGAATAAAAAATTACAAGATGAATAGGAGAAAAACTTGTCTACTCAAGTCATGATGGAATTTTTGGAAGATGACAAGGCATACATTGATTCTCAAAATAATATTCTTACCAACATCTTAAAAGAGAAGGATGATCAAATTGTGAACCTTCTTGATGAATTAAAAATTTCAAAAGAAAGGATCAAACAATTAACAATTGGAGCCTCTCGTTTAAGTGAAACCCTAAGCTATGGAAGAACTCCAAACGTCAAAGAAGGTTTGAGATATGTTGGAAAAGATGAAAGAAAAGTTGAGAATCAGATCAACTTCATCAAAGAAACAAAGTCTGCTGTATTTTCAAACAAAACTGCTCCATCACCGTCAGGACTAAGGCTGACCTGCCTATGCAGGTTCTGACCAATGCTAAGACTAAAAAACAGTCATGACCATCAGGTATACAACATATACAGAGAGGTGAATCAAAGTACTTTGTCAAATGTTGCATATGTGGTAATCAAGGACACGACTCCTATCATTGTTTATATAGTAAAAACTTGGTTAATAGACAAATGAGACACCATAGCAATACTAAAGTAAGATAAATTTGGGTCAAAAAGGGTGATTTAAATTTTTATATGGTTGATGTTGCATATAGAACTTTTATTCCTAACTCTTGGTATTTTGACAGTAGTTGTTCTAAACATATGACTGGTAATCGATCTTATCTAACTAACTACAAAAGTCATGAAGGTGGTCTGGTCACTTTTGGTGATAGAGAACACGTTAAAGTTGAAGGTGTAGGCACTATTCTAATTGATGGATTCTCTCCGTTAAAAGAGGTTCTTTTTGTTGTCGGTTTAAAAGCTAACCTGATTAGTATAGGTCAACTCTGTGATGATAAACACTTGGTTATGTTCTCAAAAAATTCTTGTAAAGTCTTGAATTATGATGGTAGTTGTATTCTACATGGTACTAGATCTAATGATAAATGTTATCTTATAGACACCAAAATTACTTGTCATATTTCAAAGATTGACTCAACCGAGTTGTGGCACAAATGATTGGGACATTTAAACTATAGTGATCCATTGAGACTAACAAAATTGAATGCAGTACGAGGCGTTCCTAAGCTTATTGAAAAATTTGAAGGATTCCTAAAAGGTAAGCAAACCAAAAGTACTCACAAGCAAGGTAAGTTTTTTACTACATCTCATGTATTAAAATTACTTCACATGGATTTGATAGGACCTATTCAAACTGAAAGTATTGGGGCAAGAAATATATTTTTGTTTCTACGTGGATGATTTTTTTCTAGATATACTTGGGTAGATTTCTTGAGAGAAAAATCTCGATGTTTTTGAAAGATTCAAATTTTGCACCTAAAATTAACTTGTTATATTTTTGAATCGTGTGCCTTTGAAACTACTCAAACTCCTTATGAAATCTAGAAAGGAAGAAAACATAATCTCAAATATTTCTATACTTTTGGTAGCAAATGCTATGTGTTAAATGATCGAGAATACTTGGGTAATTTCGATTCAAAAAGTGATGAGAGAGTGTTTATTGGTTATTACGAGAATGTAAGCTTCTGAGCTTACGGAATTTATAACATGTGTACTTAGACTATCATTGAATCAATCAATGTAAAAATTGATGATACTAATGATTTTTCATCTTATTCATGGAAGCGTAATATTCAGACTTTGGAAGAACAGGTTGTTGGACGTCAACCTACTCAAGACAATCATGTAACTGCACCATACAGTGATAAATAGAAGGAACATCTAGCATCAAGTTCTGATGTCTCTGCCTCTGCTCTTGGAAGTTCTGACTTACCATATACAAATAACGAATAGAACATGAGAAGGCAACCTCCGTCTTGGATACAGAAAGCACACCCATTGGACAATGTTCTCTTAGATTCGAGAGACTGCATGATTACTCGGAAGAGGCTTGCTAATGAACTTGGAAATGTTTGCTGCACTTCACAAATTGAACCCAAAAATATAAATGAAGCTATTATTGATGAAAATTGGGTTCTAGCCATGCATGAAGAGCTAGCTCAATTTGATAGAAATGAAGTGTGGGAACTTGTACCTCGGCCAAAGGACACAAATGTGATTGGGACAAAGTAGATATTCAAAAATAAATCAGATAAACATGGCAACATAGTCAGAAACAAGGCACACTTGGTTGCACAGGGATACACTCAACTAGAAGTAGTGGATTTTGATGAAACATTTACACCTGTGACTCGACTTGAATCCATTAGACTTTTACTATCTGTGACATGTCAAATGAGGTTCAAGCTGTACCAAATGGATGTCAAAAGTGCCTTTACGAATGGAATTCTTAATGATGAAGTCTATATTGAGTAGCCTACGGGATTTATTGATCCTTATTCTCCCAACTATGTGTTCAGACTCAAAAAAGCTCTGTACGGACTAAAGCAAGCCCCACGTGCTTGGTATGAACAATTGACCATGTTCTTGTTGGAACAAGGATACAAGAGAGGAGGAGCTGACAAAACTTTGTTCATCAAATATTTCAAAACTAGATTAATAGTTGCACAAATCTACGTCAATGATATTGTGTTTGGTTCTTAACTAGAAACAAAATCCAAGGAGTTTGTTACACTTATGCAAAATGAATTTGAAATGAGTATGGTTGGTGAACTAAATTTTTTTTTAGCTTTGTAGATCAAACAGGTTGGAACAGGAATTTTTATCTCACGAGGCTAAGTATGCTAAAAATCGGTGAAGAAATTCGGCCTTGAATAAACCAAGTCAGTCAGAACTCCCATGGCCACGTCCTTGAAAATTTCCAGAGATAACTAGGGAAATGAGGTTGACTCCAGCTTGTATAGAAGCATGATAGGCAGTTTGCTGTACCTGACTGCAAGCCATCGTGACATATCATTCAGTGTTGGAGTTTGTGCGCGTTATCAGGCCAAACCAAAAGAATCACATCTTGCAGCAATGAAGCAAATTATTCGCTATATTAATTGTACTTCTGATTATATACTAATGATACTAACTCTCATCTTGTAGGATACACTGATGTTGATTGGACTGGAAACATGGATGATAGGAAAAACACGACTGGAGGATGTTTCTACATTGGTAACAATCTTATTGCATGGTGAAGTAAAAAATAAAACTCTATTTTCTTATCTACTGTAGAAGCTGAGTATATTGCAGCGGGTAGTTGTTGCACTCAGCTACTTTGGATGAAACAAATGCGATGTGATTATGGTATTTGTCAGCGATTTTATATCTTTAATAATTCGGCAAGTGCATGGATCGCTCAAGTAGTAAAATAGATTTTGAGTCCAAGTATCGATCCCACAGAGATTTAGATAATTCAGTTCAATTACACTAACCTTAACCAAATCTAATGAACTTTGGAAGATTTTGTGTTTAATAACTAATTAAAATAGTCAACTAAAAACAATTAAATAATTATGGCTCAAATAATTGAAAGATTAAATTGGTGAAAATTTGATTTGACTTTAAGAAGGAAAAGTACTAGAATTCCGAATCCACTTGTAGTTGTTAATTCATCTATCTTGATTCTTGGTCTTGACAAATTACATCAGTTATGAAGTTCAATATCCCTAGATTGTTCAACAGTTTCTCTCGAATAAAGTTAAACATATTCATATGTATGACTCGACTATATTTATATGACGAATGCGAATACAAACAAATGCAACAAATTTCGGTGGATAATTAAAGATCACCTAAAGCATAGCGGTATATTTCTATCTCCTATCGGACTTTAAGATAATTAAAATAGCGTCTAGCATGCTTTCGATCTTTCGATAGTAAAACATACCACAACAATCATACAATTACTACGTATATAATTGTAGATGCAAACAAATCAAAATTAATTATTCAAAACTATATTAAAATAAATTGTCAAAAACCAAGTCTCAAGATGAAAGAATTTAAACGACAAGTTTCATCTTAATTCTAGCACTAATTAAACTAGCCTAGCATACTAATAATAAGAAAATAAGAAGGAGAAGAAAATATAGAATTCATCACCCAGAAAAGAAGAAAACTTGAAAGAATAATTGCTTGATCTTGATCTTCGTTGAATTCTTCAAAAGAGCAATCTTGATCTCCGTTTGATTCTTTCGTCTATGTTTTTCTCCCAAAAACTCAACAACAAAAAAACTCGACTTGATATGAGTTAATAACTTATATATATACTTTCCTAATTGTGCCCTAAAAGATCTCAAAAAATCATGAAAATCGCGTCCAAACAAGTTTCCTAATTAGAGTCGAACACAAAAGGAAACAAAAATTCCGCAGCCGAGAAATAACTTTGGGCGGCTGTTTTTCAAACGGTCATAACTTCTTGTAGGAAACTCCAAATTGAGATCCGTAAAAGTGGTGGACTCGTAATTCAATTATATTTCCACTGGTATATCATTTTCCTTGTGAATATTTTAATACCAAAATTTGTGCACGAATTTCCCCACATACTTTGATTTCTCAATTTGGTTCTTTAACTTTCAAGTGTTTGATCATTTGCTTCAACTCTTCATTGTCACTCTAGCATACTTTAACTTATTGATTTTATCTTCTTCCTCATTTACTCGTCAATTTCACAAAATTGTTGCTCTTTTAGTCATTTCTTGTCCAATTACTTATAAACGGGTCCAAAAGCGAAATAGGAAGAATAATACAATAAATTAAGTATAAATTCAATAGAATGACGAGATAAAAGCTTAGTTTAAAGTCCGAATAAGTGTACAAAATACACTTATCAAACACCCCCAAACTAAACATTTGTTCGTCCTCGAACAAAAATAAAATAAACTTCAACTTTAAACTAAGCTAAAAGAATAATCATAAGTATAGTTAATGTTAAATTTCTTACCATATGTCTCAAGTTTGAAAATAAAGCAACACTTTTAGAAATATATTAAACAACACAACAATTAAATTTTTACTTATCCAATGCTCAACCTTTTGTGAGTGTGTGAATAGCTGGATATTGAACTTACACCTGTATTAGACCACGACCAATATTATGTTGTTGATATTTTTACAATCCCGAATCCTTTGTAGGCATTTCTTCCTTACACCTCTCGTAAATTATCACACTTCTAAAGCTTTTCTGTCCAATTCCGAGGTGTTCTAGCAAATTTTGTTCCTATTGATTAACACAATGCATTTTTCAAATAAAGTGGTAAAAATTAGAAACTTGTATTCCTAGAACTAGGATGGTGAGTGATTTCTAAATTCTCATTTTTAGTCTCTTAGGTTATAACCTAGCAATCCTTACCGAGCACTTTAACTCTTTTTATTTTGTTTAATCAATATAAACGATCTTAGATCCTGTGCAATACTTCTCTCTCACTAGCTTTCTATGTGACCCTTGTAGCTTTCTATGTGACCCTTGTAGCGAGCTTTGGGCCGATGACTCTCAAGTCAGATGACCATAGGGCACCAGATTTTGAAATACCCTAACAGACTTAATTGCTCGAGTCCCACAGGCTATAAGAGAAGTAAAGGTGTACTTTTTTTTTGGACTCATGTAACGAGCTTTGGACCGATGACTTCCAAATCAGATGGTTTTAGGGCACTGGGTTTCAAAATACCCTAACAGAGCTTAATTGCTCGAGTCAGATTATTATTATTATTATTATTATTATTATTATTATTATTATTATTATTATTATTATTATTATTATTTTATTACTTTTTTTAGGCGTTGAGTAGTGCTCGATTTGGTTTCTTTGACTACAACCTATTCAACCAAAGATGAGAGCCGGAAAACCTAAACCATCAAAATTCTACAAAAACATGTACTAACTTTAACACCTCCAAACTGTTCTCAAACAATTTGGTTACTAGTCTAAGAATTTAGGAATGGAATTTTTCACAATATTCCTAGGTCAATAATACCAACACACACTCAAGTCATGTTTCTATATCAGTGTTAAGTCAATAGTGGCTACATGCTTCAAATATAGTCTAACATGGATAAGTATTCAGGTAAAAACACGAATTAAAGTGTTGTCTAATATTTTGACTAAAAACGTACTTAAATTCAAACAAATATTATCATTGACGATAAGATATTCAACAATGGCTAAATTTTTTTTTTTAAAGACGAAAAAATAATAATTTTTTTTTAAAAAACGAAATTAAATTTTTTTTAGACCCAAATAATATGCAAATAATTATGTATTCTGATACATAACCCACCCCTAAACTAAAACATTATATTGTCCCCAATGTAATAACAAAATAAAGCAAATAGAGGAGAGAAAATATCAGTTACTCCCCGGAGATAGATGTAGAGAAGATGGATCTGGCTGGTTGAAGGTTCAGTTGAAGTGAAATCAGCTGTGGAGCTGGGACTCTTGCAAAGTGAGACATCCTGCTATTGACATAGTGAAGCTTATTAAGGGCATAGATAAATGAAATAAAGATTAATAAATTATTTAAACTAATTAAAACTACTACATATAAAGCAAGTAAATAAAAGGGTTAGAAATGGGTTGCCTCCCACTAAGCGCTTATTTATAGTCATTAGCTTGACTTATTGTCTGATTGTTCACGGCACTTTGTATAATGCTTTTGAGGACTTGCTTTGCTTGCATGTATTGACTTTACACAATTTTGAATTTTTGATCCCCATAAACATAGGATTTTAGTGTAGCACCTTGCTCGAACACAACAACGAAAATTTTAACTTCTTCATCGACCTTGATCACAAAATAAATTTTAGAAGAGATAGAAGAGTAGGAGAATTGCTTGTATAACTCGTGCTTTTGTAATCTACGAGGAAGTGGGATCGGAGGCTCATATAGTTTGATAGGAGCAGTTGCCTTAACATGTAGTGTATTTGAACCCTCTTTATATCTCATTGTCCGCTTCATTATGTTCTACGTGATCCTTATCGTTGGATGGTTCATTTTCTTTATTTGCAACTGGCCACTTTACATAGATTTCTAGTAATTGAACCTCACTTTTGGTAGTAATAGCCGTTACACTTTCCTTGGGATTCACCTCTGCAATGCTTGGCAATGTAGCTAGTACTTTGGCTGATATAGCAACTGCCATTTGACCCATCTTTATTTCCAAATTTTTTATTGAAGCGCATTGATTTTGAAAATTGATCTCTGTCTGTCTCATAAACTGATCAATTTTCTCGATAAATTTAACGAGAATGTCTTCAAGCAAAGTTTTCTTTGCTGGCTGCTGAAACTGAGGACCTTGTGGTCTGATATTATTGTAATTATCCTTCCAAGAGAAATTTGGATGATCTACGATGAATTCTCCAACAAGCATGTTATCCTCATCAATCTCAGAAGTAGCCTCATATCTCGTTATATTGGCCTGTTGCATTGCAAGGAAATATCCAAAAAGCATATTGTCCTCATCAATTTTAGAAGTAGCCTCATATTACACTATAATGGCATGCTGAATTGCAAGGAAATCTCCAAAAAGCATATTGTCCTCATCAATGCTAGATTGGCTCTGGATGATCTGTGGAGTCAGAAAGTCTCCAACTAGCAAACTGTCTTCATTGATCTCCTGGTCTTCCATCTTGTGTTGTGGTTTGAAACAAGACAAGTTGAACACTAAAATAAACTAAAAAAAATATAACAATAAAAAAATTAATTAAATAAAGTTCGAATTAGTGCTAATATAACTGAAAAGAACTAAAACTAAATCTCCAGCAACGGCGCCAAAAACTTGTCAGCGATTTTATATCTTTAATAATTCCGCAAGTGCATGGATCGCTCAAGTAGTAAAACAGATTTTGAGTCCAAGTATCGATCCCACAGAGATTTAGATAATTCAGTTCAATTACACAAAACATAACCGAATCTAATGAACTTTGGAAGATTTCGTGTTTAATAACTAATTAAAATAGTCAACTAAAAACAATTAAATAATTATGGCTCAAATAATTGAAAGATTAAATTGGTGAAAATTTGATTTGACTTTAAAAAGGAAAAGTACTAGAATTCCAAATCCACTTGTAGTTGTTAATTCATCTATCTTGATTCTTAGTCTTGACAAATTACATCAGTTATGAAGATCAATATCCCTAGATTGTTCAACAGTTTCTCTAGAATAAAGTTAAACCTATTCATATGCATGACTCGACTATATTTATATGACGAATGCGGATACAAACAAATGCATTAATTTCTGTGGATAATTAAAGATCGCCCAAAGCATAGCGGTATATTTCTATCCCTATCGGACTTTAAGATAATTAAATAGCGTCTAGTATGCTTTCAATCTTTCGATAGTAAAACATACCACAACAATCATACAATTACTATGTATATAATTGTATATGCAAACAAATCAAAATTAATTATTCAAAACTATATTGAAATAAATTGTCAAAACCAAGTCTAAAGATGAAAGAATTTAAACGACAAGTTTCATCGTAATTCTAACACTAATTAAACTAGCCTATCATACTAATAATAAGAAAATAAGAAGGGGAAGAAACTATGGAATTCGTCACCGGAGAAGAAGAAAACTTGAAAGAATAATTGCTTGATCTTGATCTTCGTTGAATTCTTCAAAAGAGCAATCTTGATTTCCGTTTGATGCTTTCATCTATGTTTTTCTCCCAAAACTCAACAACAAAAAAACTCGACTTGATATGAGTTAATAACTTATATATATACTTACCTAATTGTGCCCAAAAAGATCTCAAAAAATCATGAAAATCGCGTCCAAACAAGTTTCCTAATTGGAGTCGAACACAAAAGGAAACAAAAATTCCCGCAGCCAGAAATAACACCGGGCTGCTGTTTTACAAACGGTCATAACTTCTTGTAGGAAACTCTAAATTGAGATCTGTAAAATGTGGTGGACTCGTAATTCAATTATCTTTCCAATGGTATATCATTTACCTTGTGAATATTTTAATACCAAAATTTGTGCACGAATTTCCCCACATACTTTGATTTCTCAATTTGGTTCTTTGACTTTCAAGTGTTTGATCATTTGCTTCAACTCTTCATTGTCACTCTAGCATACCTTAACTTATTGATTTTATCTTCTTCCTCATTTACTCGCCAATTTCATCAAATTGTTGCTCTTTTCGTCATTTCTTCTTCAATTGCTTATAAATGGGTCCAAAACTGAAATAGGAAGAATAATATAATAAATTAAGTATAAATTCAATAAAATGACATGATAAAAGCTTAGTTTAAAGGCCTGAATAAGTGCACAAAATGCACTTATCAGTATTGATCATGACTCTGTTACTATATTCTATGATAACACTAGTGCTATCAATATTTCTAAAAATCCTGTTCAGCACTCTAGGACCAAACATATTGGTATTAGACATCATTTTATTAAAAATTTGGTCGAAGAGAAAATAATTACTTTGGAACATATTCAGACTGAGCGTCAGTTGGTTGATTTGTTTACCAATGCCTTAGATTCTGCTAGATTTGAGACTCTACGGAAGGCCGTGGGCATTTGCTTGATACATTAATTTTTCTTTAAAAAAAAAATTACTTCGTAGAAGTAGTATTTTTCTTTTTGTTTGATTTTATCATGTGTGTTTGTTTACATTTGTTTTTTTATTTATTTATAAAAAAAAAGGGGGGAGAATGAGGGGTATTCTTGCAAATAGCATATAATATAAATGTATGATTGGTCTATGAATTTTGAGATTTACTTGGATTAACCAATCAGTATGGTATGCTCATTTTGCTTATGGTAAAATATGCTCAGATAAGCACACTTTGAGGACATATTGACTTGTTTGATTGTACCTTATTACTAACTAGATTGTTATCTTTAGAAGTAGTTTCGTACTTTGTTGTGACCTATGGTCAGTATCTATGTCTCTCGGAACTATAGTTTGTTGTTGTGTTAAACAGGCAATTTTATGGAGGAGGGGGCTACCACCATAGATGTGTGCAACCGTCCTTGATAATGAACATAAATCATGTAGAAAATGGCTAACTTTATGGCTGTGAAAAAGTCAACTCCATGATCTTATAAATTCAGTGCTTTGACAAAACAAAATATATATATACAAATAAAGTCAACACTTTGAGTACTCAAAAGAAAATTGCTATGGTACTCTTGTCTGGCACACACATATTTTTTTCTATTTAAAGAGATATGTTTAGATGATGACTGGTTTGAAATACATCTCAGTATTTATATTCTTGACAAGGTTCAATTTGGTTTAGTGGGACAGGTTATGATTGATTAGTCTAGTATGTCCTATCACACACTCACGTTATAAATCTAACCAATTAATTGAATCTAATTATGTGCATATATCTGATTGGAAGATTCCAGTTGATTTTGATAATTTTTGGACTATTTGTATAATTTGTTGACTATGATATTTGCCCATAGATAAACGATTCAATTTTATCTCATAAAATATTCTCATTATTTTTGTGTGATTATCTTGTGTAGGCCTTTTTCTTAGAATTTTTAATCAATAGTCTAATTTTGGCAGCACAATCAGCTTTAACTGAGAAAAATCTAGATGAATTTTAGTTTATGGAATTCAATCGTATTTTGTTCTAATTTTATCTTCCTAATTTAAAATTTCTGTTTTCCATAAATTAGCATCTTAGGCGGTTTAATTTAATTTAAATTTGACACATCTGATTAAGGAAGGTTTCTATGCCCATAACTTCCAATCATCATTTTATTTTTGGTAACTACTTTGCACACGTCCCAAATTAATTGTTCCCTCCTTATGCAATTTTGAAACAAATTCTTCTCCTTTTTAAACCGTGATTTAGGGTTTTCTCATTCATCTTTCACACTTGATTCTCAATTGCTTAACATCAAAATTTCTCTTGCATTTGATTCTAGGGTTGTGTTAAGTTCATTATTTCAGATTCAAACAATGGCGAAAACCAAGATGACAAAATCAAAGAAAAATGTTGATGGTTCTTCTAAAAACATTGTTAATCCGCATTCTTCTTTGGCTGCAATGGGGCCTCAATTGTCGTCGGTAAGAACTCTCCGGCAAAGTGCACGAAGACTGGAACTCTCCAGTTCGGACCCAGACACCTCTCCAGCGGTTGTTATATCTCATGCTGACCAATCGACGGACATTGTTGTGTATCAACCGTCGGTCAGCCATTCTAAAACACAGCCCCGTCCAACATCTAACGACCCAATCACCTTTCTGGGCAAGAAAGTTACCTTAAGTGCTCAAGACCCATATGAAGAAGGAGATGAGGATGACGAATCTGTGGGTGACAGTGGGTCTGACAATGCTGAAATTGAAGAAAAAATTCATGAGAATAAAGGGACGGCGGATGAATTGTCTGAACAGCCTCTCCGAATTGTTGAAGGTTCAAGTAAGCCCCCTTCTCAAAAATCAGATTCTGATTTCGATGTTACTCTTGATGAATCTTCAGAATCTACTCTTACACCTCCTCCAACGAAAAGGGCCATAAGGGCTGAGAAAAAGAAAGGTAAAATTGTTGATGTTGTAGAAAAGCCCACTTCTGCTTTGGTCGGGTCGAAATGTGCCTACCACTACCTCGGAGGGTGTGCCTATTCCTAGTTCGGACCCCAAATGTTCGGACTTGACACATTAACTAGAGGTAGACACTCATTAACCTCCTCAATTCTTGTTTTCTTTTGGAGAGTGTTGAGAGTCGGTTTCATCATTTACCATCTACCATAAGTTCATCATTGAGTGCAAGGTAGCAATTGCGAATTTAGTTCATTTAGTTTAGTTGAAATTGTTGATTTTCACAACTTACACAATCTGTTAAGTTTTTTTGGGCGTTCAATGAAACTCTTGTCAAGTAATTTATGGCCAATGTTCCAAAAAAATGCGGAGAATCTTTGGAAATGAATTCGGTGGTAGGTCTATGTCCGAGGAAAACATGTTATCTTGATCCTAACTCTCTTAGGGATTGGCTTAGGGTGACCATGTGGTGTCACAAGTGACGAAGAATTGACCAATGATGACATTGCGCAAGAAATGGACCGGCTCTACCTAGCCGAATAAGGAGAATTGATCGCTTCGACGACTCGCGCCCAAATACAAAATTCTTCATCAATTCTTATCAACAATATCGATCCATTAACTCATCGATTTGAAATTTAGAGGACAGGCTGTTATCCTATACAAGTTAGGGATGAGGATGCCGGTTGATTGAGTTAAAATAGTTTTTGATAGAATTGTTTACAAATGGTCGAAGAGGGCCAAGCAGTACAGGCTACCGCATCCGGCTATCATCCATCACTTTCTTATTCATCAAAAAGTGCCTGCCATGGTTTCATGATTCTTAAAGATATTCCGGTAGCTAGGTGTTCATGAGTTTACAAATTTGGATAGCGCACCGCATCCCATTCCTAGAGTTTTCAGGCACATTCTATCATCGTTGGACCATTTTGGACGTCTGGATGTACTGGAAACTCAATTGGGGTTGGTTCGAACACAGGTAGACCAAATTTTTACCTTAACCAAAGGTTTTTCTGATGGATTTATTTTCATGCATAGGGTGTTGGGTAAACTGGAATATATGGCCAATGAGCATATAAAGTCCGTGCTCATAGAATAGAGTGCGCATACTAGAATAGTTACTCCAGAATTCTCTGCAAATCCTGGAGGTCTAATGGAGATTTTGACTTCCGAACCAGTTGTTGAGACAACTGCTGCCCAGCTACTACACCTCTCCCTGATGCTCCTTCAGATACCCATACTCGTAGGAGAGTTGCAAACGCATCTGTATCAGGTACAAAGAAACTCAGATTCTCTCGGCACTAACTATTTTTGGTTCTAACTTTTAACTTTCTAACTATTTGGTTATGGATGACTGTATTAACTCTTAAATTTGGCTTCATTTCCCTTCATACACTCCTTTACTTTAGTTTTTCTCTTCCTTTGGCATTACTTTACAAAAGAGGGAGTAGTAGTAATTTTTAAATTTTGTGGGTGTTAGGTTTTTCTTGTTATTGATACTTTGTTGGTTAAACTTTAATAATAGTATGTTTAGGTTTATGGTAGTTTGATCATTACACTTAGATGATATCTTGATAAGGAGGAGCAATATTAAAGTTATGGCTAATGTGTGTGGTATTTGCATATTTTGTTAACTTCTTTGTAGGAGTTCTTGGTTTACACACTAAGGGGGAGCCATAACCCTTATATGTTGATGCTCATGGCTTCTTCACTTATTCACACACGTCACACTTACATTAAAAATCTGATAGTTATGTGTTCGTAATTAAGCAACGCCAAAGAGGAAGATTGTTGGAAAAATATGTGTCATATTTTTCACTTTTTATATCTTGGCCCACTTAATGAATATAACTGATTTTTAAAGATAAAAGCACAGGTCAACATTTGCGTTTTTGACTGATCTGGATAATGCTAGTTCTAACTGACTGAGTTGATAAGTAGATTATTTTTCAAGATAAGTAAAGCTGCTATTTTATTCTATTTTTATACTTGATATATTCTGATCTCATGAATATTATTGACAGCTCCTTTTGTAGGTTAAATAATCTTTTCTTATTATCTTAGATTTGTTTAGGAATGAAATATTTAGTTTCCTAAATTCTTTCCTTCCACAAATCTAAGAATATCTTTCTATATTCTTTTTTACTAATTCTCTTACCATTTTTGTTGTATATTTTTTGGTAAGAAATAATTTCAAATTTGATTTCTATTTTAACTATAAGTAAGAGTGAAAATCAATGAGGAATTAGTGCTTTGAAATATAATTTTTGGTCTTGTTTTCTCTAAGAAAAAACCGACCGAATTCATTGGTGGAAAAACAAGACTCGATGCTTCATTAATTCAACTTTCAAAGCAAAAAGATTTTATTCAAACTCATTGAAGAATCAAGAACTAATTGGTGCTCAACGAACAATTCCATATCTTGTTTGAGCTACTTGATGTGAAGTTAAGAACGGGAGTTCTTAATCCAAGTGGTGGTTGCGGCCAAGTACAATAGGAAAGTGGTGATAAAGTCAGGACCGGTGGGTTTTATTCCACTTCATCAACAAGTCAGAAGAAGAAGTATCACAGGGAGTTGATCTGTTTTCTTTTAATTGTTATTTTGTTAATTTTGTGAAATTACAAAAACTGATACAATCGTATTTTTGAACAAGATTATTAGTGGATTGTTTTTACCCATAGCATGGGGGCCGTGGATGTTTTCCTTCGAGGTTTACCACGTTACATCTTGTGTTCGTATTTAATCCTTTAATTTATGCACTTAACAAGATTAGGTAAACGAACACTGTTGTGTGAGTCAGAAGACTCAGAACTGCTATCTTTATCACTTGCCAGTTCTGATTGCATTCTGTCCACTGCTTATTTAATTAAGATTAAAATTTATTTTTAATTTAATTAATCTAGGTTTTAGAACTTTCACAGGCTTCATATATAAAAGCTTCCAAGTACGTTAGATGGTCTATCAAATAGTTTGCGGTTTACACCATATCGATATGAAGATTTGTCAAAGGCAATTGTTGCGTATTTCGGCTCCCCACAAGGCCAGTTCAACCATGGAGAGTCCAATAAAAGTGTCTCGGTCAATGGTGATGGGAGCATGGAAGGTGATGAGGATGAGAAGTCGGAGCATGTTTAGGCAACTGCAGTCGGAATTTTGAAGATACAGACATAGGTGAATCAGTATCTATGCATACAAATAAACTGTTCTTATTATATAGTGCTACAATGGAACAAAGTGGCTCAAACACCTTCTGATTTCAAAAAGCGTTTTATAAGAAAAACTGCCTATGTATTGAGAACAGTTTATTTGGTGTAGTGTTACAAATCGAAAGAAAAAGCTAGGGACGAACTTAGTACGTTATTGCGATTTTCTTACTTTTATTCACATATTAGGAATTTATCAATTAAATAACATTAGTAAACAATTTTGTGAAGACATTCTTTACTTTCAGGACAAAATATAGGTTCCATATAAGTCACTATCGTATTGCAAATAACGTGTAAAACATGGCTTTATATGTGTCTTTATTGTTTTACATATACTCATGTGAGGAGGACGTTGTTACTACTTTCATAACTTGTTGCTTTTCCACGATTCCATATAGATGATATGATTTATTTTGGTAGTAAAAAGAAACGTGTGCCACCGAGATTAATTCAGGTGTTACTATTGCAAGAGTTATTCTACTCAAACCATACTTGATATGTGTGTGAGAACAGTTAATTCGATCCACTTAATTTTTATGGTGGTGATAGCCCAACCATTTAGTCAACTTTTTCTTTCCCTCTCATAAGGTACACTTTTCCCCAAAATGATGTTCTCTTTCAATTTTCAAGATTTTGGTTCAAATGTTACATTTCACTCATTATTTTCTTGCTCGAATCTAGTTGAGAAAACTAATAATCGTGACAAACTAGGTTTATGAAGATTCTCTTATTTTTGAGTGCTCTCGACTAGAATGTTTTCTACTAAGTAAGTTAAATCCATTAGTTATCTAATTCCCATGTTTACTTTGCAAATGATTTTTTTCACTGGCTTTAGCAGATTTTTTTATATATATAAATCTTATTTGCAAAATTCAATCCTTTAAGCTTTCTAGATAACTCATGTAACGAGATTTAGGTCGATAACTCCTAGGTCTTTTGAAGCTTAGGGCATCGAGTTTTGAAAAACCCCTACGGACCTTTTCACTCAAGTAAAAAAAGATACAAAAAGAGTTATAAGATATTAATAATGTGCGAAACTCAGTCCATTAAGATTCTTAGATAACTCACGTAACGAGCTTTAGGCCGTTGGCTTTATCACTCGAGTAAAAAAGGCTACGAAAAGAGCTATATGATAGTAATAGTCTTGTTCATTGTGTGAAATAAGTTCATGCTTGGGGATTAGATTCCTAATATTTGGTCATTACCTAGCTTCCTCTAACTGGTCTAAAGTGCTCTACACAATTTTTCAACATACATGGAATCAATCACAACATAGATAACCACCATCACAGCTTAATTACCACACTTACTCACTCTATTGGTTACTTGTCGAGATAAAATGATTCTTAGTTTCAAAATGTATCCTATTATTTTAACTTAAGTGCACCAACATGGCTAAAAATCATCATAACTGGCCGACACAACACGTTATCAGACATGGTTAAATAGCCTCACATTTAAACAATAGTAATAATCTGCCCACAAATCATGATTAAAGCTAAACTCAAATAAAAAGTTTCATCAATAGCCGGCAAGACTATTCATATCACATAAACATGCAAATAGTTATTAATAATAATTTTTTTAACAAACAAAAACAAGTTAAAAATCAAATATTAATTATCATCAATCGAATCAAACAAAATTTTCAGATTTTTCATTTTTATCCACCATCCCCAAACTTGAAAGATACATTGTCTCCAATGTAAAAATTCAAAAGAATATATATATATATATATATATATATATATATATATATACACACACACATTCAGAGACTTCCCAGAGGTGGATCGGATGGTGCTGGAAGAAGGAGTGTGGTAGGATCGATTGGTGGAGGGTCTTGGCTAGGTGTCGGTCTGCAAATCTTGTCATAAATATCATCTAGTTTGTCCACACATATGTCTAACCGCCTCTTGACACAGTCTGATTGGATCGAATCGACTCTACTCGAGCCGGTTTGTTCTTTGGTCGCTCTCAAGATTCATCTGAGTGTGTCAAACTGCATCTATGCGAGATCGCAGTGTCGTCAACTATTATTACACCATGCGTAATTCAGTCGTGTAGCGACAATGGGCCTTGTCTGCTCAGTTTGACCTTTAAGTATTTGTCATAGCATGGAAGCCATGTCTCCTGGTGGTGCAGACAGGCTGAGGCTCGACTGGTTGTCCTTCTTGAGGCTACTCTTCTGCAGCTAGGGCTGCCCTTGTAGCTAGTGCAATGTGCCTTCTTGCATTTTTAAGGAAAAGTGGTTGATCGGTCCTTGGATTTCACTACTGGATATACTATAGAAATTTAAACCCCGCTTTTTCACAAATGCCACTGATCAGAGTTGGAAAGATAGTAATGTGCCTCTTATCTGATTGGAAGCCCAGAGTACTGATCAAGGTGTAGATGTAGCTACCCAAGTTGAATTTCCTCCCGTGAGCGAGATGGTATAGAAATCGAGCCCTCGCATCATTGATGGTAGTGCGGTGTGTGCTCGGGTTGATATTGTGGCTCACGAACAAATTCAGGATGAGTAGAGAGTCTGTCAATTTACTATGCTCAAAGAGTAGTGGTTATGCATCGTCTCTACCATTTAGAATCAACCTACTTCATCCATATCCTGAATAGTTGGCAGTGGGTGAACATCTTCAGAAGTAATCCTGTAGTACTGGTTAATGACCCTCGGGGTAAACATAAACCATTTATCTTGTACCCATGTCTACCCGTAGTGATATGTCCCATGTATGTCTATTTCGTGGTTGAAGTTGGCGTAGTACTCATGGACGAGATGGGAGTAGATCTTGTGCGATGTTTATGCAATTTTTGACCAACCGCACACGTCGATCAGATTGTATAACTTGGAGTGAGAAAAATCCTCCAACTGTAACCTCCACTTCTCCCATATAGTCCAATGGCTAGTGAGATTTTTATATCTTTCTTTGTGCTCCTCGGATAGATAGTAGAGAGAGTCAGTGGTTTCCACTTGGGCTCTCTTTGATGTGCATCCAGTTGCTTTTTTCTTTTTTTTTTCTGCGGCGGTTGGGGGTCGTTTTGGAGCCATGACCTGTAAAATAAATGAAAACAATTTAGATATGAGAAATAACATATATGGTTTTATTTGTCATCCACAAACTATCCCGAGTTGTAGGTATTGTTTCTCAAAAAATTGTGTTCAACTAGGCTACTTCGAATCCCAAGAAAATTACCTAAGAATGTTCAAAAGTAAAATGACAAATGATGGTATGGAAGTACATGTTTGGTTTACAACATATTCAAATTTTTTAGTATTTCAAGGTCATTTGGGCCAAACGGATGGGTGACGAAAATGCTAATGGAGGTAGGCTAAAATGGCTACCATGATTCTCTACGTGGTCACGGCTTGGGTTTTTCCGTTGATAAAAGTGTGTCCAAACTTCGGTGAATGATCCTAGACGATTGTATTGGTTAATGAGACTAGCCTATAATCACATTTTCCCAAATTTGGCAAAAATTTTGGTTGGGATGTTTTGTCGAACACCTTGCAAACAAGGGTTTGTTCTTCATGGGGTGAATGAGTTGGATAAACTAAGCAAACCCAAAAATTTTCTCACCCTAAGCATCTAAACCCAATCAAATTCATATGTATCATTCGATTCAAGCCACTCTGGTAGAGTACTCTGTCCTGTATAACAAAGCGGACTAAGAGCTTTTGTACTTTTCGCTATTCTTCCTTGTCCTCTACAAGAGTCTGGTCTTCCAGGTAATCCATGATGGGTTTTATCCATGACCCGCATTTTCAATTTTATGAACACTATCGTCTTGGTCAGTGGAGAGTTTAGAGAAGAACTCCACATTACGCATCCAAAAAGGTTAGAGACCTTACTACTGGCCAGCTTTGATAGTGCATCCACATTGTAATTATCAGTCAGGAGATCTAAATCAATTCAAAGCTTTCAAAGCTGGGTACAAATTCCTATACATTCTTGAGGTAAGAGATCATATTCTTATATTTTTTCTTAAAATTACCTTTTACTTGGCTGACAATTAATTGAGAATCACTATGCATAGCAATAGATTTGACTTGTGAGGCCTTGGCAAGCCTTAGGTCGGCCAAGAAGGTCTCATATTCAGCAACATTGTTGTATGCATGAAATCCAAAGTGTATGGCATTGTGGAATTTGTGTCCTTCCACACTAACCAACATTATTCCCGCACCCGCTATGGACTCACCTGCAAATTCATCAACAAATAATTTCCAAGGTTGGACGGATTCAAGTTGGTCAATCATTTCTAACTCTAGAACGTGGGTGAATTCTACCACAAAATCAGCCAATGCTGGCATTTGAGGGCATTCCGAGGTGGTATTGAATGTTAAACTGACTCAACTCTATAACCCATTTCATCAATCTTCCAGAGGTATTAGGTTTCTGCAAAACTTGCCTCAAAGAGAAGTTGGTGAGTATATGAATGGTATGTGATTGGAACTAGGACCTGAGTTTTCTGAAAGATACGACCAAGGCTAAGGTAAGTTTTTCAACATCTGGATAACGTGTCTTCGCACCAAGTAAAACCTTACTCACATAATAAATGGGTTGCTGATGACCATTCTCCTCTCTGATGAGTAATGCACTTATTGCTTCTTTAGAGATGGCCAGGTACAACATCAGAGGTTTTCCTTCGAATGATTTTGACAAGAGCGGAGTTTTTTCCAAGTATTGTTTCAAAGGTTGAAAAGCGTCTTCGCATTCTATGGTCCATTCGAATCTTTTTTTCATCTAGCGCAAGGATAAGCATTTGTTAGTAGACTTTGAGATAAAATGGCTCAACACAACAACCCGACTGGTTAGGTTTTGCACTTTCTTCGGAGTCCGGTGAAACTCATTTCAAGCAATGCCCTGATCTTCTCATGATTTTCACCACAATGCTTCTTTGATTCACCATAAATCTTAAGAACTTCCCTGAGGTGACATCGAGGCACACTTGAACAAGTTTAGCTTCATTTTGTACTTTATCAGTATGTCAAATGCCTCTTCCAAGTGTTTAATGTGATCATCATTTACCAAACTTTTGACTTGCATGTCATCTACATATACATCTATTGTATTGCCTAGTAATTTAGCAAACATCTTATTTACTAACCTTTTGATACATTGCTCTAGCATTTTTCAAACCAAATGGCATGGCTTTATAGCAATATAATACCTCGTCTGTGTGAATGAAAGAGGTGTGTTCCTCATCGTGGTGGGTACATGGAGATCTTGTTGTACCTAGAGTATGCATTCATGAAGCTAAGCACTTCATGACCGGCTATGGCATCGACCAGCTGGTCTATATGAGGAATGCGAAAAATATCCTTTGGGCAGGCCTGGTTGACATTGGAAAAATCAATGTATACCCTCATCATCCATTTAGACTTTGGCACAATAATAAGGTTAGAGACCCATTTTGGGTAACATGACTTCCTTATAAAGCCGTTTTTCAATAGCTTGGACACCTCTTCTTTTAATGCCACATATTTCTGAGGGCTCATGGGTGGTCGCTTCTTCTGGTGCCATGTATGTTTTGCATCTATTTGGAGCTTATGGCAAGAGATATTTGGATCTATACTTACCATATCCACATGTTTCCAAGCAAATACATCTAATTTTCTGGACAAAAAACTCTTTAACTGGCCCTTGAAATTCTCAGAGGATCCACTCTCAACTTGCAATTCTTTCACTGGGTCGAATAGGTCTTTATGGAAGTATTCCAGCCATTCGGTTGAGGAGGCCTGATGTTCTCCATAACTCGCAGATCTAATTCATCAAGATCATCAAGCTCTCTCTCATGCACTCATCTCTTGATCTATTGTTTCAGGATATGGAGGGACCTCTCGCATCTCAATATCAATTACGTGGAATTCTTGGTCCAAAATGTCCTCATGGCATTGGTGTAGCTTGCCTTAGATTCTTATTGGTTTTTCTTCATGATGGCTACCCCATGATCCGTCAAGAACTTTATGCACAAGAACTTGGTGTGTGTTACAGCACCTAAATCGATGAGGGCCGGCCTCCCTAGGACGCCATGATATAAAGAACTTTTATCCACAATTAAGTATTCTATGGGAGTTCTGATGGTAGTTGATGCTTTCCTCATCTCCGTCATTAAGACGATAGTTCCCTTGGAAACAATTCAGTCATTAGTAAAACCATAGATGGGATCTTTGGTTGCGGTCATAGAGGTCTCAATTCCCATCTTATCATAGGTTTCACCATAGATGATGTTAACAAAAGTTCCATCATCCACCAACATCCTTCTTAAGCTATTTCTGGCCACCACAACTTGGACGACAAGTGCTTCATTGTAAGATAAGTGCACCTCGACCGCATCGCCTAGAGAGAAGGTAATGGGGTCATTCATCCTCATTCCTACTGAATGGGTATGTAAGTGGTAGCTCACATTTGCAAGCTCGTTGGCTTCTCGAATATATCTCTTTTGTGATTTATTTGAGCTTCCACCTCGATGGAGACCTCCTACAATGGTGTCAATCTCACGAATAGGTGGTTGGACTAGTTGCTGCAGCTGATTCTTGACTAGCCTCTCCATCTTTGGACCATTTTCCATTTCTTGACTTCTCACCCACTCTCTTTGTCCGGTCTCTCTTTGCCTTTCGTTCCTCGCATCCTGGCGTCATCTGCAGTGTAGTTCATTGGACCAATAGGGAGATTAATTTCTGTTTGTTTTCTCCTATATGGAGATTGTCCTTCTTCTGAGTCCACTAATCTGCCAGCATTTGTATGCTACGGAAATCCTATCCTATGCCCATAGAACTTGTGATAGGTGCATTAAGGTCCAGTAAATAGCTTCTTAGTCTTGATGGAGCCTGCTTCTCCAATATGCATCTCTTGGTTAGGAGCATTTAACCCTAGCATGCAAGTTTAGGATAGCCTTCGTGATCTCAGCAGCATAGATGGATCCTGTCCCAGAGGCGGAGGAGGGTGACCTTCTTGGCGATGCTTGTCCTGATGGCGTGTTGCCCCATATAATGGCCTGGCATTCGCTTGCCTCTCATGGTTGTAATGCTGTTGGGCGTGACTATCTCTAGACCTTGCCATTTCTTATGATATTATCTTTTCCTTCATCAGGTCTACCAAAGTGTTGTAATCATGGGGTTTTCGGCTTCGAATAGCTCTCCAGAGCATGCTACTCATGTCCAAACCTCATTTGAGTACGGAGAACATTTATGCTTCCGTGATATTTTTGCAATTATGCATTTTCTTAGTGAATCGGGCTAAATAGCTTTTCAGCGATTTGCCTTTTTCTTGCCTCAAATCTTGCAAGTGTTAGAGAAGAAGCTGATCTTTGGCTCAACATATATGGGGCCACTAGTCTTGATGACCTTGATACCTAATATGGCATCCACTTGACCAAGATCTTTAATTTTGAATGTAGAAGATATAAACTTCTTTGTTTCTTTTATACCTTGCATTTGATACTTACAATCAACATGTCATCCACGTATAAACAAATAAGCGCAATATAATTATCACAAACTTTTGAATATAAATATTTATCAACACTATTATGTTTAAATCCGAATGATATTATTGCTAAGTCAATTTTTGTGCCATTTCTTTAGTGTGTTTTAATCCATATAATGATTTTACTAATTTGCACACTTTATATTCATTTCTGGGTAGAACAAACCTTTCCGTTGTTCCATATAAACATCCTCATCGAGATATCCATTTAAGGATGTTGTCTTAACATTCATTTGATGTATATGCAAATCATAAATCGAAGCCAAAGCAAAAAAAACCCCTAATCGAGGTTATTCATTCAACGGGTGCATATGTGTCACGTGTCAAAGTTTGTCAATACCCTTTGGCCACTAACCTAGCTTTAAAGTTATTAAGAGTATCGTCTGCATTGTACTTCATCCTAAATATCCATTTACAATCTATAGTTTTTTAGCTGGGTGATAGATCAACTAGTTCTCAAGTATTGTTTGATATTATTGAATCCATTTAATCATTTATAGTATCTTTCTAAAGAGACTATCCCTCGATGACATAGCTTCTCGATAAGTTTTAAGATCGGTTTCTACTTGAAGAACATACAAATTAGTTCTTGTGACGCTCTTCTCATTTCCTCGACCAAATAGAAGGAAATAAGTTGAGAATCATTTCATCCAGTCCTAACACTTTATCCTTTCGAGCTTTTTGTTTCTACAAAGTGCATTTGTATCAACATCCTCGAAAGGTGTTTCTACTTGTGATCTTGTAGTACTAGGAGTCTCCACTTGTGATTCCCTTAGAGAATTATTATCCGAAGATAATAAATTTTCAAAGAACTCTACGTCTTGGGATTCAAGTACGACATTGGTTTTCAAGTTTAATAAACGATATGTCTTATTGTTTTGAGCATATTCTACAAAAGCGCACCTGATCCCTCTAGGACCCTACTTAGTCCTTTTGGGATATGTGTTCTTGCATGAGCAAGACACTCCCACATTTTGAAATAACTAATATTTGATTTTCTTCATTTCCACAATTCGTAGGAAAAAACCTTATAAGGAATCATATTCACTATGTGACACGCACTTAACAAAGTTTCACCCTATAAATTAAATGGCAACTTGCGCTTAATAACATAGCATTTATCATCTTCACTAATTTTCCATTCTTTCTCTCATCCAAACTATTTTGTTCGGGTGTTCTAACACTACATTGATGTATTATGACATGTTGTTTACAATCTACTTAGTCCTTTTAGAATCGTGTTCTTGCATGAGCAAAACACTCTCACATTTTGAAATAACTAATATTTGATTTTCTTCATTTCCACAATTCGTAGGAAAAAACCTTATAAGGAATCATATTCATTATGTGACACACTTAACAAAGTTTCACCCTATAAATTAAATGGCAACTTGCGCTTAATAACATAGCATTTATCATCTCCACTAATTTTCCATTCTTTCTCTCAGCCAAACTATTTTGTTCGGGTGTTCTAACACTACATTGATGTATTATGACATGTTGTTCACAAAAAAAGATTAAATTCATAAGAGAAGTATTCACCTCATCTATCACATCTAAGCATTTTAATCTTTCTATTTAAAATACTAAAAGCTTCATCCTTATGTTTCATCAAATAGATATAAAAAAAAATCTAGAATGATCATACATGAATGTTATGAATTATTTATTACCTCATCTAGTTAATGTAACGACCAGGATTCCTCTTCTCGGAATCTTGCCCTAGCTATGCTCATCCATATTGTCCGCTTTGGAATAGGCTGAACCAATCTTACCCCTCACAGATTTCTTTCGCGTCCCTAGCGATTTGAACCCAAGACCTCTACCTTAAAAAGAACTTAAGTGTGATGCTAGTAGTCCAATTGGTACTAGCATCCCAATATTATTTTTAGGCGAGAGCGAGGCGTGAAAAATTAATAAAAGTTGTAGGCCTCATAAATTATGTAGTTAAAATTAATTGTTGACATTGACATGAGCTTTTTTTAACATGAATTTAGTTTCATAAATCTGACTGCTTTTGCCATGTGTGAACATATATTTAATATGCTGATTTGTTTCTATAGCTAGATTATCATAATATGATTACTTAAATTTCAGACAAATTAAGGGATCTCATAATTTCCATTGACAATTCATTTGGAATTGCAATAATATTCTTCGAATACTGTTCATGGGGCCACATTATTACCTGGATCTCTGTTCAAATTTAGAGAATTCATAATAACTCATTGATTCATTTTGAATTACAATAATATTTTGTTCCAGCTTTTTGTAACACTTCACTTTTTCCATTGATGTTTAACCACCATATAAATTAGCTGAAATTATTTTTTAAGTGTTTATAACTAGTGAGTTTGATGGAATGTGTAGATAATAAGTAGATAGTAAGTTGTGAGTCGTATAAAATGTGTAGATAAAAAGTTTGTTTGATCAATTTAACCGACTTAAATTAATTTATGCATTGACAAACATGCACGTATCATGCATCTATAAAGAGCATCCTAAAATCCTGAATCAACATATATATCATTTTAGAGCAAGCTAATTTGACTTGTACGAGGATGAAAAACCTCTTATTATTTCTCATCATATCAGCCAGCTGCAATGTTCTCCATGCAGCTAGCTCTTGTCGCTGTACTGCTCGTTATGAGGTGCACATCTTAAATCAACTGCCACCTAACTCTAGCCCATTGGTCTTGCACTGTGCATCTGGAAATGATGATCTTGGCTATCATACAGTTCTTTCAAATCAAGAATTTGACTGGGATTTTTGTGAAAGCTTTTTAAGAAATACATTATTTTTCTGCCATCTTTGGTGGGGTTCAAAAGATCAAGCTTTTGATGCTTTTAATTCAAAATGGGAAAGGGACTGTTCAGGTGGTTTTTGCTTTTGGCTAGCAAAGAGTGATGGCATTTATTTTCATGGTTTGACAGGAGACACAGTGAAAGAGTATGACTGGAAATAAAAATTAATAATATTGTTGTTATGGTCATATATAGAGCATGTCCATAACCCCCATAACCTCAATTCCATAAATTATAAATTTTATATCTTTTAATTGTCATTGTGAAGGTAATGCCTCAAACATAATTGCTGTGATGATGATTTCTATATAGACAAACAGATACAATATATCTATACAATCACGATAATCTTTATCCTAACTAATCTTGGTCAATATATGTAGAATTGGAATTTCCTCTAATATCCCCCTCAAAGTTGGCATGGGGGAGAGAGTAAACACGCACAGTTTGGCACAAACCAAGAGACACTGCAACTTGGCAACCCCTTTAGTAAAAACATCTCATAGATGAAGTGAGAGGGAACAAAATCAAGACTAAGAACCCGAATAGCAACAAGCTCCCGAACAATAAGGTAATCAATGGCAATGTGCTTGGAGCGTGATTTAGTGACTAGATTAGTGGTAATGAAGATAGCACTGTTGTTATCACACAACAGTCTCGAAGGAGAGACGAGTGTGCTGTGGAGCTCAAGAAGAAGTTGTTCAGAGAGTTCGGTATCCACATAGGCTAGAGCACGGTACTTGGTCTCTGCACTAGAGTGTGAGTGGATTACTTTTTAGAGCACCACGAAATTAAATTACATCCAAAATAAACAGCAACCCACCTAATTGGCATCAGAGTAACCGAGCAAGGTGAATGAAGAATCCCTTGAGAGTTGAAAACCATAATGATGGGTGCCTTTAACATATCGTAAAATAAAATACGCTTCAATGCACGAAAATAATCAGTTGTAGGAGCATGTATTGACATATAATTCCTTCTCTATGGAATCTTTGGTGAACTTTCAAAGAATGAAAATGTTGTATTAACTAGTGCACAAAAAGAATTTGAAAGATGAAAAAAATAAAATTTGCTGTAACACAATATTGTGCAAATACCCAAGGAATGTTTATTTTTCTACTTAACACACTAAAATTTTTCTACTGTTTGAAAGATAAATTTAGACACCTTTCCTTGATCTCTTCGCATTATGTTGACAATCTAAATCCCAAAGATCATTTCTTGACTTAGCGCTTGTTTGGTGGAGTTTTTTATAGATTTCGATAAAAATTGATGAAATGTGTTTGAAAAGAAAATAAATGTTTTTTGTAATTAAATATGTGGTTAAAATTAATTATTGACTTTAACTTCAACTTTTTAGAGAATTTTTAAGCTCCACCAAACAAGCTCTTAGGGTCAACTTGAGAGTTTTGATGTATCGGTTATGAGGGTCCGGTTTTAGATAGTTTTAGTAACGATTTTTAAAACAGTTAAACTCATGTTTAGAAGTTTATTATCTAACGTTCTAAAATTTTTTAAAGGAATAAAATTACTTATATAAATAAACATAAAAAATTGTTGATATGTGTAAACAATATGAAGTATGTAAAAATTTAAATATAAATGAATATTCGACTGGAATTTTTTTAAAAAATAATGAAATAGCACAAAAAATTATTTGTTTGAGAGAAGAGGAAATATGTGTGTTTGGATAGAAGATGAATAATAAAGTACGTATTTTAAGTTTAAGGTAGATTTAGAAAATGTAAAATTGTAAGATAATTTGAAAAATGACCAAAAAGCCACCGATTTTTAGGGGTTGAGAACTATCCAGTTTTGGGTGGTTTTTAAACTACTCAAAACCAATGTCTAAAAAACTAAATACCAGTTTCCCAACATCTCATGAACAGTACCTCTTGAAACGGTCAAAATTGGTGAAAAATAAAATTCCCAAGAACACCCTTTCTTAAATCTGACAGCTTAATATGCTGATTTGTTTTTCTGTAGCTAGATTATCATAGTATGATTACATAAATTTCAGACAAATTAAGGGATCTCATAATTTACTTTGAGAATTCATTTGGAATTGCAATAATATTCTCCGAATGATGTTCATGGGGCGATATTATTACCTAGATCTCAGTTCAAATTTAGAGAACTCATAGCAATATCTCATTGATTCATTTTGAATACGATAATATTTTGTTCCAATTAATGTTTTGCCACAAATATACATTAACCTGCATAAAGAACTGCACCTATAAATAGCATTCTAAAATTCTGACATATATATCATTTTAGAGCAAGCTAAATTCAGTTGTACGAGGATGAAAAACCTCTTAATATTTCTCATCATATTTGCCAGCCGCAATGCTCTCCATGAAGCTAAGAATTGTCTTTTTAGTCCTCGATATGAAGTGCACATCTTAAATCAACTGCCACCCAACTCTAGCCCATTGGTCTTGCACTGTGCATCCAAAAATGATGATCTTGGTATTCATACACTTCCTATAAATCAAGAATTTGACTTTCATTTTTGTGAGAACTTTTTTAAGAATACATTATTTTTCTGCCATCTTTGGTGGGGTTCAAAAAATAAAGCTTTCGATGTTTTTAATTCACATTGGGCAAAGGACTGTTCAGGTAATTATTGCTTATGGATAGCAAAGAGTGATGGCATCTATTTTCATGGTTTGCTAGGACCAAGAGTGAAAGAGTTTGACTGGGAATAAAAATTATTATTGTTTTTTTTTTTTCATTTCTATGATGTAATGATGACATGATGAAAACAAGGTTCAAATTATAGAATCCCAAAACCTACAATGTGTCAATCAATCATCAAATCGGAACCATAAATGACTGATTTAGACTAAATGCTAGTATTTTATATCACTCACAAAATATCGTCTCACAAAAAAACAATGAAATAAAATTTGACAAAAAAACAATGAAATAAAATTTGAAAGGCCGTGAAAACCCAAGCCGCCGGTCGCCAAGAAAAAGGAGCACAAACCACTTAGGCTTTTCTTGTGTTATTGTTAAGTGGAAACATTAAACACATGTAGTGGGGGTGTTACAAAAGAAGTGTTTAGTAACAGTTCGATCTCTAAAAAATTTTAGTTCCGCCTCACTTGCGGGAGTGTTACAAAGGAAGAAAGAGGCTCGAACATTTTGGTAGAAACAATAAATAGCATATTGCTTACTAAAATTATTTTCCAATCAACATTGACTGACAAATTCTGCATTATTTGGAGATAAATATGTTCTTTTCTCAATTTACTTTAAATTGATTCGGTATAATTCAGTGAAATGTAAATGGTTATTTTATTATAATAGAAAAAGACAGAATGTACCAATTTTATCAATCTTAACATGTTGCTTTGCACATATAAACATCGTGTAATGTCGGAAGCCATCTAGTCTCATTCTTAAATATTACTCTTGGAGCTTGTATATAGAGTTGTTATTAGTTAGTTAGTTAGTTTGGATTGTAACTTGAATTGTTCTTGCACTGTAACAAACTCACTCTTCCTGCTATTTATATTACGCCTCATATTACGCCTCAGTTGTATTACAGGGAAGAAAACATATATATGAATAAGAAACAATTCTTTTTCTCCATTTCATTCTGCATTTAGCTCAATAATTACAAATGAAACTTTGAGATTGCAGTTTTTATGTCTTTTCAATATAAACAAAAACCTACCCCTCACTCCCTCCTCGCGAATGAATCCGGGTCTATCTCTAAATTATTTCATTTGCACCATTTATAATTTCAATGTCTCTTAGAAGAAGTCATCCTAAATGGCGGATCCTATTTCAAGCGGTTGATTCTTCAATAATAAGGGCACCCGCGATAACATAGGCAAGGACAGAGGCGTTGGCGAAAACAAAGGTGATCTTCGAAAACCGATTTAATTTATCCATTTTCTCATCTTCTTCTTGCTCAATTCTATTTTCATTCAACTAATACTAAGTGCATGTTTGGTTGGGTTTAAAATAAACCATTTTTTTTTTTTCTAAACTCATTTGCAACAACATATTTCATGGGACCCACGACTTTTATCAACTTTTTAACCACAAATTTCACCAATTTTTTTCAAAATCTCTTAAAAACTACTTTTAAACTCCACCAAACATACACTAAATATTTGTATCTTTTGCCAATATTCGAAAACCGGTTAATTTGACTATAATAATTCGTTTTCTTTATATAGTAAAATAAATCTAGCATTATTGTACGTTTATAATATTACATCGAGACAAGGATTATAACTATTTGAATTATTAAATGTTATTTAAACTTGCCTCACACAGTATATCTAAAACATATAAGGACATGTTATACACGTTGCGTGCACGTTCTTTGCAACATGGTTATGACCATTATGGAACCTATGTTTTATTGTGGAAGTATAATGAAAAGTTTTTACTAATGTTTCCTTGTTTTTTTCCGACCAGATTTTTCCGTACAATAATTCTCTTTTATGTGGGATAGAAATTAAATTATTATTCATTTTTTGGGCCCCAATTTTAATACATTATGCTTTTTATTGCGGACAAACTGATGTGGGGAATGGGAAAATATAGGTTGCTGTCTGTTTTTATTCAATACACTCATTATGTGGATATAGTTAATATTTTGTATATCCAAATTTGAAATATAATGTGCATAAAACTCAAACCTTGCATGTGTGAATTACGTGCAATTCACGTCTAGCGTATAGTTTGTTGTGCCTTTATGTTTGTCTTTATTCTTTACATCTTTGTTCGTTCTACCGAATTTTATAAAAGAAAGATTTATTGATAGATGCTCCTGCCATATTTCAGTAGAATTCCTTAATTTAGCTCATGGGACACTTCATTTTTGCATTCTTAGCATAATAAATATATGCCGACAACATTACGCTAATAACAAGTAACAATACTGTTGGGAAAATAGTTTTACTCGAACGTTATTTATATTGCAAGATCAATATAGGACTCAAATTAATATTATTCAACTCTATAAAAGTAACACTAAAGAATGAAGGACAAACAAGAAGAGACACCGGGTATTGAACTGAACTTATCCACCAAAGAAAACACAATGGCCACTAAAAATTTTGTTGGGTGATTTTGTGTATAGAGGCGCCAAAGAACAGAATTTTATATGAAAACCCGTGTCGTCAAATGAACAGAATAACGGCAAGGAAACAAGAAAAAGAAAAGAGATGAAGAGAAGATGCAAAGTCGAGGCAAGTGTTTAACACGTTGTCCTTAAGTCGAATTTGCCTACAACTGTTCCCACAGTTTATGGCAATCAACTCTCAAGAAACAACGACTACTACTTGTATTTGTAGCACTTCAAAACATAAGCACAACGAACCAGAATAATGGCTTTGTACTCCAAAATGAATATGAAAAATAAAAAACCAGAATTTATGCAACAATAATGCAAGAATTTGGTTCAAGAGAAGAAGAGAGAGTGATATTTATGTTTGCATATCATTGGTGTAGTGAATAGGACGTCCCTTGGGTCCTATTTATAGATGATGAAAAGTTAGAAACGAAGTGGTGTGGAGCCAAATCATGCAACACTTCAAAAGGACGCGCCTGTTCGTTTGACCATGCGATCGCATGGTTATTAGATCGTACGGTCAAAATTTTGACCTAATTTTTTCTTTCTCCGTAATTTCTCATTCATCCGATATTGGTTTCGAAACGCCAAATATACCCTTCAACAAATGTAGAGAAATTTGAATTCTCTTTCGGGGTGAAAGGTTGAATTACCAAAATGCCCTCCAAAAACAAGTTCAAAACTGCGGTAAATAGCTAAAATGGTCCATGCGATCATATGGCTTTCTTCCCTGCGATCGCATGGTAGGACCTAAATTCATTCTGCTGGAAAATTCAGCAAGTGGTGATTCGCATGCTAATTTGCCCATGCGATCGCGTAGGCCACTTGCTGTGAAAGACAAACTATTTGCCTAAACGAATTGAGTCGGGTTTGAATATTTGGCCGAAGTTGACACAAAGTCACTTTTAGTTGGTTTTCAACACTTAACCAATTTCTTGAATTCTTAAACTAATTTTCAACAATTCTCCACATGAATGGAAATTCCTTGATATGCACAACACGATGCAAATGAAATGTAGACTCTAACAAATGGAGTACATCGACAAGTCATGGCATCAAGATATGTGGCATGTGGCTTTGAACATTTGATGGGTGTTCAATCTAATAAATAATAAATTTTCGCTTTTAAAGTATAAATTGTGATAGCGGTGAACAAGGTCGTATCCACAGGGATTGGTAAGATTTAATTCTTCAAAAAATTAAAACAATAAAATAAAGGGGGGGTTTGGATTGTTGTGAATTAAAACAAATTAAATTAAAGAAATATAAAGAGAAGATTAATATTAGTCAAATATCCAGCCCAATGTATAATATCAGAATTGATTCAGAGAATTAATCATTGGTACAAAAATAAAATTATTTATTCTTTCACCAAATTGGTTATGGTCATTGATACGATCTAACAACCTATCTTTCCTTACTTTCTCGATAGTCAAGAGATGCTTGTTGATTATTTCTCTTGCCAATAAACAACCCTAGATACGATCTTAGGATTTAATTTACCAACAGCATTACTCTCTAGAGAGACTACCAATTCTAACCAACAAATACACAAGCGTGATTCATTTAAGTTAAATTATATATCTCCATAACATAGAATAATCAACTATGTTATTTTACCACTAATATTAGAATTTCTAAACAATTATGGATTTAGATTTCTAATTGGCGATATATCGTTTTGACAATCAAACAACATGCACTTTGTATAATCAATCAAAACAATAATATCAAGAAACACAAAATATATAAATAGAGAAAGAGTAGAAGAATAATGAAAATTAATTCGATCTCACAATTCTTGAAGAATCAAAACTTCAATTATCCTTGTGTTGGAATAGAAATTTAGCAATCCATGAAAATAAAAATAAAAACTAAAAGGTAAGAGATATGGGTCAAAAAACGTGTCCTCATTGAGAAGATGATGAAACCCTTTTATGTAGGAGGAAGAGGGAGAGAGAAAAGGTAAGATTTTGTTTCCTATTTCTAGTCTAATTCTCTTCCTTTCAAAGAGTCCCAAAAATCTTTGAATGACATAAAATAATCACTTTTAAAATATTCCTATTTCTTCTAGAAATAGATGTAAATCAATTAGGATCTCTTTTTGTAGTCATCCCATTATTTTTTTCCAAAAATCTATGTATGTAGACTTTGGTTGTCCGAGTCAGTAAGGCGTGCCCACGGCTTGCACAAAGTTCACTTTTGTTGGTAAAAACTAGGAAGTCAAGCGTGCCCATGCCTTAAGTAAGGTCCGCTTCTGCATTGTGCATCTTTTCAAGGTTCAATTCTCATCTCCAAAACTTGTCAAATTGAGTCCAACTCGATCCAACTCCTACATATAATCCACAAAACACAAAATGCAATCAAAATTCAAAACTTAAGCAATTGTAATCATCAAAATATGAGGAAATAATACAATTTATATAGCCATTATGCATTCTATCAAATCTCCCACACTTAGACAATGCTTGTCCTCAAGCATACAATAGCTCAAGTTTATCAATTGTTCTCATCATCATTCCTTCTTCTACCTTCTCCCATCTTTCTACAACCTAAACTATCATGCCTCAAAGATTTAAATCTCAACACAACAAGGAAATAGTAAAACATAGAGTAAACTCCCACCTATTTACACAAATGATCAATCACCTCTATAACTTTTCGAAGTCCAAATGTAGTGGGATCTAACACCCTCACATTGGATTCACTCAATACGCTCAAGGTGTTTAGAGTTGTTAAGATTATACTCTCAAGTCAAAACATAGGAGATCCTTACCATAGGCTTGCTAATATATCACATCGGTACCACTAATTATTTGAATGCAAAGTAAGGGTCTTAAAACAGGTTGTAACGGGGCTTGGGTAAGGTGGGATAAGAAGGATTTCTTTTTGGCTAATTCATCAAAGGAATAATAAAACTTCTTCACAAAAGCTCACTTAAACTTCATATACTTCCTCCTATCAAATCAAATCTGAACGATTGAAAAGAAGGGTATCACATATTTGCTTTACTTTCATATTTCTTCTTCTTTTTTTTTTTTTTTTTGAAGAATCATGTAAACTACAACTTGAATACTTTATTCTCAACATTTTTATCATACTCCCACTTCAAATGGACAATGAAACTTGCAATATGAATCATTGATTTCCAATAACTTTCAATCTTTCCAAAAGTAAGTTAAACTTCATATGAACAAGGTTATACATTTCTTCGATGCAAGGTTCAAAAGAAAGGGAAATTAATAAAGAATATGATTTCTCTTGACTTGTATTGTGGTTAATTTTCAACAAAAAGGCTAAAGCTCAAAAGTGGCTTTCTAGGGGTATAATTCACGGTAGGCTTTTTGTTCAAGCTAAACTTGGCTTTACCTAAATGCCCTTACTTATTTAATGTATCCAATTATCAAGGAGTATTCTAACATGCATACCAAAGCAAGTTCTAGAAGAATTCGACTACGCATGACAATCACACAATCAAAGAAATGGAGCATGATGTAATGTATGTGCTCATAGGCTCAAAATCTCACAAAATAGGGTTAATGTGTATCAAATACCACACATTCTTCATTCAATCAATCATCAAGAGCAATTAATCACAGTGCAGTAAACAAAAATTCAACTACTCATGCCAACCCCCTATTGTGCCTCAATTCATCTCAATGATACACAATAATTCAGATCATATAGGGACAAGCATCAACAAAATCTAGAATTTAGATGAGAATTTTCAAAAATTTCCTTGAAAAGTAACATGGAAGACAATTGAAAATAAAAAATGATACTAGAGTTAAGACTAGAATAGAAATGCAACTAAGATGAAATGGGACTAGCATTTAAACCCTAAGCAAAAGTATATTAAACCCTCCCCCATACTTAGTCCAGACATTGCTCTCAATGTAATAAAATAAAGAGAACTATAAAATAACCAAAAGAGAGGACTCCCCTGGAGATAGCAACAGCTACGTGCTAGGTGGTGGTGAAGGTGGAGTGAATCCCATGTAAGCAAAGAAGGCTGTCATATTCTTTTTTCATTCTTGCAAGTTGAGGTCCGATATTATATCTCCCTTTTCTTTTTTTTTTTTTTTTTTTTTTTTTTTGAAGTTTTGTCACCCAACCTAGAGTAGCACAGTGAATAAGGCGTGGGCACGTCTTATACCAAAAATGTCAATAATGAGGTTAAATATTTTTTTTCATAAAGCGCGCCCACGACTTAATAAACATCGACCCCTATCCAAAAATTGAAACAAGATCAACTACACTTTGAAGAATTGTAAAAGTTATAAAAATAACAATAATGAATTAAAAATAAATAAAAATCAAATGCGAAAACTAAAGTAAAATTTGGGTTGCCTCCCAAAAGCGCCTTTCTTTAACGTAAGTGGCTAGACGTTGTCATCTCTCAATCGACTTCGTAAAAAGGTTTCAAGCGATGCTCATTGACTTTAATAGTCATATCGATTTTCAAATCCTGAATTTCAACTGTACCGTGAGAAAACACATCAGTAACAATGAAAGGTCCTATCCATCTAGAACGTAATTTACCAAGAAACAATTTCAGTTTAGAATGATGAAGTAGAACTTTCTGACCGACATAAAAACTGTTCTTGGAAATCATTTGATCAAGCAAGGTCTTTGTCTTTTCTTTGTAGATCTTTGAGTTCTCATAGGCATTATTGCGGATCTCATCCAACTCTTGTAGTTGTAATCTCCTTTGTTCACCCGACTCATCCATCCTCATATTATAATGCTTGATAGCCTAAACAGGGGACACATCACTAGGATATCTCATGGCATCATAGATATTAAATTTAATAATTTCACCATCAAATTCCATTATAAGTGTACCAGCATGCACATCAATTTTTGTCCTAGATGTTTTCAAAAATGGCCTTCCTAGCAAGATTGGTGTAGGATTAGAAGGGTGATCCTCTTCCATGTTAGCATATAAAATCGTGAGGAAAACCAATTGATTAACTTGCACTAGAACATATTCTAAGACTCCCTCAGGATACACATTAGACTTATCAGCAAGTTGGATTATCACACCTATTTCTTTTAATGGACCAGTATTTAAAGATGAATAAACAAAAAAAGGCATGACATTTATTGAAGCTCCCAGGTCTATCATTGATTTTTCAATCCTGACATTTCCTATTTTACAAGGGATAGTAAACATACCTGGGTCCTCGCATTTGGGAGGTAATTTCTTTTGAAGGGCGGCTGAAACATTCTCTCCCATTCTTATCTTCTCATTCTCTTTCAACTTCCTCTTGTTGGTGCACAATTCCTTGAGAAATTTAGCATATCGAGGCATTTGTTTAATTGCATCAAGTAAGGAATATTTACCTCAACTTTATGAAAGGTCTCCAAGATTTCCTTCTCATCTTTTTCCTTCTTGGATTTATTCAACCTTGTTGAAAAGGGAGGGCTTGTCACCAAAACCTTTGGTCGGTCTCTATTAAGGCCTTCAGACTGGTCATGTTGAGGCAGAGGAATAACTTCTTTTTCGGCTTCTTTTCCTGAGTCACCTTGCTTCATCTTGCTAGGTTCTTTCAATTCCTTTCCACTCCTCAAGGTAATCGTATTAGCATTCTATTTTGGATTAACAATAGTTTGTGAAAGTAATTTACCTTGAGATTCCCATATGTTCACAGTTGATGCCAATTGACTCACTTGATTCTCCAAGTTTTTTATGCTCGTTCTAGTCTCCTGTTGAAATTGTTGTGTGTTAGTTGCAAGTGATTTAACAATATCTTCTAGAGACATACCTGAACTTGAAGACGGTTGCTGTGGTGGAGGAATAAGTTGTCTAGGTTAGAACTGCTGAAATTGTAGTCCTGCCCCATAGCTAAAGTTAGGGTGATCCCTCTATCCTGAGTTGTAAGTGTTTGAATAAGGATCATATTTCCTTTGTGGTGGACCTGGAAATCTTTCAACTACATTGGCATGCTCAAAAGGATCTTCTTGAAGTGTAGGACACATATTAGTTTGGTGGCCAGTAGCAGCACAAATTCCACAAACTTTAACCTGGTGCATATTTCCTACAACCATTTGTTGAATAATAGAGGTTAGCTTAGCTATTTGGTTTTCAAGGAAGGATACATTTACCTCATTCACCCTTCTCAAAGGGGTGTCTTGTCTGCATGCAAATTGTTGTGAGTTGGCAGCCATGATGGAGATCAAATCTCTAGCGGCAGTGGGAGTTTTATTCACTATAGCACCTCCACTAGCTGCGTCCATCATCTGTCTCTCAATAGGTAACAATCCCTCATAAAAGTATTGAATGAGCAGTTGTTCAAAAATCCCATGTTGAGGACGGCTTGCACACAATTGTTTGAATCTTTTCTAATATTCATGAAGGGTTTATGTGTCCTTCTGTTTGATTCCACATATTTTCTTCTGATGTTTGCAGCTCGTGAAGCTGGGAAAAACTTATCAAGAAACAATCTGACCATCCCTGTCCACGTAGTTATAGTGCCTGGAGGTAAATAGAATAGCCAATCCTTCGCTCTCTCGGCTAATGAGAATGGAAAAGCCCACAATTTGATTTGTTCTTCGATCACTCCTTGTGGTTTCATGCTTGAACACACCACGTGGAATTCCTTTAAGTGCTTATAGGAGTCTTCATTCTCAAGACCATGGAATTTAGAGAGCAAATAGATCAAACCAGATTTTAGTTCAAAGTTCACCTCCAAAGTAGGATATTGAATACAAAGAGGCTGTTGATTCACATTTGGTGCAACCAATTCCCTCAAGGTTATTTCTTCATTGGCCATTGCTTGCTCTGCTTCAGAATCATTAGATGAATCACAAGATGAATAAGCTAGGTTGAGTATTAGATCAGATTCTTGTTTGCCACGCAACTTAGCTTCCTTTCTCAATTTTCGACCTGTCTTCTCAATTTCAGGGTTGTATTGCAATTCACCTGTACGAGAAGAACGAGGCATAAAAAGAATAAAATAAATAAAGAAAAATTAAATCTATTTGACACCAATCCCTGGCAACGGCGCCAAAAATTTGATAGGTGTCGAATCCAACAAAAAATAAATTATTGCTCCTAAAGTATAAATTGTGATAGCGGTGAGCAAGGTTGTATCCACGGAATTGGTAAGATTTAATTCTTCAAAAAATTAAAAAAATAAAATAAAGGAGGGGTTTTGGATTGTTGTGAATTAGAGCAAATTAAATTAAAGCAATTTGAAGAAAAGATTAATATTAGTCAAATATCCAGCCCAAGGTATAATATCAGGATTGATTCAGAGAATTGATCATTGATGCAAAACTATAAAATCATTTACTTTTTCACCAAATTGGTTATGGTCATTGATACGATCTAACAACCTATCTTTCCTTACTTTCTCAATAGTCAAGAGACGCTCGTTGACTATTTCTCTTGCCAATAAACAACCATAGATACGATCTTAGGATTTAATTTACCAACAGCATTACTTTCTAGAGAGACTACCAATTCTAACCAACAAATACACAAGCGTGATTCATTTAAGTTATGTTGACGTTGGAAAATGGTTTGTATTATTTCCAAGCCAACTTAAATATAAGTGTTGAGGTCGGCTATGACCGTAATGAATAGTAGATAAGTAAAGATATGCAAGAAGACCTGATTGAATAATCTTTGTAAGAATGCTTTTATTAAGTTGTTGAATGTCCGACCTGAAGGACATTTATGTCCCCTATTTATAGAAAAATATGCAATGATTTCCTCCATTTAATGCTTATCTCTAAGATAAGCATTAAATGGCCTAACTATACTAGGCATTAAATGGCCAAGCTAGGCATTTAGTGCTTACAAGACATTCTCTTTTTGGGGGTATTTAATGTGAAGTGACGTCTGACACATGGACAAGACAAGACATACTGATGACGTGAATATGACATCGGACACGATAGGTCCGACTGAGATCACGGACGAGGTCGAGGCTGAATTTGAAGATCAAGATGGCCCGAAGCCGGGATTAGGAGCGGGGTCCGAATGATAACTTCAGGCGAGAAATTTTACTACGGGTTGGCCATCTCATCTTGAATTGTTTAATAATTAGCATCTGTCATGGCGTAACCGGATCGGAGGCCAACAATTGCCCTCAAGACTGTTTGACTTTGGACAAAAGAGGTTTTCGAGATCCTATTGTTGTTCGGGTGCGTGCTCATCCGAGTTACGTAGTATTGATGTGATATCTCGGCAACCCACCTTGTTGGTTGACACGTGGAATGAACTTAGTGATGATGTCAAGCTTTTGCGTGGCTCGAGGGCCCGCTTGGCTCTCTTTGTTGCTAGGAAGACCTTTCTTAAGACTAAATCCCGACTTTGAATTACGCTCCTTGACTTTCTTTGTTGTAATACCTTGCACTTCTTTGTTTGTAACTTGTGTTTTTTAATTCTATCCCCAGCCTCTTTTTCTCTAGTAACTCAAGCTCGGCTCTCATGGCATCTCCGTTGCAATTTTCATCAAAAGTCCGAACTCTATATGATGGGAGTTCGAGCTCTACTGGGATAACGGCTTCAGCCCAAAGGCTCTCGAGAAAGGCGTTTCTCCTATGCTCGACCGGCATACTGTTCGGTAAGACCATAGCACGCTTGGGAGCTCTTCTGCCCAGGCTCCTTTTAGTTCATCCAAGCGTGTCTTCAAGGTGTGCTTGATGATTTTGTTTACGTCCTCGACTTGGCCATTGGCCTAGGGGTGGTTTGGAGTGGAGAAGTGCTTCCTGATATTCATTCGGCTCTTCGCAGAATGATTTGAGTTTAGAATTATCAAATTGCTTGCCATTGTCCGTAATGATTGAGTAGGGGACTCCAAACCTACAGATGATTGATTTCCATATGAAATCTGTGGTTTTCTGTTTTGTTATCTTGGCTAGTGGTTCTGCTTTTGCCCATTTAGTGAAGTAGTCTACAGCGACTATGGCGTATTTAGTTCCACCTTTTCCTGTTGGCATGGGTCCGATTAGGTCAATCCCCCACTTTAAGAACGGCCACGGGCTGAGGATTGAGGTCAATTCTTCCGGGTGAGCTCTAATGGTGGGGCCGAACCTCTGGCACTTGTCGCATTTTCTGGCAAATTCGATGGAGTCTTTCTTCAGTGATGGCCAGAAGTACTCCTGCCTTAAGATTTTGAGTGCTAGTGACTGCCTCCCAGTATGGTTGCCGCATACTCCTTCGTGAACTTCGCTAAGGGCATACTTGGCTTCGTTTTCCTTCAAACACCTCAGTAGGGGGAGCGAGAAGCCTTTCTTGAATAGGACGTCGTCGATGATTGTATATCTAGCTGCTCTGATCCTTAATTTTCTTGCTTCTGTGCTATCTGGGAGAACCTTACCATCCTTTAGAAGTTGGATGATCTCGTCCGTCCAGTTAGATCTCAGCTCGGTCGTGGTGAGGCTGTGCTCGGGCTTACTGATTGCTAGACTACTGATTCTTCCAATCAGGATGTTCTCTAATTCTACTATGCCTTCGCCAGTAGCGAGTTGTGCTAGAGCATCGGCAAAAGCGTTTTTGAGTTTTAGGATTTGCGACCTCGACGGTGTTGAATGATTTGAGTTGTTGTTCCACTATCTGCGAGTAAGATGCCATCTTCTTGTCCTTGGTTTGATAGGACTTGTTGATTTGATTGACTAATAGCTGGGAGTCACTTTACACCTGAGTAGTTTGAGTGCCCCCATGCCTCTTGTAAACCTCGGGCCGACGATCGAGGCCTCGTGTTCACCATGTTGTTAGAGGCATGGAAATCAAATCGCAAGGAATGACAGAGCGATCCATGTGCGGACTCATCAGCACAACTCTAGCTCCAGCACGTGTTTCGGTTGATGATCCATCTACGAAGAAGGTCCAACATTCTTCTTGTTTGGCACTAGGCTTGTGCTCTGGACTGAACTCGGCAACGAAGTCGGCTAGAGCTTGACCTTTGATTGAAACTCGAGTGCGAAATGGAGCTCGAGCCCGGTCGAGCTCACCGCCCATTTCACAAGTTGTCCAGAAGTGTCGGGTTTTGTAGGACCTGCCTAAGAGGGTAGTTTGATAGAACCTCTATTGGATGTTGCAAGAAGTATGGTCTGAGTTTTCTTGCAGACATGACGAGGGCATATGCCAGCTTTTCCATTGGGCTATATCTGAGTTCGGCATCATGTAGTGCACGGGCGACGTAATACACCGGGTGTTGGATTCCTTTGTCAGGCACGATCAACACAGGCGATGGAGTCTTTGTGAGGCTGCTAGATAGAGGTAAGGACTTCTCCAACCATTGGTTTTGACAACAACGGAGGTTGTGCTAGTTGTTTTTTCAGTTCTTCAAAGGCTAGCTGGCATGCCTCACTCCACTTGAGCTCCTTGCCGCCTCGCAGAGCGTCGAAAAAGGGTTTGCACTTGTCGGTCGATTTTGAAACAAAACGACTAAGTGCCGCTATTCGTCCAATTAGGTTTTGTACCTCTTTGATTTTGGTAGGAGGTCTCATTTCTTGGAGAGCTCTAATTTTCTCTAGGTTGGCCTCAATACCCCTTGGTGAACTATGTAGCCCAAGAATTTTCCTGACCCCACACTGAAAGAGCATTTGGTAGGATTGAGCTTCATCTTATACCTTCTCAGTATGGAGAACATTTCAGTAAGGTGTTGGATGTGATCTGTTGCCTTAGTACTTTTGACAAGCATATCATCAATGTATACCTCAATGGTTTTTCCAATGAGCTTGGAAAACATTGAGTTGACTAGCCATTGGTAAGTTGCTCCGGCATTCTTTAGTCCGAAAGGCATAACTCGATAGCAGTACAAACCTTGGTCAGTAATGAAAGAGGTATTCTCTTGATCACTTTCGTGTATCGCTATTTGATTGTATCCGGAGTATGCGTCCATAAAGCTCAGCAGTTCATGCCCAGCTGTGGCATCCACCATTTGATCTATTCGAGGGAGTGGAAAGCTATCTTTAGGACATGCTTTGTTCAGGTCGGTGAAGTCAATGCATACCCTCCAAGATCCGTTGCTCTTTTTTACCAGGACGGGATTGGCCACCTATCGAGGGTAAAGTAATTCCCTGATGAAGCCACACTTGAGTAGCTTGTCAACTTCTTTGGCTAGGGCTTCATACCTTTCTGGGTTAAAAAGACGTTGGCGATGCTGCCTTGGTTTGACGTTCGGGCTTGTGTTCAGCCTGTGGCATGAGATTTTAGGATCTATTCTCTCCATGTCTGTGTGCTCCCATGCGAAGACATCAATGTTGCCTTTCAGGAAGGTCGTGAGATGAGATTTTATTGATTCGTTGAGCTCTTTTCCGATGCGGAGGACTTTGATTGAGGTCGACCTCAATCAGTTCTAGCTCTTCCACTGGCTCGGCCTTCTGCTCCTGTAGGTCCGACCTGGGGTCGAGACGACCTAAGTCTTTTACCAGGTCCTTCTCCAGTTCACCCGTGTCCGACCTGCATGCTGGAAGTTCGAGCTCTGCCTGGAGCATGTCTACTTCTACCTGGGGAAAGGTGATGTTGCAGCTCCTTGCCACTAGCTGACTTCCTCGTACTATCCTTACCCCGTGGGAAGTGGAAAATTTGATAGCATAGTGGTAGATGGATACGGCTGCTTTAAGTTCATGCAGTATTGGTCGTCCCAGAATGGCATTGTAATTAGACGGGAGGTCTACAATTACGAAATCCGCAATGATTCTCCTATGGCAGGGAGGTAGTCTGAGCTCGACTACGAGTGCGATCTACCCCTTGGGAGTCACGTAGTCCCCAGTGAATCTCTGTAGAGGCTTCGAGAAAGGCCTAACATGTCGGGCGTCAATTTCCATTTGTTTGAACGTTCTCAGATATAGAACATTCACGGAGCTCCCGTCGTCTACTAGTGTTCGATGAATATCAATTCCACAGACTGGCATAGTAATGACGAGTGCGTCGGAATGTGGTTTCAGTACGTGGGACGCGTCTTCCTCGGAAAAAGAGAACTTCTCCGCATCTAGATTATACATGGCGCCTGACAGCACTTGGTAGCTGGTATGAGCTTCTCTAGAGAGCTTGTGGCGCTGTCTCCTTGACCCTTCCAATCTTGACTTCCTCCGACTATCATGTAAATTTCACCTCGCCCTTGTTGAGGCGGAAGTGGTAATTCAGTCTGGTCTTGCAGTTGGGGTGGCTCACCTCCTCTAGACAGTCGAGCTAGGAACTCTTTCAGGTGACCTCGCCTGATGAGGCTTTCTATTTCTCTTTTCAAGTCTCGACAATCGTCGGTGTTGGGTCCTGAGAATCGATGGTATCTCGCAATACTTTTGGTTCGAGCTTAGATGAGCTTGCCCTCATAGGAGCAGGTTTTTTGAGGATGTCCTTTCCTTTAGTTTTCATCAACACATTCTCAAGCGAGGTGTTCAAGACGTGGTATCCTTGGAACCTTCTGGAGTGGGTCGTGGCCGACACAGGTCTTGGAATTTCAAAGCACTTTCTTGGGACTTTCTTTCTTTACTGATTTGAGGTCTTTCTCTTTACTCTTTACGTTGTCTCTTGAGCGGATCATCATTTCTCACGGTAGGAGGTGGCTTCCTCGGCACTGATGTGCTTTTCAGCTCTAGCTATGAATTCTTGATATGTTGCTAGGCCATCCTTGTGAAACAGACCACCGAATCGAGTTTTGGTTCTTAGTCCTAATAAGACCGCCATTAGAGCAGCGTCATCGGAAATTTTGTCCACCTCTACTATTCTCTTACTAAATCGGTCCATGTAGGACCTCAAGGATTCAGTTCGGCCTTGTTTGATGCTGACAAGGCACTCTTTTGGAATAGATCAAGTTCTTACCCCATGAAGGTGGAGACAACCGGCTGACAGTCATTCCAACTACGAATGGAGCTGGCGTGGTAGTTTTTGAACCACCTCATCGCTCTGTTCTCGAAGGTTAGAGGAAAAGCTCGGCACATGATTGCATCACTGGCCCCTTGGAGTTCCATCCAAGAGGTGTATCTGTCGAAATGACCAACAGGATCGTTGCTATCCTCATAGCTAGTCAGCTGTGGCATTTTTAGCTTTTCTGGCAGGGGCTTTGCCAAGATATCCTCCATGAATGGAGAGTGTCATGTCGTGGTGTATTAAATGCAGGGTGTTCTTTTTCCTTGCTTCCGATTCGGCCGGTGTTGCTTCATCAGTTCAAGTTCATCTGGAGTGTTTTGCACACCCAATGCCGCCATAGATGGGGCTCCTTCCTTTCTTTGTACTTTCTGCTCACGCGAGATTTGGGAGGGTTGACCTAGACGGTCAAATCTGTTTGGCCGACCACGTGTGGCGACTTTCCTGGAAGGATCGGGCGTATGCTCATTCCTCCCTTGCTTTCTGATGAACATTTATCGCCAAAATCAATTTTCTTTTCACGCGACGATCTTCGGATTGTCGGCGTCGGTGACTCTTCTGCAGTGGGAGACTTGTCTAGTGGTGGCTTGGTTCTTCTCAAGTCGTTCAATAGCATAAGTTAGGTACTCAAGTTTTTTTGTATTTGCATCTCTTTCGGCGTACAGCGTTTGAGTCAAGTTTCTCCTTGTTGTCTATGACGGAAGACACGGGAAGGTCAACATGTTGGCTTCGGTTCTTGAGTATGGCTACGAGCCCTTGAGTCATGATTGCGGCTCATGTTTAGAGGCTTCTTATAGGTGAAGTGTTTAGGTATGATGATCAAGAGTTGATCTTTTCGATGAATTTACGGAATATGGAGAGTCTTTTTAGGAAGAGCTCCCTCCTTCTAGCGCCTTAAACTGTTGACGTTGGAAAATGGTTTGTATTATTTCCAAGCCAACTTAAAGATAAGTGTTGAGGTCGGCTATGACCGTAATGACTAGTAGATAGGTAAAGATATGCGGGAAGACCGATTAAATAATCTTTGTAAGAGTGCTTTTATTAAGCTGTTGAATGTCCAGGCACGAAGGACATTTATATTCCCTATTTATAGGAAAATATGCAATGATTTCCTCCATTTAATGCTAAGATAAGCATTAAATGGCCTAACTAGACTAGGCATTTAATGCTTACAAGACATTCCCTTTTGGGGGGCATTTAATGTGATGTGACGTCTGACACATGGACAGGACAAGCCATACTGATGACGTAAATATGACGTCGGACTTGATAGGTCCAACCTGGAGATCCACAGACGAGGTCCGAACTAAATTTGAAGATCAAGATGGCCCAAAGCCGTGATTGGGGCCGGGTGCGAAGGCGATGGCGAGAGGCGAGAAATTTTACTACGATTGACCATCTCACACCGAATTGTTGAATAATTAGCATCTCATCGTGGCGAGAACCCAGTTGGAGGCCAACAAGTTAGATTATATATCTCCATAACATATATTAATCAACTATGTTATTTTACCACTAATATTAGAATTTCTAATCAATTACGGATTTAGATTTCTAATTGGCGATATATCGTTTTGACAATCAAACAATGTGCACTTTGTATAATCAATCAAAACAATAATATCAAGAAACACAGAAAATATATAAATAGAGAAAAAGTAGAAGAATAATGAAAATTAATTCGATCTCACAATTCTTGAAGAATCAAAACTTCAATTATCCTTGTGTTGGAATAGAAATTTAGAAATCCATGAAAATAAAAATAAAAACTAAAAGGTAAGAGGTATGGGTCAAAAAACGTGTCCTCATTGAAAAGAGGATGGAATCCTTTTATGTAGGAGGAAGAGGGGAGAGAAAAGGTAAGATTTTGTTTCCTATTTCTAGTCTAATTCTCTTCCTTTCAAAGAGTCCCAAAAATCTTTGAATGACATAAAATAATCACTTTTAAAATATTCCTATTCCTTCTAGAAATAGGTGTAAATCAATTAGGATCTCTTTTTGTAGTCATCCAATTATTTTATTCCAAAAATCCGTGTATGTAGACTTTGGTTGTCAGAGTCAGTAAGGCGTGCCCACGTCTTGCGCAAAGTTCGCTTCTGTTGGTAAAAACTAAGAAGTCAAGCGTGCCCATACCTTAAGTAAGGTCTGCTTCTGTATTGTGCATCTTTTCAAGCTCCAATTCTCATCTCCAAAACTTGTCAAATTGAGTCCAACTCGATCCAACTCCTACATATAATCCACAAAACACAAAATGCAATCAAATTTCAAAACTTAAGCAATTGTAATCATCAAAATATGAGGAAATAATACAATTTATATAGCCATTATGCGTTCTATCAACCTTCTTTAATTGATTACAATCATATTTACTAGGCTAGTTGGTGAACACAATGTTTTTGAACCATCCAGCCGTTCGTGTAAATCCAAACAATTGTACCAACACCATAACTCATCTAACCAATTCGGTTCTCATGGTTGTGTCCATTTTGGCCCTGGACAACTCTTGGTTTCATAAGTTCTCTAAGAGAATTAAGCCTCAAATTCTCGTAGAATCGGCCCAACTTCACACTTATATAGGTGATCTCTTACCTTTCTATTTCAAAGTTTTGAATCATTAAAAGTATATATGTATACTTATCCTTATACAAATTTTTCGAATCTTTTATGACTTAGTTGTCCCATTGAACCAAGATTTTGGGATCTCCAATCTACAAGGTTGGGTTTCTGTCATAGTAATTATAATCAATAGGCTTTAGGCCCATTCTCCTCGAGAGATGGTATACTTGATCTCTTGCAAGTCCTTTCATCAAAGGATCAGTCAAGTTTTCTTTTGACTTCACATAGTTAATAAAGATTATTCCATTCGATATTAACTATTTAATGGTATTATATCTCCGACGGATATGTCGAGACTTACCATTATACATATTGTTTTGTGCCATTGCTATTGCCGACTGATTATCGTAAAATATGTTAATTGTAGAAACCGACTTTTCCCAAAATGGGATTTCCTCAAGGAAATTATGAAGCCATTATGCTTCTTCTCCGGCTTTGTCTAAGGCAATAAACTAAGATTCTATTGTGGATCGAGCTATACATGTTTGTTTAGACGATTTTCAGGACACGGCTCCACCTCTAATAATAAATACATAACCACTTGTGAATTTTGAATCTTTAGTGTCAGATATCCAATTTGCATTGGTATATCTTTCTAACACCGCAGGATATCTTGAGTAGTGTAATCCATATTCAACCGTGTGTCTTAAATACCTAAGAACTCGGATTAACGCCTTCCAATGTTCAACACTTGGATTACTAGTGAATCTACTCATCTTGTTGACTATGTATGCTATATCCAGTCTTGTGCAGTTGGTAATGTACATCAAACTGCCTATGACACGTGAATATTCCAATTGAGATACGGGCTCACCAGTATTCTTGGCTACGTGTATACCTAAGTCAATAGGTGACTTAACTGGTTTATTATCATACGACTTAAAATTCTTAAGTATAGTCTCAACATAATGTGATTGAGATAATTACAAACCATTGGATGTCTTAGAGATTTTAATCCCTAATATTACATCCGCTACTCCCATATCCTTCATGTCAAAATGTTTTGTTAACATTTTCTTAGTCGAAGAAATGACTTTTGAGTTATTTTCCATAAGTAGCATATTGTCAACGTATAGGCATACGATTACATATTCATTAGGTGTATTTTTAATGTAGACACACTTGTCACATTGAATGATTTTGAAGCTATTTGACAACATTGTTTTATCAAACTTTTCATGCCATTACTTCGGTGCTTGTTTTAATCCATACAATGATTTTACAAGTTTACACACATTCTTTTCATTTTTCGATGCAACAAACCCTTCGGGTTGTTCCATGTTGATTTCTTCTTCTAATTCACCATTTTGAAATGTAGTTTTAACATTCATTTGATGTATTTCAAGATTATGCAATGCCGCGATTGTAATCAAGACACGTATAGACGTGATTCTTATGACTGGTGAATAAGTATCAAAGAAATCGAATCCTACCTTTTGTCAATACCCTTTGGCTACTAATCTAGCCTTGTATTTATCTATTGATCCATCTAACTTTAATTTCTTTTTGAAGATCCATTTGCAGCCTAGAGCTTTGTTTCCAGGAGGGAGTTCAAACAATTCCCAAGTATGGTTACTAGTGATGGATTCAATTTTGTTACGTACAACTTCTTTCCAAAACGGAGCTTCGGAGAGGTCATTGCTTCATCAAATGTCCGTGGATCATTTTCAAGTAAATTGGTTACGAATTCTGGACCGAATGTCTTATGAGTTCGTTGCCTTTTACTACGTCTCGGTTCTTCATTTATTTGAAGATTGTCGTCATTTCCATGTATGTTATCATAAGTTCGTTTATTTGAACTTACTTCCTTTTCTTTACAAGGAAAATTGTCTTCAAAGAAGACCGTATTTCTTGATTCAATAATCGTACCTTCATGTACATCAAGTACTTCAGATTTATGAATCAAGAATCGATATGCACTACTATTGATTGTATATCCAATAAAGACACAATCAATTGTCTTTGGTCCGATCCTAATTTGTTTAGGTTTGGGTATTTGTACTTTTATTAAGCACCCCCACATTTTGAGATATTTGTATGAAGGTTTCGACCTTTCCATGATTCGTAAGATGATTCAACCTTATTCTTGTGTAGTATTTTATTTAGGATATGATTTGCAGAAAGTATGTCTTCTCCCCACAAGTTTTGCGGTAAGCCCGAACTTATGAGCATTGCATTCATCATTTCCTTTAGTGTTCGATTCTTGCATTCAGCAACCCCATTAGATTGAGATGAATATAGTGCAGTAGTTTGATGAATGATTCTAGATTCTACACAAAATTCTTCAAATGGTGCAACGTATTCTCCACCTCTATCACTACAAATTATTTTTATTCGTTTTCCAAGTTGATTTTCAACTTTGATTTTGTAGTGTTTGAACACTTTCAAAGCTTCATCTTTGCTTTTCAACAAGTATACGTAACAGTACATTATACAATCATCTATGAACGTGGTGAAATACTTTTTACCACCTCTTGTTTGTACGAACTTTAAATCACACACATTCGTGTGAATTAGTTCTAAAGGTGTTGTAGTTCGTTCAACCGAATGAAAATGTGTTTTGGCCGCTTTTGCCTCTACACATGTTTCATATTTTCCATTATTAAAATGTATATTCAGAAGTAAACTTAAATTCATTAACTTACGTATTGAATTAAAGTTTGCATGTCCTAATCTATGATGCCATAAATTAGATAACTCAAGAATATAAACGGGTAGATAGATGTTTTATTCCTCATATTTTTCCGTACAACAGTTAGGACATTCATTTTGAATTGTCCATCTTTTACATAGCCTTTGCCTACATACATGTTATTCTTGGTAAGTACAAACTTATCCGAAACAAAGACTAACTTAAAGCCATATTTGCTTAACAAAGAACCTGACACAAGGTTCTTGCGAATATCCGGTATGTGAAGAACATTGTTGAGGATGAGTTCATTTCTCGATGTCATTTTTAATATCACTTTGCCTTGTCCTTCCATTTTGGATGTTGAAGAGTTCTCCATAAATAGTTTTTCTCCCTCAGTTGGAGTGTAGGATGTGAACATTTTTCTATCAGCAGATATGTGATGGGTTGCACCTGTATCAACCCACCATTCTATAGGATTTTCAACATTGTTGCATTCTAAAACAACCGCTGATAAGTTCATATCAGATATGCCATTTGATATGGAATCAGATTTGGCTATGTTGGCTTGGGCTTACTTCTTTGGTTTGCAACAATCGATGCGGGCGATGTCTAGCCTTTCCACAATTATAGCAGTTGCCCTTGAACTTCTTTTCATTCTTCTTTGTAGGTTCAACGGAATGCTTTCTCTTCTTTCCTTTGTTGTTGTTGGATTCCATCACATTTGCCTTTAATTGTGGTATGCTATTTCCAACACGCTTGTCTAAACTTCGGTTGTCTTCTTCAATCCTTAGTCGGACCACAAGTTCTTCAATGTTCATCTTCTTGCGCTTATGCTTGAGATAGTTCTTGAAGTATCTCCACATGGGTGGAAGTTTTTCAATGATTGGAGCCACTTGAAATGATTCACTTAGAGACACATTCTCCGTGTGAATGTCATAGAGTATGATTTGCAACTCTTGCACTTGAGTGATGACCGTCATTGAATCTACCATCTTGTAGTCCAAGAACTTTTCCACTATGAACTTCTTTGTTCCATAGTCTTGTATTTCCTTTCCAAAGATTTCCATAAATCATTTGTAGATTTCTTAGAACAATACACGTTGTATAAGGTGTTGTCCAAACCATTCAGAATATAATTCTTACATAGAAAATCTAAATGTTTCCAAGCATCCAAAGCAATCAATAGTGCCCTATTGTTTTCTCCTTCTTGTATGGCAGGAGGATCTTCATTCAAGAATTTCGCCAAGTTGAGGGTCGTGAGATAGAATAGCATTTTCTGTTGCCATCTTTTGAACTCAACCTCAATAAATTTCTCAGGGTTTTCTCCATATGAAACGGAGTTTGAATGTAAGGTAGTAGGGAGAGCCACAGCTAGAAGAATCACACCAATAAGAATACTTTCTTCAAAAGTTCCCATATTCGAAGTGTCATTCGAAATAGTATCTGTATTACCAATTGTATTCATTTCTGTTTACATACAATGGAAGATCAACCAAATCCAAGTAGAAGAATAGGATAAGTTAAACTAACAAGTTTAACTGAACAAGGATGTCTCTTACAACAAAATAAAAGAATTCAACTTAAGAATGTTGGGTGATTTTGTGTATAGAGACACCAAATAATAGAATTTTATATGAAAACCCGTGCCGTCAAATGGACAGAATAACGGTAAGGAAACAAGAAAAAGAAAAGAAATGAAGAAAAGATGCAAAGTCAAGGCAAGTGTTGAACACTTTGTCCTTAAGTCGAATTTGCCCCGCAACTGTGCCCACGATTTATGGCAATCAATTCCCAAGATACAACGACTACCACTTGTATTTGTAGCACTTCAAAACACAAGCACAACGAACCAGAATAATGTCTTTGTACTCCAAAATGAATATGTAAAATAAAAAACCAGAATTTATGCAACAAGAATATAAGAATTTGGTTCAAGAGAAGAAGAGAGAGTGATATTTATGTTTGTATATCATTGGTATAGTGAATATGATGTCCCTTGGGTCCTATTTATAGATGATGAAGAGTTGCAAACGAAGTGGTGTGGAGCCAAATCGTGCAACACTTCAAAAAAGGATCTTTGTTGTTTGACCATGCGATCGCATGGTTATTAGACCATGCGATCGCATGGTCAAAATTTTGACCCGATTTTTCCTTCTCCATAATTTCTCATTCATCCGATATTGGTTTCAAAATGCCAAATATACCCTTCAACAAATGCAGAGAAATCTGAATTCTCTTTCAAGGTGAAAGGTTGAATTACCAAAATGCCCTCCAAAAACAAGTTCAAAATCGTGGTAAACAGCAAAAATGGTCTATGTGATTGCATGGCTTTGTTCTCTACGATCTCATAGTAGGACCTAAATTCATTATGCTAGAAAATTCATCAAGTGGCGATCGCATGCTAATTTGCCCATGCGATCGCATAGGCCACTTGCTGTGAAAGACAAACTATTTGCCTAAATGGATTAAGTCGGGTTTGAATATTTGGCTGAAGTTGACACGAAGTCACTTCTAGTTAGTTTTCAACACTTAACCAATTTCTCGAATTCTTAAACTAATTTCCAACAAATTTCACTAAGAAATTAACGAGTTGCTTTTTGTTTTGATTGCTGGGATGATTTCGTGAGATTGTTTTTAGTGCCCATATCTACAAGGTTATAAACCTTCAAATACCTGAACAATAACTTTAAAGCTTTCCAATAATTGAGACTAGGATCAAACATGTACCCACTTAAAATACTAATAATAAAAGCAAATAATGGCCTAGTGCAAATTATCAGGTACATAAATATGAGTTTTTACTCACAAACTCTTTTTACTTATCATTGGCAAATGATTGTTCTTTAGACAAGATAAATTGGTTACCAAGAAGCACATAAGTGGGTTTGCAATTAACCATGCCAAATTTTTTAGAAATTTTAAGCACATAAGGAGTTTGTTACATAAATAAGCATGAATTTGACCTATCTCTATCAATTTTCATACCAATGATCCTTCTAGCATGTCCTTGGTATTTCATGTCCAATTCTTTACTTAATTCAACTTTTATCTTGTTCAATGTTGTCAAATTTTAAATAACTCGCAAGTGCACAAATCTATTAAAATATAGAAAAGTAGCAACGAGGTTGATCACATATGGACTGCAATGAAGAAAGTCTAATTTAATCCGAATTAACTATTATTCTAAGCTACATGGGTCGAAATGAGTTTAGTTAAAAGAATTTAACTTAAAGATTAATTAACTATGCTAAAATGTTGAGTTGAAGGTTCAAGTTATTTAAAATACCAAAGTTTTGGAAACCATCATTGTTTAAGTTAGTAATTATCCAATTATTGATTAATTCTAAAAAACAAACAACAACTCGAAATCAATCTATTATCATCTTAAATATTTATCAATTAAATCCAAAAGAAGAAATCCAATATCGGTTCACCTTTGCTTCAATCTTAAATTACTCAAGTGTTTTCTGTATCAAACACAATTAAAAGAAAACAAAGAAATAAAGGTTTCGCATCCTAAGCACTTTGTGTATCCCAAATTGATAACAAAATAACAGAAAATCAAAAGAAATTAATAAAACACGTTTACACCAAGTACAAATTAATTAAAATAATTTCTAACTATAAAAAATACGTGATATTTAAAATGAAAGAGATTTTATTTAATTAATCCAACAAGAACGAACCATGAAAGTTAAAGTTCGAAAATGAAATTAAAAGGATAACAAGATAATCACTTCATTTAAACAAGGTTACAATGCCTACCTTGGCTAAAAAATATTAGAAGGACATAATTAAATTAAAAACAAAAGATTTGATAGAACCCATCACGGATTAAAAGAGAAGAAATCTTCCAAAAACTTTTATTAGCCATGTAATTCTTCTCTCTTGTTTCTAGCTATTGTCCTCCCTTAATTCGACCTAAATTCGGTCTTTATATAGTGTTTTATAAATTTTGAAACTGTGTGTGAAAATGAAAAGATACTTAAAAAAAATAACTTAGAATTAAAAATAAGCCAAAAAAGTCTAGAAATTTTAATTGTCGCGGTCAACCGCGGTTTGACCGCAACAAACAGTATGTGTTTCTACAAATTGTATTTCAATTCCTTATTTGTACACTTGGTCCTCAATGTTACAACATGTATACAATTTGGTCTCCATTTCAAGTTTTACATGCAAATTTAGTTATTTTTGCTCTAAAGCTTTAAGTTTGATCCGATACTTTAAAAAACTTCCATTTTGGTCCCAAAATCTTCATAGTTGTTCACAATAAATCCTAATTCAAATAAGACATTAATTAGTACTTTTATCCATGAATAATTAATAACAAAATAAGATAAAGCGGGTAACATGCATACTAAAATTGTGCTCATCAAACACCTCCAAACCTAGATTTTCTTAGTCCTTGAGCAAAAAATGAGATAAAAATACTATTGGTTCATTTTTTTTATCAAGGCACTTTGCACTCACTTCATCATTCAAACTAATAACAACCAATGAATTAAAGTACAAGTATTATCAAAATTTTATCAAGGCACTTTGCACTCACTCCCACATCTATCAATTCACACCCGATGTATACTTGTTAGTATAGTCAGGTAGGGTTGTCGTTATTGGTAAATTTAATTATGGAGGTTGAACCCCATCCTACTAGTTGTTGTCCGCACTAATTCCCTTGTGAGCGGTTTAGTAAGTGGATCAACCAAATTCTCATTTGACTTTTTTTTTTTTTTTTTTTTTTTAATCAACACACCATCACAGCCCCAATGTAGTTTTTAGGCCTCCATCAGGGAAGGACGGGGGGGTTAAGGAAGCCCCAACCATATATAAAAAGCTCATAATAGTACAAGGGAGGGGGGCATAAAACCTGACCTCCAAGCACAATCGAATGAAAGAGTAAATGCAAAACAGAAATCAATAAATAAAGAGGTACTACCTCCCATACAAATGTCTAAAAAGAAACTATAAGCCTCTAACGGTGGGAAGTCCAAATCATTAATCTGGACTAGACTACGATGTCGTCGTGGAAGATCACGAGAGCTGTACTCATAATAGTAGCGTCGATCCCAGCCCTCCGATGCAAGAAGATCAAGAACTGGTTGCCCTCTCGGACGATGTGAGTGATAGTATCCCGGTCCGGTGCTAGTAGATGCACGATGTCTTGGTAGAGTAGCTCGAATATGCCAAGGTCCTCCTCCCCTTGGTGATGTAGTGAATCGCTAATGTGAGTCGACTCTACCCATAGAACCGATAACCCAAGCCACGAGCGAGAATGATCCCGTCTAGTATAGCTCGTAGCTCACCGAGAATGGTGCGATCGCCATAGAAAGAGAAGAATGCCCGAATGCACTGTCCTGACGAATCTCTGATAATCCCTCCGCCACTAGCAACCCCATCCTTGACGCATCCATCAGTGTTGATCTTGTAGGATCCCACTGGTGGAGTACGCCAGAAAACTAAAGTGGGAGGAGGAGGGGAGGGGAGGAGAGGGAGGGAGGGGTGGTAATAATGACACCAAAACCGGAGCGATGTCCATGTCTCCACGCCAATGGATGTGCCGAAATAAGCGGCTTGTATGCAGAAGCGAGATGGTGTGGTAAACTCTCCAAATGATCCTTCTCGGCTCCATAGCTATATCTCTGTGCTTCGCATCATTCCTCGCAATCCATAGAAACCATAATATCAATAGAGGAATGATCGATGCGTATATGTCCCCGATCGACAAACTGACCCGAGAATCTCCCGATCGGAAGGCGATCTTGGAATCCTCGGCGGCACGAGGGTGATATGAAAGATGTCCGCAAAGTGTCTCCAAACATTGTCTGGCTGCCGGACTATCAATGAATAAGTGCTAAATAGTCTCTATAGGCGAACAACCTTTGGCACCTCGACGCCATATGACTCCCTATCCGTCTACGGATCACCACATCCATTTGGTATAAGCCCCGCCACAATCTCCAACAAAAAAAAAAGCGTGGTCGGAATAATCGAACTCTATATCATACGATATCTGACTGAATAGTGTGCCCTGCATGCGAACACATGCCGCCATGCGAGACTTGGTAACAAATCGCCATCCAAGTATCGATCCATACAATCGATCATCCCATGTGGGGTGATAGGGATGCTTCCTATCCGCTTTCGACCATGGTAAGTGGAGCGATCTCGAATGAGTCTCATCATTATTCCATCCAATATCATCAAAGAAATCGTGCACTGGATGGAAGAATGTGGTAGGCTATGAGGCCCGATCACCAAAGTAGTATCGCCCATCCAAAGAATCATGCGAAAAAATATGTGACCCCGCCCTAGCTTCCATGCAATGTAGGACTCGGCACTGTGGTCCTATAAGCTTCAAACCGTCTCCAAACGGTGAAGCATAATAAGGAACGATAAACCGAGATCGGATGTGTGCCACAGCAAGATACTTACCCGTAAAAATTGAGCCCAAAGAGATCTCTCGAGATCCGAATAGCCACCATAGCTTCAAAGAAGAAAGTGTCAACAAGGTCACAGAACCGCCTAAAAATCGATCCTCCCTCCTCGATCCGGAACATAAGTCCTTCCATCTCTTCCAATGAAGACGATGGGTATGATCTTTGGAGTCCCGGAGGAATCTAGCAAAGATGCTCTCTAGTTTCTTCAAGATGACGCTTTGGGAGGATTCAAAATCTGAAGAAGGTAGAGAGAAAGAGAAGATGTAATGCAGAATCGAGTAATCCGTCCTCCGGTGAAAGTAATCTCAAGCCCGGCCGGATATCCCGCCCGTACTTTACGAATGAGATCATCGTATAGGAATATCTTACGATGCCCTTTGAACAGGGCACTCCAAGATAAGTGAAAGGTCACCGGTGACGAAAGCTTTGCGGATGCTCAAGCCGTGTGTCTCGCCGAATAGTAACCTGTCTCGGGTAAAATAATCCGCTCTTATCTCTATTCACTAACTGGCCCGAAGCTCGCTCATAGTGCTCGATACAATGTAGGACCCGTCTAATAGACTGCTTCTGACCGTTAGCGAAAATGATCATATCATCTGCAAAACATAGATGTGAGATAAGAGCATCTCCTCCATGTCTGTAAGCCATCGAAGCTATCTGCTGATACTGCCGAGTAAGGATGCGCGAAAAATAGTCAGCCGCTAGAATAAATAACGATGGAGAGATGGGATCACCCTGTCGAAGTCCCTAGATGAGGAGAAAAAACCACATGGTCTACCATTGGCGGGGATCGAAAAGTGACACTCACGAGATGCACCTCCGTATCCGATCTATCCATATAGCATCAAATCCAAAGCCCTCCAAAGCAGAGATCAAGAAACCCCAATCCAGGCGGTCATAGGCCTTAGCCATATCTAGCTTGAGGTTAGCATTACCCCAATCCAGGCGGTCATTTGACTTTACTTAAGTGAATGAAATTATTCCATCTTTAGTTAATTTTCTTACATAGTCATGTCTTAGACTTATGTATCTAGACTTACCATTATATCAATCATTATATGCTCCAACTAAAGTGGCTTGACTATCACACAATATAGACATAGATGAATTATTCTTCTCTCCCAATGAGATTTCATACATTAAATCCATTAGCCATTCAGCCTCTTTTCGATTTTAGCCAATGCTACAAATTTAGATTCCATAATTAAGTGCGTTATGCATGTTTGTTTCTTGGATTTCCAAGAAACCGTACCTTCTCCAAGAGTGAATACCCAACTTGAGGTGAATTTATTCTCACCCACACTAGATATCCAACTAGTATCAGTAAATCTTTCTAGGATTGTCAAAAATTGAGAATATTGGAGCCCCAGATTCTTGGTCTTCTTAAAATAACCAAGAAACTTTCTGATAGCCTTCCAATGTTTTTCACATGTAGGGTCTTGTGCATTGCACCGCATACATAAGACTTCCTATAACACTTGCATACTCAAGTTGTGATATTACTCTTCCATCATTCTTTACGAGTTTCAAACTCGAATCAAACGGGGTATTTACCTCTTTGATGTTCGAATGATCGAACTTGTTGATCACTTTCTCAACATAATACGATTGGCTCAACATATATCCCTCACTAGTCTTGATGACCTTGATACCTAATATGGTGACCAAGATCTTTAATTTTGAATGTGGAAGATAAAAACTTCTTTGTTTCTTTTATACCTTGCATTTAATACTTACAATCAACATGTCATCCACGCATAAACAAATTAGCACAATATAATTATCACAAACTTTTGAATATAAACATTTATCAACATTATTATGTTTAAATCCAAATGATATTATTGGTAAGTCAAATTTTTCGTGCCATTTCTTTGGTACTTGTTTTAATCCATAAAATGATTTTACTAATTTGAACACTTTATATTCATTTCTGAGTAGAACATACATTCTCGTTGATAAATGATATGCCTTACTGTTTTGAGCATATCCTACAAAAGCGCAACTGATCCCTCTTGGACTCTACTTAGTCTTTTTAGGATTTGTGTTCTTGCATAAGCAAGACACTCCCACATTTTAAAATAACTAATGTTTGATTTTCTTCCTTTCCACAATTTGTAGGGAAAAACCTTATAAGGAATCCTATTCACTATGTGACATGCACTTAACAAAGCTTCACTCTATAAATTAAATGGCAACTTGCACTTAATAACATAGCATTTATCATCTCCAATAATTTTCCATTGTTTCTCTCAGCTAAACTATTTTGTTCGGGTGTTCTAGCACTAAATTGATGTATTATGTCATGTTGTTCACAAAGAAATTAAATTCATTAGAGAAGTATTCACCTGCTCTATCACATCTAAGAATTTTAATCTTTCTATTTAATTGGTTTTGTACTTCGGTTTGTACATCTTGAACATACTAAAGGCTTCATCCTTATGTTTCATCAAGTACATATAAAAAAACCTAGAATCATCATATATGAATGTTATGAAGTATTTATTACCTCCTCTAGTTGATGTAACGATCGGGATTCTTCTTCTCGGGATCTTGCCCTAGCCGTGCTTATATATACTTTACGCTTTGGGAGAGCTTGAGTCCATCTTACCCCTCACGAATTTTTTTCGCGTCCCTGACAATTCAAACCTAAGACCTCTAACTCAAAAGTAATTTAAGTGGGATGCTAGTAGCCCAAATACTACGAGCATCCCAATATTAATTTTCGGCCTAGGTGTGAAAAATTAATAAAAGTTGTGGATCTCATAAATTATGAGGTTAAAATTAATTGTTGACTTTGACTTCAGCTTTTTACTCATTTTTCACATATGTTTAGTTTCATAAATCTGACTGCTTTTGCCAACATATATTTAATATGCTGATTTGTTTTGGTAGCTATATTTGTTGGAAACTGGCCCGAGAATTAGCTAGAAAATAAAATTTTTCTTTAATTCGATAAAACAAGGATCTTCTTTGAGGTGTTCACGTATTTATTATAATTAAAATACTAATGGATTAGTATTATACCTGAATCGATAAACGATATTAGTGCGGATCGATTCAAGAGCTTTTCGCTTTTGATTCACGAACTTGGTGTTCCCAACGTTCAAGCCTTCTATGGTATTCTCCCAAGTCTGGATTACACCGGGGTGTGGGCACTTTTTAATTAAATCAAAAACTAATTTTTGGACTTGTCAGATCTAGAAAATCAAGAAGCTAAATTTCTTCTCTTTTCTTAATTGATATGAATTTTTAATTTATGTCACAAGCAATGTGATATAAATAACGGCAAGTGATCTGATTGCAAACAACGACAAGAGTCCTGATTGCATCCAAGTCCAATTAGTTTAGGATTGATTTAATTACGTATGTAATCCCTGAACTTATATCACAATTACAATTAAGTCCAAAACTTTCATAGAGCTACTACAGGGACCTATCCGGACATATATTTTCCAAGCTCCAATAATTAGACTGTCTAGTCGACCCTAGACTGCTCGATATAATTATTAGTCTTTTCTTTTTCCATTTATAAAAGCAAGAGACTGCACTCTCGGAATATATAAAATTTTACAAAAGCTGTAATACTTTCCTCTGACCTACCGTATATATAATTCATCCATGTCTGAGATCCGATAATTAGGTATGAGCATAAATGACCATTTTGGCTTTCTAATTATTCTCACTAACTTTAAGTTACAATTTCTTCAATGGTCCTGTGAACTAATTCACAAATGTCGAAGTTTAGCCGTCGCTAAACACTGAGTTCAGATTTATAACCGTTCAACAGAAAATACTTAAGTTGTCACTCGACCTATTTTTCAAGGCGACAGTTCTCGACATGAATTCGTATTCTCTACTTCGCTCATTCTCAAGCTCCCAACTGACCGAGATATTTGATCAACTAAAATGATCTCACTCATTGGTGAATCAAAGAACCATCAAACTAATGAAAAGATATACACAATCCTGTCAAGGATTCAGATAAAATACCTGGTGATCAAGTAAAATTTAATTATTCGCACGGTCATGCTATATAATTAAATTCGACAGGTGGTCCGTTCAATACACTCCAAGTGTACTAGTGTTCCCATTAATCTATTTCTACGATAAGGACAAATCGCAAACCCGAATGATTAAATAGTCAACACTACAACCTTCCAGTACAAGGCGCCAACCCTTATACATTAGTTGTGAACAATTTTATTGATGATCAAAATATAAGTTGTGTCACACTATACTTCTCAACGCAATCATCCAACTTATATTGTCACAAGTGATCATTGGCACTTTATTTACATACTCAATATTAAACAAATACAATAATAATAAATGAATACAAACCAAAGTTTTATTTACATACTCCTCTCTTTCTTTTGTAGACCCACTTGCACCCGATAAGTTTTTATCCCTTTTGGTGCATTTACAAGTTTTCAGACTTGATTAGAATGCATAGATTCCATCTCATGTTAATAGCTAGTCTCCACAAAATCGCATCCACATCATTTATAACCCCTTTATAAGAATTCTTATATAAACCAATATTGGTATGCCTTTGTTTGGGTTCTCTAACAAACAATTACCTCCTCATTGACCTTGAACATTTTCTTGATCTACGGGATTAGATAATGATGATCATTTCTCCTCATTAGATGAAATTTTCATTGGGATTAGGTAATAAATCATTTCTTCCACTCGATATAACATGGGTGTTTGCGATACCATGGGTCAAATTCTGTCACTAGGTTGTGATCCGGGAATTGATGAGCTAGGATTATTCCCACTCATTTATTTCAAAACATCCCTACACTTAGATTGATGTTCATTAATATATTTATCCTCCAGGAAAGTTGTATTTGTACTGGTAAAAACCTTCCTATCTAGAGGACTATAAAAATAGTATCCCCTGGTACCTTTAGGTTATCCCACAAATAGGCATATTTCTGATCTAAACTCTAACTTTTACATCTTTCCTTTCAAAGCACATGAGTCGGACATCTCCAAATTTAGATGTGACGCAAATTTGGTTTGCGCCCATTCCATATTTTCAAGAGAGTCTTGGGAATAGACTTAGATGGAACTAGGTTAAAAATATAAGCGGCTGTCTCCAGTGCATATCCCCAAAATGAGATAGGTAGAGTTGAAAAACTCATCATTGACCTAACCATATCTAATAATGTCCTGTTTCTTCTTTCTGAAACATCGTTCTATTGGGGTGCACCAGGAGCACTCGGTAGCATCAGTTGAGAAACTATACCATTTTCTGTTAAGTAGTCCTTGAATTCTCTCGAGAGATATTCGCCACCTCGATCTAATCAAAATGTCTTTATACTTTTGCTCAAATGTCTCTCGACCTCAGTCCGATATACTTTGAATTTTTCAAAAGCCTATGACTATCGAGTCATCAGGTAAATGTATCCGAATCTAGAGTAATCATCTTTAAGGTGATAAAATACTTATAGCCCCTTCTCGCAGGTGTACTCATAGGTCCACATACATCAGAATGAACTAGTTCTAATACTTCTTGGCTCTATGTCCCTTCGCTAAAAAAGACCTTTTGGCCATCTTACCCTCCAAACAAGAATTATAGACCGGCAATGGTTCGACCTCAATTGAGTTAAGGGGACCATCCTTTGCTAGTCTTTGTATCCTGTTAAGGTTGATGTGTCCAAGCCTGAGATGCCATAGATAAGTATTACTAGTATGGTATGCATTTTGTTTATTATGGTTTGCGGAAGTATTATTAATTTCATTTGTAGAATAGTTTAATATATAAAGACCGTTCATCAAATATCTGGCACAAATAGGAGCTTTATTCATCAAAATGTAAATCGCTTTATTAGGCGTAAAATCAAGAGAATAACCATGTCCTATTAGACAAGAAATGGAAATCAAATTCCGCTTCATCTGCGGGACATAATAACAGATCTTTAAGAATTAACGCCTACTACTCTTTGAAATAAAATAAAAACTACTCTACACTCTCGGCCAAAACCTCGCTCCCATGTCTATTGTGATGGTGAATCGGCCTTCATTGAGTTTTCTGCTCTCCTGAAGCACCTGCATTGACATGCAAATATGATTAGTAGCTCCAGAATCTACAACCCAAGAATATGTCGAATCAACCACCAAACAAGACTCAGTTATGAAAAACTCACCCGCACTTTGCTTCTGTTTAGCTAGTACTTTGGGACAGTCTTTCTTTCAGTGACCTTTTTCGCTTGGTAATTTGAAACACTTGCCTTTCGGCTTTCCATCTGCTTTGGTCTTTTTGTTGCTTACTGGCTTCTTGCTAGCTCTCTTCCTTTTCTTTCCGCATTTGCCTTTCGGCTTGGAATTAGAGGAGCTACCAATTGCTGCATAAGCATTACCACCTTTGGCCTTAAGACCACTTTCCACATTTTGCAACTCATTCATCAGCTCAGTCAATGGCATATCCATCTTGTGTAAGTGATAGTACCATATCCACTGAGTATTTTGTATCAGCCGCACTGATTCTCCGCCACATTGAAGTGTCCAATCATGGTTAAATAACATATCGGTAGAGAGTTTAATACCATATCCACCGAGTATTTGTATCAATAGTTGAACCCTGATTCTCCGCTACCAAAATGTAAGTGTCCAATCATGGTTAACATATGGTCCTTCACGCGAAATTTCGCCATCCCATTTCAGCGGTTCGATGATTCGGTCCGTATGAATAAAAATTAATTTTTTTTGAAATTACTAAAAAATTTAGTTACTTATTGTAATTCAAAAAAAAAATGTTTACATATATAATAAAAAATGTGAATGACTAAATAAAAATAAATAACAATGATAAACCATTTATTAATTTTTAATTCAATTTCTTTTTATTTATATATTTGACGTGAAAACATGTCCTTTGAGGCTTTTCATTTTTATATCATTTCAAATATGAGGTTTCAAAAGCTGTCATGCTTTTGTTATAACACATTCGACATCGATGCCAAAATGTCGGCCCGCCCGTCTTGACACCTCTACCAAAATGTAAGCTAACTTGTCTCTGACCACCCACTTATCATAAGAATCCCTCATGTCCTTGCTTGCGGTCTCGGTGGGTTGCTCAGACAATCTTTTTCAAGCATAAAATCAATTTTCTCAACGGTTAGAACAATCATTAGGTTATGTTTCCAATCCATATAATTTTCTCCAGTTAGTTGGTTTTGTTTTAGGATACCGAAAATGGAGTGAGAGATATTTTGTTGAAAATAACAAAATTATTGCATATTAAAATTGAATAGTGAATTTAACATATGATGCATGAATGCACATGTAGATCCATAAAACTACAATAATGTAACAACTACTTAATCCTTGTGATCCAATAGACCTCTTTATAGGAAAGGTTACCGTGTCCACCGATTAAGTTTGGGATTATCCACCGGATAAATCATATCTTGACAATAAATGTCTAGATAAATCCAAGATCGCTTTATTTGGTCACCAATATCATAAGCGAGAGCCTCTATAGGAGGTTAGTAGATGATCTCGATTTGAGTGTATAACCTTTGTCTGGATCTCCAAATACTTGAAAAATAATTCGCCATCTATAGGATGATCTCAAAATATATTCTATCTAGACGATCTTACCAAAAGGAATTCAATCAAACAACACGAATCACATGACCCTCCTATAGAGAGTCCGTTGCGTTAAGACGCGAGGCTAACGGATTCTCGCTTGCTTATGAATTGACAAAAGGAGATCATGGGGGTTTTTATTTAAATAAATATCCTCTCTCATTCAATATTTTAAAATAATGAATTTTAATTTAAATAATTACCAACCGTTCACATTAATCAAATTAACATACAGTTTAATTATTACGGACTTCCCTTTGTAGAAAAATTTAATTTAAATTAAATTAATCGGGGAAAAACCAATATTTTAATGATATGCATTCTATTCTAAATCTCACGAGCGATGCCAAAATTAATTCTATAAGACATGATTTACAAAATAATAATATTTCAAACAAATATTTAAAGCATACATTAGCAATAAATTTAACAATTATTTGTGGCCCAAAACAAGACTCAAAAATCAAATTACAAAACTTATTGGGCTCAAACCCATTATTTAAATTTAATCTTCATCTCTAGTCCTTGCTCCAATTGCCAAACAAGCCCAAAGAACAATTGAATCCAAACACCTAACAACTTGAGCTTGTTGCCAAACATGTCCAGCTATTCCAGCAATCAAACAGCCATTATTTCAGCAACCAAACAAGAACAATCCCAACAACCAAACAACCACTATCCAAGTCTCCAAACATGGTTCTTCTTCCTCAAGTCATCTTCTTGTCCAAACAACCCTTGTTCATGCAACCAAATCATGGACTATCTAAACAACTAAACAAGGATCTTCCTCTTCCCAAAGCTAACTTCCTCAAAACAACCACCACCATGGCCGATTTGTACGAGGGAAATCACCGGAGAAAAACCCGCCGCAAATCTCAGATGTGCCACCGCCGCGCGCGGCGATCGCGCAGATCTAAGATCTGCTCAGCCGCACCACGTGCAGATTCGAGATTTGCCCTGGTGCCCAGCTAGTAGATCTCTGCTTGGCGCGCCCATCGCGCAGATCTGCGCGATTGCACCATCGATGAGATCCATTTGCATGACCGCGGCGCAAAACCAGAGATTTCTGTACGGCGGTCGCGCACCTGTCCGACCAGATTTGGCGAAGATCTACGCCATGCTCGCGCGCAGATCGTCGATCCTGCTTGTTGCCGCATGCAGATTGGAGATCTGCATGGCGCGTTGGTTGCGCAGATCTCAGATCTACGCATGACCCACGCCGAAGATCTAGATATGTGTGACCCACACCGGTGCAAAGATCCATCTGCGTGACTGCCTTCGGCGGCCGCGAGCGGCGCGCCAGCTGCGCAGATCCAAGATCTGACCACTCGCCGGTCGTAAGATCCAAAATCTACGCCCTCGCCGGCAGGATCTGCCCAAGTACGTCGGCGACGAAGATCTCCGATCTGAACACGTTGTCCGGTTTCTCCACCTTCTTTTTTTTTGTTGTCGGTCCGATCATCTTCAATCTTCGACTATTACAAAAATTAACTAGTACCATTTTAGGGCTCACAATTAAATCTATTTTACAATTAAAAATTAAATCAAGATGATGGAGTCGTAATCCACCAATCTTGTTACAGACACGAAATAACGAAATACAACGAACATGTGGGGCCACAAAATAATTGGATCACAGTTTAAAATAATACCAATTATTCAATCAACATTTAAACAGATAATCCTAGACATCGCTCAAATAGAACATGCAAATATCAAATCTAGATAACATAACAAACACGTGAACGATCTAGACCGCTCTGATACCACTTGTTGGAAACTAGCACGAGAATTAGCCAGAAAATAAAATTTTTCTTTAATTAAATAAAACCTGGATCTTTGCTAGGTGTTCACATATTTATTATAATTAAAATACTAAATGATTAGTATTATACATGAATCGATAAAGCGATATTAGTGCGGATCGATTCGCGACTTGCTGCTTTGATTCACGAACTTGGTGCTCCCAACGTTCAAACCTTCTATAGTATTCTCCCAAGTGCGGATTACTGCGTGTGGGCACCTTTTAATTAAATCAAAAACTAATTTTTGGACTGGTCAGATCTAGAAAATCAAGAAGCTAAATTTCTTCTCTTTTCTTAATTGATCTGAATTTTTAATTTATGTCACAAGCAATGTGATATAAATAATGGCAAGTGATCCGATTACAAACAACTACAAGAGTCACGATTGCAAACAACTACAAGTAGTTTAGGATTGATTTAATAACATATGTAATCCCCGAACTTATATAACAATTACAATTAAGTCCAAAATTTTCATAGAGCTACCACACGAGGACCTTCCAGGACATGTATTTTCCAAGTTCCAATAATTAGGCGTGCCTAGTCGACCCAGACTACCCGATCTAATTATTAGTCTTTTGCTTCTTCCAATAAAGGCAAAAGGCGCACTCTCGGAATATATAAAATTACAAAAGTTGTAATACTTTCCTCTCGACCCACCGTATATATAATTCATCCCTGTTTGAGATCCGATAATTAGGTATAAGCATAAATGACTATTTTATCTTTCTAATTATTCTCACTAACTTTAAGTTACATTTTCTTCAACGGTCCTGTAAACTAATTCACAGATGTCAAAGTTTAGCCGTCGTTAAACACTGAGCTCAGATTTATAACTGTTCAACAGAAAATACTTAAGTTGTCACTCGACCCATTTTTGAGGACGACAGTTCCCGACGCGAATTCATGTTCTCTACTTCGCTCATTCTCAAGCTCCCAACTGACCGAGATATTTGATCAACTAAAATGATCTCACTCATTGGTGAATCAAAGAACCATCAAACTAACGAAAAGGTATACACAATTCTGTCAAGGGATTCAGATGAAATACCCGGTGATCAAGTGAAATTTAATTATTCGCACGGTCATGTTATATAATTAAATTCGACACGCGGTCCGTTCAATACACTCCAAGTATACTAGTGTCGCCATTAATCTATTTCTGCGATAAGGACAAATCGCAAACTCGAATGATTAAATAGTCAACACTACAACCTTCTGGTACAAGTCGCCAACCCTTGTACATTAGTTGTGAACAATTTTAATGATGATCAAAATAGAAGTTGTGTCACACTATACTTCTCAACACAAGCATCCAATTTATATTATCACAAGTGATCATTGACACTTTATTTACATACTCAATATTAAATAAATGCAATAATAATAAATGAATACAAACCAAAGTTTTATTCAATATAAAATTGTCATTTTATCACAGCAAAATTATACTATTTAGGCATACAACCCAACAAGATTATCATAATATGATTACTTAAATTTCAGACAAATTAAGAGATCTCATAATTTCCATTGACAATTCATTTGGAATTGCAATAATATTCTTCGAACACTGTTCATGGAGCCACATTATTACCTGGATCTGAGTTCAAATTTAGAGAATTAATAATAACCCATTGATTCATTTTGAATTACAATAATATTTTGTTCCAATATTTTGTAACAAATCACTTTTTCCATTGATGTTTGACCACCATATAAATTAGCTAGAATTATTTTTTAAGTGTTTATAACTTTTGGATTTGATGGAATGTGTAGATAATAATTATTTAGTAAGTTGTAGATTGTATAAAACGTGTGGAAAAAAAAAGTTTGTTTGATCAATTTAACCGACTTAAATTTTAATTTATGCGTTGACAAACAAGCACGTATACTGCACCTATAAAGAGCATTCTAAAATCCAGAATCAACATTTATATCATTTTAGAACAAACTAATTTAACTTGTACAAGGGTGGAAAACCTCTTATTATTTCTCATCATATTAATTAGCCAACTGCAATATTCTCCATGCAGCTAGCTCTTGTCGCTATACTACTCGTTCCATCCTTCGTCTCTCATAAGTCAAATTTCAATATTAATCCTTCACACCACAACCGACAAGAATGCCAAAGGTGGATTAAAATAAAAATAAAAATCAAATCTCTCAATCTTAATTGTTTGACATTCTCTACAATTGTTTGAAGGTACGAGATGGCTAACTTACACTTTTGTAATTATATTTGTTAGTAGTGAATTGGGAGTCTATGATTTAATTTGTGAATTAAAAATTTGAATTTGTATATTATTATTTGTGAATCGAATTTTTGAATTGACAATTTGTGATTAGATTTTTATAAAAAATGGGTTTACGTAATTGTGATTAAAAAAAAAAAAAAAAATTTGGGGCGCTGCACCCCCGTAAAGGGTTCCCCACACCCCTATGTCATTCCCTCGATCTGCCCTTGAAGGTGCACATCTTAAATAAACTGCAACCCAACTCTAGTCCATTGGTCTTGCACTGTGCATCTGGAAGTGATGATCTTGGCTTTCATACAGTTCTTTCAAATCAAATAATTTAATTGGGATTTTTGTAAAAGCTTTTTTAGAAATACATTATTTTTCTGCCATCTTTGGTGGGGTTCAAAAGGTCAAGCTTTTGATGCTTTTTATTCAAAGTGGGAAAGGGACTGTTCAGGTGGTTTTTGCTTTTGGCTAGCAAAGAGTGATGGCATTTATTTTCATGGTTTGACAGGAAACACAGTGAAAGAGTATGACCGGAAATAAAATCATTAATATTGTTGTTATGGTCATATATAGAGCATGTCCATAACCCCCATAACCTCAATTCCATAAATTATATATTTTATATCTTTTAATTGTCATTGTAAAGGTAATCCCTCAAACATGATTGCTGTGATGATGATTTCTTATATAGACAAACATATACAGCATATCTATGTATTTTAAATAAATAACAAGAAGAAGATACAATCGCGATAATCTTTATCCTAACTAATCTTGGTCAATATGTGTAGAATTGGATTATCCTCTAATATCCCCTCAAAGTTGGCGTGGGAGAGAGAGAGAAAACACACACAATTTGGCAGCAACCAAGAGACATTGCAACTTGGCAACCCCTTAGTAAAAACATCTCATAGCTGAAGGTGAGAGGGAACAAAACCAAGACTAAGATCCCGATTAGCAACAAGCTCCTGAACAATATGATAATCAATGGCAATGTGCTTGGAGCGTGATTTAGTGACTGGGTTAGTGGCAATGAAGATAGCACTGTTGTTATCACACAACAGCCTCGGAGGAGATACGAGTGTGCTGTGGAGCTCAAGAAGAACTTGTTCAGAGAGTTCGGTATCAACATAGGCTAGAGCACGGTACTTGGTCTCTGCACTAGAGTGTGACAGTGGTTTGCTTTTTAGAGCACCACGAAATTAAATTACATCCAAAATAAACAGCAACCCACCTAATTGGCATCAGAGAAACCGGGCAAGGTGAACGAAGAATCCCTTGAGAGTTGTAAACCATAATGATAGGTGCCTTTAACATATCGTAACATACGCTTCAATGCACGAAAATAATCAGTTGTAGGAGCATGTATTGACATATAATACCTTCTCTATGGAATCTTTGGTGAACTTTCAAAGAATGAAAATGTTGTATTAACTAGTGCACAAAAAGCATTTGAAAGTTGAAAAAATAAAATTTGCTGTAACACAATATTGTGTCAAATACCCAAGGAATGTTTATTTTTCTACTTTAACACACTAAAATCAATACAGTTTGAAAGATAAATTTAGATACCATTCCTTGATCTCTTCGCATTATGTTGGCAATCTAAATCCTAAAGATCATTTCTTGATTTAGCGCTTGTTTTGTGGAGTTTTTTTTTTGCATATTTCGATAAAAAGTTGATAAAATGTGTAGTTGAAAAGAAAATAAATATTGTGGGTCTCATTGAAGTATGTATTTTAAGTATGTATTTTAAGTTTAAGGTAGATTTAAGAATTAATTAATTTAGAAAATGTAAAATCCTAAGATAATTTGAAGAAAGACCAAAAACCAAACCACCGATTTTTAGGGGTTGAGAACTACACCAGTTTTAGGTGGTTTTTAAACAACTCAAAACCAATGTCTCAAAAAACTAAGCGCCAATTTTTCCAGCATCTCATAAACCGTACCACCTAAACCAGTCAAAATTGGTGAAAAATAAAATTCCCATGCACACCCTTTTTTAAATCTAACAGCTTAATATGCTGATTTGCTTTTCTGTAGATTGATTATCATAGTATGATTACATAAATTTCAGACAAATTAAGGGATCTCATAATTTACTTTGAGAATTCATATGGAATTGCAATAATATTCTTCGAATGATGTTCATGGGGCCACATTATTACCTAGATCTCAGTTCAAACATAACAATATCTCATTGATTCATTTTGAATACGATAATATTTTGTTCCAATTAATGTTTTGCCAAAAATATACATTAACCTGCATAAAGAACTGCACCTATAAATAGCATTCTAAAATTCTGACATATATATCATTTTAGAGCTAGCTAATTTCAGTTGTACGAGGATGAAAAACCTCTTATTATTTCTCGTCATATTAGCCAGCCGCAATGCTCTCCATGCAGCTACCAATTGTGCTTTTAGTCCTCGATATGATGTGCACATCTCAAATCAACTGCCACCCAACTCTAGCCCATTGGTCTTGCACTGTGCATCTAAAAATGATGATCTTGGCATTCATACCCTTCCTATAAATCAAGAATTTGACTTTCATTTTTGTGAGAGCATTTTTAAAAATACATTATTTTTCTGCCATCTTTGGTGGGGTTCAAAAAATAAAGCTTTCAATGTTTTTGATTCACAATTGGAAAACGACTGTTCAGATAATTATTGCTTATGGATTGCAAAGAGTGATGGCATCTATTTTCATGGTTTGGTAGGAGCAATAGTGAAAGCGTTTGACTGGGAATAAAAATTATTATTGTTGTTCATTTCTATGATGTAATAATGATAAGATTAAAACGAGTTCAGATTATAGAGTTCCAAGATCTACAATGTGTCAATTATCAAATCGGAACCACAAATAATTGATTTAGACTACATGCTAGTATTGTATATCACTCACAAAGCATCGTCTCACGAAGATACAATGAAATAAATTTTGAAAGGGTGTGAAAACCCAAGATGAAGGGGGCAATCGTCGGTCACTAAGAAAAAGGAGCACAAAGCACTTAGGTTTTTCTTGTGTTGTTGTTGTGTGTATAATGTACAGTTCTGATGACACCAATCGAAAGATGCGAAGCTGATTACACAATACTCTTATCACACATGTCCAAAAATTTATTTGAATGATTCTACAGGTTGGCAAAAATTACTACAAGGATAAAGCAAGTCTTTTGTATTAATTGCGAAGTTTCATTTAATTGGCGTCTAAACGTGTTTTAATTAAATAGGGTCAAATTTTTATTTTAAAAGCAGTTTAAGAACTAGGACAACAGTTTATGTTAAACTTGTATTTTAGGTTTTATAAAAGTTACCCGGCCGCAACACTATTTTGTAGTACTGAAATTATTTTTAAGTGATTATAGGTTGTGGGTCCTACAAAATGTGTGGATAATAAGTGGTTAGTAAATTGTGGGTCATAGGAAATGTGTGGATAAAAAATAAGTTACAGTTTTACCAAATTACATTATAATTTAAGCGCTTGGCCAAACGTGGGCTAAGAATGGCTTTGATTGAATAAATAAAAATTACAATTGTGATTTATTCCACATTTTTTCATCAATTCGGTATTTGTTCACATATCAACGAATTAGTGATCGTTGAGTGTTGCTTGTTCCGTTTTTATGTATTTCCGCTATACAATTTGGTTGGTGTGAGCTCTTGTCAGAATGTCATCAAGAAGAGAATTGGTTGCTTGTGAGGTTCGGTTCATGGAATTTTTATTACGTGATGAGAGCACAACCTTGCGACACCAAGTGGAAACATTAACTACACATGTAGTGGGGATGTTACAAAGGGAGTGTTATGATGCCAAGTGAAAACATTTTACTCGTTTTTTGTTTTTGTTTTTTTTTTTTTTTGTTTTTCACGAAAAGGCTTGCTTGCAGAGGCGGAATTGGGGGGTGGGACTGGATCCAAAAAAAAAAAAAAAAATTAGTGTAAATTTTTTTTAGTAACAGTACGGTCTCTAAAATTTTTTAGTTCCGCCCCACTTGCAGGAGTGTTACAAAGGAAGAAAGAGACTCCAACATTTTGGTAGAAACAATAAGTACCATATTGCTTACTAAAATTAATGGTTATTTTATTATAATAGAAAAAGACAGAATGTACCAATTTTATCAATCTTAACATGTTGCTTTGCACATATAAACATCGTGTAATGTCGGAAGCCCTTTAGTCTCATTCTTAAATATAACAAATGAAACTTTTAGATGGTAGTTTTTATGTCTTTTCAATATAAAAAAAAAAAAAAAAAAACCCTACCCCTCACCCCCTCCTTGCGAATGAATCCGAGTCTATCTCTAAATTCTTTCATTTGCACCATTTATAATTTTAATGTCTCTTAGAAGAGGTCATCCTAAATGGCAGATCCTATTTCAAGCGGTTGATTCTTCAATAATAAAGGCACCCGCGATAACATAGGCAAGGACAGAGGCGTTGGCGAAAACAAAGGTGATCTTCGAAAACCGATTTAATTGTATCCATTTTCTCAGCTTCTTCTTGCTCAATTATATTTTCATTCAACTAATACTAAGTGCATGTTTGGTTGGGTTTAAAATGAACCATTTTTTTTTTTCTAAACTCATTTTCAACCACATATTTCATGGGACCCACAACTTTTATTAACTTTTTAACCACAAATTTCACCAATTTTGTTCAAATCTCCTAAAAAACTACTTTTAAACTCCACCAAACATACACTAAATATTTGTATCTTTTGCCAATATTCGAAAACCAATTAATTTGACTAAAATAATTCGTTTTCTTGATATAGTAAAATAAATCTAGCATTATTGTGCTTTTATAATATCACATCGAGACAAGGATTATAACTATTTGAATTATGAAATGTTATTTGAACTTGCCTCACACAGTATATCTAAAACATATGAGGACATGTTATACACGGTTCGTGCACGTTCTTTGCAACATGGTTATGACCATTAAGAAACCTATACGTTTTATTGTGGAAGTATAATGAAAAGTTTTTCTAATGTTACCTTGTTTTTTTCCGACCAGATTTTTCCGTACAATATTTCTCTTTTATGTGGGATTGAAATTAAATTATTATTCATTTTTTGGGCCTCAATTTTAATACATTATGCTTTTTATTGCGGACAAACTGATGTAGGGAATGGGAAAATATAGGTTGTTATCTGTTTTTATTCAACACACTAGCTCATTATGTGGATATATATAGTTAATATTTTGTACATAAATTTGAAATATAATGTGCATAAAACTCAAACCTTGCATGTGTCAATTACGTGCAATTCCCGTCTAGCGTATAGTTTGTTGTGCCTTTATGTTTGTCTTTATTCTTTACATCTTTGTTTGTTCTACCAAATTTTATAAAAGAAAGATTTATTGATAAATGCTCCTGCCATATTTCAATAGAATTCCTTAATTTAGCTCAATGGACACTTCATTTTTGCATTCTTAGCATAATAAATATATGCAGACAACATTACGCTAATAACAAGTAACAATATTGTTGGGAAAATAGTTTCACTCGAACGTTATTTATATTGCAAGATCAATATAGGACTCAGATTAATATTGTTCAACTCTATAAAAGTAACACTAAATAATGAAGGACAAACAAGAAGAAGACACTGGGTATTGAACTGAACTTATCTACCAAAGAAAACTCGATGGCCACTGAAAATTTTGTTGGGTGATTTTGTGTTTAGAGACGCCAAAGAACAGAATTTTATATGAAAACCCGTGCCGTCAAATGGACAGAATAACGGCAAGGAAACAAGAAAAAGAAAAGAGATGAAGAGAAGATGTAAAGTCGAGGCAAGTGTTGAACACTTTGTCCTTAAGTCGATTTTGCCCTACAACCGTGCCCATGGTTTATAGCAATCAATTCCCAAGATACAACGACTACCACTTGTATTTGCAGCACTTCAAAATACAAGCACAACGAACCAGAATAATTGCTCTGTACTCCAAAATAACTATGAAAAATAAAAAACTAGAATTTATGCAACAAGAATGCAAGAATTTGGTTCAAGAGAAAAAGAAAGACTGATATTTATGTTTGTATATCATTGGTGTAGAGAATAGGACGTCCCTTGAGTCTTAATTATAGATGATGAAGAGTTGGGAACGAAGTGGTATGGAGCCAAATCATGCAACACTTCAAAAGGATGGGCCTGTTCGTTTGACCATGCGATCGCACGGTCAAAATTTTGACCCGATTTTTTTCTTCTCCGTAATTTCTCATTCATCCGATATTGGTTTCGAAACGCCAAATATACCCTTCAACAAATGTAAAGAAATTTGAATTCTCTTTCAAGGTGAAAGGTTGAATTACCACAATGCCCTCCAAAAACAAGTTCAAAACTACAGTAAATAGCATGTCTTTGTTCCCTGCGATCGCATGGTAGGACCTAAATTTATTCTGCTGGAAAATTCAGCAAGTGGCGATCGCATGATAATTTGCTCATGCGATCGTATAGGCCACTTGTTGTGAAAGACAAACTATTTGCTTAAACGGATTGAATCGGGTTTGAATATTTGGCCGAAGTTGACACGAAGTCACTTTTAGTTGCTTTTCAACACTTAACCAATTTCTCGAATTCTTTAACCAATTTTCAACAATCCCCCACATTAATGGAAATTCCTTGATATGCACAACACGATGCAAATGAAATGCAGACTCTAACAAATGGAGTTCATGTGACAAGTCATGGCATCAAGATAGGTAGCTTGTGGCTTTGAACCTTCTTTAATTGAGTACAATCAAATTTACTAGGCTAGTTTGAACGCAATGTTTTTGAACCATCCAGCCGTTCGTGTAAACCCAAACAACTGTACCAACATCATAACTCATCTAACCAATTCGGTTCTCATGGTTGTGTCCATTTTGGCCCTGGACAAATCTTGGTTTCATAAGTGCTCTAAGAAAATTAAGCTTTAAATTCTCGTAGAAGCGGCCCCACTTCACACTTATATAGGTGATCTCCTACCTTTCTATTTCAAAATTTTGAATCATTAAAAGTATATATGTATACTTATCCTTGTACAAATTTTTCGAATCTTTTATGACTTAGTTGTCCCATTGAGCCAAGATTTTGGGATCTCCAATCTACAAAGTTGGGTTTCCATCATAGTAATTCTATTCAATAGGCTTTAGGCTCATTCCCCGAGAGATGGTATACTTGATCTCTTGCAAGTCCTTTTTAAGTTTACTTTTCACATAAGGATCGATATTAACTATTTAATGGTATTATTTTTAATTTTTGACTTACCACATAGTTAATAGAGTATTATACCATTCGATATTAATTGCGAAACTAACTTTTCCCAACATGGTATTTTCTCAAAGAAATTACGTAGCCATTTTGTTTCTTCTCGGCTTTGCCTAAGGTAATAAACTTACCATTCTATACATCGAGCTATATATGTTTGCTTAGATACAATTGGCTCCACCTCCAATGGTAAATATAACCAAAGTATTTTAATTAGTGTCGGATAACAATTAGCATTTTCCTTCTAACATGCAGGATATCTTGAGTAGTATAATCCATATTCAACCGTGTCTCTTAAATATTAAGTAGCTTAACGCCTTCCATTTCTTCAACACTTGGATTACTAGTGAATCTACTGCCTGAAGGTATATGCTAACGGTCTTGTGCATTTGGTAATACATAGAGCGCCTATGAGCTGAATATCCAATGTTTGCTTAGATGATTTCCAGGTGTATACCTAAGTCGGCTGGTGGCGGTTTGTCACTCCCATATTCCTAAGTATAGTATCAAAATATTTTGAGATTAACATTTTCTTAGAGATTTTAATCCCTAATATTAATGACCCATATCCTTCATATCAAAATATTTTGTTAACATTTTCTTAGTCAAGGAAATGACTTTTGAGTTATTTTCCATAAGTAGCATATCGTCAACATATAGGCATATGATTTCATATTTGTTAGGTGTGTTTTTAATGTAAACACACTTGTCACATTCATTGATTTTGAAGCTATTTGATAAATAGTTTTATCAAACTTTTCATGCCATTGCTTCGGTGCTTGTTTTAATCCACACAATGATTTTACAAGTTTACACACCTTCTTTTCATTTTTCGGTGCAACAAACCTTTCGGGTTGTTCCATATTGATTTCTTATTCTAATTCACCCTTTAGAAACACAGTTTTAACATCCATTTGATGCATTTCAAGATTATGCAACGCCGCGATTGCAATCAAGACACGTATAGACGTGATTCTTGTCACTGGTGAATAAGTATCAAAGAAATCGAATCCTTCCTTTTGTCTATACCCTTTGGCTACTAATCTAGCTTTGTATTTATCTATTGATCCAACCGACTTTAATTTCTTTTTGAAGATCCTTTTGTAGCATAGAGCTTTGTTTCCATAAGAGAGTTCAACGAATTCCCAAGTATGGTTACTCATGATGGATTCAATTTCATTACGTACAGCTTCGGGAGAGGTCGTTGCTTCATCAAATGTCCTTGGATCAATTTCAAGTAAATTGGTTATGAATTCTGGACCGAATGTCTTATGAATTCGTTGCCTTTTACTACGTCTTGGTTCTTCATTTATTTGAAGATTGTCGTCATTTCCATGTATGTTATCATAAGTTCATATATTTGAACTTACTTCCTTTTCTTTACAAGGAAAATTGTCTTCAAAGAAGACCGCATTTCTTGATTCAATAATCGTACCTTCATGTACATCAAGCACTTCTGATTTACGAATCAAGAATCGATATGCACTACTATTGATTGCATATCCAATAAAGACACAATCAATTGTCTTTGGTCCGATCCTAACTTGTTTAGATTTGGGTATTTGTACTTTTGCTAAGCACCTCCACACTTTGAGATATTTGTATGAAGGTTTTTTACCTTTCCATGATTCGTAAGGTGATTCAACCTTATTCTTGTGTGGTATTTTATTTAGGATATGATTTGTAGAAAGTATGGCTTCTTCCCACAAGTTTTGTGGTAAGCCCGAACTTATGAGCATTGCATTCATCATTTCTTTTAGTGTTCGATTCTTGGGTTCATCAATTCCATTAGATTGAGGTGAATATGGCACAGTAGTTTGATGAATGATTCCAGATTCTGTACAAAATTCTTCAAATGGTGCAACGTATTCTCCACCTCTATCAGTACAAATTATTTTTGTCCGTTATCCAAGTTGATTTTCAACTTCAATTTTGTAGTGTTTGAACACTTCCAAAGCTTCGTCTTTTCTTTTCAACAAGTATACGTAATAGTACCTTGTATAATAATCTATGAACGTGATGAAATACTTTTTACCACCTCTTGTTTGTACGAACTTTAAATCACACACATCCGTGTGAATTAGTTCTAAATGTGTTGTGGTTCGTTCAACCGAATGAAAAGATGTTTTGGCCACTTTTGCCTCTACACATGTTTCATATTTTCTATTATTAAAATGAATATTTAGAAGTAAACTTTAATTCATTAACTTGCATATTGAATTAAAGTTGTATGTCGTAATCTATGATGTCATAAATTAGATGACTCAAGAATATAAACGAAAGATAGACGTTTTATTCCTCATATTTTTCAGTACAACAGTTAGGACATTCATTTTGAATAGTCCATCTTTTACATAGCCTTTGCCTACGTACATGTTATTCTTGGTAAGTACAAACTTATCCGAAACAAAGACTAACTTAAAGCCATTCTTGCTTAACAAAGAACCTGACAGAAAGTTCTTACGAATATCCAGTACGTGAAGAACATTATTGAGACTAAGTTCCTTTCCCGTTGTCATCTTCAATATCACTTTGCCTTGTCCTTCCACTTTAGATGTTAAGCAGTTCTCCATAAACAGTTTTTTCTCCTTCAGTTGGAGTGTAGGATGTGAACATTTCTCTATCAGCACATATGTGACGGGTTGCACCCATATCAACCTACCATTCCATGGGATTTCCAACGTTAATGCATTCTGAAACAACTGTCGATAAGTTCATATCAGATATGCCATTTGATATGGCATCATATTCGGCTATGTTCGCTTGGACTTGCTTCTTTGGTTTGCGACAATCGACGGAGCAATGTTTAGCCTTTCCACAATTATAGCAGTTGACCTTGAACTTCTTTGCATTCTTCTTTGTAGGTTCAACGGAATGCCTTCTCTTTTTTCCTTTGTTGTTGTTGGATTCTACCACATTTGCCTTTGATTGTGGTATGCTATTTCCAACACGCTTGTCCAAACTTCGGTTATCTTCTTCAATCCTTAGTCGGACCACAAGTTCTTCAATGTTCATCTCCTTGCGCTTATACTTGAGATAGTTCTTGAAGTCCCTCCACATGGGTGGAAGTTTCTCAATGATTGTAGCCACTTGAAATGATTCACTTAGAGACATATTTTCTGCATGAATGTCATGGAGTATGATTTGTAACTCTTGCACTTGAGTGATGACCATCTTTGAAACTACCATCTTGTAGTCCAAGAACTTTCCCACTATAAACTTCTATGTTCCAGCATCTTCAGTCTTGTATTTCTTTTCCAAGGATTCCCATAAATTCTTTGCAGATTTCTTGGAACAATATACATTGTATAAGATGTTGTCCAAATAATTCAGAAATTAATTCTTACATAGAAAATCTGAATGTTTTCAGACATCCAAAGCAATCAATGATGCCCTATTGTTTTTCTCCTTCTTGTATGGCAGGAGGATCTTCATTCAAGAATTTTGCCAAGTTGAGGGTCGTGAGATAGAATATCATTTTCTATTTCCATCTTTTGAACTCAACCCCAATAAATTTCTCAGGTTTTTCCCTATATGAAACGGAGTTTGAATGTAAAGTAGAAGGGGGAGCCACAGTCGGAAGAATCACACCAATTGTGTTATTCAAAATAGTATCTGCATTACCAATTGTATTCATTTCTGTTCACGTAAAACAGAAGATCAACCAAATCTAAGTAGAAGAGTAGGAGAAGTTAAACTAACAAGTTTAACCGAACAAGGATGTCTCTTGCAACAAAATAAAAGAATTCGACTTAAGAATGTTGGCTGATTTTGTGTATAGAGACACCAAAGAATCGAATTTTATATGAAAACCCGTACCGTCAAATGGACAGAATAACGGCAAGGAAACAAGAAAAAGAAAAGAGATGAAGAAAGGATGCAAAGCCGAGGCAATTGTTGAACAATTTGTCCTTAAGTCGAATTTGCCCCGCAACTGTGCCCATGGTTTATGGCAATCAACTCCCAAGATACAACGACTACCACTTGTATTTGCAGCACTTCAAAACACAAGCACAACGAACCAGAATAATGTCTTTGTACTCCAAAATGAATATGAAAAATAAAAAACCAGAATTTATTCAACAAGAATACAATAATTTGGTTCAAGAAAAGAAGAGAGTGTGATATTTATGTTTGCATATCATTGGTGTAGTGAATAGGACATCCCTTGGGTCCTATTTATAGTTGATGAAGATTTAGAAACGAAGTGGTGTGGAGCCAAATCGTGTAACACATCAAAAGAACGCGCCTGTTCGTTTGACCATGCATGGATATAGTGGTGTGGATATAGTTAATATTTTGTGTATCCAAATTTGAAATATAATGTGCATAAAACTCAAACCTTGCATGTGTGAATTACGTGCAATTCACGTCTAGTGTAGAGTTTGTTGTGCCTTTATGTTTGTCTTTATTCTTTACATCTTTGTTTGTTCAACCGAATTTATAAAAGAAAGATTTATTGATAGATGCTCCTGCCATATTTCAGTAGTACTCTTTAATTTAGCTCATGGGACACTTCATTTTTGCATTCTTAGCATAGCAAATATATGCAACATTATGCTAATAACAAGTAACAATGTTGTTGGGAAAATAGTTTCACTCGAACTTTTTTTATATTGTAAGATCAATATAGGACTCATATTAATATTGTTCAACTCTATAAAAGTAACACTAAATAATGAAGGACAAACAAGAAGAAGACACCGGGTATTGAACTGAACTTATTTACCAAAGAAAACACGATGGCCACTGAAAATTTCACTAAGAAATTAAGGGGCTGCTTTTTGTTTTGGTTGTTGGGATGATTTCGTGAGATTCTTTTTAGTGCCCATATCTACAAGGTTATAAACCTTCAAATACCTAAACAACAACTTTAAAGCTTCCCAATATTTGAGAGCGGGATCAAACATGTACCCGCTTAAAATACTAAATAAAAGCCAATAATGGCCTAGTGCAAACTATAAGGTACATAAATATGAGTTTTTACTCACAAACTCTTTTTACTTATCATTAGCAAATGATTGTTCTTTAGACAAGATAAATTGGTTACTAAGAGGCACATAAGTGGGTTTGCAATTAACCATGAAAATTTCTTACAAATTTTAAGCACATAATGAGTTTGTTACATAAATAAGCATTAATTTGACCTATCTCTATCAATTTTCATATCAATGATCCTTCTAGCATGTCCTTGGTATTTCATGTCAAATTCTTTACTTAATTCATCTTTTATCTTGTTTGATGTTGTCAAATTTTAAATAACTTGCAAGTAGCAACGAGGTCGATCCCATAGAGACTGCAATGAAGAAAGTCTAATTTAATCCGAATTAACTATTATTCTAAGCTACTTGGGTCGAAAGGAGTTTACTTAAAAGAATTTAACTTAACGATTAATTAACTATGCTAAAAAGTTGAGTTGAAGGTTCAAGTTGTTTGAAATACCAAAGTTTCGGAATCCATCATTGTTTAAGTTAGTAATTATCCAATTATCGATTAATTCTAAAAAACAAACGACAACTCGAAATCAATGTATTATCATCTTAAAATATTTATCAATTAAATCCAAAAGAAGAAATCTAACATCGGTTCTCCTTTGCTTCAATCTTAAATTACTCAAGCGTTTTATATATCAAACTCAATTAAAAGAAAACAAAGAATCAAAAGTTTCGCATCCTAAGCACTTTGTATATCCCAAATTGATAACAAAATAACAAAAAATCAAAAGAAATTAATAGAACACGTTTAAGCACCAAATTCAAATTAATTAAATTAATTTCTAACTATAAAAAAATACGTGATATTTAAGATGAAAGAGATTTTATTTAATTAATCCAACAAGAACGAACCATAAAAGTAAAAGCTCGAAAACGGAATTAAAAGGATAACAGGATAATCACTTTGTTTAAACAACGTTACGATGCCTACCTTGACTATAAAAAATTAGAAGAACATAATTAAATTAAAAACAAAAGATTTGATAGAACTCATCACGGATTAAAGGAGAAAAAATCTTCCAAAAACTTTTCTTTGCCACATAATTCTTATCTCTTGTTTCTAGCCATTGTCCTCCATTAATTCGATCTAAATTCAGTCTTTATATAGTGTTTTATAAATTTTGAAACTCATGTATGTGAAAAGATAGAAAAGGCCCCGACTTATAATTAAAAATAAGCAAAAAAATGTCCACACAAACCGGACCCAGATAGGCTGCAACAAACAAAAAAAAATTAATTGCCGGGACCAACTGCTGTTTGACCGCAGCAAACAGTATGTGTTTGTTGCAAATTGTATTCCAATTCCTTATTTGCACATTTGGTCCTCAACGTTACAAAATGTATACGATTTGATCTCCATTTCAAGTTTTACATGCAAGTTTAGTCATTTTTGCTCTAAAGCTTTAAGTTTGGTCCGATAATTTAATAAACTTCCATTTTGGTCCCAAAATCTTCATAGTTGTTCACAATATGTCCTAATTCAAATAAGGCATTAATTAATACTTTTATCAATGAATAATTAATAACAAAATAAAATAAGCGGGTAGCATGCATACTAAAATTATTCTCATCAAACACCCCCAAACCTAGATTTTCCTAGTCCTCGAGCAAAAATTGAGATAAAAATACTATTGGTTCATTTTTTTATCAAGGCACTTTGCACTCACTTAATCATTTAAACTAATAACAACTAATGAATAAAAGTACAAGTATTATCAAAATGTTGGAGAAATATCACTCACACATCCATCAATTCACACCCGAGGAATACTTGTTGGTATAGTCAGGTAGGGTTGCCATTATTAGTGAATTTAATTATATAGTTTGAACCCCACCCTACTAGTTGTTGTCCGTACTAACTCCCTTGTGAGCGGTCTAGTAAGTAGATCAGCCAAATTCACATTTGACTTCACATAAGTGAATGAAATTATTCCATCTTTAATTAATTTTCTTACATAGTCATGTCTTAGACTCATGTGTCTAGACTTACCATTATATCAATCATTATATGCTCCAGCTAAAGTGGCTTGACTATCACACAAGATAGACATAGATGAATTATTCTTCTCTCTCAATGAGATTTCATACATTAAATCCATAAGCTATTCAGCTCTTTTTCAATTTTAGCTAATGCTACAAATTCAGATTCCATAATTAAGTGCGTTATGCATGTTTGTTTCTTGGATTTCCAATAAACCGTACCTCCTCCAAGAGTGAATACCCAACCTGAGGTGAATCTATTCTCACCTACACTAGATATGTAACTAGTATCGGTAAATCCTTCTAGGATTGCCGAAAATTGAGAATATTGGAGTCCTAGATTCTTGGTCTTCTTCAAATAACCAAGAACATTTCTGATAGCCTTCCAATGTTCTTCACAAATAATGCTAGTAAAGCTACTAAGTTTACTAATTGCAAATGCTATGTAGGGTCTTGTGCATTGCACTGCATACATAAGACTTCTTATAACACTTGCATACTCAAGTTGTGCTATTACTTTTCCATCATTCTTTACGAGTCTCAAACTTGGATCAAACGGGGTATTTACCTCTTTGATGTTCAAATGATTGAACTTGTCGATCACTTTCTCAACATAATATGATTAGCTCAACATATATCCCTCACTAGTCTTGCAGACCTTGATACCTAATAAGGTATACACTTGACCAAGATCTTTAATTTTGAGTGTGAAAGATATAAACTTTTTGTTTCTTTTATACCTTGCATTTGATACTTACAATCAACATGTCATCCACGTATAAACAAATAAGCACAATATAATTATCACAAACTTTTGAATATAAACATTTATTACCATTATTATGTTTAAATCCAAAGGATATTATTGGTAAGTTAAATTTTTCATGCCATTTCTTTGGTACTTGTTTTAATCCCTAAAATGATTTTACTAATTTGCACATTGTATATTCATTTCTGGATAGGACAAACCTTCTCGTTGTTCCATATAAACGTCCTCATCGAGATCTCCATTTAAGGACGTCATCTTAACATCCATTTGATGTATATGCAAATCATAAATAGAAGCTAAAGCAAAAAAAAACCCCTAATCGAGGTTATTCGTGCAACTGGTGCATACGTGCCACGTGTCAAAGTAATTTATTCCTTCCCTTTGTCGATACCCTTTGGCCATTAACCTAGCTTTAAAGGTATTAAGAGTATCGTTTGCATTGTACTTTCTCCTAAATATCCATTTACAATCTATAGTTTTTGAGCCGGGTGGTAAATCGATTAGTTCCCAAGTATTGTTTGACATTATTGAATCCATTTAATCATTTATAGTATCTTTCCAAAAGCGATTATCCCTTGATGACATTGCTTCTCAATAAGTTTTAGGAACGGTTTCTACTTAAAGAACATACAATTTAGTTCTTGTGACACTCTTCTAATTTCCTCGACCAAATAGAAGGAAATAAGTTGAGAATCAATTTCATCCCGTCCTAACACTTTATCCTTTCGGGCTCTTTTGTTTCTACAAAGTTAATTTGTATCAACATTCTCAAAAGATATTTCTACTTGTGATCTTGTTGAACTAGGAGTCTCGACTTGAAATTTCCTTAGAGAAGTATTATTCGAAGATAATAAATTTTCAAAGAACTTTAGGTCTTTGGATTCAATTACGACATTGGTTTCCAAGTTTAATAAATGATATGCCTTACTGTTTTCAGCATATCCTACAAAAGTGCACATGATCCCTCTAGAACCTTACTTGGTCTTTTTAGGATCTGTGTTCTTGCATAAGCAAGACACCCCCACATTTTGAAATAACTAATGTTTGATTTTCTTCCTTTCCACAATTCGTAGGGAAAAACTTTATAAGGAATCCTATTCACTATGTGACATGTACTTAAAAAAAGCTTCACCCTATAAATTAAATGGCAACTTGCGCTTAATAACATAGCATTTATCATCTCCAATAATTTTTCATTGTTTCTCTCCGCCAAACTATTTTGTTCGGGTGTTCTAGCACTACATTGATGTATTATGTCATGTTGTTCACAAAGAGATTAAATTTATTAGATAAGTATTCACCTACTCTATCACTTCTAATAATTTTAATGTTTCTATTTAATTGGTTTTGTACTTCGGTTTTGTACATCTTGAAAATACTAAAGGCTTCATCCTTATGTTTCATCAAGTAGATATAAAATAACCTAGGATCATCATATATGAATGTTTTGAAGTATTTATTACCTCCTATAGTTAATGTAACGACCGGGATTCCTCTTCTCAGGATCTTGTCTTAGCCGTGCTCATCCATACTTTACGCTTTGGGAGAGCCTGAGCCCATCTTACTCTTCACGAATTTCTTTCGCGTCTCTAGCAATTCAAACCCAAGACTTCTACCTTAAAAGAAATATAAGTGGGATGCTATTAGCCCAATTAGTACCAGAATCCCAATATTATTTTTAGGCCTAGATGAGAGTAAGGCGTGAAAAATAATAAAAGTTGTGGGTCTCATAAATTATGTGGTTAAAATTAATTGTTGACTTTGACTTCAACTTTTTTAACACATGTTTAGTTCCATAAATCTGACTGCTTTTGTCACTTGTGAACATATATTTAACATGCTGATTTGTTTTGGTAGCTAGATTATCATAATATGATTACTTAAATTTCAGACAAATTAAGGGATCTCATAATTTCCATTGACAATTCATTTGGAATTGCAATAATATTCTTTGAATACTGTTCATGGGGCCACATTATTATGTGGATCTCAGTTCAAATTTAGAGAGTTCATAATAACTCATTGATTCATTTTGAATTACAATAATATTTTGTTCCAATTTTTTGTAACACTTCACTTTTTCCATTGATGTTTGACCACCATATAAATTAGTTGAAATTATTTTTTAAGTGTTTATAACTAATTGTAGGTTTGATGGAATGTGTAGATAATAAGTGTAGATAATAAGTGGATAGTAAGTTGTAAGTAGTACAAAATGTGTGAAAAAAAAGTTTGTTTCATCAGATTAACCAACTTAAATTTTAATTTATGCGTTGTCAAACAAGAACGTTATGAGTTGCACATCTTAAATCAACTGCCACCCAACTCTAGCCCATTGGTCTTGGCACTGTGCATCTGGAACTATATGATCTTGGCTTTTATACAGATATTTCAAATCAATAATTTGACTGGGATTTTTGTGAAAGCTTGTTTAGAAATACATTATTTTTCTGCCATCTTTGGTGGGGTTCAAAAGATCAAGCTTTTGATGCTTTTAATTCAAAATGGGAAAGGGACTGTTCAGGTGGTTTTTGCTTCTGGCTAGCAAAGAGTGATGTCATTTATTTTCATGGTTTGACACGAAACACAGTGAAAGAGTATGACTCGAAATAAAAATTAATAATATTGTTGTTATGGTCATATATAGAGCATGTCCATAACTCCCATAACCTCAATTCCATAAATTATAAATTTTTAAATCTTTTAATTGTCATTTTGAAGGTAATGCCTCAAACATAATTGCTGTGATGATGATTTCTTATATAGACAAACACATATAGTATATCTATACATTTTAAACAAATAACAAAAAGATTTATACAATCACGATAATCTTTATCCTAACTAATCTTGGTCAATATGTGTAGAATTGGATTATCCTCTAATATCCCCTCAAAGTTGGCGTGGGAGAGAGAGAAAACACGCCCAGTTTGGCACGAACCAAGAGACACTGCAACTTGGCAACCCCTTTAGTAAAAACATCTCATAGCTGAAGGTAGGAGGGAACAAAATCAAGACTAAGACAATGATTAGCAACAAGCTTCCGAACAGTATGATAATCAATGGCAATGTACTTGGAGCGTGATTTAGTGAGGAGAGATGAGTGTTCTATGGAACTCAAGAAGAAGTTGTTCAGAGAGTTCGGTATCAACGTAGGCTAGAGCACAGTACTTGATCTCTGCACTAGAGTGTGACAGTGGTTTGCTTTTTAGAGTACCACGAAATTAAATTACATCCAAGATAAACAGCAACCCACCTAGTTGGCATCAGAGTAACCGAGCAAGGTGAACGAAGAATCCCTTGAGAGTTGAAAACCATAATGATAGGTGTCTTTAACATATCGTAAAAAACGTTTCAATGCACGAAAATAATCAATTGTAGGAGCATGTATTGACGTAAAATACCTTCTCTATGGAATCTTTGGTGAACTTTCAAAGAATGAAAATGTTGTATTTACTAGTGCACAAAAAGAATTTGAAAGTCGAAAAAATAAAATTTGTTGTAACACAATATTTAGTCAAATACCCAAGGAATGTTTATTTTTCTACTTAACACACTAAAATCGTTACATATGGTTTTAGTAACGGTTTTTAAAACAGTCAAACTCATGTTTAGAAGTTTATTATGTAACGTTCTTAAATTTTTTAAAGGAATAAAATTACATATATAAATATACATAAAAAATGTTGGTATGTGTAAACAATATGAAGTATGTAAAAATTTACATGTAAATGAATATTCGACTGCAAATTTTATAAAAATTAATTAAATAGCACAAAAAAATTATTTGTTCGAGAGAAGAAGCAAAATGTGTATTTGGATAGAAGATGAATAATAAAGTATGTAATTTAAGTTTAATGTAGATTTAGAAAATAATTATTTTAGAAAACGTAAAATTGTACGGTAATTTAAAAAATACCAAAAACCACCAATTTTTAAGTGTTGAGAACTAAACCAGTTTTAGGTGGTTTTTAAACAATTCAAAACTAATGTATCAAAAAACTAAGTATTAAAATATTAATATTTATTTGACTATAATAGGAGAGTTTATTGTGCATATCTTTTGATTAATATGTTTTCTTAATATAGTCTTTGTATTTTAAGTAAATGTATATTGGTGATTAGGAGGATTTTTAGGAGATCAACCAAGTCTTGGAGAGCAAGATTTCTTGGCAATATTTTGTAATATATATACTTCATTATTGTAAATGAGAAAGGGACAGAAATTGGGGTGGAGAATTTATCATGGTATCAGAGCCATCGTAGGGAGATCCTAGGGCAAACACAATTTTTTTCTTTATACAGTACTGTAGCCTCCACGAGAGATCATGGCTGGCGGAAAGGGAGAAAAGAAAGGAGATATGACGTATCATCTTGGATCGAGTGACGGTCCAGGCAACATCATTACCCCGATTCAATTACGTGGTGAGAACTACGATGAATGGGCGAGGGCAATTCGAACCTCGCTAAAGGCGAAGAGGAAATTTGGCTTTGTGGAAGGGACGGTTCCAAAGCCAACAATAGAGGAGAAACTTGAGGATTGGATAGTTGTGCATTCGATGTTGGTGTCATGGCTGACCAACACCATTGAGCCGTCTGTTCGGTCGACACTTGGAGAATATGATGATGCACAACTCCTGTGGAACAATCTCAAAAATAGGTTTTGTGTGGTAAGTGGCACTCGTATATGTCAGTTAAAAACGTCCTTGGGGGAGTGCAAGCAAGGAAAAATCGAGACTGTGGCAATTTATTTTGGTCGTTTGTCAAAAATCTGGGACGAACTGACCACATATGTGAAGGTGCCGGTTTGTAAGTGTGGAGGTTGCACGTGTAGCATAGTCATGCAGGTAGAAAAATTGAGAGAAGAGGACTATCTACATCACTTTCTTATAAGCCTCAATGGAGCATATGCTTCCATTCATACTAATCTGCTTGGACAAGAGCCATTGCCGACGCTTGATAGAGTATATCAACAAGTGATTCAAGCGGAAAGACTGCGTGGAGGAGAGTTGTCCTCATCCAAGGATGAACGAGATAGTATCATGGCCTTCGCAATTCAGCCTGATATGCGTGGTAAGTCTCGTTTTGTGGATAATACTGACAAGTTTTGCAATCATTGTAATAGAGAAGGCCACGATGAATCCTCTTGCTTTCAATTACATGGGTTCTCCGAATGGTGGGGGGACCGACCTCGCGGAGGAAAGGGACAGGGTCGTGGTGGAAGACGGACAGGACGAGGAGGTGGGCGTGCAGGTTCTGGCTGAGGCCGAGGGTCTGGTGCACCGCCTGTCTGTGCAAATAAAATTGGCGGGGATGGAACTTCGTCTGGGCAGCAGGCAGGAAGCTCGCAGGGGCTGGCGGGTGCGACCGAAGTAGCGGGTCTTGCAGGTGTTTCAGCAACGTAACTACAGCAACTTCTTGATTTTTTGAACTTGGCCAAAACAAAAGATCGCCTGTATGGTAAGAACAGTGATTTTAGTTGGATTATCGATACAGGAGCGTCGAACCATGTGATGTCTGACTTATCTATTTTGAGAAAGGAGAAAGGTGAAACATCGCACTGGTGGGATTGCTTGGGATGGAAACACAGCGGTGGCGAACCAAGAGGGGAGTGTCATGTTGCCAGGAGGATTGAAGCTTGATAATGTGCTTTATGTCCCACAATTAACATGCAATTTAATTTCTGTGACTCAATTAATCGATGAATCAAATTGCGTTGTCCAATTCACTAATAATATTTGTGTTATACAGGACCGACCGACCGACGAGGAAGGTGATTGGAGCGGGTGAAAGATTGGATGGACTTTATTTTTTTCGTGGTGTTCCTCAAGTAAAGGTCTTGACAGTGGATGGTGACTCGTCGTTCGAGTTATGGCATCAACGAATGGGGCATCCGTTAGAGAAAATATTGAAGATGAGACCGGCTGTGAGTCACTCTTGCAGGAAACATAATAAAGCTTGTTATGTGTGTCCGCGTGCAAAGCAACCTCGATCTAGTTTTTCCATTAGTACGAATAAAGCTGGTAGGATTTTTGAACTTGTTCATTTGGATTTGTGGGGGCCTTACAAGGCTCGTTCTTCTTGTGGGGCTACCTATTTTTTGACAATAGTGGATGATTTTTCAAGAGGAGTCTGGGTATATTTATTGTGCAATAAAATGGAAGTTGAATCTATTTTTCTTAATTTTGTTGCTATGGTTGAACGACAATTTGAACAAGTAATAAAACGTGTGAGAAGTGACAATGGGACCGAGTTTAATTGTTTGCATGATTATTTTCAAAATCATGGAATTATTTTTTAGACTTCTTGTGTTGGGACTCCACAACAAAATGGGAGGGTTGAGAGAAAACACCAACATATTTTAAATGTGGCTAGAGCATTAAGATTTCAAGAGAACTTACCAATCAAATTTTGGAGAGAATGTGTGTTGGCAGCATGTCACTTGATTAATAGAACACCCTCTAATTTACTTAAGACTAAATCGGCATATGAAATGTTGTTTGGGAAAGTGCCTTCTTATGATGTTATTCGTGTATTTGTTTGCCTTTGCTATGCTCATAATCAACGACACAAAGGTGATAAATTTGCAAGTAGGAGCCGTAAATGTATCTTTGTTGGCTATCCATTTGGGAAGAAAGGTTGGAAATTGTATGATTTAGAAACACATGAGTACTTTGTATCTAGGGATGTGAAGTTCTTTGAGAAAGAATTCCCTTTTGCGACAAACCAACCACGAAATGTGGTGACTCCTATGGCGGAAAACAATGAGGATGGGGCATGGAGTGAGGATGAGGGTGCCGATGAGTGTGATGTGTGCATTGAGAGGGGGGTTGGAGGCCGCATCCACTCTCGAGGAGGAGTCAAGTGCTGTGGTGCAGCCCGTGCATGAGGACGTGCATGATGAGGGGCTAGATTATACGGTGGGAGAGCAAGGTGTGCAAGTTGACGGTGAGCTAGGGCGGGGAAAACGAACCAAAACTCCCTCAACACGGTATCGTGATTTTGTTACTCACACTATACGAAAAATAAGTCCATCTGAGAATTCATCAGCTCCTTCATCTTCCTCAGGTCCGTCCTATCCTATAACATATTTTGTGAATTGTGAACGTTTTTCTGTGAGACATAGGAATTTTCTTGTAGCAGTAACAATGGGACATGAGCCAAAGCATTTTAAAGAAGCAATGAAAGACCCGGGATGGCGAGATGCGATGGGTCAGGAGATACGAGCCCTTGAAGACAATGAGACTTGGGCAATGGAGACTCTTCCACCCGGAAAGAAAGCGCTAGGGAGCCAGTGGATATATAAAATTAAGTATAAGTCCGATGGCAGCATAGAGTGGCTCAAAGCAAGACTTGTGATCTATGGCAATCATCAGGTGGAAGGAATTGACTATAATGAGACATTTGCTCCTGTGGCAAAAATGGTGACGGTTCGTATTTTTCTTGCGATTGCTGCTGTTAAAAATTGGGTTGTACATCAAATGGATGTGCATAATGCTTTCCTTCACGGTGACTTAAGTGAAGAGGTTTATATGAAGGTTCCTCCAGGTTTCAAGAATACAAATCCTAACATAGTTTGCAGGTTGAAAAAATCGTTGTATGGTCTGAAACAAGCTCCCCGATGTTGGTTTGCAAAACTGTCACAAGCATTGAAGAATTATGGATTTGTGCAATCCTATTCATATTATTTGTTGTTTGGGTTATGCAGGGGAAGAACTCAGATCAATGTGTTAGTTTATATTGATGACTTGATTAATGTAGGGAATGATAAGGTTGCATTGACAACTTTTAAAGATTACCTTGGTAGGTGCTTTCGTATGAAGGATCTGGGAGTTTTGAAATATTTCTTAGGGCTAGAGGTAGCCCGTAATTCAGAAGGAATCTTTCTTTGCCAAAGAAAATGCACACTCGAGATAATTTCGGAAACGGGTTTACTGGGAGCAAAGCCTACGACATTTCCTATGGAACAAAATCACAATTTGGCCCTTGCAAAGGGCGAATTTCTTGCGGATCCGGCGCCGTATAGGCGACTTGTAGGGAGATTGATTTACTTGTCTGTGACGAGACCTGATCTTGCATATTCGGTTCATATTTTGTCACAATTTATGCAACAACCTCGTGAGGATCATTGGGAGGCGGCTCTCAGGGTCGTGAGATATTTGAAGAAGAGTCCGGGGCAAGGGATTTTACTTCGTGCTGAGAGTGACCTAAGTCTAGAAGGGTGGTGTGACTCAGATTAGGCTAGTTGTCCACTTACTCGGCGTTCCTTGACAGGATGGTTCGTGTTACTTGGTTGTTCTCCTGTGTCGTGGAAGACCAAGAAGCAACAAACAGTGTCTAGATCGTCTCATGGCGCCGAGTATCGATCAATGGCGCAACAGCATTGTGTGAGTTAAAGTGGCTTAAACAACTTTTGGGTGACTTGGGTGTGCGACATCCAAAGGGTATGAAGTTATATTGTGATAGTCAGTCGGCGTTGTACATTACTCAAAATCCAGTTTTTCAAGAAAGAACAAAGCATATAGAGGCTGACTGTCATTTTGTTCGAGATGCAGTGACTGAAGGGATGATTTGTCCATCTTATGTATCCACCAATGTTCAATTGGCAGACATATTTACAAAAGCACTGGGGAAAGCGAAATTTGAGTTTCTCCTTTGCAAGTTGGGCGTTCAAGATCGACACGCTCCAACTTGAGGGGAGGGGGGGGGGTATTACAATATTAATATTTATTTGACTATAATAGGAGAGTTTATTGTGCATATCTTTTGATTAATATGTTTCCTTAATATAGTCTTTGTATTTTAGGTAAATGTATATTGGTGATTAGGAGGATTTTTAGGAGATCAACCAAGTCTTGGAGAGCAAGAATTCTTGGCAATATTTTGTAATATATATACTTCATTATTGTGAATGAGAAAGGGACAGAAATTGGGGTGGAGAATTTATCACTAAGCACCAGTTGTTCCACCATCTCATAAACGGTATCACTTAAAACCGGTCAAAATTGGTGAAATATAAAATTCCCATGCACACCCTTTCTTAAATCTGACAGCTTAATATGCTGATTTGCTTTTTTGTAGCTAGATTATAATAGTATGATTACATAAATTTCAGACAAATTAAGGGATCTCATAATTTACTTTGAGAATTCATTTGGAATTGCAATAATATTCTTTGAATGATGTTCATGCATCTTCAACAAGCTCTTTAAACATGTGATACTCTTTAATTTAAAGAGTCAACTCTTGAATTTCTGTTACAATAGACTCTCCAATTTAACATTTCAATTTAGAGAGTGGGAGCCAAACCCACTCTCTATTATTAAATGTATTGAAACAATTACAATTTCTAATGCTTGATATATTGACTTTATTTAAATAATATATACAAATTAGGATATGAAAAAAATAGGAGAGGTGAAAAGATATTAGATGTTTCTTGAGATAAGTAAAATGAAGAGCATAGATAAAGAGGTTGTTGGAATGTTTGAAAAAATTGTTCTTGCAATTTATAAATGCTCTTTAAAATGCTAAAGATGCTCTTTAAATATAGCTAAGCTGTTGTAGATGCTCTTATTACCTACATCTCAGTTCAAATTTAGAGAACTCATAATAATATCTCATTGGTTCATTTTATATACGATAATATTTTGTTCGAATTAATGTTTTGCCACAAATATACATTAACCTGCATAAAGAATTGCACCTATAAATAGCATTCTAGCCCATGGTGGGGAGCTCTTATAACCCCCTCCCCCAACTGGACACATGTCCAGTGGGGATTGGACAAGTGCTTGACATTTTTGTCAAGCACTTTTTCATTGGCCAACCCCCACTGGACATATGTCCAGTGGGGGTGGAGGGGGGGTTATAAGAGCTTCCCACCATGGGGAGGAGAAGAACCCCTTAGCATTCTAATATTCTGACATATATATCATTTTAGAGCAAGCTAATTTCAGTTGTACGAGGATGAAAAACTTCTTATTTCTGTCATCATATTAGCTAGTGGCAATGTTCTCCATGCAGCTACCAATTGTCATTTTAGTCCTCGATATGATGTGCACATCTTAAATCAACTGCCACCCAACTCTAGCCCATTGGTCTTGCACTGTGCATCCAAAAATGATGATCTTGGCTTTCATACACTTCTTATAAATCAAGAATTTGACTTTCATATTTGTGAGAGCGTTTTTAAAAATACATTATTTTTCTGCCATCTTTGGTGGGGTTCAAAAAATAAAGCTTTCGAGATTTTTAATTCACATTGGGAAACGGCTTGTTCAGATAATTATTGCTTATGGATAGTAAAGAGTGATGGCATCTATTTTCATGGTTTGATAGGACAAATAGTGAAACAGTTTGACTGGGAATAAAAATTATTATTGTTGTTGTTCATTTCTATGATGTAATGATGACAAAATGAAAACCTTTGGTGGGGTTCAAAAAATAAGGTGGTGTTGTTTTTGCGTTTGAGTTTTGTGTTTTGAGTTTTGAATTTATTTTGTGTTTTATGTTTTGAGTGTTTGTTTTGAGATTTGTGAAAATGTGTTCTTTTTGGTGTTTTTGAAAATTGTTTCTGAAAACAGAAAACTCGAAAACACGTTTACTTGAAATTTTTGAGAAATTTGGACTTGAAATTAAAACAATTCAAAATAATTAAAAACAATTCAAACTTGGAATGTAAAACATTTAAAGATAATTAAAAACAATTAAAAATATGTAATTATGGAATTAAAAATAATTTAAACTTAGAATTAAAAACATTTAAATACAATTAAAAACATTTCATTATGAAATTAAAAATATTTAAAAACATTTAAAAACAATTACAAGAACTAAAAATATTTAATTATGGAATTAAAAACATTTAACAACAATTAAAAACATTTAAAATGAACTAAAAACATTTAATTATGAAATTACAAAATTTTAAAAATATTTAAAATGAACAAAAAATATTTAATTATGGAATTAAAAACATTTAATTATAGAATTAAATACATTTAAAAAAAATTAAAAAGAATTAAAAACATGTAAAGGAGCTGGGAATTGAACATGTGACCTCCTCTTCTGCATCCGCGCATCTTGCCATTTGGACAAGGAGCCGCATTTTGTTAAAAAAACGCGGGACGTGGTTAAATAATCAATTTATGTGGGAAGCGTAAAATTAAAAAAAAAAAAAAAAATTGCTTGAAATTTTGGATTCAAACGCCGACCAAAAGCGGCCCCAAACGCAGCGTTTTGGCGTTTACAAGAACAATTTTTGTTAACAAAACGTCCAAAATAATGTTTTTGTTGTTTTCTGTTTTCTTTGCATTTTTTTTTTGTGTTTTCAAAAATGAATTTTTAAAAATAGCAAAGAGAACACGTTTTGACTATTTTCAAAAGCATAAAACAGAAAACGGGTTGAAAACACCAAAGAGAACAGAGACCTAAAACTTTCGAGGTTTTTAATTCATATTGGAAAAGCGGATTGTTGAGATAATTATTGCTTATGGATAGTGTTAGTCAAAATACAATTGTAAATAAATATTTACAACTAAATTTAGAAACAAACTTGTAACCAATTAGGCTGAGGCACGGGTATCTCGCTTTCTTTAAGGAGATTCAAGCCCTCTGCAGCGTTGGAAATCCTCAATCACCGGTGCAACAACTATCTTCTTGACTTGTCTCCTCAGGATACAACAGTCCAACTGAAACATTATTTAGTTCAACCTCTTTTACACTAGAAGATGAACTCAAAGCTCTACTATAAGAACACCTTTCTTATGGCAAATCTATTAACTTTTTAGAGAAAAAAATATAAAACTTCATATACTTTCTTGTGTCAAGTTGGAGAGAAAAGAATGGTATTTATAGGTGTTAGGAAGACAATAAAATTAAATAAGAAAATAAATTTCATAAACTTCATTCTATAACTTATATCCTATGATCTTCCATAATAATAATTCTCATAAACTCATGACTCATGATTTCCCACAATAATAACCCACATAATTCACCATAATCATATCAAGAAACTTCCAACCTTTCATCATCCAACAATAAAATTACATTTTAAAAAATAAAATGTTACAACATTCCCTCACTTATTTTATTATTTAAAAAAAAATCAAAATACATTTGCCAAAAGATAGATAATTATGCATCATGATAGGTGTGATTCTGCATTGAACCTCCACTAGTGAAACAGCAATCTCTACTCCACAGTTAGTAGTGATTTCAGACTTGAACTATAACTGGTTAAGAGAAATAAAGAATTACTGCTCACACATAATAATCGAGGTGTTGATATGAGCTTTAATGGCTAGCACATTACGGCCTTGTGCTGATCCTAGTTTTCATGTGTGTTTTTTGAGAAACGCCCAAATCCTCATAGAGAATGGCCCACTCTCACACTCATTTAGGTAAAATCTCTTAAGAGTGCTCCTGTAAATATTGCACCCCACTCATACGAGCTACAGACTTTATTAAGAGCTTTTATTTCCTTAAAAAAAACTCAACCCTCCAAACGTTACAAGATTAATGCACTTACATCATAGGGATGGAAAAATTGTGCATTTTTTTTTCCGGTCACCTTATAATTATTTTGTCCCATTGAACCCAGTTACAGGATCTCTGGTCCCTAGGTTGGGTATCTTTATATGTGGCTCATGATGATACGTGCTTAAGTCCCTTCTCCCTCGAAGTATTCCAGACCCTCTCTCTTGTCAATACCTTAGTTAATGGATCTGCAAGATTATCACAAGATTTAACATAATTCACATTAATTATTCCACTACTCAAATAAGATCATAGTACTGTGTTTTCTTCTTATAGGTCTGGATTTACCGTTATAATAACAGTTGTTAACTCTACCAATGGCAGTAGTGCTATCACAATGAATCAATATATGAGGTATTGGTTTTTCTCACATTGGAATCTCATGTAATAAATCTCTTAACCAATTTTCTTTTTCACTGGCTGAAGCTAAAGCAATAAGCTCAGCTTCCATAGTGGAATTAGCAATAATGGTTTGTTTTTTAGATTTCCAACAAATTGCACTACCTTCCAATTTAAAAATATATCCAGAGGTAGATAAAGAATCACCTGATAATGTATTCGAATCTGCATCAGAAAAACCTTCAATAACAGCAGGATATTTTTTATAAAATAAGCCATAGTTTCTTGAACCAATTAAATATTTCATTACTCAGTCCATAGCATGCCAATGTTCTCTACCTACTTGTAAACCGTACCCCTACCGCAAATGCAATATCAGGTCTCGTACAATCAATAGCATATCGCAAGCTACCAATCATGCTTGCATATTCTTTTTGATTCATGACATTATTTTCATTTTCAACAAGAAATAGATGAATGCTAGAATCAAAAGGATTAGAAATATGCTTGCAATCAACATAGTTATATTTTTTCAAAATTTTCTCAATATAACTTGACTGATCAAGAAAAATTCCATCACATGTTTTAATAATTCGCATGCCCAAAATAAAATTAGCCTCCAAGATCATTCTTGTCAAAATGGCTCTTAAGCATATTTTTTGTTTCATTGATTACAAAAATATTAGAGCCAAAAATCAACAAATCATTAACATAGAAACTAATAATGACATGTGAATTTTTCTCTGATTTATAATATATACACTTATCACACTCATTTACTTTATACCCGTTTTCAATCATGCAGGAATCAAAATTTTCATGCCACTGTTTTGGAGTTTGCTTTAGGCCATAAAGGGATTTAGACAACTTACACACTTTGCTCTCTTCACCAGGTTGTAAAAAACCTTCAGGTTGGTCCATATATATTTCCTCATCTAGATCACCATTGAAAAATGTTGTTTTCGCATCCATTTGATGAATGATAAAATCATGAATTGTAGCAACAGCAAATAAACAATCTAATGAATGTCACTCTAGTAACCGGAGAAAAAGTATCAAAGAAGTCTACATCAACTTTTTGTTTAAACCCCTTTGCAACGAGTCTCGCTTTATACTTGTCTATACTTCCATCCAGTTTTAATTTTTTTTAAGACCCATTTACACCCTATGGTTTTACAACCTGGTGGTAAATCAACTAATTTCCAAGTTTTATTAGAAAGTAGTAATTCCATCTCATCATTTAGGGCCTCTTTCCAAAATATAGCGTCAGGTAATGATAAAGCTTCTTGTAAAGAAATTGGATTTTCTGGAACATTATAAACAAAATATTCAGGACCAAAATTTTTCTCAACTCTAGTTCTTTTACTCCTTCTGAGTTCATTTTGAGAATTTTCTTGATTTTATAAAATAGGAGTAGAAGAGTTAGGTTTCAAAATATTTTGTTCAAATTCTTTACCCCCACTAATTTTTTATTTGAAATAAAAATAGCATCACCTGACTCAAAAATTATATTATTTTCAATGTCAAAAAAACTATAGGCTGTACTATTTATCACATATCCAAGAAAAGCACAAGTAGTAGCTCTTGCTTCCAATTTAGGTCTTTTAGGATCTGTTAACTCACAAAGGCTAAACAACCCCATACCCTTAAATATCCCAAATTTGGCTTATGCTCCTTCCACACCTCAAAAGGTGTAATTTTTGTCTTTTTGTGTGGCACTCTATTTAATACATAACAAGCAGTTAAAACTACTTCCCCCCAAAGATTTGAGGAAGCACCTAAATCTAATATCATAGCATTTATAAGATTAATTAACCTTCTATTTTTTCTTTCTGCTACACCATTAGAAGCAGGTGAATATGGCGGAGTAGTTTCATGGATTATTCCCAAGGATTGAACATAAAATTAAATCCAAAAGATTCATAATCTCGACTTCTATCACTTTGAATTCTTTTAATTTTTCTACCGAATTTATTTTCAACTTCAAGGAGGAATATTTTAAAAAAATCAAAAGCATCACTTTTATTTTTCAATAAATAAACATAAGTATATTTCGAACAATCATCAATAAAAGTGATAAATTATCTATTTCCTCCACGAGTTAAAATTTTTTCAAATTCACATAAATCTGTGTGAATTATCTCCAATAATTCGGTATTTCTTTCTACATTTTTATGAGGTCTTTTTGTAATCTTCACTTTACTACAAATTTCACATTTTTCAAAATCCTTTTTCGTGTTAGGAATTAATCCCAAACTACTCATGACTCCCACATATCTACTATTAATTTGACATAAACAAGCATGCCAAAAATTCAATGAAGAGAGCATATAAACAGAAGTAGAAACATTATTATTAATATTCTCAACATTAAGTTTAAACATTCTATCACAAGCATAACCTTTGCCTACAAAAATACCCTTCTTTGTTATCACATATTGATCAGATTCCATAGTTTGTTTAAAGTCAGCCTTGTTCAAAAGATAACTTGACATCAAGTTCTTTCTCATGGAAGGCATATAAAACACGTCTTTCAAAGTTAAAACTCTTCCAGAAGTGAATTTAAGATCGACCTCACCCGTTCCAAAAACTTGAGTAGTATGAGAATCTCCAAGCATTATAGTTTTGGACTTCTTAAAAGGAGTGTAAACTTTGAACCAATCTTTATCATAGCAAACATGTCTATTTGCACCAGAATCTGCCCACCATCTTTCAACACTTAGTATCATATTGATATCGGTTATCATAGCCACAAATGGCTCCTCGGTAACGTTAGCCTTAGGTATAGATTCACGTTTTCTGTATCTGCAAATTCGAGCAATATGCCCATTTTTGCCACAAACAAAACAAGTCTTACCTTGTTGATTTTGAGAATGATGTGACTGGTTCTTATTCCACTAGCTTGAATTTCTCTTATCATGTTGGTAAGATTTTTCACAATCTTTTTTCTAGGCTTCAACATATTATTTTTAAAATACTGATTAGTAGACAAATTTTCATTTGTAGAAATTAAATTTACCTTGGTGGAATGTCCACTGCTCTCTTGAATAAGTGCATCTTGTCCTCTAGCCTCTTCCTCCATGCGAATGCATGTGATCAACGTTTCTAGTGACATCTCTTTTTGCTTGTGTCGCATATTTTTCTGGAACTCTTTCCATGATGGTGGAAGTTTGTCAATTAAGCCAGCAACAACTAGGTTGTCACCAATCTTGACCTTCAGATATGACTTCAGCAACTATCATTTGAAAATCTTGTGCTTGCTCTACCATAGATTTTCCATCCACCATTTGATAACGAAAAAATCGACTTGCTGCATATTTTTTTGCACCGGCTTCTTCAGTATCATATTTACTCTGGGCTTTCCATATTTTCTTGGCAGACGTGAATCATAGAAATGATTAGCAAGACAATTTAAAAGATAGTAATGACAATTATACTCATATTTTTCGTACTTTTCGACCTTTTTTCCATGTTCAAGATATTCATCATCGCTCATGCCTTCAGTACTTAATTTTTTAAGATTCTTCTCGGTAAGGACATAGGCAACCTTGAGAAGAGTGAGGTAGAAACGAACTTTACCCTTCCACCTTCTAAAGTTTGTTCCTTTGAAGTGAAATGGCTTGTTGAGATCTCCAACATTCTCATTTGGCTTTTTAACAGTTTGCTCCATGTTGAATCTCTTTAAAATTTTTAGTCAAAATACAATTGTAAATAAAAATTTACAATCAAATTTAGAAGCAAACTCGTAACCAATTAGGCTGAAGCGCGGGTATGTCGCTCTCTTTAAGGAGATTCAAACCCTCTGCGGTATTGGAAATCCTCAATCACTGGTGCAACAACTATCTTGACTTGACTTGTCCCCTCCAGGATACAACAGCCCAATTGAAATGCTGTTTAGTTCAACCTCTTTTGCACTAGAAGATGAACTCAAAGCTCCACTATAAGAACACCTTTTTTATGGCAAATGTATTAACTTTTTAGAGAGAAAAAAATATAAAACTTCATATACTTTCTTGTGTCAATTTGGAGAGAAAAAAATGGTATTTATAGGTGTTAGGAAGACAATAAAATTAAATAAGAAAATAAATTTCATAAACTTCATTCTATAACTTATGTCCTATGATCTTCCATAATAATAATCCTCATAAACTCATGACTCATGATTTTCCACAATAACAACCCACATAATTCACCATAATCATATCAAGAAATTCATCTTCCAACAATAAAATTACATTTAAAAAATAAAATGTTACAACAGATAGTAAAGAGTGATGGCATCTATTTTCATGGTTTGATAGGACAAATAGTGAAACAGTTTGTCTGGGAATAAAAATTATTGTTGTTGTTGTTCATTTCTATGATGTAATGATGACAAGATGAAAACGAGGTCAGATTATAGAGTCCCAAGATCTACAATGTGTCAATCGTCAAATCGAAACCATAAATGACTGATTTAAACCACATGTAAGTAATGATAGAAATAATGATATTTAACATCAATTAGTATTGTATATCACTCACAAAGAGTCATCTCATAAAGAAACAATGAAATGAATTTTGAAAGGGCACCAAAACCCAAGCAAAAGGGGGCACCGTCAGTCACCAAGAAAAAGGAGCACAAAGCACTCAGATTTTTCTTATGTTGTTGTTGTGTGTATACTGTTTAAAATACTAACAGTAAAGGCCAAGACTGACTTAGTGCAAACCATCAGGTACATAACGAAGCCAATAACATTAGAGTATGAGTTTTTACTCACAAACTCATTTTCCTTATCATTAGCAAATGATTGTTCTTTAGACAAGATAAATTTGTTACCAAGAGGCACGTAAGTGGGTTTGTAATTAACCATGCCAAATTTCTTCAAAATTTTAAGTACATAAGGAGTTTGATACATAAATAATCAGGAATTTGACATATCCCTATCAGTTTTCATACCAAGGATCCTTCTAGCATGTCCTAGGTATTTCATGTCAAATTCTTTACTTAATTCAACCTTTATCTTGTTTACAAATTTCATGTTAGGTCCATCCAATAACATGTCATCCATATAAAGTAACAAATACGTACAATCATTACTTGTGCTGTGGTGTAGGTAATACAAGCAATTATCAAACTTATTCATCTTGGAACCAATATAAAGAACATATGAATCAAACATTTTATACCACTGTCCATTGGCTACTAGCCTAGCCTCGTATCTCACAGGCTCACTCTTAGTTGTTCTCTCTTTCACCTTATAAATCCATTTGCATCCCACTATGGATTTATCTTTAGATTTAGCAACTAAATCCCAAGCTTGATTATTGAGATAAAAACTCATTTCTCTTCTCATGGTACTAAACTATTTCACGAACTTCTCACTCTTTATAGCCTCCACATAGGTATTTGGCTCCTTACCATCTAATTCATGATAACTAGTATAGGCTATGGTGAAGTCAGATAGTCTTTAGAGTTCCCTATGTAGTCTAATCTCTATATATGGCCAATTGATAATCAATAAAAGGATTTTGGTCAACGGGGTTGTCCTCTATCCCATCCTCATTACTCTCATTCTCTACAACATGTTGTTAGTTATCACTATCCACCTCACTAGGAGAGATGGGTATTGAGATGCTCACTCCCTCCACCTTAACTGGAGACTCATCATTAATGGTTTCTTGCTGTTTTTCACTCTCTAAACAAGGTATCTCTGACTTGTTAAATTTGACATCTCGACTTATGATAATCTTTACACCCTTTTAGCTTCTATCCCACAACCTATATCCCTTAACTCCCTCAGGATAGCCCAGAAAGACACACTTCCCAACTCTAGGTTCAAGCTTTCCCTCACTCTAATGAGAAAAAATAGTACAGCCAAAAGTTTTAAACATGAATAATCAACACATTTACCATGCCATTTTTCATAAAGAGTATCACCATTTAAAACAATAGAAAAGAGTCAAATTAGTCAGATAGTAAATAGTCATTACAACTTAGGCACACCAGAACTCAATATCATACATCTAACCTTACAAACAAAATACACGATTCATCCTTTAAGCAACTTCATTATGTTGGGCAGTGTAAAGCACAATTTTATGTCTAGTAATGCTACAATCATTGCACAAATTATCAAAATCAACATTGCAGAATTCAAGACCATTATCATTACGCAAATATTTTACCTTTTTACCAGTGTTATTCTCCACTTGAACTTTCCACTTTTTAAATTTCATGAAGGTTTCACTTTTATCTTTCAATAGATAAACCCACACATGTTTGGAATAATCATCAATAATAGACAAAATATTGGTTACCACCAAAATTGGGATTGCTCCCGGCACCCCACAAATAAGTATGAATGTATTCTAATACTCTAGATGTCGTATGTTTTCTAGATCAAAATGATATCCTATGATGTTTTCCATGCACACAATGATCACAAAATGGGATGTCAGACACCTGATCCTTACCAAACACATCATTGTTGTTAAGGAACTTAAATCCTTTAATACTAACATGAGCTAACCTATTGTGTCACTTTTGTGTTTGACCAGTGTCAATGGATGAGATAGTGGAATTTAGACCACTCATCTCTTCAACGTGTGTAATGTATATGACATTTCTCTTAGTAGCTTTAAAAGCTCTAAGTCCACCCTAACACATTTTAATCATGCCATCACCAAGCCTACCAGTGAAATCTGTACTCTCTAACTACCCTACATAATCAGATTAGCGCTCATATGTAGAACATATCTAACTTTCCTTAATGTATGCCCAAAGCCAAGCCTACTAGTGAAACATGTACTCTCTCACTACCCTACATAAATCATATTAGCACCCATACGCATAACATATCCGACTTCCCTTAATGTATGCCCAAAACCACTGTCAAATTTAACAGTTACATTACGAATGTAACACCTCGAATTTTCTCAACTCGGATGGTCACTAAGATAATCTTTAAAATATATTGGACGAATCCAAATAATTTTTTCTGTGCCCTTGATTAGTTTTAAAAATATAACTTTTGCAGACGATAACAAGCGCGCAAGGGAAAAATGATTTTTCTTTCAGTTTCTATGGTTTGTTCTACATCGTGATAGGTGGTGCCACAATTTATTTGACCATTCAAAAGAATTCCAAAAATTCTAAAATTTGAACTGTAGATACTAGGGACTACAGACAACAACGCGGTAAAATTTCAAACCTTAGTTACATTGTTTGGTAGGAGAAAATGATAGTCTTAAGACAACCCGCTAAAACATTCATAATAAATTCATACAATGGAATTTTTGAGTAAATCCAATTTTTATTATTAGACCACATATATGGATTTCCATAGCAACTGATTTTACTCAAAAACTCCAAATGTAGCATAAATTATGATTTTCAAAGTAGGAAATTTCAGAAAAATGAAACTAGGCATTTCTAACTTGAAATTTTTAACAGAAAACAAACTGACATCTCGTTTTCCAAAAATATTACATAATCAAATACTGAATTAAAGAATTAAAAATATTATATTTACATTATAATTGACTCGATCATCTCGACGTCAAACCTTAAACTAGAAAGAAAATTCCATGACAGGCTCGCTAATCTACGCCATCGCATCAACGCCAATCAATTCAATCTGAAATTTTTTCATTTTGGAGGTAAGTATTTCATAAGAAACACTCAGTAGAAATACATACAACATGTTGGAAAATTATACGTAAACATTAATGCGACATGCCATCATTTTTAAACGTGCATAGGAACATAAAAATTGGTAGTCGGCACCACATAACGTCATACGTGATTACATTCAATTACTAACATGTTAAAGTGATTATCTTCAATCACTATCATAAAGTTCATTCGTAATTAATTTTGCATGGCATTTATATCACATATAATTTTTCAACTTTCATTTAAAAATTGCAGTAAAATTAGTAAGTAAAACTACCTCGAAATCGAGTTTTTGGTTGAAGTTTTGATGGACCAAAATTCGTTTCTGCGGTTTCCAAAATCAAGACCCGTACACTATGTATATATATATATATATAAAGAACTTTAGTGAATTAAAAAGCAAGGTTAAGGACCTTTTTCTATTGGCCAAAATCTAGAACGAAAGTGATGAAAAATGCTCACTGCTAGACCGAAAATCTGAAGGAAAATGACGGATAAATTATAGATTATTTTTGGTGATTGAGACTAAGGTTTCAAGGTTCCTTGCTACATGAAATTGAAGGAAAAGAAAGGATCTTTTGCTAGAGAAAAAGGGAAGGAAAAATGAGGGAAAAAGCTGGTTAAAACTTACTGCAAATCTAGAGTTAGGGGGCATTTTTTCTTCCTAAGAGGTGCTAACTGAAATATGGGATGATATTAGGAGGGAAAATGAGTGTATTCTTCCTATAAAATAAACAGAAAACACAATTTCTTAATTATATATGGAGGCCAAAATTTTATAGAAGAAGAAATGGAAGTTTGTGCTTCAGTTGAATGCTGATTTTGGAGGAGGTAATATACACACTACACGGGCGGTTTTTGGGTAGAAATTTGGGGGGAGAAATCATGACTTTGTGCTGATTAATGAGGTGGAAACTTTTAGTTACTTGGTGATGGAAGAGTGGGGGAGAACATGGGTAGTTGGAGAAGTTAAATACTGAAATGGGTCTTTGGATTATTCGATTATAAAAATACAGAAGTGTTGGACCCTTTTTTGTGATTTAAAATAGAGGGAGAGAGAGAGGTTGTGCTGGCCGAAAATTGGGATCTTTTTGGAAGGGAAATGTTGGTTAATTAGTGAGAGAATTTGGTTGAGGAAAAATGGAAGGAAATGGGCTGTTGGGTGGGACGTTTTCTTAGATCATGGAGAGTTATTTTTGTTGTGCATGGAGGCTGTTTGGTTGATGCAAAATGGTAAGGGTTAAGGGATTTTTTGGCTAGTTTTCTTTTTTTTTTTTTTTTTTAAGATTCTAAGGTGTTGTTTGGGTAGGGTTTCTGGTAACTTTTGGAGTCGAAAAGTAAATCGAGTTTTGGCTAACAACTCGAAAATAAATGGCCAAAAATTTGTAGATAGAACCGGAGAACAAAATTTTTAAGATTTAGGCTAGCTATATATTATTTCTCGTCCAACTTGAAATTCAAAACTTACCAAATGAAAATAGAACAAGGTTCGTTTTCATATTAATTCCATAGTCATCGACCAAAAAAATTTGAAGTGAACACGCGCAAAATTTTATCGTGAACAAATATTTAAAATGAACCATGAGGTACAAAACGACGTCGAAAATAAGAAATTTTATTTATTTAAATTTAACAAATGAAAAAAATTTCCGATTGTTACAACAAACACCAATAATTTTGTAATCAACTCCATCCTATGCAACTATATGTCCATGATCAGGCTCATGCAAGTGATCAAATCCAAATTTATAAGATGTGACATGAGAAGATGCACCGGAGTCGAGAATCCACTCATGTATACAGGAGTTCGTAGATAGGTTAATTTTAGCTGGTTCAAATTTTAAAAGCATGTAAACCTCATCAGATTCACCACTAGAGGTCACTACATTTGTCTCTCTCTTATCTTCTCCTCTCTGTTTGTTATTCTCTTTATAGTAGTCACTAATAAAATGTCATATTTTCCCACACCCATAATGTTTTCCCCCTTTCTCCTCCCTTGTAACTTAGAATGACTTCTACCCTTTCTATTGCCACCAATGTTTTACCCACATCTACTCCCACCCCCCGACTGAGGTCTACCTCTCACAAAATAGATCTCACCTTTTTTTTCTCTCATTTCTTTCAACCTTCTACTCTATCTCCTTACTTTTTAGAGAGTTTATGACAATGTCACGTATAAGGGTCTCCCTCCTATACTTAATTGTATTCTTGACTTTCTTATATAAATTACGAATGGCATTTAACAAAATTATAGCTTTGTTAATTTTGAGAACCGTTTCATCACAATTTGTAATATCTTGCACAAGTTTATTAAAAACATCAAGATTGTCATCCAAATGTCTCGAGTGATCAATTTTAAAGCTGAAAAAGTTTTGAGAAGATAATTTTTATTTGGAGTTGATTGTGTCAAATAAAGATCTTCTGATTTTTTCCTAAGCTTTTCTGTAGAGACCATTTTTTTAATTTTTCGTAAAACAAAGTCTGATAAATACTATATGATAGAAGTATAAGTAAGTTCATCGAATTCCATTTTTTGATCCTCAGTAATAGTAGGACCAAAAGAATTATCAATAGCTTTTGAAATTCTTTGTTGAACCAAAATACATTTCATTTTCAGTTGTCAAATAGAAAGTCACATTTACCATTAAAGACATCCAAGTCAAAACGATGCGTAGACATCTCAACAAATAAAAGTACATACCAACAAGCACCTCCAAGATAATCACACAAAAAACCTAAAAGCGTCAATATACACTATTTTTTTATTCCTAGGGTTTCGTGAGATTCGTGATCTCATATCAAAGGAATTGTCAAACGGATAAAGTCCAGGTGACAGTTCTAAATAATAACAATAATCCAACATAAGCAAACTATTTCAAATAATCAACAACAAAGTGAAGTTCTAAATAATAACAAGAATCCAACATAAGCAAACTATTACAAATAATCAACAACAAAGTGGAAAACTAATAAAACACAAGTCACGATAATGGGCACGTAAATTCCTAAAGTCACTAGCAACAGGTGATTGTTATCCTACACAGTAACCCCAAAATCTAATGGTTACCTCACACGATGGCCTGTTAGCAGCAACAACGACCACACAAGCTGAAAAAACCACGAAGGATTGACAAACGCCGAATACGTCCACTACTGAAATGATGTCCAAAGTGTCTGGACCACCATAGAATGTCAGAAACAGGACAAGGATCATAACGATGGAAACTGCTCGTAGGAAAAATCTCCCACGAGCCCTCATGCACCACTGGAAGTTCTGTGTTGATGCCACCCACGCGCCACCTTTTAGTATTCCACACACGGCACGCACCACTCAGGAAGCTTCGCCTTGACGTTAGGAGCCAGAACATAGCCTCTGTTCACAAAGATGACTCTATTTTGGCCAGAAACGAGACGGAAAGATTCAGTGGTTTTATTTCTTCATTAATCTGACAACCTAAATTAATTTTCTTACAATACGAAATGCCACCAAGGCTCTTATACCAATTATTGGGAAAATAGTTTCACCGGATCATCATTCATATTGCAAGAACTATACAAGGCTCATATTAATATTGTTCAACTCCACAAAGGTAACACCGAAGGACAAACAAGAAGAAGACACCAGGTGTTGAACTGAACTTATCCACCAAAGAAAAGACAATGGCGGCCGAAAATTTCACTAAGAAATTAAGAGACTTCTTTTTGGTTTTCATTGCTGGGATGATTTCGTGGGATTGTTTTTAGTGGTCTAAATCATGGCAGCCAACCAAAGACTTCATATATATATATATATATATATATATATATACACACACACACACACACACACACACAATATAACCTCCAAGTGGCCCATTAAGACCTTCAATATATTTGGACGGACACATTGTAGTGTGAACTATATAATTATATTCAATCTCGAGCTCAAAGCCTATGAGGATATAACAGGTCTGATTAATCATCATTACTCCGAATTTATTTGAGATAACAAAAATCCCAACAAAGGTAATATAAAAAAATTATCAATTTTATGGAAAGGTAAAATTCATAACTAATTAATAAAAAATAATACCGACAATAGAAAATCACTAATTTTATCCATGCACATTCCCATAGTTTTCAAGATATGCAAAATTTGTACAAAAATGATTAATTAGAAAGAAACCTAAAGTATCCAATGTTTTCCACATACCGCAACCTTTGGATAGACTCTACCACATTTCAGAGGGGTAGAAAATGCTAGTGAAATCAATTATTTCTACTTTACTTTCGGTTGAGGTTTTTTGTTTCTTCCTCTTTTTCTTTTCGCCCATGAGTCAACTTTGTTCAAATTTTTCTCCTTTCCACTGGCCACCTACACTGCATTCGTTGCTTTAACAGGTGGCACAAGGTTGACATATGTACGATACTGGTAAGCGAAACATTTGATTCATTCTCTTCTTGCATCAACAAGGCCGAGTTTTCTCTTTTGCAAAACAAATCATTAGATAGTATATAAACCATTTGAAATTCTGCAATTTCATGACATGCCTTCTTCTTATACGTCATGCACAACCAAATTAACTCATATGGAAGTCAGAAGTGTTGAGATTCTACTTAAGTATGCATAAAGGAACTTTAAACAAATTTTGAGTCCATTCACTGTATCATTTTTGTGTTAGGAAGAATTTGTGATAGGAAAATTACATTTTGCAAATAACCAAAATACTAAAAAAAATTATTTTTATAAATATTTAATTAATTCAATTAATTAATACATATATAATTAATTAATATCGGTAATTTAGTTAATAAACCGTCTATAATTAATTGAGCCTATTAGTATCGAACACTAAACTTAATTATTCTCTTTATTCGTCTTGCAGTACTTACCCCACAACCCATTACGTTTCCTATCACGACGAAAGACTGTACAAATTATTATCCTGATATGATGACAATAAGATAAATTAAAACTCTCATTTTAATTTATCATTAACGACCATGGACTTTCCCCTACGATGCTCTCACCAAGGAACTATTCCGTGCACCATTAGACAAACTCTTTCATCATTTCAGTTCCACAGACTTTCATCCTTAGGCACACATAACTAACCTTTAAACATCAAGGCTTTGTCTTATGCTATTTCAAACTCTTTCCTCCTTTCAGTTCCCACTTCAACCTTGATCTTTTCTAAGAAGGGATCATCCTTCTGAGCTCCTACAATTCTGTCTCTATGAGTGTCGGTCTTCTAAGCTCCCACAATTCAATTCTCAAATTCTCGAAGTCCATGTTATCTTGGGTCAATTGCAGTGTAGGCAATTGACCCATATTTTTTTCTTTTTAAAGCATTTGCGACTTCATTAGCCTTACGTGAATGGTACAGAATAGTACAGTCGTAATCCTTTATTAATTCTAACCACCGTCGTTGTCTCATATTCAACTCATTGTGGGTGAAGAAGTACTTGAGACTCTTATGGTCAGTGTAGATCTCACACTTGGTTCCATATAAGTAATGGTAAAATAGGTTTTCTCGTATACCAAACTGTAACAATCGAAAATGTTCTGCTTCTAAGTTTTAGAAAATAAAATTTTGACTTTTCGCGTCCGCTCTGAACTTCCTAGTACGTTTTAAATATTTTAGTCGCGAGAATTTTGTTTCATGTCTTGGCCTTTTTATGTGAAAAAATAGAATTTTGTCAATCACCAAGACCAATTATTTCATGCCAATTAAACATCCATAGAGCCCATTATCCCAACTAGAAAAGCACATCCAAATAGCCCTCCTTATTTCATGTCAATTAAACATTCAAACAGTCTCTTATTTTTGTTAAACACGGCAAAATGTCCTTAAAACCTGATGGAAACCGCTCACACGTCCTCTAAAACAACCCATTATTTAGCACAAAAAGGCTCACTTCCAACCCTCTCTTCCAGTTCATATAACCCAGCTATTCTCCCCCTCTCCCATTTTTTCTGAAGAAAACAAACCCATTTTTACCCATTTTCGGCCAGCTAAAAGCCCCCAAATCTCTTCATTTCAGTCACAAGAAAACATTCGAGTAGTTCTCTTCTTCCTTCATCAGTTTTTTGCCCCTATAAATTCAGCTCCATCTCCTCTTCTTTCTTCTCCAGTTTCGACTGCTTTCCCTCAATTTACTCCCCAGATTTTCAGCAACACGTTGCATATCAATTTATCCAATTTTCTGCCACCAACTTTGTTTTTCTTCAAAATATTTTACAGCAAAGAACATATACGTTCTCTCCCAGTTTCGGCCCTCAAGAGTAGCTTTTGAACTCCCTTTTCCACTCTAGCAACTTTCTTCCTTTCTTCACCATTTTTTGACTCCAATTTCCAGCAGCTTAATCTTGTTTTTTTCACCATTTTCATCCATCAATTTACCCCTCTTTGCAGTCCATTTTTGGACCAAAGTGATAGCAACAGAGTTCCAATTTTTGTCACCTATTTTTCTTTCTTTTCTGTCAAGAAATCCGACTTTAGCAGTGAGTAATCAACATCCATATTGTTTCACTTTCAACTCAACAAAAAAAATGTTGTTTCAAGGTAGTTTTTATTACTACATATGCTATGTTTTACAAATTATATTTTGGAAAAATTATTATGTGAATTGAATGCCATGCTAGATATTTATGAAGGGACTTTATGTAGTTATCGAAGGTAATCACTTTTGAAAGTTGTGATTGAAGATAAATACTTATGAATCTATGTGGTGCCGGACAACAAATTTTGATGCTCTCTGTCTGTGTTTAAAGTAATGGCATGTCGTATTTATATTTCGTATAATTATTCCTGCACATTAGTATATTATCTACTCAGTGTTTCTTATGAAATACTCACTCTAAGATAAATATATTTTCAGATTGAGATGGTTTGCATTGGAGCGATGGCATAGGCTAACGATCATGAAGTGGGTTTATTGTATTTTATTTGTGTTTGGTGTCGAGATGATCGAGTCGTTTATGGTGTAAATACTGTAATTAAATATTATTTTTATTGTCTTTAACCATGTAAGGTACAAGAAAAACTAAGATGTTGTTTTAGTTGTCGTTTGGAAATTAAAGCGGACATTGCCTTATTTTTTAAAAATCTCAGCTTTCTGTCCATAATTTGAAAAATCTTAACTCCCTGTATATTTGGAGTTTTGGAGTAAAATTAGTGGCTATGGATATCCTTATATGTTTTCTAATATCATACATTGGAATCACTCAATATTTAGATCAGTTCATCATTGTATTAATCGATGACATCCTGATTTATGAATTTAATGAACCGATTCTTTCACCAATATTTAGATTGGTTCATCATTCTATTCATCGATGACATCCTAATTTATTCCAGAAATCTCGAACAATATTAAGAGCACCTGAGGACAATATTGGAGATTCTGTAAAGGGAAAAGTTGTATGCCGAATTCAAGAAATATGAATTTTGGTTGGACCAAGTAGGATTCATTGGTCATGTTGTGATGGCTATGAAAATTGAAGTAGATCCATCAAAAGTTGAGGTTGTGTCAAATTGGTCGGCACCGTCGAATGTTGGAGAAGTGAGAAGCTTTCTGGACTTAGCTGGCTATTATCGGCATTTCATAGAAGGATTTTTTCAAGTAGCTGGTCCTATGACATAATTGACTCAAGAGGGTGTTAAGTATGTTTTGTTCGAGAAATGTGAACAGAGTTTTTAAAAGTTAAAAGACAGACTGGTGTGAGCACCATTGCTAGCTTTACCAGAAAGTTCAAAAGGCTTCATAATTTACAGTGATGTGTTGAAACTTGGTTTGGGTTGTGTATTGTTACAACATGGAAAAGTAATAGCCTATGCTTCAAGAGAGTTGAAGTAGTATGAGCAAAACTATTCGACGCATGACCTTAGACTTGCAGCGGTAGTGCACGCTTTGATTTAAATGAGTTACAAACTTTTCAACTTATAACTCCACCCTAGCCAAAGAACTTCTAAATCAAATTATGTAAACGAAATACAAGGTTTATTCTCTTACTGTTAACAAGTTATAAAAATTTAATCTTCAGACTCTATTATATTTAGTCAATATAAATGTATTAATTAAATGATTGCATTGTTTACACCCTATCAACAATTAGAGGTAGGGCATGAAACTAACACGAAGATAGTCAACGCTGCTCACATAGATGTAAGGAATTGAGGTATACATGCACAACGGAAATTAAATGTTCAATTATTTTAAGCCGGATCAACCTTGTACTTAGAGAGAATTCGTGATAGAAGTTTACCTTTGATAAATGTCGTGAAATCTGATTTCTGATTAGCTGGAGGTGCGATCTTCAATACCACAGTTGTCCAATTGTCCAGCCTCCAATGGTGATCCACACAGCAATAACATATCTGGACTTCCACGATCAAGAACAGATGAAAATGGAACTTTTTGGGAGTAATTGTATTGGGTTGTCTTTTTCTTATGCTAGCAAGTAATTAAAGATGAACTCTTATTAGCTTAATATGTTGTGCCTTTTAATTTATAGGCGACGCTAACCCTAGCCCTAGGTCTAGTCCAACTAGAACCCATCAACAAATGGGCCCAATTAATTAATTTGGTCCAATAAGTAATTAAGTCCGACCCAACTAATTAGACCATGGACATTAATTTTTACAATCTCCCACTTGGACAAGGTCCAACTCCAGATGCTCAATTGTTGCCTTATGTGTGTGACCCATTAGGTTCTCATTCACGATGGTAAACACAGTGATATTCTCATCGATTCACCGAGATTGATCAATTCACATCGCCGTCCAAGATTGACATCTACCAATGTGTCAAGGCAATCCATGTGAAGGAAAATATCATGTGGTATGACAGAACCAATATATGTGCAGTTACCGTGAAAATATAATCCCTTCATCAATATAACCCAATTGGTTAAGAGATATGGATCCGCGTCAATCTTATTTCAACCAATTATGTTATTCACCTCAACTCTTCGTTGATCTAATCTAGTTATGATTGAAACATTTTCAACTCATAACTTCATCCGGCTGAGAAAATTTATATCAACTTAAGTGGGCAAAAAATCAAGTTATAATCTCCCACTTTCTAGGAGTGACGAATCCTCATATTGGACATTCACAATATTCATATGATTCTCACTATACCCGAACGATGTCTTCCTGGTGACTCAAATCTTCGAGTCCCATCAAACGCTCGCCAAAGTATAGTGATCCTCACATAAGATTCTATGATGTCCTCAAGTCAAAGGACCAAATCCACAACCACACATTAGAGATTTACTACTGACGTTTGGATAGTTATCCATGTGGAATCTCTAGGCGGATCATCCAATGTCATGTTCTCATAACAATGCATTCATGTGTTCATTCAGATGTCCCTCTACATTTTAACTTGTGAGATCAGCCACTTTCTTTACAAGAAATGCAACACATGCTAGTCTATCCGTAATAATGATATTTATATCTCATTATTACTATGACTAAGGATATTTCAAGAATAAGTTATTTATAACTTGTATCTCACAATCACAACACAATGTGATTAACAAGTTACTATGAACTTTTCTTCGGGCTCTATTAATTTAAATAATAAAATTTAAAAAATAACAGATCTGCAATTAAAATATAGAGAAGCATTTAATTAATCAATTTGTTCATATACTTCAATGTCTTGCAAAGAATATATCACAAAATGTCCCATACAAACTAGATCCAATCACTCAGGTATCTTAATACCATCAAATTTAGCATGACCATCATGCTTGTGCTGGGACAACAACTTTGTCAAAAGATCTGCTAAATTATCCCATGTTAGGACCCGTTCTTTCTTTATATAATTATCTCTCTGATGAGATCATACTGCCTCAATATATATCTAGATCTAGATCATTGATGAGACCTGGGTTCCTTCGCTTGTGCGATAGCTCCATTGTTATCACAATACAAGTTATTGGATTAACAATGCTAGGAACTATTCCAAGTTCAGTAATGAACTTCTTGATCCTGACCGTTTTCTTTGCTACTTCTGAAGCAGCTATATATTCAGTTTTTGTAGTTGAATCAGCAGTCGTTTCTTGTTTGGAACTTTTCCAACTGGCCGCACCACTATTTAGAGTAAATACATATCTATATTGAGATTTACTATCGTCTTTATCAGACTGAAAGCTGGCATCGACTTAACCTTGAACTCTAAGTTCATTTCCTCCATATACCAAAAACATGTATTTAGTCTTTCTTAAGTACTTAAGGATGTTCTTGACTGCGATCCAATGTTTCTCGCCAGGGTTCGCTTGGAACCTACTTCTGACGCTCAAAGCATATGAAACATCCGGTCGAGTACATAGCATGGCCTACATGATAGATCCTATTGTTGATGCATAAGGAATTCTATCCATGCGATCTCTTTGAATTTGTGTCTTTGGACATATCTCTTTTGAGAGATAGATCCCATGCCCGATGGAACAGAGTTCTCTCTTTGGACTCTTCCATGCTAAATCTTCTCAAGATTTTATCTATGTACGTAGATTGAGATAGGCCAAGCATTCTTTTAGATCTATCTCTATATATCTTTATTCTGAGAATGTAAGCTACCTCTCCCATATCTTTCATGGAGAAATTTTTGGACAACCACAATTTTACCGATTTTTGCATTGGGACATCATTTCTTAATAATAGTATGTCACCGACATACAAAATTAGAAACACGACTTTACTCCCACTAACCCTTTTATACACACATGGTTCATTTTCATTCTTGATAAAATCAAATATTTTGATTGTCTCATCAAAATGAAGATTCTAGCTCCAAAAGGCTTGCTTTAATTCATATATGGATTTCTGTAGTTCGCATACCTTGTTTGGCTTTGTGGATTCAAAACCTTTAGGTTGTGTCATATACACATCTTCGCTAAGATTTCCATTAAGGAATGCGATCTTGATATCCATTTGCTAGATCTCATAGTTATGGTATGCTACTATCGCAAGCGAAATCCGAATTAACTTAGACATGGCTACTGGTGAGAAGGTTTCGTCAAAGTCAATCCCTTGTCTTTACTTGTAACCCTTCACAATCAATCTTGCTTTGTAAGTATGAACATTACCATCCATGTCGACCTTTTCTTGTAAAATCATTTACATCCTATTGGTTTTACCCCTTCAGGCGGGCCAATCAAGGTCCGAACCTTGTTCATACATGGAGTTCATCTCGGATTCCATGACTTCCTACCATTTCTTTGAGTCAACACTTGACTTCGATTCTGTGTAAGTAGTAGGTTCATCTTCCTTGATTAGTAATACATTACTAATAATTAGCAGATCGTATCTTAGAGGAAAATAAATGACTCTGCTCGACTTACGCAGAGCTGGTGTGTCCTTGAAAACTGGTGGTTCCCACTTTTCCAATTTGTGATTCATCATATGCAAGTTCAGCTATTGGAACATCTAATTGGTCAATTTTATTTGTGGTTTCTTGAACTTCTTCAAGATCTACTTTTCTTCCACTGTCTTCTCTAAGAATACAGCAAGTCTCGATACGATGACCTTCATCTCGATGGGATTGTAGAAATAGTATCATGTAGTTTACACAGGATACTCCACATATAAATATTTATCAGATTTAGCTCCTAGCTTATCCGATTCAATGCGCTTCACATAAACGTCGCATCTCCAAACCTTCATGTATGAAAGATTGGGTATTTTTCCCTTTCCATAACTCGTATTGAGTTTTATTGACTGGTTTAGATAGGACATGGTTTAGTGTATAACATGCAGTGTTAAGTGCATATCTTCAAAACGATTTTGGAAGAACTGCGCGACTCACTATTGATCGCACCATATCGAGTAAGGTGTGGTTTCTCCTTTCAGATACACCACTTAGTTGTGGTGTATATGGTGGAGTCCACTGCGAGAGAATATTCTCCACCTCGATCAGATCTAAGTGTTAGAATATTTTTCCTGGTTTGCCTTTCTACTTTTTACTTGATTTCTTTGAACTTTTCAAGGGCTTCACTCTTGAATTCCATCAAGCATATAAAACCATATCTAGAATGGTCATCTGTAAATATGATGAAGTAAGAAAAGCCATCTTTAGCATCTTTAGACATTTGTCCATATACATCATTATGTACAAGACCCAAAATATCTGCAACTCTGTCTCCTTTTTCAGAAAAGAGGGTCTAGGTCATTTTGCCCAACGGGCATGATTCACACTTATCAAATGATTCATAATCATTTGAATCCAATTATTCATCTTTGTGTAACTTGGTGATGCGTTTTCATTTATATGACCGAGTCTGCAATGCCAAAGATTTGAGTTGTTAGTTTTATCTCTTTTATGCCTTGCAATTCCTCTTCTAATGTCCTTTTATTTTCACAGTGAAAACACGGATCATCAGACTTGAATTTGACTTTGCTAAACTGTTTTTCAATAGATTTGACCTTCTTGGATCCTTTCTAAAAGGTCCTTTAGATTTCCTCTTAATGCTCTTAGAGGTATCAATAGCCAAAGTTTACCCATCTCCTTAGGCTTAACAATTTTTAGCATGTTTAGCAGCTCGATTAAGGTACCATGAATCTTATTCATGTTGAAATTCATAATGAACTGTGAAAAGCTATTAGGTAGGGACTACAGAACCAAGTCAACACTCAGCTTGTGGTCCATGGTAAAATTCAATTGGTTTAATTTTTCAATACAACCAATCATCTTCAGTCATGAGCACTGACTGAAGATCTTTTTTTACCATCATACCTCTAAATAACCCTTTGGATGTCTCATACCTTTCAGTCCGTGAATGTACATCATTCAACTCATTGAAATGATATGTATTAGTATAGACATTCATACCCTCGTGCTGCTTTTCTAACTCAAGTGACATACTGCAAGCATCACATGTTGCAGTGTAACTGTTATGACTGTGTATTTGTAAGGCTGCACGTTCTCTGACATATCCTCCTTAGTAGAAACTTCCGACATTGGCTGCTTAATGACATATCCAATTTTTCGTTTTCATGTTTGAGAACAATTCTCAGATTGCGGTGCCAGTAAAAAAAAATTGGTCCGATATGTTTGTTAGCATCCAATATGCCTCTCAAACTCTTATGATTACTCATGATTCAATAATTAAATAATAAGATAGAACAATTAATTAAATGCCTAAAATTAATTTAACATGGACTTATATTAAATTAATTATACTCCCACTGTTTAAATTGAATTAATGACCCTCAAACATTAATCAATAGAACCGGTTAGATTCTTAGTGGACTAGGATCCTTTTTATTTTATTAGAATCTTGAGTGACTCAACAAATCCTAATAAAACAGCCAGGTAGATACTTCTATCAATCACATTTCTATGTGACTCATATATCATCAAGTAGACAACTTATTGTCGTATACATCTTATGTGTTTACTTGATTGTGCCCCTAAAATTCTATTTCCTTGAGTGACTCAACAAAAAATAAAATTTTAGTTAAATTCGATCCATTATTTAGAAACATCAAATATTTCATAGTGATAAACATATCCATGAGCGAGCAGCCTTAAGTGACTTAACAAACTGACATCGATAATAGACTCTGGTTTTTCACTATGACAGAAGGCACGTTGTATTAATCATTTAATACGAATTTAATATTTTGATAAAGAGGGGTTTGTCTCATCATATATATATATATATATATATATATATATATATATATATATATATATATACACACACATGCAATCAATCATATATAATTATAATTGTGGATGATTATGAATTTTATGTATCTAATCTTCCTAAGCCAAAAGGAAGATTAGTCAGTCAATTCCTAATGGACGTTGCATTCGTTCATCGAATGCTAGATGCAAACATCTCTATCTCCTGCTGCAACATGTATCCTATACTAGTTACTTCCTTGTGGTCCAACTGCAACATGTATCCTACACTAGTTGGTACGCAGACCTTGATAAATGGACACGGAAGCCCATAATAAATAAATAACTCGAAAACTCAATTAATAAAATAATAGGTTCGCAGGTCCAACCAACAATTAACAGAAATAATTAACTATATAACCAATTACATGGGTCGAGTCCATAATCATCTACTAAACATCTATTTTAATAACTAATATTAAAAATATATTAATTTCTAAATTTGCAGCTTTGACAGTATAAGTCTAAACTCTTTAGACATTTTGGAACGGACTAGACGGAATTAAATAATTAATCAAATTAATTAATTAATTTTTTAACAATAAAATTAATCAATTAATTTTATTCATAAAGAGAAATTTTCAAAATTTATTTTATCTCCCAATTTAAAGTCATACCCTAAATTGAAAACAAAATTTGTATAGGGTCAAAATTACAATTTTATAAAGTAATAAGTTAAAGTTTAATCTAGTCAGAAATTCAAAATATTGTTTAAAAACAATTTTAATTTAATTTTGAATATTTGACCAACATTAAATAAATTAATAATTACAATTTTTCTAAAAAATTAATTAGCCTCACTGTAATTTTAATAATAAAATTAACGTTAACTATATTATTTATTATATGATTATTTATTATATGATATAAATTTAATTATATTATTAATTATTAATGTAGATGTAAATTGGGTGGGGATTAAATAATGGGTTCTTTTTTATTGTTGTGTGTCAGAATTAAATTTTTTTTTTCTTTTTTTTGGTAGCATGTTTGACACGCAGCAAATCGGGGTTGGACTATGTTCCCCGATTCGGATCAGGGACAGAGCCTCCCTCTTATTTTTCGAAGCATAACAGTTACTATGATGTTTAAAAAATATGCTTTTGTGCACTTGGGTTATTTAGCTGACCCCCTTAACAAATGATATTTAATCTGAAATTTTAATATGTTATTTGAGAATGAATTATAAGCTGTTTACTGTATTAATTTAAGAATGTTTCGAAATCATTTGGCATGCCAATTTATTAAAGTAATTACTTTAACTAATCTGGATAAAATCGTTTACCTGGCTGAGTGCACTTTCTGAATGCATAGATGTCCCAACCAAGTGTTATTAGGTTCTAAACCCTTAATATGTTTGACTTGGTCGTGTTCATATTTAACATGTAAATTTTAATCATATCAAGAAGATTTGGGAAATTAATCTTGGATGTTAAGCTTTGTGCTTCCATGAGAACATCACATTTTTTTTTAATTAGTTTTGTTTACATCAAAATGTCAAAAAAAAAAAAAAAATTTGGGGAAGTGAGATGAGTACTTTTAGACACTAATTATTCCAAGCGATGTAAGCTCCCATTAAAGAATTAACTATAGGCGACTTTTTATGTTAGTGTGGTGAAGTAATAAAATGTTTTGCATATAATGTCTTTATTTTTTCGCGCTTCTTGTTTTACCCGCTCAAGTTTAGACCCAAGCTGACGTCTCGGGCTCCGGGCGGATCCCGGGGCACCACCATTATGGTATCTCTTAAGGATTTAGCAATCTACTGGCCTTTAGCGTTCGACTTTTACTAGCTAACATATAATGCATTTACCAATGAAATAACCAGTACTTTTTTTCATATTTCTTAACCAAAATATATTTCGAAGATCTTGATACATTTTTGTATCACCGGGATGAGTGGCCTACGAAGTAGAGTGAGTTTCTTTAAATTTTCTTTCTCCATTTCTTCGTCTTTGGGTACACAATGTTGTCCTAAACATTAATGCGTTATCTACAAATATGCCAAAATCCTTTCTTATATATGAATATAAACTAATTAATTAGTTTAATTTTTTAATTGCTGCGTGTTAAATTGGGGTTGGACTCTGTTCCCCAGTTCGAGGAACAGAGCCTCCCTCTCGAAAAATAATTAACACCTCAAACGGTCACTTCACGTTCTGAAATTTAGAGGGTAAACTCACCACCACATAACATAAAACATGTCAAAATTTCATATTTTAATTCAAACAATAATGGTATGAACTAAATTTATGAAGTACAACAAAATAGAATTCGGACTGCACTGTCCATATTCACTAAAACATTCATAACTAACTCCACAGTTACCCAATTGATTGATTCTAAATCTCAGAGATGGGAAAATCATTTGGCTTTCCATCCCAATTGGTTTTACTCCAAACATCGAAACATACATCCCGGGATATCCATCCAAAGTTGGACCTGTATGCTAGAAATTGCAGGGCAGATTCACTTCTTCGCTATGGTCCATAAACACATGAACTAACATAGAAATTTATCAATTTCTGATAATTAAATATGTGAATAAAGTCCAAAATCAACAAATATAAATAGAACATCCAACACAATCCTTAAAAGTCTAAAAAATCAGCAAGGTTAAAACATTTAAAACTTAACACAAATGCAAAATTTATGTTCTTTGATCCCCGATGGCTCATCACCTCCATTATCATGCTTCCATACAAACCTATACTAATCTGCATTAGAAGAGGAAGAAATGAGTTTTGAGTAAAACTCAATAGGAATACTATGAATTATTTCATGTGCAATCCTAAATAAAAGCTGAAATTAATGCAACAACCATACCATACATCTAGTTTCTGGTAAGCTCAAGGGTTCAAAATCCAAATCTTTCTTCTCATGTTCAACCACAGGCGGTTTGAAGAAATTTCTTTCTTTCTTTTTGTATAATCAATTTGATTGATTGATGAAAAAGGAATGAAATTCTTGAAAAACCAAGCTTGAAAATCTTTTAATTTTAATTTTTTTTTTATTCTTCTTGAGAATTTTTTTTTTTTTTTTTTTTTTTAAATGTGGGTGTGTGTCTCTGTGTGTCTAGGGAGGAGGGGAGGGGCAGTGGCGGAGCTTCTGGTAGGCATTGGAAGGCACGTGCCTTCGGAAAAAAAAATTCCTATCACAATTTTTTTTTTACACCAAAATTGAAATCTATTAACCAAAAGCCTATGCCCAATTACTGAACTCTGAAGTCACACTCTCATCCTTTTTCCAATCTTCCGCAACCTGCCGTAATCCATGTTCTCTCCACCTCTCCTCATCCTAAATCCCTAATTTCTTCCCCAATTTTTAAATTAATTCTTCCATCACCAAATATGGCTCCATTGTAAAGAAAAACTCAACGATTCTAATTTCTACGAGACTACGACGGTCAGACAAAGACAGCGCTTAGCAACACTAAGACAAAAAGGCGTAAACTCGACGACTACGACCACGGCACACGAGTGAGTTACTTACTCATGGAATGGTTGTAGATAAATATGGAACTCAATTCTAGAAGAGTTCTGTTTACATTCTCTTAATGATATACGCTGCTGGCCCGCTTCAAATGTTTAATGTAAAAATGGAAAAATTTGTGGCTAATGGTTAGAACTAAATTTAATGAACTAAATTTTCTACCACAGTAATTTATATTAGGGGTTTAGCTAAAATATATTAGGTATTGTAAATGTTAATTTTAGTATATGGACACATCACACATGACATAGTTTGTTCTTGATAATTTTTGATTGTAGATAAGTCCCTTCTCATGTTTATTGTTGATAACTGATATTAATTGATGGTTATTGTTTATACTCTGGATGATATTGTTGAATTCAATGTAAAACAGGTATGGAGAAATATTACAAACGCAAATCTTCAACTTTTTTTGATGAGCAAAAAATTAATGAAAAGAATATTCGGGAGAAAAGTGACCAGGATGAAACAAATGTTAGTGATGAAATTAATGTTATCGATGAAATTAATGAAAGGGATGTTCAATATGTAGTAAATGAAGGGGATGAAACAGATGAAATTGATGAAGGGAATGGGAATGAAATGGATGAAGGGGATGAAAAGGATGTTCGGGGTGAAATTGATGTTACACAACTTCCTTTAGATCCCGGATAAAGAATTTCTAATTAGGAAATATGATGTTAATGTTATGGATGAAATATACAAAAGGGTCCTTGTCAAAAACATATATACATAGGAAATATGAAAGGGTCCTTGTCAACCTCGCAACCAACCATACATATCCACCAACAAAAATAGGACAAAAGGCAGACGATTTTGTCCTTCTTGGTTTAATGAATATCCTAGTTGGTTAGAATATAGTATAGCTAAAGATGCTGTATTTTGCTTCTATTGCTATCTTTTCAAATCAGGTGGTGGTGATTTGTTTGTTCGCAATGGGTTTTAAACTGGAAAAGTAAAGTGTGACTGCAAAGGCATGTTGGAAAACCAGATAGTGCATACAACCAAGCTCGGATAAAATATGAATGCTTCAAGAATCAAGAAAAAGGTATTGTAGCGTGTCTTTTGAAGCAGTCACAACAAACAAGAAATGAGTACCGAATTCGTTTAACTACATCAATTGATTGTATTCGATTTTTTATTCGTCAAGGACTTGCTTTTCGTGGACATGATGAATCTGAAGATTCTAAAAATCAAGGAAATTTTCTTGAATTGTTGCAGTTTTTATGTGATCATAACGATGAGATTAAGTCTGTTGCCTTGAAGAATGCTCCTGAAAATCTCAAATTAACATCACCAGATATTCAAAAGGACATTGTAAGCGCTGCCGCTTCTGAAACAATTGATATTATTATCAAAGATATTGGTGAAGATGGGTTATTTTCTATTCTAGTTGATGAATCTCGTGATATTTCAGTAAAAGAGCAAATGTCTGTTGTTTTGCATTATGTGAAGAATGGGCAAGTAATTGAACATTTTATTGGTATCGAACATGTGTCTAGTACATCAGCTATTTCTCTTAAGACTGCTATTGATAATTTATTCTCTAGATATAACTTAAGTATATCTAGATTGAGAGGTCAGGGTTATGATGATGCTAGTAATATGCGAGGTGAGTACAACGGTCTTAAAGCACTTATTTTGAATGAGAACTCGAGTGCTTTCTATATTCATTGCTTCACGATCAACTTCAACTAGCTTTTGTAGTCATGGCAAATAAGCATCCGTAAATTGAAACGTTCTTTCATTTAGTTGGTAGTGTATTGAATGTTCTTTGGAGGCAGTGCTAAGCGGGCTGATCTTCTTCGAGAGAAACAAAGACTAGAAATTTTTGAAGCACTTAATGTCGGCGAACTATCAAGTGGACGAGGCCTGAATCAAGAAATTACTTTGAAGCGTGCTGGTGATACACGTTGGGGATCCCACTATAATTCTTTAGTTAACTTGATTGTCATGTTTTCATCTACAGTTGATGTTATTGAGTTGATTGCTACAGATGATACAAGTAGTTGAGGAAAAAGAGGTGAATCACGTGTTTTATTGGGCTCAATTGTGACATTTGGATTTTATTTAGTCTACATCTCATGAAAAAGATATTGGGAATTACATATGAATTGTCAAAAGCATTACAAAGAAAAGATCAAGACATTGTCATTGGCATGAAACTAGTGAAAATATGTAAAGAACGACTCCAAGGGATGAGGGATAATGAATGGGATTCATTTCTAGAAACAGTTTATTCTTTTTGTGGTAAGCACAACGTTGATGTCCCCAACATGAATGACATGTTTGTACCTCTAGGCCGTTCAAGTCGTAACACGGTAACAAATTTACATCACTTCCGTGTGGATTTTTTTTATGCCGTAATTGATATGCAACTTCATGAGTTGAATAATCGTTTTTCTGAGGTAAATAGTGACTTACTCCTTTGTGTAGCATGCTTGTGTCCGAGATAATTCATTTTCTGCTTTTGACAAGAACAAGTTAATTAAATCATGTAAGTATTATTCGTAGATTTTTCAAAGAGTGGATATCTTGGCAATTGAGGAACAACTTGGGACATATATTATTGATATGCGCTATTACAATGATTTTAGAGGATTACGGGGACTTAGTAATATTGCACAAAAGTTGGTTTTGACAAAGAAAAGTAAAGTGTACCCATTACTTTACAAGCTTGTGACATTAGCCTTGACTCTACCAGTGGCTACTGCTATAGTTGAGAGAGTATTTTTTGCAATGCATTACGTGAAGAATCGACTGCGAAATCGAATTGGAGATAAATGGTTGAACGATAGTTTGATTTTGTATATTGAGAAGGATATGTATTTAATAGTATTGATAATGATATAATTATAAAACATTATCAAAGTATGAAAACATGTAGAGAACAGTTGTAATATGGTATCAAATAGTTTCATTATTTTTGTCTACAATCTTTTTTGTAATTTAATTTGTGCCTCCTCAGTTTCAAACTTCTAGCTCCGCCACTGGGGAGGGGTGTTTAGAAAGCGAGGTAAGGGGTAATTGGAGGGAGGGTGTGGGTCATTTTCGATTAATTTCTTCTCGTGTGGTCACCTATGGAAAAGGAGAAATTTGCATTGTGCAAAAATTTGTAAGTTTTAAATGGTGACAACCATATGAAAAATCTATATTAAAATATATCCAAAAATTAAGCTGTCAATTAATTAAAAGAAATTTGGACTTAATTAAAATGTGAGATATAAGGGATTAAAAATCTACTTTGCGCATAGTAATTCCTACCTCGTTGATTGATGGAAAAATAATGCAATTCTTGAAAAACAAAACTTGAAAATCTTCTCCATCAATGCCTATGGGAAGTACTTCTCCATCAGCTCTTCTTGAATTGGTTCCAAGCCAAGGAAAGTTGTGTTGCTTGTTTAGGACATCGACTCCCACCAGTGGCTAGCATCTCCCGTAAACATATACTCTAACTTTGGACTTTCTGTGCATCATTACATGCTAACAGCCGAAAGATTCGCTCTAGCTTATATAGCCATTCCTCCACTACTAGTGGTCTGGACTTTCCATCAAATGTGGGAGGTTTATGCCTTTGGAATTTGATGGAAGGTTTATGCCAGAATTTGATGGAAGGTTTATGCCTTTGGAACTGCTCAATCATCACAGCATTAGCAGTAATAGCTGGAGGTGTTGGTTGGTGAGGCAGTGCTTGGTTCTACCAAGCCAGGTCTTGTACCGCTCTCCACGTGTCCCTAATCAAGTCTACATTGGTAGCGCATAATTACCTTCAGATATAAAAGAGTTTCATCTCTTAGATAATAGTAATACCAACACACTTCAATTTGAATAAAACTAGAAACTAAATTTATTAATAACAAACTTCATTAACTTCTTAGGATAACATTAATGTTTGAGGCTGAACATCTCAACAACTCAAAGTGAAAGAAAATAATGTTTGAGACTCAACATCTCATTGTCTTAAATGGGTGCTTATAAGAGAAGAAAGCAGTTGGAAAGAAGGTTGACCGATGCCTTTGATGACGCATCAGACTGGGTCTTGGTGACCAACATTGTCTCGCTAAAGTAGTCTTCCCAATGGTTGGCAAGGGTGTCACAAAAGACAATGAAATCCACGGGTTTTGGATAAACATCTCTCTCTTAAGCCTCTTACTCATACACATCTCAACAATCAAAATGGTATTTATTAAATGCTTGATGGCCTGATCATGATTAACCCTAAGCCCACATCCCATTGCTTCCTGCCATGCAACCTGGAATGCACCAATATGTTGCTTAAGGTTAATGTCCGGGTCTGCTACAAACTCGTCATAAGCTCGTATCGCAACTGCTTGCAGGTTCAAGTGGTACCTCAAGCCTCTGGAATTCATAGCTGTATACTTCCTTCTAACCATACCGTCCTAAGTCCAATCCAATCGTAAGTCCAACGCATTTATAATCTCAAGGTATATAAATACAACATTTCATAATTGCGGAATTTAAAATAAACAATGCTTGATCTGAAAATTATTTTGAAGTGTAGAATAAATGTGCAACATTGAAAAACTTTAAATAATTATCGACTTTCTTAACAAATCTTGTATCTGGGGTTTGAAGGATGGTAGGCATATGATGGATGATGAGTGCCATGGGATTCTTTTGTATATTTAGCTTTTCTTCCACTCACATTACCACATACATACACGTAGACAAATAGATAACTCATTTATCACGTTTATCGTCATTAGAAACAAGACCGTACATGGATAAGGAATTAAAATTCTAGCATGTCATAAAAAATGCTAAGTCTACATTACCAACTAAAACTCTTGCTCTTATACCATGTTGTGACACCCCGGGATCCGATAGTTACCCGAGACGTCGACTTGGGGTCTAAACTTGGGTGGGTGAAACAAGAAGTGCAAAAAAATGAGGACATCGCCTGCATTTAATTTTTTAAAAGGAGCTTACATCACTTGAAATAATAAATGTATAAAAGTTAAGATTCATTTTCACTTCTACAAAATTTTGACATTTCAATGCAAACAATACAAATTTTCAGTTTTCTAAAAAGCGCGTCTAAGCGGCGCTTTTTTGGTCAACTATATTTTTAATTAAACAGGTAGCGACTAACCTTGCCTAGGCTCGCTTAGATTCGCGCTTTTTAGTTAAAAATATTTTTTTTATCTTTTTTTTATATTTAAAATAATATTAAAATTAAAAAAACATTTTTTCAAGCCTTGCTCGCGCACCCATGCCTAAGCCTCACCTAGGCTCAAAAAGCTTGAAGCTTGACCTCCACGCCTAGCACGCTTTACTCTTTTTAGAACCTTGCTAATTTTACAAATGTGATATTCACATGGAATCACAAAGTTGAGCATGCAATTAATTTCCCAAAATTTCTTGATATGATAAAAGATCATAATAACATCTAATATTTGAAATTTAACCAAGTGCAACTTGTTACCACACACATTTGGCAAGGCCTCATAGGCCTAAGTAAGACCTCCTAAGCCCAGTAAAGGCCCCAGGCCCAGCGAAGGCATCACACAACTGAACCGGTTACAACAAAGCCCATGAAGGGCCTCAATCCTCGTAACCAACCTGGGGTGCTTCATCGATCTTCAAAACCCGAATAATCCGTTGTTGCCTAATATTTTGGGATGGTAAAAGTTATATCTTAAGAGAAGATTATGTTTGATTACATTTGATTGTGTTACAAACATATTAGGCAACTAGATATCAACCTCTTGATAATTAGTAACAAGATATCGGGATTTAATGGAGATAAGGATGGAAAATCTAAAAGATCGCGTTAATACCCAATTACCCTTATCTCATAAGGAAATAGGATCAGACTAGATATTTAATTGATTGCTTACCCAAATCAATTGCACTCTAAACCTATAAATACAAGGTCCTTGGCCGTTCTAAGGTACACATTATTCTCACTCTTAAACTCTGCTCAATTTCATGCTTGCTTGTTTCTCCCACACCCAAACACTCTCCTCCGTGTATTTTTATATATATTGATTGACTTGATCATCGGAGTACCAACAATCGCCAACCCCTTTTTCTCTGGTGATCTTGGTGCTTAACAATTGTCCTAGTGTGTAGGTAACATACAGGCTGGCAGATGATTGACTAGAGATATGTTGACACATAGATAGTATAGATTCTAAGGTCAACATATTGGCACCGTCTGAAATAAAAATACGTTACAAAACTAAAATACTTGTGGAAAAATGTGTTTACTACCGAAAAGACATGGCAACCGACAAATCCCACGAAGAAGATGTTGAGTCTCACCACACAGACCTGCGGCGCGAAAGGTGTTTAGGATCTCCAAAACATAACCTCCCACTAGAGGAGGAGACAATGACAGAGGTGGACGACCGAGCAAGACATTCTGGACCTCAAAAAGGACAATGCTCGGATGAAGGCGGTGCTTGAACGGTTGAGAAATCAATCTTTCCAATCTGGACACGAGTGTAACCGTGATTGGCAAAGTCCTTCAGGGTCCGGCTCGATCGAAAGCTATCGATCTCAGGATGACCCATCGATATCAGATGGTCAAAACTCTCATAACCTGAATCTGAGGCCCTTGCACGACAACCAAGCATGAAAAACCTCCTCAAGTACGAAGAAACAGCCGGCCACATTTGTCAGTGAATTTGATAGCTTGGGGGTTGGGTCATCTATGGCGCGGCCCCAATTGTTGAGTAGTAGGCACATTGAGTATAGCAAAGGTGAAAAGAGAGACCCAAAGGTTACGAATACGTGGCCCGAGGATGAAAACCTAGAATGATTATGTGACCTCAACGATGATGATGAGAACTTTCCATTCTCCAAGGAACTGAAGGTTAGAGAACTCGGATTCAAAATGTCCCCTATGGAGAAGTACAATGGGAGAGGTAATCCCATATATCATATCAATGCTCGGATATATCCCATCAGTCAAATGCAGGAACTTTTACACCACTCTTGTCTTTGATGTGAAGAGGCGGTATAACAAGCTGAAGCCAAAGAACATCAGGAGCTGGCCACAGTTGAAGCAAGAATTCATTAATGCCTTCATTAGAAATCAAACAATGATAGCAGATGTGGCCCAGCTCTATGACATTCGACAAAGAAAAAGAGATTTAATGAAGTGGTACTTCAAGAGGTTCAGCAATGTCATCAACAAAATCGAGAATGTCACTGATGACAAGGTACTAGATGAATTAATAACCGTGCTCCATATACAAATCCCTTTTTAGAGAGACTTTAAAAAGGAGCCCAAGACCTATACTCAATTGGTGGATCTGATCCAGCGGAAGATTCGTTTAGAAGAAACCATCGAGAATAGGTAAAAAGTTGAAAGAGAAAAATGAGAGCACTACCATTGTGATGGCCGACGTTCTCCTGAACCTCGTACCAATCGCTATCATCGTGAAGGATGACATTCTCATGAGCCTCATATCAATCGCTACCAGAGGTTTAATCAAACAGAGGTAATCCTGGCCCCCCCTTGCTTGGGACCGTCTATGGTGATCCTCCCACTACCAATTCTTCATCCCAAGTTATGTCGTATATACACCAAACTCGGGTACACAATGCGCAAGACTGCCATGACGTATGAAAATTGATTGATAGAGAAAATCAGCAGCAAGGGAAAGAAAACTGCCAGGCACGAAGAAGACGAGGACCGCCCAATCGGGGATGAAGAGCCCAACCTCGGCACTGAGAAGACATAAAGAATAATAGGAACATAGATCGACCTAGACAGGACGGGCATATAAGAGTCTCCATATTTTATGAGATTAACACTATAATCGGAGTGCCCTATGTCGGAGGACATACAACGAACTCACAACAAAACTACGTTAAAGAAGTAAGAGAAGAACCAACAGAAAGTTGGCAGGTTCATAGACATCGGCCCAGGCCCACCTATCACGTTTATGGAGGAGGATGGGGCTGGTGTCCACTACCCACATTGTAACGCTTTGGTAATCTACGCAATAGTCGCCATGAACGGGTTAGGAAGAATGTTGGTCGATGATGGGAGCACCGTGAATATCCTATTTGGCAATGCCTTCAACCAAATAGAGGTAGACCACGAGCTGACATCCATCTCAGAGCCATTGTTTGGCTTCACAAGAGAGAGCCTCATCCCGCAAGGAATGATCACCCTCGCTATAGATTTTGGAGAGCCCCGTGCTTTGTGAAAAAATTCATGGAATTCTTGGTGGTAGACACCCTTCTCGCTTATCATGGGGTCCTCAACAGCCGCACTCAAAGATTTACAAATGATCACCTTTATCCATCACTTGGCGATGAAATTCCCAACACCTCAACTCGTTGGGTAAAAACTTAATGCGTGCAAATACAAGTAACAAAGCAAAGGCAGCGAGGGAGTGTGGTTCTCGGTCAACTCCATAACTCGCTAGGTAAAAACTTAACGCATGCAAATACAAGTAACAAAGCAAAGGCAGCGAGTGTGTGTGGTTCACGGCCAAATCTTCAACTCGCTGGGTAAAAAATTAACGCATGTAAATACAAGTAACAAAGCAAAGGCAGTAAAGGTGTGTGGTTTGCAGCCAACTCTTCAACTCACTGAGTAAAAATTTATCGCGTGCAAATCCTTAACTAATTGGATAAAAAACTGTAATGCGCCAACTCCTTAACTACATGATAAAACTTAAAGAATACATGTAAGAAAACAAAGGCAACAAAGGTGTGTGGTTTGCAACCAACTCCTCAACTCACTGGGTAAAAATTTAAGGCGTGCAAATACAAGTAACATGCAAATACAAGTAACAAAGCAAAGGGAGCGAGAGAGTGTAGTTCGTGGCCAACTCCTTAACTCGTTGGGTAAAAACTTAACACGTGCAAATACAAGTAACAAAACAAACGTAGTGAGAGTGTGTGATTCGTGGCCAACTTCTTAACTCGCTGGGTAAGAACTATTTAACGCGTGAAAACGAGATAGAATAGTGTTTAAAAGATCACATTTGTTGATGAAAGGAAAGGAAAGGAAAGGAAGGAGCAGTAGCACTTAAAGTAAATGGAAACAAGTAGGAAGGAAATTCCTCTTCATTTATAAATTTCTGGTAAATGCACAAAATTACACAAAAATATAGGTCATATCGCCCCGCCTTCTCTTTATAGTTGGCCCAAGTATGGGCCCCTAACCTAGCCAACGATTCATTAGCTTTCGAGAGCTCTGCCATGGCCTTGGCCAACTCCTTATGCTTGGCATATGCCATATCTTCGCACACTCTAAGTTTCAGCTCAGGTTACTTCTGGGTGTCGTTACACACCTTTTGCATTGCCTGGGCTCTCAACACCTTGTACCCGACCGCCACCTGGGCTCTTCGACAAGGTTGAGCTTCAAATAGAGAATCTTATTCTCTGAGCGTAACTCATCAGCGTCCCTGGAACCCACGACCTTTGACTCCTCATAACTCGCTAATAGTTTGTACAATTCACAATTAAGTACATGGCTTCATACGGTGTCCATCTCCACCATTTTCACCAACTCTGGAAGAGTTGGTTGCTCCGCCGCCTTTCTTCAAGTGGAAGTCCAATACTTATGGACACAAGTCTCCACCATCGCCGGAAGGAACATGAAGCATATCCAGAACAGCCAGATCCAACTCATCCTGGTAGGACAGTTGTTGATGTGTACCGGTCTAGCTTGAGGTGTTGAGAGGAGGAGTTCGTACCCCACCTGAGGAGGAAGGGGTCTGCCTATTGGCCCCTTGGAGAGGAGTCCACTCTCCGTCTTGAGAAAAAGGAGTCAACACTCTACCTTGCCTGGCCTTCCTTGCATCCTCTATAATACCCTAATCCCCTGCATTCTCCTTTTGCCCATTAGCCTCGCCTTCCTCCCCGGCAATCATCTTTTCTTTGCCCTACCCTTTGACACTCTTTGACGACAGTAAGGGCTCTCTAGAGAGAAATAGAGATGAGACGCCCGTGGTCGGATCCGGTGCCAAATAGGCGGTAACAACTGGGACCGGTCTTGCATCTAGAACTAGAGATTGAAATGAAGGGTTCACATTTCCATCGTCATCTTCTTCTTCTTAGTCAATGCTAAAAATGGAGATTTTGGAGAAAGTATACTTGGCCATTGATAGAGATCCGTTCACCAGAAAGGGGTTTCTAGAACAATGTGGACAGTTAGGTTATAGAAAATATGTGGAAATGAAAAAGAAAAACAGAAGGTTCTGGAGGTATATTTAGGCTCCACGCCTGATCCCAGACATTGATGAGGAATCCAAAATCTAAACTATTGGATAGGAGACACGTGGAAAGGGGCTGCATTAAATAAAAAAACATTGAAGAATGTAAAGTCTACATGGTTTAAATGTGCTTGGGGACTTCCACCTTGCCATACGAAATAATAGCGCCGCTACCTAGTGCCAACCCTGGAGAATATTTATGACATAAATGTCAACCTTTTACATTTAACATCCTTTCCAAGAATATGAATATCTAAGTTTAAGCCTTCGTCCACGGTAAATGTCATCATTCGCAAAGAACGCCCTCGACGATAAGGCCTCGACCAAGCCTATGAAGGCATCCCGACAACTGGTCCTTGACCCCCTTACCAAGTTATATTCTCGAATTGGAAGAATAAACAAGTTAGAACATTGTTCGAATAAGCGCTTCAACTTTGCTATAGAATAGGCAAAGCAGTAACACTTGGGAGTAATTACGTCAACAATGAATTAGGAGCATCAAATAAGTTCAATTGAGCTTAATCATAAGTCGATCATACCATTATAAAGGAACAAATGAACACCAACACAGAGATGATGACGACAAAGCTGATCTTTTATTTATCAGAGTCTAAATTACAAAGAAAATTGAAGAGTACGTAAACACCATCCTATTGTCCCGCTGTCTCTTTTGGGTTGGCACGGGAAGGAACCCCTAGCCTAGCTAACTGTTCTTTGGTCTTTGTAAGCTCCGTTCATTGCTCAAGGCTTCACAAGAATATAAGTCTCGATCGCATCATGATAGAGAGTCTCCCAACAAATTGTTCTACTCCAGTTTTGAACCCGTCATCATATTTCTTTTTCGAAGGATCATAACCAGGCTCAACAATAATCTAACCGATATAGTCGAATATTTGTTGGATTCCACGTTTAATGAAATCATTATATGAGGCCATACTGCTCAAAAAATACCGTTGACGCCTTTTACAGAAACCTTTAAGGAAATCTTTACCTAACTCCTGCAAATAGCTTTCAACTTCGTCATCGGAATCCGAATCATCAAAATATATATCATCAACATCGATGTCCATTGTGGAGGTACTGTTTGAAAACTTCTTGCTAAGACTACTAGGTCCAACCATTTCCATGGCATCCTAAGCACCCATCAGATCTGGAGTATGACTAGAATACTTGTAAAGGCATACTTGGCCATCGAAACAAAAATCATTTTTTTCTTTTCTGTCGGGAAAGATTGCTGCCATCAAAACGAAATGTTTGAGTTCTGAGAAGTTTTGGAAAAGTGAAACTAGAAATTAAGAATTGCTGGGGTTTATATAGGGACAAGATTTGAACCATTGGAAAGGGCTGTGTAGGAAACGCAAAGCATTAAAGGCGGCTCTTCATGAACCACCCTTTAATGGGCATTATAAATACCACAAAGCTATGCATGCCCTCCAACTTACCCAGATAATGATGATGTCAACGTCTTGAGTAACGAAAAGGCTGCACCATTAATGCCTTTGAAAACAGCTCTTCAGATTCAGATTCAGATTGATTCAACTCTTCATATTCAAATACATTCCAAGTTGTGTAAATTTCTAAGTCCAAACCTTCGTCAAAGGTTTACTATTTACGAAGGTCATCGTTGGAAAAGTAGCCTTTTCAAAGGTTAGAAACTTGATTGAATACGTGTTTTCTTTAATCAAAAATATGTTCTGAAAAAAAAAGCATACGAAGCAATTATATTCGAAACAAAGGAGAAATCAGTTTAATTGATAAAGCTCGGAGTGAATACAAAAACAAAAAGGGTTGGGAGACTTGCCTCCAGCATGAGTTACGGAAAATGGAGAAACTTTGGAAGCTATTGAAAGCCCCAGAATAAGAGTTTCGGTAGGGGCTACCAATAGAAATGAAAGATCCCACTTAGGATGAACATACCAAATCTTTTCCTTCAACTGATCCCTCCCTGCCTCCATAAAGTGAGTTACGAGGCGCTTATACTCAAGAATACCCAGAAACTCTTTTTCTATATAACTTCACCACCATCATCTCAGCCTCGACCATTGAAGCTTTCAATGTTACCAACTCTTCCCTGGCCCTCTCAAGCTCACCCATAGCCTCGGCCAACTATTTGTCATTTTCAAGGACCATGGCGTCAAAATTCTAGTTAACCAATGGCCCACATCCTAGCACCTTGGGCCTCTAGTACCCTCCTCTCTGCTTGCTTCGCATACTCAGTGGCAACATCTATCTTAATCTTTAGGATGGCCTCGGTTGAAACCAAGGCCTCTATCTTGGACTGCAAGGCTTTGTATTCAGAGCCCAACATAGTGTTGGTTGAGCCCATGGCCTGGAGGTTGTTAGATAGCTTCTTGGCTTTCGCCTCAGCCTAATCCATCTTGCCCATAAAGCCCTTAAGCGTGCTGTTTACCTCAGAGTTTGGAACAAAACCTCATGCCATATTCATGGCTGCCATCATCATCATATTCTCCAGCGAGGCTTCCCCTACAGCCTTCTCCTAAACAAGGGACCAACACTTATGCACCGTAGTCCCAGCCATTGTCGAGACCGAAGGAAAAATTTCAACAAAGTGGAGTCTAGTTCGACCCGGTGGAAACCAATATTTATAGAAGCAGTACTCCCAATGTCGGAGAGATTATTGCACTGAGCTCTCCTCAAGTCCCTCACGAGGCCATTGTCCTCAGACGAGGATTCTCCTATTTTCTTATCCCAAGAGACATCCTAGTTCGCAACTCCTTTATCTTTGGCCTGTGTTGGTAGAAGTACGCCCTCAGTAGATGTGGCAGCAGGTGATGACTGAGGTGGTTGAGATGGCTGAGGTAGAGGAGATGATGGAAGCAGAAGAGGCATGGACTGAAGTGGAGCAGGCACTAATACCTCCAGAGGCAGAGGAGGTGGTACGTCATATTTCTCATCCATGGAATAAACAGGGATGTCGCGGAAGGTGTACTTGGATACACAAACAAAAATGGAGTTAATGTATGATCGTGAAAGGTATACTTGGCTGCATAAAACAAAAAACTACTGAAAACTAACCCATTAAGCTGTGGCGAATGAGATAAGAATTATCTTGGAGAAGACTACCCAAGTGACAAAACTCACTTGGAAGTCCTCGAATGCGCGCCCACTTCACACGAAGGTCCTCCTGATCCTACCTTGGAATGGGTGGTTTTCCGTACACTACAACCACAAAATAAAAAATATTTAGTTAGGAACGCTAGAAGAACACGGAATACAAAACAATAATGCATACCAAGATCCCTAAAGCTATGAAGAATAGAAACATTGAGAAGATGATCATCCGGCCTAAACTCCCAATCTCTCACAACAAAGAAGACGGCCCCTGTTGTGAGATTTAAATCCCGCAAGTGGACGGATCGTTTACAAGTAATAAAGTGATGAATGAAGTGTCGAACCCACGAGGACTAGATATCAATTTAACCAATTAATTTATAACCTAAATTCTAACAATATGAAAACACAAATTCAATTTAGTTTTTGTAATTCTATACTATTTTAATTAAAACTAAATTATCAAATAATTAACTTTAATATAGTAAGAACGAATTCAAGATCTACTAACACTGGAATTTGCGAATCCACCAACACTTTCCTTAATCAAATATTCGTTTAACCGTTTTAGCTTATAATTACCATAGATTGAAAATCGCCGTTCTTAAAATAATCAAAAGCCTCTCGATGGTCAATCAATTATATATGTTATGCGAACCTAATTATTTCTAATTAAGCTTGAACATAAACACATGCATTAAAATCTCAAGAACACCTAAATGGATTTCATAAAGCATAATAGTAATTTCTATCTATTATTGGACCCTATGTTATTCAATATCACGTGCTTAATCTATATTGAATCTCTCGACTTCAATATAAATCACAATATATTCTAATGGTGATCAGGCATTAAAATAATAGAAAAACTGCATAAAGAATAATCAACCCAAAAGCAATTAATTACTAAAACGGAAAAACTTCTAATTAATTAAAAATCATGAGGTTTCATCGCTCATCCTAGAAAAAGTAAATTAGTGGGACATGATTTCGTCAATTATGACAATAATTGACTTCATCATGATCCGGCGAAAGAAAAGAAAAAGAAAAAGAAATAAATACAACCCGTGACTCTGGCGATCTGGCTGAAGAATCTTCAATCCCGTGCCTTGATCTTCGATTCTCCTCTTGTATCTTGTTCCCAAAATTCGTCTCCAATCCGGCTCTCAAAACTGCTCTCAAAACAGCTCTCCAAATTATGAGTTAATAACTCATATTTATAGTTACCTAATTGTGCCCCAAAAGATCTCAAAATATTATAAAATTCGTGGGCCAAAAGGTTTCCTAATCGGATTAGAACTCAAAAAGGAAAGTAAAAATCCTGCAGCCAAATTAATATTGGGCGGCTGTTTTTCAAACGGCCATAACTTCTTGTAGAAACCTCCAAATTGAGATCCGTAAAAAGTGGTGGACTCGTAATTCGATTATCTTTCTAATGGTATATCATTTTCTTGTCGATTTCACCAAATTATTACTCTTTTCATCCATTCTTCTCCAATTGCTTATAAACAGGTCCAAAACTCGAAATAGGAAGAATAATACAATAAATTAAGTAAAAATTCAATAAAATGATGGGATAAAAACTTAGTTTAAAAGTCTAAATAAGTGCACAAAATGCATTTATGAAACACTCCAAACTAAACCTTTGTTCGTCATCGAATAAATTAGCTAAAAACAATCATACATATACTAATAAAAATAGTCATATTATAAATAGCTTGCCGTTCTTGCTTCTATTTTTGTAATAACTTATAATTCATGACGAGTGCTTAGGTATTACTATTGCAAATGTGATTATACTCAAACCAGACTTGATATGTATGTGAGAACAGTTAATCTGATCAACTTAATTTCTATGGTGGTGATAGCCCAACCACTTGGTCAACTTTTTCTCTCTCGAAGGTACACTTCCTCCCAAAATGATTTTCTCTTTCAATTCCTGAGATTATGGCTCAAATGTTGAGATTATGGCTCAAATGTTAAACTTCGCTCATTATTTTCTTGCTCAAGGCTGGTTGAGAAAACTAATAATCGTGACAACCTAAGTATATGAAGATTCTCCAGTTTATAAGCACTTTCGACCAGAAAGTTTCTACTAAGTAAGTCAAACCCATTAGTAATCTAATCTCCATATTTACTGCAAAGGATTTTTCACTGGACAGAAATAAATTTTTTTTATTAAATAAATAAATAAATATATATATATATATATATTATTTATTTTTATTTTTATAGATCTTATGTGCAAAACTCAATCCATTAAGCTTTCTAAATGACTCATGTAACGAGTTTGAGGTCGATGACTCCCCACGTCTTTCGAACCTTAGGGCATCGGTTTTGAGAAACTCCTCACGGGCCTTTTCACTCAAGTCAATTAGGCTACGAAATTAAAAGAGTTATAAGATATTAATAAGGTGCAAAACTCAGTTCATTAAGCTTTCTAAATGACTCATGTAACGAGCTTGAGGTCGATGACTCCAGGTCTTTCGAACCTTAGGGCATCGGATTTTGAGAAACCCCCACGGACCTTTTCACTCAAGTCAAATAGGCTTCGAAAGGAGTTAAGTAATAATAAAATAATTTTGTTCCTTGCATGCAATAAGTTCATGCTAGGGATTAGATTTCTAACACTCGATCAATACCCGACTTCTTCTAACTGGTCTAAAGTGCTCCACACAAATTTTTAACATACATGGAATCAATCATAACCTAGATAGCCACTATCACAGTTTAATTACCATACTTTCTCACTATATTGGTTACTTGTTCGAGATACGGATGATTTTTAGGTTCAAACAGGGTATCCTATTGTTTTCAACTTAAGTGCACCAACATAACTAAAAATCATATTAACTGACCGACACAACACAATATCAAACATGGTCAAATAGTCTCACATTTAACCAATCGTAATAATTTGTTCACAAGTCATGGATTAAAGCGAAACAATTAAATAAAAAGTTGCATCATTAGCCGGCAAGGTTATTCATATCACAATTTTTTTCTTTTTTTCTTTTTTTAAAAAATGAAAATGAGTTAAAAATCAAATATCAAATATCAATTATCGAATCAAGAAATTTTTTTATTTTAGTCCATTACCCCCAAACTTGAAAGAAATATTGTCCCCCATGTAAAATTTAAAATCAAAAGATTAGAGACTTCCCTGAGATAGATCTGATGGTGCCGGGAGAAAATATGTGATAAGATCAACTGGAGGAGAAATCTGTATAGGTTGGTCGGCAAATCTTTGTTTGAATGTCATCCAGTTAGCCTGTAGGTTGTAACCCTAAAAAGAAAAGAAAAAAAGAACTTATTCATTTTTTTTTTAAGAAAAACAAAATTCAAATTTTTTTTATTTTTTTTAAATATAAATTTAAAATAATTGAACAAAGTGATTATGTAGGATGACGATGATTGTAGCCTCAAAACCTAAGAATTAAAAGATTACTTTAAATCCTAAAACCTAAAACGTGCAAATTGTCAATTGAAATCCTAACATTTAAATAATAACGAAATTTAAATATATGGGTGAAAAGATGGGTTGCCTCCCATTAAGCGCTTCTTTAAAGTCATTAGCTTGACTTTGTCGCGGTGATCACTCATGGTACTTTGAACAGGGCTTTTGATGACTTGTTTTGTTTGCATCGATTGACTTTGCACCATTTTTCTTTTGTTCTCCAATATTTAACTTTGTCCTTCTCATAAAAATATGATTTAATTTGATCACCTTGCTCGAACTTAATTATGAAAATTTCAACTTCTTCAATGACCTTGATCACAAAATCAATTTTAGAAGAAAGATGGGAGTTGGAGAATTGCTTGGTTGGTGCTTGAAGATCATTAAACGCCACTTTTTCATTCTCGCTTATGTATGATCAACTTCTCATTCTCCACATACTCTTCTTCTTTAGTTGGTGCTTCCTCAATTTGGACAACTGATCTATTTTCCAAAATTTCAGGTAGTTGCTCCTCACTAATTGTTGTAATGCTTGACATGTCTTCCATCGGGTGGCTTTAATGTCACTTGGAAAGGTGTCTTGTGGACTCTTTGTCAGCATCTTTATCATTTGATTAATTTTATTCTCTATGCCCTTTTCAGTTGCCTTGATGCTCTGATCAAGTTCCTCGTTCCACCATTCTTTACTCTCTTGTGGTCTATCCCGATTCGATGATTTTGAATATTTCGAGTGTCGTCATATGAGAAATTTTGATGATTTCTCCACCCGGGATTATAAGTCTGCGAGTGTAGATTATTCTGTTGTAACTAAAAATTTTGAGCATATGCAGCTTATTTCAGTAATGATACTTGTTGAGAGCCAAAGGGCACTCTAATGATTGATGGTTTGCTCTCATAAGTTGCACATATTGGTAGGGACATCTCGGACCATATCACCGACGAGAGTATTTCAAAGTGTTTCCATCTGCTTTGCCAATGAATCAAGTTTCACCAAGATGAGCGAATTGATGCCCACCTCGTGCATTCTGTTTGACCTTGGTTCTTGTACCAAGAGTAACTGAGTAATTTTGCCAATCTTGATTGTAGGTGTAGGAGTAGGGACAAAAATTTTGTTTGACCGGTGATTTCCATAAATCTTCCAGGAGCAAGTCATCCTTATCAATCTCAAAGTCTGCCATCGTGTGTTGTGCTTGATCTCTTAGTTCATCTTTGTTCCCTGGTAGCAATGAAACCAAGAAAAGAAGTAGATCAACTAAAAAATTAAAAAAATAAAATAAAAATAAATAAAAAAATAAAATAGTAATAAAAAATTGTTAAAACTAAATTATCAATTAACGTAGTAATTAATAAAACTAGTCCCCGACAACGGCGCCAAAAACTTGTTGTGCGATTTAAATCCCGCAAGTGGACGGATCGTTTACAAGTAATAAAGTGATGAATGAAGTGTCGAACCCACGAGGACTAGATATCAATTTAACCAATTAATTTATAACCTAAATTCTAACAATATGAAAACACAGATTCAATTTGGTTTTTGTAATTCTATACTATTTTAATTAAAACTAAATTATCAAATAATTAACTTTAAAATAGTGAGAACAAATTCAAGATCTACTAACACTGGGATTTGCGAATCCACAAACACTTTCCTTAATCAAATATCCGTTTAACCGTTTTAGCTTATAATTACCATATATTGAAAATCGACGTTCCTAAAATAATCAAAATCCTCTCTCGATGGTCAATCAATTCTATATGTTATGCGAACCTAATTATCTCTAATTAAGCTTCGAACATAAACACATGCATTAAAATCTCAAGAACACCTAAATGGATTTCATAAAGCATAATAGTAATTTCTATCTATTATTGGACCCTATGTTATTCAATACTACGTGCTTAATCTATATTGAATCTCTCGGCTTCAATATAAATCACAATATATTCTAATGGTGATCAGGCATTAAAATAATAGAAAAACTGCATAAAGAATAATCAACCCAAAAGCAATTAATTACTAAAACGGAAAAACTTCTAATTAATTAAAAATCATGAGGTTTCATCGTTCATCCTAGAAAAAGTAAATTAGCGGACATGATTTCGTCAATTATGACAATAATTGACTTCATCATGATCCGAAAGCGAAGAAAAAAAGAAGAAATAAATACAACCCGTGACTTTGGCTGAAGAATCTTCAATCCCGTGCCTTGATCTTCGATTCTCCTCTTGTATCTTGTTCCCAAAATTTGTCTCCAATCCGGCTCTCAAAACTGCTCTCCAAATTATGAGTTAATAACTCATATTTATAGTTACCTAATTGTGCCCCAAAAGATCTCAAAATATTATAAAATTCGTGGGCCAAAAGGTTTCCTAATCGGATTAGAACTAAAAAAGGAAAGTAAAATCCTGCAGCCAAATTAATATTGGGCGGCTGTTTTTCAAACGGCCATAACTTCTTGTAGAAACCTCCAAATTGAGATCCGTAAAAAGTGGTGGACTCGTAATTCGAATATCTTTCCAATGGTATATCATTTTCTTATTGATTTCACCAAATTATTACTCTTTTCATCCATTCTTCTCCAATTGCTTATAAACAGGTCTAAAACTGAAATAGGAAGAATAATACAATAAATTAAGTAAAAATTCAATAAAATGACGAGATAAAAACTTAGTTTAAAAGTCTAAATAAGTGCACAAAATGCATTTATCAGCCTCCTTCCAGCTTGGGACCTTATTTGGGCTGTCAATCATCATTCTCCAACCTTGCCCAGGCCTGAGAGACATATTGTACCAACTTTAAGACTTGCAAGGTCGATATATGGTCTTGAACACCTTCATAGATCTCATCCCGCCTTTGTTATCCTCCACAACAAAAATACTGCCACCATTTGACCCAACTATTTGGCATGATTTGACACGGGGCGAGGTTAAAGTCCCTGAGGAGCTTGCAATAAAATGGGTGGAGGGGTAAACGAAGCCCCTGTTACGTTTTTGATTTGTAAATGGCCACTTGACCCTCGAAAAGATCGTCGGCCCGTTTATAAGGTTGGGGACATGTACACTGATCGATTCAGGGATGTCGTAAGACATGCGCACTACCTCCAGATTTACCTTCCATATTTTACTTTGAACTATAGCAGCGGCATTCGCCAATTAACGGGTAGATGGGGCACCTCGTTAATTCAGCAAACCTCTCATCTCCGTCGGTGCAGGGCCTTGCTTCTTCTTAGACTTTGCCTTAGGCAAAGCCCAATCAGAAGGTATCTTGGTAGTGGTGGGTTTAGTGGTAGGAGCCAGTGAAACAAAGCAATAGTGGGCCTTTGAGTGACTTCTTCGTCACAATCGGGCGAAGACTACGTCTGGCCCATTATTTTCGGGTATGTCGGAAGATCTGATACATTTTGTGAGTCATCATTGTCCGAGCTTATCTTCAATCACCCAAAAAAATGGAAAATGGGCTTTACAGATGTGTTACCGGCAGTGAACTAATAGCTCAGAGAACTAGGAACGACCAAGAAAACCCAAGCAATGCCAAAGAAGACGAACGAAAACACTAAAAACTTTACCTAGTCAACAAAGCTCAGCCGAAGTACTCAGCGAAAAGCAAACCAGGACTCTGCTTCTACTGGAATTCTCTGAAAAATCTATGGTTCTTGTAGGAATTCTTTAGAAGTTTGGAGGTAATGAACAAAGGAAAAAAAAAGTCCAAGAGAACGGAACCACAACTTATATAGACAAGGCTTCTTATATCCCTATCGTTGATTTCAAATCACACAATAAACCGTCGTAATAAGGGGCACATGGCAAGAACGAGGCAGAATGCAAAAACCAAAAATCTAGGCAATTAATGCGGAGGAGTACGCGTGCGCCCAAACGTCCTTTACGTACTTGCAACAATGATGGCACTACCATTTTTAATTTCGACAAGACTGCGCCATCATTGCTCTTCCTCATTGACAACACTGATTGACAACTCTCTCATGATTATACCTGCTACGAATAAAATAAAGATAAGTCGACCGCAACCAACCCAATCAAAGCCCTCGCTCGTCATGAATGAATAGGCCTCAGATTTGGGGGGACTGTGAACGTATGCAAAGAACTTTCTTGGTATAACATCTTCGACAAAGGTTTGCTCTTCGATCCTGGCATAGGCCTCGTAAAAATAAAAATAAAAATAAAATTGAAGTCCCACGCCTACCATAAATAACAGGCTTGGACTTGGGAGACTATTGTTACCACACAGATTTGGTAAGACCTCATAGGCCCAAGTAAGACATCCTAGGCCCGGTAAAGGCCCCAGGCCCAACGAAGGCCTCACATGACTAAGCCAGTTACAACAAAGTCCATGAAGGGCCTCGACCCTCGTAACCAACCTGGGGTGCTTCGTCGATCTTCAAAACCGAATAATCTACTGTTGAGTAATATTTTGGGACGATGAGAGTGATATCTTAAAAAAAATTGTGTTTGATTGTGTTTGATTGTGATACAAACTTAGAAGGAAACTAGATATCAACCTCTTGATAATTAGTAACAAGATATTGAGAATTATTGGAGACAACGATAGAAAATCTAATAGATCCCATTGATACCTAATTACCCTTATCTCATAAAGAAAGAGGATCACACTAGTTGTCTAATTGATTGCTTACCCAAATCAATTGGACTCTAAACCTATAAATACAAAGTCCTTGGCCTTTCTAAGGTACGTATTATTCTCACCCTTATACTACTCAATTTCTTGCTTGTTTGTTTCTCCCACACCCAAACACTCTCCCTCGTATATTTTTATATATTCGATAGTTGAATTGTTCGTCGGAGTACAAACGATCGTCGACCCTTTTTTCTCGGTGATTTTGGTGTCTAACGATTGTCCTAGTATGCAGGTAACAAATAGGATGGCAGAAGATTGACTGAAAATCTGTTGACACGTTGGTAGTGTAGATTTCGAGGTCAACACAACTTAATTAGGGTTTATAATCTAACTACACTGGGTTGGGGCATCTATGCATTCAAGAAGTGCACTAAACCGTGAAAAAGAACATTTTGTCTAAATCAATTAAAGTAATAAAATGGCATGCCAAATGATTTTGATACATTTGGAAATTTAAATATTAAACTTAAAATACATTCTCAAATAACATACTAAAATTTTAGATTTAGCACATGTGCACATGTTTGAGGTTGCTTAAATTATAATTTCAAGTGGTCAAACTGGTCAAACATACTTTTTATCTACACATTTCATAGGACCCACATCTTACAACCACTTTTTATCCACACATTCACCAACAACTTATAATTTTACAGCACTTAAAAAATAATTATAGCACTACCAAACATGCATTCGTTAAAGTGGTCAACTGAATAACGCAAGTGCACAGAAGTAGATTTTTAAACATCATAGTCGCGGTTATGCTTCAAAAAATAACTAACACCCCAAACCGTCACAATACATTATGAATTTAAAGGATAAACTAACCACATAATAACATTAATCATGTACAAATTTCGTAATTTAATTCAAGACAATTTTGAGGAGAAATTCTTTTAAGGTAAGGAATGTAATATCTTGGAATTTTGTATCTTAGAATTTTATTGTTTGGCCTAGTTAAGAAACGAGCCTTTGAGGCTCGGTCCACGTAAGAAATGGTAGACCAAAACATATGTTTGGTTTAAGCCAAAAGTGAAGTTGTTTCAAGTTTAAAGAGATTTTATTTTCATTCTCCAACTAGTAACAGGGTTGTTCAACATAATGGTCATTTGCATGTTTAACACATAAACAACATATGTCAAATATTTTTAAAAGGAATTTAAAATTTGGCATTTGGGAGTTATAGAACTCTCCAATTCCATTTTAATTCTATTAAAATACATGTTTTATCGTACAATAATTTTCACCACAAAGATTATAATTAAGGTAAAGTTACAAGAAAAGAGAAAGCATTTCCTCTCCCTCACTTCCCAAAAAAAAAAACCAGCCTTTTCTCCTATTCTTTTTCTCTACATTTGAATTTAGCTTGTCTTCAAAAGAAGAAAAGAAATAAATATTTTACTGCAATTTTTGTTGAAGCCAAAATCAGTTTTTGGGTTGTTCAAAGCAAGGATTTCAATTACTGTATCAAGATTTCGAGGTAGGAACTTGTGATGTGGGTTTTATCCAATGTTGATGATTGATTAAATATACAATTAACTGTTTTTATAAAGCACAGATTTAAAATGAAATGATATGGCCATAACTGGTTCTACTAGTAATGGGATTTTACGGAATCACGGATTTTTCTGGTAATCCATGTACATGTTATGATTCTATGGCATGAGTTCTAATTATATACGAAGAGTATGGAAAAGTCAAGTCTCTAATTGGTTCCAAGGTTCTAATATTCAGTTTTAATGAAATTTCAACGTCAAGTTGTGGTTTTCAATTTATGTTATAGAACTATAATTGGTTTAAAAGTTGTAGGCTATGTTTTCATTATCAATCACCTTGTAGTTTTATGTCTGAACTCATGTAAATTATCTCAAAGTGTCTAAAGTTTCAATAAGGGATTTGATGATATGAATGGATATGGCATAGATTGAAGTTTCTCTGATAAGCTTTGTATGCTAGTGATGTTGGAAGGTCCTTAGTGACTGGAAAACAGGTTTTCCGTTTTGTGTTCGGTTTTCAATTTGGTTCCAAGGAATGATAGCTCCAACTTTTTGGACAATGCTAGTTGGGTTTGATAGCTCATGGAGTTCTCTATTTATAAAACTTCGAATCACATCAAACGGGGGTTTGTGGTGTTAGTTATGGTTTTTCCCGTTAACTGCATTGGGTGTAACCAAGAGCAGGTTTTTCCATGTGAACGAAAATAATTTTGACAAACTAAACGATCAAGTTAGGCTGTAATATATTGAGCATCAATTATTTATTGTGTTTCTATATAAATTTCGTGATTTAATGAGTTTGTTTGGTGGGTCAAATAATTGTCGGCATCAAACCATGCATTTTGGGCAGCAAGGTCTGTTATCTTAATCCCGTCATTTTGTCTATGTTTTTATGATATTTGATTTTTTTGATAGGAGGAGCAAAGCATATAGGAAATATAGTAATAAGCCATGGAATGAGGTTTTGAGTCGAACAAAAAAAAAGGGTACAAAAACGAAGGCACAAGGTGGATAGAAAATTGTCCCAATGAGATAACACCTTGCGGCTGCATGCCACACACAAGGAGTGGTGGAAAGCTTCTATCCCTGTCCCCAAGCATGCCATGGCATGCAATTGCGCAGTGTAAAAACTAATACTGGTGTATAGAAAATAATGTTTTCTTCTATATTTTAGTGTGTAATTCTTAGAGGTTTTATAATACATTGCTTCTAATTGATCACCAATCTATTGGTGCCATTCAAAATTCAAAGTATAGTAAAATCTGCTAACAAATTAATTATGATATTTTCCATGATCTGTGCAACTCCTTCATGACTAGTTGTTGTGTCGCTTCCTCTTTTACTGCATACGGATCGATATCATTTGTAGTTGCTCCAATACGCCTCCTCAACTGAAAGGGCAGCTCCTGCACTTGAAGGTTGTCGCGTAGCATAGAAAAATGAGCTGAAGCTAGTGGTGTTGTTAATAAATCTACAATTTGATATTTAATAGATAAGAAGAAAACTTGCAATTTTTCTGTAAGATTTGATCATGGACAAATTAATGGTAGTCAATTTCAATGTGTTTGGTTCGGGCGTTAAATACTAGATCTGATGACAAATAAGTTGCTCCAATATTATCACACCAAAGCTCAAGATAAGTAGACAGCAGCAGCAACATCCGAAGATCACATAACACGGATTGTAGCCATTGAAACTCTGCTGCTGTGTTTGAGATAGCCTTAATTCTGATTTAGTACTACTGCGAGCAACACTGGGTTGTTGTTTGCAGTTCCATATAATCAAAGTTGCCCCATGAAAAATACAATAAGCTCCAACACTCCGTCTATTATCAGTGTAACCAGGCCAATTTGCATCACTGAATGCATGTAAAGAATGAATTGAGTTGTGCGTAAAGGCAAATACCGTAATTAACATAGTTAATTGTATGCTTTAGGTAGCGTATGATTTGTTTTACCGCTTGCCAATGAGTATCCTTTGGCTGATGCATAAATTTGCTAACACGATGCACTGCGAATGCAATATCAGGACAAGTGAATCCCAAATAATGCAGAGCCCCCACCGTACTCTGATATAATTGAGGATCATCAAAATCAATCCCTTCAATCTATGATACTTGACATGATGTTGACATTGGCGTTAGGCAAGGTTTGACATGCTGCAATTTTACCTTTATTAACAAATCAAGAATATATTTTCTCTAAGTCAATAACAAATCTATGTCATCACGTAGTACCTCTACGCCAAGAAAATATGATAGATTTCCTTGAGCCTTGACAGGAAAATCACAACCAAGCAACAAGATTAGATTATCTATTTCCTTTGAGTTGGAGCTTGTAATGATGATATCATCGACATAGATCAAAATGAACAATTGAAGGTTATTTCGATAAAGCGTGTAGAGAGAATTATCAACTTTGGAACCGAGAAACCTATATTGATGTAATTTTTCAGTTATGCGAGAGACCCAAGCTTGTGGTGCCTGTCGAAGACCATACAAACTTTTCTTCAAACGACACATGTGTGTTTGAAAATCAAGATGAACATACCCCTGTGGTTGATGCATGTAAACTTCTTCCTGCAACAAGTCATGTAAGAAGGCATTATGTATGTCTATTTGGCGTAGGCTCCAACCATGAGTGACGACAATAGATAGAATTAGTCCGATTGTCCCTTGTTTAACAAGTGGACAAAAAGTTTCATTAAAATCAACACCTTGTTGTTGATGATAGCCTTTGGTGACAAGGCACGCTTTGAAATGCTCAATCTTTCCACCAACTATTATTTTAATTATGTAAACCCATTTGTTTCCAACAAGGTTATAAAATGGTTTTTCTGGAACCAATTTCCATGTGCCGTTATGAAGCAAGGCATCAAACTCTTGATCCATGGCCTCTTCCCATTTTACGTCTTTGGAAGCCACGGTATAACATGTATGCTCCGTAACTACAGAGGTGGACTAAGCGAGTAAACACCTAAGTAAGGGATATTTGAAGATGCCAACAAATGGTTGCTTTGGTTTGAGAATGTGAGTTTGAGATCTTATTATCATGCGGTGAGATAGAGTTGATGGTAAAGACGTGGGTTTGGCATACTACTTTTCCACAAGAACTGATGGTTGAATGTCATGATTGACTGGAACAGGTTCATCACCTGTTGAGGTGTCGAAATAAGCTGTATTGTTATGATCTCTTCCAATTGGCAATGAGTTGGAATAACACATAGTTGCACCTGCAAGATTAGTAGGCACATTTGTTGTGGGTGTCATTAAATACAAGGGCAAAGAACTAAATTGGAATCTAATGAATGTTTTTTATGTTCAGAAGACATGTAGGAGAATGAACTCTTTAAACATGACATGTCGCTAAACAAAAAAATTTCTTGTTAATAAGTCCAAACATTTGTGACCCTGATGTGAGAGAATATAACCAATAAGAATACAAGTTTAGGATCTAAAATCAATTTTATGTTTGTTATAAGCTCTTAAGTTTGGCCAACAAGCACATCTAAAACACGCATGAAATTGTAATTGAGTTTTTTAGTGTATGCCACTTCAAATGCGGTATGATTTTTCAAAATTTTCGTGGGTAACCAATTAATGATATAAGTTGCTGCCAAGAAAGCGTCCTCCCAAAATGATTTTGGAATATTTGAATGAGCTAACAAAGCTAAGCCTATTTCTACAATTTGGCGGTGACATCGTTCTATGGAACCCATTTTTTCATGGGTGTAAGAACATGCTAGGCGATGCTGAATTCTGCAATTTTTAAAATAATTATTTAAACGTTGATATTCACCGCCCCATACGGTTTGAATAGCTTTAATTTGAGTGTCAAAGTGGCGTTCGACGGATTTCTTAAAATGTAAGAATATTTGTTCAATTTGGTATTTTATTTTCAAAGAAAACAACCAAATGAATTTAGTGAAAGCATCTAAAAAACAAACATAATAACGAGATCCATAACTTGAAAAAACAGGACTACCCCATACATTAGAATAAAGTAGTTCAAGAGGCTTACTAACTTGATTATTAGAAGCATAAAAAGGTAAATTATGGCTTTTAGCTATCTCACATTCTTTATTTGAACCAACATGAAGTTTATTTGTAGCAATCACGTGATGGATTGTTTTGTAGGATGCATGTCCTAGACGACGATGCCAATTGGAGATAGAGACTCGAACACCAACGAAAGATGAAAGAATGACTTGTTGGAGAGGCTGAAAAAAACAATAAAGGCCATCTTTGAGATGACCCTTATGCATGATGCTTCACGAGTAATCCTTGATCAAAAAAAGAAGAAGAGTGGAACTCAAAATAAACATTATTATCTTTCGCAAATTGTGGATCGGGTAGCATGTTCATTTTTATTTGAGGAACGACTAGAATTTGATTTAAGCCATTCTTGATTAGTTGGTTGTTGGAGCAGTTGGTTTGCAAGCAAAATTAGCTTGAGGAATTGGTCTAGGTGGTGGTGGTAAAAAGGTGAAATCAAATCGTTTAAAGCAACGGGCAACAGTGGTATGGCCTGGTTTGTCACAAAGATGGCACCACAAAGTGTTGTTAGGATAATTGTTGGAACTGTATGTAGGATTGAAATTTCCTCATCCTGAGCCACAAATGGTAGAGTGTTGACCACGCCCCCTGCCTCGAGGATTTGAATGATTTTCTCGACCTCGAGTGCCATAGAAATTGTGTTGCCTAGTGGCAACATTGGTAGTGGCATTTGGAATAACTTGATTGTTGTGTTGGATTCGGGCCTCACATGTGAGTAACATGGAATAGACCTCTTACAAAGTGACGGTATCTTGTTGGTGGGAGATTGTGGTGACAAGTGTGTCATATTACGGACCCAAGGCAGCAAGTAAGTAGGTAATGATGTCGTCACACTTCATCGCTTGGCCAGCAATTGCCAAATCATCCATAAGCTTTTTAATATGGATGAAATAGTCATTTAACGTTTGGTTTCCTTTGCAAGTTGTGGCAAGTTGTGAGCGCACCTGCACCGCCTTAGCACAGGACTGGGAAGCAAATACTATGCTAAGAGCAGTCTAAACATTATGGGAGGAAGTGCAATGAGCAACCTAGGCTAGAACTTCGTCTGAGAGTTATGCATTTAGACAACTGAGTATGAGGTAGTCTTGTGTTTCCCGGGTGTCAAAAGAGGGATTGGCTCTTTTGGTGCCATTAGGTGCAGTGAGTTCTTTGGAAGGTTGTGTGATGGTTCCGTCGACGTAGCCAAAGACATTTTGCCCTTTAAGATAGGAAAGCATGGTGGCCTTTCAATTAGGATAGTTAGTACGAGAGAGCTTGGTGACATTTCTAGTGGTGATGGAAGAAAAGAGAGGCAGTGGGTTGATATAGTGGCATCAGAAGTTGAAGAGTTAGGAGAGGTAGACATTTTGAATATGATTGAGTGTAGGTTTATGAATTAGGTAAATTACAAGAAAAATCAATATCAAATCGAAAACGGGCAACTTTACCACTACAAATGTTCGTACCTAATTTTTTGATGCACGGATATTGAATCCTTTGCTTTGAAAAGTTGAAATCCAATTTTGAGCTCCAAAGAAATTGTAGTAAAAACTTCTTCAAAATATATTAAAATTAAGTGTTTGAGAGAGATGGGTAGAAGTGTGTGTGAGGAGATGAGAGGGAGAGATTGAGAAAACTAGTTTTCTCTTGTCAATTGATGTTTTTCAATTACAGGATTCAAGGAATGGGTATGATGTTTAATGAGTCTAATGGGATTTAAATTGAGTTTTAAATCACATTGCAACTCTCAAATCAATTTTATAACTTATTTTGAATGAGTCAAAAATTGTTTGAAAAGTCCCTTTAACAAAATTATTCGCATGATGATTCAACTATGGGTCGTTTATGTGTCATACCATGCATATTAACATTATACTAAACAACACAATTATTTGTGGGAAGATAGAAATATATTCCTTATAAAGATTTAAATGACTTCATTTTGGGCTAAAATTGAATGTTATGTTTTGGGCAATTATCTTGTATGTGGGCTAAACCTCAAACACTCGTCTCTTGGCTAGGCCAGATGTATAAATGCAAAGAAAATTTTCTGGATAGTACAAACATCTTGATCTAATTATACCTAATGTTATTGTGTTCTTATCCCAAGGGTCAAAATGAGAACGATCGCACTTGGTCAACAAAAGAGAGGACCACACTGCTTCATTCTAGTAAGAGCAATCTTGAGTTGCAAATTTCTGAAATCATTATATTTCTCAATTAATGATATTGTGTGGAAATTGGCAATGTTAAAAACGGAAGAAACGTTTTCACGCACTTATGATTCGTGTTAAGATTTAAAAGATTACTCAGACGATATGTAAGGAACGAGACCTTTTGAGACAAAATCCCAACAAGGGGTGTTCGCATTGAAAGACTATATTATGCAACTTGCCACCAAGGGCTACAAGCACATGAAATTACAAGGTTCGTAAATAGAAAGAAAAAACTTCAAATGTAAATTCACATATTTCTTTGTGAGAGAGTTGTTCTGTCTCATTTTTCAATTGCTTCACCTCATTTATACTTTTATCACGATTTGCACAATTTTCACTCATAACTGACCACTATTTCGTAGCACTTCTTCCAAAATAACCTCTCATAACTTTCCATGACTACCATGATGTCTTTTCTATTAATTCATGGTTACCTTGGATTGTGAGATACGTGTGAAACTACTCCATTAGCTGCACAATGCAATTATTGCTTTATTCGCCAATCCTCTTCTCATCTCGTCCTATCGTTCAGGCGTTTATATGCTTGGGCTTTTCTGGGTCTCGTCCGGATAATTTGCTCAAAACTCCACACTTGGGCTTCCTGTTTTGGGCTTTTGTTTTGGACCTTCATGTTGGGGATATTTTATACATCAACAATTACCCCATAATATGGAATAATTAATGTTAATCATTAATTTTACCATATTCAAGATTTTGCACTTTTTTCCATGACTTTTGAAATTCAAAAAAGCACAAAACTCCTTGGTGTTCCTTCTATTTGGCGGTGCTGATGTGTACCTCGTTTCTAGCAAAATTTTGCCACGTCACCCTTCTATATAAACCCCACTTTTTACCTTTCTTCTTCATACTTACACTTCAACCTTTTCAAAAACTAAGAACACCATTGTTGCTCTCGCTCTCACTTACAATGGAAGAAAAAAAATTTCTCTTACCTTTGAGGAATTTCAGACATTACTTTCTCAACCCTTCATTAGTCCAGGTAGTTTCTTGTGGCGACCTCAAAATTCTGCCTAAACTTTTTTTTTTTTTTTTATTACTTCAAAGAGGGTAATAGTACCCATATTTGAGGGTATTGATACCCTTTTACTGTGAGCAGTTCTACTTCTGGTTTGATGAAAAAACCGATTTGAAACATGTTTTCTTTATTTTCTTTTGAGGAAAGTAGTTAGAAACTAATCTTAGACAAGATTTGGAGATCACCCTTTCTCATTTTGCTTGGATTTGCTTTATCCTTTGTTAATTAAAAACATGAATACTTGATAAAATAAAGAACCATAAGGTAGAGTATGACAATTTAAATATAGCGGAAGTTTAAAACATATAAATCCGGTCTTTTAGTTCATTTCACCTTCAATGGCATAAGTTAACACAAAATATAGGCCCAAATAAGTAAAAGAACTACCTCACTTACATTTTGGTTTCAAAAATGGCTCATGACAAATCATTACGTCTCATAAACACGCCGAAAGCTTGAGTCCGTTAGCAAGTACTACTAAATACTTTAAGAAAGAGGTGATATGATAGAGACAAGGTTAATCAAAATATTACACTTCATAATAACGAGTAGTAAGATACTCCATGGTCCAAAAAATCATATACGTCCACGCAAAGGTAGGTGGTTTCATGCTTTTGCAATCCGGGTTGAAGAGGATTGGAGGACCATATCTCAATCTTTGTGATCAAATGGTATTCATGTTCATCGAAGGCCACTTCCACCCGTTGCCCCTTGACTTCATACATATCTCGATCCATTTCCTACAAGAGTCATAAAACGACTATGAATGGTGACATTCAATGAGTAAAAATATGGTGCTTGTGTGATATTGCACATAATATATCTTTTATCTTTCCTATGGCCCTTCCCACAAACAATACTTGTACACCGAAGCGCTCAAATAAACATTCTTTGTGCATAAGCACACGGCCAAACATTCTTAGGACCTTCATCGTCCTTCTATGGGATACTTTTGCCCTTGGCCGTAGTTGATCAACTCATGGAACCCTTACCGTCCCAATGTAGGCTACTTTTGCCTTTTGTCAGTAATTCAATCGGACCTCAAGTCCTCATATGGGTCGCTCTAACCCTTGGCCAAAAGTTGAATCAACTCTTTTCTTGGGACCCTTACCGTCCCCTTATGGGCCACTTTTGCCCGTGGTGTACAAATAAGTTTGAGAAAATCTTTATGTGTTCAAACATACTTCATCTTTGTTTACATATGATTTTTGCCTTCTCAAGTTGAGCATAAATGGCACAAGATAGCTTTCTCATTCTTGTTCTTCATTCTTGTTGCATAAAATAGTCAATAAGCTCAAGATGCTCACAATCATATCATGTAACTCATCAATATAGTTCATCAAGAGCACATGGAATATACACACATATAGATGTATATAATTGTCATATTGCATATAAGTCATATACATGATTTTACTCACAACTTCTTGTTGTTAATCTTGATCCACCTGAAAATAAAAGGTTTTTAAACATCATAACCTTGCATGGGGGTGAATGATACTTAAATCTGAAGTTGAGGGTGCTTGAACCATGAAGGAACAGCCTTAATCATTTCTGGTGCAGCAGTTTTTAGGGTATTGGTACCTTGCCATAAAACTGAAATACAGGGTATCGATACTCTTCCGGGCAGAAAGGTGTTAAAACATTTTATTTTGAAAGCTACGTTTTTGGCCTATAAAATCTAACTTTCTACACCAAAAACCTGAGTTCCTTGGTCCCTCTAAGATGCTGTCCAAAATGGGGCTTTGGTGCTTTGGGTTGGAGATTCTTCTATTGAATTAGAGGACCTCCTTCCCAAGCTTTCTTAATATACAACCACTCACCTCTATCTCTGGTATCTTTCTCTTATTGGAGGGTTATTTCCTCTTTGCCTGAAGCTAGAAAATGTGAGGGAGTGATGTGGGAGAGTTATGGAGATTAGAGAGGAGAAAGGGCAAGTTGGGGTTAAATGAAGGGGGTATTTATAGGAAAATTCAACTCCTTCCTCATGATTGCATTCATCCTCATGGTGACACATGTAAAGTTGGGGAGATATGCTGAAGATTTTCTTGTTGGCCTTCATTTAAGGCGCTTCCCAACTACCCATAATAAAGGCACTAGGGGTAGCCTATAGGGTAAAATGCAAAACTCCAATTAGGCAGATTTTGGACCCATTTTTAGTCGATTTTTGAAGGTCGAAACGTGCTCATTTTTTGGCGTTCCTTATACCATCTCAAGATCTCATGGGGATCTTCACAAAGAACATTGAATCGTAGAAAACGGATCATCACAGCGACCACAGCATCGTCCCAAAAATGGCTGCTCGTAACCAAATTTCTGGGAATTCCAGATTTCCAACTTCCTGGAAGGTTTTTGACATAAAAATCCGGGGCTGATTTCTGAGTCGAACATAGGTGTATTTGGTACCATTTCGAAGGTCTTGTTGTGTACTTCACAACGCACTTTGAATCGTAGAAAATGGACCAATACCGAGGTTAAAACATCACTCTAAAGATGGTTGCCCGAACACAATTTTGCTGGAATTTTTGGCTGATTCCCAGATATCTAACATCTTGGAACGTTTTTGACATAATTTTTTGGGGCTGTTTTCATAGTCAAAAGTACACATATTTGGTACCACTTCGAAGGTCTCATTGCGTACTTCGTAACGCCATAAGTTTCGCAGAATTCCGACCAATACACAATTCATACGATGGCTCCAAAGTTGGCTACTTACTTAGATCAAAAGGCTCAAAACTTGGTTTTCTCACTTTTTGGGTATTTACCCAAATTTTTCCCTTTTATCCAAACAAGCCTTAATAAAAGCCAATAACTCTTAGATAAGTTCAACTTAGCCCTTCACAACTCATTAGATCCGATTTTCTCTCTTTTTAATAATCGGATTTAAATTAAATTCTAAGTGCTACGACTTTTGAAATACTTTTGGGACAACTCAACCAAATTTCTTGTTTCATTCTCGTTTTCTTATTTAAATTGAAAATACTGAATTTTTCGTATGTTACAAACTTCCTCCTTAAATAAATTTCGTCCTCTAAATTTACCTAGAATTATGCGGAAATTTTCTCATCTCTTATTATTCCCAAGTTTCTACTTCAAGATCTTCACTTTTTGTGCAATACTTTAACTAACTGTATGGACTCATAAGCACATAAATTTTCCATACAAGGTCACATTTCCCTCATATACTTCAACTAAACTCTTCATAATAGATCAAGTCAAGCATGAGAGTACAAGTACATTTCACATATGCATAATGTATGTCCATGTAAAACTACACATAAATGTGCCCTTTAAACTTGTTTAGAGCCCGTCCTTGAAGTAACATTTGTACATCGAATGCTTAAATTGAACTTTATGTGCCACTCAAGCACCATATACGCCACTTAGGCTCTAGGTTAACGCCACATAGGCCCTAGATTGTGCCCCCTCAGTAAACTTCTAGGTTAACGCCACCAAGGCCCTAGAATCATGCCATTTGTGCTCTAGGTTAACGCCACTTAGGCCCTAGATCACATCTCATGTATTCTAGGTTAACACCACTAAGGCCCTAGAATCATGCCATATAGGCTCTAGGTTAACGCCACTTAGGCCCTAGATCGCATCTCATGTATTCTAGGTTAACGCCACTAAGGCCTTAGAATCATGCCATATAGGCTCTAGGTTAATGCCACTAAGGCCCTAGATCACGCCACTTTTGGCTCTCGATTGGTGTACAAATTTACTTAAGGAACTTTTACATGTTTTATGTTTTCTTTTAACATAACCTCAATAGTTCTACCAATTTTTATGAAAATAAAAATAAAAATTCATGAGTAGAACACGTAGTAGATTCACGTAGCTCTTGATTGACAATTAAGTTTTATATTGTCAACATACATATAGAAATATCTCCTTTCCACATAATGATCAAGTTGAACAAAGCAACTATAGAACATAAAGTCTGCATTTAGTATTTTGGTCATAAGATGTACTCAAAACTCAACTTTCCGTATTGGATCTAACACATGAGTGTAAGTCACGTACACATAAGACATCTCATTCCATAAAAGGCACTATTTTAACACTTCACAATACTAAGTGAATACAATAGTGTACTTCTCATAAATCATTATTTTACATGGAGTCCAAGTAAACATATCTTACACATTCATCTTGCATGATAAGTAAATGAACTTTATCATATTGTATCCAAAAATAGCTCATGTCTCAAATAATCATATTCGGCCTTAAGTATGACCAACTCTATAAAATAGGCATCTTATATTAAAAGCACATAACATGGTAATGAAATCACGACATATTAGCATTGATATGTATTTTCGTAGACTATCTTAATAGTTTAATAGCCATAATGGTAGTGAACTTAAAAGGTTCCTTAAGTCAAGGAGTAATAAATTTTGATCTAGTTCTAGTATCAAAACCTATGTCAGCACTTATCATACAAGGCACCAAGAATTTTCTCATAATACTCGTAAAAGAAACCCATAATTTTCATAAATAACTTAGTACTTGTTTTCTCCTTTATGTCTATAGATAAGCAATTTCTAATGCCTCAAAACTCTTGCTCCCTATTTTTTTTTCCAACACATCAATCTCAACAGCTTTGTCATGTACTAGTTGTTCTACAAAACAATTTCTTCTATCATCTCGGGTTTCATGTCCTATTTCATTTTCTCAAAAAGCAATTGAGTTTCAGATAAGAGATTGGAGCCTATGAGTTCTGCCACCCTTAATTTTTTAAATAAGATAAGATTCGTAACAACTCGAGGAAAAAGATTCAATCCTTTACAAATTTTACCTTTGCAAAAATATACCAAACAGTTTCTGTTCAGGTAGGGTATCGATACCTATGTCTTATAATTTCTGCTTGTAAGGCTCTTGAAATGATACTTTAACTTTAATTGGTTGAAAGCTAAAGAACTTTTACATTGTGTCTTATTCTCATCCTTTCAATATTGCTCTTACTTGTCATTCATGGTCTACTTTACTCATATAGCAAGTTTCATTTTCATAGGTTCTAAATTCCTATGTTGAACTGCCAGATCTAATCTACCAAGCAAGTAGACAATTTATGCACATTGAAACAAATCACCATAAAACATTAAACACAAGAAATGGAAAGAGGCTATGGCATACCAAAGGTGGAAGTCATCTTCGATGGCTGAATACCATTGATCAAAGTCTGCAGAACCATTAAACCAAAGCTCTGATACCAAGTCTTGTGGCGACCTCAAAATTCTGCCTAAACTTTTTTTTTTTATTATTCCCAGTAGGGTAATAGTACCCATATTTGAGGGTATTGATACCCTTTTACGCAGAAAGCAGTTCTACTTCCTGGTTTGATGAAAAACTGATTTGAAACATGTTTTCTTTATTTTCTTTTGAGGAAAGTAGTTAGAAACTAATCTTAGACAGTATTTGGAGATCACCCTTTCTCATTTTGCTTCGGATTTGCTTTATCCTTTGTTAATTAAAAACATGTATACTTGATAAAATAAAGAACCATAAGGTAGAGTATGACAACTTAAATATAGCGGAAGTTTAAAACATATAAATCCGGTCTTTTAGTTCATTTCACCTTTAATGGCATAAGTTAACACAAAATATAGGCCCAAGTAAGTAAAAGAAGTACCTCACTTACATTTTGGTTTATAGGCCCAAGTAAGTAAAAGAAGTACCTCACTTACATTTTGGTTTCAAAAATGGCTCATGACAAATCATTACGTCTCATAAACACGCCGAAAGCTTGAGTCCGTTAGCAAGTACTACTAAATACTTTAAGAAAGAGGTGATATGATAGAGACAAGGTTAATCAAAATATTACACTTCATAATAACGAGTAGTAAGATACTCCATGGTCCAAAAAAAATCATATACGTCCCACGCAAAGGTAGGTGGTTTCATGCTTTTGCAATCCGGGTTGAAGAGGATTGGAGGACCATATCTCAATCTTTGTGATCAAATGGTATTCATGTTCATCGAAGGCCACTTCCACCGTTGCCCCTTGACTTCATACATATCTCGATCCATTTCCTACAAGAGTCAAAACGACTATGAATGGTGACATTCAATGAGTAAAAATATGGTGCTTGTGTGATATTGCACATAATATATCTTTTATCTTTCCTAGGGCCCTTCCCACAAACAATACTTGTACACCGAGCGCTCAAATAAACATTCTTTGTGCATAAGCACACGGCCAAACATTCTTAGGACCTTCATCGTCCTTCTATGGGCTACTTTTGCCCTTGGCCGTAGTTGATCAACTCATGGAACCCTTACCGTCCCAATGTAGGCTACTTTTGCCTTTGGTCAGTAATTCAATCGGACCTCAAGTCCTCATATGGGTCGCTCTAACCCTTGGCCAAAAGTTGAATCAACTCTTTTTGGGACCATTACCTGTCCCCTATGGGCCACTTTTGCCCGTGGTGTACAAATAAGTTTGGGGAAAATCTTTATGTGTTCAAACATACTTCATCTTTGTTTACATATAATTTTGCCTTCTCAAGTTGAGCATAAATGACACAAGATAGCTTTCTCATTCTTGTTCTTCATTCTTGTTGCATAAAATAGTCAATAAGCTCAAGATGCTCACAATCATATCATGTAACTCATCAATATAGTTCATCAAGAGCACATGGAATATACACACATATAGATGTATATAATTGTCATATTGCATATAAGTCATATACATAATTTTACTCACAACTTCTTGTTGTTAATCTTGATCCACACGAAAATAAAAGGTTTTAAACATCATAACCTTGCATGGGGGTGAATGATACTTAAATCTGAAGTTGAGGGTGCTTGAACCATGAAGGAACAGCCTTAATCATTTACGTGCAAAGTAGGTTTTTAGGGTATTGGTACCCGCCATAAAACCGAAATCTGTGGTATCGATACCCTTCCCAAGTGAAAGGTGTTAAAACATTTTATTTTGAAAGCTACGTTTTGGCCTATAAAATCTAACTTTCTACACCAAAAACCTGAGTTCCTTGGTCCTCTAAGATGCTGCCCAAAAAGGGGCTTTGGTGCTTTGGGTTGGAGATTCTTCTATTGAATTAGAGGACCTCCTTCCCAAGCTTTCTTAATATACAACCACTCACCTCTATCTCTGGTATCTTTCTCTTATTGGAGGGTTATTTCCTCTTTGCCTGAAGCTAGAAAACGTGAGGGAGTGATGTGGGAGAGTTATGGAGATTAGAGAAGAAAGGGGCAAGTTGGGGGTTGAAATGAGGGGGGTATTTATAGGGAAAATTCAACTCCTTCCTCATGATTGCATTCATCCTCATGGTGACACATGTAAAGTTGGGGAGATATGCTGAAGATTTTCTTTTTGGCCTTCATTTAAGGCGCTTCCCAACTACCCATAATAAAGGCACTAGGGGTAGCCTATAGGGTAAAAATGCAAAAACTCCAATTAGGCAGATTTCTGGACCCGTTTTTGAGTCGATTTTTGAAGGTCGAAACATGCTCATTTTTTGACGTTCCTTATACCATCTCGAAGATCTCATGGGGATCTTCACAAAGAACTATGAATCGTAGAAAACGGATCATCACAGCGACCACAGCATCGTCCCAAAAATGGCTGCTCGTAACCAAATTTCTGGGAATTCCAGATTTCCAACTTCCTGGAAGGTTTTTGACATAAAAATCCGGGGCTGATTTCTGAGTCGAACATAGGTGTATTTGGTACCATTTCGAAGGTCTTTTTGTGTACTTCGCAACGCACTTTGAATCGTAGAAAATGGACCAATACCGAGGTTAAAACATCACTCTAAAGATGGTTGCCCGAACACAATTTTGCTGGAATTTTTAGCTGATTCCCAAATATCTAACATCTTGGAACGTTTTTGACATAATTTTTCGGGGCTGTTTTCATAGTCAAAAGTACACATATTTGGTACCACTTTGAAGGTCTCATTGCGTACTTCGCAACGCCATAAGTTTCGTAGAATTTCGACCAATACACAATTCATACGATGGCTCCAAAGTTGGCTACTTACTTAGATCAAAAGGCTCAAAACTTGGTTTTCTCACTTTTTGGGTATTTACCCAAATTTTTCCCTTTTATCCAAACAAGCCTTAATAAAAGCCAATAACTCTTAGATAAGTTCAACTTAGCCCTTCACAACTCATTAGATCCGATTTTCTCTCTTTTTAATAATCGGATTTAAATTAAATTCTAAGTACTACGACTTTCGAAATACTTTTTGGGACAACTCAACCAAATTTCCTGCTTCATTCTCGTTTTCTTATTTAAATTGAAAATACGAATTTTTCGGGGCGTTACATTTACTACCAGCGAACACCCAAAACCATGAATTTCACCTTAGCCACATGTTTAATCTGATTGACGATGTTGGGCATTCACCTATTGCCCAGTTTTTTCCTACGTCTCATACTTTTCCTTTTCTTGAGCCATTTCCGTTAACCTCACTTCAGAGTGCTGGCATACATACATGTCCCAAATCAGATTCTAGTTCTCATGCTTGGCATAAACATACGGTTGGCCATGCCCCTACTAGAAAGCTCTTTGAGCGAGCTAGGATTCTGGATTTATTAGAGCTTACTCTTGATATCCTTGCTTTTGATGCCAATGTTGATGTGCTCAGTCCAGCCATAAGTGTTGGGAGGAAGATTCTACCTCCACCAGATGAAGAAGAGGTCTGCATGTTGGTCCCTTGGGAAGGAGTCCGCTCTCTGCTTCGAGGGGAAGGAGTCAACACTCCACCTTACCTGGCCCTCCTTGCATCCTCCATAATTACCTCGTCCCATGCATTCCCTTTCTGCCCATAAGCCTCACATTTCTCCATGGAGATTACCTTTTCTTTGTCCTGTCGTCTGACACTCTCTGACGGAAGTAAATGCTCTCTGGAGAGAAAGAGAAATGAGGTGCCCATCGTTGGATCCAGCAGCAAAGAGGCAGTAACAACGAGGACTAGTCCCTCATCCAGAACTGGAAATTGCAAGGAAGGGCTCACGTCCCGTTATCATCTTCTTCTTCGTCAATGCAAAAATAGAGATTTTGGAGAAAGTATACTTGGCCATTGATGGAGATCCATTCACGAGAAAGGGGTTTCTAGAACGATGTAAATGGTTGGGGTATAGAAAATCTGTGAAAATGAAAAAAGGAAAATCAAAAGTTGGACGATTGGGGTATATATAGGATTAGCGCTTGATTCCAGCCACTAATGAGGAATCTGAAATCTGAACGGTTGGACACAAGACATGTGGCAAAGAGGCTGCAATAATGGTGCCGTCACCTTGAAGAACGTAAAAGTTATGCATGTTGTCATATTAATGACATAATGGCAACCCTTATTCACCCCTCAGGCATATGAATATCTAAGTTTAAGCCTTCGTACATGCAAAGGATCATCATTCGCGAAGAACGCCCTCGACGATAAGGCCTCGACCAAGTCGACAAGGGCATCCCGACAACTAGTCCGTTACCCCATCGCTAGGATATATCCTCGACTTGAAGAATAAACAGGTTAGAACACTGTTCAGATAAGCACTTCAACTTCAAATAGGAAAGACAGTAACACTTGGAAGTAATTACATCAACAATAAATTAGGAGCCTGAAATAAAGTCAATTGAACTTAATCGTAAGTCGATCGTACCATCATAAAGGAATAAACGAACGCCAATCTTTTATTTATCAAAGTCTAAATTACAAAGAAAATCAAAGAGTACGTAAACACTATCCTATTGCTCCGCCGCCTCTTTCGGGTCGGCATAGGAAGGGGCCCCTAGTCTAGCTAACTGTTCTTTGGTCTTCGTAAGCTTCGCCACAGGCAACTGCTTATACTTCGCCCAATTCATCACCGAGCTTCGTTAGCAATATAAGTCTGACTTCACCATGATAAAGAGTCACACAATTCTACTCCAGTTTTGCACCCGTCACCATCTTCCCTTTTCGAAGGATCATAACCAGGATCATCAATAATCTCACCGATAGAACTAGACATTTGTTGGATTCCATGTATAATAAAATCATTATATGAGTTGAATTGGTGACTAATTAGGCCATATTGCTCAAAAATGCCATTGGCGCCTTTTTACAAAAACCTTTCAAAAAATCTTTACCTAACTCTTGCAAATAGCTTTTAGTCTCATCATCCGAATAAAAATCATCAAAATATATATCATCAACGCCGATGTCCATTGTGGAAGTACCATTTGAAACCTTCTCGCTAAGGCTACTAGGTCCAACCTCTTCTATGGCATCCAAAGCACCCATCAGATCTGGAGTATGATTGGAATATTTATAAATGCACACTTGGCCATCAAAACAAAAACCCTTATTTCTCTTCCGCCGGGAACGATTGCTGCCATCGAAATGAAATGTTTGAGATCTGAGAAGTTTTGGAAAAGTGAAACTAGAAATGAAGAATTTCTGGGTTTATATAGAGGCACAGGATCTGAACCATTGGAAAGGGTTGTGTGGGAAATGCAAAGCATTAAAGGTAGCTCTTCATGAACTACCCTTTAATGGGCATGGAGAATACCACAAACCACACACGCCCCTCCAACTTATCCAGATAATGATGACATCTACATCTTGAGCAAAGAAAAGGCAGCACCATTAATGCCTTTGAAAACAACTCTTCATATTTAGATTCAACTCTACAGATTTAAATCCCTTCCAAGTTGTGTAAGTTTCTAAGTCCAGACATTCATCAAAGGTTTACTATCTATGAAAGTCATCCTTAGCAAATGAGCCTTGTCAAAGGTTAGAAACATGATTGAATACATGTTTTCGTTAATCAAGAAGGAGCATACGACACAATTGAACTTAAAAAAAAAAAAACTAGTTTAATTAATGAGTTGTGGCCATACAACAAATACAAGAAACATAAAAATACAAGTCCTATTATCTTGCCGCCTCTTTAGGATCGGCACAGGTGGAGTGTTCTAGTATAGAAGGGTGGAGGCCTCTCATCTAGCATGAGTTTTGACAGAAGGAGATGCTTCGACAGCTGCTAAAAGCCCTGGAGTAAAAGTTTCGACATGGGCTGCCAGTAGAAATAAAAGATCCCACTCCAAGTGAACAGACCGGATCTTTTCCGTCAACTAGTTTCCTCCTGCCTCCATGAAGTGAGTTGCGAGGCGCTTATACTCAGGAGTACCCGAAAACTCTTTTTGTATAACCTCACCGTCCTTGTCTCAGCCTCGGCCATTGAAGCTTTCAATGTTGCCAACTCATCTCTGGCCCTCTCAAGCTCGACCATAGCATCAAAATTTTGGTTAACCAAGGCTATAGTCTGGTCGGCAGCCATGGCACTTTCCTTGACCAGCCTCTTGGCACCCTCGGCCTCTAGAGCCTTCCTTTCAGCCGGTCTTGCATCCTCTGCAGTAGTATAAATCTTAATTTGCAAGACACCCTTATTTGAAATCAGGACTCCTACCTGGGAATGCAAGGCTTCGTTTTCAAAACCCAACTTAGTATTGGTTGAGCCCATAGCTTGAAGGTCGTCAGATAGCTTATTGGCCTTCTCCTCAGCCTGATCCAATTTACCCATAAAGTCCCTAGGCTTGCTGTTTAACTCCGCATTCAGAACAAGGCTCCGCACCGTATTCATGGTCTCCATCGTCATCATATCCTCCAACGAGGCTTCCTTGACCACCTTTTCCCAAAGAGGGGACTAGAACTTATGCATCGTAGCCACAACCATCGTTGGGACAGAAGGCAACATCTCCAATACAGTGGAGTCTAGCTCGTCCTAGCTAGAGCTAATTTTACCTAAGCAGTACCTCCAATGTTTGGGTGATTACTGTGTCGGGCTCTCCTCGAGTCCCTTGCGAGGCCTTCACCCTCAGATGAGGATGGTCCCTTTTTTTTCCCTAGAAGCGCCCTCGTATGCAACTTCCTTCTGTTTGGTCTGTGTACAATCGGTAGAAGAGAAAAGAGGACCGGGCTCCTAGTTAGATGAAGATGGATGTACACCCTCAATTGGCGTGGCAGTGAGACGACTGAGGTGGATGAGATGGCTGAGAAGGAGGAGACATGGATTGAAGTAGAGCGGCCACCAATACTTCTAAAAGGCGGATGAGGTTGTACATCATCTTCCTCATACATGGAGTAAATAGGGATGTTACGGAAAGTATACTTGGCTGCACAAATAGAAAATGAGTTAGTGTATGATCGCGAAAGGTGTACATGGCTACATAAAATGAAGAACTACTGAAAACTAACCCATTAACCCGTGGTGAATAAGATATGAATTATCTTGGAGAAGACTACCTAAGTGACAAAACTCGCTTGGAAGTCCTCGAATGGGCGCTCGCATTGCACGAAGGTCTTCTTGATCCCGCCTCGGAAGAGGTGGTTTTCTACACACTGCAACCACAAAACAAAAACATTTAGTCAGGAATGCTAGAAGAACATGGAATACAAAACAATCATGCATACCAAGATCTCCAAAGCTACGAAGAACGAAGAATAGAAACATGGGGAAGAGGATATTTCAACCTAAACTCCTAGTCTCTCCCAACAAAGAAGAATGCCTCCTTCTTGCTTGGGACCTTATTTGGGCTATCAGTTACCGTTTCCCAACCTTGCCCGAGCCTGGAAGACATATTATACCAACTCCCAAACTTGTAGGACCGATATATGGTCTTAAAGGCCTTCACAGATAGATCCCATCCTGCTCTTGTTATCCTCTACAACAAAAATGCGGCCACCATTTGACCCCAACCATTTGGCGTGATTTGATACAAGGTGAGGTTAAAGCCCCTAAAGACCTCACAAAATGGGCATAGAGGTAAACGAAGCCCCTGTTGCATCGTCGATTTGTAAATGGCCACTTGACCCGGGAGGATCGTAGGCATGTTCATGCGGTTGGAGGGCATGTAAAATGATCGATCCAGAAATGTCGTAAGACAGGCGCACCACCTCCAGATTCGCCACTCGTATTTTACTTTGAACTAAACAGCATTCGCCGATGACGTCAGCTCATCATCTAATTGGCAGGCAGATGGAGCACCACGTTGATTCAGTGAACCCCTCATCTCTGTTGGCGCAGGGCATTGATTCTTCTTAGACATTGCCTTAGGCAAAGCCCTACCAAAAGCTATCTGGGTAGTGGTGGGTTTATTGGTCAGAGTCGGTAGAAACAAAGCTACAGTGGGCCTTTGAGTGATTTTTTCGTACGATCAAGCAAAGACTGTATCTCGCCCATTATTTCTGGGTCCGTCACAGGATATGATACATTCTAGGAGTCATCATTGTTCGAGCTCATCTTTAATCACCCAACAAAAATGGAAAATGGGCCGTACAGATGTGTTACCAGTAGCAGACTAATAGCTTAGGGAACTAGGAACGGCCAAGAAAACCCAAGCAACGCTAAAGAAGATGAATAGAAAATACTAAAAAATTTACCTTGTAAACAATGCTTTGCCAAAGAACGCAACGAATAGTAAATGAGAACTCTTCTCTCGCCGGAATGCTCTGAAGGTATGTGGTTCTCGGTGGAATTATTTGTGGAAGTTGGGAGAAAATGAACACGTGAAATGAAACTAAAGGAAGGGCACCACAGTTTATATAGACGAGGCCCATTTCATTGTTATCGTCGAATTCAAATCACACAATCCAAACTGTCCATATAGTGAACACGTGTGAAGACCAGGGCAAGAAGCGAAAAATGAAAACCAAGGCAATTAATGGAGGAAGTGACACTATGCGCACCCCAAAATGCCATCCACACACTGCAGCAATGATGGCGCTGACACTTCAAATCATCATTGTCGGTCCTCACTGAGCAGTCCTGATTGACGACTTTGTCAAGATCATACCTACCACGAACCAAATGAGAACACGTCTACGAAAACAACCCAATCAAAGCTCTCGTCCGCCACAAATAACATGCTCAAACTTGGAGGACTGTGAACATGTATGAAGGATTACGGTGATCATGTGTGAAAGACTTCTGTGAACATAAACAAAGGTTTGCTATTCGCCTCTCGTAAAAAAATAAAAAAAAACAACTTATCTTAAAGTCCCATGCCTACCGTAAATAATAGGCTTGGACTTGGGGACTATTGTTACCACCTAGTTATGGAAAGGCCTCATAGGCCCAGGTAAGACCTCCTAGGCCCAAGCAAGACCTCCTAGGCCCAGTAAAGGTCCTGTAAGATCCAGTGAAGGCCTTACAGGCCCCGTAAAGGCCTCACACGACTGAACCGGTTACAACAAAGCCCACGAAGGGCCTCGACCCTCATAACAAACTGGGGTGCTTCGTCGGTCTTCATATTCCATATAATTCGTAGACAATCTGATATGTTGGGACAGTTGAAGAGATATCTCAAGAAGATTGTGTTGGATTGTGTTTGATTGTGATTCAAACATAGAAGGAAACTAAATATCAACCTCTTGATAATTAGTAACAAGATATATGGAATCAATAGAGATAAGGATGGAAAATCTAAAATGATTGCCTTCACATCCAATTACCCTTATCTTATAAAGAAGGAAGATCCGGTAAAATCTTCAATTGATTGTCTACCTAAATCAATTGGACTCTGGACCTATAAATACAAGGTCCTTGGCCATTCTAAGGTACACATTATTCTCACTCTTGAACTATGCTCAATTTTCTAGCCTGCTTGTCTCTCCCACACCTAAATACACTATCTCCCGTATATTTTTACATATACCGGTAGTTGACTTGATCATCGAAGTACCAACAATGGTCGACCTAACGATTGTCTTAGTGTGCAGGTAACATACCGACTTGCAAGAGATTGACTGGAGATCTGTTGACTCGTGGATAGTGTAGATTCCGAGATAAACAGAGGCATTTATAAACAACAAAAATTGCCCGCACTCTATTTTAAAGAATTAACAAGCTCAAACATCATATCTAAACGAACAATGACTCTCATATAAGCACATGTTACGCATATAGCATGCACAAATAAGAATTAGTTATGGCACGTTCTTTGCACTGCAATATTGACCTACATGTAACGAGTATTTTATCCAAAAATATATCGAAGAATTAAACTAACAAAACTGGCATGAGGGTTCTGAATTTGAGGCTTCATTAGATGGCGTCGAGCAGTTGAGCAAACATTTTGAAGATAATGGTAGAGATAATTAGGCTTGGAACCAGAATAAGATTCCTATCAATCTTATGACAAGAATTAGATGTGTACATTTTAGAAATACAGGCTTCATATATAAAAGCGTCCAAGTTTGTTAGCTGGTTTATCAAGTAGTTTGTGGCTTACAACAGATCAATATAAAGATCTGTCAAATGCAATTGTTGCGTATTTTGGCTCTCCACAAGGCCCGTTAAACCATGGAGAGTCCACTAAAGGTGTCATGTTCAATGGTGATGAGAACAAGGAAGAAGATGAGGATGAGAAGTCGAAAGGCTATTGTTAGAAAAGTTCACTTCATAAGGCGGTCGAGGAGCATGTAGTCAGAATTTTGAAGATAAAAACATAGGTGAATCAGTATCTAAGTGGGTAATTGGTACAAATAATCCGTACCTTTCGATGTGATTGTGCAAATCATCTTTTCCTATAAAATGACATTTTCACCCTCAAATCCACATTTGCTTGTGCAAAACATCATTTCCGTCCATTGTCATTCAAAAAACTCTATTAAGTGGCCTCCTCAAATGACTCGTACCACTTTGGAAGGGTATTTTCGTCTACACTTATTTTCCATTTCTTGCTATTCAAACAGAGAGAAATAAACCAACACATACAAACTGTAAAATTTTCTCCATTTTCTTCTCTATTTCGCTAATGAAATCCCCCACTTCTAGCCACAAATGTAGGCGAAATAGGAAATTCAAATGTTCCAAGAAGTAGAACGGGGCTGGTAATGACATATACAAACTGTGGTGAACTATGCCACAACAAGATGAGATACAAATGGGCACCACCACTAGCACAAATTATGGTAGCACATTCGGAATTTTTTTTTGTCCTTTGCCTTTTGCATAGATGCTTTTTGTGAATTTTTTGTATTTCAAATCATTTTAATTGGTACTGGATAGCTTTGGACTTTTTGTACATGTCTCTTGGTGAAAGTTTCTTTAAACAATGATATATTTGTTCAACGCACGTAGGATTATTTTGTTTGTGATATCGCATTGTTGTTTTTACTCATTGTAGTTCTGTTGGTTTTGCTGTTGTTTTCATTTTTTGTTGTAAATCAATTTTTAAGTAAGGACGTTTTAAGCCAACAATACAATTACATAAAGGTTCTTCCCAACAAACAATCAAATATAGAGACTTCATATGCAAACAAAAAAAAAAGTTAAGGACGATAATCGTAATATTATTAATAGGTTGGGATGTTTCACACAACATCAATTACATAACAAAATAGTATATAACAATTCCAGTTAAGCAGACCCAACACACTGCATTTTTTGTCACTGAAGCTTGATTCTGATTTTGACAATATTACAATAAGAGTCTTACATAAATAGCCACATCACTATAAGCCCACGAACAAAGATGCGTTTGCCAAGATTTGCTCGTGTCCACGAACTCTTCATCTCAATTTGGATTCCGTGTCAGCACAATCAATTTGCGATTATTCTGGGTGAAATATGGTCTATTTTACGTTATTTTATATATGAATAACCATTAAAAAATAAATAAGAACTACTACTGTTATTTTATATATATGGTCTATTTTATATTATTTTATATATGAATAACAACTAAAAAATAAATAAGTACTACTATTGTTAAGGAAGTAAACTAGTAAGGCAGAAGGAAATGGAAAATAGGTGAGTGGGCGAAAATACCCTTCCATAGTGGTACGAGTCGTGTTGAGAAGGCCACTTAACAAAGCTTTTTGGATGACAATAAACGGAAATGATCATGTTTTGCGCAAGCAAATGTGAATTTGAGGTAAAAATACTAAAATTTCATAGATAAAGATGATTTGCACAATCACTTCGAAAAGTAGGGACGTTTTGTGCCAATTATTACCCTATCTAAGTATACAAATAAACTGTTCTTATACAAAAAGGTCCAGAGTTATTTCTTATATGTCTTGAGGCAGGTTTGGAAGTTGCATAGGCACTTTTTCTTACCAACTCTTTTCGAAATCTGAAGATGTTATCTGCATTTGTTGTGTCTACCGAAAGTTTGAGCCTCTTTGTTCCATTGTAGCCCTACCCCAACCCTTGTTGAGGACAGCTTAGTGCTTAATGCGATTTTCTTACTTTTATTCACAAATTAAGAATTTATCAATTAAATAACATTAGTAAACAATTTTCGGAAGACATTCTTTGGTTTCAGGATAAAATATAGGTTACATATAAGTCACTACCGTATTGTAAAGAACATGTAAAACATGGCTTCATATGTGTCTTTATTGTCTTTCATAACTTGCTTCCCCACGATTCCATATGATTTATTTTGGTAGTGAAAAGAAATGTGTGCGAAATGTGTGCCACCAAGATTAATTCAAGAGTCAAGCTTAGATATGAATACAACTAAATTAGATCCAAGTAATTCTAATCTTGAACATCAATCAATTGAAAACATCAGAACATCTTGGATTCCACTAATCTCTTATTATATTTTAGTCTCAAATGTATAGACAGTCCCTCCGGTTATACACATAAATATTGTATTGCAAGGGATATTTTTCTTCTTTCCAATTTCCTACTGATTTATTAGAATAATTTTGATTTATGAAAATAGTATTATCTTTCGTTTTGGCCTGATACACTAGATTGGAGTATAACCTCTGTCACAGCTTACAAAACTAGTATCAAGAATAATTAAAAGAGTTTGTAAAGATCGAGTAAGGCAAAGTAAGAGAGGTGCAAGGTTCTCAGAACAAGGTTCAAATTTATACAAACACCGAACTAGTCGAGACAAATAACACATTGAATGCGTTGCACTACTTCTAGTGAAACATTTAAATGTAATTATTAATTTTGAAGAGATTTGTTACAATTCATTATCACATGAAGATATTGTACTAAAATTTTGAAATTGATTACCCTTTACCAACTTACCACAAAACGTCATAATCTCCCTCCAAAGAATGTTATTATCCCTTCTCTATAAATTTGAATTACCTAAAATATTAAGATATTTTAAAAAACTGTATCTAAAATTTCTTTAAAAACAAAATTCCAGTTTCTGAGCACCAGCATCTCGCGCAGGGAATTAAACACATCCCATTGCATATAATATCCGCTTCTTTTGCTGCCCGTGTGACAAATATAAGAGACTGCCGAACCCAAATCACATTGTCCTCACAAACTGCCTTCCATATTGCCGAGTGTTGGGGACTAAAGCCCTTCTTCATTGCCTTAGAGCACAAGTTCAGTGCATTACTAGAACATTCTAAAGCATGACCGGAAGTAGATAAGAAGAATTCCCAGATCGCATTAGCATAATGGCACTGAATAAATAATTGATTAGTGTTTTCTGATTGCTTACCACATAGAGAAAAGCAAGAAACCATATGAAATCCTTGAAGACACAACATGTCATCTGTGGGCAGTCGGCCGTGCAAGATACGCCATAACAAAAATGGTGCTCCAAACTCGACAACCCCTTTCCAAATTACATGCCTAATATAAACTCTATCTATTACGTTGGTGCTCCAAATTTTTCAATAGTTTCGACTTTCGACCTCCGTTTTTCTTTTTTTTTTTTTTTTTGCAAATATTGTTTTTAAGCTCAGGGTTGTTCTTTAGACATGAAAAGAAACCAATAAAATCCAATAGAAATCTACTCAAATTAACTAAAAATTATTAAGATTATGGATACAAATGTCAGATAGAATTTGTTCGTCGAATAAATTATTTGTATTTGTAACATTTTGAAATAAAATATTATTTAATTATATTATCTTGAGCTAGCATTTGTTCCTATATCCTTTTGATATTATAAATTGATTGCTTAAGTTGTTAAAGTACGAAAAGATTCGATTTATAATTCGATCTAAATTTTGTAGTCCATGATTGATAAATAAAGACGAACACTTTATTTTGATAAGATCGTCTCTGTTTTATTAAAATTGAAAGTGCATTTGTAATGTATTCAATTGGACTACGTGAAATTTAATTTGTAATATTAACAAAATAAATTTAATTTCACTTAATTGTCATGTGTTTTCTAAGCGAATAATAGACTTAAATTACTAACTTAAAGTTGTTTGATTTATCAATACACCCAAGCCTTGGAAATCAAAGTAAAATAAGAGAGAACATTTATTTGCAATATGGAATCCATCACCTAGTTAATAGGCAGGATTATGCCTCAAATAATTTTCATGTGGACAGTTAAACCTAAGCTCATTAATTCAACATCGATTGTTGAATTAATATTGTGATGTGATCACATGGAACTGTCACAAGAAAAATGGGATTTGAGGATTAACATATATTTGAAAAAGGACATTTCGGTCATTTCAACTCTATTCCGAATATTCTAAATGATCGACGGGGGCAATACGTAATAACGACAAGTCAGGTGATATAATTATTGATTAAACAGTTTTAGTAATTTAAATTGAATTGAGAGTGCAATCTCGTTCTTTTAGTAGAATAGAATGAGAATAATAAATTATCTTGGTCTAACAAAAGTTGATCGGGTCAAAAATAATTTATTGGAGCTTAGTTCAATTAGGTATGACTAGGTTTTGGTGGTTTCAAAATAACAACCGAGATAAATTATAATTATCGTAAATTGTAGAGTTTAATTGACCACAGTGCCATGTGTAGTGGACACATGGCAATGGCGTGCGCCATACACATTCTGGGTGTATGTCAAGCATGTGCCTAACGTGTGTCACCTAATTGTGGCACTACAAGACGGAAGACCTTTACCGACTAAACATTTAGTCGGCCATATTGTAAACTCCGTCGGCGAATATTATTGCGGATTAACATTTTTTGGTCGGCAAGATAGTCGGCGGCTTCTGTCGGCGAATCAAATACCGACTAAAATACATTTTAGTCGGTAAATATTATCTTCGACTAATAATATCTTTGGTCGGTGTTATATTAACCGACTAAAAGTTACTATAGTCGGTAAATATCATCGCCGACTAACTATTTTGTGGTCGGTGTTATATTCGCCGACTAAAAATTTTTGTAGTTGGTAAATGTCATCGCCGACCAAAGAATTTGTAGTCGGTGTTATTTTCGCCGACTACAAAGTTTTTGTAGTCGGTAAAATCATCGCCAACTACAAAGAATTTGTAGTCGGTGTTCATTTCACGACTAACATTGTTTTTAGTCGGGAAAGGTATCTCGGACCAAACCTTTGTGGTCGGCAACTATGTAATGAGTTTTTTTTTAAATAATTAATTTTATTATAATTATGCAAAGGCGTTACAATTTATATCTAAATACAATAAACGTTAAATTTCAAAATATAAGTTAACAATTTTGTATTGTCAAATGTATGTTTCCATAAAAAGAATCTACATGTTTACTTACATAAAAAAGAACCTACACCTACACAAAAGTGTTTTAACATCAAAACTAAAAGAAAAAGCAATTGGAGCTATCCACCTTTGCCTTCTTTGTAGTGGGTGATCTTCCATAAATCTATTTTATGCGGTCTACCATTGCACGTGTCCACGAACAAATGGATAATAAGATTCACAAAAACATGATTAAATGCAAATTAGGATTAAAAATTAGAGAAAATTGAAAAGATTATAACATAAAAATCGAATAATTCAATAACTTGAAACATCCGGTTTAGACAAGAAATATGAATATTACATTCCGATAATCAATTTTTAACGTAGGGTTTATCCATTCTACGATAATATAAAAAATATAAGATTAAGTAAGATTTGAAATAAATTAACGAAAATCTAAAAAGTAATATGAAGAGATTAGAGTTTGATAGAATCTAGAATATAAATGAGATAATACTCTAAATTGAAATTATAAATGAGACACAGTAATAAATATGGTGGTTTTATTGTTGATAACTAAGTCGTTGCTTAATATTTTTTTAAAAATTATTATATGGGCTTATGGGTCCAAACCAAGGATCGGACATGACCGCCCTCCTCTTCATGAACCGCTAGTTATGGGTCGGGCGGTCATTGGTCCGAGTCACCACTGAGCCTAGCGTGCGGGTGTGCACTTAGGTGACCTAACCACATTCACATTGACGGCCCCAATTCCTCTTATAAAACCAGCCATCTCCGTCATATTCTCTGTACGTGAATTTTCTCTCGTAGGGTGAAGGTTAGGGTTTTCTGAAGAATTGAACATCTTCCACAGAAGCAATGCAGGAGAAGATGATCGTCCTGAAGAGCTCCGATGGCGAAACTTTTGAGGTGGAGAAATCGGTTGTGGTCCAGTCGAAAACGATCCAAGATTTGATCGAGAATAATGGCGACGGTTCCTGCATCCATCTTCCCAATGTCACCTCCGATATCTTGATTAAAGTTATTGAGTACTGCAAGCACCACGTTGTAACCGTGGTGATGACCTGCGCCAATGGCACCCCTGCCACCATTGATAAGGTCGCCAGTGAGGACCTTAAGGCGTTTGACCGACTTTGTTAAAGTTGATCGAAAACTCTCTTTGACATCAACACGGTATCTCCACTTTCTTTTTCTCTATTGAATTTGTTGGGATTTCAAGTTCTCATACTTACAATACTATAGTCGGTAAATATCATCGCCGACTAACTATTTTGTGGTCGGTGTTATATTCAGCCGACTAAAAATTTTGTAGTTGGTAAATGTCATCGCCGACCAAAGAATTTGTAGTCGGTGTTATTTTCACGACTACAAAGTTTTTGTAGTCGGTAAATATCATCGCCAACTACAAAGAATTTGTAGTCGGTGTTCATTTCGCCGACTAACATTGTTTTAGTCGGGAAAGGTATCTCGGACCAAACCTTTGTGGTCGGCAACTATGTAATGAGTTTTTTTTTTTAAATAATTAATTTTATTATAATTATGCAAAGACGTTACAATTTATATCTAAATACAATAAACGTTAAATTTCAAAATATAAGTTAACAATTTTGTATTGTCAAATGTATGTTTCCATAAAAAAGAATCTACATGTTTACTTACATAAAAAGAACCTACACCTACACAAAAGTGTTTTAACATCAAAACTAAAAGAAAAAGCAATTGGAGCTATCCACCCTTTGCCTTCTTTGTAGTGGGTGATCTTCCATAAATCTATTTTGTCTGGTCTACCATTGCCTGTGTCCTGAACAAATGGATAATAAGATGCACTCAATAGGCAATTTTTAAATAAATATGTAATTGGTAATAAATGAAACAACACATAAATGGGTATACATTTCACTCCCAGATGATAACTAGATAGTTTAAATTATATTGGATGTTTTTTTATCTACTTCGAAACATAAATACCTCTAAATTTTGCATAGTCAATTGGTTAATAGTTGTTGCTAACATGTTGTAAAATATATAAAAAAACATGAATATCATAAATACCACTTCTTATAATGGTTCTGGGCATACAAAGTCTAAGATAAATAAGCACACAGATAGAAGACCAAGAACCAAATCTATCATGGAAGTGTATGTACAGACTACACAGTGAGACCAAGGAGAGATTCTTATAGTTGCTAATTTTTGGCAACAAATCATGGCATATTCAGTTTGTTTGAAGAAGCTACATGGAAATAAATCGTGCATGTTTCAAGAAAATAAAAGCTTACATGTCTAAACAGAAACCTATAGTATTGACCACCTTGCTATGGAAGTGGAAATGCTTTACTATTTGGCCTTACTCCTTCAAAATAAGAAGTGAAAAGGGCATAGACATTTCTAAACCAGAAGCAAAGTTCGCAGTTCCTACTTGATATGGAACAAAAGCAGAAAAAGAAAGGCCGGACTGAACTTTCTTAAGAATTAGCATTGTTTTGTGTGGATTCACTTAGGCTTGCAACTACTTAAGACATTTTTCCCTATAATTATCACTTCACAGTCATTATAATGCCCAGACAACCCAACAGTCAACAAATATCATCATCAAGCCATTTCCTAAAGTTACTGTTCACATATTATGGTTCACAACCTAAGCGGTGTCTGGAAGCCTTCATATTCTTTAATACCATCTTGATATCTCTTATCCAGCTTGTTGGGTAATATTACCCAACTAGGATCCATGACTAACTCCCTAGTTATCACAAAACCGGCAAAAATTAATATGGTACACATAATTCATGAAACTTCAAAAAGACTATTTATCACCACATCTAAAACTTCAATCAGTTAGAGATGAGAAAAATTTATTTATTAATATTTTCAGCAGACCGCTCCTATGCTAGCATGATTCATTTTATCGAAAGCCTTAGCAAGTGCAATTTTATAATGGGTAGTTGTGAGACTTGAGCCTAGTTCATTTCTGTACTCTAAGATCATATTCAAATTACCAGTTCATAAAAAAGTAAAATGTTAACGAAGACAAATTTATTTATTAATTTACATTTTTCAACAGAGAGCATTAGATATTCATATTCTAGTATGAAACATCACAACAGTCAAGAACGATCAATTAAACCTATCCAGTTATCCTAGCTTGATTCCCCAGGTATTGGGCTACAATGCCCAAGTCTATTAATGCTTTGTATATACTGTACCTCACTATCAAACAATTCTTACTATGATTTGTAAAAGTCTGATGAGATTAATCAACATAATTCTTATAGGAATAACAAAAATCTTCCATTAAGCGCACTATCAAACAATTCTTACTATGATTTGCAAAACTCTTATGCAATTAATCAAACATAAAGAAATATTTTGAGAATCTGTCTTGGATCAAACTTAAATGGAGAGAAAAAAAATTAAAAATTCCCAAATTGAGAGAGAAGTTACCTTGAATAAATGGAGTAAAGCAAGAAAAAGCAAGAATGGAGAGCTTGACTAGTGATGGCTACGGCTACGGCTACAGCTACGGCGACGGGAGACTTAGACCCAGCTGTGGACAAAGTACAGTGTCACATATGGGTTTAAACCCAATATTGAAGCAAAAATTGAAATGGGGAATGAAATTGTACAAAGAAATCAAAAGAGTGATTTACTGTGATTGTGTGATTGAGGCTAACTAGTATATACCGCTTACCCGCGGTGGATCCGGCCGTAGGATTACGATTCAAATTTAATCACAACTAAATATCACCAATCAATCAGGATTGCAAAATAAAAAATAAAAATGATTAATAATTGGACATTTATATTACCAAACGAAATGAATTCAACATCATCATATACAATAAATCCAAAAGAGGTTTTAATCACTTCATCTTTGTTTATTTGACAGATTGACTCTAGTATTATCAATACGCTCTTACCATATCTGGTGAAAGGTTACACTACACACATAATACACCCTATCAAGTGAGAAAATTATAAGACCAAATATAAGTAATTTAACATGCCCCAAAATGCCAAAAATCATGTGCATAACCTACAATGCTTCAAACTCACTGAAAAGGTCAAACTCCTTGATATCCTCGCCAACATTTAACAGATAAATGAGAAAGCACCAACTTCCAATTAGAGTTTAGATGGAAGGAAAATCCATAATAAAGTAAATTATGTTCATTTGGTTACTTGCAATTATCAAATTTTCGTGAGATAGAAAATGGTGAAAGCTGAAAGTGGTATAGATGTTGTTGCCTGTGAACATGCACATGCACCTGGGAGTGCATTGTCAAAAGTTCATAATAGAAAATACCAAATTGAAATATAAGGAATTGTCATGTCCAAACAATGCCCAAGATTATGTCCATCCGGGATCCACAAACATTTTACGGTTCAATGACTCCTATGCGTCCACCACCACCATTTCGACTGCAAATACCATCTACTTCTACTTCCATCAAAACCTTTACAATCATTTTGCACCACATCCACTATCATAGTTACAAACCACCTTTGCCACCACAATAATAACCCAGGACCACAACCACCACATTACCAGCCCAGCACTGAAAACCCACATAAAACAGCATCTTTTGCTGCTGTAAATTTAGGACATTTCTCGTTTTGTAAAAATGTATTTTAATTAGTCATCCAAATGCCAGAGCCCAGAAAATGAATGGTAAATAAGTTTTTGAAGAAATTACTTCCAATATAAACATTTTAAGCTGAAACTAGCAGAGCATTTTTTGAAGCAAAGATGAGAGCTTTTGATAACACATACATACACATAAAGCATCATAAGATCATGATTCTGCCTGTATGATCAGCAAGCTAATAGTGACCCATACAAGCAAATGCATCTATTACCTCATTTACTACAATAAGACACACACCATACTAAAAAAACAACAAAACATAATAGTAATACAAAACTTCAAACAAAGTTAAAAATGTCAAAATATATTCAGCAAAGTTCACATACAATAGATGAAGGGAATCCAAATTACAACAAGCTATAAGGTGAACCGAATCCATAAACCAACCACCCAAACTCAAACCACTTGAATTAACAAACAATCGTTAAAGACCCAAATGTTCCAGCAACTAAAATCTGAATGGCCAGTGAATTAAACGCAATAGATAAAAATTATACAAAAATCCATCAAAGTGAACCCAAATAACTTTGAGAAAAATGGAATCCATATTCATCAATTCAAATAATAAAAATTACCTTTACCTTTCGGCCTTGCAGGAGCATAAGCATGGCCGTTCAATCCAAGGCGCTATGAGTTGAGGAAATGGAGATTTGAGAGCATCAGTTGTTTACCTTTACCGAAAACAGACGTATACAAGTCTTTTGTGTGAGTGGATCTTACAGTCGGTGTAGAGAGAAACAGAGAAACCGAAAGGGACAAAAAAAAAATTCGCAGCCCAGATTATCTTTGCGAACAGAAGATGATTTTGGATGGGTATTATGGATTTCAAGAGTGTGGTTATTGGAATGTGGTTGTAGAATTTGGATTTTCGTTATGTGATTTGTTGATTGTCAGGAGATGAATATGGAATTTGTAGGGAGGATTGGGTATGTGTTTTTGTATTCAAGACAGACGTGTGTATGAGGAAAATGAGTGCGTAGGGGTGCAAAATCTCACTACGTTTGGTTGATTAGTTGCAGACAGAAGACGGGGCAGTGGAGAAGACAATGAACGTGAAGAGAGGAGAAGATAATGAACGTGAATAGAGATTGAAAAGAACAAATGGGCCAAGACCGCCAAAAGCTTTTTATTCATCCCGCCAACAATTCCCACCAAAACAAAACATAGGCAGACTAAAACTTATGTAGTCGGCCCATTAATTATTTAACCAGAAAATTGCTCCAAAAGACTTAGAAGATTCACTATAAGTTTGGAAAAAAAAATAACATGGTCGATTTAAAGTGCTCAAATACTCTAACCACAAAGAAGAATACTAGGAGAGTATCGCGATCATTCTCTTTATTTTCATAATTTGTCTTCGTACTTACATTGGGACAATGTTGAGATTGGGGTTGTTGGAGAAGCTCCCATGGCCACAATCATGGCCAAGAAAAAAAATTGTCCAATAAGAAAATAACTAAATTAAAGTATAACTAATACCCAATCAAATGTTATGCAGCAAAACCTAATCAAACACAAAACAAGAAATCATAACATAAACTTAGAGAATTGAAGCAGCAAGGAAGAACCCGTACAGTAAAAAAAAAAAATCCCCAAATTGAGAGAGAAATTACCTTGAACAAAGGTGTGAAGCAACAATGGAGAGTCCGACCAGCAACAGTGATCAGGAGACTGAGACCGGCGATGGCTGTGGACAAAGTACAATACCACTTATGGGTTTGAACAAATATAAGCAAAAATTGAAATGGGGAATGAAATTGTAGAGACAAAGTAAAAGATTGACTTACTGTGATTAAAGCAAATTGGTTGGAGATAGAAGATGACAATGGAGAGACAATGAAATGTGAGATAGATGGAGCAGAAATTGGTTGGAGACAGAAGATGGCAATGGAGAGAGAATGAACGTGAAATAGGTTGAATAGGTAATTGCATTACAGAGACTAAATGGGCATGCCAAAAAATTTATTGAGCCCGCCAACAATTCCCACCAAAACATGGGCCGACTAAATTTTATATGGTCGGCATTAATTACCCACCAAAGATATTTAGTCGGCCAAAATACCTTTACCGACCCAAACTTAGTCGGACATTGTGCCCCGCCAATTTGTCAAACGCGGGAGTTTTCCCGCGTAAGTTTTGGCCGACTAAAAATTTGTAGTTGGTAAAAACAACACCTTCGCCGACTAAATAATTGTAGTCGGTAAAAACAACACCTTCGCCGACCATATATTTGGTCGATGAATCCTTCCTTGGGTTGGCCAACCGAGCCACTAATGTTTAGGCGACTATAAAATAATTGTAGTCGGTAAAACAACACCTTTCTTGACTAAAAAATTATAGTCGGTAAAAAAACAACACCTCGCCGACTAGATAATTGTAGTCGGTAAAACCAACACCTTCGCCGACTAGATAATTGTAGTCAGTAAAAAACAACACCTTCGCCGACTAGATATTTGGTCGATGAATCCTTCCATGAGTTGGCCAACCGAGCCACTAATGTTTAGGGCGACCAAAAAAAAATTGTAGTCGGTAAAAAAATTTTACCGACCATAAAATAATGTAGTCGGTAAAACAATTTTACCAACCAAAAATTTTTAGTTAGTAAAATTTAGTCGGTGAAAATCTTATTCCTTGTAGTGTGGGAATAGAATGATTTGCAAAAGGAAATTGTTTTCTTTCGTTTTCTCATCATGATATTTTCCCGTAATTGAATGTATTCATATATATATATATATATATATATATTATGTAGATATGAATACAATACACTTGTGACCACACACAATAATAGATTCTCTACGATTCTTAGGGTTTTGAAGAACACCGGAAAAGACCTAGAGATTTGAAGTGGAATCGATGATTGTAACAAGAAATCAATCTACGAATTTTTGTAAAACATGCTACGAAAGTAATCCATAGACACCTATGTGTTTAGATTAATTAATTTATTTATTCAATATGTAACATATTCATTTACAAGACATTTATTACCATAGATAATCGTTTTTTTATTATTATCAATTATTAAATCAATATGTAAAATGGCGTAAACGACGTATTTTCCCATCATATTTAAAAATACTAATAATATATATAAAAGTGCGATAAAAAAGTATTTTTCCATTTCAAAGCAAGAACACAGAATATCTTGAAAGAAATCATCATTATGGATTAGATGTGCTAATTAATAGAAGTTGAAGACAAGAATTTGAGAAAAAATTTATATATGCTACAATGAACAAAAGTTGATGACCTCAAGTGCAATTAAAATGTGGTGCATTTATAAGAAATCTTAGTGTCAGTATAGCCACCCACAATTTTAATCTTTACATTGACAATTTTAACTGAAAAACTAAAATATTGATTTTAAATGAAATTATTGCATTTTAAAATTTTTTTTAAAGGAGATAAATTTTAAAATATTGATTTTAATAAAAATGAGGAAGTAATATAGTGTAAAAATGTTGAGTTCAAATGAAAAAATTGAAATATTTATTTCAAAATGAAAATAATGTATTTTAAAACAAATTATAATATGAGATAAATTGTAAAATATGGATTTTAATGAAAATGATGAAGTAACATATTAATTAATTTAAAATTGTTGTTTTCAAATGAAGAATTCAAATATTGATTTTAAATGAAAATAATGTATTTTTATAAAATTATAAAAGGAAATAAATTGTAAAATATTAGATTAAGGAAAATAAGGAAGTAATATATGTACACACATTATATCACATATGTTACTCATGTAAAAATGTTGTTTTTAAATGAAAAATTGAAATATTTATTTAAAATAAAAATAATGTATTTTAAAAAAATTATACAAGGAGATAAATTGTAAAATATTGATTTTAATGAAAATGAGGAAGTAACATATAGTATCACTTGTCTAAAAACGTTGTTTTAAATTGAAAACTTAAAATATTAATTTTAACTAAAATTACCGTCTTTTTAAAAAATTAAAAAATGTGATAAATTTTAAAATATTAATTTTAATAAAAATGAGAAAGTAACATATGGTAACACAAATGTTACCCATGTAAGAATGTTATTTTTAAATGAAAAATGAAAATATTAATTTTAAATAAAAATATGTGTTTTCTAAAAAAATATAAAAAAGATAAATTGTAAAATGTTGATTTTAATTAAAATGATGAAATAACATATGGCAACATATGTTACCCGTGTTAAATATTGAATTTTTAAATGAAAAATTGAAAAATTGATTTTAAATAAAAATAATATATTTTTAAAAATTATTAGGTGAAATAAATTGTAAAATATTATAATAACTACTACTATACTAGAAATAATGTACTTTTAATATGATTTTTTTAGATAATAATAGTATAGTTTTAGAAAAATAATATAATTTTTGATAATGAAAAACTGCAATATTGATTTAAAAAATAATATTATAGTTTTAGACAATGAAAAATAGAATATGAATTTTAATGAAAATGAAAATGAGGTATTTTTTGAAAAATTGAAAAAAGAAGTATTTTTCAACTTTTTTATAAAATGTAGGGCTCTTGTCAAGTTTGTCCATTTTTATTCGATAAGGGTGCGGCGGTATACTCTATTACACTGAATGGGGAAAATTTTATATTTTTATTCTATACGATGTTTGTTGTCGATACTCGAATTATATTTATGGTCTATCTAATCCTCTTATAGTCTATTATCATATTGAAAAGTAACTTATTTCAATTTAAAGAAAGAGAAAAGTAAGTTATCTGAATATGTAAGTAGAAAAAAGTAAATTTACTTATAAGTAAATAATTTTTAAATAATTTTTTTAATTAAAGTTAAAAATAAATAAATTACTTATTTGAAAAGTAGCGTGTAAGAGGTAATTTTCAAAAGGTAACTTTTTAACTCCTTTTGAAAAGATTTTTTTTTTCTTAAAAATACGCTTTTTAACAATCAAAGTTAGAAATAAGTAAATTAATATGTCGACATGAATGTAAAAGTTACACAGTCTTTTAATGATAAGTAAATAAGAGAATTTTAAAATAAACAATTTTTATCAATCAAAGTTAAAAATGAGTAAGTTACTTATTTTTTAGTAACTTCATAGGTACATTTAAAAAAGTAACGTTTTCTCATAAGTAAATAAGTTTGTTTTAAAATAAATGTTTTGTAATCAAAGTTAGACTTGATTTGGAATTGTCGTACTTTTAAGAGGATCAATTTTGTTGTGCCGTAAAAAAAAAGTGGAAAAATAAGTTACTCTTATTTCGAAATTGTTGTACATTTCAAATCAACATTTGAGTATTTAGTAAATAAGAATAATTTTTGTTATAACTATATAAAATTACTGAAAAAGTATTTATTTATTTTTATTTGAGTACTGTTTTGAAATAAATACCGCATATTTAAAATAAAAGTCAATGTGCAGTAATTTTAGAAAACATGGGGTGATGGGTGTAATTTTCCCATTTTAAAAGGAGTGTTATGTATACACACTAACTTGGACTGCAAATTAAAATTTACTAGACTTCTACAAAAAAAATTAAAAATACGTATAGCAAATCGAATTAATTGAAAAATATTGGGTCTTTAATAAAATCTTGATTTTAGCAATGTTACCATTCAAATTATCTACTCCACCATTTCATTTTGTTGTTATCTAAGAATATCATCAAAATTGAATTCAAAATTCAAATCTTGTTCAACAAAATCTAAGTCAACATAAATTTATTTTGTTCAACAAATATGCTTAAATTCACTCGAAGTGTCCAAAATTTTCAATTCAGAGTCTGACAGTGTAGATTGCTCCCGTCCCAATATAGCATTAGTCGATAATATTGACATAGCACAAGATGTACTCCATGTGAATTCGCCTTAATAATGTATAGCAACAAGAACTAATATCAAAATAAAGATTGTTGGTTTCTTCTTCTGTGACTTGTTTCTGGTCACATATGTGCCGGTTTAGGGTGGAGAAAGATCGCATAATCTTGTATTTGAGTCTTGAATTGCTATCATTCCGAGTAATTGCGATCACAAAAAACATGATAAAATGCAAATTAGGATTAAAAATTAGAGAAAATTCAAAAGATTATAACATAAAAATCGAATAATTCAATAACTTGAAATATCTGGTTTAGACAAGAAATATGAATATTATATTCCGATAATCAATTTTTAACATGCAGGGTTTATCCATTCTACGATAATAAAAAATTATAAGATTAAGTAAGATTTGAATTAAATTAACTGAAAATCTAAAAAGTAATATGAAGAGAGTAGAGTTTGATAGAATCTAGAATATAAATGAGATAATACTGTGAATTGAAATTATAAATGAGACACAGTAATAAATATGGTGGTTTTATTGTTGGTAACTTAATTTAAAAGAAATGAGACACTCAGTAGATTTTATTTTTTAACTAAGTACGTTGCTTAATATTTTTTTTTTAAAAAATTATTATATGGGCTTATGGGCTCAAACCAAGGGATGGGACATGACCGCCCCTCCTCTTCATGAACCAGTCTAGTTATGGGTCGGGCCGGTCATTGGTCCAAGTCACTACGGACTGGCCTAGCGGTTCCGGGGTGGCCCGCCTTAGGTGACCTAACCACATTCACATTGACCGCCCCAATTCCTCTTATAAAACCAGCCATCTCCGTCATATTCTCTGTAGGGATGTTTTCATAAATAAACCACTTTTTAAAAATAATTTAATTTTATCAATTTAACAAATTTATTCTAAAAATACTAGATTCTTAAAATTATATTAATTAATAAAATAATAAATTAAAATTAAATCTATACTACAAAATATATATTTCAGTGAATTTCTTAGAATTTGCGATTTGAGTCCTTAATTATTTGCACAATAAGTCCTTCATCTTTATAAAATTTTCACTTTAGTCCCTATACTTCGTCTTTCATTTCAATTTCATCCTTTTTATTTGCAACTCAAGTCCTTCAACTTTTAAATTTGTACAAGTTGGTCCCCATATTTATACGTTTATATCAATTTGGTCCTTTATAGTATCACTATTTGATACATATGTTACAAAATAATATTGTGTATCAATATTTAATACAAATGTTACAAATGATATTTTTGTAACAATCGTATTCAAATTGAAATATAAAAATATCAAATGATCAAAATATTAATTCAGTATAACATATATTGTGTAAAATAACATAATATAATCATATATATTGATGTACAAAATATTATTTGTAACATTTGTATCAACGTTGATACATAATATGATTTGTAACATTTGTAACATGATTGCGATCTTAAGCAGAAATTGTTATAAAGCTATTCTGCAAAATCAACTTTAAATTTCAATAAGTTCGTTATAGTATGATATAGATATGAAACACAACGTTAAATTTAACAAATAAAACTATTGATTTCATAATTTGTAACATCGGTGATAAAAAATACCAATTCGTATAACATGTGATGTGTAAAATAACATAATATAATATATAATATATTCAATGATACAAAATATCGTTTATAACATCTCAGTATCGAATAGTGATACAAATGACTAAATTGATATAAAAGTATAAATATGGGGATCAACTTGTACAAATTTAAAAGTTGAATGACTTGGGTTGCAAATAAAAAATGACAAAATTGAAATGAAAGATGAAGTATAGGGACTAAAGTGAAAATTTTATAAAGATGAAGGACTTATTGTGCAAATAATCAAGGACTCAAAAACAATTTTGAGTGAATTCACGTGGAAATAGTTATTTAATTTTAATTCATTATTTTATTATTTAATATAATATTAATTATGTAGTATTTTTGGAATAAATAAGTTAAGTTGTTAGATTTATAATTATTTTAATATTTGTAAGTAGTGGGTGTAAATATCCCTTCTTTGTACGTGAGAACTTATTTGACATGGATTATAACATCTCCGTTCTCCTGCCCACAGTGGGCAAGAATCATCTTGCCCACTGTCTATGTGGTAGCCCCAGTCAACATTTTAAAGTCCAGTATCCATTGCGCACGTGGTCCACTAAAGTGGGTTACAAATAATAATAAAAAACCCACCACCACCACCACCACCACCACCACCACCACTCTCTCTGTTAACACAATTTCTCCCTCCCTCTCCTCTACTCCCCCCAAGCTAGTGTCCCTAAATCGGTGCGCCTCCTATAGTCGAACGTCGGAAATCGCGAGGTCGCTGGACCACCACTCCCGCGACGTTAACATCTCTCTCTCTCTCTCTCTCTCTCTCTCTCTCTCCGATCTCCCCCATTTGGTGCCTCGTTTCTTCCAATGCCCCATTTCCGCCGTTCAGTGGTCTCTCCGTTCACACCCATCTTGCCGGCGACATTTGAGCTCCCTTTTCCGTCCAACTTCTGACCGGCGGTGAAGACCCACAGAAAAGCTGCAAATTTCGGGGTAGGTAAGTTCTCTGACCGGCGCGACGCGAAGTATCCGTAGCTCGAATCGGACTTGAATTTCTGAAATCTGACCGGGGAACAACCCATCTCTTCCACCGGACTGAATTTCTGCCTTTTTCAGTTGAAATCTTTTTTTTTGTTTTCTGAAATGTTTGTCTGCCATCGGCGCGAATCGGACTGAAATGTGGCATTTTTGAGCTGAAATGTATATATATGTTTTTTGTTGTTAATGGATTTGCTGTATAAACTTTGAGCTGGAATGGATTTTTTTATTGTTAGTGGGATTGCAAGAATGAATTATTGTGTATGAACCATTTCAGAAAATAAAAAACTTTGAGCTGGAATAAATTTTTTTATTGTTGGACAGAAAAGGGAGCTCAAATGTCGCCTGCAAGATGGGTGTGAACGGAGATGTGATATACATTCTATATTTTTGCTGATGGGTTCATGATTTTAGAAAATCTTCCATGATTTTTTTTGACGTGCGTTCCCTGATTTGTGAATGTAAGTTTTCTTACAGATGCGTTTGGTTGGGTGGGTAGGTGGGGGTTGGATTGGAGGTATGGTGCTTTGTTCGGGGGTTTTTTATATTTTTTCTTATTTAATTTATAACAATCTTTTATAATGCCCAACTGGACCACAATTGTAACACTTTCTCCCTTTGGACCTTCGATTTAGATCTAGACTTACCCTTGCCTTTCTTTTTGTGACCTTGGCCATTTGTATTATTAAATGATTACTGGGCTGTCTATCTTTGTGATCTACCTCTAACATACAAGATTTTCACCATTACTTCTTGTCTCTTTATCATTTTTCAGCTGACTCTTACTTCTTAGAGCATTTATGATCATATCATCAACGGATCATCCCTACCATATTTGATGGCACTCTTAACATCTTTATATAGCATTTTGTGTATTGAGTTCAAGGTAAAATAATGGCTTTGTACTCATCAATACCTTTATCACCACAGTTCTTAATATCTTGGATCAACTTATTGAATATATCAAAATTTTCATCAAGATCCTTTGAGGGATCTATTTTAAAACTAAAGAATTTTTCCAATAAAAACAATTTATTTGGAAGGATTTTTCAAGATAAGTTGATTCAAGAGTTTCCCATAAAGATTGAGCATCATCAAGGGTACCAATTTTTCTAAGCAGTAATCGAGACAAATGAAGAATGATAGAGGTATAGGCTAACTCATCAGCCTCAACTTTTGATCATCGAGACATAGAATCAAAATAAGATTTATTTATGGCCTTGGACACCTTTTGTTGAACTAAAATTCCTTTCATTTTTTGTTGCCAAATAGCAAAATGTCCTTTTCCATTAAATTGATCTAAATGAAAACTTGAGGTAGCCATTTATCACAAGTTTATCACAGAGATAACAAACAGAACAAGAAAGACCAAGAAAGGGTTATTTTATTCAACAGGCAAAGACAAACTAAAACAATTTAATCAGACACAAGCACAAGCAAGATTTTCCACACAGTTTTGGGAGAGACCTATAATCAAGACCATCCCAGGATTCCGTGAGAATCAGGTTCTCAAGTCAATGGGGGATCAAGAAAGCCTCAGGGGAGGGTGTTACACTTAATCTGGTACGAAAGGTTAAACAATACAAATTTACAGATATTCTATACTTAAAGAAATGTTTCACAAAATATTTACTAAGAACAAATCAAGCAGCAAGTAGAACCTAGAATATTTTTCTTGTATTAACTATAAAACACAAAGTTCATATTCAAGAAAAATAACAAAAGCAGAGAAGATTATACTTACAAATCTCGAGATTTGTCTCGAAGAATCGAGGCGAAAGATAATTTTTGCAACAAGAACCAGTTTCTCCTTTACGCTCTGATACCACTTGTTGGGATTTCATGTTCTCATACTTACAAATACTTAGCCATTCCACAGAAACAAGATATATGAAATATATGTAAATCAAACAAATAACACCAGATATGATTGTCCCGCATGAGGGGACAGGCAGTTCAGCACGTGAGTGCTTACGTCTGCCTTTGAGGCTCTACCAAAGTAGATACGGCCTCTTCTTTTCACTAATAAGAATCACAAATGTTCAAGATTCAAGGTTACAAATTCACACCACTCAGAATAGCCCTTATTTCTTCCTTTACAGACTCCTCTAAACTGATATCAAGAAATGTCCTCACACAACAGAAAAAGAGAACGAATCACAGACACCCAACACAGTAATCGTTTCACGATTACTGTAGCAACACCCTTTCACACACCAGAGGAGAACCAAAAGTTCACCAACAGAAAAGGAAGACGAAGGAGTAGAAGAGAATCGGAGAAGACAAAACGAGGGCTGCGCACTCACAGAAAAAGTTACCCTAGAAAGTGAAACGGGACCTATTTATATGGCAGACCAATGGCTGAGATCATTAGCACAAAATCAACGGATGACAAGCAACCAGCGACTTCAGCATTAGTCTCGCATTTTCAGCAATCATCATAAGCGCGTTTCATCAATTCTGGGCCAAACTTATTTGGGCACAATCAGCTGGGCTTTTCCTCATTGTGGTTAAAAGAGGGTTGGGCCATTCATCATTGTGGGCTGTGAACTTGATTCATTTGGGTCACCATATTCCAACAGAATTTGTCTGTTATGACCTTCTAATTTTTTTTATATGCGGCATTTCATATGTATAGTATTTTTTTATTTTATGTATGTTTGATTCTTTTATATCTTATGATTTCTTTTAGGGTTTTTGTACTAACATGATCTTTCTGATATGTTTGATTTAATTCTAATTTTTATCGTCTGATTTATTTTTATTTGTATTTTTTCCTTGTTACTTGTTTATTATATTCTTTGTAATTTAAAATGCGATTACAAGCAACCAGCCCTATTGTTATTTAATATTTTCTTATATTTCTTTTTCCTATATTCGTTGGGTTTTGCATGCTTATATGTGTTGAGACACTCAAATAAAAAAACTTTTTTCTTGGGTTTATTTGGATTGAAAAAATCATCATTCTTTGGGGGATGATATAATTTTTTGTTTCATTTGAAGTTGGATCTATCTGGTAGCTATTTTCTATGTTCTGCATCAATACGTATGCTTTCAGATCTTTGCCTCATTGCTTGATAAATACTCAGGTCTTCACATTGTTTTTTGAAATCCACGTTTTGACTAATTTTCTGTTATTTGGCTGGTGTCTTTGCGTGTCGTTGATCTTCCCCTTAATTTTGTGCTGTTAGTTTGGGGTTTGGATTTGAAAAAGTAGATTTTTATTGATGAAAAGAATACCCTGTCCAAAGTCGCCAAGTAGCTGCTATGATTTTGTTCTCTTCACAAATGCTAGAAACATGTTCATTGCAGAGCCGCGTTTGAAATGTAAACACAAGATTGTTCATTAAAAGAAATTCTGGTAATTCTGCAAATGAAGCTATGGATGGTAGACTTTGGGCAGTTTAATTTGAATGGTTTTGAAAGAGTACGAAATTCTCAGATGTGCCAAAAAAAAAAAAATTTTTTTATCGTAAGTTGTTTGGTGGAAGGATTGGGGCCAACTGCTTAGTTTCTTCTTGTTTGTTACTTAATAAGATATATATGTTCTTTTTATCAATACACACTATTTGTTTGCTTTCACATGCCATTGCTCTTGATGAATTTTTGAGGCTTTCGTCTTTGAAATCTAGGTTTTTGACTAATATTTCCCTACAGTATAACGTAGCCAGTGCAAGTGACATGTTACCTTGCAGTGGTTGAAAATACACGTGCTTTTGCTGAAGGGTTTGCATTTTTTGTTTTTATTAGTACAATCTTTGCTGATTGTTTCCATTTTTATTTTAGGCTGCAAATGATTTAAAAATCAAGAACCTGTTGGACCTTACATCTCAAACAAAGGCAATTATAAGAATTGAGGAATTATTCGAGACTTACAAAATCAAGAGAGAGGAGCTATTGACAAATTTGGCACTTGTGAGGAAATACGAGATTTCAAATCAGAAGAGACCTTGATGAGAAATGAAGATACGAATGGAAGATATTCTTCGTAGATTTTAGAAATAAAGATAGTGTTTGATTTAGATTAAGTTTTATTAGTTTTGATTATTTGGAATTTTATTGTTGTTAAGTTTACTTGCACTAATGCCTTTATTTGTAGACTATTATTAATAATTAAAAATTGATTATTTTTCTTCTCCCAAATTATTCTCTATTTTCTCTCATTTCTTCTCTTTCTCTTCCCTAAATTATGTATTATGTTCTACATAAAACCTCTTCGGGATCAAGAGAGTTCTCATTCTGGAAGGGGGAGAGGAGTTTCTTGGGATCAGGAATTCAAGTGATGTTTAGAGTGTATATATGTTATAGAGTTCTTTTGGACCGTTCTATGGCATGGAAGATATGTTTGCTTCTTTTCTTTTGGTTAATATCTAATAATACGTATTTTAATATCTCCTGCTTGTTTGCTTTCACATCTGTCATAACTCTGCATGAACTTCCAGGCCTTTTATGTTCCAAATTTTTGTTTTTGACAAATAGTTTTCAAGTGTTTAATGTTGGGGTTTTCTTGTTGCTTTGTGCTGTGGTTGATTTCTCCTTTAGTGTGATTTCTCCTTTACTGGTGTGGTTGATTTCTCCTTTACTGGTGTTAGTTTGGGGTGTGGATTTCGATGAGAAAATTTTTATTATTGAAATTTTTCTGTAAAATTTTTCTGCTCAAGAGAATTGTTGAGGGCAGATGCTCGTAGACTCTTAGCAAATTCCAAATATTTTTGCACGATCTATCAGTCTGTATTCGCGTCGATGATAAGTTACAGCCCACTAGATGCATTCTCCATGGCTTCAGCATTACAGCAAACATCTATGCCAGCCGGGAATAACGGCTCTGTTATGAATGAAAGCGGCAGAGGCAAAAAGAATTGGAATCATAAGCATTAAGTGACACTTCCCCGAAAGGCGCAGGCATTCTCTCCATGCAGCCTTCCGTAACAAACCCTCGAGCCTCCTTTGCATAGACTTCTTCTTTGTGGTGCTAGACTGGGGGTTGCATTCCAGTGATTAAATTTTTGTTACTGGATAATGCATTGAAAGTGCTAAATTAATTGGTCTAAAATGAGTAAATGGACATTGTTATGGCTTTTCTTGACTATTTCACGTGTTATGAATTATTCAATAATTAATTCTTTTAATTGCTTGTTGTGTTTGAACGCTTGGAATTAAACCTTCAACGTTGGATTCATCAAATGTAGTAAGATAATTTCTCAAAATGTGGTAATCATTATTATTATGCAAGCAATAGAAATTTTGAGCTTCATTTGAATATCTTGTTTTGGGAGAAGAAATTGTTCAGAGTATACAAATTTAGACTTTGTGTAGTTCGACTTAAATGGTTTACAGAGGTAAGAAAGCTTCGAGATGGCAGAAGCTTTTTTTATTGTGATCGGGTAGCTAGGCTTCAAATGTGAATGTAATATAGTTAAGGTAACAAAAAGCCAAATTAATTCAATGTTGTCAAAATACAAGTTGACCAATCTGTTCTCCACCGAAAAAGTTTGTTCTTCTACACAAAAAATAATTTTAGACCTGTCTATAATTAAACACCATCTTTGTTGTGTCCGTAAGCAGGCACCAAGAGAGAAAAAAAGAATGAAACTTGAGGGCGGAGTTGGTACCTTTGTAGCAGGTATAACTTGCTTTGATGGGCGGAGTTGGACAAACTACAAATGAGAGTTTTACCTAGTTCAGGCTTCTCACCTCATGGAGCTTCGTTGTGCACTTCCTTAGTCCTTGAATTTATACTTAATTTATTGTATTATTCTTCCTATTTCAGTTTTGGGACCCGTTTGTAAGTAATTGGAGAAGAATTGACGGAAAGAGCAACAATTTGGTGAAATCAATGAGTAAATGAGGAAGACGATAAAATCAATAAGTTAAAGTATGCTGGAGTGACAATGAAGAGTTGAAGCAAATTATCAAACACTTGAAAGTCAAAGAACCGAATTGAGAAACTGAAGTATGTGGGAAACTTTGTGCACAAATTTTTGTATTAAAATATTCACAAGGTAAATAATAAACCATTGGAAAGATAATTGAATTACGAGTCTACCACTTTTTACGGATCTTAATTTGGAGTTTCCTACAAGAAGTTACGGTCGTTTGAAAAACAGCCGCCCATGCTAACTTTTGGCCGCGGGAATTTTGTTTCCTTTTCGAATTCTAATTCGATTGGGAAACTTTTTTTGACGCGATTTTCATAATATTTTGAGATATTTTAGGGCACAATTAGGTAACTATATATATGAGTTATTAACTCATAACATACATGGAATTTTGGGAGAGCCGAATTTGGAGAGAAGAACGGGAGATGAACTCCAATCAAGAACGAAGATCAAGATTCATCCTTTCAAGATTAAAACGAAGATCAAGTTCAATATTCTATCTCTCAATTATTTTCTTTTTATCCGGGTGATGAACTCCATATTTTCATCTCTTCTTTATTTTCGTATTATTAGTATGCTAGGCTAGAATTAAATAGTACTAGGATCGTGATGAAGCTTGTATCATGAATCTTTAATTCTTCGAACCTAGTTTTTTATATTTAAGCATGTTTTTATTTTTGAACAATTGATATTGATTTTCCCTTCATCTACAATTATATGCGCAATAGTTGTATGAGTCTTGTGACTTATTTTACCTTCGAGAGATGGAAAATAGGTTATACATATATTAATTGTCGTAGAGTCTGATAGGGGATAGAAATATACCGCTATGCTTTACGTGATCTCTAAGTATTCACAAATTCTAATGCATTCTTGTATGCTCGCATTCGTCATAGAAATATAGTTATGTCGCATATAGGAATATGTTTAATTCTATTCGAGAGAGATTGTTAAATTAAATTAGGAATATTGATCTTCATAAGTAAATCTTGTTATCAAATTTAATGGTTCCGGTTAAAGATAATTGATATAAGTGGATTTGAGATCTTAGTACACTTTTCTTTTCTTTTCTTTTTCAATTTTAAAGTAATTCTCATTTAGTTTAATTTCTTATTTGTTTGATTTATAATTAGTTAATTAATTTTAGTTCATGTTTTAATTAGTTTAAGAAACAAACTTTCAAAAGTTCATTAGATTCGGTTAATGTTAGTATAATTGAACTGAACTATCTAAATCTTCGTAGGAACGATACTTGGACTCAACATCCACTTTATTACTTGAGCGATCCGTACACTTGCGGAATTATTTAAGATACAAAATTGCTGACAAGTTTTTGGCACCGTTGCCGGGGATTTAGTTTTAGTTCTTTTCAGTTATATTAGCACTAATTCGAACTTTATTATTATTATTATTATTATTATTATTATTATTTCAGTTTACTTCAGTTTCAATTTCTCTTTTCTTCAGACCACAATACAAGATGGAATATCAAGAGATTGATGAAGACAATATGCTAGTTGGAGACTTTTTAACTCCACAGATCATTAAGAGCCAATCTAGCATTGATGAGGACAACATGCTTGTTGGAGATTTTTTCGCAATGCACAAGGCTAATGTCATGAGATATGATGCAATTTCTGAGATTGATGAAGACAACATGCTCGTTGGAGATTTTATCGCAATGCAGCAGGCTAAAGAGATTAATGAGGAAGTAGACATTATCACGGTGCTATCTGCAAAAATAGATTCTTTGGCACACAAAATAGAAAACATGTCACGATCATTCTATGTGATGCAAATGAAGAAATCAACTTGTGAAGAGTGTGGGGCAAATCACTACACATCGAGAATGTCATATTCTATTACAAACAACACATGCAAGCCAAATATGTTCAAGGTGGCCATTATCAGCAAAATTATACTTTCTCTAATACATATAATCCAGGTTGGCAAGATCATCCAAATTTCTCTTGGAATGATAATCAGAATAAAATCAGACTACAATTTCAGCAGCCAGAAAAGAGAAATTCACTAGAAGGCATATTTAATAAATTCATGGAGACAGCTAACCGGTACCTAGGATCTAATAATCAATACATGAACAAGACGGATATCTCTTTTCAAAATCAATACGCTTCAATAAAGAATCTCGAGACACAAGTGGATCAGATAGCAATTGCTTTATCACCCAGAGTACTAGATACATTGCCAATTAATGCAGAGGTGAATCCTAATGAAAGTGTTACAGCTGTTACTATCAGACGTGATGTTCAATTACCAGAAATTCATGTGAAGAGGCCCGTTGCAAATAAAAAAAATGAACCATCCACTGATGAAGAGTACGTGGAACAGACTGAACAGACAACATATATTAAAGAGAGTTCAGATAGACCACAAGTTAAGACAACTGTTCCTATCAAACCATATGAGCCTCCGATCTTACTTCCTCAGAGATTACATAAGCACGAGTCAGACAAGCAATTCTCCTACTCTTCTATTTCTTCTAAAATTGATTGTGTGATCAAGGTCGACGAAGAAGTTGAAATTTTCGTAGTTGTGTTCGAGCAAAGTGCTACATTAAAATCCTATTTTTATGAGGAGCACAAGTTCAAAATTTGGAGGATAAACGAAACATGGTGCAAAGTTAATAGATGCAAGCAAAGCAAGTCCTCAAAAGCATTATACAAAGTGCCGTGAGCAATCAGACAATAAGTCGAGCTAATGATTATAAATAAGCGTTTAATTGGAGGCAACCTATTTTCTAACCCTTTTATTTACTTGCTTTATATGTAGTAGTTTTAATTAGTTTTTAATTCATTTATTATTTAATGCCCTTATTAAGCTTCACTATGTCAATCACATGATGTCCCACCTTTCAAGAGTCCCAGCTCCACATTTGATTCCACTTCAACCGGCCCTTCAGCCATCCAGATCCATCTTCTTCATATCTATCTCTAGGGAGTAACTGATCTTTTCCATCCTTTATCTGTTTTATTTTGTTATTACATTGAGGACAATGTAATGTTTTAGTTTGAGGGTGGGTTAAGTATCAAGATACTTAATTTTAAATTTTCTTATTTTTTGGGTTTATATAACTGGAAAAAAAAATTTAATTTTCGTTTTTTTTAAAAAAAAAATTAATTTTTGTTTTAAAAATTTTTTTTTTCGTCTTTCAAAAAAAAAAAAAAAAGCTATTGTTGAATATCTTACCGATGATAATACTATTTGAATTTCAATAAGTTTTTAGTTAGAATATTAGACAACACTTGAACTCGTACTTTTACCTGAACACTTATCCATATTAGACTAGATTTGAAGAACGTAGCCACTATTGACTTATCACTTATTGGAAACATGACTTGAGTGTATGTGTTGATATTATTGACTTAGATCATTATGAAAAATTTTGTTACTGAATTCTTAGACTAGTAACCAAACTGTTTGAGAACAGTTTGGGGGTGTAAAATTAGTACATGTTTTTGTAGAATTTTGATAGTTTGGGTTTTCTAGATCTCATCTTTGGTTGAATAGGTTTGAGTTAAGGAATCTAAATCGAGCACTACTCACTGCTGGAAAAAAAAATAAAAAAAATAAATAAAAATCTGACTCGAGCAATTAAGCCTGTTAGGGTATTTTAAAACCTGGTGCCCTAAAGTCATCTGACTTGGGAGTAATCGGCCCAAAGCTCGTTACATGAGCCACAAAAAAAAAAAATTTACGTCTTTACTTATCTTATAGCCTGTGGAACTCGAGCAATTAAGTCTATTAGGGTATTTCAAAATCTAGTGCCCTATGGTCATCTGACTTGGGAGTCATCGGCCCAAAACTCGCTACAAGGGTCACATAGAAAGCTAGTGAGAGAGAAGTATTGCACAAGATGTAAGATCGTTTATATTGGTTAAATAAAATAAAAATAGTTAGAAGTGCTCGGTAAGGATTGCTAGATTAGAACCTAAGAGACTGAAGATGAGAATTTAGAAATCACTCACCATCCTATTTCTAAGAATACAAGTTCTAATTTTTACCACTTTATTTGAAAAAAGCATTGTATTGATCAGTAGGGACCAAAATTTCTAGAACACCCGGGATTGGAGAGAAAAGCATTAGAAGTGTGATAAATTTACGAGAGGTGTAAGGAATAAATGACTACAAAGGGTTTGGGATTTTAAAAAATATCAACAACACAATATTGGTCATAGTCTAATACAGGTATAAGTTCAATTTTTGGCTACTCACACACTCACTAAAGGTCGAGCATTGGATAATTGAAAATTCTTTGTGTTGTTTGATCTCTTTCTAAACGTGTTATTTATTTTTCAAACTTGAGGCATATGGTAAAAATTTAACATTAAGTCACTTCATGTTAATTATTTTAGCTTAGTTTCAAGTTGTAGTTTATTTTTATTTTTGTTCGAGGATGAATAAATGTTTAGTTTGGGGGTGTTTGATAAGTGTATTTTGTGTACTTATTCGGGCCTTTAAACTCAGCTTTTATCCCATCATTTTATTGAATTTATACTTAATTTATTGTATTATTCTTTCTATTTCAGTTTTGGACCCGTTTGTAAGTAATTGGAGAAGAATTGATGGAAAGAGCAACAATTTGGTGAAATCAACAAGTAAATGAGGAAGACGATAAAATCAATAAGTTAAAATATGCTGGAGTGACAATGAAGTGTTGAAGCAAATTATCAAACACTTGAAAGCCAAAGAACCGAATTGAGAAACTGAAGTATGTGGAAAACTTCGTGCACAAATTTTGGTATTAAAATATTCACAAGGGAAATGATATACCATTGGAAATATAATTGAATTACGAGTCTACCACTTTTTACGGATCTTAATTTGGAGTTTACTATAAGAAGTTATGGTCGTTTGAAAAACAGCCGCCCATGATTACTTTTGGCTACGGGAATTTTGTTTCCTTTTCGAATTCTAATTCGATTAGGAAACCTTTTTTGACGCGATTTTCATAATATTTTGAGATATTTTAGGGCACAATTAGGTAACTATATATATGAGTTATTAACTCATAACATAGATGGAATTTTGGGAGAGCCGAATTTGGAGAGAAGAACGGGAGACAAATCAAGAACGAAGATCAAGATTCATTCTTTCAAGATTAAAACGAAGATCAAGTTCAATATTCTATCTCCCAATTATTTTCTTCTTATCCAGGTGATGAACTCCATATTTTCATCTCTTCTTTATTTTCGTATTATTAGTATGCTAGGCTAGAATTAAATAGTGCTAGGATCGTGTTGAAGCTTGTATCATGAATCTTTAATTCTTCGAACCTAGTTTTTGATATTTAAGCATGTTTTTATTTTTGAACAACTCGATATTGATTTTTCCTTCATCCACAATTATATGCGCAATAGTTGTATGAGTCTTGTGACTTATTTTACCTTCGAGAGATGGAAAATAGGTTATAGATATATTAATTTTCGTAGAGTCCGATAGGGGATAGAAATATACCGCTATGCTTTACGTGATCTCTAAGTATTCACAAATTCTAATGCATTCTTGTATGCTCGCATTCGTCATAGAAATATAGTCGGGTCGCATATAGGAATAGGTTTAATTCTACTCGAGAGAAAATGTTAAATTAAATTAGGAATATTGATCTTCATAACTAAATCTTGTTATCAAATTTAATGGTTCCGGTTAAAGATAATTGATATAAGTGGATTCGAGATCTGAGTACACTTTTCTTTTCTTTTCTTTTCCAATTTTAAAGTAATTCTCATTTAGTTTAATTTCTTATTTGTTTGATTTATAATTAGTTAATTAATTTTAGTTCATGTTTTAATTAGTTTAAGAAACAAACATTCAAAAGTTCATTAGATTCAGTTAAGGTTATTATAATTGAACTGAACTATCTAAATCTTCGTGGGAACGATACTTGGACTCAACATCTACTTTATTACTTGAGCGATCCGTATACTTGCAGAATTATTTAAGATACAAAATCGCCGGCGCTTTTTTTGTAGGATGCCCATCGAAGACTTTCACGAAGCAATGTTCTCTATGAATATTACTTCCATTTCTAAATTGAGGTATTCTACATATAGTTGGTAAGTGCAGTTCATCTCATGTCTAATTTAACCATCCTTAAAACAAATACTTCAAAGATAATTTATAAATTCCAAAATTGAAGGTATACATGGTAGACAACGTCTTTGTTTCTTTGTTTGTTTTCAAAATTTTCCGTAAATTACAAGAGCTAATTGCACAAGTTGTTGAGGGCTAACAGTATCAAGGTCGTGACCTCCAACTAAATTCTTCAAGTGAATATGTTTTTTTAGTTGGGGCATTGTATTTGAGGTACAAATTAAAGTACATATTTTTCAATTAAAGTTTGAACTTTTACGTTTATGATGAAGATTTTATAACTTTTCGACCCTCAGTAGGTCAATGATAGATTTAATTTGAAACAAAAAACTAGCATTTTGAATAACATTGACTGCCTCAACCACAAGCCACCTGTAAAACTATACCTTCTTGATTCCGCACCCATTCTTTGTTATCTCTGTTTAACTTTTTCTCCCGCTCAAAAACATCTCTCTAGAACAAATTTTGCTCTCCAACGGTTTGGGAATTCTGATTCTGTTGATCACAGAAAATGATCTTCCAGATGAGCATTGTCGATGGCCTGACTTTCGAGGTGGAGGAATCGGTGGCGTTCGAGTCTCCGAGGATCAGACTTACGGTCGAGTTGCTGCACAACAATACCGTCGCCTTACCTATTCACTCTTATCTCTTGCCTAAAATCATTGAGTACTTGAAGCTTCACGTTGACCCCGGTGCGGATGCCGCTGCTGGCCTGGTCGCTAATGAGAACCTCGAGTCGCGCGATGGACGCCGAGTTTAAGGAACTCCTTCAAATGGAATTTGACAGAATCATCTTGGTATATCCTTTTTCTTTTTTAATAGCGAATTTCTCTTAGGGAAACAAACGTTGTTAGTTTTTCGGCGTTATCTAGGGTTCCTTTTCTATTTGAGATGTGTTGTCTGAATATTATTGTTTTATTCTTTTCTATTGTGTGATTTCTTTCGATTTTAAATTTTTTCTTGTTAATTTTCTACTTGTCTATTGTTTCTTTTTTGATATGTGATATTTCTTTTGGTTTTAATTTTTCCTGTTAATATTGTAGTTTCTTTATTGTCCTTTTATCTGTTTTGGGTATATTAGTTGGGAAGTCTAAAAGCATGATTGTTCAATAAAGAAATCCCTGAGATTAGGTGTTGATCACCAAGCCTTGAGGCTTGCTTTGATTTTGATCAATTCATTGGTTAATAGTCCTTGCACAGACTCCAAATACTTTTATCCCAACCACTTAGTCACTGTTGACATGAATGTAAAGTTTCAACCGTATATTTTTTGGTTTATTCTAAGATATAGTTCCCATTTTTGTGTGTGTACACTTATGTACAGTGTTGCAGGCACCACGTTGATGATGCCGTCGCTGTGGCCTTGGCGGATGGCAATCCTGCTGCCATTGACAATGTTACTGCTTAAGCCGTTAAGTCGTTTGATGCCGACTTTGTTAAAGTTGATGCTAGCACTCTCCTTGCTTCTGGGTATCTCCTTGTTCATTTTATGCATCGAATTTGTTTGTCATGCCCTTAGATTGATTCATTTTACTCGTTTGCTCTTCTACACTACTTGTTTGCTTTCGTATCTGTCACAGCTCATGATGAACTCGTAGGGCATTCGTGTTTGAAATCTAGGTTTGATTAATTTTTCCTGGGGTATAATGCCTGGAATTATGTTGTGGCTTTTCTGTGATTGTTGATTTCCCTCGTGATGTTATCTTGGGGCCTAGATTCCAACAAGTAATTTTTTTTTTACTGAATAATGCATTTGAGGTGCTAGCTACCTTAAATCCTTAGTAATCCAATGATGTATGATAATATAAACCTGTCGGGGTGATTGTAGTGACGTATTTTGTTGCTGTATTTGAAAATTGCATTTCGGTTTACCCATGCTTTTATAAAAGGATATGCAGTTTTGTTTTTATACTGTCTTTGCTGAATGCTGCTATATTTTTTAGGGAGCCAACTATCCGAAGATCAAGAGTCTCGAGGACCTTACTTGTCAAACTATGATAGAAGATTTCGGGAGGCTCTAGATAAATTCTGCTGTGAACTTTTGAAATCTTGATTTGGAAATTTTTTTATAGCATAATAGGAAAGAAAAATACAGTCATTAGTTTTTGTATACACAGTATCCCATGACACACTGTCCTCTTTCTTCCGAGAATTTTCTATTGGAGAAGAATGTCGTGGAGATAGGTTTGTTCATTTTAGTTGAGACTATAGTATCCTTTTTCCTTCTTTTAGTTTTAAAATTCAATTGTCTATAAACTACTGTGTCTAGTCTAGGGCATATGAACTGTGATCTTGAATGAGGTATAACTGACTCTTTGTGCAATTCAAGGTATAAGATTTTTCTATCACAAAGTCCCTCTTTAGTAATAGAATGCAATCCTCTCGCATTCACATAGTGAGGCTCAAGCTCTTGCTTTCCGCAGTTTCTTGGTGGAAACCTTAACTTACATCCTCGCAACATTTTCCACTTGCAACTTTTCCTTTTCTCGTACTTTTTCTACATACAAAGATATCTACATGAAAGAACAGCAACTTCAATGGCTTGTATGAAACAACTGCCTTGTTCTTTCTATAACTTGGTCCTTCTAAAATGAATTTCTCCAAGCCATAAAATTCCGCAATTGAAGGTATCAAGTGTAGATGGCCCGTCGTCTTTGTTCTAGCATTTGTTTTTTCTTGATTATATGCGAGTAAATTTAGACAGAGTGTTGATCACCAGCCTTGAATGTGCGTTCACATTTACTTTTCTTTAGGCTGATCCGTAATATGAATTTCTTCTATTACTACGATTGTGTTTTTAATGGTATGAAGAAGTTAAACATTTTCTTATTTCATGTTTTTTTTCTATTCCGTCAAAACTTTGATGACCATATGATCCACATAAATCTCCAGTTCTTTGTGAATCATCATATTATGAAAGAGCACTTTTAGGCATCGAGTACTAGCCAAATTGTAAATGTCGCTGAGCTCCAACAGTTTCTAGATCAATTTCAAATTTTGCAGTATGAACTTGCATACAACAATTTATTTTCAGTTACTTATTTTGTCAATTATGATATTTAAATTTTTTTTAATAACAAAATTTACTTTCTAGAAATTAAGTTTGAATTTACTTTTAGAAAATAGTTTGCGGTGCTTGTTCACACTTTGAAAATTTGGCCTATATGGAAGCAAATGTGAGATTTACTCGACTACAAGAGTCTCAAGTACTTATTCACCTAGAAGGTGTTGAATATGAGACAACGAAGGTGATTGAAGTTAGTGAAGGACTATATTATGTACCATCCGGGTAAGGCTAATGTGGTTGCAGTCGCTTTGAGCAGAAAGAACATGGGTCACTTGTCTGCATTGCAAACTAAACAAGAGAAATTGATCAAGGATTTACTAGATCGGCAATGAGTCATGATGCCATTTGGGTTATAGTAGACCGTTTGACGAAATTTCCTAATTTTTCGCCTAATTTGAATGAACTTCATTTTCGAGTAGCTAGCACAGCTTTATGTCAGAGAAATTTTCTGACTTCGTAGAGTGCCAGTGTCTATTGTGTCAGACCGAGACCTGAGGTTGCTTCAAATTTTGGAAAGTCCTCGTAGAGCTTGGGAAGCCAAATTGACTTTTAGTTGAGCTTGTCATCCTTAAATCGACGGGTAGTCAAAACGAACTATTCAGATCCTTGAGGATATGTTGAGAGCATGTGTTCTGGATTTGGGTGGTAAATTAAAAAATCACATGATGTTGGTGGAGTTTGTGTACAACAATAGTTTTCAAGCTACTATTGACATGGCACTATATGAGGCAATTTATGGTTGTTGATATCGTTTGTCAATTAGTTGGGATGAATTTGGAAAAAGGAGAATTTTGGATCTAGAATTGGTTGTGAAAATGGTAGAAGCTATAGATAAGATCAGATTTAAAATTAAACTGCTCAAGATTGTCAGAGAAAGTTATGTCGACTAAAGGAGAAAAGAATTGGAGTTTGAAGTAGGTGAGAAAGTTTTTCTTAAGATATCTCAATTGAAAGACAATTTACGATTTGAAAAGAAAGAAAGGTTCAGACCATGGTTCATCAGCTATTTTGAGATTCTTGAGAAAATTGGAAAGGTGGCGTATCGTCTAACACTGCGACCCGAGCTCTCGATAGTAGTGCGACGTATTCAATGTTTCAATGTTAAGAAAGTATGTTGTAATGTCCCATATTTTCTCAACCCGGAGGGTCACTTAAAAATTTTTAAATAATATTTGACGACTCCAAATAGGTTTTTCCGTGACCTTGAATGGTTGTAAAGATTTAACTATTGCGAAAATTGACAAGCGCGCATGGGAAAAGAAATTAACTTCTAAAATTTAAGGTATCGCCACAATTTATTTGACCACCCAAAAGTATTCCAAAAATTACAAGATTTGAATAGTAATACTTGAGACCTTAGACTAAAAAGTGTTAAAATTTATGACCTTAGCTACGTCGCTTGGTAGGTGAAAAACATGGCCAAAGTTGCATGAAAAACTGTCCTAGGTGCATTGAGGCAGCCCGCTAAAATGTTCATAATAAATTCATATAACTTGATTTTTGAGTGATTCTAATTACAGCTACTATACAACATATAAGTCTATCCACAACACTAATTTTACTCAAAAATTTCAATTACGCAAAGAGTTATGATTTTTCAAAGTTGGGATAGAAAACTGATATTTTAGAAATGAAATTAAGCAACTTCCTCTTTAAATTTCTAATCGGCAACCAAAACAACATCTGGGTTTTTCCTTGTACTTTACATGATTAAATATAATAAATCTAACATTAAATTGAAATTTTTAAATCATAAATGACTCGATCATCTTGATGCCAAAACTTAAATAACATAACATTAAGCTAACTTCAATATTGCTATCCCATGCCATCGCACTAATGCCAACCATCTCATGCGGTAAAAATTATACGTAATATAAATGCGACAGGCCATCACTTTAAAATGTAGATAAGGAACAACATAATTTGGTGGTCTGCACCGCATGAACTTAAAAGTCATTACCTTCAATCACTAACACACATGTGATTACCTTCAATCACAATCATAATATCTCTTCATAAGTATTTAACATGACATTCATTTCATGTATTGTTTTCCCCAAAATAATATTTGTAAAACATGGCTTACGTAGTAATAAAAACTACTTTGAAACAACATTTTTGTTGAGTTGAATGTGGGTTAAAATGGTTGTTGATTACTCACTATTGAGGCTGAATTTCTTGATAGAAAAGAGGGAGAAATAGATGACGAAAAGTGGAACTTTGGGGCCGAAAATGAAGAGAAGGAAACGGAATTTCTAGATCAAAACCAAGGCTAAAAGCCTACTATTGGGGCCGAATTTGATGAAGTAAAAATGGAGGAAATGCTGGAGTATATTTGGTGATTTAGATTAAGTGAAATAAAGATGCTTGAAGGGACGAAAATGAAGACTCATTGGGGCTGGAAAATCTGTAATTTTTGTGCTAAGAAAAATGGGGAAAGAGTGGGACTTAAGGACCGAATTTTGGGACTCAATGGAGCAGTTTTCTTCAGAGAGAAATGCGTTGATTCACATGGATTTTGAAGAAGAACAAAATGGCTGAAGTTAAGAGGGAGGAAAGTGACTTAATTTAAATGGAAGTGGGAGGGAAGAGGGCTGACACTTGAAGAAGTGAGAGGGCCTGTTAGCCAGTTTTTAGGTGGGAAAGGGGGAAGAATAATTGATTTTCATGGGTGATGGGAGAGTTATGGAACAGGGGTAGGTGGAAGAGGTTAATGGCTTAATGGAAGGTGGGCAAGTTGGTTTAAACAAATTGATCAAAGTGGCGGTTTTTCTGAGGCAGCTGGGACGGTGTGTTGAGAATGGGAAGGGGGCTGTTTGGCTGAAGAAAAAAATGGCAGCAAGGGGCGATTTTTGGGACTCAAATTGGGCTCAAAATAAGTGAAGTGTTGGGCTAGAGAAAAAATAATTTTTATTTTTTTACATAAACTTACGATCCAACCAATATAGAAAAAGAAACAATGTTAAAAATCCTACAACTGATTTTATGATGTCAATAAAAATTCAAATTCTTTGAGTCGAAATTTATATTCATTGATGAAATTAAATTCTATTTTCATTAATCTAAAAGAAATTTCTAAAGGCATTCGACACTTAGCATGACAAAAAATATTTTCAAAACGTCCTAACAAGTTCGTTGACAACTCCGAACGTTAAATTTTTTTCTTTCCTTGAATTCAAAAGGCAGGAATTTTTCGGTCACTACATATGTGCATGACCCAACTCATGTAGTAAAATTTCAGTCGTTGGACGTGGTGAATGATATGACTTATGAGGAAGTGCCTACGGTTGTTACGATAGAAGAGTCCATGTTCTGAGAAACTGAAAAGTTGCTCTAGTAAAAGTTCAATGGGGGTAGACACAGAAAGGATGAGGTTACTTGAGAAAGAGAAGAAGATGTTTTAACTAAATACCTAGACCTTGTGAACCAAGTAAGTTAGATTTCGAATATGAAATTATTTTAAGCTAGGGAGAGTTGTAGTGACTGGAAAATTTTAAATCTCTCAAAATAAAATTGTCTTTGAGAAATAAAATTTATTTAAGTTCATCGCATGGCTACAACACTTCATAAAAGTCACAAATTTAATCATTTTTGTCGCATCAAAAGTTGTGCACGTTTGCTTTAATTTTATGTTTGACGAATGTGGAATATTATTAAAACGAACTTTGTTATATTTTGAGATATGGTAAAATTTTAAATTTCAAGTCATATGCAGGCAGGGCATAAAGGAAATATCTTCTTCCATTGAAGAGATAGTGATAGGGATACCTGGCAATTCTTCGAGAAGTAGGAGATGAGCCCCTTCCTAGACACCTTTCCCTACTTTGTATCTGGAGTACTTCATTTAGAACTATTGCACGTAATTTGATTTATTTTGGTTCACAATGGTAAATCAAAATCCGACATTGATTTAGTCAACATCCCGGCCCTTCAGTCTCAATTTTCTTAGCCCAAATCTTGACACATTCTAGCCCACAACGCTACCTAAAAACCATCCCAATTGCTGTCAAAAAAATCCCACCCAAGACTGAAAAACTTGTCCAAATCACTGCCTAAACCGCCCATTTCAGCCATAAGTGCCCACCATTTCACCGTAAAAACCGTCCCCATGAACTCCCCAAGCCCATCCCATTATCCACCCAAAAATTGCCCCATCATCCAATAACCAATCCCCATTTTCCCTCTCATTTCAACCAAAAAATGCAACATTCCCCCACCCCCAATTTCTTCCAGATTTCGACCCCCAGAAATAGGCTAAGCACCATTGCTTTTCTTCTCCTCATTTTCAACCAACATACCTTAAATAAGGGTGGCAAAAAAGCTCGTAGGCTTGCCGGCTTGGCCCATAAAAGCGATCGGGCTCTGGGTCGGGCTCGGGCTCGTTGAGGGACGTGGACAGCATGAGAGACCCAGCACGAGCACGGCTGACGAGCAATAGGCAGCAAGCACAAGCACAAAAAATGAGCGAGCACGAGCACGAGCACGAGCACGAGCACGAGCACGAGCAACGATCACTTTATCGTGGCTGAGATACCAAAATTATTTTTCTATAAAGGGCCTAGCTCGCACTTCGCTTATCTCTCATTCAATTATTTACTTCGATTCTCGGCTTTCTCTCAATATATATTAATGTTATAAAAATGATCTCGACTATTGGGCTCGTGGGAGCATGAGCCACTAATTATCTACATTTCTATTTTCTACTTTCTACTTTCACTATATCTTCATCTTCTTCTATTCTCAGCGATCACTTTATCGTGGCATACAATCGAAGTTATGATGATTTTAGTGGTCCATAATATTTAAATTTCACACCATTGATTTTTAATTTCATTAAGGAAAACCACCAAACGGGCTAAGTGTGAAGTACCAATCTCAACAATTGGATATATTCACAAGAAGTCATGTCTAAATAGACACTTCAAAGGATTGTCATGGAAATTGATAGCAATTTGGAAATGTCGAGTTTTCACAATTGGATATATCACTTGGTGGACAATCCTCATTACTAACTATGCTTGGTGGAAATTCATCCAAAAATATCTCCAACCAATGTACGTTAATATTTCTAGAAATACACTTCAGTAAAGACACTATTGTTAGATATAATACAAAGAAAGAAGCTATTGTTAATGATATTAATAATTACAACGGTGTTGTATTTTTACATCAAACTTATGGACATGTTGTAACAAAAAATGATACATGGTTGCAACTACACACTATATTGATAATAATTGGATAATGCATAAAAAAGTAATAGCATTTAAACAAATAGACTATACTCATAATAGAAATAATATTTATCATGTTTTATTAGGTGTGTTACATGAATTTAAATGTGATTCTAAGGCTCGTAGTTTTACATTTGATAATGCAGGCCCAAACAATATAGTAATTGAGAAATTAATTCAACATTATAGTCAGAAATTTGATGGTATTTTATTTCACATTCATTGTGTATGTCATGTGTTTAATTTAATTGTACAAGATAGATTAAAATTTATACAATCCCAATTAGAAAAAATTAGATATGCTATTAATTATATTTCGGTCTCACCATCAAGAAAACAAGTTTTTGCTGCTCTATGTATAGAAAATGGGCTGCAATCAAAATCTTTTACAACTGATGTTGCCAATAGATGGAATTCAACATATCTTATGCTTGAATCTTGTGAAAGTTGCGAAGATTGCATTACTATATATTATAATGGCCGACACTTACACGGCTCAGAATATAATTTAGAATTATATGACTGAGAAATATATGGTCATGTTAGAAAAATTTTTAAAAGTTTTTTATGATGCAACAACTGCATGTTCTGGTGCGTATTATCCAACTACTCCACTTGTTTTAAATCATTTCTATTATATTGCTAACAATTTTAATAGGTATAAGAATTTTGCTCTTTTTTCTAGTATTATACATGTCATGGAACCTAAGTTTAGAAAATATTGGAAAAAATTGCCTATATTATTTCCATTAGCATGTATTATGGATCCTAGACATAACTTAGAGGGTACGAAAGTAATAATAATAGCAATTTCACAAAAATTAACTTACGGACATCCAGTAACGTGTCGTAATTTAGAACAGACTTTATGTTCTATGTATGAGGTCTATGCTGAAAAAGTCAGTATGAACATTGTACGATAGTGGAGAAAACATTAACATAGTTACCCAATTCTTTAAAAAATGGCACGTGATATACTAACACCTCTGGTCTCAACTGTAGCATTAGATGCTGCATTTAGTACAAGTGGTAGGATTTTTTCTGATATCAGGTCAAGACTCAAAGCCAAAATTTTAGAAAGCTTACTGTGCTAAATGATTTGGATGACATCGAACTTCGAATCCAAGACTAAGTGGACATAATAATGTCCGAAGAACTTGAAGATTTGAATATGGATCAATCAGATTCATAGTAAGTATTATTTTGCCTTAGTATTTGATATTTTTTCTTATTTTAATAAAAAATTGTACACACAACATCTTGTTCTTGTACAATTTTAACTCCGCCTACTTTCAAAGTAGCCGGTCCTAAGCTCGAAAAAAGGAGGAGAGTTTTCAATATTTAATTTTCAACATAAAAGATACCCGATATTGTATTTATTTCTCAATTTAAAAATTTAAAAAAATAAAATAAAATAAAATTTGAGGGCCGAGCCGAGCTCGTGGGTCGAACTGAGCAATCATATTGGGGATGGTCCGAGCTTGGGCTCGGCTCATCCCCAGAGGCAGTGAGCTCGGCTCGTCCCCAGATGAGCCGAGCTCGTATTTTATGGGCCGAGCCGAGCCATTGCCATGCCTAACCTTAAATTCCTTCCAGAAATCGATCCATATATTCCCTTTTCCCCCATCTTTTTCCAGCCCAACTATACTAGTTTTCCCCTTCCCCACAATAGAAATCGGCCACCAAAAAAAATCTAGTAACACTCATTTTCTTCTCCCCACATTTCAACCACTATATGTATTCCACCTTCCCATATTTTTGCCCCAAAGAAATCCCAGATTCTTCACTTCATCTCTAAAAAAATATCAGCCCGTCTCACACTCTTGTTTCCTTTTATTCTTCCCGCCACCTATGCTCCCCTTTCTCCCCATAAGTTAGTCCCTGAATTCTCTCGCTTTTTCTCTCTAAACTCTCTCTATCTCGGCCCCACCGCTCTCAATTGCACTCATAAAAATTGCCTACAAAACACACCCTCGTAGACACAAATTCCCAATAAAGAAAAAGAAAATGTGCGTTATTTTGGAAAGACGAGAGAAGAATTAATTCCACCACATCAACTCGAAGAGGAACATAATTGTTGCGGTAGTGTTATACTGTAATTTAAGCTCGTGAAATTATGATTTTAAACGAGAAAGTTATGTGCTACATACGTACAAGTGTTTGCTTAGACATTGCCATGCTTAGACATATACGATGATTTATTCTAGCATGATTTGGCATGTTTATGTTGGAAACCAATATATTGGTGATTGAAGGTAATCACCTAGTATGATTTGTGATTGAAGGTAATCCCTTGAAACAAATGTGGAACCGGTTACCAAGAATTTACGTTTTCTATGATTTTATGACACTTGGCATGTCGCATATGTGATTTATATAATTTTCCCAATAACATGTATAACTACTACGGAGTATTTCTATGAAATGCTCACGTCCCCAAAAATAAATTTACTTTCTAGATTGAAAGGCTTGTCGGCAGTGCAAACGGCAAAAAAAGTACCGACGTAAAAATTCTATGTTTATTTATGATTTTAGAGCCGATATAATCGAGCCTTTTATATGTAAATTAAATTACCATGTCTTGACTATGTTTAAGTTTGGTAAATTTGAACAACTACACTAGCTTTGTTTATTTTTCCAATTGGAAGTTAAAGATGAAATTTCAGTTTTTAAGTGTTGAAATTCTAGACTTGTGCCCCTATTTTCAAAATAGCATAACACCTTTCATAGTGTGAAATTTTGAGAAAAATCATTGACATTGGATATGTTGCTAAGTTGTCTATTAGGGAAATTTGGAATCACTTTAAAATCACACCAGATGAATTATGTTGGTCAAATAATTTTTGGCGACATCTAGTGTTACCACTAAAACTATAAAGTTTTTGCCACCCCTTTTAATTTACCTTGAACGCGCCATATTTTTTTGCTTCAAACAAAATTTATAACCACTCACGGGCTCATAAGAAATTTAATTTGGAGTCAACAAGTACTATTTTAAGATTTTTAGTTACCCTCCGGGTTAAGAAAATTCAGGGAGTGAGAAGACTATTTCCTCTATTATTATAATTTATGGTCTTTATTAATAAATTTCCTTTTCTACCATGAAAAGATAAAAATTGTAATTTCCTTTTCTTGTTTTTTTTTTTTTCCTTGACCTTCCATTGTCATTTCTCTTTGCCTCTCTTTTTCTTCTTTCCAATTTCGTAATGATTTATTAGAAAATTTTTGATTTATGAAAACAATATTATGTTTTATTTTGGCCCGATACACTTGATTGAAGCATAACCTCTGTTAAAACTTACAAAACTAGTATCTTGAGTTGAGTGTGCGTCGTACATTCAAGTATCGTGTAGCAAGAAGTTAATAGAGTTAAAAGAGTTCGTAAAGATCAAGTAAGACAAAGTAAGAGTGGTGCAAGGCTCTCAAAACGAGGTTTAAATTTATCCACACATAGTATTAGTCGCAACAAATAACACATTGAATGCGTTACACTACTTTTTAAATCTAATTATTAATTTTGAAGAGATTGGTTAAAATTCATTAATTATATTTTTGTCTTGTCAGAATCACATGAAGATACCGTACTAATATTTTGAAATTGATCACCCTTTACCAATAGGAGCTAAAACCGAAGTGTTTGCCAATGTCATGTATGGGAAAATAGGAACTTGCATGAGAAAAATGAAAAATAACTCAAATATAAGATAGAATTAAATAAAATCAATATAAAAAATACTTAGTCCTCGAAAATAGTGCCAAATACTTGTGCTAAATCACAAGTATACGTTATCTAACAAGTAATAAAGTGTAAGAGTAGTGTGTCAATCCCATGGAATTGTGTACTTACTATCGAATTTAATTAATTCTAGCCTAATTTGTGTTTTGAACTAAAACTACTAAAAAGCAATAATATTGTTGGTTGGAATCAATAAAATTAAGATTTTAGGACTTCATTATTGTTTACTGGTCCAATTTTACTTTTTGGACTTTGAGAGTAGTATACAATCATGTAATATATGGAATTTTCATAGGTTATTTGACTAGTGTTTTTCAATAAAGTTAAAACCACTTTCACACATGCATTCAACATATCTATACATCAACTAAGATGATTAAAAATGCATTTAGAGTTGAGAAATTCACACACGATAAAAATAATCATAGGAATATATATCTATCCAAATATATGATTTTCGTTGTTTGAGTCGTTTTGGTTGACAAATCATCCAAACAGTGGTCAATCCTTTAAAAGCATTAAGAACGGCTTACAAAAACAAAAGCATGAAAATATACTTTACTGTAAAAATCAAAAAGTAGAAATTATACCATAAACACTAGGTACATTGTTCGTTCTAATTATGGAAGTTAGCCAAACATGTATATAGAATACAAGCGTATAATTAAAAAAAAAAACGACATCACTCCAATTGAGAATAATGATGAAAATTAAGAATTATAGTTGAATCCTCGAACGTCACTTTGAACTTTCAAGTTTTCCTTCTTCTTCTTCCTCCATCTTCCCATACCCTAGGTGGGAGAATTTGTCATGTTTGTAAGTGTATTGCGCCTATTTTCCAACTCCCAGCAATGTCCAAGACATTAGGTATTTATAGGTAAAGGTTTAAATCAAGAAAAGCCATGCGAAAACTTCCCAAAGTACCCTTGAAGTTGTAGCTAGACTCTAAAGTTCCAATGACAAGCAAGCATGAAATCATGCAGTGAACAAAGCTTTCTTCTTCGTGCGCGCATAGGATTTTCGCCAAAAAGTTTTCGAGGACACGAAACTATATAGTTAGTCTCACAGCTCGAAGTAAAATGCGCATAACCTTAAATAGGAAATTCCAAATTGCAATCCGTAAAAAGTGTTCAAATTCGAACTTGATGATCTTTCCAATGGTATATTATATGCCTAGTCTAAATCTCTGCATCTTATCTTTGTGCTCAAAACTGTCCACTAGTTTCGACTTTAAACCTTTGTTTTTCTAGTCTTTCGTTGCTTACGTAGTTTCTGAGCTCGGGGTTGTCCCATACACATGAAATAAAATAAGTAAAATACAATAGAAATATACTCAAATTAACTAACAAGCTGTGAAGAGTATGGATACAAATAAATACAAGAGCTCACTCCTACTTGTCAGCGATTTTATGTGTTTAATATTCCGCAAGTGTACACATCACATATGTAGTAAAGTGGATTATGAGTCCAAGTATCGTACCCACAGAGATTTAGATAGTTCAATTCAATTATAGTAACCTTGACACAATCTGTAAACTTTTGAAGATTTGTTTCTTAGACTAATTAAAATATGAACTAAAATTAATTAACTAATTATAAGTCAAACAAATATGAGATTAACTTAGAGAAGAATAGCTTTAACTTTAAGAAAGAAAGGAAAAGAAAAGCATACTAGGATCCCGAATCCATTTATACCGATTCCTTCTAACCCGAACCGTTGAATTTGATAACATGATTTAATTATGAAGATAAATATTCCTAATTTGTTTAACAATCTCCATCGAGTAAAATCAAACCTATCCTTATATGTGACCCGACTATATCTCTATGATGGATGCAAACATACAAGAATGCATTAGAATTTGTGAATACTTAAAGATCACGTAAAGTATAGCAATATATCTCTATCCCCTATTGGACTCTACGATAATTGATACTATGTATAAATTAATTTCAATCTCTCGATGGTAAAATAAGCCATAAGAATCATACAACTATTGCGCACATAATTGTAGATGAAGAAAAATCAATATCAATTATTCAAAATTTAAAACATGCTTAATTATCAAAAACCAGGTTTAAAGAATTAAAGGATCATGATACAAGTTTCATCATGATCCTAGCACTAAAAGGTTTAGCCTAACATACTAATAATAAGAAAATAAAGAGAAAAATAAAATATGGAAGCCATCATCCGGATATGAAGAAATAATTGAGAGATAAAATCTTGAACTTAATCTTCGTTGAATTCTTGAAAGATGAAATCTTGATATTCGTTTCTTGATTTGTCTCTCGTTTTTCTCCTAAAAAGGCCACCAAAAACGACTACCTTGTTATAAGTTAAGAACTCATATTTATAGTTCCATTAGTGTGCCCAAAAGATCCCCAAAAATCTTTAAAATCGTGGGCCAAAAGTTTCTTAACTAGATTAGAATTCAAAAAACATCCGCAGGTCAGAAATAGCCTGGGCGATCGCCCAGGTATGGTTTTTGCGTTGTGCTGGCCTACCATGTAGTTGGGTGTTCGCCTAGCTTGGTTTCCTCTAAATTTGCACCTTTTGTCCTCCACTTTTCCTTCAACTTCCCACAGCCTCCAATTTGGTCCTTCAATTGAGTAAAATTGAGTTCACATATTCTCTAAATATTTTCCAACTAGTTGTTCTTTTCGTCCGATCTTCGCAAATTTCTTACAGATGGATCTAAAACTGAGATAGAAGCAATAATACACTAAATCAAGTAGAAATTCAATAAAATGACGAGATAAAAGCCTAGTTTAAAAGCCCAAATAAGTGCACAAAATGCACTTATCAAACATCCCCAAACTAAACCTTTGTTCGTTCTCGAACAAAAATAAAAATAAACTACAAATTTAAACTAAGCTAAAATAATTAATAGGATTTGAGTTTATGCTAAATTTCTTACCATATGCCTCATGTTCGAAAATAAAGCAACACTTTTAGAAATATATTAAACAACACTACAAAAAAATTTCACTTATCCGATGCTCGATCTTTTGTGAGTGTGTGAATAGCCAAATATTGTGTTCTTGATATTTTTATAATCCCGAACCCTTTGTAGTAATTTATTCCTTACACCTACACTTTTAATGCTTTTCTCTCCAATCCCGAGGTGTTCTAGTAAATTTGGCTCCTATTGATTCATACAATGCTTTTTCAAATAAAGTGGTAAAAATTAGAAACTTGTATTACTAGAACTAAGACGGTGAGTGATTTCTAAAGTCTCATATCTAGTTTCTAAGGTTCTAACCTAGCAATCTTTACCGAGCACTTATAACTCTTTTTATTTATTTAATCAATATAAACAGCCTTTCATCTTATGTACAATACTTCTATCTCATAAGCTTTCTATGTGACCCATTTAGCGAGCTTTGGGTCGATGACTCCCAAGTCAGATGACCATAGGGCACTAGGTTTTAAAATACCCTAACAGTCTTAATTGTTCGAGTCCCACATGATATAAGAGAAGTGGAGATGTAATTTTTTTTTGGTGACTCATGTAGCTTAGAGCTTTGGGCCGATGACTCCCAAGTCAGATGACCATAGGACACCAGGTTTTAAAATACCCTAACAAGTTTAATTGCTCAAATAAGACGTTTTATTTTATTTTTATTTTTTTTCAGCAGTGAGTAGTGCTCGATTCAGATTAATTGACTACAACCTATTCAACCAAATGTGAGATCCATAAAACTCAAACCATCAAAATTCTACAAACACATGCACTAACTTTAAAACCTCCAAATTGTTCTCAAACAGTTTGGTTACTAGTCTAAGGATTTAGGAACGAAGTTTTTCACAATAATTCTAGGTCAATAATATCAACCAATACACTCAAGTCATGTTCCTATATAAGAGATAAGTCAATAGTGGCTACAAGCTCCATTAATCTAGTCTAACATGGATAAGTATTCGAGTAAAAATACAATTTAAGTGTTGTCCAATATTCTAACTAAAAATGTACTTAACTTCAAACAAATACTACCATCATTGGCGGCAAGCCTTTCAACAATAACTAGAAAAATCATAATAATTTTTTTTGTTTTTATTTTTTTAACAAATATTTCAGTTATACATACCCAAATAATAAAAAATTTTAAAATTCATCAATTGAGTATCCTGATACTTAACCCACCCCAAATGAAAACATTACATTGTCCCCAATGTAATAACAAAAATAAGCAGATAAATGAGGAAAGAGATCAGTTACTCTCTAGAGGTAGATGTGGAGAAAATGGTCTGAGCTGGCTGAAGGTCTGGTTAAAATGGACTCAGATGTTGTGCTGGGACTCTTGGTCGAAAGATGATGTCATAGATATTATCTACGCGGCTCGCAAAGTGGGATATCCTGCAGTTGACATGGTGAGACTTTATAATAGTAATAAACAATAATTGAAATAAGAACTAATGCATTATTTAATCTACCTAAAACTACTACATATAAAGCAAGTAAATAAAAGGGTTAGAAAATGGGTTGCCTGCCATTAAGCGCTTATTTATAGTCATTAGCTTGACTTATTGTCTAGTTGCTTTACGGCACTTTGAATAGTGCTTTGGAGGACCTGCTTTGCTTGCATCTATTGACTTTACACCATTTTTTTTATCCTTAAAAATTTGAATTTGTGCTCCTCATAAAAAAATGATTTTAGTTTAGCACCGTGCTCGAACACAACTACAAAAACTTCAACTTCCTCATCGACCTTGATTACAAAATCAATTTTAGAAGAAAGATGAGAGTTGAAGAATTGCTTGTCTAACTTGTGCTTTTGTAATCTTTGAGAAAATGGGATCAGAGGCTCATATGGTTTGATAAGAACGGTTGCCTTAACTTGTGGTGTACCTGAACTCTTTTTAATATCTGATGTCTGCTCAGTATGTTCCACATGATCCTCATCAGTGGACGGTACCTTTTCTTTATTTGTAATTGGCCTCTTTACATGGATTCCTAGTAATTGCACCCCACTTCTGGTAGTAACAGCTGTAACATGTTCTTTTTGATTCACCTCTGTATTACTTTGTAAAGTACCTGATGCTCTGCCTGATATAGCAACTGCTAACTGACCCAATTGTGTCTCGAGATTCTTTATTGAAGCGCCTTGATTATGGAAAGAGGTATCCGTCTTTTTCATGAATTGATTATTATATTTTATGTACTGTTCGGTTTTCTTGATGAATTTACGGAGTATGTCTTCTAATGATGTTCTTTTTTCTGGTTGCTGAAATTGAGGACCTTGTGGTCTGATATTATTCTGATTATCCCCCCAAGAGAAATTTGGATGATTTCGCCCTCCAAAAAGCATGTTGTCCTCATCAATATCAAGAGCATCATATATCGCTATATTGGCCTACTGCATTGCGATGAAATCTCCAAAAGGTTGTCCTCATCAATCTTAGAAGTTGCATCAAGGTTCGCTATACTAGCCTGATGCATTACGAAAAAATCTCCATCAAGCATGTTTTCCTTATCAATTTCAGAAGTTGCATCATATCTCGCTATATTAGTCGGGTGCATTACGATGAAATCTCCAACAAGCATCATGTCCTCATCAATGCTAGATTGGCTCTGGAAGATCTACGAAGTCATAAAGTTTCCAACTGGCATATAGTCTTCATTAATCTTCTGGTACATTGCGATGAAATCTCCAACAAGCATGTTGTCTTCATCAATGCTAGATTAGCTCTGGATGATCTGCAGAATCATAAAGTCTCCAACTAGTATATTGTCTTCATGAAAAGAAATAAAGCAAACACTGAAATAACTAAAGAAAAATAATAATTAATAATTAAAACAAATAAATAAAGTTTGAAATAATGTTAAAATATCTGAAAAGAATTAAAACTAAATCCCGACAACGGCGCCAAAAACTTGTCAGCGATTTTTGTGTTTAATAATTCTGCAAGTGTACGGATCACACAAAGTAATAAAATGGATTATGAGTCCAAGTATCGTTCCCACAAAGATTTAGATAGTTCAATTCAATTATACTTCACGTTAATCGAATATGTTAACTTTGGAAATTTGATGATTAAAAACTAATTAAAATAATAAACTAAGAACAATTGAATGATTATTATTCAAATAAGTAAAAATTAGATTGATGAAAATTACTTTAAATTTAAGAAAAAAAAGTACTAGGTTCCCGAATCCACTTATAATTGTTAATTCCTCTATCTTGATTCTCGGTTTTGACAAATTACATGAGTTATGAAGATCAATATTCCTAAATTTTTTAATAGTTTCTCTCGAATAAAATTAAACATATTCATATGTATGACTCGACTATATTTCTATGACGAATGTGAATACAAACGAATGCATTAACTTTCTATGGATAATTAAAGATCACATAAAATATAGTAGTATATTTCTATCTCCTATCGGACTTTAAGATAATTAAAATATTGTCTAACCTGGTTTCGATAGTAAAACAAACCACAACACTCATACAAATACTACGTATATAATTGTAGATGAAAAGAATTCAAAATTAATTATTCAAAATTATATTGAAATAAATCGTCAAAAACCAAGTCTATAAATAGAAGAATCTAAAGTATAAGCTTCATCAATCCTAACACTAAATAAACTAGCCTAGCATACTAGTAATAAGAAAATAAAGAGAAAAAGAAAATATGGAGTTCATCACCGGGGAAGAAGAAAACTCAAAAAGATAATGTCTTGATTTTGATCTTCGTTGAATCCTTGAAAGAGTGAATTTTGATCTCCGATTGGTGTTTTCGTCTATTGTTTTTCTCCCAAAATTCAACACCCTGATTATGAGCATATAACTCATATTTATACTTCCTTAATGATGCCCAAAAGATCCCTAAAATATTACAAAATTCGTAGCCCAAAAGGTTTCCTAAGTGTATTAGGACTCAAAAAGGAAAGAAAAAAATCCGCAGCCAGAAATAGCCTAAGCGATCGCCCATGCCATTCTCGGGCAATCGCCCAGGTATGGGTTTTTGCACACTGCTTTTGATTCATGGACTAGGCGCTCGCCGAACTTGGTTTTCTCTGAATTTTCACTTTTTGTCCTCCAACATTTCGTAATCTACAATTTGGTCCCTCAACTTTCCACAACCTCCAATTTGGTCTTTCAACTTTCAATTGAGTGAAATTGAGTTCACATATTCTCTAAATATTTGTCAACTTGTTGCTCTTTTTGTCCAATCTTCGCAAATTTCTTACAGATGGGTCCAAAACTGAAATATTAAAAATAACACTAAATTAAGTAGAAAATCAATAATATGATAGAATAAAAGCTTTGTTTAAAGGCCCGAATAAGTGCACAAAATGTACTTATCAAACACCTCCAAACTAAACATTTGTTCGTCCTCGAACAAAAACAAAATTAAACTACAACTTTAAACTACGCTAAAAGAATTAACAAGAATTTAGTTCATGTTAAATTTCTTACCATATGCCTTATGTTCGAAAACAAAGCAACACTTTTAGAAAGAGATTAAACAACAACACAAAATTTTTTCACTTATCCAATGCTCGACCTTTAGTCAATGATCGAAAATTGGACTTACACTTGTATTATACCACGACCAATATTGTGTTGCTAATATTTTTACAATCCCGAACCCTTTTGTAGTCATTTATTCTTTACACCCCTCGTATTATCACATTTCTAATACTTTTCTCTCCAATTTCGAGGTGTTCTAGCGAATTTAGTTCCTATTGATCAACACAATGCCTTTTCAAATAAAGTGGTAAAAATTAGAAACTTGTATTCCTAGAACTAGAATGGTGAGTGATTTCTAAATTTTTATCTTCAGTTTCTGAAGTCCTAACCTAGCAATCCTTAATGAGCAATTCTATCTCTTTTTATTTATTTAATTAATATAAACTGTCTTACATCTTGTGTGCAATACTTCTCTCCCATAAGTTTTCTATGTGACACATATAGCGAGCTTTGGGCTGATGAATCCCAAGCCAGATGACTATAGGGCACCAGCTTTTAAAATACCCTAACATACTTAATTGTTCGAGTCCCACAGGCTATAAGAGAAATGAAGATGTAAATTTTTTTTGGTGACTCATGTAGCGAGCTTTGGGCCGATGACTCCCAAGTTAGATGACCATAGGGCACCAGGTTCTAAAATATCTTACTAGGCTTAATTGCTAGAGTCAGACATTTTATTTTATTTTTTAGCAGTGAGTAGTGCTCAGTTTAGATTCCTTGATTACAACCTATTCAACCAAAGATGAGACCCAGAAAACCCAAACCATCAAAATTCTATAAACACATGCACTAACTTTAACACCCCTAAACTGTTCTCAAAAAGTTTGGTTACTAGTCTAAAGATTTGGGAACAAGATTTTCACAATAATCCTGAGTCAATATTATCGACCCATACACTCAAGTCATGTTTCCAATAAGTGATAAGTCAATAGTAGTTACGTGTTCTATTAATCTAGTCTATATGGATTAGTATTCAAGTAAAAATCAAAGTTTAAGTGTTGTCCAATATTCTAACTAAAAACATACTCAACTTCAAACAAATCCCATCTTTGGCGGTAAGATATTCAACAATAGCTAAATAAATAAATTTTTTTGTCTTTTTCAAAATTATCGCAGTTATACATACATGAAAAATAAGCAAAATTCAAAATTCATCAATTAAGTATCCTGATACTTAACCCACCCCCAAACTAAAACATTACATTGTCTCCAATGTAATAGCAAAATAAAGCAAATCAAGGAGGGAAGAGATCAGTTACTCCTTGGAGATAGATGTCGAGAAGATGGATCTGGCTAGTTGAAGGTCTGGTTGAAGTGGAATTAGATGTAGTACTGGAACTCTTGGTCAAAAGATGATACCATAGATATTATCCAAGCGGCTCAAAAAGTTGGACATCCTGCGATTAACATGGTGAAGCTTTATAAGTGTAATAAATAATAAATGAAAGGAAAACTAATGCATTAATTAATCTAAATAAATAAATAAGGATATTAAAATAGGTTGCCTCCCATTAAGATCTTATTTATAGTCATTAGCTTGACTTATTGTTTGATTGCTCAAGTAGAAGAGGAGGGGATCTCGAGATTATCAAAGGTGTCACTCTCCAATAATTTCTTGATTTTCTTCTCCATCTTTTGTGGCTTGTCCCTCATTTTCCATTTAACAGCTCCACCATATGCTTCTAGGATGACTTCTTCAACTTCAACCATATGTTTTCCAATGTCAGCTTCTTGCATTTGAACAATCTGTTTACTTTTGTCTTTCACCTGTAGTGTTGGCTTCGTTTTCCAAAACTTTTTAAAGAAGTTGTTCTTGAATTTTTTCAAGGCCTCCACCTAATAACCTGTCCAATAAGAAAGAGGTGGTGGTGCTATATCTCTACCCAGCATATAAAATACTTCCCATTTATGTTGAACTCTCAATGTTAATACACCTTGTGAAACATCAATGGGAGCATTGAAGTAGCTAAGAAGGGCCGATCCAAGATAATAGTAGTTTCTACATCCTCAAGCATATCTAGAAGTACAAAGTCAATGGAAAATAATAACGTTTCCACTCTCATCACCATATCTTCCACTAGTCCAAATAGCTTTTTAACAGGCCATCCAACTGAAGATTGAATTTGGCAGAGTTAGCTTCACCAATTCCTAATCGCCTAAAAATAGAAAGAGGCATTAATTTATACTTGCACCTAGATCACATAATACCTTGTCAATCACGAGATTACCGATGGTAATTGGAATTGTGAAGCTGCTTGGATCATGTCTTTTGTCTGGTAGTTGCTTGTCCACTATAGCATTTACTCTCCCTGTAAGTTGTACTAAATATCTTTTCTACCAACTTTTTCTTATTTGAAATTAGATGTCTCATATACTTGGAGTAGTTGGGAATTTGAGTCAAGGCCTCCACAAATGATATGTTTATATGAAGCTTCCTTAGATGATCTAGAAATTCTGTACATTGATGATCCTGCTTGTTCTTGTTTGGATTTAACCTTTGTGGAAAAGAGATGGGAGGTTTATATGGTTTGATAGGAACGGTTGTCTTAACCCGTGGTGTAACTAAACTCTCTTTAATATCTACTATTTGCTCAATCTGTTCCACGTTCTCCTCATTAGAGGAAGGTACCTTTTCTTTATTTGCATCTGGCCTTTTTATATGGATTTCTGGTAACTGAACCCCACGTCTGGTAGTTATTGCATGTACTTGTTCTCTGGAATTGACCTCGGTGTTGCTTGGCAAGGTACCCTGTGGTCTACTTGACATAAAAACTGCCATCTGACCCATCTGTGTTTCTAAATTTTTATTGAAGCACCTTAATTTTGAAGAGTAGTCTCTGTCTTGTTCATGTACTGTTCGTTTTCTCAATGAATTTACCGAGAATGTTTTCTAATGAAACTCTCTTTTCTGGTTGCTGAAACTCAAAAACATGTGGGTTGTTGTTATTCTAATTATCCCTCCAGGAAAAATTTGGATGATTACGCCATCATGGATTAAATGTATTGGAGAATGGATTACTTTGCAGGTATTGACCACCTTGAACATATTCGGCTTGTTTGGGTTGCTATGATAGAATAGGGCATTCTAATGTGTTGTGATTTGTCCCACACTCTTCACAAGTTGATTTCTTCATTTGCATCGCATAGACTGATGACATGATCTCCACTTTGTGTGCCAAGAATCTATTTTTGCATATAACACTATGATAGTGTCTACTTCATGTACCCCTGTAGTTTTCTTGTGTATGACATATCTGATGCCCGCATAGCAATGGTGGTAGCTACTCTTTCAAAAATCTCTAAGGCTTCAACATCGGTTTTGATAGATAAAAAGTCGTTAGATAAAGAGTCGATCATGCTTTTAAATGAAGGGAGTAGTCCAGCATAAAAATACTATAATTTGTTGGCCCTTGCCAATGCCATGATGAGGACACACACTTCCTTAGCATATTTTTGAATATGTTCCACGCTTCATCAAAAGATTCTGTTTCTTACTGTTGAAATATGGATATGTCATGCTTCCACTTCGAAATCTTAGTTGGTGGAAAGAATTTTGTGCAGAACTTTTAGGATAGATCATTCCAGGTGGTAATTTAGTCAATGGGCAGTGAGTCCAGCCATTCAAGAGCTTTGTCACAGAGAGTGTGTGGGAACAAACGTAGTTGGATGGCATCATCTGAGAATCCTTGATATTTGAAGTGTTGGCACATTTCTAAGAATCGTGAAACATGTGTATGTGGATTCTCATTGGCCCTGCCACAAAATTGATGTCCATTCTGGAATAGATGAATTACATTAGTCTTCAACTGAAAGTTCAGTTGCCCAAAAGGTGGGTAGACAATGCTAGATTGGCTTTGGATGATCTGTGAAGTCAATAAGTCTCCAACTAGCATATTGTCTTCATCATTCTCTTGTCTTGCCCGAGCGATCTCGTTGTTATTCATTTTGTCTTGCTGTTTTAGGTCTTTTTGGTGTGTCTTTCTTGCCTCTTTCTGCCTACGATGAAATAATAAACTAAGAACAATTAAATGATTATAATTCAAATAAGTAAAAATTAGATTGATGAAAATTACTTTAACTTTAAGAATGAAAAGTACTAGAATCCCGAATCCACTTATAATTGTTAATTCCTCTATCTTGATTATTGGTTTTGACAAATTACATCAGTTATGAAGATCAATATCCCTAAATTGTTTAACAGTTTCTCTCAAATAAAATTAAACCTATTTATATGTATGACTCGACTAAATCTATATGACGAATGCGAATACAAATGAATTCATTAACTTTCTGTGGATAATTAAAGATCACATAAAGAATTGCAGTATATTTCTATCCCCTATCGGACTTTATGATAATTAAAATATTGTCTAACTTTCTTTCAATTGTAAAACAAACCACAACACTCATACAATTACTACGTATATAATTGTAGATGAAAAGAATTCAACATTAATTATTCAAAACTATATTGAAATAAATTGTCAAAAACCATGTCTCTAAATAGAAGAATCTAAAGTATAAGCTTCATCGTAATTCTAGCACTAAATAAATTAGCCAAGCATACAAATAATAAGAAAATAAAGAGAAAAAGAAAATATGGAGTTCATCACCCAAAGAAGAAGAAAACTTAAAAGATGATGTCTTGATCTCGTTCTACATTGAATCTTTGAAAGAGTGAATCTTGAAGATCTCTTGTTGGTGTTTTCTCTATTGTTTTTTTCCCAAAATTCAACACTCTGATTATGAGTATATAACTCATATTTATGCTTCCCTAATGGTGCCCAAAAGATACCAAAATATTACAAAATTCGGAGCCCAAAAGGTTTCCTAAGTGTATTAGGACTCAAAAAGGAAAGAAAAAAAATCCGCAGCCAGAAATAGCCAGAAATAGCTTGGGCGATCCCAAGGGATAGCCTAGGTATGGGTTTTTGCACACTCCTTTTGATTCATGGTGCTGGTCACTCGCCCAGCTTGGTTTCCTCTGAATTTGCCCTTTTTGTCCTCTAACTTTTGTAATATCCAATTTGGTCCTTCAACTTTCCACAACTTCCAATTTTTTCCTTCAACTTTCAATTGAGTGAAATTGAGTTCACATATTCTCTAAATATTTGCCAACTTGTTGTTCTTTTCGTTCAATCTTCGCCAATTTCTTACAAATGGGTCCAAAACTAAAATATAAAGAATAACACACTAAATTAAGTAGAAAATCAATAATATGACGGAATAATAGCTTAGTTTAAAGGCATGAATAAGTGTACAAAATACACTTATCACACTTATGTTTAGTACGTGAGGACACTATTCCCTTTATCATCGAAATTTATTTTCTTTATTAATAAATTTCCTTTTCCACCATGAAAAGATAAAAACTGTAATTGATAAACCTTTCTTTACAGGCCATATATTGAAAAGTCAAACCTTTTGTAGACTTTATTTTATTAACTTGTTTGTTGTTTTTCCTCGACTTGCCATTGTCATTTCTCTTTGCCTCTCTTTGTCCTATTTCCAATTTCCTAACCACTTATTAGAATAATTTTGATTATAAAAACAGTACTATGTTTTGTTTTGGTTCGATACACTCAATTGGAGCATAACCTCTGTCACAACTCACAACACTAGTATCTTGCATTGTGCATGCATTGTATATGGGTCATGCGTTGTAGTACCGTGTAGGGAGAAGTTGAGAGAGTTAAAAGAGTTTGTAAAGATCAAGTAAGACAATATAAGAGAGGTGCAAGGCTCTCAGAATGAGGTTTACATTTATACAAAAAGTATTAGTCGCGACACAACACATTGAATGTTATACTACTACCAGTGACTCATTTGATGTAGTTATTAATTTTGAAGAGATTGGTTACAATTCATTAAAGATTGTTTTGTCTTTTCAGAAACACAAGAAGATACCGTACTAAAATTTTGAAATTGATTACCCTGTACCAATAGGAGCTAAATCCGAAGTATTTGGCTATGTCATGTATTGGACAAAGGGAACTTGCAAGAGAAAAAGGAAAAATAACTAAAATATAAGATATAACTAAATAAAATCAATATTAAAAACAGAAAGTCCTTGGTAATTGTGCTAAATCGCAAGTGTACAATATCTAACAAATAATAAAGTGTAAGAGTAGTGTGTCGATCCCATGGAAAATGTGTACATACTCTCAAATTTAATTAATTCTAGCCTAGTTCGTGTTTTGATCTAAAACTGCTAAAAAGTAATTATAAGTGCTTGTTGGAAGCAATAAAATTGAGATGTTAGGACTTCAACAAACTTTATTGTAACGCCTCGAATTTTCTCAATCCGGAGGGTCACTGAAATAAATCTTTAAATGTATATGACGACTCCAAATAATATTTCCCATGCCCTTGAAGGGTTTTAAAAATTAATTTTTTGCAGAAAAATAACAAGCGCACAAGAGAAGAGGAATTTACTTCAAAATTTCAAAGTTTTGCCTATATTGCGATAGGTGACGCCACAATCTATTTGACCATTCAAAAGAATCCTAAAAATTACAAAACTTTAACTGTATATACTTGGGACTACAGAATACAACATGTTAAAATTTCAAACCTTAGCTACGTCGTTTGGTAGGTAAAAATGATAGCCGATGTTGATTGAAAATTGTCCCTGTAGCCCGTTCAAACGTATATAATAAATTCATACGGTGGAATTTTTGAATGATTCCAATTTATGTTATTAGACTACATATAGGGCTTTCCATAGTCACTAATTTTATTCAAAAACTACAACTATAACAAAAGTTATGATTTTTCAGAAAGGGGACAGTTAGCTGAAAAATCTGAAAAGGAAATTAGGCAAATTTCTAATTTAAAACTTTGAACGGAAATCAAACCAATATCTTGTTTTCCGTACATATTACATAATTAAATACTGAATAAAATACTTAAAATATAGTATTTACATCATAATTAACTCAATCATCTCGACGTCAACACTTAAACTAAATAAGAATTTCTATGACAAGCTTGCTAGCTTACCGCCATTGCATCAACGCCAATCAGTTCAATATGAAAATTTTTTTGTTTTGGAAGTGAGTATTTCATAAGAAATACTCAGTAGCAATACTTACAACATGTGGAAAAATTATATGTAAACATAAATTCGACATGCCATCATTTTTAAAAATGTACATAAGAACATAATAATTGGTAGTTGACACCACATAACGTCATACGTGATTACCTTCAATCACTAACATGTTAAAGTGATTATCTTCAATCACTATCATAAAGTTCCTTCATTATTAGGTTTGCATGGCATTTATATCACATCATAATTTTCCAAAACATCATTTAAAAATAGCAGTAAAAACAATGAGTAAAACTACCTCAAAAATGAGTTTTCGGTTGAAGCTTTATATATATATATATATATATGGAACTTTTGTGAATTAAAAAGAAAGGTTAACAACCTTCACTGCTGGTCGAAAATTGAACCAAAAGTGAGGGAGAAAGGCTGTAAATTTAGGACTGAAAAATGGAGGAGAAACATACACAGCAAGGGCCGAATTTTGGGACATTTTTAGGGAACTTTAGAGATAGAAATCTAGGAGAGAAAGTATGTGATCTTTATTGTTAAATAATTTGAAGAGGAGCACTACTGCTGGCCGAAATCTGAGGGACACAGGGACTGCTGGACTATTTTTCTTTTGACTGAAATGAGGAGAGTTGGGGGTTTTGTGGTGGCCGAATTCTTTAGGGAAAATGGGGCTAATAATGGATAGTTTGGGGCGGTTTTCATTAGGAAACATGGGGTCAGTTTGGCTGAATTTTTTTGGATTGGGAAAATGGGATTGGAAGTGGGGAAGTTGGGTGGTTTTTCTTCAGCAAAGTGGGAGGCAGTTTGGCTGACTTTTTGAAGTAAAATAATGGGCTGGAAGTGGAGAATTGGGGCGGTTTTCATCAGCAAAGTGGTGGTTATTGGTGTAAATTTTTCTTTTTTTTTTGGAGATGAAACGTGCCGAGTTTTGGGCTAAATATAGGTGGACTTTGTGCCGAAAGAAAGTTGATTGTTGGGCTAGAGGAGACCGGTTTTTATTGGGTTTAAAATGGGTAGACATTAATAAAAGAATGTTTAACGTTTGCGCTTAGTTTTTAATTTAGATGGTTGGCACAAATTTATCGAGAATTTAACTTGTGATAATTTATCCGATTTAAGAAAATTAACGAGGCTCGAATAAAATAATATTCTATATTTGTCAAATAAAATTTAAAGCGAACGTGGGCAACATCTAACGTGATCTAAAAAAAAAAAATAATTTAAAACGTACTAGGAGGTTCGTGGTGGTGCCGAAAGTAAAAAATTTATTTACATGAAATTAAAAGCCGAAAAAAAAAATCCGGTTGTTTCAATCTTCCCCACTTAAAATAATTTCGTCCTCTACATGGTTTACAAGGTTTGGTTACTTATCTAAAATATCTTTTTCTCTTTCCCAAGTGATGCCATCTTCCTCATGTCTACTCCACTAAACTTTAACTAATGGGATCTCCCGATTTCTCAAAACAAGGACCTTTCTTTCTAGGATCACCACAGGCGCTTTCTCGTAAGTCATATCATTCCTTAAATCCAAATACTCATATTTTACCACATGTGTGGGATCATGTACATACTTTCTTAACATCGAAACATGGAAAATGTCGTGTACTGTTGAGAGCTTGAGTGACAATGCCAAACGATACGCCACATTTCCAATCTTTTCAAAATTTCAAATAGGCCGATGAAATGCGGTCTTAGTTTTCATTTTTTACCAAAACGTAGTATCCCTTTCATAGGAGCCACCTTTAGAAAAACTTTTTTGCCGACCCCAATTCTAAATATTTTCTTCTTTGATCAGCATAACTCTTTTGACGGTCTTGCGCTGTCTTAATTATGGACCTGATCTTGTCTATTACCTCTACTGTTCTCTCAACCAACTCTGGTCCTAAAATTCTTCTTTTGCCGACTTCTTCCCAACAAATTGGCGAACGACATCGACGACCATACAGTGCATCATATGGTGCCATGCCAATAGTCGTTTGGAAGCTATTATTGTAAGTGAATTCCACCAATGGTAGGTGACCTTCCCATTTACCACCCAAATCCAAGACGCATGCTCTCAACATATCCTCAAGGATTTGAATAGTGTATTCTGATTGTCCATCGGTTTGAGGGTGATAAGACGTGCTAAATTTCAATTTAGTACTCAAAGTTCCTTACAGACTTTTCCAAAAATTTGAGGTAAACCTCGGATCTCTATCCGATACGATGGATGCTGGTATCCCGTGAAGTCTAACAATTTTTTTGACATACAAATGTGCAAATTGTTCCAGACTGAAATTCATTCGAATGAGTAGAAAATGAACAGATTTGTCATACGGTCTACCACAACCAAGATGGCATCATGACCTCTTGCCGATCTAGGAAAACCGATAACAAAATCCATTGCAATTTTTTCCATTTCTACTCTGGTATATCCATTGGAATTAATGGCTGTGACGGCCTCTGATGCTCCACTTTCACTTGTTGACACACCAAATATTTTGACACGAAACGAGCTACCACTCCTTTCATGTTTCTCCACCAAAATGTATTACGTAAATCTTTATACATTTTGGTTCATCTCTGGATGTGCAGCGTAAGGAGCAGAATGAGCTTCAGATAAAATCTCATTTCTCATACCTTCATCTTTCGACACACATATTTGACCTTTGAATATCAAAGCTTGTCCTCAACTATTTCAAAGTCTTTCTCTTTGCAGTTCCTACTTCAGTTCTCATATTTTCCAAGAAAGAATCATCATTTTGAGCTGTCACAATTATATCTCTGAGTGCCGACTCAACTATCAAACTTGCTATCACTCACCAGATTCGCACCACCTGATGGAGTTAATACTTCAATTTTCATACTCTTAACGTCCCTAATTAGATTATCTTGTGTTGATTTCAATGCAGACAACTGACCCGTATTCTTTTACTTAGAGCATCCGCGACTACATTTGTCTTACCCGGGTGGTAAAGGATAGAGCAGTCGTAATCATTTATGAATTCCAACAATTGTCATTGCCTCGTATTCAACTCCTTTTGGGTGAAAAAGTACTTGAGACTCTTATGGTCGGTGTAAATTTCACACTTGCTTCCATAAAGGAAATGGCACCAAATTTTCAAGGCGTGAACTACCGCCACAAGTTCAAGATCATGTGTCAGGTAATTTTACTCATACTACTTCAACTGTCTTGAAGCATAATCTATCACTTTTCCATTTTACATTAATACACAGCCCAAACCGAGTTTTGATGCATCACTTTAAATTACGTAGCCTTTTGAATCTTCGGGTAAAGCTAGTACTGGTGTAGATACTAGCTTGTTCTTTAACTCTTGAAAACTCTGTTCACACTTCTCGAACCAAACATACTTAACCCCCTTTTGAGTCAATTGCATCATAGGCCAGTTAATTTAGAAAATCCTTCTATGAAACGTCGATAATAGCCGACTAAACCCAGAAAACTTCTTATTTCTCCAACATTTGATGGCGCTGGCCAATTTGACACAGCTTCAACTTTTGATGGATCTACTTCAATTCTCTTAGCCATCATAACATGTCCAAGAAATCCTATTCGGTGCATTCAAAATTTGCACTTCATGAATTTGGTATACAACTTTTCTCTTTGCAAGGTCTCCAATACTATTCTCAGGTGTTCTTGATGTTTCTCAAGATTCTTGGAATAAATCAAGATGTCATCGATGAATACAGTGACGAATCGATCTAAATATTGATGAAAAACTAGGTTCATCAAATCCATAAATACCACTGGAGCATTCGTCAGTCCAAAGGGCATTACTTTAAATTCATAATGCTCATAGTGAGTTCAGAATGCTGACTTTGGTATATCCGATTGCCTAATTTTTAGTTGATGACAGCCTAACCTCAAGTCGATCTTCGAAAACACTGAAGCACCATTCAATTGATCTAACAAATCCTCAATTCTTGGAAGTGGATATTTATTCTGATCATCAATTTATTCAACTCACGATAGTCGATGCACATTCTCATTTATCCATCTTTCTTCTTCACGAAGAGTACTGGAGCTCCCCACGGGAAACACTTGGTTTGATAAATTCTTTATTCAAAAGTTCTTCCAATTGCATTTTTAACTCTTGCAATTCTTTTGGTGCCATCCGATATGGAGCCTTTGATATTGGTGTAGCACTAGGTATAAGATCCATCGTAAACTCCACTTATCTATTTGGCGGTATGCCTACTAGATCATCTAGAAACACATCAACGTACTCTCAAACCACTAGTACAATATCCAATGATACTTCTTTAGATGGGGTGCCAGTGAGATTGACACGAATACATTGGCAATCTTTCTTCTTAAGTAACTTTTCCGCCTGTAAAGCTGAGATGAGGTGAGAAAGTGCTTTAATCTTTTCTCCCGATCTTCAAAAGATTGCTTCTTTCTCAAAAAAACAATGGTAGCACGATTTCTACACAACCAATTCATACCTAGGATAATGTCAAAATCTCTTATACTTATGGCATGCAGGTTTGCTGACAAAACTAACCCATCAGAATCTATCCGAACAGTCCTAGCTAATTTATCTATCTCTATAGTTCTCCTTGATGGCATATTAACCTCTAGCACACTATCACTTTTCTAACATAAAATGTTAACTTTAGCTAGGCATGCTTCAGATATAAATGAATGCGTCACGCCAGAATCAATATGAATGTAAACAGGTATGCTAGAGATAGATAACATACCCGTAATAACGTTCGAATTCGGGTGACCTCTTCATGAGTTATGGTGAACACTCTAGCTTTTCCTTTGTTCGCTTGATCATTAACCTTTGCTGGCTCTTCTCGACATTGCGACATGTAGTGTCCTGGCTCTCCACACCTATAGCAGACATTTTTGCCAAAGTGGCAATCACCACTGTGATTCTTCTTACACTTAAGGCACTGAGGAATGGAATTACTTGACTAACCTTTGATGGGACCTTGATTCTATCTCTTGAACTGGCCAGAATTTTGGTTTCTATTATGATCCTGCCAAATTTTCTTTCCCGAATCATTTTGTTGTCCTTGAACTTTGACCTTTAAACCCGAAAAGGTCACGATCTGAGCTATCTTGACCACTGCTCTGAAAGTAGGAAGTGCATGGGAACTAACAATCTGTCTAACCTCTGAGCGCAATCCCTTTCATAACATCTTGCCTTTATTAATTTGGTGCCAACCAAATATGGGATATAGTGCTGACAGTTCTTCAAATTTTTGTTCATACTCGGTTATTTCCATCTCTCCTTGAATCAAATGTGGAAACTATGATTCTTTGTAATCTCACAGAGCCTACGAAAAATATTTTTCCATTAGCTCGACTTTGAACTGGGCCCATGAGAAATTATTTTGTTTATCCTCAGTACAAGTGCGGGATGCCGACTCCCACCAGTGACCTGCTATGCTTCTTAGCAAGTACTCTGCACAAAGGACTTTCTAATTTTTGGAACAAGCGATGTGCCAAAAAAATTTCTCGATCGTCCGCAACCATTCCTCGGCTGCAAGAGGATCATTCCCTCCATTAAAAGCAAGAGGCGGTGTCGACAAAATTGCTCAATCACCAGCACAGCAGGGGCTGTGTGATGTGCTAGTGGGGCCTGATGCACTTGGAGAACTTGCGGTGCCCGTGGCGCCATTGGCAGCTGTGGCATTAGGGTGCCGTCTGAGCTACCAACGCTCTCCTCATTTCTTCAACTACTAGTTGTAGGTCTCTAATAGCTCTTGCTTGCGTAGTTGGTGCCATTTCCTTTACAATAAACAAAGCGAAAAAAGTTTGTAATTGATCGAAAAAACCACCATACACAAAGACATGAATATCTAAAAAACTATCAATAAGGGAGAATTTAAATAACATCTTTTTTATATTTAAATCATCCTTCAAGAGGTACAATAAGTGAAAGCATCTAGCGCTAAGCAACGGTAAAGTAACTATACGTGGGAAAATTGAAATACTGAAAGGAAAACATCTAACTACTAAAAAGACTCTAAGCATCGTCGTTGCTGATCCATCCTCCATGTACTCTAGGCCTCTTTGGCCGTGGAGCCTCGTCATCTGAGGTAACACAAGACTCAGCCTCAAACTCTATCTCAAGATCCTTTTCCGGGTCATCATCGACCTGGATAACTGGATCGGCCTCAAACACTAACACTCGCTCTGGCTCGACTACTGGAGTAGGCTCGGGGATGGGCTCAACTACTAGAGCAGGCTCAAGAATAGGATGGGACATGCACCATATAAACTGTACTCTTCCTAGTATATAATGAACGCTTCACAATACACGTCGTATTCTACCTCTGGTTGGTAGATCTCATCCAGATCTTTTAAAATCTCCTCGACAACCGGTTGTCTCGGGCCAATCAATGAGTCAATCACATGAGCAATAGACTTGGCATCAATGGTTACTAAACCATAGTTCATTGCCTTGATACGAGCTGTCATATGGTTACCGATGTGATGGCCAATTGACCATTCGGGATCCAAAGCAAAAAGTATATAATCGTTCCTTGCCGCCTCAGCACGTTCTAGGAAATCATCACTCGGTGAAACCATGTCTGAGATACAAATTATGAAGGGTTCAATTAGGTGGATTTCTATCATCTTTTAATTTAAAATAAATGACTAACATAAAATTTTAACTTAACTTAAAATTTCATTGTAAAATGAAACACTTAAAATTTTCCATAAATATGAGTTTCATTTATCATACATAACCACACCAAAATAAAATTTTAACTAGCCCCACATTTTAACTCAGAAATGGCGTAGCGCGCGATGGCGAGTAGCAAATTTATGATGAATCCAAATAATATTTCCCATGCCCTTGAAGGGTTTTAAAAATTATTTTTTTGCAAAAAAATAACAAGTGCGCAAGGGAAGAGGATTTTACTTCAAAATTTCAAAGTTTTGCCTATACCCGATGGGTGTCGCCACAATTTATTTGACCATGCAAACGAATTCCAAAAATTGAGAAACTTTAATTGTAGATACTTGGGACTACAGAATACAACATGTTAAAATTTCAAACCTTAGCTACATCTTTTGGTAGGTGAAAATGATAGTCGAAGTTGCTTGAAAACTGTCCCAGGTGCCTTAAGGCAGCCCGTTCAAACGTACATAATAAATTTATATGATGGAATTTTTGAGTGATTCTAATTTCTATTATTAGATCACATATAGGGCTTTCCATATTCATGGATTTCACTTAAAACATCCGACCGTAGCAAAATTTATGATTTTTCGAAAAGGGGACAATAAGCTGGAAAATCTGAAAATAAAACTAGGCAAATTTCTAATTTAAAACTTTGAACGGCAATTAAACCAATATCTTGTTTTCCGTACATATTACATAATTAAATACTGAATCAAATACTTAAAATATAGAATTTACGTCATAATTGACTCGATCACCTCGATGTCAAAACTTAAACTAAATAAGAATTTCCATGACAAGCTCGCTAGCCTACCGCCATCGCATCAACGCCAATCAGTTTAATCTAAAAATTTGTTTGTTTTGGGGGTGAGTGTTTCGTAAGAAACACTCAGTAGCAATACTTACAACATGGGGAAAAATTATACGTAAACATAAATTCGACATTTCATCATTTTTAAAACGTACATAAAAACAAAAAATTAGTATCCGGCACCACATAACGTTATACGTGATTACCTTCTATCACTAACATGTTAAAGTGATTACCTTCAATCACTATCATAAAGTTCCTTCGTAATTAGGTTTGCATGGCATTTATATCACATCATAATTTTCCAAAACATTATTTAAAAATCGCATTAAAAATAGTGAGTAAAATTACCTCGAAAATGAGTTTCGGTTGAAGCTTTGATAAAAAAAAAAATTGTTTCTGCTGCTTCTCAAAAATCCAAACCCGTACACTATATATATATATAGGAAACTTTTGTTATTTAAAAAGAAAGGTTAACAACCTTCACTACTGATCAAAAATTGAACCGAAAGTTAGAGAGTAAGGCTATAAATTTAGGACTGAAAAATGGAAGAGAAACACACACAGCAGGGGCCGAATTCTAGGACCTTTTTGGGGAACTTTATACAAGAAATCTAGGAGAGAAAGTATGTGATCATTATTGTAAAATAATTTGAAGTGGAGCACTACTGCTGGCTCAAATGTGAGGGACACAGGGACTACTAGACTATTTTTCTTTTAACTGAAATGAGAAAAGTTGGGGGTTTTTTGATGGCCGAAAATGGGGCTGGAAGTGGGGAAGTTGGGAGGTTTTTCTTCAGCAAAGTGGGAGGCAGTTTGGCTGACTTTTGGAAGTCAAATAATGGGCTGGAAGTGGGGAATTGGGGCGGTTTTGCCTAAGCAAAGTGGCGGTTATTGGTGTAAATTTTTTTTTTTTTTTTTTGGTAGCCGAAACGTACCCGGTTTTGGGCTTAATATAGGTGGAGCTTTGGGCCGAAAGAAAGTCGATTGTTGGGCTAGAGGAGACCGGATTTTATTGGATTTAAAATGGGTCGACATTAATAAAAGAACGTTTAATGTTTGCCCTTAGTTTTTAATTTAGATGGTTGGCATAAATTTATTGAGAATTTAACTCAAGATATTTTATCCGATCTAAGAAAATTAACGAGGCTCGAATAAAATAATATTCCATATTTCAAATAAAATTTAATGCGAACGTGGGCAACATTTAACGTGACCTAAAAAATAAATAAATAATAATTATAATATTTTAAAACGTATTAGGAGGTTCGTGGTGGTGCCGAAAGTAAAAATTTTATTTACTTGAAATTAAAAGTCGAAAAAAAAATCCGGTTACATTTATTTGGTCCAATTTTACTCTTTGGTCTTGGAGAGTATACATTATTGTAATATATCGAATTTGTGCAGTTTGTTTCACAAGTTATTTCAATAAAGTTAAAACTACTTTCATACATGCATTCAACTCATCTCTACATAAACTAAGATAATTAAAACTACACTTAGACTAATGAAATTTACACACAATAGCAAAAATCATTGGAGTATATCTCTATCCAAACATATGATTTTCGTTGTTTCAGTCATTTCGATTGACAAATCATCCAATCAGTGACCAATCCTTCGAAAGCATTAAGAATAGCATACAAAAACAAAAGCAAGAAAAATCTAATTTACTGTAAAAATCAAAAAGTAGAAATTAAACCATTAAAACTAGGTACATTGTTTGTTCTGATTATGGAAGTTAGCCAAACATGCCAATATATTTCAAATACATAATTGAAGAAAACGACATCACCTGAATTGAGAATAAAGATGAAAACGATCAATTACAGTTAAATCCTCGAACGTCACTTCGAACCTTCAAGTTTTCCTTCTTCTTCTTCCGCCATCTTCCCAAAGACCAGATGCGAGATTTTTTTGTGTTTGAAAGTGTATTGCGCTAATTTCCAACTCCCTGCAATGTCCAAGACATTAGGTGTTTGTAGATAAAGGTGTAAATCCTGAAAAACTGTGCAAAAACTTCCCAAAGTGCCCTTGAAGTTGTAGCTGGACTCTGATGTTCCAAGGACAAGCAAGCGCAAACTAATGCAGTGAACAAAGATTTATTCTTCGTGCGCGCGTAGGATTTTGGCCCGGAATTTTCGAGCACACGAAACTATGCAACCTGACTTGCAGCTCAAAGTAAACGTGCATAACTTTTGATAGGAAATTCCAAATTGCAATCTGTAAAATATGTTCAAATTTGAATATGATGATCTTTCCAATGGTATATTATATGCCTAGTCTAAATCTCTGCGTCTTGTCTTTGTATTCGAAATTGTCAACTAGTTTCGACTTTCGACCTCTGTTTTTCCACTATTTCGTTGCTTACGTAGTTTTTGAGCTCGGGGTTGTCACATAGACATGAAATATAAATAAGTAAAATACAATAGAAATATAAGCAAATTAACTAACAACTGTTAAGAGTATGGATACAAATAAGTGACACGTTTGGAGTTAAGAAATTCATACGATCACAAAAATCATAGAAATATATCTATATCCAAATATATGATTTTCGTTGTTTCACCGTTTCAATTGACAAATCATCCAATTAGTGATCAATCCTTAAAAAGCATTAAGAATAGCATACTAAAACAAAAGCATGAAAAATATAATTCACTGTAAAATCCAAAAGTAGAAATAACAGCATTAAAACTAGGTACAATGTTTGTTCTAATTATGGAAGTTAGCCAAACATGTCTACAGAAAAAAAATACATAATATAAGAAAATGACATCACTGGAATTGAGAATAAAGATGGAAATGAGCAATTATAGTTGAATCCTCTAACATCACTTCGAACCTTCAAGTTTTCCTTCTTCTTCTTCCTCCATCTTCCCAAAGACTAGGTGAGAGAATTTGTTGTGTTTGTAAGTGTATTGCGCTATTTTCCAACTCCTTGCAATGTCCAAGACATTAGGTGTTTGTAGGTAAAGGTTTAAATCATGAAAAACCGTGCAGAACCTTCCCAATGTACTCTTGAAGTCGTAACTGGACTCTGATGTTCCAAGGACAAGTGAGCGCAAAATCATGCAGTGAACAAATATTTCTTCTTCATTCGCGCGTAGGATTTTTGTTCAGGAATTTTCGAGCACACAAAACTATGCAGTCAGACTTGCAGCACGAAGTAAAATGCGCACAAATTTTGATAGGAAAATTCCAATCTGCAAAATGCGTTCAAATTAGAACTTGATGATCTTTCCAAGGGTATGTTATATGCCTAGTCTAAATATCTGCATCTTATATTTGTGCTCCAAACTGTCCACTAGTTTCAAATTTCGACCTCTGTTTTTCCACTCTTTTGTTGCTTACGTAGTTTTTGAGCCCGGGGTTGTCACATACACAAGAAAGAAAATAAGTTAAATACAACACAAATATACTCAAATTAACTAACAACTGTTAGGAGTATAGATACAAACAAGTGTAACCTTTACACTTATGAGTATGCAAGAGCTCACTGCTACATATGCTTAGTATGTGAGGACACTATTTACTCTATTATTGAAATTTATTGTCTTTATTAATAAATTTCCTTTTCTACCATGAAAAGATACAAACTGTAATTCATAAACGTTTCTTTACAGGTCACATATTGGCAAAGTTAAAACTTTTGTAGACTTTATTTTATTAACTTGTTTATTGTTTTTACTTGACTTGCCATTGTCATTTCTCTTTCCCTCTCTTTTTATTTTTTCCAATTTCCTAATGACTTATTCGAAAAATTTTAATTTATGGAAACAGTGTTATGTTTTATTTTGGCCCGATACACCTGATTGGAGCATAACCTGTGTCACAATTCACAACACTAGTATCTTGCGTCGTGTGTGCATCGTGCGTATGTCGTGCGTGCTAGTATCGTGTAGCGAGAAGTTGAGAGAGTTAAATGAGTTCGTAAAGATCGAGTAAGACAATGTATGAGAGGTGCAAGGCTCTCAGAACGAGGTTTAAATTTATACACACACAGTATTAGTCGCGAGAAATAACTCATTGAATGTGTTACACTACTTCGAGTGACACGTCTAATGTGTTTATTAATTTTGAAGAAATTGGTTTCAATTCATTAAAAATTGTTTTGTCTTGTCAGAATCACAAGAAGATAATGTAATAAAATTTAGAAATTGATTACCCTTTACCAACAAGAGCTAAATCCAAAGTATTTGCCTATGTCATGTATTGGACAAAAGGAACTTGCAAGAGAAAAGGGAAAAATAACTAAATAAGATAGAACTAAATAAAATCAGAATTGTGCCAAATACTTGTTGGGCTAAATTGCAAGTGTACAATATCTAACAAAGAATAAAGGGTAAGAGTAGTGTATCGATCTCATGGAGACAATGTACTTACTATCGAATTTAGTTAATTCTAGCCTAAAATTTGTGTTTCGAACTGAACTACTTAAAAGCAATTAAAAGTGTTGGTTGGAATCGTTAAAATTGAGATGTTAGGACTTGAGCATAGTTTATCTGGTCCAACTTGAGAGTATACAATATTGTAATATATCAAATTTCCATAGTTTATTTGACATGTTTTTTCAATAATGTTAAAATTATTTTCACACATGCATTCAACATATCTCAACATAAACTAAGATAATTAAAACAACATTTTAAGTAATAAATTCTCACACGATCACAAAAATCATACAAGTATATCTCTATCCAAATATATGATTTTCGTTGTTTCAGCCGTTTCGATTAACAAATCATCCAATCAGTGATCAATCATTTAAAAGCATTTAGAATATCATACTAAAACAAAAGCATGAAACATATAATTTACTCTAAAAATCCAAAAGTAGAAATTACATCATTAAACCTTGGTACATTGTTCGTTCTAGTTATGGAAGTTAGCCAAACGTGTCTATAGAAAACAAATACATAATAGAAGAAAACGACATCACCCGAATTGAGAATAAAGACAAAACGAAGAATTATAGTTGAATCTTCGATCGCCACTTCGAACCTTTAAGTTTTCCATCTTCTTATTCCTCCATCTTCCCAAAGAGTAGGTGAGAGAATTTGTTGTGTTTGTAAGTGTATTGCGCTATTTTCCAACACCCTGCAATGTCCAAGTCATTAAGTGTTTGTAGGTAATTAAGGTTTAAACGCTGAAAAACTGTGCAAAAACATCCCAAAGTGCCTTTGAATTCGTAGCTTGACTATGATGTTTAGCTTGACTCTGATGTTCCAAGGACAAGTGAGCGCGAAATCATGCAGTGAACAAAGATTTCTTTTTCGTGCTCACGTAGGATTTTGGCCCAGAATTTTTGAGCACATGAAACTATGCAATCAGACTTGCAGCTCGAACTAAAACGTGCATAACTTTTGATAGGTAATTCCAAATTGCAATATGTAAAATGTGTTCAAATTCGAACTTGATGTTCTTTACAATGGTATATTATATGCCTAGTCAATATCTCTGCATCTTATCTTTGTATTCGAAACTGTCCAATAGTTTCGACTTTCAACCTCTGTTTTTCCACTCTTTTGTTGCTTAAGTAGTTCACATAGACATGAAAGAAAATAAGTAGAATACAATAGAAATATACTCAAATTAACTAACAACTGTAAAGAATATGGATACAAATAAGTGTAACCTTTACACTTATCAGTATACGAGCTCATTACTAATGTTTTGTACGTGAGGACACTATTTCATCTATAGTTGAAATGTATTGTCTTTATTAATAAATTACATTTTCTACCGTGAAAAGATAAAAAATGTAATTGATAAACCTTTCTTTACATGATATATATTTGTAAAGTTAAACCTTTTATTAACATGTTTATTGTTTTTCCTTTACTTTCCATTGTCATTTCTCTTTGCCCCTCTTTTTCTTGTTTCCAATTTCCTAACGACTTATTAGACTAATTTTGATTTATTATGGCCCAATACTCTTGATAGGAGCATAACCTCTGTCTCAACTTACAACACTAGTATCTTGCGTCGTGTGTGCAATGTGCATGTGTCGTGCATTCTAGTATCGTGTAGCGAGAAGTTGAGAGAGTCAAATGAGTTTGTAAAGATCGAGTAAGACAATTTATGAGAGGTGAAATGCTCTCAGAACGAGGATTAAATTTATAAACACAATATTAGTCGCGACAAATAATGCATTGAATATGTTATACTACTTCCAGTGACACGTTTAATATGTTTATTAATCTTGAAGAGATTGGTTACAATTCATTAAAGATTGTTTTGTCTTGTTAGAATCACAACAAGATACCGTACTAAAATTTTGAAATTGGTTACACTTTACCAACAGGAGCTAATCCGAAGTATTTGACTATGTCATGTATCGGACAAAAGGACTTGCAAGGGAAAAAGGAAAAATAACTAAAATATAAGATTGAACTAAATAATATAAATATAAAAAGCAAAAAGACATCGGGAATTGTGCCAAATATAAATCGCAAATGTACAATATCTAACAAATAATTAAGTGTAAGAGTAGCGTATCGATCCCATGGATATTGTGTACTTGCTATCGAATTTAATTAATTCTAGCATAATTCGTGTTTTCAATTAAAACTACTAAAAAGCAATTAAAAGTGTTGGTTGGAACAATAAAATTGAGATGTTGACTTCAGAATAGTTTATCTGGTCAATTTTACTTTTTGGACTTTGAGAGTATACAATATTGTAATAAATTGGATTTTTGTAATTTATTTGACAGGTTTTTTCAATGAAGTTAAAACTTTTTTCACACATTCATTCAACATATCTCTACATAAAATAAGATAATTGAAAATACACTTAAGAGTTAAGAAATCCACACACGATCACAAAAATCATAGGAGTATGATTTTTGTTGTTTCAGAAATCCACACACGATCAAATATATGATTTTCGTTGTTTCAGTCCTTTTGATTGACAAATCATCCATTCAGTGATCAATCCTTTAAAAACATTAAGAACAGCGTACAAAAACAAAAACACTGTAAAAATTCAAAAGTAAAAATTAAACCATTAAAACTAGGTACATTGTTCTTTCAAATGAAGTTGGCCAAACATGTTTATAGAATACAAATGCATAATAGAAGAAAACGACATCACCCGAATTGAGAATAAAGATGAAAACGAACAATTATAGATAAATCCTCGAACGTCACTTCGAACCTTCAAGTTTTCCTTCTTCTTCTTCATCAATCATCCCAAATACTAGGTGGGAAAATTTGTTGTCTTTGTAAGTGTATTGCGCTATTTTCCAACTCCCTGCAATTTCCAAGACATTAGGTGTTTGTAGGTAAAGGTGTAAATCGTGAAAAATTGTGCAAAAGCTTCCGAAAGTGCCCTTGAAGTCGTAGCAGGACTCCAAAGTTCCAAGGACAAGCGAGCACGAAATCATGTAGTGAACAACGATTTCTTCTTCGTGTGCGCGTAGGATTTTTGGCCTGGAATTTTCGAGCACACGAAACTACATTGTAGCCTTGCAGCTCGAAGTAAAATGCGCATAACTTTTGATAGAAAATTCTAAATTGCAATCCGTAAAATGTGTTCAAATTCTAACTTGATGATCTTTCCAATGGCATATTATATGTCTAGTCAAAATCTCTGCATCTTATCTTTGTAATCGAAATTGTCCACTAGTTTTGACTTTCGACCACTGTTTTTCCACTCGTTCGTTGCTTACGTAGTTTCTAATCTTGGGGTTGTCACATAGACATGAAAGAAAATAAGTAAATACAGTAAAAATAGACTCATAATAACTAACAACTAAAAATAATGGATACAAATAAGTGTGACTGTTAGCAATTTATTTTGTACCGCAAATATACGGATCGCACAAGTAATAAAGTAGATTTATAGTCCAAGTATCGTACCTATAGGGATTTAGATAGTTCAACACAATTAAATTAACCTTAACTGAATCTAATTAACTTTTGAAGTTTGGGTGATTAAGAGCTAATTAAAATATCAACTAAAAATAATTAACTAATTATAATTTGAACAAATAAAAGATTTAGTTCATGTCGAATTACTTGAATATGAGAAAGAAAAACGTATTAGGATCTCAAATTCACTTATACCAATCTCCTTTAACCCGAACCGTTGAATTTAATAACACAATTTAATTATGAAGATTGACATTCCTATTTTGTTTAACAATCTCTATCGAGTAGAATTAAACATATCCCTATATGTGACCCTGCTTTGTATCTCTATGATGGATGCAAACATACAAGAATGCATTAAAATTTATGAATACTTAAAGATCACGTAAAGTATAGTAGTATATCTCTATCCTCTATCGGACTCTACGACAATTGATACTATGTTTAACGTATTTTCAATCTCTCGATGGTAAAATAAGCCACAAAAATTATACAAACATTGTGCACATAGTGATAGAGAAAAAGAAATCAATATTAATTATTCAAAGTTAAAAACATGCTTGAATATAAGAAACTAGGTTTAGAGAATTAAAGGTTCATGATACAAGTTTTATCATGATCATAGCACAAAATAATCTAGCCTAGCATACTAGAAAGAAGAAAACAAAAAGAAAATATAACAACCATCACCCGGATAGGAAGAAAACTTGAATGAGTGGATCTTGATGTTCATTCAATCTTCGTTTCTTGTTTCTCTTCTTGAATTTTCCAAATAATTCGATTCCTTAATTATGAGTTAATAACTCATATATATAGTATCCCAAAAGATCCCAAAAAATCATTAAAATCATGTCCCAAAAGGTTTCCCAATTGGAGTCGAACTCAAAAGGGTAACAAAATCCCGCTGGTCATAAAATACACCGGGCAATTGCCCCGTGCAAACCCAGGTGATCACCTAGGTATATAATTTCTTCTCTGCTGGTTGATTATGGTGTTGGGCGATCGCCCAGCTTAACTTTTTCAATCTACTCCATTTAGTCCTCCAACTTTAGATTTTGGCTTCTTTAGTCCTCAACACTTCCCATAACATCTAATGTGGTCCTTCAAACTTTTAATTGGGTGCAATGAGATCCTCGTACTTCTGATATATCTTCCAATTTGTTGCTCTTTTCATCCATTCTTTTCCAATTACTTATAAATGGGTCCAAAAATGAAATATAAAGGACAATACACTAAATTTAGTAGAAAATTGAAAAAAATAATGGGACAAAAGCTTAGTTTTAAAGCCCGAATAAATGCACTAAATACACTTATCAAACACTTCCAAACTAAACCTTTGTTCATCCTACAAAACTAAAATACAAAACTAAACTATACTAAACTAAGAGAATCACTAGAGATGGATTCAATGTTAATTTTCTTACCAAATATCTCAGGTTCGAATATAAAGCAACACTTTTAGAAAGATATTGAACAACACCACAAATAAATTTTTTACTTATCTGATACTCGACCTTTAGTGAGTGTGTGATTAGCCAAATATTAAACTTACACTTATATTAGACCATGATCAATATTGTGTTGTTGATATATTTACAATCATGAACCCTTTGTAGTTATTATTTCCTTACACCTCTCATAAAATATCACACTTTTAATGCTTTTCTCTCCAATTCCGAGGTATTCTAGCTAATTTGGTTCCTATTGATCAATACAGTGCTTTTTTCAAATAAAATAATAAAAATTAGAAGCTTGTATTCTTAGAATTAGGATGGTGAGCGATTTCTAAATTCTCATCTCGTCTTTGAGGTCCTAATCTAGCAATCCTTACTGAGCACCTTTAACTCTTTTAATTTATTTAAGTAATATAAACAGTCTTACATCTTATGTACAATACTTCTCTATCGTAAGCTTTCTGTGTGACCCATGTAGCGAGCTTTGGGCCAATGACTCCGAAGTCAGACGACCATAGGGCACCAGGTTTTAAGATACCCTAACAGGCTTAATTGCTCGAACCACACATGCTATAAGAGAAATGAAAGATGCAATTTTCCCCTTTTTCTCCTCTTCTTTCTTTCATGGTATTCGATTCTGAGCAGTGATTAGTGCCCAGTTTAGATCCCTTGACTAGAACATATTCAACCAAACATGAGACCTAGAAAACCCAAACCATCAAAATTCTACATACACACGTACTAACTTTAACATTCCCAAACTGTTCTCAAACAGTTTGATTACTACTTAAGGATTTGGGAATGGAGTTTTTCACAATAATCCTAGGTTAATAATATCAACACATAACCACATACACTCAAGTCATGTCTCTATATAAGTGATAAGTTAATAGTGGCTATGTGCTCCATTAATCTAATCTAACATGGATAAGTATTCAAATAAAAATACAAGTTAAGGTGTTGTCCAATATTTAAACTAAAAATGTACTCAACTTCAAACAAATACTATCATCATTATAAAACAAGCCTTTCAACAATAATTAGACAAATACTTTTGGGTTTTATATATATATATATATATATATATATATATATATATATATATATATATATATATATATATATATATATAATTCTACTATGGCGATTATCTGAGACTCGAATAGTAAGAAAATTCAAAAGTTATCAAATAAGTATCCTGATACTTAACCCACCTCCAAACTAAAACATTACATTGTCCCCAATATAATAGCAAAAATAAGCAAATAAAGGAGGGATGAGATTAGTTACTCCCTGGAGGTAGATATGGAGAAGATGGATCTGGCTGGTTGAAGGTCCGGGTGAAGTAGACTCGGTGTTCTTATTTGGGACTCATGGTCGAAAGGTGCTGTCATAGATATCATCCATGCGACTCGCAAAGTGGAGCATCCTACGGTTGACATGGTGAGGATTTACATGTGTAATCAACAATCTATGGAAAAACTAACGCATTATTTAACCAAACTTAATTAATAAGGATATAAGAATGGGTTGCCTCCTATTAAGAGCTTATTTATAGTCATTAACTTGACTTATTTTTTGGTTGCTCAAGTGGGATAAGAAGGGATCTCGAGATTATCGAAGGTGTTACTCTCCAATAATTTCTTGATTTTCTTCTCCATGTTCTGTGGCTTGTCGTTCCCCATCCATTTATCAACTCCAATCTGTGCATCAAGGATGTCTTCTTCAAATTCAACCACATGGTCACCAATGTTAGCTTCTTGCATCTGAACCATCTGTTTACCATTGTCTTTCACCTGTACTATTGGCTTGGTCGCCCAAAGTCTTTTAAAGAAGCTTTTCTTGAATTTCTTCAAGGTCTCGGCTTGATATCAAGTCCAATAAGGAGAATGTGGTGGTGCCTTATCTCTACCTAACATATGAAATACCTCAATTTCATCCTGAACTCTTAATCTCAATATCCCTCATAAAACATCAATAAGAGCATCTGAAGTAGCTAAGAAGGGGTTGCCCAAGATAATAGAGATTTTTGCATCCTCAGGCATATCAAGAGCAATGAAGTCAATGGAAAATAATAACTTTTCCACTCCCATCACCACATCTTCCACAATCCCAAACGGCTTTTTAATAGATCGGTTGGCCAACTGAAGAGTGAACTTTGCAGGTATAATTTCACCAAGTCCTAATCACCTAAAAGTAGAAAGAGGCATTAAATTGATACTTGCACCAAGGTCGCACAATGCCCTATCGATCACAAGATTACCGATGGTAATTGGAATTGTGAAGTTGCCTGGATCATTTCTTTTATCTGGTAGTTTCTTATCCACTATAGCACTTACTTCCCTTGTAAGTTTTACTGTATCATTTTCTGCCAACTTTTTCTTAATTGCAAGCAATTGTCTCATATACTTGGCGTAGTTGGACATTTGAGTCAGAGCCTCCACAAACGGTATGTTAATATGCAGCTTTCTTAGATGATCAAGAAATTGTGCACACTGTTGATCATGCTTCTTCTTCTGTGAATTTAACCTCTGTGGAAAAGGGATAGGGTGTACATATTTCTTGATTGGCTCTAGAGCTTTTGTTTTTTCATAGTCTGCCACTTGCTCATGATTAGTCTGCACATTTGAAATTGCTTCTTCGTCCGGCTGATCAAAAATTTATTTGGACTTTTTGCATGTATTCTAGGTAACTGTACCTCACTTCTAGTTGTTATTGCATGTACTTGCTCTTTGGGATTGACCTCGGTATTGCTTGGCAAGGTACCCTACGGTCTACTTGACATAGCAACTGCCATCTAACCCATCTGCGTCTCTAAATTTTTTACTGAAGCACTCTGATTTTGGAGAGTAGTCTATGTCCTCCTTATGAACTGATTATTTACTTCTATGTTCTGCTCAGTTTTCTCTACGAATTTACCAAACATATCTTCCAGTGAGCCTCTCTTTTCTGTCTGCTGAAACTGATAACACTGTGGTTTGCTGTTATTTTGATTATTCCTCCAAGAGAAATTTGGAAGATTTCGCGAACCTGGATTCAATGTATTGGAGAATGGATTATTTTGCTGGTATTGACCACCTTGAATATATTCGTCTTGCATGGGTTACGGTTATAGAATAAGGCATTCTGATGTGCTGTGATTTGCTCAACACTCTTCACAAGTTGATTTTTTCGTTTGCATCGCATTGACTGAATGTGACATGCTCTACACTTTGTGTGCCAATGAGTCTATTTTTGTAGATAATGCAGTGAAAGTGTCTACTTTTATGTACCCCTGCAGTTCTCTTATGTATAGATCGGTCTGATGCCAACATGGCATTGGTGGTAGCCATTCTCTCAAATAGCTCAAAGGCTTTAGCAATGATTTTGGTGCATAATGAACCATTGGATGAAGAATCTACCATGCTTTTACAAGAAGGAAGTAGTCCTGTATAAAAATACTGAACTTGTAGGCCCTTACTAATGCCATGATGAGGGCACTTCCTTAGCATATTTTTGAATATGTTCCACTCCTTATCAAAAGATTCGGATTATGCATGTTGAACTATTGATATATCATGCTTCAACTTTGCAATCTTGACCGGTGGAAAGAATTTTGTGCAAAACGTTTGGGATAAATCATTCTAAGTGGTGATGCTGGCAATCGACTGTGAGTCCAACCACTTAAGAGATTTGTCATAGAGAATATGTAGGAACAAACGTAGCTAGATGGCGTCGTCTGAGATTCTTTGATATTTGAAATGTTGGCACATTTCTAAGAATCATGAAACATGTATATGTGGATTCTCGTCAGCCCTACCATAGAATTGATGTCCATTTTTAAAGAGATGAATAACATTGGTCTTCAACTAGAAGTTCGACTGCCCAAAAAGTGGGTAGACAATGCTAAATTGGCTCTGGATGATCTGTGGAGTCATAAAGTCTCTAACTAGCATATTGACTTCATTAATGCCTATCTCTCTATTCTCTTGTCTTGCCGGAGCAATTTGATTGTTATTCATGGCGTCGTGCTATTTTTGGTCTTTTTGGTGTGTCTTTCTTGCTTTTCTTTACCTACGATGGAAAGTGCGTTCGATCTCTGGATGAGTTGGTATTAGAGACTCGTGACTCACGCTTCACATGCAGAGGTGTGAAAAGAAACAATTCAAATACTGAAATAAACTGAAAAATAATAAAACAATAAAGTTCGAATTAGTGCTAAAATAATTGACAAAGAACTAGAACAAAATCTCCAGCAACGGCGCCAAAAACTTGTTAGCAATTTATTTTGTATCGCAAGTGTACGGATCGCACAAGTAATAAAGTAGATTTAGAGTCCAAGTATCGTAATCACATAGATTTAGATAGTTCAACACAATTAAATTAACCTTAACCGAATCGAATTAACTTTTGAAGTTTGGGTGACTAAGAACTAATTAAAATATTAATTAAAAATAATTAACTAATTATAATTTAAACAAATAAAAGATTTAATTCACGCCGAATTACTTATAATATGAGAAAGAAAAGCGTACTAGGATCTCAAATCCACTTGTACCAATCCTCTTTAATCTGAGCTATTGAATTTAATTACATAATTTAATTATGAAGATCAATATTACTAATTTGTTTAACATTCTCTCTTGAGTAGAATTAAACATATCTTTATATGTGACCCGACTATATCTCTATGATGGATGCGAACAGATAAGAAAGTATTAAAATTTTTGAATACTTAAAAATCACGTAAAGTATAGTCGTATATCTCAATCCTCTATCGAACTCTACGACAATTGATACTATGTTTAACTTATTTTCAATCTCTCGATGGTAAAATAAGCCACAAAACTCATACAAACATTGCTCATATAGTTATAGAGAAAAAGAAATCAATATCAATTATTCAAAATTAAAAACATGCTTGAATATAAAAAAAACTAGGTTTAGAGAATTAAAGGTTCATGATACAAGTTTCATCATGATCCTAGCACAAAATAATCTAGACTAGCATATTAAGAGGAAGAAAACAAAAAGAAAATATAAAAGCCATCACTCGAATAGGAAGAAGACTTGAAAGAGTGGATATTGATCTTCGTTCAATAATTGTTTCTTGTTTCTCTTCTTGAATTCTCCCAATAATTCGACTCTCCAATTATGAGTTAATAACTCATATATATAGCATCCTCATTGTATCCCAAATAGTCATTAAAATCATGTCCCAAAAAATTTCCTAATTGGAGTCGAACACAAAAAGGTAAAAAAATCCTGCTGGTAATAAAATACACTGGGTGATCACCTAGTGCAAACCTGAGCGATCGCCCAGGTATAGAATTTCTTCTCTGTTGGCTTATTATGGTGATGTACGTTCGCCCAGTTTAACTTTTCATTTGGCACCATTTAGTCCTCCAACTTTAGATTTTGGCTTCTTTAGTCCTCCAAACTTTCCATACCCTCTAATCTGGTCCTTCAAACTTCAATCGGTGCAATGTGATCCTTGTACTTTCGAAACATCTTTCAATTTGTTGTTCTTTTCATCAATTCTTCCCCAATTGCTTATAAACGGGTCTAAAACTGAAATATAAAAGACGATACACTAAATTAAGTAGAAAATCAATAAAATAACGGGACAAAAGCTTAGTTTTAAAGCTCAAATAACTGCACAAAATGCACTTATGAGTGACCTTTACACTATTTCCTCTATTATTGAAATGTATTATCTTTATTAATAAATTACCTTTTCTACCATGAGAATATAAAAACTGCAACTGATAAACCTTTCTTTACAGGATATATATATGCAAAGTTAAACCTTTTCTAGGCTTTATTTTATTAACATGTTTATTATTTTTCCATTACTTGCCATTGTATTTCTCTTTGCCCCCACTTTTTCTTCTTTACATTTTCCTAACGACTTATTAGAATAATTTTGATTTATTAAAAAAGTTTTTTTTTTTGTTTTGGCCCGATACTCTGTATTGGACCATAACCTCTGTCACAACTTACAACACTAGTGTCTTTCGTCGTGTTTGCATTGTGCGTGCATCATGCATTCCAGTATCGTATAGTGAAAAAATTGAGAGTTAAATGAGTTCGTAAAGATCGAGTAACACAATATACGAGAGATGCAATGCTCTCAGAACGAGGTTTTATTTTATACACACGCAATATTAGTCGCAACAAATAATGCATTGAATGTGTTATACTACTTCCAGTGAAATGTTTAATGTAGTTATTAATTTTGAAGAGAATGGTTACAATTTATTAAGGATATTTTTGTCTTATCAGAATCACAAGAAGATATCGTACCAAAATTTTACAATTGATTACCCTTTACCAACAGGAGCTAAATCCAAAGTGTTTGCCTAGGTCATGTATTGGACAAAAGTACTTGCCAGGGAAAAAGGAAAAATAACTAAAATATGAGATAGAACTAAATAAAATCAATATAAAAAAGAAAATGTCCTCAGGAATTGTGCCAAATACTTGTAGTGCGAAATCGCAAGTGTACAATATCTAACAAATAATAAATTGCAAAGTAGTGTGTCGATCCCATAGATACTGTGTACTTACTATCGAATTTAATTAATTCATGCATAATCCATGTTTTCAATTAAAACTACTAAACATCAATTAAAAGTGTTGGTTGGAACAATAAAATTGAGATGTTATGACTTCAGAATAGTTTATCCGGTCTATTTTACTTTTTGGACTTTGAGAGTATACAATATTGTAATATATCGGATTTCTATAGTTTATTTGACATTTTTTTCAATAAAGTTAAAACTTCTTTCACACGTTCATTCAACATATCTCTACATAAACTAAGTTAATTAAAAACACACTTAGGAGTATATCTTTATTGAAATATATGATTTTCGTTGTTTCAATCATTTTGATTGACGAATCTTCCAGTCAGAGATCAATCCTTTAAAAGCATTAAGAACAGCGTACAAAAACAAAAGCATGAAAAATATACTAGTCTAAAAATTCAAAAGTAAAACTTAAACCATTAAAACTAGGTACATTGTTCGTTCTAATAATGGAAGTTAGCCAAACATGTCTATAGAATACAAATACATAGTAGAACAAAACGACATCACCCAAATTGAGAATAAAGATGAAAACGAACAATTATAGTTGACTCCTCGAACGTCACTTCGAACCTTCAAGTTTTCCTTCTTCTTCTTCCTCCATCTTTCCGAAGACTAGGTGAGAGAATTTGTTGCGTTTGTAAGTGTATTGTGCTATTTTCCAACTCCCTACAATGTCCAAGACATCAGGTGTTTGTAGGTAAAGGTTTAAATCATGAAAAACTGTACAAAAACTTCCCAATGTGCTCTTGAAGTCATAACTGGACTGTGATGTTCCAAGGACAAGCGTGCGCAAAATCATGCAGTGAACAAAGATTTCTTCTTCGAGCGCACGTTGGATTTTGGCCTGGATTTTTCGAGCACACGAAACTATGCAGTCAGACATACAGCTCGAAGTAAAACGCGCATAACTTTTGATATTAATTTCCAATCCATAAAATGTGTTCAAATTAGAACTTGATGATCTTTCCAATGGTACGTTATATGCCTTGTCTAAATCTTTGCATCTTATATTTTTGTTGAAATCTGTCCAGTAGTTTCAACATTAATCAACCTCTGTTTTTCTACTCTTCCGTTGCTTACGAAGTTTCTGAGCTCGGGTTGTCACATACACATGAAAGAAAACAAGTTAAATACAATAAAAATATACTCAAATTAACTAACAACGCTCAAGAGTATGGATACAAATAAGTGTAACATTTACACTTATCAGTATGCGAGAGCTCACTGCTACTTATGCTTTGTACGTGAGGACACTATTTCCTCTATTATTGAAATTTATTGTTGTTGCGTATTTTTAACAACTTCGTTTACAACTTATAATCGTAAACAGGAAATAAACCAAGAATATAAGCAAGAAAGTAACACCAAGAATGGTAACCCAGTTTGGTCAAGAAATGACCTACATCTGGGGAGCTCAGTGAGGCAGCCCAGGCACAAAAGATCCACTAATAACCAAGAAGTCAACAACAGAGTTACACTGGTGTGTTAATCCTCTCCGATCTAACACACTATAAAACCAGAAAAGAACTACTCCTATCTACAGTATACTAGGGATTTCAAAATAGCCTTGAATCCTGCTTTGATACAGTGAATACAATAATCTATTGTTTAGATATTGTATTCATGTTCAAACGACATTCCCCCTTTCTCAGAAAAACGAAGGAAAAACAGAATGTAGAAGAAGAATAAGAAGAAACGGCTGTGGTTTCTTAGAAACCCTAGTTCAGAGAGAGAAAAGGGAAGAGCAAAAGAATAAAAATCTGAAAATCTAACTCATATGCACTGTTCACGTCCCCTTTTATTCAACTCGGATTGAGTGGATTCCACGTGTTAGCTCATGTGCCATCCAACAGACTTATCTGTAGTTGCAAAGGAGCTTGCACGCTTTTATCATTCAGCAAAGAGAATGACGCTTTTCTTTTCTCCTCAGCAAAGGGAACCACACCTTTATTCCAAGAATCTTCACCTTGGTTCACTTCTGATGCATCTTTGAACTTGGTTACAGTTTATTAAATCTCTTGTGCCTTAGACCTCTCCTCATTTCCTCATTGCCCAATTCTTGCAAAAAATTCAACCATTGTCAATATGTAAAAATTTTAAACAACTTGAAAATTTGCTTACACTTATGGGTTTAGTTCCCATATCAGCTGGATTATGTTATGTGGAAATCTTCTTCAAGATAATTTCCTTCTTTAAAAGTTTTTCTCTAATAAAATGGAACTTAACATCTATATGTTTAGTTCTTTCATGATAAATGGGATTTTTGCTTAAGTACAAAGCACTTTGACTATCAGAGCATATACATACATTGTCTTTCAAAAGATTTAATTCAAATAGCAGATTTTGAAGCCAAATGCCTTCTTTGATAGTTTTAGTTAAAGTAATGTATTCAGCTTCAGTACTTGATAAGGCAACAATGGACTGAAGCTGAGATTTCCAACTAATACAATTTTCACCTAACATGAAATAATAGACAGTAATTGACTTCCTATTGTCTTTGTTAGCAGCAAAATCAGAGTCCACAAACCCAACCAGTTTTAACTCTGATTCAGATCTTTTATAGCATAATCCAGTATTTAAAGATCCTTTTATATATCTTAGCAGCCACTTAAGAGCTCCCCAATGTGGTTTACCAAGATTTGACATGAATCTACTAAGCAAACTTATTGCAAAAGATAAGTCAGGTATAGTACTTACCATTGAATACATGATGGATCCGATCACATTTGGATATGGAATTTTATCCATTTCAGCTCTTTTCTCATCACTTTTAGGTGACTGCTCATTGGACAAAACAAAAAGTGAAGCAAGAGGCACATTAACAGGTTTAGAGTCTTTCATACCAAACTTGTTTATCAGTTTTTCCAAGTAATGAGATTGAGATAGATTTAGCTTTGAATTTAATCTATCTCTAGAAATGATCATGCCTAACATTCTTTTTGTTCTTCCTAAGTCTTTCATGTCAAATTCAGCTTTAAGAACTTGTTTTATTGAATTTATTTCAATTAGATTTGGACCAATAAGAAGCATATCATCAACATAAAGAATCAAATAAATTTCAGAACCCTTTGGGTTATCTTTATTGTAAAGCTAGCTATCATAACTACTTCTCTTAAAACCAATTTTCATAATAAAAGAGTCAAACCTGATATACCATTGCCTGGGGGCTTGTTTGAGACCATACAGAGATTTTTTTAGAAGACAGACTTGCTCATTTTTACCTTTTTCTTCAAAGCCTGGTGGCTGAGCCATGTAAATCTCCTCTTCCAAGTCTCCATGTAAGAAAGCAGTTCTTACATCCATCTGTTCAAGTTCCCAATCAAACTGAACAGCAAGAGCAAGCATTAATCTCATAGTTTTATACTTAACAACATGAGAGAATATCTCATTATAATCCACACCTTCCCTTTGATTAAAACCCTTGGCAACTAATCTAGCTTTATACCTTATTAGTTCACTAAGGTTTGATCCCTCTTTGATTTTAAACACCCACTTACAATTTATCACTTTAAGCCTTTTGTCTCTATCAACCAGACCCAAGTCTTATTTTTATGAAGAGAAGATATTTCTTCTTTCATAGCTTCTATCCAAGCAGCTGAGTCTTTAGAAGAGACAGCTTCCTCATAAGAGACAGGTTCTATGGTTTCTATTTCTCTTCCAGCATGAAGAAGAAGGCTCATTAATCCTTCAGCAGTATACTTAGGATTAGGTTTCACAGTTCTTCTAGCTCTGTTTCTTATGAGTTGGTAATTCTATAAGTTGGTATTATCAATTTCTTCCTCAGAATCAGATTCATCAAATTCAGTAATGTTAGGAAGATTATAAGTGATGTTTTGTGAATCTAAAGTAAGGTCAGGTTCATCAGAACTTGAATGATCTATGTTAGAGATAGGTTCCTTATCAAGAGTAGTTTTTTCCAAAGACTTCACCTCAATTTGAACTTTATCATTTCCTAAATCTGACATTGAATCATCTCTTTCATTTCCTGACTTGTTTGTATTCACAACACAAGGCATCTCATTCTTATTGAACACTACATCCCTCCTAATAATCACTTTAACCCCTTTTTCTCATTTTATCCAAAGCCTAAACCCTTTAACTCCTTTAGGATAGCCTAAGAAGACACATTTCTGGGCTCTAGGGTCAAGTTTTCTCTTCATTTGGTGTGCATATGCAGCACACCCAAATATTTTTAGGTGAGAAAGATTAGGAGGTCTCCCTTTCCACAACTCTTCAGGAGTTTTGGACTGAATGGTACTATAGGGGCATCTGTTTATCAAGTAGACTGCAGTAGCAACTGCTTCACCGCAAAATCCCTTTGGAACCCAAAACTGATGAGAAGACATCTTACTTTATTTATAATAGTCCTATTCATCCTCTCAGCAACACTATTTTGCTGAGGGGTGAATCTAACTGACCTATGCCTCTCAATTCCTTTATCTTTACAGAAATTATCAAATTCTTGATTACAGAATTCCTGGCCATTGTCAGTCCTAAGAATTTTTACTCTTCTATCAGTTTGATTTTCAGTCAACTTAACCCAATCTCTAAATTTCTTAAAGGCTTCATTTTTGGCTTTTAAGAAATACACCCAAGTTTTTCTGTTATAATCATCAACTATAGAGAGAAAATATCTATTCTCCCCATAGGTAGGGTGACTTTCAGGTCCCCATAAATCAGAATGGGCATATTCTAAAGGAGCTTTAGAGGTATGAGACCCAATCTTGAAACTTAGTCTAGTTTGTTTTCCTAGAATGCAGGTTTCACAGAAGGATATTTTTGACACCTGTCTTTGCCTTAAAGGTTTTGTTTGCTGAGTAAGGAAAGACCATTTTCACTAATATGACCTAACCTTTTGTGCCATAAGGTAGAGTGATCAGCCTCAGTGTTATACAAAAGATCAACACCTCTAGAGACAGTATGACCAAGGAGAGTATATAACCTACCCTTCTTGACCCCTTTAAAGACAACTAAGGATCCAAAGATTAATTTCATAATCCCATCCTTAATTTTGCACTCATATCCCTCATCATCTAAGGCACCCAAAGAAATAAGATTTCTTCTAAGACCAGTAACATGTCTAACCTCTATTATAGTTTTGATGGTTTCATCATGCAATTTTAATTGAACAGAACCTAAAATTGAACAGAACCTATACCAACTATAGGACAGGATTGATTATTTCCCATATACACATCCCCACCATTAATTTTTTTCATAGCAATTAAAAGCATTTATATCAGGACACATATGATATGAACAACAAGAATCAAGAATCCAATCAATATCATGTTCAACATCAGAAACAGCATAAACTTGCACATTTTCAGAAACATTTGCTTGATTTTCAGAATTGTTGTCAGTTTCTTTATTCTTTCTTTTCCAATCATAATAGTCTCTCTTAAAATGGCCTAGTTTTCCACAATGATAACATTTTTTGCCACTCCTTGATTTTGACCTAGATTTTCCTTTCCTTTTACCTTTATTACTGTAATTCTAGTTATCCCTTTTTTCAGATCTTCCTCTCACAAATAAGTTTTCCTCTTTGTTAGAGGATCTAAAGTCTTGTTTAAATTCCAGTTCTCTAGATCTCAGAGCATCAACAATAATGGTGATAGACAAGTCATCTCTACCATATTTTATCACATTTTTTACTTCTTTAAAGTGATCAGGCAAAGAGTTTAACAAAATAACAGATAAATCTTCATCATCAAACTTTTTATCAACATTGGACAGATTTTGCACAAGTTTGTTGAAATCATCAATATTCACATCAAGATCCTTTGAGGGATCCATTTTGAAACTAAAGAGTTTTTCAAGAAGACAAACCTTATTTGACAAGGTTTTAATCATAAACAGATCATCTAATCTTTTCCATAGTTCCACAATTTGTTTTTGTTGAAACTTGTCTCTCAAGACATTATCGATCAAATGCAAAAAAAATAGAACTATAGGCTATTTCATTCATTTCAAGTATAGTGTCTGGTTTTGCTTTAAGGGCTTCTGAGTACCCTTCAGGGTCCTCTAAAGCTTTAGAGACCCTTTGTTGTACTAGAATGGCTTTCATTTTTTGTTTTCATAAAGAGAAGTCCCCCTTTCCATCGAACTTTTCAAGTTCGACCTTTGAACCTATTACAGATTCTGTAAAAGGGTGGAGTTCAAGAAACAAAGGTCTAAATGGTATTTTTAATCAAAAAAGGAAATAAAAGTTGAACAAAAACACAGAACTAAATTTCAGTAAATCAGATAGTATCAAAACGTGCTAATCTCTGAAAAATAAAGTCTGATGCATGCTGTCAAACAAGAACTTTTAAGCAAATCAAATTTTTGTATACAAATATCACAAAAAGAATTTCACATTAGACACAGCCAAAACGTACAAACCACATGCAATATAGAAATGAAGGATTAGAGTTTACCATAGCCTTTGTTAATAAACAGGAAGTTAACAGAACCTCCAAGAAGTTGACCAACAGTCAGATTTTGGAAGAACTCCCAAATCTGGTTTCAAGAACTTACTGTCTTTACAGATCCTTTTAGATCTAGTCAGCGAACACCAGATTTAAGCCAAGAGGACTCTTACTTAGTCCAAAACAAGGCTCTGATACCACTGTTGCGTATTTTTAACGACTTCGTTTACAACTTATAATCGCAAACAGGAAATAAACCAAGAATATAAGCAAGAAAGTAACACCAAGAATGGTAACCCAGTTCGGTCAAGAATGACCTACATCGGGGGGGCTCAGTGAGGCAGCCCAGGCACAAAAGATCCACTAATAACCAAGAAGTCAACAACAGAACACTGGTGTGTTAATCCTCTCCGATCTAACACACCATAAAACCAGAAAAGAACTACTCCTATCTATAGTATACTAGGGATTTCAAAATAGCCTTGAATCCCGCTTTGATACAGGGAATACAATAATCTATTGTTTAGATATTGTATTCATGTTCAAACAACATTCCTCCTTTCTCAAAAAAACAAAGGAAAAACAGAATGTAGAAGAAGAAGAAGAAACGGCTGTGGTTTCTTAGAAACCCTGGTTCAGAGAGAGAAAAGGGAAGAGCAAAAGAATAAAAATCTGAAAATCTAACTCATGTGCATTGTTCACCTCCCCTTTTATTCAACTCGGATTGAGTGGATTCCACGTGTTAGCTCATGTGCCATCCAACAGACTTATCTGTAGTTGCAAAGGAGCTCGTACGCTTTTATCATTCGGCAAAGAGAATGACACTTTTCTTTTCTCCTCAGCAAAGAGAACCACACCTTTATTCCAACAATTGTCTTTATTATTAAATTTCTTTTTCTACCTTGAAAAGATATAATTCACAAACCTTTCTTTACAGGTCATATATTTGCAAAGTTAAATCTTTTGTAGAATTGTTTTATTAACTTGTTCATTGTTTTTACTTGACTTGCCATTGCCATTTCTCTTTGCCTCTTTTTTTTTTTCTTCTTTCCAATTTTCTAATGAGTTATTAGAATAATTTTGAATTATCAAAATAGTATTACATTTTATTTTGGCCTGATACACCTGATTGTAGCGTAACTTGTGTAACAACTTACAACACTAGTATTTTGCATTGTGCGTGCGTCGTGCATTCTAGTATCGTGTAGTGAGAAGTTGAGATAGTTAAAAAAGTCTGTAAAGATCGAGTAAGAAAATTTAAAAGAGGTGCAATGCTCTCAGAATGTCGTTTCAATTTATAGAAACAGTAATAGTCACGACAAATAATGCATTGAATGTGTTAAACTACTTCCATTGTCAAGTCTAATGTATTTATTAATTTTGAAGAGATTGTTACCATTGAAGATTGTTTCTTCTTGTCATAATCACAAGAAGACACTGTAATAAAATTTTGAAATTAATTAGGCTTTACCAACAAGAGCTAAATCCGAAGTATTTGCCTATGTCATGTATTGGACAAAAGGAACTTGCAAGAAAAAAAAAGGAAAAATAACTAAAATACAAGATACAACTAGATAAAATCAGTATAAAAAACAAAAATTTCTTCGGAATTGTGCCAAATACTTGTGCTAAATCGCACGTGTACAATATCTAACAAATAATAAAGTGTAACAGTAGTGCGTCGATCCCATGGATATTGTGTACTTACTATCGAATTTAATTAATTCTAGCATAATTCGTGTTTTCAATTAAAACTAGTAAAAAGCAATTAGTGGTTGGAACAATAAAATTGAGAAGTTATGACTTATCATAATTTATCTCTGGTCCAATTTTACTTTTTAGACTTTGAGAGTATACAATATTCTAATATATAGTGTATTTGACAGGGTTTTTTCAATAAAGTTAAAACTTCTTTTCCACATTCATTCAACATATCTCTACATAAACTAAGATAATTAAAAATACACTTAAGAGTTAATAAATTCCCACACGATCTCAAAAATCATTGGAGTATATCTCTATTCGAATATATAATTTTCGTTGTTTCAGTCGTTTTGATTGACTAATCTTCCAATATGTGATCAATACTTTAAAAGCATTAAGAACAGTGTACAAAAACATAAGCATGAAAAATATACTTTACTCTAAAAATCCAAAAGTAGAAATTAAACCATTAGAACTAGGTACATTGTTCGTTCTAATAATGGAAGTTAGCCAAACATGTCTATAGAATACAAATACATAGTGGAAGAAAACGGCATCACGCGAATTGACAATAAAGATGAAAACGAACAATTATAGTTGAATCCTCTAACGTCACTTCGAACCTTCAAGTTTTCCTTCTTCTTCTTCTTCCATCTTCCCAAAGACTAGGTGAGAGAATATGTTGTGTTTGTAAGTGTATTGCGCTATTTTCCAACTCCCTGCAATGTGCAAGACATCAGGTGTTTGTAGGTAAAGGTTTAAATCCTGAAATATCGTGCAACAGCTTCCGAAAGTGCCCATGAAGTCATAGCAGGACTCCAAAGTTCCAAGGACAAGCAAGCACGAAATCCTGCAGTGAACAACGATTTCTTCTTCGTGTGTTCGTTGCACTTTGGCCTGGAATTTTCGAGCACACGAAACTATATTGTGAGCCTTGCAGCTTGAAGTAAACTGCGCATAACTCTTGATATAAAATTTCAAATTGCAATCCGTAAATTGTGTTCAAATTCGAACTAGATAATCTTTCCAATGGAATATTATATGTCTAGTCTAAATCTCTGCATCTTATCTTTGTAATCAAAACTGTCCACTAGTTTTAACTTTCGACCACTGTTCTTCCACTCATTCGTTGCTTACGTAGTTTCTGAGACACGAAAGAAAATAAGTAAATACAATAAAAATAGACTCATAATAACTAACAACTGAAGAGTATGGATACATATAAGTGTGACCTTTACACTATTTCCTCTATTATCGAAATGTATTGTCTTTATTAATAAATTACCTTTTCTACCGTGAGAATATAAAAACTGTAATTGATAAACCTTTCTTTATAGGATATATATTTGCAAAGTTAAACTTTTCTAGGCTTTATTTTATTAACATGTTTATTGTTTTTCCTTTACATGCCATTGTATTTCTCTTTGCCCCTCTTTTTCTTCTTTCCAATTTCCTAACGACTTATTAGAATAATTTTGATTTATTAAAACAGTATTATGTTTTGTTTTAGCCCGATACTCTGTATTGGAGCTAACCTCTGTCACAACTTACAACACTAGTATCGTGTGTTGTGCATTCCGATATCGTGTAGCAAAAAAATTGAGAGTAAAAGAGTTAGTAAAGATCGAGTAAGACAATAAATGAGAGATGCAAACCTCTCAGAACGAGGTTTAAATTTATACACAAACAATATTAGTCGCGACAAATAATGCATTGAATGTGTTATATACTACTTCCAGTGAAACGTTTAATGTAGTTATTAATTTTGAAGAGAATGGTTACAATTCATTAAGGATATTTTTGTCTTATCAGAATCACAAGAAGATATCGTACTAAAATTTTTGAAATTGATTACCGTTTACCAACAAGAGATAAATCCAAAGTATTTGCCTATGTCATGTATTGGACAAAAGGACTTGCAAGGGAAAAGGAAAAATAACTAAAATATAAGATAGAACCAAATAAAATCAATATAAAAAATAAAAAGTCCTCGGTAATTGTGCCAAATACTTGTTGTGAAAAATTGTAAGGGTGCAATATCTAAAAAATAATAAAGTGTAAGAGTAGTGTGTCGATCCCATGGATAGTGTGTTCTTACTATCGAATGTAATTAATTCTTGCATAATCCGTGTTTTCAATTAGAACTACTAAAAAGCAATTAGAATTGTTGGTTTGAACTGATAAGTATAATTTTATTCTTATCTGAGCTCAAAAAAAGGGACGATTATGATTAATTTAATTTAATTTTGTTTTAATGGCATTTTGTTTTCTTATTATTTTAGGAAATAATCAAATTCAAGTGTCAATCTGACGAAAAAATAGCAAATAGAAGAAAAGGGGGTGTAATTGCAAAGATAAAGATACTCGAAGGACTTGACATGCAAATACCAAAAAAATATACTCAAAAAAACTAACCATGCAATCCCATGATTAGTAATATATGCAATCGCAAGGCCTTCAGAAAATCTCCAGGATGTAAATTGATTGAACCATGCGATCGCATGGGTAAAACGCGAAGTAGTTTGGCAGTTTCTGATCGGATTAGAATTCTACAACTCCAAAATAAAACAACAACTTAAACACATGTCTTGGAAGGTTTGGAGAGGGATATAAAAGGCAAATAATAGCCAGAATAAGGGGGACGGAATTTTGGGAAGAAATACTAGAAGATAATCGAAGATCAATGCACGGAATTAAAGATCCTTCTGCCGAGATTATGGGTTTTATTTACTTTTTCTTTTTCTTTCACCGGAACATGATTAATACAATTCTTGTATTATTTTACATAATCATGTCTGGCTAATTTACTTATTTCTAGGATGAACGATGAAACTTCATGTTTTTAATTAATTAGAAGTTGTATGTTTTAGTAGTTAATTGCTTATTGATTGATTATTCTTTATTCAGTATTTTTAATATTTTAATGCATGATCACCATTAGAATATTTTGTGATTTATATTAAAGTCGAGATATTCAATATAGATTTAGCACGTGGTATTGAATAACATAGGGTCCAATAATAGATAGAGATTACTATTATACCTTGTGAAATCCGGTTAGGTGTTCTTGAGATTTAAATGCATATTTTTATGTTCAAAACTTAATTTGTGATAATTAGGTTCACATATCGATATAGAATTAATTGACCATCGAGAGAGGCTTTTGATCATTATAGGGTCACTGATTTTCGATCTAGGGTAATTATAAGCTAAAACAATTAAACGGATAATTGATTAAGGAATGTATAGGCGGATTCACAAATCCTAAAAACTCAAATTCGTTCTCATCATTTAAAGTTGATTATTGATAATTTAGATTTAATTAAAACAGTTAGAATAGTTTTAGAATTGAAACCAAAAAAAAAAATATGTGTTTTTCATATTGTTAAAACGTAAGTTATAAATTAATTGATTAAATTGATATCTAGTCCTCGTGGGTTCGACACTACATTTATTACTATATTACTTAACGAACAATACACTTGCTGGATTGAAATCGCACAACAGGAACAATAAAATTGAGATGTTATGACTTTAGAATAGTTTATCTGGTCTATTTTACTTTTTCGACTTTAAGAGTATATAATTTTGTAATATATCGGATTTCTATAGTTTGTTTGACATGTTTTTTCAATAAAGTTAAAACTTATTTCACACATTCATTCAACATATCTCTACATAAAATAAGATAATTAAAAATACACTTAGAGTTAAGAAATTCACACACGGTCGCAAAAATCATAGGAGTATATCTCTATTGAATTATATGATTTTCGTTGTTTCAGTCGTTTTGATTGACAAATTTTCCAATCAGTAATTAATTCTTTAAAAGCATTAAGAACATCGTACAAAAAAAGAAGCATGAAAAATATACTTTACTCCAAAATTCAAAAGTAAAAATTAAACCATTAAAACTAGGTACATTATTCGTTCTAATAATGGAAGTTAGCCAAACATGTCTATAGAATACAAATACATAGTAGAAGAAAACGACATCACCCAAATTGAGAATAATGATGAAAACGAACAGTTATAGTTGAATCCTTGAACGTCACTTTGAACCTCCAAGTTTTCATTCTTCTTCTTCCTCCATCTTACCAAATACTAGGTGAGAGAATTAGTTGTGTTTGTAAGTGTATTGCGCTATTTTCCAACTCCCTGCAATGTCCATGACATCAGGTGTTTGTAGGTAAAGGTTTAAATCATGAAAAACCGTACAAAAACTTCCCAATGTGCTCTTAAAGTCGTAGCTGGACTCTAATGTTCCAAGGACAAGTGTGCGCAAAATCATGCAGTGAACAAAGATTTCTTCTTCGAGCGCATGTAGGATTTTGGCCTGGAATTTTCAAGCACACGAAACTATGTAGTTAGACATGCATCTCGAAGTAAAACGCGCATAAAATTGGATATGAAATTCCAATCCATAAAATTCATACAAATTAGAACTTGATGATCTTTCCAATGGTATGATATATTCCTAGACTAAATCTCTACATCTTATATTTATGCTCCAATCTGTCCATTAGTTTCAACTTTCGACCTCTATTTTTCCACTCTTTCGTTGCTTATGTAGTTTGTGAGCTCGGGGTTGTAACATACACATAAAAGAAAATAAGTTAAATACAATACAAATATACTCAAATTAACTAACGACGCTCAAGAGTATGGATACAAATAAGTGTAACATTTTCACTTATTAGTATGCGAGAGCTCAAAGCTACTTATGCTTTGTACGTAAGGACGCAATTTCCTCTATTATTGAAATTTATTGACTTTATTAATAAATTACCTTTTCTACTTCTACCTTGAAAAGATAGAAACTAAAATTCATAAACATTTCTTTATAGGTCATTTATTTGCAAACACTACAAAAAAATACCCATTTTGCGACAAAAAAATATTGTCGCTTAAATAGAGATTTTGTGGACAAAAATAATTTAGCGACAACAAGATGTTTGTTGTGGGCATTGTCGCGCTATGAGCGCCATTAAATGTATTCTGCGACAACTATCAGTTACTTGCCGCATAAGTAAACTTGCAACATTTTTTGTTTGCCGCAAAAAGAATGAAATAGCAACAACATATTTGTCCCCATAATGTCGTTGCAATACATAGATGTCGCGAAAAAAATTAAAAAGCAACAAATCAATTTGTCGCAAAGTTTATTCCAAAAAAAAAAAAATTTAATTGCGAGGAGAAATGTTTGTTGCAAAAACTATTTTAAAAGTATAACGTTTGTGTTGTATTCTATTTTGCAACAAAACATGCTTGTAGTAAAATACATTTTATAATAGGTCATGTTTGTCGCGTAATTTATTTTACAATGAGATTGCTCCGTTGTATAATATATTATAAGATATTCAATGTTTGTAGTATAATTTATTATGTAACAAGTTTTGTGTGTAGTTAAATTCATTCAGCAACATAGAGAATTTGTCGTATCATCATTTGTGCAACGATATATAGTTGTTGACTAATTTATTTTGTGACTTATATGTCGCGTATTATATTTTAAAACATATAAAATTGTTATAAATAATATTTAATTGCAATGAATATTTGTTTATATGACAGGTTGTGTTTGAATTTGAATATATTCTGCAACACAGAGAGTTTGTCGCGTATCGATGTATAATTGTTGTGCAATTTATTTTATCTTTACTTATATATGTCGTATATTCTATTTTATAACAAATAAAATTATTGCAAATACTATTTTGTGACAATGAATATTTGTTTATGTGACAAGTTGTATTTGTAGTTAAATTTATTTTACAACACAGAGAATTTGTCGCATCAATATTTGTGTAGCGCTCTATAATTGTTGCACAATATATTTTGTAATTGTTTATATATATCGCGTATTCCATTTCACAACATGTAAATATCATTTTGTGACCATATGAATATTGGTTGCATAATACTATCAACAATAATAAATTTTCAATTTCTTGCATCGCAGTAGAATTGTTACTACGGTACACATCTATTTGAAAATATAACGTACATCATTAAAAATAACTCATGACTTAATAAAAAAAGTGCTTTACAATTAACCAAATATAATGATTCCAAAATATATAAAAACATTCATATTATTGTCTCAAAATTATAATGCTAAATCTTGTAAATAAAAGGTCATACTAATCCTCAATCTCTTATCAACTCTCAATAAATACATCATCTCGAATCTACATAAAAGGGGAAAAATATAGATAGTCATTAAAAAATACAATAGAAAGATAACCAAACAAACTACATATAAAATATTTAACTTATAGTAATGTCACTATCATCACTATCCATCATGTATATCATCACTATCTATCATGTATATCACTGTATTCATTTAGAATATACAAAAGAGAACTTATAATTAGTAAAGCTTAGAATAAACAATAAACCATGTTAACCAACTTAAAGAAAATGAGGTAATGAAATAGATATTCTTAAGTTAGATTCTTTAGAACAAATTTGATTTAGTTCCATTAGTTAACTATGTTCCATTCATCAATAAATAAAAATCATGAAATAAATAGTTATGTGCTATAAAGTAAAATAGAGACAACATCCACAATGCTATGATCAATCAACTGACAATGTTCCCAAGAGCAACAATATTGATATTCTTTATTACAAGTAGATCTTAAAGCATTAAATCTTTAATTTTGAGCATTATTTTTAAGAAAAACATTTGAAAGAATATCAATTCAAAATTATCATTAACTAACAAATATAAGGGGATGTATAAGCTCGGTTTTTTTTTCTAAGATTTAAGTTGCGAACTTTTGTCAAATACATCACCAACCTCATTCTGAAATTGCTCAATTTGTACGCCGAACAGTGCAGCAGTTGCATAGCAGATTATGTTTTCTGTGTTGTGCGTCCCCAGATTCAGGTATACTAAAGAATTTCCAGAGCCGAGCGTGATATTGTATCTTGCATGGATGCACAAACTCCTGTTCTATCATGTTCAAAAGCAGGACCATGAGATCCATCTTCGTCATGCCTCCTTTTATGCTTCTTCTTGGGAGGTGACCCAGTTCTCAGAGATTGTTCTACTGAATATCTACAATTTTTTCATCCACCTTCAGCCCAGAAGTCATTTCTAAACTACATTCGCTTCACCATTACCATCTGATGGAAGCATTTTGAAGGCAGATGACCTGTTTATATGATTCACTTCAGCATTCATAATCCAATATATAAACACCATTATCAATCCAATATATAAACACCATTATTAGTAAATTATAGGGTCAATTACATTAATGGCCCCCAATCTTTCAGATTTATAATGATTTCATCCCCATTCTTTTTTTAGCAGATATCATCCACATTCTTCTATTTATACTCACAGATTGTCCCCAAATCATTATTTTTCACTATTCTAATAATTCTTGGACAATTTTGCCCCTTGACTTAAATAAATTAAAATGATGGAAAAAATACAATGAAAACATTGCAATTGGACCCTTAACCTTTTCAAAAGTACAAATAAATCCTAAACTATTTTATTTTATTCAAATAAGTGTTCTTCCCCCAACTATAAAAAATCATCTTTTCCAACCTCCCACCCCACCCACAATCTGTTTGCATAACCCTCCATTTCCGTAGATTATCTTTTCGAGGAACTAGACAATTGGATTGGTTTTGATGAATCCATTTCCTTAGATGATCTTGAAAAGTTAATAAATTCTTCAACCGGATAAGTTCTCCCAGAACTCGAATTGGTATCGCCAGCTACAACAGAATCAGGCAGCATCTCTAAACCCCATTAGCTTTGCTACAACGCTTGTCGACCGTGCCTGATTTCTTGATGTCTGTTGCAGACACTGAACCTTATCGTTAAACTCACCACTATCCTTATGCGAAGTTTTGGAGTGAAAGATTGATTTCAAATTAGTATTTGAACTCTGCATTGAACCTTCTCTACTGTCTAATGAAAGTATTAGAAGATCTTTAAGCTTTTGGGTAGATTTGGAAACGTCCCGTGATTCAAAGGGTACGTAGCTAATTTTCCTTCCATCATAAGAAAATCTAGTGGCATCTTTTGAAATCGAAACGAAGACCCATCTTTTGAGTGGTAGGATGATGATCTTAAAAGTTCTCTCCGTTCATTATGATACCAAGGTGCTTCTCAAAATTAGCTGAGTCCTGAGAACCATCCGTAATTCTTGGCAATGGCCTCGGAAAATCCTTGAACTTCACCATAAGATCTGATGCTGCCTCTATGGTTTTGGCTTTAATGGATAAACCCTGAACTTCTCTGTACATGGAGTCCTTCACGACATCCCAAATATTAAGAGCCTGTCGACTAAATTGGAGAGATGAATTTTGCATGTTCATTGCTGAATTTCTTGAAGGAGTTTCAGGAAAAATCATGCGGTCAAAGGATGCGGGTTCTAATTGATTAGTTCGGTTATAGTCAAGAGAAGAGAGAGAAGATGAACGTGAGGATGAGAATGAGGCCCTGGACGATTATGTGGTGTGGTGTGGTGGTGTGGTGTGGTGTGGTGTGGTGTGGGGTGAGGTGGGGTGGGGTGGGATTTCTAAAAGATGATTATTTTTTAGTTGAGGAAGAACACTTATTTGAATAAAATAAAATAGTTTAGGATTTATTTGTACTTTTGAAAAGGTTAATGATTCAATTTCGATGTTTTCATTGTATTTTTTTTTATCATTTTAATTAATTTAAGTCAAGGGGCAAAATTGTCCAAGAATTGTCAGAATAGTGAAAAATAGTGATTTTGGGACCATCTGTGAGTATAAATAGAAGAATGGTGATGATATCTGCTAAAAAAAAGAATAGAGGTAAAATCGTTACAAACCTAAAAGAATGGGGACCATTAGTGTAATTAACCCTAAATTATATAACAAGAAATCACAATAAAAATTAAATTATACTTTAGAAATCATTTACTTCAAGAATTGTAGATCGCAACATTGGATAATTGACACTGTCCGCGCCTCCACACAAGAAAAAGGAAAATGAATAGCAACTTAAGCTAATTTTCATTTTTAATTATATCTTACCTAAGAGCAAAGGTGTCCAACCAGCGAAAGAGATGAGACGGGGAGCTTCAGACTTTGGATGAGGTGTGCAGTGGGTTTTCTTCCAATCTCCAACAAATTCAGACGAGGAGGTCGGTGGAGAGCGAGAGATGAGATGGAGAGAAGAGGTGTTCGGTTTCGGACAAGATGTCCAGTGGGTTTTCTTCCAATCTCCAACAAATTCGGATAAGATGGTTGGTGGAGAGATATGAGATAGAGAGAAGAGGTGGCCGGCGGTGATTGCTGTCTCGATTTGGGATGAAGACGAGCGAGGCTAAGGTTTTGACCAAGACTTTTCGATTTGCGAACTGGGATGGGAATGAAACTCTGCCTCAGCTATTGCCGCTTCTTCTTCTTCTTCTTCTTCTATATATATATACAGTTTTGATCTACTAGGCACCGGTGCTTAGCTTATGCTAAGCACCGGTATTAATTACTAATAAATTTGATTATTTTATAAGACCATCATTATTTCACAATAACTGTATGTATGTGTCTATATATATATTTATATATATATATATATATATATATATATATATATATATATATATATATATTAGGTGTTTGGGTCCCACCATTATATAACCACATATCATGAGAGAAGATCAATTAATGCTTACCCACACACGTAGAAACCTTCTTTTCTTCAACATAAATTTTTCTTCTTCTTCAATTAAAGAGTCCAAGAGTCACTTTTCTATATCAACCAAAAATGCCATAAAAATTCTTACCCACACACTTAATTTCTGAATGTGTTTTCCAGGACATTTGTATCAGTCCTGTATGAGAAAGACCAACTGTCATTTGTGCCATTGCCGCTTTCACCATAATTGTTGAAGGGTGAGCCCATCACGTTCGAGTCTTCACCATAGCTAGTGAAGACATTGGCGGCCATTGGTGTTTTTGCCATAGCTGGAGGTAGATGCTTGACCGACATAAGAAGTGAAACGGAGATTAGGCACATTAACTTTAGTGTTGTAGTTGCCTGGATATTTATCAATTTGTTCCTTACTTAATGTGATTAAAGAGAAGGTCAGTATATTCTTTTAGCAATTTTTTCCTTAATGTGATTAAAGAGAATATCATATTATTCATTCATTTGGCTGTGCATATTTTTATGTTTGATGTTTTAACAATTTATACATTATATAGAATTTTAGTAATTAATTAAATTGTCTTTAATTTGAAGGTCAACATCAGTAATCTTATTTAGCATGGAAGAAGAGAATTCAATTCAAATATTCACACCCCAAATTTTGGAGGAACGCAAGCCTAAAGTTGGCCAAGAATTTGAAACAATTGGAGCTGCATATGAGTTTTATAACACCTATGCAAGAGAAGCTGGATTTAGTACTAGAATGTCTACTAGTAAGAAGAAGCCAGGCACGAATGAACTCGTCTTGAAACAATTCATGTGCTACAAAGAAGGACAAACAGATGAAAATTATCAGAAAAAGTTCAAGTATGCAGTTTAACGGAGTGGTGAAAGAAATAGGAGAATTGTTCGTGTGGGTTGCAAAGCTAAATTAATTATGGTTAGGCGTAAATCTTCTTCAAATTGGATTATTAGTAGCTTCGTGGAGTCTCATAATCATGCACCCACGACTCCTTCGAGAGTTCACTTATTGAGGTCGCATCGACACATTTCAAATGCGAAAAAGGCTTTGGTACAACAATTATCTGAAGCAAATGTATCGACCAGTCAACAAATAAGTTTGATGGAAATTGAATATGGAGGTCCTCAAAATATTTGATGTACAGAGAGAGACATCAGAAATTATGAAAGAAATTTGAAAGAAGAAAAGAAGGGAATTGACGATGAGTCGTTGATAGAGACATTTGCTTTAGAGAAAGAAAAAAATCCTGGTTTTTTGATAGAGATAGTGAAGATAGATTGGTTAAGTGTTTTTGGGCTGATTCTTACTCAAGATGGGCATATAACTTTTTTGGTGATGTAGTTGTCTTTGATACTACGTACAACACAAATAGATATGGGATGATTTTTGCTCCATTGATAGGAGTTAATCATCATGGTCAGACAATAATATTTGGCTGTGGGTTTTTAAGTGACGAGACAATAGAGTCGTTTGTTTGGTTACTCAATCAGTGGATGAATGCCATGCCTAAGGGTGCACCCCAAATGATCATCACAGACCAAGATCCTGCAATGACAAGAGCAATTTGCACAAGTTCTTCCAAATACGATTCATCGTTATTGTATATGGCATATTTAGAATAAATTTTGTGAAAAGCTTAATACAATTATTTATCGGGACAACTACCATTTGATGAGAAGCATTATTTTAAACTCAGAGAATAGTGAAGAGTTTGAAACAAGTTGGATTCAAATGTTGCACTCAACCAAATTGGAAGAATGATTGGCTTCGCCAAATATATGAGATGCGTAATAGATGGGTCCCTGCATTTGTTAAGCATATTTTTGCAGTAGGAATGTCAAGTAGCCAAAGAGCAGAAAGTTCTCATTCATTTTTTACAAGGTACATTTCGAAGAAAAACTCATTGATGAATTTTATTATACGCTTCAATAGAGCACTTGGACACCAAATGTATAATGAGTTGATGGCTAACCATTGTGATATTAATGAACAACCAATGTTGAAATCCTTATGGCCAATGGAGGAACAAATGGCAAAGATTTATACAAGAAAAGTTTTTCAAACTTTTCAAGATGAGATATTTGAGAGTCAAGCCTACATCATAAATACCTTATTTGAAGATGGAGCTAGTGTAGTTTATACAATTGCAAGGGTTGATGAATCTTCTTCATCGAGATGTCGAAAACTTGATTATAATAAGTGCTTAGATATTATATGTTGTAGCTGTAAACGATTTGAATGTGAAGGAATTCCATGTATACATATGTTGATTTACTTTAGGATCAAACAAATTTTACAATTGCCAACTCAATATATTCTTCAAAGGTGGACCAAACGTGCAAAAATTGGCCAAGTATGGGACAAAGATGATGGAGAATTGAATGACAGTCCTAACCAATCATTGATGTCAAGGCATTCAAATTTGTCTCAATTGTGTTCAGATGTTGTTGATGATGCATCTCTCACTGAGGAGGGAGCTAATCTCTTGCGGCATGGATTGGAGGATCTTCACACTAAAATAAAGGATATTAATATCGGTAATGGTGTTGAGCGGGTATCGATGGGGCAAACAACCAATCAAGAGCACATAATCATCAACGAACCATCACAAGTAAGAGCCAAAGAGTGTGGAAAAAGATTAAAAAAATCGAAAGAGAAAACAGTGAACAAAGAGAGGGTTTGTCATGGATGTGAACTGCGTGGCCAATCGCACGATAAGAGAAATTGTCCGATATTCCTTGAAAGGTATTTTTATTATTTTAATGTTAATATTAATGTCACTATTTTTCAATTTCAAATAGATTCTTATAGATTCTTGGGTTTGCAGATAATTCTCAACGTGCAAGGCCAATAATTTTGGAATGAAACCAAGTGGGTGGCAGGAGGGCTCTTCAACCATTTTTAGTGCATGAATATTGTTCACAAATTTGGCTTCTTTACATCAGGCGCAAGAAAACGTCAATAAAGTCCTAGCTCTTGAAGAAGAATATTGGAAACCAATTGTGAGATGAATTGTGGAGTTGCACAGCCCTCTAGATGTGAAATTTTCCATTTTGTTTAGATTTCCCCTAACCAGTTAGGTTATGTGTTCTTGTTTACATTAAATATGACTGAATTTATCAAGTGGGTCCGGTACTTTTAGAATTCTTAAAATGAATGGTTAGCATTTGATTTTGATATGATGATGGATTTGTAATAAAATCTTTAGAATAAGAGAGCTGGATTATGAGGCTTGTATGGCTATGTTTTAGATTTTTATGTTGGAGTAAATCGTAGAAAATATTGCATGGTTGATAGTCGATACTTTTGGTCTCAGAGGTTTTGGTCAATGGACTTCAGTCTGTGGGATTAAACATGGTATCAAGCAGCTATCTTTACCAAGGTTTTATGTAGAGAAAACAATGGCAACTTCTACCCTGCAATCTTTGCCTTTTAATATCTAATATGTCCTTGCGGCTTGACTAATGAAGAAAGGAAGCATTTTCTTATAGTTACTCTACAAATTATGTATGTAAATTTCTGTACACAATAAAAAGATTCACTTTCAGATTTTTGTGTCCTCTATATTCATAGGAATAAAATGCTTACCTACACACATTGACATTCTTTTGTAAGCATTAATTGATCCCCTCTCTCATGATATGTGGTTATATAATGGTGGGACCCAAACACCTATATATATATATATATATATATATATATATATGGATATATATATATGAAATATATATATATATCTATATAAAATTATTGTGAAAATCAAATTTAAAATAATCAAATTTATTAGTAATTAATACCGGTGCTTAGCATAAGCTAATTAAGTTACGGTGCATAGTAGATGAAAACTATATATATATAAGATGGTGGGTGGAGAGAGATGTGAAATAGAGAGAAGAGGTGGCCACGGCGATTTGCTTCAATTTGGGATGAAGATGGGCGTGGCTAGGGTTTCGACCAAGACTTTTCGATTTGTAAACCGGGATGGGAATGAAACTTTGCCTCAGCTATTGTAGCTTCTTCTTCTTCTATATATATATATATATATATATATATATATATATATATGGGTTAATTTCACCAATGGTCATTTGAAGTTATTTTCAAATTACAAAATAGTCTTTGAAGTTCAAAAATTCGATGGTGGTCATTGAAGTTTAAACTTTTACTTAATTGGTCACTCCATTAAATTTCTAATTTAAAATAGTGATGTGGCGTGATGATGATGCCAGTATTTATTTATTGTATGGTAGTCCATGTACTTTATATAATATTTATTTTAGTCCCTATATTTCAATTAAGTCTTTCAAAAATTACATTTTAGGTCCTTAATCTTTTACATCTTTACACTTTGGTCCCCAAATTTTCAATTATCTTTCAGTTAAGTCTTCCAAAAATTGTATATTAGGTCCTTCTACTTTTTACATCTTTACAATTTGGTCCCAAAATTTTCAATTATTTTCAGTCAAGTCCTCTAAAAATTGCATCTTAGGTCCTTTAACTTTATACATCTTCAAACTTTGGTCCCCCAAATCCTTGATTTTAGTGGCCAAAATAAGTGAAATTTTAGTGGTCAAAATAAATGTACTTTCAATTAAATCATTGACTTTACACTCAGATTTCCTACTTAACCAAGATTTCTCTTTTTAAATTGTCAACTGCAGTTTTTCATGTAACCGATCAAGATGGAAATAAGGTCTTCCAACATCAGTAGGTAGATTGGCACAATTGTTTGCAGAAATACTTGATTCTAAATTAACATTTTACATATAGATATAGTATTAGGACGCGGAAGCGTTTACCTCAATTGCTTTCACTGCTGTTTTATTTTCTTCTGTATATTTGATTGCATCTCTTGCTAAATGCAACTCAGGTAAAGTCTGAAAAATTAGAATGAGTCAGTGCGTAGAGAGCTACTATCTCTGGAAACCTGTGCTGAACTAGAAGCTCTGCAGTCCAAGATTGAGTCAGAAATGCGATCTGGACTGCCAAGGTGGTTGAGTATTTGGAAGCTATTTTTAAACGTCTCCACATATACAAAGGAAAGGTAATTTTGATATGATCTTACGTGTCGCTGGCTTGTTTGAAGGAAATCCATACAAAGATGCTGCATAAGCATTTGGAGCCCCTTTAGAAACCATTTGAGGGTGAAGATATCATGATGGAACAAAGTTCAAGACTTGATAAGGAGGATTCCGATGAGGATGCAAACGGCATAGACTCTGATGAGGACGCAAACGGTATACATAATTCAGATATGCTTGCCACAGGCCATTCAATGTATCAGAATTCTCTCTTACTCTGTCTCTGTCCAGTCAATGATGTTTACATTGTCATCTCTTCATATCTTGCATGGACCGATTTCTAAGATTCTGGTTTCAGGTGATTGGTGAGTGCCATTCAACTCAAATCAGTGACGAAGTTGCTGCAAGATATAGGATGCTACGTGAATCCAAGGACTGCGAGATATTTCTTGAATTTTGTCTTCATACAATTTTGTATCAACCATCACCTCAGAGGTTGGAAAGAGTCTAATTTATATTGCTACAAATATTTCTCCTTAATTTTATTGATCCATACATTCATCTTGTAAAGTGAGAATGACAGCTGAGTTTGCAGTGGAACGGGAGTCTGAGCTGGTGAAAATGATAGCTAAGGTTAAATTCTAGTCTGGATTACAACATACTTGCGTACAAAGCTTAAAATTTCATCACATCTAAGATTTAGAGCATGTTTGGTAGAGTTTATTTTAAACTCTTTTTTTTCCAAACTCATTTTCAACCACATATTTCATGGGACTCACAACTTTTATCAACTTTTCAACCACACATTTCACTAACTCATATCAAAATCTCCTAAAAAACTACTTTAAAACTCTATCAAACAAGAACTTATAATGAGAAATCTGCTGCATTATGTACTCTTTATATCCATTCCTATATAATTTCATCCGTTATTTAAGGGGACATTTCATGCTTTAACTCTTTTGACTCACTGTCATCTTTTCTCCATCTATCCTTTGTGCTAAACCTAAACTGGAGATATGTCTCAGATTCTCTTCAGTACTCTAGATTTCATTTTTTCAAGCAACATGTTGGATTTTTTTGTATTTGTGTATTTCGATGTTCTGTTATGCGTTCATCAGCTTGGACTTTGAGCATTTTTCATGTCTTAGGGATTGAGTTTATTTTTATTTCCTGGACATGGAGCATGCCAATCACGAATATGATGTAACATCTTTTGTTTAAGAAAAAACCATTTTGGGGTTATTTATGTGCTTCAAAATCGAGAAGTTTTGGTTTAAACTCCGTGCATTTAAATTAAATTTTCTGTGACTATAAATTGTTTAGTTTTTCTTTTTGTTGTTTATGCAATTTATTTTTCAGGATTTTGGGTATCTTGCAACTTTTTGTGGTTTGCCATGTGTTTTTGTGTGATATGGTCGTGTTGTTGTGAATTGACAATAAGGCTTAGATTTGTTGTTGTTGCATGATGTTACAATTGTTGACACAGAAAATAGAGGCGCCTCCATTTAGACTTTTCTAAATCATTGTGCAAACAGGCATTCTAACATCAAATTGCTGGAAGGACCAGGTTTAGCTGCCGAAGATTGCAATATCTATAGTATTTGTTTTCTCCTAATGGAGTAGGGTTCTCTTAATAGTCTACTCCATGTATATGAGTGTAGCCTTTGGTTAATAGCCAACCTTTCCAAAGTCCCATCAGCTTTATATTACAGTGAATATTCACTTACACTAACAGATTTCTTTCCCTTAGGAAGTTCAACTATCTACCAGCTTTCCTCCAATTCTTACTTCTAACTGCCTCTTGGACTATTTGTGGATGTGCATATTTGAAATCTTGTTGAAACTCTTTGTTCTTCATTACGAAATCTGTCTGCTATCAGATTCATACAACTGTAGCTTCCCATGCACGTTTGAAACATGTCATTTTCACTTGAACAATTCTCATCCTACTATCACAACACTCATTAAACTTGTTTGTACTAGACTTTGCTAGTGTGGGATGATCAAAACTTGAAGGGTTAAATTATTTAAAGTCCAAAATATCTATCTCTGATGAATTACATAACTTGGCCAGGTCATTTTCTTATAGAAGGTCTATGTATTGCATGTATCGATGAGCATAAATGGAATATACTGTGAAACTGAATATCTTGAGTGATTCACAAGGGTACTAATTTGGTTCTTTTGTTGCAGAACTCAAAAATGAATTATCGTGCTTGGAATCACTGATGTTGGTTAGTTTCCTATATGCCAGAGGCACATGTCAGATGAAAGTTAAGATGCATTATAGAAGTTGTTATACTTCATCTATCTAATTGCATTGCATTTGTTGTGAAACAAGAAGGAAGTGTTCGTTATAGTAGCTATCTTATGTTTTGCAATATAGTAAGAATCAATTAACATTTGTAAATCTCATCTTCATGTCTCATTTTTATTCTCCTCGCCAAACTCAACCAGTTCTTTCTGTCACCTCCAATTTAATCAATTTGCTCTTTTTACCCATACTCTCTGCCCCCACGTGGTTGTAGTGTGTCCTGAAGAAAAGGTTCCATGTTGCCATATGTAGTTTTTTCTGAATAAATGTTAGTGCTTGTACCCAGGTGCTCCACGAGTTGCAGAAATCTCGAGATTGGGCTGGGCTTCATGTTGCTGACAACTCTTGTTTTCATTACCGTGTTGTAAGTTTCATGCTCTCTGTTTAGTACATTTACCGGATTGCTTATGGTTGTAAATGAACTGTCATCAAAAGAGGCAAATATTATGCAATTATGTGAGTATATGAATGTTTGTGGCTCTTACCTAATTATGGATGTTTAACCAGTGAAGTTCATCAAAATTATTCCTTGCATCCTTTATAATTTAGGCTTCCTTAATGTGTTATCTTTCTATAAACATTATAAAGATATGAGTGGGGGGTTTGAAAAGTTGGAACCGGGAAAACAACCACTAAAAAGTTATATGCTTCAAAATAGGAAGGTATTATTCGTAGACGCATTAATTACCATTTTCAATTTTTCATACCAACAGATTGATTCTAACTTTTTTCTAACGTCTACTCTGACCATGTTCAGAATGTTCACATGCATTTTTGTTGTTTTTGATTGAAAATATCTTTTTCATTTTTCATTCTGTAGTTAGGAATGTTTAATATCCTTGTGGCTTTGGAGTTGCCTCCTGAACTTGTTTATCCTCTCTATGTTTCTGCCTGTGTTGACAAGTACCAGTTGGTTCACTCGCTAAATATTTGATACATGTTAATAAGTTTCTAAATTTTTCCAAATTTTAATTATGTGTTTATTGGTTGTTTTCCTCAACTCAAGAGTCTGTTGTCAAGAAAGCCAAGTAGGTCCTGAAGAAGAATGCTTCTTGTGTAAATTTCGATGATCCGAACCTGATTAGCAAACTATTTTTCCTATTTAATGGTATGGAACTCTGTGTCTCGACTTTCATGTAACATAAGTTTATATTACAAGATTCTATTTGTTGATTGGATGCTTAGTAAACATAAATTTTCTAGCTGGGATAGGAAGAGTTGGTGGATGGGGAAGGAAATTACTTCTGTCAATAGGTTGACGTGGTATAATTTTGATCAAACAGTTGTAACATAAATTTATGTTATGTTCTATGCCATGTAGGAACCACAGGGTCTGAAAATATTTCTCCAAATTCCAAGGTCAGTCCAGCAAATCCAGCTTTGAGAGTGAGACTGATGTCGATTTTCTGCCCGTCAATTACTGCGGCAAAAAGTTTCCCATCAACTTTGCAGTGCATTTTCGGCTGTATATTTGGTAAGCTGAATACTCTGCCTTTATTCAATCTAAGGTAAGTACTTCATGGGGGACAGTTTGCTTGCACTAGAGCTTATGGTTGGTTAAATGATCTGTTTTGAATTTTAAGACTGGTTCTGAATTGTATTTCTTTTCCTTCTGGAAGGACAATCAACTTCTGATTGTTGTGTGTGTGAAGGGTGTTTGGGGAATGAGAGGAATGATAGTTGCTCAGTTGGATTCCGCTGTGGCTGACACCTGTAATGGAGAAGCCAACATATACACTGATCGGTGAGGAGGTTCTGTTGGGGTAGGGAGGTTACACAGATAGAATTGTGAAATTGTGAAATTACACGGAAGAGTTTAGCTTAAATTTCTTTCCCTTTTGTAACCTTCGGCTAATTTTTTTTCCATTTCTACAGGGTGGGAATTTTGGCACAAAATGGGTGAAGGTTGATCAAGAAATAGATATGAGGGTTGCCTGTGAAGTACAATCTGAGGAAAATTCTTTGAGAACTCCATAGCTGAGTACGGCTTCTAAATCTTTGGAAACCGTTATAAACAAATCTGACGTACACGGTAGACCTGATAAATCTGACTACGATGAGCTTCCTAAAGAAATGCATGAAATGAAAATTAAAGTTGATAAAACTGATAACCATGAGGATAATGCAAAGGTTCAATGCCGAATAGTTTTTCTTCTTGAACTTTGATATAAATTTTTACTGTTTTCCATTTTCTCAAGATCAGAAAGAGTAACATGTGCAACCTACTATTGAAAATTTTAAGCAGAAGTTATTGCTAATTATGAATTTTGCGTGCAGGACATGGAGCCCACTATTGTTAGTGGCAATGGAACTGAAACAGGTCAGATAATTGTTACTTCGATCGGTGGTCGGAATGGACAACCCAAACAGGTGATTTTATTTTATTTATTAATTTTCCCACATTTAGACTTCTACTTATAGTGTTACTCCTATTAAGCTTTTGTTTTTGGATACAAAGAAACGTTTTTCCTTTATATCCTTTGTTATTTAAGGTTGGTTCTCAACAAGATTAATTGCCGTTGTTTTATCCCCAGCAATGTCTTATATGGCAGAGCGTGTGGTTGGCTCTGGTTCCTTTGGAGTAGTATATCAGGTATTGACTAATAAGGTGCAATGTGCCAGGAGCACATCTAAGCTTAAAAATAACTTGCTTTTGTCTTTTAAGTATAAAAGGTTACTCTTGGCGTCTATGAAGAAAATCAGGCATCATAACTTTGTGTGTACAAGGACAAGATTGATTCACTTCCCTTTTCCTTTCTTATCAATTGTTTGCTACAGGCTTTTAGCCTGGAAATGGGAGAATCTGTTGCTATAAAGAAGGTGCTGCAGGATAGGAGATATAAGAACAGAGAACTCCAGATTTTGCGCTTATTTGACCATCCCAATGTTGTTCAACTGAAACATTGTTTCTATTCTACCACTGACAAGATTTAGGTGTACCTTAATCTTGTCCTGGAGTATGTATCTGAAACTGTCTATCGAGCTTCAAGGCACTATAGCAGAGTCAACCAATATATGCCCATTTTATATGTGCAGCTATATACATACCACGTACATTTCAAATTCGTATAAGGTGTTGAAAATCCATACATCGTCTTCCAATATACCAACCATACAAGAATCCAAGTAATTAAAGGGATTTCTTACACTAGGAAACTTCCTCGAGTATAAACATGGAAATTTTTATGAGATCACATGTTCATTGTGTGTGACTTTATTGATTATATGTAGATGTTGATTGATTTCTTTGGTTATCACAAGGCAGTTGAAGCTTAGACATGTGTTTTACTTAAAATCATTTTATTTGAAATAGCATCACATGTATTCTGGTTGAGTTTTTATATGTTGTGGTAGTTGGATCTCTGTCACCCTTCTGGGTGTGAATATTGGAAATTGTTACTTGAATGTTGAGGCATCTATTACTTAAATTTGAAATTATATCTCCTTCCTTAGGTGTGTATTTATCTTTTTCAAATATCTATCAATCAATCTTTTTAAGAGGTTGAGGATGCGAAACAATCAAGAAATTTATTATAAAATTGGTATAAAGTTACCCCAATCAGATGGAAGAATAAAAGTTGCTACCTTTTATGGTTTGCTCTCTCAACAATTTGAAATAATGCTGCTTTATGGCTAATATGTTCTAATTCTTATGACACAGATGAAAGAAGGAGCAGATAAGCTTGAATATTGGAGGATGAGAGAAGTGATAGTTGACGAGAAGAAGAAAGAGAAGGAGCTTTTGCATAGACAAAGTTCTATGTAGGTTGATGAACTAGAATTGGAGAATAAGACACATGAGGCCACGAAATCACAATTTTGTTAACTACCAAGTTCCCTTCGTGAATGTATAAAACTCATAAAATAAATTATAATAAATAGTTTTGATGGAATACTCTTTCAAGTGTGGGTATACTTGAGTTGCCCACTTAAGATTTATAGGACATCTTTAAAACTAATTTAAATTTTATGTTATTTGTCTAACTTATTAGTTCTTCAGTGCCACTTATTTATGGTACCATTTTGAGATACTACCATACTAGACCGCAAGCTTTTCTACTTATGTCGATTAATGCATTGGGTATTGCTATAGTTGGGCATGCTTATCTTACTATGAACTATTTGTAAAAAAAAAAAATTGACGGCTCTTCACTTGTCTTTGCAGATCGAATTTAAATGTTTTGAGATTTTATGATTCACACATTACACGCAATAAAATAGTATAAAAAATAAATTCGTACTGAAAAAAAAAATCCAATTGCAAGTTTGTGCATACTTATTAATAATTTACTATGATTTGTTAATTAATTGAAATATTTATTTATGAACAATAGTAGAATACACTTGTGACAAATGGTGTTAATTACAAAGACTAATAGGCGACGAGTGTGGGTGTCACTATTTATTTTCCACAATCCCTACAAGCTAGAGCAATAACAAATATAGGTGTCGCAAATTTTTTCCTCCATTATAAAATTTTTAGCAACAAATATTACTTGTCGAAAAAAGAAGACCTATTGCATCAAAAAAAAACTTTGTTGCAAGAAATAAAAAGTTTTTCGCCATAATTTTCCCACCAAATATATTTTGGCGCCAAGCTTCTCATCATGTTTTTGGCGACAATCTTTATTATTTGTTGTGCATTTCGACATTTCACGACAACTTTTTATGTTGCCTTACTTTGTTTTGGTACTTACTTTTCCACAAAAATTTTTGTGACAAACTTTAAAAATGTGTCGCGCTAAATCACTTATTGCAACAAATTTATATATGTGGCAAAATATCTTGTCGCGAAATAGAGATTTTGTTGTAGTGAAAGTGAAATCTTTTGAAGTCGTTATTTTATTAACTTGTTTACTGTTTTAACTTGACTTGCCATTGTCATTTCTCTTTGCCTATTTTTTTGTTCTTCCTAATTTTCTAATGACTTATTAGAATAATTTTGAATTATCAAAACAGTGTTACATTTTATTTTGTCCCGATACACTTGATTGTAGCGTAACCTGTGACAACTTACAACACTAGTAGCGTGCAATGTGCGTGCGTCGTGCGTCGTGCGTGTGTATTCTAGTATCGTTTAGCGAGAAGTTGAGAGAGTTAAAAGAGTTTGTAAAGATCGAGTAAAACAATATAAGAGAGGTGCAAGGCTCTCAGAACGTCGTTTAAGTTTATACACACAGTAATAGTTGCAACAAAAAACGCATAATGTGTTAAACTACTTCCATTGTCAAGTCTAAGGTATTTATTAATTTTGAAGAGATTGGTTACAATTCATTGAAGATTGTCTTGTCTTGTCACAATCAAAAGAAGATGCCGTAATAAAATTTTGAAATTAATTACCCTTTACCAACATGAGCTAAATCTGAAGTATTTGCCTATGTCATGTATTGCACAAAAGGAACTTGCAAGAAAAAAAAAGGAAAAATAACTAAAAAACAAGATAGGACTAAATAAAATCTGTATAAAAAACAAAAAGTCCTCGGGAATTGTGCCAAATACTTGTGCTAAATTGCACGTGTACAATATCTAACAAATAATAAAGTGTAAGAGTAGTGTGTCGATCCCATGGATATTGTGTACTTACTATCGAATTTAATTAATTCTAGCATCATCCATGTTTTCAAATAAAACTACTAAAAAGCAATTAAAAGTGTTGGTTGGAACAATAAAATTGAGATGTATTGACTTCAGCATAGTTTATGTGGTCGAATTTTACTTTTTGGACTTTGAGAGTATATAATGTTGTAATATATTGGATTTATGTAGTTTATTTGACAGGTTTTTTCAATAAAGATAAAACTTCTTTCACATATTCATTCAACATATCTCTACATAAACTAAGATAATTAAAAATCAACTTAGAGTTATGAAATTTACACACTATCACAAAAATCATAGGAGTATATCTCTATTGAAATGTATGATTTTCGTTGTTTCAGTTGTTTTGATTGACAAATCTTCCAATCAGTGATCAATCCTTTAAAAGCACTAAGACTGCGTACAAAAACAGAAGCATGAAAAATATACTTTACTCTAAAAATTGAAAAGTAAAAATTAAACCATTAAAACTAGCACTACAAGAAATTTCACTTTTAACAACGAAAATTTTAGTCTTCTACAGTCTCTCGACAACTATTTTTCGACAAACCAATTCAAAAATGACTTTTTAAGACAACAAAATCCGTTGTTAAAAGTGAAGTTTCTTATAGTGTACATTGTTCGTTCTAATAATGGAAGTTAGCCAAACATGTCTATAGAATACAAATACATAGTAGAACAAAACGACATCACCCAAATTGAGAATAAAGATGAGAACGAACAATTATAGTTGACTCCTTGAATGTCACTTCGAACCTTCACGTTTTGTAAGTGTAACTAAAGGTTGCAACTGTGATTTTCAAGTGATACAATTATCTCCTAACGTGAAGAAGTAAGAAGTGGTAGATTTCATCTGATCTTTATCCCCTGTAAAGTCAGAATCTACATAACGCTTAAGCTCAAGTTTATCACTCCTCTTGTAGAACACTTACCCCCTTTTAACAATCCCAACTGGGTATCTCAACATCCATTTAAGAGCAATCCAATGATGTTTAACTAAGTTAGACATAAACCTACTCAGAAAACTAATTGCATAAGCTAGGTCAGGTCTAATAGAAATCATGGAATACATTACAGAACCAATGACATTAGCATTGGAAACATTACTCATTCCCTGTTTTTCTTCTTCAGTTTTAGGGCATTGAATATATGATAAAATCATGTGTGTAGCTAATGGTACATTGACAGACTTGGTAAATTTCATACCAAATTTGGCTATTACCTTTTCCAAATAAGACTCTTGATTAATAGTCAATCTATTTTCAGTCCTATTCCTTTTAATAATTATACCAAAAAAAATTCTTGCTTATCCTAAGTCTTTTATGTTAAATTCAAATTTCAAAAGGTTTTTTATTTTTATGATATCAACTTTACTACTAACAAGCAACATGTCATCAACATATAACAACAAATAAACTTCACTGCCTATCTTAGTGTTATTATAATATAAGCATGCATCAAATGCATCAAAACGTTTATACCATTGCCTAGGACTCTACTTAAGACCATACAAGGATTTGTTAATAAAGCACACAAGCTTAGACTTCCCTTTTACCTCAAAACCTCGAGGTTGAGACATGTAAATGACCTCATATAACTTCCCATAAAGAAAATTATTCTTAACATCTAGTTGCTCTAATTCCCAATTAAATTGGACAACTAAGGCCAAGACTAACTTGATAGTCTACTTAATCACCGGAGAAAATACCTCATTATAACCAATCTCATCTCTTTGAGTAAATCCCTTAGCTATCAACCTAGCTTTGTATCTTAAAGGGTCATTAGGTTCTACTCCTTCCTTCAACTTGTAGATCCATTTACAATGGACTACCTTTTGATTATTTGGTCTCTCAACCAACTTCCAATTATCATTCTTGCCTAATGAATGAATCTCCGATCTCATAACCTTTTTCCAATTTTCAATTTTTTTAAGTTAATAGCTTTTTCATAAGAAAAAGGTTCAACTAACTCCAAAGCTTCACCTGAAACTAAGACTAACTCCATCAAATTTGAAGAAATGTACTTAAAATTTGTTCTTACCTATCTTCTCTCCCTACCTCTCACTAATTGATAATATCTCAAATTAGTATCTTCAAATTGTTCTTGGTTATGTTCTACAGTGTCAGGAATTTCTAGTTCAGGTTGTTCTAAGACTGCTTCTTGTTTAGTCTCAACTTGAGGATCAATTTGTTCAGGCTCTCTAACCTCTAGATTAACATCTAATTTCTTCACCTCAGTCTGAATCTTCTTCCCAGTAGAAGATTCATCTTCCTTAATTTGTTTAACCTGATTGTCTGGAGTTTTTAGGCAAGGTATATCAAGTTCATTAAACTTCACATCTCTATTGTTAATTATCTTAATACCCTTAATACCTAAAACTCACAATCTATACCCATTGACTCCCTCTGGGTATCCTAACAAGACACACTTAATAGCCCTAGGGTCTAACTTACCCTCAATCTTATGTGCATAAGCAGCACACCCAAACACTCTAATGTATGACAAATCCAGAGATTTTCCAGACCACAACTCTTGGGGCATTTTGAAGTTAACAAAACTAGATGTAGACCTATTTATCAAATAAGATGCAATACATAAGGCTTTATCCCAGAAACCTTTAGCCAACCGTGAACTAATCAACATACATCTGACTTTATTCATTGAAGTACGATTAATCCTCTCAGCCACCCCATTTTTTGGGGGGTATTTCTTACAGTCCTATGCCTCGTGATACATTTCCCTTTGCGAAAGTTATCAAATTGAAAGTTGCAAAACTCTCAACCATTGTCTGTCCTAAGAGTTTTTACACATTTTCCCATTTGATTTTCAACTAAGGTATGTCAGGACTTAAACTTGTTAAAAGTTTCAAAAAGTATGGGATGTTTTTCCTAGGAGTCATCAACAATATAGAAAAAATGCTACTATGTATGGGATGTAATCTAATGGCCTCTTAGTGCTGTATTGACCTATCTCAAAGCTAACTTTGTGTGACTTTCCTAGAACACATGTCTCACAAAAGCTCATAGGTGCAACAGTGTCTTAACCATGTAAATTCTGGTCACTAAGATATTTTAGCCATTTGTTCCCAATGTGTCTCATCCTCACATGCCATAGATCTTATCTATCATCATTGATTGAAACCAATCTTGAATATTTGGCATGTAAAGCATCACCTTGAAGGTAATACAACCCATTCCTCTTACTCTTGAGACCTTTCATAACTACTAGAGAATATTTAAGAATCTTTAAAGTACCAAAATCAGATTTGAACATATAGCCCTAATCTTCAAGAACACCTAAGGAAACAAGATTTTTCTTAAGGTTTGGGACAAACCTAACACCAAGAAGGGGTTGGACAATACCATCATGCATCCTAATAGCAGTGTCACATATTTCTTTAACTGATTTTTGAATTGTTTTCCTCCCATGTATACTTTCTTAGGTTTAATTTCTCTATAGTTATAAAACCAAGACCTCACGGGACATAAGTGAAAAGTGTACCTGAGTCTAATCTCTACTCATTGTCAATCTCACCATGAGACACGGTCATAACATGTAGACCATCTAGGGCATCCCCAACAGCAGCAACATTTTGATCTTCATTCTTATGTTGCTTTGTTTTTCTCTTAAGCTCATATCAATCTTTCTTGAAATGTCCTAACTTTCCACAATGGTATCATTTTTTATTGTCTTTATCCCTAGACTTAGACCTACCATTAGATTTTTCTGTACACTTCTTACCCTGGTAATTCTTGTCTCTCATTTCATTTCTCTCTCACTAATGAACAAACTCTCTTCTTTAGTGCTTCCTCTAGACTCTTTCTTGACTTCTAAATCCTTTGATCGCAAATTATCTATCACAATAGCTTGAGTCAAATCATCTCTAGCATACTTAATCGCATTTCTAGCATCTCTGATAAGAATCAGGAAGAGAATTAAAAAGTATAATAGTTAGATCCTCATAATAAAATTCTTATCATTGTGGGCCAAGCTTTTTGACAATTTTTCTAAAATCCCTTAAATTGGATTCAAGATCCTTCTCCATGTCCATTTTAAAACTAAAAAGTTTTTCTAGCAGATAAATCCTATTTGACAGAGTTTTTGTCATAAACAACTTGTCAAGAGCTTCCCATGGCTCTCTAGCAGTCTTAGCATCATCAACTTATCTAACAATATTATCAGATAGGTGCAATATGATTGAACTGTATGCAATTTCATTCATCTTAGTAATTTGATCAGGTTAAGATTTTAATGCATTAGAAAAAATTTCTGGATCATCAATGGCTTTAGAAACCCTTTGTTGAACTAGAATATCCATCATTTTTTATTTCCAAATTGCATAGTCACCATTTTCCATCGAATTGTGATAATTCAACTCTCAAACCCATGAATGGAAAATCACCCGTGAAAGAGAATGATTTTGAAAAAGTTTATGAAAAACAAATGCAAAACCAAAACTAATATTTTTGCCAATTACTATCCAAGATGACACGCAATCACAGTTTAAAACACACACAAGATAATATTACCAATCTAAGCAATAATTTTTAGATTGCAAATAATATAAATATCAAAGTACAAATGACAAGTGACACAATAATGATCATACGCAAGACAATTCAAAGAGAACAAGAAATATCTAAATTAAGTCATAAATTATACCAAGAGGTTGTACGCACTAGCCTCCTAGTTTGTTTTTTGTTTTTACCTCAAATAATATTAACACAATGTCAATTTAAGTAAGAGGGTTCATGAAAATGCAAACTGAGCAGAAAAATCTGTTGTCCGTATTTATAGGAGAGATGAAAGAAATTTTCACGCATTCCAAGGCCATCGCTACTCATTTTAGAATAACCAATATAGCTGCATCGTTGCTCCGCCAATAAAGTAATACCACCAGGAGGTAAAAAATAAGTCAATAAGCAATCTACTTCAAAAAACATCCGTCAAAAAACATTGGACGCACGTTCAAATGCTGCCTAAATCTGCTGCACGCACTGCTGTCGAAATCCACGCACAACCATTGGACCGCTAGGTTTTCAGCTACAGCTAGGGGCAGCATCTGCCGCAAACAACACACAGAACAAGCTGAAATGTTCCATCACACACCAGGAGAATGAGATCCGAGACACTTTTTCACACGTCCCATGCGCCTTCGTTGGAGTCCTCACGCGCCACCCGTGCTAGTGGGTTTTGTTCGCCTCTTCGTCGTGAACCCAAATATGGTTTCCAATCTCCCCGACGATGAGTGGTTTGGTCGTAATCTTTGTGTGAAGTTTCGGGTGTTTTGAATCTTCTCGGATTCGGTTCCAAGTTTTGACCCGCCAAATTTTTTTAATTTTTTACACACCACTAGATCAACAATCTAAGCTCTAATACCATTTGTTGAGTTTAATAACAATAAAAACTATCACAACTCATTCAAATGTGAAAAATACAAGAAAACACCGATGTTGCTTCTTTGTGTTGCTTGAAGTTGTGGTCTCAGTTTTGTGCCACAAGAAACAACTCTATGAAACCTAAGGGAACGGCAATTGGATTTCACCAACAAACTAACTGGAGGTGAATTTCAATCACTTAGTCCAACCTTACTTTGAAAAGAAAAAAAATACTTGTTTTTCCCTCTAATTTTTCTAACCTAAATGAACAAGACAAACATAACTTTATATAAAATCCTTGTAAGATCTCATCCATCCAATATATCCAACGGTCCACATTTTATCCACACAAGCACAATCCGTGACAAACTATTTTGCCCAATAGAATTGTGCCAAGTGGATTTAGTGATATTCTCACAACTTGCCATTGTCATTTCTCTTTGCCTCTCTTTTTCTTCTTTCTAATTTTCTAATGACTTATTAGAATAATTTTGAATTATCAAAATAGTATTACGTTTCATTTTGGCCTGATACACCTGATTGGAGCATAACCTGTGTAACAACTTACAACACTAGTATCTTGCGTTGTTCGTACATTGTGCGTACCTTGTGCATTCTAGTATCGTCTAGCGAGAAGTTGAGAGAGTTAAAAGATTTTGTAAAGGTGAAGTAAGACAATATAACAGAGGAGAAAGACTCTTAGAACGTCGATTAAATTTATACGCACAGTATTAGTCGCAACAACTAACGTATTGAATGTATTATACTACTTCCAGTGTCACGTCTAATGTATTTATTAATTTTGAAGAGATTGGATACAATTCATTAAACATTCTTTTGTCTTGTCATAATCACAAGAAGATACCGTAATAAAATTTTGAAATTTATTACCATTTACCAACAGGAGCTAAATCTGAAGTATTTGCCTATGTCATGTATTGGACAAAATGAACTTGCAAGAGAAAAATGAAAAATAACTAAAATATAAGATAGAACTAAATAAAATTAATGTAAAAAACAAAAAGTCCTCGGGAATTGTGCTAAATCGCATGTGTACAATATCTAACAAATAATAAAGTGTAAGAGTAGTGTGTCGATCCCATGTATAGTGTGTACTTACTATTGAATTCAATTATTTCTAGCATAATTTGTGTTTTCAATTAAAACTACTAAAAAGAAATTAAAAGTGTTGGTTGGAACAATAAAATTGAGATGTTATGACTCCACCATATAGTTTATCTGGTCCAATTTTACTTTTTGGACTTTGAGAGTATACATTATTGTAATATATCAGATTTATGTAGTTTATTTGATAGGTTTTTCCAATAAAGTTAAAACTTATTTCACACATTCATTCAACATATCGCTACATAAACTAAGATAATTAAAAATACATTTAGAGTTAAGAAATTCATACATGATCACAAAAATCATAGGAGTATATCTTTATTCAAATATATGATTTTTTTGTTTCAGTCCTTTTGATTGACAAATCATCCAATCAATGATCAATCCTTTAAAAGCATTAAGAACAGTGTACAAAAACAAAAGCACTTAAAAGTTCAAAAGTATAAATTAAACCATTAAAACTAGGTACATTGTTCTTTCAAATGAAGTTGGCCAAACATGTTTTTAGAATACAAATACATAATAGAAGAAAAGGACGTCACCCAATTTGAGAATAAATATGAAAACGAACAATTATAGATGAATCCTAGAACGTCACTTTGAACCTTCAAGTTTTCCTTCTTTTTCTTGCTCCATCTTCCCAAAGACTAGGTGAGAGAATTTATTTTCTTTTAGAAGTGTATTGCACTATTTTCCAACTCCCTGCAATGTCCAAGACATTAGGTGTCTGTAGGTCAAGGTTTGAATCATGAAAAATTGTGCAAAAGCTTCCCCAATTGCCCTTGAAGTTTTAGCACAACTCCAAAGTTCCAAGGACAAGCGAGTGCGAAATCATGCAGTAAACAACGATTTCTTCTTCGTGCGCGCGTAGGAATTTTGCCTAGAATTTTCGAGTACACGAAACTATATAGTCTTCCTAGGAGCTCAAAGTAAAACGCGCATAACTTTGATAGAAAATTCAAAGTTGCAATCCGTAAAATGTGTTCAAATTCGAACTTGATGATCTTTCCAATGGTATATTATATGTCTCATCTAAATTTCTGCATCTTATCATTTTATTCAAAACTGTCCACTAGTTTTGACTTTTGACCTCTGTTTTTCCACTCTTCCGTTGCTACGTAATTTCTGAGCTCGGGGTTGTCACATAGACATGAATGAAAATAAGTAAAATACAAAAAAAATATACACACATTAGCCAACAACTGAAGATCGTATGGATACAAATAAGTGTAACCTTTACACCTATAGCGAAATGGAATGATTGGGCATTGGGAATATATTTCAGGTGCTCGAGTGGGAAGCATTGGACCTTAGTTGTCGCCATTTATATTCTTCCACACGTGTGAACTTTTGAATTATTTTATCTGATTCTTTAATAACTCAAAGTTTTATCGATAACACACCTACATTCATACTCTGAAGTTCTGTTCTAGTTCCTTCCTAAAAATTATAGAAATTTAAACCAACGATGGTACTACATAGTGAGTTGTAGCCACTAACTAGTATTGCGATCTCTCCAAGGTAGTGCAAACCCAAAAGAATTCCTTGGCGCATCTGTACTCATTCTAGATTACTACAAGATTTTCGACAAACTGAATCAATGTATTGCATGAGATATAAGATCCCTTCTAAAATAAGAAGAAGCTCAGTCCCAAAACACTAAAAATTCTTAAAAAGAAAACACAAAATAAATATTAGTATCCTTTCTACCTAAATGCATCCAACCATGACGAGCAGAGTCGAAAGTTTTCGGTTTGAACACGTGTCAAGGATGATTGGGACTTCAATTCGTTGATTGATGTTAGATGCTCCAATTTTTCGTTTTCATATTTAGTCAACTACGCCAATATTTTATTTATTGATATAATTATTTAATATTTTTACTACTTAAAAATTCGGATTAGTCACAATGCGCCATGCGTCATCGACTTTCTAGAAATGTCTTTTTCAGACATGTCGTTTTGGGACAGTTTAGATAAGATATGTCGTAGACTTATCCTTTGAAAGAGTTTTATCTTTCCATCTACAATTCCAGCAATTATAAATAGGCCCATCTGTCTATGCAGAATTTCTTTCAACTCTCATCCACTTGCATACTATACCACACACTTTTTGCACTTAGCATATTAGACCAAATAAATTTTGTAGTTTCTTTTTAGTCCATATACAGAGTTGAAAAATATTATACGTTTAATTGTTCTCGTAATTTAGAGTGATACTAGTACGAAAGTTCGCTGTATTTTGGGAGACATGTATAAGTAAGCACCAATTGGGGGCAATTTTGTCTTGAGGGGAAAAAAATTCAACCTATTACCTCAATCAAATTCATTTTTTGTATTTTTTTAACATTTGTAAGTTGGTATTCTATCCAGTTAATTTTTTGTTGCAAGCTATTGGCACGTAAGTAATATTAAACAGAATATTATTTATGAAGCTCGACTCTATTATTTATTTAAGAATGGGCAATATTTTCCAAAAATCTGTAACGAGGAATTTTGTTCATCTTCACTTAGTTGGATGACTAATTAGATGGAAATCCCTTGACTTTGTCTATCTCCTTATACAATAAAGAAAGCAAGAGAGGCAGGCTAAGATTCGATTAGAAGTAACATGAGTCGATGTTCCACCATTTTCAACTCTCATAGGATCTGGTCATATTATTATTTATAGTAGTGTGGTAAAGTCAATTGTATGTAGTGAAACCCAATGATTAATAAAAGAAAACATTGTGGACCGTTTGATTTTGCTAAAAATTAGTTTTTTCGAAGATTTTGATAAAAGTTAATGAAATTATGATTGAAAAATTGATAAAAATTGTGGATCCAATAAAATATGTGAATAAAATTAATTATTGACTTTTTTATCATCCTTTTAACAATTTTTAGGTTTTACCAAACAAAGGCATTTGAAGTGAAGTACTGTGCATTCTATTTACGGGAAAAGTGAATTATTTCTTTCCCTCATCTACTAGTCAAATGAGGAAGGCCATGACTCTTACTTGGCTATCACTTGAGGTGCAGGGGTAGGCCCAAGAATGGCTTAATGTTGTGAATCTGACTTGTTTGGAGAACAGGTTGAGCATTGACTTATACTCTTCCTTTTGTGACTTGATGCTCTAGAGATAACAAAAAATTTAAGGCCAAATTGCATGGGTCATTCTCATGCTTGTGACCCTTATCGGTCCGGAAAGAGACGGGCGGTCCAGGTCTTAGAAGTCAAATAGTTTTTTAATTTTCTAAAATAGAAAAAAAAAATTGAAAAAAATATTTGCTTGAGCTGACACGGTCAAATAGGAAAATATACAGATCTAGTTAGGAGCAATGCTTCACTAAGAGTGTTTGCTGCAAACTTGTAACAATTTAAATAATGGAATTGAAATTATAAGTGAGAATTAACATTTAACTTCAATAAGGCACCTGCTTAAAAAGTACCCATAAGCACATACCATTTCCTCCTCTTTTCAACAAAATAGATAGGTAAGAAAAAAATTGTTCATTCATTCGAATTACTTTTAATATCTAACTGGATTGGAGAAATTAAGACAGGCAGAAATGTATGACAATGTCCATGATGTCCATTCGCTGTAGGACGGAAAATAACGTAAGAGCTCAACATAAAAGAAACAAAGTCAATTATGCCGTCCACGACATTTCATGCATCTCAGTTCACATATACACTATAATTGTTCACTTGGCATGTGCTTTGTTCATTCCACTTTTATAACATTTGAGGTAGGAATTACTTATAGTATCAATGGTTAGCACTAGTTCTTACATGACAGTATGGATGATTACTCAAGGCTATGACCATTAATCTTGGGACTCATCTAAATGTAAAAATTGTTGTTTTCATAAGAATAAGGTTTTTTTTTTTTTTTTTTTTTTTGTAAATAATGATATTCTATCAATTGGTTTTACACGAAAATGTTATTTTCTATCAACGGCTTTCACGCAAAATTTTATTATATAATATTTTTTTTCCGTACCAAAGGATGGTAGGAAATATTTCTATGTGTTTTCCCAAATTAATTATGTGACATTTTTGAAATATAAACTTTATTAAATATTTTAGAATACCAAGATAATTTAAATCACTAAAAATATTATTTAAGTCATTTGTCAATAAATAAATAAGAGAGTAATCATGAAAACCGAGTTGTGACATAGGCTGCCTTAGCATTAATGTTGATAATAATCTTGATTAATAGTTGACTTTGATGTTAAAGAAAAATCTCACATCGATTAAATATTAAAAATGAAAGTTATAACCAACAAATAAATGTATAGGTTATTCCTCTTAACAATGTTGATTTTTTAAGGTGGAAGACAGAGTTTCTATATTGTGTAAGGGCACATAATGCTCGAATTAGCCATTTGAACAATCATCTTAGAGGAGCATATTAAGGGATAAATCTAGGGATAGTTTGACTATTAACCACAAAATATAAAATAATTTAGAAAATACTATCTAACTTTTTTTATTTTAAAAATAGTGTTTTTATTTTTGTAACACTTTTTGTTACGTTTGTTATATTTCTTAAAAAAAAAATGTGTGTTACATTTGTTATTTTTAGAGTTTAAAATATTAAAAAGTAATTATCATATAAATCTCACATCAAGTAATAAAAAAATCAAGTATGTAGCAAAATTATCATATAAATCTCACATCAATTAAATACGAAACTTATAGGCATTTTTTACAAATACACTGAAAAAAAAGTATTTCTAAATATTGTTTAACGGTTTTTATTACAAAAATACTATGTTACATTTGTAATGCACCATGTTAAACTTTTTTTGTAACACGTGTAATAAATAGTGTTACGCCACTGCCGTTGTTGCCACCACTACCACCTTTGATACCTATCACCACCAACAACCACCTTCCCCAACACCACGATTGCCTATTTCTACCACCACCACTGCCATTGTCGTTCAAACGACCACCACCACCACCACCACCACCACCAACCTTTACTAAATAAACACCACAAACCACTACAAAAACCACAAAAAATGGATAAATCAACTCAAAAATATAAATATAATAAAGGAAAATCACGAATAGAAGCAAACATGACTTAAACCCACCAAGCAAGATCTATTTTGATCAATTGTGAAGTCATTTGTCACCAATCACACGATTTGGACGCGATTGTTGGTGGTGGAGTGGCTGAAGGTGGTGGAAGGTGAAGGAGTGGTGGAGAGAAAATGGCATCGGCAGAGGTGACCGTGAGTGATTGTGAATCGTCACAGTGGTGGTGGTCGACAACGGTAGAGATCGATAATGGTGGTGGTGGTGGTGGTGGTGGTTAGTATTTTCAGAGTTTGGGGTGAGAACCTCATTTGGGTAGGTCTTTTATGGCTTCGAAATAAGTAGTTGAAAATTTTATGCAATATTTTTGGAATTTAAAACAATGAAAAATAATTATGTAATTTCTAGACAAAAATCATGTGGTATGATTTCCTCAAAGTTATAACTAACATTTAGGACATGGGCTAATCATTTTAACAAGGTTGACCTTTTAAAGTGGAACTCAAAGTCTCTATATTTGATATCCAACTGAGTAGGGAAAGCTCGAGGAAAACAAAAAATGTACAACCTATATTACAACTGATCAATGTCATGTTTATCCGAGCTTTGCTCTCCACTGACTGTCACCCGCACTCGACGGACTTGGTCACTATGAACCTCTATGAGGAGGCACCCAGTCTTCTAAAGTATTATAAAAATTATGCATATATTGTAGTATATAAACATTCAATCTAGCATTGTTAGCTACTACAAGAAAGAATGTCATGTAGGAGGTTAACTACTTTCCTCTTGCAATTAACTTGGTGCAGTGTCAATTGGTGTGCTCAGCCATTGTAACAACCAATATTACAACTGATCAATCATCTCTTTCGTAACACCCCGAGTTCTAAGAGCCCGGAACATCACTTAGATTCATTTCTTACGTTGCATTTCAAACTTTGCGCAAAAAATTAATTTAAAATTCGGTTGAGACATGGGTAAATCCTTGTAAATTTTTAAAAAATAAAATAAAAATGACTACACATGTATCACATAGCATGAATATTAATTTTGAAAACTTATGATGTACATGAAAAGATGAAATGGAACAGAACAAAAAAATGGGACAGAATTGGCAAGTCCCCGCCATGCAGCCGTGCTCGCCTTTACCTACCTTACACATCCACGAGGCACTAGCTTGCCATGAAAGATTTTCGTCTGCCCTGTGACTCCATTTTTATCCCTATTTTGAATTTTAACCAAACATATCTTAATATGGAATGTAACTACATTTCACATACATTTACGAACTAACCTCGAAGATCAGTAAACAAAAATGTAAGAACGAAAATCAAAACTAACAGTATCGAAAAATGAAAACCAGTAAAATGGAGATTTCATAACAAAACAACGAAGCATTTTAGAATATACCTTAAACATGTCATCTAACATCCGTAAGTGCTAAAAACATAGTCTTTTACACAATTTTCCAACACAAACTTAACATAAAATTTGAGCAAAACAATAGTCTAAGAAACCTTTAAAACAATCCATCACGTTAAGGACTTAGACTCGCTCCTTCTCGTGACTCCGCAACTCCAATCAATATGATGCCTTCCTTGAAACCAACTTAATATGTAGGGTAGAAAAGGAGGGAAGGAATGAGTACGAGAATACTCAATTGGAAAATCTTAATAGTGCACTCGATCGATCAATTCTTGATTCACATAAACAAAATTATAATTTATACCGTAGAATCATAACACGTAGCTAGATTACCAGTAAAATCCTAGATTCCAAAAAATTCCAATGCACATAGTAGTGCTTATGACTATATCATATAAACTGATGGATAGTCATAAGCTATAGTCATACAAAAATTGAATCACTTGTTTTGGAAATTGAAGTGGGTTTTCATCATGGATTTTATGAGACTAAAGTGGAAGTTGAAGAGTTTTGTAACTATAATTTGTTAAATTAATCCCTTATAAAAAGTTATCTACATAGTGATTTGAACATAGGTTTATGCTAAAGAACCTAGTAATTAGTTGTTGGAGAATTGAAAAAAAAATCATTATAAAGCTTGAAATGAATTTACTTTTGGGCTAAAATTGAATATTATGATTTGGTTTTTATTTATACGTGGACCGAACCTCAAAGCCTCGTCTCTTAGCTAGGCTAAACATACCAATGCTAAAACAAGTTGGGATATTACATTAAGGCCATGAGTTGATGCCATGTAAGGCCAAGAGTACAACTAGCATGAAATTAAGGGTCTATTAGGCGATTCATCTAAGTGTCTACATGTCAGAAACTGAGACTTCACTTTGGATGCCTTAAGCCATGGCTGTCGAAGTGGAATTTGTAGCCTCACTTGGGAAGGATATAAGAAGTAGAAACACGTGGAATAAAAGGAGAATTGAGGAATAGAACATATGCATCCTTGTCCTAGCCTCAGAGCTGGACGAAGCTTAATAGTCTCTATTCTAATAATCCCACTTTGATATTAATGCACCATATCTTTTCGTACATATCAGAACATTCCTGCTTATATGTCATATCAATATCCTAGAATCCATAAAAATTGTAAAATTGAGAAACCTTGAAAATTGAAATACGATGATATTCTTGGATCAAATGATGAAAAATGTCCAAAAATTGACTTAAATACCATGCTCACTTATCTAAAAATACTCCATTTCTTATTCATTTGAAGGTGCGATTACTAGACGTAAAGTACTTACAATTCACATATCATACATCTTGAGCTATTTTCTCTATCCAATTTATCTTATACTAAAATCTCAATCACTAACTTGATTGTCAGAGTGCTTACGGTCGTTGCACCATCCTGTTGTATCGGCCTTCCAAGTGTACACGTTAGCAGTGACGTGGCTTATTCCTACTCACGTGAAGTGTAGCCATGTTTTTAGGTCAAGACCTCTTTAAAAAATTCGTCCTTGAAATTTACCTTGTGGTTTGGTAAAAAATGTCGAATACTTGACTTTGAATTCTACTTCCCTTTCGAAGTTCCCCCTTCTATCTACTCCGTGAATACGCCACTGAACCTTAATCCATGAAATTTTTGGATATTTAACAACAAAAAATCTAGTGGTAATCAGTTTGAAACGAATATAGAAAAGAATTAAAAATTACTCCATCAGAATTTGAAATCAATGAACACCAATGTACTTACATCATAAAACTAGGTTTGAAATTAAAAGTGGCGTGGTAAAAAATAATAGGAGAGACAAGATAAGAGCAGAGAGAATGGATGAGGGTAGAAACCCAGTGCTCTGATATAGATATTGGAAATTGAATGAGTGGTGGAAAGGGTAATTTATAAATTGACTTTGATCACTGCATGAATCTAGTAATAATATGATTTATACGCAGATATCGTCATCATCCTTTTATTTTACTCGCATAGATGGTTCCCAAGTGATTTTTTTAACAATTTTACCCATGACTTAAATAAAGTAAACTAACAGAAAAAAGAAATACAATAGAAAATTACAATTGGGACCCTAACCTTTTCAAAAGTACAAATAAATCCTAAACTTTTTTCATATGATCGTCTTCCCCAGACACCCCCCACCGTGCTTGGTGACACAAGGAAAAAAAGAAAATAATTATTTGCTCGGTGACACAAGGAAAGAAAAAAAGAAAATTCTTTTTTTTTATTACTGTTCACATGAACAGTAAGAGTCGTACTGTTCACGTGAACAGTATAATGCGTACTCTTCACCGTGCAAATTTTTTTTTTTATTATTTTTTTATGAGTCTACAGCAAGGTAACCGGGGCTCTGATACCATTTGTAACACCCCAAATATTATAGGGTTCGGGGAGTTATTAAAAATTCATAACTTAATAAAACATTGAGGAAAAGGTCTCTTTAATAAAATTTTCATTTGTCAAACAATTGAATAATTCGTAAACATTTAAAAATTGAATCTCAAAAATTAAATAATTTTGATAAATAAAAGTCTAATGCTAATAATCGAAACTGTGACGCTGATCGTCTTATTAATTAAAACATCATAAAAGCAAATCCAAATTTACTTGGCGACTGTTGGCACAACAGCTTCACTAATCCGCCACGCATCCAACACGTTAATCATTACCTAAAAATTTGTTAATGCGGAGGGATAGTATAATTAATTATACTCAATGAGATACTTGCAATTCTATAATCTATCTAAATATCGTAATTACACACAAATTTATCTTACCAAACTGAACTTAGAATTATCACACCATGACAATGATAATTCAGGCAAACATTGCAAATAACTCGAAGGCTAAACTAAAAGTCGAAAGTTTAACTGTACTGATTCATGATTTCTTCCATATGAGCACTGAATTGGAGTAATTAAATTTTATATATAAATACAACATTTGCAAAGACGTGGAAAACAACTTATAGCACGTAGCACCCCACTTTAGTTCTTAACAATGAGAATTGCACTGGAAATTGAACGAATTCTGGACACAAAAGTTGCAAAGAGAGCACACAAGTGGCTGCTGATGATTTTCTATGTGGTAATCTAAATGTGTATGCGTGTGTGCATGCTGTCGGAATGTTTTTAATGAACTCGTGAAGGATGGATTTTATAGGTTGAGTGTTTACAATTGCTTTTAAATACATGCTCAATAGTAGTTTAGTTTAGTTTAGTTTAGAGAGAGAGAGAGAGAGAGAGAGAGAGTTTAAAACCAATTTGGATTCAATGTTTCTGGCGAAAGTATCTTCTAAATGAGATTAATCCCTTTTAGACTTTGTTCAGTTATAAGTTGCTTTAATCGGTTATAATTTGAGTTTGACTTATTTAAAATTACTTTTTCTCAAGCTTAAAGTATATAATTAAATAGAGCTACCAAACGAGCCTAATATTGATATACTAAAACTCATTCCTTCAATAATTATTTATTTAGCCCAGTGTATTAATTGATTCTAAAACTTATTTTTGCTTTAGTCCTTTAATATCTCAAAATTTTGGAGTTCTGCACTTGTTACATTTGTTCGAGTTGTTACATTTCTTATTAAAAAAAATGTGTGTAATATTTTTTACATTATTACATTTAAAATTTAAAATGTTGAAAAGTAATTGTAAAATTTTAATATAAAATCAAGTATGTGGTAAAATTATCACTATTTATAGCAATTTGCTTAAAGCCCAGTTGATACAAATAATAAGGTGGGGCTATAGGCTTTGATTGATACACAATTCCAATTTATAAATTGGATGAATTGTTGTCCGTGTGTGCGAGAATTACAGAGACTTTTGCAACACGATTGGAAAATCATAACATTAATTTTTTTTTTAAAAAGGTTAATTGAAAATTTCTAGCAACACGCTCTACAACCATATGTGTATTGTTTTCAGTTTGTTCTTTTTGTGAGATTTTTATTTATTTATTTTTTATTGTCAACTCATAGTAATCCATTTGATAGATGAAGAACTATCAGTAAACTAAGAATATTTCAATTTTTGATGATTTTTTGAGCCTCTAATATTATCAAGAGAGAATATTGTATCCTATTATGTTTATTCTAGTGGAAGATAGATTTGGACTTGTGCTCGTCGACATAGTAGACATATTGTCTAATAACGAATCCTATATTACGAATGTATATAAAATGTTTGTAAAAAATGAATAATGAAAAAAACCTTTCTATTCTTACAAAGGAAGTTCTATTTATAGAACTTTACATAATATACTGACGTGGCTGAAAGATATATATTTTTCAACGATATACTCGGTCGATCGAATCAGTTGAATGAATGGTAATCTACCGGGGAACTCAATCGACTGGTCAATCCCTTCCAACATTCTTCTCTTTCTTGTATTCAACCTTGTAAGTTTGATGGACCCACCAACCGGTCGATAATTTGATCATGTATCATTAGTCCCATACTCTTGAAAAATGAATGTTAGGTTTCAAGAGTATAAGAAATTTATATTAAACCAAAATAATGTGATATTTATTTTATTTTATTGGAACAACTTTAGTAGTCCACGTGTCCATATACCATTGATTAAGCACCTGCCGAGATTGAAAACGTAATGATTTTCTGACTGCTATGACGTCATCATTGGCGTTGTTACACGTTTATCGTAGACTGACTTCATAATGACCTATGTCTCTTCAACTTCCACTCCAAATTGAACCAGTTCCAATTCCAAGATAACTCTTCAGGTATTTTCCCGCTCATTTTTATTTCATCTTCTTCAAACTCCGTATCTTTTCTTTTACGCCTCTTTTTTTTTTTTTTGCACTTCCTTTCATCTATTACTTTTGCCTTTTACTAAAACTTTTTCTGTATGAATGTGATAGTGTTGGATAGTTATTCTGAAGAGCAGATCTCTCAAGCCATTTTGCGGGACGATATCTCTTTTGATTCTTTGAAGTCCATCAAATCATTAGGAGAGCCGGACATAGGAGAAGTGACCAGTCTTATATCTCCAACTTTTTTTCAGACCCCAGCCATAAACGATAGGTTTCTTTACTTCACCTTCATCTAGCTTCTTCTTCTTTTTTTTTGTAGCATTGTCATTTTCGACGAGTAAATTTTCTGCAAGTGCTTAGGAAATGGTTAGGAATTGGTCAACCGCGAAACTTAATCACCTGTATCTTCGGATACATCAACCAACAATGCTGACCCTTTAGGGACAATTCTCAGTCACTCGAGCATATACAATGAAAAAACATTGGCGGGGTCATAAATCATTTCCTATTAAGCCATCATCATGCATATAGAGCCTCCGGACCGACTGAATACTTACGTGTCGATCGTTAGGGAGAGATAGCCGTTTACCAAGATAGCTTAAAAGCTGGTCTAAGGTTTCCTCTACATCCTTTCTTAGTCGATTTCTTTTGTACCTTTAAAATAGCTCGAGGCTAGTTAGTTCAGAATGCTTTTAGAATTTTAAATTATTACCTTATGATTTGCTTGAAGAAGAATCTGGAACCTTCGATCGACTTATTTCGCATTCTTTTTGAAATGAAACTACTCGACCGTTATGACTGTTATATAGTCTTCTCGCATCGAGATAGGGGTCTACCCGCTCACGAACATTTTTGAATTCCCAACTATCCTTCATCAAATAGTGGTTGGAAAAATAGGTATTTCTTTGTTAGCCCCATTGGAGGTGTGTTTCCTTTTCCCACTAAATGGGAGTGTCCTCTCTTAGACGATTTCAACAAGACTCCAATCCTCTCTAAAACAGAAATTGACTCGTTGATTATATTACGGTCAGTTGAACCACTCAGTCGATCTATGAACGATGTACTGACCGATGATGTATTGGTCTCTGTGGGCATCGGCCATCCCTACGGTAGGTTAACATCGTTCTGAAATAGTTAATATATTGGGTATATTTTTCCACCTTGATATTAATAGTGTTTAATATCTATTTTTCAGACATGTTTGCTGATCAATTCAACAAGGAGTTCTTGGAAGAATTGGCTTGTAAAAATCGACAATCCAAACGAAAACGAAAGAAAGGCATGTCCTCTTCCAATGAACCAGAATCATCTCGAGTTCCCTCTTTTTCTACAACTACTCAATTCTTGGGGGATGATCCTCCTAGCCTTGTCGTTCGACCTCCTCTCATACCTGTTCATCCTTCAATTCCTACATTTCTTCTCTTAATGTGATGCCCTCATTAATCTTCGTCATCCAGTTGAAAAAATTACCAAGGACTGTCGAGTTATGACAAACTGTCTTGACTAGGAGGTGATCGATGCAAGTAAAGAGAAATCAATCGAGATCTTGGAGGGATCACTTATGGTAGAAGAGAGGAGGCTATGTCATTCTTTTACATATAAGTATATTTTTATCATCATGACTTAGATTTACCTTAATTAACCTTATTTACCTCGACCAGATTCTTTCAATCCGTCATTCAGTGTTTTGGAAGATGTGGGATCACATGGAGAATTTCGAACAAACCAATCAACTTGTTCAAGAAAAGATAAGGCGTTACACAAGAGTTTGCAAACTATTTCTGAATTAGAGATGACAGCCGGATTTAGAGAGGCTCGTCTTCAGAACTTGGTGAAAATTGTGAAGGACCAAGAAGAGTCTTTGAAGGTTAGAGACGAGAAGATCCGTGAGTTAGAGAATCTCTCGATCGTGTTGGTGTGGAAACCAAGAAGAAATGTGAAGTGGTCGTTGAAGAGTACAAAAAGAGCGACAAATATCGTACGACCGTTGGCATGGTTGGCGTACGTGGTCGAGAAATAGCTTTCAGAAAGAGTTGCGACTGGCATGCTAAAAAGTTCCCTGACTTGGACTTGACTGGACCCCCTTTATGCCAGAAGATGATGAAGAAGAGGATGATGATGATGAAGCTGACAATGCTGATGACCGGTGAGGTTTTTTTTTTGTTGTTCTAAATAATATTTGGACATATGTTTCTGTTTCCACAAAACAGGTGGAGATTTGGTTTATCCTCGCCCGATATCTTTTGTCTTCAGTTGAACATTTGAATCTTTACCTAATGTACTCACTCTTTTATTTCTGAAATAGTCTGCGTCATTCTGCTTATCACAATGTTTCGGCCTTTTTGGAATCTTCTTGTTCTTTTACTTTATATTCGATCGTCATTGAATAAACCAAAGATTAAGTGCCTAGTTTTGCTTGAAAACTTAGGAAAAGTATATGAAGACATTTTAACTGTGATTTAATCGAATTAAGGATTCATTTGATTCATCGACCGTAGTCGAGTTGAAACATTCTAGGCATTCTTCTTGATCAATCGTAATCGAATTAAAGACATAAATGTTCATCGACCGTAGTCGAGAGGAGACATTCCTCTGATTTCTTAACCATGGTCTAGATTCGTAATCAAGCAAAAGAGGCAAATGTTCATCGACCGTAGTTGAGATGAAACATTCATCTGATTCCAACTTCTGATCAATTGTAATTGATCAGAATGTAGTATGGATATTTAAGTAACAAAAAAACTTTGAGAATTGGGAGGAATTAGGGGTTGCACCTGGTAGGGTGATCCAACCTCCTTAAAAAGTGATCGACTACCCTCCTTAGCATCCTCATCATCTGTCCTACCAACTCCACTTATTTAATTTTGTAAGACATGGTGTTTATTACATCAATATGGAAAAACAAATGAATAAGCTGGTGTAGGTCGATTACTCATAATATTTTTTTCACATGCCACGATCTTCCCAGTAACTTTCCTTGATGGTTTTTTAAACGATATGAACCTCTTTTACCTTCTCTTACGACTTGGAATGGTCCTTCCCATTTAGGGTCTAACTTTACTGGTGGATGTCATGCGGCAGAAGTATCTCGAAGAACTAAATATCCTTCATAAAACTTTCTAGGCTTTACCTTCCAGTGAAAATACGTGGCTGCTCTTCTCTTGTAGGCATCCATCTTTACAAATGCTTTCTCCCGATCTCCTTCCAATAGATCAAGTTCTGGCCGATGAATATCATAGTTTGTGTGTTACAATATCAATCTTGGTGTAGACTCGACTACCTTTGAAGGAATCACATCCTCGAGGCCGAAGTATAATCTGTAAGGAGTCTCGCCCGATGATTCTCTAGGAGTGGTGTGATAAGCCCATAACACATTCGGAATTTCTTCTGCCCATGCCCCATTGCATCCCTCCAATCTTGCACGTAAATCCCACAAAATCGATCGATTAGTGACTTCGACCTGCCCATTGGCTCTGGGATGTGCGACAGAGATCTTTCTTAAGTCGATCTTATAGCTGGTGCAATATTCTTCAAATTCTCAATTATAAAATTGTTTTCTATTGTCAGATATAATTACCCTTGGTATACCAAAGAGAAAAATTATATTCTTCCATATAAAACTTTGAATTTTTCTGGTAGTTATCGTAGCGAGTGCTTCTGCTTCTACTCATTTCGTGAAATAATCAATAGCCACTACTAAAAACTACTGCTGCTAGCTGGCCGTGGAGAAAAGTTCGAGCAAGTCGATTCCCCATTGGTAAAACAGGCATATTCCAAATATCGCTGCTTGATTCTCCGCTGGGATGTGTATGAGGTTAGAATGTCACTGGCACGCGTCATTTTTGTACCAATTCTTTGGCATCTGCTTTCATACTTGGCCAATAATATCCTTGTCTGAGCGCTTTAAACGGCAACATGTTTTTCCCTTGATGATTTCCGCACGTGCCTGAGTGTATTTCTGTAAGTATGATATCACCCATGTTGGCATCAATGCATTTGAGGTAGGGCATTGTAATTCCTTTTTTGAAAAGATGGTTGTCAATAATCATGAACCTAGCGGCTCTCATCCTCAATTGTCTTACTTCGATTGTATCCTCAGGCTGAATCCCATCTTTTAAATAAAGTTTCAACGAATCCATCCATGTAGAAGTTTGGTCGACTTCGCACACCTCGATGGTAGACACAAAGCTCGGTCGTAATAAAGTCTATATCGACACATTGTTCATATAATTTTTGGAATTAGTATAAGCCAAGCGTGACAACGCATCGACTTTTATGTTATCCTTACGATCAACTTTCTTTATTTCGAATTTCTGGAACTTCTGTTGCACATCTCTTATTTTCATCAAATACACAGCCATACGGCTATCTTTTGCTTCGAACTTAGAGTGTACTTGTCCTACTACTAGCTAGGAATCACTGTTCACTTGAATTGATCGTGCTCCCATTTTTAAGACTAGCTGAAGGCCAGTTATGACTGCCTTGTATTCCGCATCATTATTAGAAACTCAAATTTCAAAGAATATTGCATTTCTTCGCCAGTCGGTCCTGCCAATATAATCCCTGCTCACGAACCTTCTTTATTAGATGATCCATCAACAAACAAAATCCACAAGTCTTTTCCTATACCATTTATGGGCGACAATTCTGCAATGAAGTCAGGTAAGACTTGCACCTTTATTGCTGATCGCGGCTTAAATTCTAAATCATATTCTCCAAGTTCGAATGCCCACTTCATTAACCTCCTTGATGTTTCTGGCTGATGGAGTATTTGTTTCAGCAGCTGACTTGTCAAGACTTCGATCGAATGTGCCTGGAAATATGGTCTCAACTTTCGAGTGGCTATTATGAGAGCGAGAACTAATCTCTCAGCCAAATTGTACCGAGTTTTAGCAACCTTTAGAATGTGACTGACGTAATTTACTAGTCGTTCGATTTTCTGGTTAAGTTTTATAAGCACTACACTTACTGCATGTAGAGATTCGGCCAGGTATAATTTAAAAGTTTCTCTAGCGATCGGGCGACTGAGGATTGGCGGATGTTGCAGTAATGATTTTAGTTCTGCTAATGATTTCTCACACTCGAGACTCTACTCAAAATCATTTCTCAATAGCCAAAAAGAACGGCCGACACCTGTCTGCTGCAAGTGACATAAAGCGATTCAAAGCAGCTATTCGACCAGTGAGTCTTTGAACTTCTTTTTTATTTGTTGGAATTGTCATATTCATCATTGCTTGTATCTTATCAGGATTGGCCTCTATTCCTCTTTGAGATACCATAAACCCCAAGAATTTTCTATTCTCAGATATAATTACCTTGGTATACCAAAGCGACAAATTATATTCTTCCATATAAAACTTTGAATTTTTCTAGAGTTGTCGTAGCGAGTGCTTCTGCTTCTACCCATTTCGTGAAATAATCAATAGTCACTACTAAAAACTTCCGCTGCTGGCTGGCCATGGAGAAAGGTCCGAGCCAGTCGATTCTCCATTGGTAAAACAGACATATTCCAAATATCGCTACTTGATTCTCCGCTGGAATGTGTATGAGGTTAGAATGTCGCTGGCAAGCGTCACATTTTTGTACCAACTCTTTGGCATCTGCTTTCATACTTGGCCAATAATATCCTTGTCTGAGGGCTTTAAACGCCAACATGTTTGCCCCTTGATGATTTCCGCACGTGCCTAAGTGTATTTCCTACAAACGGCACCAATTTGATAACAAATCCTATATTAAGAATGTATATAAAATGTTTGTAAAAAATATATAATGAAAAAACCTTCCTATTCTTACAAAGGAAGTTCTATTTATAGAACTTTACATAATATGTTGACGTGGTTGAAAGATATATATTTTTCAATGATATACTCAGTCGATCAAATCAGTTGAATGAATGGCAATCTACCGGGGAACTCAATCGACTGATCAATCCCTTCCAACATTCTTCTCTTTCTTGTATTCAACCTCGTATGTTTGATGGACCCACTAGCTGGTCGATAATTTGATCATGTATCATTGTCGAACAACATTATTTCTCTATTTTATTATTTATTTATTTTTCAAAAATATTTCAAAAATCTTGTATTGTTGCTATTACGGATTCCCATGGGATGGGATAATTATTTTATCCTGCTACTTGATTTATTTAAATTGGTGTTATTTCTCGTAATGTACATGCCAAACTCTCCCCCACTGAAATTGACATGCACAACTAAAAGACATAGCCAATTATTAATGAAATTCTTTTATCAAGTTTTTATTTTAAGGTCATTATTAAAAACTCAATTAGTGTCTTAATTGATACGAAGTCGTCTGCAATGTGGATGCATATATATATATATATATATACATATACATATACATATACACGCTCTCCGATACATAGCTTCGAAATCATCAAAGTTTTTTGTACAAATTATGGTGATGGAGAGAGCTTACACATTTCCTCTTTTGATTTTGTTGGCATGTTGTGTAACGGCATGCATGGCCAATAACATGAATATCAGCACTGATAAATCAGCTCTTCTGGCCTTCAAATCCCGCATGATCAGTACTATAGATCCAAGCAACATCTTGATAAAAAACTGGTCTGTTTCGACCCGGTTTGTGTCTGGATTGGAATTACTTGTGGTCTTCGCCACCACAGAGTGACTGCCTTAGACCTTTCTAGCATGAATCTTAGTGGAAACATACCATCTCAATTGGGAAATCTATCGTTTCTTGTGTCTATCAACTTAAGTAGTAACTACTTTTATGGTAGTTTGCCTCGAGAATTTATTCGACTTCGACGATTACAAATCATTGATTTCAGGCTCAATAGTTTCAGTGGAAAAATCCCTTCATGGTTTGGTTTCTTACAAAATCTTCAACTTTTGAATCTTAGAAATAACAGTTTTACTGGTTTTATCCCACCTTCTCTCTCTAATATATCCACGCTTCAGGATTTGGATCTCACTTTCAATCCTCTACAAGGGAAAATCCCAGAAGAGATTGGAAATCTTCATAACTTGAAAACATTTACATTACAATATAACAGGCTCACTGGTCTAATACCATTGACGATCTTCAACATATAGACATTGGAAATTCTTGCTTTTACAGGGAATAACTTATCTGGTAATCTCCCTGTTGACATATGTCATGGACTTCCAAGACTCAAAGGGCTTTATTTGTCTTTGAATGAATTGGACGGCGTAATTCCTTCCAATATATCAGAATGTTCACAGCTTCAGCTCCTTTCTTTATCATTCAACAAATTTAGAGGATCCATTCCAAGTGAAATTGGGAGAATAAGGACGCTTCAGATTTTATATCTTGCTTTAAATGATTTGTCAGGTAGCCGAATCATGATTGATGTTTCTTTAGTACTTTAAATTCTTGTTTAAAGAGATTTTGGTTCACAAACTTATTGATGTTGTTATTCAAGTCAACATATTGATAGTTACAATAGTCTCTCGTTCTGATTTGACAATTTGACAGGTGCAATTCCACCAGAGTTGCGTAACCTGGAGAACCTCGTGCAGTTAGACATGCCAAACAATTTTCTTACGGGCTCTATACCAGCCAGTATTTTTAACATATCATCACTGAAATATATTAACATTGCTCGAAACAACCTATCTGGTACTCTTCCAGCTAATATTTGCTCTAATTGTTCCCAACTTGAAAAGGTTTATTTTGCGTTAATGAATTAATTTCAGTTTTGGATAATCAACTTTCAGGCAATCTTGATCTGTCGGTTTTGGGCTATGAGCTTTCTAATCTTGAAGGGCTCTTTTTGAGCAATAATAATTTCCATGGGAGAATACGAAATTCAATTGCAAATTCTTCTAAACTCACTGAGATAGACCTGTCTTACAACAATTTTATTAGTGAATCTCCAGAATTGAGCTTCATCACTTCATTCACAAAATGTAGATATTTAATAAGTTTAGCTTTTGGGGATAATCCCTTGAATGGCATTCTTCCAGTTTCAGTTGGAAATCTTTCCACTTCTCTTCAATATCTTTATGCTTATAATTGTGATCTCTGGGGTAGCATTCCAAAGGAAATTGGCAATCTCAGCAGTTTGATATTATTAAGTCTGTATGGCAATCAGTTGACGGGATCAATTCCAACAAGCGTGGTGGATTTGCAAAAGCTTCAAGTATTAAATCTTGATAGCAATAAAATAAGTAGGTCTATCCCGGACACTCTTGATGAACTTCGCAATTTAGATGAATTGATGTTGTCACAAAATCTAATAACAGGTGCTATTCCAGACTGCATAGGGAATATTACTACACTGAGGTCTCTATATATAGATGCCAACAGATTGACCTCCAGCATACCTGCAAGCCTGTGGCTCCAGAACGATCTTCTGAAGTTGAATCTATCTTCAAATTTTCTGAGTGGCTCTCTCCCTGAAGAAATAGGGAATCTGAAAGTTGCAATTCTTATTGATCTATCAGTCAATCGATTATCAGGTAGTATTCCCAGTACAATTGGCCATTTACAGAGCTTGATTAATCTATCCTTAGCATATAACACACTGCAAGGATCTATTCCGGAGTCAATGGGTAAGCTTGTGAGCATGGAGAGACTCGATCTATCTTACAACAATCTTTCTGGTAATATCCCAAAGTCGTTCGAGGCACTTAGGTATCTCACCTACTTGGATGTTTCGTTCAATGATTTAAGTACGTGGTGAAGTTCCTACCAGTGGTCGTTTCAAAAACTTTTCAAGTCAATCCTTCATGTCTAATGAAGGATTATGTGGTGATCCAATATATGGTCTCCCACCCTGCCATACTACTGGACCAAAGAGAAGAAATTTGAAGCTTCGAGTTGTATTTGCTTTGTTGGGGATTATAGTGCTAATTACAATTGCCATGGCCTTGGCATATGCAGTTGGAAGATACAGAAGGAAAAATTTAGTGGAAAATATAACAGACTTTGCAGCTGGCACAACACTATCAAGGGTCTCATATTATGAACTTATGCAAGCAACTCAAGGGTATAGCGAGAATCATTTACTTGGCTCTGGGAGTTTTGGCTCCGTTTATCGTGGGACTCTTAATGATGGAAGGGATGTGGCTGTAAGGGTGTTCGATTTGCAAAATCAAAATGCATTCAAGAGTTTTGATGTAGAATGTGAAGTATTGCGAAACCTTCGCCATCAGAATTTGTGCAAAGTCATCAGTACTTGCTCCAATCAGGATTTCAAGGCCTTGGTGCTTGAGTACATGTCTAATGGAAGCCTTGAGCAGTGGTTGTATTCAGACGACTGCTTGTTGGACATCTTGCAGAGAATTAACATAATGATAGACGTAGCATGTGCATTGGAATATCTGCACTATGGTTACTCTACATATATTGTTCACAATGATTTAAAACCATGTAATGTATTGCTGGATGAAGATATGGTTGCCCACTTGAGTGATTTTGGAATTGCCAAATTATTGGGTGAAGGAGAAAGCAATGCACACACTACAACAATGGGAACATTGGGTTACATTACATTGCACCAGGTAAAGATCCTATCTTTTTGTCCAATCTTCTCTCATACACTACATCATGTTTGTACATGTGTAATTCATGCAATGGGCTTTTGTCATCTGCTCAGCAGCATTGCAATTTTTGATGAAATTAGACTTGGGGTAAAAATATTACAGAGCTTAGTTCATTGTTTTCAAAACAAAATAAAATTGTGTTTTCTAGACACGAAATAGTACATTACAATATCCAACCACACATATACAACTTACTTATATTTCTAATACAAAACGTAATACAACTAATGAATTTCATTATGTTTGTAGAGTATGGATTGGAAGGCTCGGTGTCAATTAGATGTGATGTTTATAGCTACGGCATTATGTTAATGGAAGTATTTACAAGAACGAAACCAAGCAGTGAAATTTTTTCTGGGGAGTTAAGCCTAAGGAGCTGGATAAATGATTCTATGCCCAATGCAATTGCTCGAATTATAGATTCGAACTTGTTGGTGCCTGAAGAAGAATACTACACAGAAAAGTTGAAAAGTTTGTCATCTGTAATGGAACTAGCTTTAAATTGCTCCATGGAAAGTGCCAATGAGAAGGTGAACATGAAAGATGTTGTTGTAGCATTGAACAATATCAGATTTGAGCTCCTTACTTAACAAGAGTTTTAAATTTAACATCATAATGCAATGTGTTCTATATGATTTGTGCGACGATTTGTGATATTGTTAGGTTGTATTCTCTATGTATTGTATGATGATTCAGGGATTTGTTGAGCTGTGTCCATATATTATAGTTTTTTCTGTAATAAAACAATAATTTATAATTAATGAATTTTTATTGTTACATTTATTTAATATTGAGAGTGCGACTAAAATTGTCAATCATCACTTGTGGCAATATAAGTTGGGTGCTTGCGTTGAAAAGCACATCATGTGGCACTACTTATATTTTAATCATGAATAAAATTGTTCGCAACCAATATATGAGAATCGACACCTTGTATTAGAAGATTCTAGTGTAGACTGTTTCATCATTTAGGTAGGCGATTTGTCCTTGTAGCATAAATAGTTTGATGGTGACACTAGTACACTTGGAGTGTATTAAAAGGACCACGTGTCGAGTTCAAAAAATTAAATTCTACTAAATCACCAGGTATTTCATCTAAATCCCTTGACAATGTTGTGTATATATTTTCGTGAGTTTAATAGTTTTTTGATTTACCAATAAATAAGATCAATTTGATTAATGAAATATCTCAATTAGCTTGGAGCTAGAGGGTGAGCGAAGTAGAGAATACGAATTTATGTCGAGAATTGTTGCCCTGAAAAATGGATAGAGTGGCTACTTAACTATTTTGTGTTGAAAAATTAAAAATATGAGTCCAATGTTTAACGACGGTTGAACTTCGAAATTTGTGAATTGGTTAACAAGATCATTGAAAAAAATGTAACTTAAGTTAATGAGAATAATTAGAGGGACAAAACAGTCATATATGCTCCTACGTAATTATCGAATATCGGATGGGGATGAAATATATATACGGTTGGCTGGTCAAGAGAAAATATTACAAAAATCTTGGCTTATGTGATTTTTATATTTCGAGAGCAGTCTTTTGTTTTTAGCAGAAAAAGCAAAAGACTAATAATTATACTAGGTGGTATAAGGTCGACTAAACTAGATCTAATTATTGAAGCTTAGAAAATATATCTCCAAACACGTTGTGCGTTAGTTGTATAAAGTTTTGGACTCAATTACAATTACTATAAAAAATTTGGACATAAATGTAATTTTGATTTAAGTTCAAGAGCTATATGTAAATTAAATCAATTTTAAAGCCAATTGGACTTGAATTTGGTTTAGGATTCTTTGTTTCCTATGCATATGGAAGTGGTGCCTAGGGTGTATAGTACGTAACCCTAGGTGCTGTTTGGCTTAAGAAAAATAGAAAACTTCATTTCTTGGTTTCTTCATCTATCAAGTCCATAAATTAGACTTTGATTTTAATTAAAAAGGTGCTCATACGTCAGTGTAGTCTATAATTTGAAAATTACCATAGAAGACTTGAAGGTAAGAAGCGCCAAGTTCGTTAATTAAAAGCAAGAAGTTCGTGAATTAAATTGAGATCGCATAATCGAATATCAATTTAAGTATCTAAAAACTTGTTATTGAATTATAACAAATACGTGAACATCTAGCAAATATCAATCTTTATTGAATTAAATAATTTTTTTTATTTTCTGGCTTATTCTCGTACTAGTTTCCAACAAGTGGTATCAGAGAAGTGTAGATCGTTCATGTGCCTATTATATTTTCTGAATCTTTTGATTCCACGTTCTAGTCGAGCGATGTATAAAATTATTTATTTATATGATGATTGAATGATTAGAATTATTTTAAATTGTTATCCAATTATTTTGTAGCTCTTGTTAAAGTACTGTAACAAGATTGGTAGATTATGACTTCGTCATCTTGATTTAATTTTTTTCGTTTCAATAAGATACCAGATTGTTGGCCCTAAATTGGGACTATGATTAGTTTTGTAAAATTGAAGATCACGCACAATGAAAGTGACAAGGCGCAAGATCTGCGTGACAGGCTTCGTGTAGAACTGGCAAGATCTACAAATGGAGTGCACGCTGCGCAGATGTGACTGGATTTGAGCACACCGCACAAAGCCAACACCATGGCTCGGCCATGGTGGGTCTGGCGACTTAGGCCACGATAGAGATTCCGGCGACTTGGTGGTCGTTTTCTTTGGGAAAAAGTCTCAAGGAAGAAGAAGAAGAACATCGTTGTTTGGTGCTCTAGATTGTCGTTGTTTGGCTGCATGGATAGCTGGGCTTGTTTGGCAGTTGGACAAGCGAATAGGCTAAAGATCCAAATGAAATATTGGAATTGGACCCAATTAGCTTTTAATTTAATTTTTGTCTATTTTGTTTGTGTCACAAATAATTGTTAATTTATCACTAATGGATGCTTTAATTTATTGTTTAAAATATTATTGTTCTATGAATCATAGCATATAAATTTATTTTTGACCTCGTTCGTGTTAAGAATGAAATGCATTTCATCGAACACCAATTTTTTCTCCATTAATTTAATTTAAATTATTTTTTTCTAGGAAAAAAGTCCATAATAATAATTAAAATGTATCTTAATTTGATTAATGTGAACATTTGGTAATTATTAAAATCAATTATTTTTAAAATATTGAGTGGGAGAGGGTGTTAATTGAAATAAAAACTTGTGGTCTCCTATTGTTAATTCATAAGAAATAGAATGCGTTAACCACGTGCAGGTAAAACAACAGACTCCCTATATGAGAGCTGTGCAATTTAAGTTACTTGATTGAATTCTTTTCTCGTATAGATATAATATAATTTGAAAGTATAGATGACAATTATTTTCAATTATCTACAGATCTAGACAAATGTTATACACTCAAATTGAGATCTTCTACAAACCTCATATAGAGGCTGTAGTTTATGATTTTGGTGACCTAATAAAACAATCATCTACAAACCTCCTATAGAGGGGCACGTTGGACCAGAATGATCAAATAGTCGTTGCATTAACGTAGTTTTATAGATCTACATGTACATTCATGCATCATATGGTAAATTGTCTTTCGCTGCTCAATTTAAATATGCAATATTTTTTTATTCTCTTAGTCCATTTTCTATTATCCTAAAACAAAACCAACTTACTAGAAAAAATTATGTGAATTGAAAACGTAATCTAATGATTGTGCTCACCGCTGAGAAAATTGATAATGGGCTTGAGGAGAATTGAATTGAACAACCTACTAAGACTACAAGCAAGGTCAAGAGGGTCGCATATGATAAGTAGGTGGCTGCAAACAAGATAGCTCGCTATTACATTTTGGCATCTATGTCAAATGTGTTAAAGTAGAAATATGATAGTCTGAAAAGCTATTATGACAGAATGCAGAGCCTCAAGAACATGTTTAGACATCAAAGTAGGAGGGCTCATTTTGAAGTCATTCGTACCTTACATTCATCTGCATGAAACTTGGGACGCCCGTAAAGGATTATATGTTAACTATGATTGCACACTCCGGTGTGGTGGAGAATCTGGGTGCAATTATTAACTCGGGTACTCAGACTGATTTGGTATTAAACTCTCTATATGATATGTTTTCACAGTTTATTGTGGACTATCACTTCCACGTGATGAATATGCTATTGGCTGAGTTGGAGAATGAGTTGCAAAGTGTGCAGTGTGGTCTTAAAGCTATGAGTGACGATGCTCACGTAGCGATTGTTAGCTTCTCTGGTTCAAATCCGAAAGACAGAGGTGGAAAGAAAAAAAAAATAGAGGTAGTAAGTAGCAAGGGAGCAACAAAAAGACCAAAGTAGATAGAAAGCCAAAAGGCAAATGTTTCAACTGCGACCAGAAAGGACATTGTAAGAAAGACTTCACTGATGCACTAACTAAAAAGAAGCATGTGGTAATGAATTTTTCGTTACTAAGTCTTGTTTGGTGGTTGATTCTACATATTCTAGGATTATAAATTATGGAGCCATTAATCATGTTTACTTGTCTATGCAGGTGCTTCAGGAGAGCAAAAAACTCAGTGAAGGCCAGTTCACTATTACAGTCGACATATGAGCAATAGTTTCGAAGAGAGTTGTATGAGTAGTTTATTTTTATATTAGTAGTGGTGTGCTTCTAATTCTTAAAGATTGTTACTATGTCCCACATATGATGCGAAATTTGATTTCTATTTCTTGTTTAATATGACAATGTTATTCTCTTAATTGTGCACATAATACGCTTTACATTTTGATGAATAAGGTATATTTGATGAATTGTCTTTATATTTTATATTATTTCACAAATAAAATTTACAATGCTTCTATAAACAATAAGAAACAGAATACATACCATATATCTATAGCATCTTAGACTTGGACACATCAACATTAAGAAGATATAAAAACTGGCAAGGGATGGTCCTTAATTGAGGTCGAATCATTGCCAGACAGTGATACTTGTTTGGCAGGCAAGATGACCAATATGTCTATTTTAGCAAAGGGACATAGAGACAAAGAAGTATTGGAAATAGTTTATTGTGATGTATGTGGACCCATGAGTACACCTGTGAGAGCAAACTATGGGTAATTTATTACCTTTACATATGATTACTCTAGATTTGGATACATTTATCTAATGACTCGAAAGTCAAGGACTTTTGAAAAATTCAAAGTGTATCGAGCTGAGGTCAAGAAACATTTTCGTAAGAAGTCTCTCAAAACAATTCAGGGACTACTTAACAAAAAATGATATAGTTTCTCAACTAGATGCGTACACCCCAACAAAATGGCGTTTCAGAGAGAAGAAATAGGACATTGTTAAGTCAATAATGAGTTTCTCATCTCTTCATCTCATTTTAGGGATATGCATTGGAAATAGCTGCATACATTCTGAACATAGTTCCCTTCAAGTCTGTTCGCAAGATTCTCCAGGAATTGAGGAATGGACGCAAGTTTAACTTGTGTCACATCTGAGTTTGGAAATGTCAAACACATGTACTGAAAGGGAAGACTAAAAAATTGGAGTCTATGTCAGAATCATGTCTATTTGTGGGATACCCAAAATGTACTAGTGGATACTATTTTTATAGTCCTCTAGAAGGAAAGTTTTTATTAGCACAAATACAACTTTCCTAGACGATAAGCATATTAATGAATGACAACCAAGAGTAGGATTACTTAATTAAGTATTTTTTATTAAACGTTATACACGGTTGGTCACGGGGAAATATTACAAATATATTGACTTCTGTGACTTTATATATTCTAATAGTGCAGTCTTTTGTCTTTAGTAGAAAAAAAGTAAAACACTAATAATTAGGTTAAGTGGTTTATAGTCGACTAGACATGATTTAATTATTGGATCTTGAAAAATATGTCTCCGAACAGGTCAATGGTAGCGCTATAAAGTTTTGAACTCAATTGCAATTACTATGAAAGTTTTGAACTTAATTGTAATTGTAATTTAAGTTCAAGGACTACATATGAAATTAAATTAATTTTAAACTGATTGGACTTAAATTTGATTTAAGATTCTTTATATATATATATACACACACACACACCGTTTTGTCTTTCAAAATTTTGTTTTTATTTTTTTTCTCTCCAACATGTCACCTATTTGGACTTTTTTCCCCCCCACAGTTGGAAACTTAATCCCAATGTGTCGAGATTCTCGACACATATTGGGAACAATTGTTGATTCCCAATTCTAAAGCTAGCAAAGGGTTTAGCCCATTTTGCTCTTTTTTTTCTCTCTTAATCGTCCAACACACCTTTGGACTATTTTTTTTTTCTTTTTTTTCACATTTGAAAACTTTATTCCAATTGTTGGTTTCCAATTTGTGTCGAGACTATTGGTTCCCAATCTAAAGCTAGCAGGGGCCCATTTTGCTCATTTTTAAATTTTTTTTTTTCCGTATAACCAGATTATAGCTCCTTCATTATATTTTTTCACCAGCCTTTTTTTTTTTTTTTTGGTATCTGATCTTGTAGCAAGCAAATTCTGTATACAATTCATGAATACTGGACTTTTGATATTTGAGTCATTTTGGAAAAGTTGGAACCCTAAATTCGAATTCTTGAGTGCTTGGTCCAATTTAATAAAATGTGTTGTTCAAGCGCCATGTATCACTTTACTTCCGGTCAAATGTCTGTAAACTATTAATGTTTACGAATCTTAGTTTAAATTTTTTTGTGAAGTATGTATTTAGTTTTTTAAATTTTTTTTTTTTTTTTGTATTAGTTATGTGTTTATTTGGTTTATATAATTCATACTGTTGTACTAAAAATATGTACGAGTCTTTCGCTATTCACACCTTCGTCCAAAACGCACCGTTTTATCCTTCAAAATTTCTCTTAATCTTAATCGTCCAACAAGCCGCCTTTTTGGACTTTTCTTTTTTCACTGTTGGAAACTTAATCCCAATATTTTCGACACAAATTCGGAACCAATGTTCCCAATTCTAAAGAAAGGCCCATTTGCTCATTTAAAAAAAAAAAAATCTCTCTTAATCGTCCAACACGCCTTTGGACCCCCCCCCCTCCCCACCCAAGTTGGAAACTTTGTTCCAATTGTGGGTTCCCAATTCTAAAGCTTTGCTCATTTTTTTATTTTATTTTTTTGTACGACCAGATTATAGTTCCTTAATTCAATTTTTTCACTAATTTTTTTTTTTTTTATCCAATCTTGTAACAAGCAAATTATATACGCAATTTATTAATACTTGACTTTTCATAGTTGAGTATTTGGTCCAATTCAATAAAATAGGTTGTTTAAGCGCTATATATCACTTTACTTCTAGCCTGTAAAACATTAATATTTACGAATCTTGGTTTTAAATTTTTCGTAAATCATGTATTTAGTTTTTTAAATTTTTTTTTTTTGTATGAGTTATGTGTTGATTTGGTTTATATAATTCATACTGTTGAGTTCTGTTTTTTTAATAGCATGTTTGAATTTCAACATTTTACTATAATCTTCTTATTTAAAGCTTTTATGCATTTATAATTACACTAATTTAAGAGTTAATTTACAATTAAATAGTATGTTCAAAAATATGTTTTTTATATTTATTATTTGCATACATTTAGAATTTTTTCCTTTTTTTAAACTATATAATTAGTTCGGTTTTGTTCCGTTTTAAAATGTCGACAATGCAGTCTACTCTCCCAAAACTCAAAGATGGCAATCAAGCAACAGTCGACGAGCTGGTGGAAATAAATCTTGGCATAGCATCCTTGCTTGCTCGATATCAGTAATTAAGGATCTCTCCTTCTTCTGGTAGGTGCAAGCAATATGCAGAATATCATTTCAATAATCTCAAAAAAATCGACACAATGGAATTGTCGACAAATGATAGTTTCAATTGAGAACCAATTTTTGGTTTCACAACTTGTATCAAGATTCTTGACATTTTATTTAAACCTTATATGCATTTATGGTTACATTAATTTAGGAGTTAATTTACAATGGTATGTTTAAAAATATGTTTTTTATATTTATTATTTGCATACATTTAGAATTATATATATATTTATATATATATATATAATATATATATATATATATATTAAAGCAATAATTATAAATGTAAACGATAAGAGCTAATGTGTCGTTAACAATTTAACAATTAACAACTAAAAAATAAGAATTTTAAAAATACTAAAAATTAACAAAATTATTACAAAATCACGTGCAACGCACATGTTTATAACTAGCCTAAACTATGTCAATGCTTTTATGATATTGATTGTCATATACACGAGCCTAAACCACGTCAATGCTTTAGTGAACAATCTAAATAGTCATGATTGTCGAGTTGTCATTTTCTAAGAAACAAATAGTCCAAGTAAGAAGAAGAAAGAGGAAGGAAAAAGGAAAAGAAGAGAAAGACGTAAGAAATTTAAAATTCATATTTAAAATGGTGATTTTTATCAATACAAAAGCTTTTTAATGGATAAAAACTTTGTATCATGTACATAGAAATTTCATAAGTCTAGGAAGATAGAAAATGACTAGAGGTGGCAAAATGAGCCGACCGAGTAGGCTGGCCCAGATTACCCTGACTCTGGGCTGGGCCAGGACAACCCAATAAAAATCGAACCCTCTTTGGCTAGGTACAATTATGCTTGTCAGGCTCACGCCGCGCAGGCCCAATTATTTTACACGGGCCTGATAAAAATATTGTCACAAGTCTCCTACTCCATTTCATTTCCCCCACCCTTCCTTGCTATTGAAGTCTGAAACAACCGGAAAGGGAGAATTCCTCCTGGTTTGTCGCGTGACCAAGGAGAAAAATCTCCTTAGTTTCACCGACAAACCGATGGGGGGTTCCACCATGGTCGCCGAGCTTCCCAATGACCAGGAGGGGGATTGGAGAAATCCCCCTCCCCAACCTTTGGGGTGGGGTGGGATCCTCCTCTTTTATATGTATGAGGAACCATTCCTCCTACCAATACATTTGACAAATAATCATGGCCTTTAATTGCAACCAATTTAAATGTTTTGAAATTAAAAAAGAAAAAAAATTAAAATTATGTCAGGCTGCCAAGTGACCAGGTAGCCCAAATCTGGGCTAGACAAGCCCAACAAATTACTGTGTAAAATGAGGAAATTACATCAATTACTTTGTATATACAATATATTGTTAAATTTACTTTTCTAATGTTTTTATTCTAAAAATACTGGGTATTATTTATATATTATTCTATATATTTATATAATATAATATTTACAAAAGGAAACACAATATACATCCCTATTAATTTCGCGGAGAGAGAGAGAGAAAAAACCGTTGGAGAGAGAAAATACTATATTCATCTTTTCTATCCCTCTTCAGCATATCCATATCGCCGACATTGTCGCTAACAGTATAATCTTATTTCTCTAGTCTCTGGGGTTCCATCACTATGTGAAAGCCCAACCCCCAATTTGTAGAAATTTTAGTCGCTGGACAAAGATACCCAACACGGATTCGCCTACTCGCAGAATGACTCGGTCGGCGGCAAAGAAGGAGTCGCCTGACTATGTGAAGAAGCATGCATTACGTTTCAAACAGAAAGTCATTTGGATGCACATATTGAAAAAGTCGCCGGCGAATAGGTGCTTACTGATCTGTTACAAAAGTTGTTATAAAATCAATTTGCATTGTCCATGTTCCTAATCTGTTGCAAACATTATTACAAAATCAGTTTGCATTGTCTCTGCTACCAATCTGTTGCAGACGATGTTACAAAAATCTGTTTTGTTGTCTCTGTTATTAATGTGTTGCAAACGTTGTTACAAAATTAGTTTGCATTGTCTCTGTTACTAATCTATTGCAGACGATGTTATAAAAATCTGTTTTGTTGTCTCTGTTATTAATCTGCTGCAAACAATGTTACAAAAATCTATTTTGTTCTCTCTGTTATTAATTTGTTGCAAACGATGTTACAAAAATCTATTTCGGTTATAAATATGAGGATGCATGAAGAAGACGCTTTGTAATTGGTCGAGACGAGTTGCAGTTTATTGTAATGTTAGAGAGATATTAATATGATTAGGATTGTAAATATTGAAAGAGAAATAAACACAAGAGATATTAGATTGATGAGAGGGAATATCTTAATTAGTTATATATAAAATCTTAATCAAAATAGTAAATGAGATAATTAAGAATTCTGTTACAATATTTAATTAATTAAATAATTAATTAAAAATTAGATGAAATCCAGTATTTTTAGAATAAAAAACTTGTTACAATTTTTTTATAAATAATAACATAAGATGGTTTATTTGTGAAAATTTCCCGTGTAAAATCGAGACAGACAGAGCTAGCCCAATTCAATTATTTGTTTGGCCAGTCCAATTTGGAGCCGGGCCAAGCCAACTGGCCCACTTGCCACCACTAAATGTGATAAAAATGGACAAAAATGGTGGCCAAAATATGAAAATTTCAAAAGCAAGTGCAAATTTATCAAATACATTTCCAATAATGTTGTGCCGACCTTTTAAAATAAATCTGTTTCAAGCCAATGTTCAAATGAAGAATTAAAATATCTGAGGGGACAAACCTTCCCACAAATCAACAAATTGTTTTTACATCTGATACATATCAGTATGGTTCTTCCTGCAATTGAAAAAAGAATGACACAATATATTGTATCTCAACATTTGAACTAACCTATTAAAGTTCAAACCTTGAGTTACCAAACTCGCTAAATAAAATGGCCATGTCCATACCTTGTACCATTGTAGGCACGACTGTATCATATGGACAATCGTTGGAGAATCCAACCTTCCCAGATTTCTGTACTTTTTTTATGCACCTCTTGAACTTCTCATGGCATTTAATATTTGTTAAACCTGAAAATCAAACAAATAAAAATATATATATATATATATGATTGAGCAATTATAGAAATTAAAGGGATAATTCAAGCACACCCATTTCCAAGCTAAGATTTAAGAGAAAAAGTCAAAGAAGATCCGATGTTCACATCAATGAAGAAAACAAATATCACAAAAATACTAAACAAAAGATATTACTCAAGATATGTGAAAAAGATGCAACATCACTCAATTTTAACCAAACAAAGAACTATCCCTATATCTAGTCATTAATAGTAGTGATTGCTACGTAGCAACCCTAAATTTTTTCAACAAAATACGTATTACCTTATTGGGAATGAAAATAAGAACACATAGGAAAAGGTAGGACCAATAACAACAGAATATTTGTCGATAGGATTGACGTTCATCAAGATAGACATTCAACAAAGAGAAACAAATAGAATGCTATAATAAGATTTCTAAGATTTGTGTCTCTCTCTTAACTACTAACTCCCTTTCTATGAAATCTTGTAACCTCCATTTTAAAGGACAATTATAATTTGATTATGTAGAAAATTTACTTCTGAAATTAAATCCAATATCAAACTGAGAAATGAAAACCGAACTGATAGAATAAAGACTAATAAAATTCAAATTTAAGGCAGCTTAATAGCTGCTTAAGGAGTCCTACAATGGGCATAGTGGTTGCAAACGAGAGAGCCAAATCACCAGCAAAGATAGGAGAAAGTAGAGACCAATGAGGAATTTTCTTGTCCAGGAAGAAAGGGCCTGGGCTTGGACTTCTACCGCAAATAGCACCCTTGATGCACAACATTTCATACATTTCTACCACTCCACTTGCTAAAGAACTCTGAAAAGCTCCCCCACTTCAAGCACTTGGTGAGAGGAAGCGAAAAAGAAGTATAAAAGGTGCTTTGAAAGGGAAAAGGGAAGGAATGATGGTATCCAAACTTTCCTAAGTCACTTTTTTGAGTCAAAGCATCTTTCACAAGTTAGAACAGTAAAAGTTTTATTCTATGGAAAAATGAAGAAACAATTGGGAAAAACTAAGTTTTTGAGAAACCTTCTACAACGCATATCGACACCTAGGACTCAAGTATCAATAAGCTTTCTATTAACATGGATATCAATACCCGTCATATGAGTATTGATACCTATGTCAGTAGATTGCCTAATCTACTTACCAGCAAGTATTGCTACCAATGATACATAAAAGGTTAAAAGGAGAGTTTTATTGTCGATAACCAAAATTCCATTGATAATATGTGATAAACAGGAAACCAGCTCAGAAGTATCGAAATAATGAAAGTTCATGGTAAATATTGGTGTTTTGTAAGATATAGCTATAATGCAAAAACCAGGCATTAAGTGTGATAGAACCCCAGATTAATAATTAGTTCAATTTTCATTTGCATTGGTGGTATTTTGGGAATTTCCAGAAATAAATACTGTGTGCCAAAACAATAAAAAGTGAATCGGTGCTCATTTTCATCTAGGCAAAAATTGAGAGTATTGTGGAGAGAGAGTTGAACCTCTCGAAAGTTCAACATTTCATTGTATCCATTTCAATTTCAATTCTGTTATTCAATTAGCACAGAAAACACAAAAAAAATACAAATACAGTTTGCTACAAGTTTCGTTGTGCTCTTCCATTACAGAAACAAATCAGCAAGTTCGTATCAAAGTGCTTACTTTACAGTATGTGCTATTAGCTATGATACACGTTTGGAATACAGACATATTATTATACGATTTTTTATATAACATCAAAATTGGAGTATTGGTAGAACACTCTACTGGTCTGCCCAAAAGGAGGGGTCAGGATAGACACATTTCCAGGATATACTTCATGATCACTGAGGAAACAAACTGTTTGGGATCTAGCATTCCTGGTAACTAGGCACTGGCTAAGAATATGGCTGACGATGCATACTTATGGCTGGGCCATGTACCATGATATTTGTGTGTTGGGAGACTTGTGATGATCACGAAGGTGCCTATAAATGTGACAACAGTTACATTGTGCATTGTTGCTAATGATGTTATATATTGAGCTCTTCTAGTACACAGTAGAGAGGATTGAGGGGCCAGAAATTAAGATAACTCGTGCACCATGATATTAATGGATATATCTTCATTATCATGTTCTTGCATTGTAGGTAACAATGGCAGAGTATATATATCACTCAGAGATACAAGATGTGAGATGATCTATCTTAATTGCATTGGTAACTGTTGATTGCTGGACTTGTCACAGGGGAGAGACATTTACACTCTGGACCTCTATTTAGTTCTGTTATGATTTATAAAATATTACTTCATACTATCTGGATACAGAAACTTGGATGGACTAGGATATGTGTTTATTTCGCTGGAAAACTTGAGCTAGCAACATGATTCAAACTGCAAGCCTGCAGACATAAGAATTACCTCTAGACCCACATTATGATGTTAATTTGAGCAAGATTAAAATGGTATAAACGGTCATGATCCCTTTGGGCTTCTAATACTTAATTGATCCTTTTTCCTTCACCCATTGATATGGATTGAGGTAATACAATGGTTCTCCTTAAAACTCAACATGCTGTGACATGACAATAGCCCAATTTCTTTTGTAAGTAACAGTCCAAACCTACCTCAGTGTCGAACTCTCCTCTTGGTAATGTGCATCTCTGTCACGTGTTCAACCTCCCAAGGTAATAATGACTAAAATTTCGTGCGAGGCACTTTCGTATCAATTAACAACACTGAACTTGAAGTCCGTTGCACATGCCAATTGTCTCTAAAACCAGAAGAAACCATTGGTTGGGACCAAAATCGAGAAGCTTAATACATTACCTCAATTTCGCTTCACCCCCACAAACATGAATTGGACACTACATTAATATTAATAGCTCACATTGCCTTTATATGTGAGAGCCAAAAATTTATACATCGAATTTCAAACCAGGAGTTCCATTTTGAACTAGTCGGACAAGAAAAACCTGAAGTTGTGATTTGGGCCACAGTTAAATCACTTTTTTGGGCTTTAAAATGATAGTTACTATAAAGATTTATTCTTGATTTTCTTCTAATTGTTTGGTTCTAGATAACAAATCACACGTAGAAGGTTCAGGAAATGCACCAGTTAGGAAATGTGATGGATTTATCATTAGTAGTAAACCGATGAGACAAGGACACTTAAAATCAGATAGAACAAGGTAACTAAAGAGTGTTTCAACATTTATGGTCAGGAATAAGAAGAGGGTCCATGGAGCTGACATTTAGTAAATGTAGGATGGGTACAACTTTTTTGGGCAGAATATAAACATTTTCAAACATTTTAGTTACACATACCCTTAGTTATGCTTAACGAACTCCAAAATACAGAATTGACTAAAAATCCATCATAAATCTTAATCTCAATCAGGTTGATCATTTAAACCATGAGTTCATATCCATCATTGTAACTGTTGGCCACAAAACTATCAGGTAATAACAACTTAATAATTATGTTCTTAGATGATACAATGTAGGCAATTGAAACTGGGGTAAATCATTTTCTACTTTGATCGGAAACCTAATCTAAATCAGATAATCCGAACATATCATGCTGTCCCTCAAGAGCATTACCAAAAGCGATTTTAGAAACATTCAAATTGAGCATCAGAAGACACACTGCAACAAATCAAGAAAAAGCCTAAATAGAAGCTCAAAAAACGAACGTGAGCACAATTTCTACATTCTAAAAATATTGAGTGTAACTTTTTTTTTAAACAAAGCAAATAGATTTAAGTATTTTTATCATCTTAGAGAATTGATGGGTAACCTACATCTGGAGAAGTAACCCACGATGTCTAGAAAATCATGCGTGTCATTAGTTGCGGTAGTCTATGAGATTTCTTTAGAATTTCTACTAGTAGACAAAAGTCTAAGCTTTTTTCATCTTTTGGCTTCAATTGTAGGCGCATCCTCTATCTCAAAACACCTTTTCTACGTAGGACACCTCTTTTCACACCCTTGTTTATACACATTCTGCATTTATTCATTGTAACTCTAAATAGTTCATCCTTACCCAAGTTGGTCGTGTAATTCCATAAAGCCATATTCTATGTCTAAGAACACTTGCACCAGTAGAATCCACAACAAGATATCGTACCACTGAGGCCATTAACCATGTATCCATCGGGAGATGGCAACTCTTACTTATGTTAGTATTTCAAATAAAGATTATTTCGATCTTGGAGAAACCAGATTACAAAAGAGTCTATTTTCTTTGTCCTAGAGACCTAACTGTGTGAAATATTGACTAATAAATTGATAAAACAAAATAATGCCTAGTGGTAAAGGAAATACCATTTTTCTCAACACATTCGTCATGGATCTTGCAACAAGCATCCAAATCATCACAAGGTTTCTCTCCGGGACATCCGGTCCACCCTACTCCACAATACTTCCCGTATCTAATCCCAACAGCTGTAACACATTTCACCCAAAAAAAAAAAATCAATATAAACACAAAAAGGTAATGGAATAATGTTTTCTCCAAGTGATCATCAGAGTACTCACAGTTACAGTTTTCCACAACACAAGTTTTACTGCATCTAATCTGTCATTCACGGAGAACGGCACACTGAAGAAAGTCTTCCACTTAGGTAGAAATATGAAGGAAATTATAAATTAAATGGGTGAAACAACAATACCTGAGAATTGTTGGAGGATTCAGCGATCAAAATGAGGCACATGAAAAAGACGTATGCTGTAGCAATACCTCTATGTCGAGGAACGACGGAGTTTCCCGACGGCATACTCCTTGCTTCCTACGGTGATGCCGATCCCGTGTTTTGGGTTGAATCTCTTGTTATTCACTGTAGGAAACAATGGAGTTACTGAAATAGCCCTCCAGAAGCTTCGGAATTTTCCAACAGCATCCCACGTGTAAAAAATAAAACTACATAGTAAATGCACTTATTAATTTCCACCACATAAAATTTCTACTTCATTTCATAAAATTTCAAGTTCGGATCCGTTTGATTGCACCAAAAATATCATATCCAAAAAATAATAATATCAAATCTAAGAAAAATATTTTTCTACTTTAGTTGTTTGATACAAAATGGAAAAGAAAAATAAATTTTCAGAAAGTACAACCACTTTAAACTTATTTTTGACGAATTCTATAGAAAATATTTTTTTAGGAGTAGATGAAGTTTTATTTTCTCACTTACATGGAAATTGTTTTCTTTTCTACCTTCCTCCAATCAAATACACCTTAACTTTAACGAGTGGTTATCTAGATCTGCTGTCTCAAATGTGTTTTCTTTATCTATCCCACTAATAAAAAAATGTACACATCATGATATAAATACAATTATTTAATATGTTCACACTTACCGTTAAAATTAACTTGTATTCATTTGATGATGTATATATTTTCTATTGGTGGAAATGTCAAAAAGACACACATTTGAGATAGCAGATCTAGACCAATCAATACTACCTAACATATCATAAGGGGCCACGAGTTTTTCACGATCTTTCAAAATTGAATATTTATTTTAAAAAAAGTAAAAAATTAAGAGTCAAACAATTAAATGAAACTCAAAATTAATGAAATAAATAGAAATATTTAACTATAAAAAATAATAAAGATATATAACATATTAAACTCATATTTGTCAAAACTTAAATTATAATTTAAACTAGTTAAAATAATCAAACATATTTTTTATCTATATTTTTTGTAAAACCTATAATTTACTATCCATTTATTATCTACAAATTCAAAAGGAACTACAATTTATAAATACTTAAAAAATAATTCTAACACTACTAAATATGCGCTAAGTAGTTTGATAATTTTATCTCCATTTACAAATTTAACCATTTGTTTAGTTTAAAAAGTAGTGAAAAATTTAAGTAAAAAATAACAATTATTTCTAATCATACATTTTATAAAACTTACAAGTATCAACTTTTAAATCATACATTTTATTAACTTTTATCAAAATCTGTTAAAAACTGAATTATAACAAAACCAAATAGGAATCTCAACCACACTAAAATAAAAGTTCAGAAACTCAGCCCATATTTAATGTCATTTTATAAAATATTTGGATCTATCGTGGCCAATGCTGTAGGTCCTGTAGGTAAAAACTTGCATTCATCACAAGTAGCAAAATCCTTAGAACACAAATGACAATTATGTTACAAAGTTCAACTCTAAGCCACTCTACTAAAGAGAAATTTAAATGTCGATATGCTCATTATTGAGGCAATCAAGTATTAATCACTGATTTTTCAGCTTCAAAAACTTTCTGAAAACAAAATCTTCCATGTACGACTCAAATTCTCGTAATGATGATCAATGACCAATTGGCCAAACATTTTTCCTTTTACCAAAATGGTTGTTTGAGGGGATAGTAAACGGTGAAAGCCATCGATCTCCCTGTCTCAAGTTGCCCACCGCCGAGATGTCGCAAGTGGGCAATGTGGAATAACGATTGAAAACAATCGCCCACTTGGCCGAGGTGTCGGCGGTGGGAGCTTTGTCCGCCCTTAAGGCGACGGAGATCAGCCTTGAACCAGTGAATGTAAATCCCCTTCCCACAATCTCGCCAGACAAAACCATGCAAAGCACTCGAGGCCAAACAATGCAGCAATGTCCGCATCCTCAACCTTCAGCTCCTGCCTGTGCTTCCACATGTTCTTGACGTAATTTCCAGAATGACTCGGGACGACCTGGAATGCTGGAAATGATAAGTGAAGAAAATTGTTAAAACACACTTTCATTTTGGGAAATTGCTGATAGCCTGATAAACTAGCAAAATTTGGACATGCAACTCGTGTACTAACATAGTTTCCATGATAATGTAGGAGCCATTTCGACAACAACTAATCCCATTCAGCAACTCAGGTGAACACCGGATCACTGCTAAAGTCCAAACCACAAAAGAAAAATTAAAGATGAATGTCATATTATAATGGGATAATTGCATATTTAGTCTCCATCTTTTCAAAAACGTTGGAGATATATCTCTAACCTTTAAAAATAGCACCAGACATCCCCCTTCAAACACTTGACATGGTAGGTCTTTTATGATGAAATTGCTATTTCCTACAAACAAACAAAAAACAAGAAACAAGAACAAAAAAAATGATTGAAAAATAATCAAATGTACCCAAAAAAATAAAAATAACGAAAAGGTCGTCTTCTTTATCAAACCCCAAAATCCAAAAGTGGTGGTGGATTTTCAGTGGTTCCAATTAAACAAAGGTTAAACCAAGAAAATTATTCAACTCAATGAAATAGCATACGCCTTTAGGACTTCAAGCCATTTCGCCCTTGCATGTGAATGAATTATAGAGAGACTGAGATTATATATTTTAACTACCAATAATATTCAATTATAAACAAATTTGGAATTGAAATAGGTCAAAAGACCTTATTAATAGTTATTATTACTTTAAATAAAATTGTGGAAATTTTATAATACATTAATAAGTCTGAGTGCATCTATCTGCATGCTCTAATCTTTAGATGTACAATATACTTCAATGTACAATATACTTCAATATTTTGCGGTCAATAGATGCACAGTGTATTAAATGTGATGGATAAGGATCTTATTATTTTCCATTTTGCATCTAAGTGATAGAGGATTCGAATTTCTATAATTGATGATAAGAAACCTACTCCTTCCTAAGGGAAACAATTAATTTAACTTCTTATGCATTAGAATAAGTCCTAAATTAATATTAGCTAACTTGAACCACAAGATGTGAAATCAGTTCCAAATCGTGAATTTTGTAACACATATCAAATTCCCCTTTAGACTTGGTCAAATTGAAGATTCGTGGGGAGACTAAATCAAATAACAAGGCACAGGAAAACTGAATTTTGCAGATTATTCCTCTTATGCCAGTATTGTTAGACACAAAATAAGTACATTTGTGTACCAGAGTATTCTTTCATAGGTAAGGCGAGTATATTAAAATATTGTTGCCCATGAGTAACTGAGTATTAATATATGGGTTAATTTCACTGGCGGTCAATGAAGTTTCAGCTAAATTACAAAACGGACTCTTAAGTTACAAAGTTTCGGTGCCTCTTAAATATATTAACGTGTTCACCAACGGTCACTCTTTTAAATTTTTATCATGAATTGATGACATATACCGATAAACGTCCACATGGCACACAATCAATCATAAAATGTTAGAATCTCTTTTCTTTGTCCGAGAGACCTAACTATGTGAAATATTGACTAAAAAATTGATAAAACAAAATAATGACTAGTGGTAAAGGAAATACCATTTTTCTCAACACATTCCTCATAGATTGTACAACAAGCATCCAAATCATCACAATGTTTCTCTCTGGGACTCCCAGTCCACCCAACTCCACAATACACAAAAGCCAAGGACTAACTATTGATTAGTTGGTGGTAGATATTGGTGAGAAGGAAAGTTGTTGTAGGTTTCAATCCCGCAAGTGGACGGATCGTTAACAAGTAATATAATGATGTGTACCCACGAGGACTAGCTACCTAATTAACATAGTAATTTATACTTCGAGTTTTAACAATATAAGACACAAATCTTTTAAGATTTCAATTCTAAAATTATTATACTTATGTTTAATTAAATCTAAATTATCAAGCAATTATAGTAAATTATTGAGAAAGAATTTGAGTTTTACTAATACTGGGATTCGCAGATCCACCTATACATTCCTTAATCAATTATCCATTTAATCACTTTAGCTTATAATTACTCTAGATTGAAAATTGGTGATTTTATAATAATCAAAAGCCTCTCTCGATGGTCAATCAATTCTATATCGATATACAAACTTAATTATCACTAATTGAGTTTCGAACATAAAAATATGAATTAAAATCTCAAGAACACCTAAACGAATTTGATAAGGCATAATAGTAATTTCTATCTATTATTGGACCCTATGTTATTCAATACCATGTGATTAGTCTATATTGAATCTCTCGACTTCAATAAAGATCACAAAACATTCTAATGGTAATCAAGCATTAAAACATTAGAAAGAAAGAATAAAGAATAATTAACCCAAAAGCAATTAATTAATAAAACAGAAAAACTTATAATTAATTAAAAATATGATGTTTCATCATTCATCCTAGCAATAAGTAATTTAGCCGGACATAATTTTATAAAATAATACAAAAATTGTATTAATCATGTTCCGAAGAGAAAAAAAAAAGAAAAAGTAAATACAACCCGTGTTTTCGCCCAATAATCTTCAATCCATTCCTTGATCTTTGATTCTTCTCTTGTGTTTTTCTTCCCAAAATTCACCTCTCACGATATGTCTTCTCTGCCTTTTATATCCTCTCCTTTGACTTTTTGAAACGTGTTTTAACTCTTTCTTTTAGCCTAGACTCGATAGAATTCTATTTCTATCAGAAAACACTTAATAGCTTCACGATAACACCTTACGATCGCATGGTTCAAAACCTTGCGATCGCATGGTTTTGTCAAATAAGATCCTGCAAAGAAACTTGGTAGCTTGTGATCGCAGTCATTATTAATCATGCGATCGCATGGTTGATTTGGACGCAGTTCCTGGTTTTCTTTCTTTGATATTTGCATGACAAGCCCCTCATGTCTCTCTGTCTATTCAATTAAGTCCCTTTTTTCTTATGTTTGCTATCTTTTTGTTTGATTGACACTTGAATTTGATTTTTTCCTATAATGATAAGAAAACAATACATCATTATGCTGAAAATATGTAAGAGTACTTATAATTGTCTCCTTTTGTGGGCCCCTATCAGTACAAAATTGTACTTATCAAACACCCCCAAACTTGAAATTTTATTCGTCCTCGAATATATTAACTAAAACCAATCATACATAGAATGAAATAAACAGTATAACAATTCATGATATAAATAGCTTGTCGTTCTTGCTTAAGCTTTTGCAACAACTTATAATGCATAACAAGTATCCATGTATTATTATTGCAAATGTGATTCTACTTAAACCATACTTGATATGTGTGTGAGAGCAGTTAATTCGATCTATTTAATTTCTATGGTGGTGATAGTCCAACCATTTGGTGAACTTTTCTTTTTCCTCTCGTAAGATACACTTTCTCCCAAAATGATATTTTTTTTCAATTCTAGAGATTTTGGTTCAAAGGTTACAATTCACTCATTATTTTCTTGCTCGAAGCTGGTTGAGAAAGCTAATAATCATGACAAACTAAGTTTATGAAGATTCACTAATTTTCTTTAAGTGTTCTCGATTAGAAATTTTTTACTAAGAAGTCAAACCCACAAGTTATCTAATCTCCATGTTTACTTTGCAAAGGATCTTTCACTAGCTTTAGTACATAAATTTATTTATTTTTTTTAAAAAAAATTATGTGCAAAACTTAATCCTTTTAGCTTTCTAGATTACTCATGTAATGAGCTTTAGGTCAATAACTTCCAGGTCTTTTGAACCTTAGGGCATCTAGTTTTGAAAAACTTCTACGGGCCTTTTCACTCAAGTCAAAAAGGCTACGAAGAAGGTTAAAAGATAGTAATAGCCTAGTCCTTTGTGTGCAAGAAGTTCATGCGCATGGTTAGATTCCTAACATTTGATCATTACTTAGTTTCCTCTAACTGGTCTAAAGTGTTCCACACAATTTATACACATGTATGGAATCAACACAAGCCTAGATAGCCACAATAACATCTTAACTACCACACTTACTCACTCTATTGGTTACTTGTTCGAGATACAAATGGTTTTAAGTTTTAAAAAGGCATCCTATTATTTTCAATAAGAGTACACCAATCATAGATAAAAATCATCATAACTAGCTGATACAACACGGTATCAGACATGGTTAAGCAGCTTCACATTTAAACAAAAGTAATAATCTGTCCACAAGAGATGATTAAAGCTAAACTCAAAGAAAAAGTTTCATCATTAGCCAGCAGGACTATTCATATCACATAAACATGCAAACAATTACTACTAATAATAAAAAATTAACAATCAATATCAAGTATCATAATCAAATCAAGCAAATTATTTTCATTTTTTTATCCACCACCCCAAACATGAAAGATACGTTGTCCCCAATCTAAAAATTCAAAAGAAATATATAAAAAATTTCAAAGACTTCCCGGAGGTAGATCGGATGGTGCTGGAGAAAAAAAGTGTGGTAGGATCTACTAGTGGAGGGTCTTGGCTATATACCGGTCTACAAATCTTGTCATGAATATCATCCAGCTGATCCACACATCTGTCCAGACACCTCTTGACCTGTTCGCAGTCGGCCTGAATCTAACTCTAATCTAAGTTAGTTTACCACTGACAGCTCTCCTGATTGATTTGGGTGTGTCTGAATGTGTTCATGCGAGCTCGCAGTGTTGTCAACTCCTGCTATACCATTCTCAATTTAGTTTGTGTAGCCATGATGAGCCTTGTCTGCTCAGCCTGACCTTCCAGCAATTGACATAGCATGGATGATACATCTCCAAAAGGTGTGGCATGTTGTGGTGCGGTGGATGCTCTTCTTGAGGCTACTCCTCTATGGCTGGGATCATCCTCACAACTTGTGGAATGTGTCTTCTTGAATTTTCTAAGGTAAAGCAGTTGATTGGTCCATTGGATTTTACTATCGGCTTTACTGTAGAAATTTAAACCCCGCTTTTTCACAAATTCCACTAATCAGAGTTGGGAAGATAGCAGTGTATCTCTTATGTGTTTGGAAGCCCAGAGTACTGATCAAGGTATAGATGTAGCTTCCCAAGTCCATCTTCTTCCGTGAGCTAGATGATATAGAAATCGAGCCTTCGTGTCATTTATGGTAGTGTCGTGCGTGCTCGGGTCGATGTTGTGGCTCACGAACAAATTCAAGATAAGTAGGGAGTCTGTCAATTTGTTATGCTCAAAGTCTTTTCCGGGTAGTGGCCATGCATCATCTCGACCATATAAAAATATGCCCACTTCACCTATATCCTGAATAGTGGGTAGCTGGTGAACATCTTCCGATGTAATTCTGTAGTACTGGTTAATGACACAATGGGTAAACATAAACCATTTATCCTACACCCACATTTGTCCGTAGTGCTCCATCCCATGTATGTCGATTCTTGGTTGAAGTTGGCATAGAATTCATGGACGATCTAGGAGTAGATCTTGTGCGGTGTTTCTGCAATTCTTGACGATCCGCACACGTCCCATGTATGTCGATTTCTTGGTTGAAGTTGGGTATGTCGATTCTCTTGGTTGAAGTTGGCATAGAATTCATGGATGATCTGGAAGTAGATCTTGTGCAATGTTTCTACAATTCTTGACCATCCGCACACGTCAATCAAATTGTACAACTCGGAGTGAGAAAAATCTCCAACTTTAACCTCCGCTCCTCCCATATGCTTCAATGGCTGGTTATTTTTTTATATCTTTCTTCGTGCTCCTCGGATAGATAGTGGGGAGAGTAGGTGGTTTCCACTCATGCTCTCTTTGATGTGCCTCCGGTTGCCTTTTTCTTTCTTTTTTCTACGGTGGTTGAGGTCTTTTTGGAGTAATGACTTTCAAAATAAATGAAAACAAGTTAGATAAGAAAAATAACATAAATGGTTTTATTTGTCACCCCAAACTATCCTGAACTATAGGCAATGTTTCTCTAAAAATTATGTTCTACTTTTGATCCGTAGAAAATTACCCAAGAATGTTCAAAAGTGAAATGGAAAAAGATGGTATATAAGTGCATGCTTTGGTCTATCATATGTTCAAATTTCAAAGCATTTCGAGGTTGTTTGGGCCAAACGGATGAGGGATGAAAATGCTAACGGAGGCAGGTGATAGTGGCCAGCAGTGGGCTGCCATGGCAGCTGGATCCCTTGGTGGTCACGGGTTGGATTTTGGTGATAAAAGTATGCATAAACCTCGGTGAATGATCCTAGACAATAGTATTGGTTAATGAGACTATCCTATGATCACATTTTCTCCAATTTTGGCAAAAATTTTGGTTTGGGCGTTTTGTCGAACACCTTGCAAGCAAGGGTTTGTTCTTCATAGGTTGAATGGATTGGGTAAACTAAGCAAATCCAAAAATTTTCTCAACCTAAGCATCTAAACCCAATCAATATCATCTTTACCCTTCGATTCAAGCCTAGTCTAATTCTCATTTCTCCAAACAAAACACAAAAAATGAATTTAAATGGAATTGAATGAAAAAGAGAACATTGCACACCATAAAGATTGAAACTCACCTTTGAAGATGTGGAAATTGATGCTAAAGATGAATGATTTTGATGAAATTGATGCCTGTGATACTCGTTTGGAGTTCGTAGATCAAGGATTGAAGACATAAGAACTTTTTGAAGTTGAAAGTCTAAGTTTTGAAAACACAAGTTTGATTATCGATTTTATGTTCTCTGGTTGTCCTTGTGATTGCAATGAGAAGAAAAATCATGCGATCGCAAGACCATTAAAATCTAGGCAGAATGATTTATGCCCAGACTATGCAATCGCAGAAGATAATTCCATGCGATCGCATACTGAACTCTGCGAGAATTTTTTTTTATCTAACATAACTGAAAAAAAAGTGCTTATGCAGAATGATGATGATTATAGCTCATCATTACCTAAGAATTGAAAGTGCATACTTTAAACCTTAAAAGCATAAAACGTGCAAAACGTCAACTATAATCCTAAAACTTAAATAATACGAAAATTTAAATAAAATGGTAGAAAAATGGGTTGCCTACCATTAAGTGATTGTTTACAGTCTTGAGCTCGACTTTGTCGTGGTGATCACTCATGACACTTTGAATAGGTCTTTGAAGGACTTGATTTGCTTGCATTGATTGTCTTTGCATCATATTTTGTTTATCTTCCAGAGTTTGATTTTCTCTTATCATATAGATATAACTCTATTTTACCATCCTGCTCGAGCTCAACTATCAAAACTTCACTTTCCTCATCGGACAGTTGTTCATCACTCCTCATTTTAATGATTAGCTTATGTTTTATTGGGTCTGACTGGTTTTACAATGTGAAAGTGTTGGTTTTCTCTTAGTTAATAGCATCAATCTGGAAATAGGAATCTGAAAAGCTCAAAATTTGTTGCTTTAAACACATCGAATGTAATATGTTCATCATTCAACCTCAATTTTAGTTGCCCTTTTTGCACATCAATCAATACCCGACCAATAGCCAAAAAAGGTCGACCCAAAATAAGTGGTACATCCATGTCTTTGCACATATCCAAAATAATAAAATCAGCAGGGAATATGAACTTGTCCACTTTCACTAATATGTCATCAACGATCCCCCTTGGATGTTTGATGGATCTATCTGCAAGCTGCAACGATATTATTGTTGGCTTCACTTCTCCCAAACTGAACTGCTTAAAAATAGAATAATTCATTAAATTCACACTAGCACCCAAATCACATATAACTTTGTCAAAAAATAAACTACCAATAGTGTAAGAAATAGTAAAACTCACGAGATCTTTAATCTTGGAGGTAGCTTATTTTGCAAGATAGCACTACATTCCTTTGTAAGCATAATTATTTCATGCTCCTCCAATTTCCTTTTGTTTGAAAGAATTTCCTTCATAAATTTTTATAGTTCGGCATTTGAGCAAAAGTATCGACAAAATGTATGTTGATTTGGAGTTTCTTAAATACATCGAGGAATTTTTCGAATTTCTTGTCTGGCTTATGATTTTGCAGCCTTTGAGGAAATGGAATTGGAGAAACGTAAGCCTGTGGTAGAATATAATCTAGTGGAGAGTTCTCATTTTTCTTATTCAACTGCTTCTTTGAATTTATCGGATTTGTTTTCTCTCCTTTTGCTAGACACAATTTTTTTTTCTACACCTGATCTCTTTACATGAATTTCTGGCAATTCAACTCCACTTCTCGTGGTAATTGAATTTACTTGCTCTTTTGGATTGACCTCGGTATTGCTTGGCCATGTGTCTGATTGTCGCTCGATCAATAGTTTAGCTAACTATTCGATCTGATTTTCTATATTTTTTTGCACTTTCTTGAATTCATATTCCGTGCATGCAACAGTTTCTTCCCATCCTTTTTTTCTTTCTTGTGGTCTCCATTGATTTGACGGATTTTGAATGTTTTGGGTATTACCATAGGATAAGTTTGGATGATTTATCCACCCGGATTGTAAGTCTGTGAGTATGGATTATTCTGCTGTCACTGAAAGTTCTGATCATATGCAGCTTGTTCAGGTGATGACATATTAATGGTGGTTAAAGGGCATTTTGATGATTGATGGTTTGCCCCGCATGTTGCACATATTGATAGGGACATCTGAACCATATTGATTGAGTGAAAATATTTTATTGCTTCCATCTGCATTGCCAATGAATCAATTTTCACTAGTACAAGTGAATTGATTTCCATTTCATTCATTCATGTTGCTTCTTCTACAACCCTCAGTCTGGCCACATAACGAACTGTTCACTCATCGTTTTACAAGTTATAAAGTTCGTCGGCGGATCTATTTTGGATAGAGCCACCTACTGTAGAATCTACTGAAGAACGACTGTTTGGAGCTAATCTAGAGTAAAAATAATGATTCTGGGCTGCTAAAGAAATACAATGACTTGGACACTTTCAGAATAGTTCCTTGAATCTTTCCCATGCATGGTGAAAATTTTCCAACTCAAATTATTGGAAATTGGATATTTCATACTTTAGTCTATTCACCGGCCGGAGGAAAGTATTTCAATGTGAATTTTTGGATCAAATCCGTCCAAGTAGTGATGCTCACAGATGGTAGAAAATCTAACTATTCTCTAGCTTTATCCTTCACTTTGTGTGAGAAGAGCCTTATCCTAAGTGCCTCTTCATTAATACCGTAGTATTTGAAATTTCCACAGTATTCATCGAAGCGAGAAATATGGTAATAAGGATTTTCATCTGTTCTCCCATAGAACAGTAGATTGTTCGAGAACAAATTAATTACATCTGGCCTCAACTAGAAATTATCGTGTCCATAAGGCGAATAGATTATGCTAGATTGTTTCTCAACAATCGATGACATCATATACTCACCCATAAGAATATCTCATTTGTTAACTTCAACTCGTCGAGCTACTGGTGCAAAATTATTTCTCACATCTGCAAGTAATGGATCACAAATTCGGTTGTCGTCCATTGTGTCTTTTTGCTATTTTTTCTTTTTTCGTTGTTCACGTAGTCATTGGTGAAAGCTTTGTTCGATTTCTAGGGCTAAATCAAATAGATCAAGATCTTTTGTAACAACGTATAGACACTTGACACTTGAAACTTTAAAAAATAGTTGGAATTCAGCAGTAACACAAAAAACTAAGAAGAAAAATAAAAATAAAAAAAAAATAAATAATAAAAAAAATTGTTAAAACTAAATTATCAATTAACGTAGTAATTAATAAAACTAGTCTCTGGCAACAGTGCCAAAATCTTGTTGTAGATTTTAATCTTATAAGTGGACAGATCGTTAATAAGTAATATAATGATGTGTAGAGTGTCGAACCCACGAGTACTAGCTACCAATTAATCTATTAATTTATACTTTGAGTTTTAACAATATAAAATACAGATTCTTTTAAGTTTTCAATTCTAAAATTATTCTACTTATATTTAATTAAATCTAAATTATCTAGCAATTATAGTAAATTATTGAGAAAGAATTCAAGTTTTACTAACATTAGAATTTGCGAATCCACCTATACTTTTCTTAATCAATTATCCGTTTAATCGCTTTAGCTTATAATTACTCTAGATTGAAAATCGGTGTTCTTATAATAATCAAAAGTCTTCTCGATGGTCAATCAATTCTATATCGATATGCGAACTTAATTATCTCTAATTAAGTTTCGAACATAAAAATATGCATTAAAATCTCAAGAACATCTTAACGGATTTCATAAGACATAATAGTAATTTTTATTTATTATTGGACCCTATGTTATTCAATACCATGTGATTAGTCTATATATAAATCACAAAACATTCTAATGGTGATCAAGCATTGAAACATTAGAAAGAAAGAATAAAGAATACTAAAAGCAATTAATTACTAAAACGGAAAAACTTCTAATTGATTAAAAACATGAGGTTTCATCGTTCATCCTAGCAATAAGTAATTTAGCCGGACATGATTTTATAAAATAATACAAGAATTTTATTAATTATGTTCAGGAAGAAAAAGGAGAAAAATTAAATACAACCCGTGTTTTCGGCCCAAGAATCTTCAATCCATTCCTTGATCTTCGATTCTTCTCTTGTGTTTTTCTTCCCAAAATTTGCAACCCGCGATATATCTCTTCTCTACCTTTTATATCCTCTCCCTTGACTTTTTGAAATGTGTTTTAAATATTTCTTTCATCGTGGACTCAATAGAGTTCTATTTCTATCAAGAAACACTTAACAGTTTCACGATAACACCTTGTGATTGCATGGTTCAAAACCTCAACATTTGATGAACGGTTCAAACCAATCACCCTGATTCGATCCATCCCCTCAACCAGTCCATCTCTCTGATTCTATCCTCCCTATTTTGATCCTCTCTCAACCGATCCATCTCCTCCAAAATCTGCTCAAATGTAGTACGGTACCTACTTTTCCACACTGGATGAAACTTGTCTTTCTTTTGTTCACTTACCCTGTTCTCTCTCTCCATCAACTCTTTGTTCGATTCCCTTTTTTCTCTCTAACATTGCTGAGGACATTGAATTTTTGAGGTTAGTTCTTTACTCTCGTTTTTAGGTAAATATGTATTCTTAAATTTCTTATGTTGTTTTGTTACTGTCTTTTATTTCTGGTGCTTGTAATGTTGCTAAATGTGTATTTCATTTTCCTTAATCGTTAATTGTTTTTTGCTTGTTATATTGTCTTTTTTGTGTTCTGTGTTTTTTCTTTCGGGGGAGCTTGGGGAGTTTAAGGATGGTAAGCTATTTGATGTATATTTTTTCATGTTAATATAGGGTATTTAAGATAATCAATGTGAGATCAGAGACCTTTACAAATTACAAATTGACTGAGTATTCTTATTTTAGAAAAGAGATATTGGAATTTGACGATTGAATTTAAATACATGCTAGGAAAAAAAAAGGAAAAAGAAATTTGAGAGAAAAATGTGTGAATAATACATGATATCTGGGTTGAAATGATTTCTACTATTAAAAATTAAAGAGATGTAGTAGTTTAAATATTCACGAATTATGGAATCAATTATTCAGTTCAAAAATGCACTTTGGAATTATTACGTGAAGCGCACTAGAATTTGATGGAAAAGAATATCATGTTTAAGGAGGCTGAAGACATTTTCTTAAGTAATATGTACAGAAAAACTCAGACAGCAATAATTTATGGAGGAAAATAATTTCTTTAGTTGATAAAATATTTGGACTTTTGGTGATAAAATAATTTCTTCGTGGATATAGATTATTTTACTCACAAGCATTTTCGGATCATTACATTGTAATATAGCAAGGTAGACCAATGTTCGTAAGGGTTCCTAAACAAAGGGTATAGTTATGGGGTTGAATGCGATTAATGAATTTTGCTTATTCATGTGCAACTTTTACAACTTGTTATTAGATGTCCAACACTTGTAGTTGCATTGATAGTATCACATTTCCATTTTTATTTTATTTATTTTTGGTAAATCCATTGGTGATAAAGCCAGGATTGTATGCCCTCACTTTTCACACCAGTGGAGGGTTTGGCATAACCTATCTTGTTTATTTATAACATAACACATTTTCTATTGTTGTTGTAAATACTCTGTTTATATTTTATTATTTCCTTTATTTCTTCACTTAAGGAGTCATCACCCTTGGACCTTGTCTTTCAAGTGTTGGCTGACTCACATTATGCCCATCATGAATTTTTTACGCCACTAATTATCAATATATTTTCACATGAATTTATATGCTGACATTCTCTTTTGTTTTGTTGGCATTTACGTTAATCATTTATTTAGACGAATTGTTACTATTGTTAAACGTGTGTAACTTAATTTTAGATTATATAAGTTATCACTTACATCGTTGTTCGTAATATATAACTATATGAACTTATGTTAAATTTAAAGTGTGTTTGGAATAGCTTTTTTGATAGTCAAAAGCGATTCTTCATGAGTAAATTTTTTTTTTATTATGTTTATGGTTGTTTGGCTAAAGACAATATAGACTTGTTGATGAATAATAGCCTTAAAAATCTATTTTAGATAATCTCAAATGCCGATATGGAAAAATATTATTTATGTAAAAAATAATATGAGATATTACTGTCCACCAATTGTATTGTCGAAAAAAAAATGCATATTTAATTTTTTGTTTACAGTGATGATCAATACATGAAATATGTATATTAAGTGAATTATTCAATTAGTTTTGTTAATTTTTAAAGCATGTATTTATGAATAAGTTTTTGCTTCTTTATTGAGCGTGTAGTATGTTCATTACACATGCCTATATATATACATGGTATCTCACTTCACTAAATTTGAGTCATCTTTCGTAAATGTAGGCTATCTCATTCAAATATGATATCTTAGTTTATTAAAGTTTACTCTCGTCGTAAAAAGCCAAATGTTGGTTTAGCATTATCTTCATCAAATGATGTGCGTACAAGTAAAGAAGATGGAATTATAGACCGTACAAAAACTCGTTGCCAACACTTGGGTATCATATGTGTTTTTAATTTCTAAATTTATATTACCGAATATAGATATATTATATTTTTTGAGTTAATTTATTTATGAATTTTTTTATCTTGTAGGTCCTTCATGCACCCACTTTGGTAAGATCTATACACGTTGTAAAAATATAATTTTTGGTACAAATATCGATGTAGTAATGCCGCCATCAATTGATGTGTTTGCAACCGAAGGACTTGTAACTCGCTCACGATGTGCAAATCGTCGAAGACGTACATCATTTGATTCTCTTGCAATGCCTCTTAATAATATTTCGAGGACAAACCCATTTGGACTAATACACTAAATACATGTGAATACAAAGAGACGTGCAGATTGCTCACAACGTACTTTGTTCTCTTCTTTTGTCATTTCTATTGAAAGAAAAATATGCGTTGAATCGTTACATTCTCCAAGCAATCATAATGAAAGAAGGCATGCTAGACATGTGATAGATACTGCACGACGTAGAAAAGCACATGATGCACGAACCATTGAGCAACGAGCAAATGATCTTGCTATAGATAATGTCCATCAAAAATGATTATGTAAATAGCAGAAAAGTGAACAACGATCAAGGGAACAAGCTTCAAATACTACCCGTAAACAACGATCAAATGAACGGCATACAAATGAGCAATGAGCAAATGAACGACTTTAAATACTATTAGTCAAAAACAAGTACGTAATGGGCAAACAAAAGTCGAGCAAGTCAAAGAGCCTTAACCAATAGTCATCGAAAACATGCATGTGAAGGACTGGCAATTGCACAAAGGGCATGTCAATGAGTTATAGATAATACTCGTCAAAAAAGAAGTATTACCATTGAGGAAAATACATTGAATCAACCTTTAACACTCTCAACTATTCAATGTTTTCAAAAATCTGTTTCAAGAACTTATGTGGGTTAGTTGCTCTGTGCATGTCGTATTTCCTTTCCTATCATTAAAAGTTCAGAAATATGTGCACATTGTTTAAGGAAGAGTCAGCATGGATTGAATCCACTTAAGTTCAGTGGAGAAAATATAATGGATCCTGGTGTCATTCCAATTGAGTTATCATGATTGACCAATTTAGAGCAAATTCTTATTGCCCGAGCACACCCAATGATGTCCGTATATCATGTGAAAGACCAACAATACAAATATAGTGGTAATGTGATTAATTTTGCTCAAGATGTGAATTCAATAGCTGATGTTTTATTGTTTAAACCTGCTGATTTATCCAAAATATTGATTGTGAATAGAATTGGGGCACATCATATTAAACAATTTTCGCGTATGTTGTGAGTATGTTCGACAAGCATTGGTTTGGTTAAAACAAGATAATCTTTATTATATAAACATAACCATTGACGAGATCTCATTGGAACATTACCCGAAGATGGCATACCCAAAGATATTTCTCATGCTCATGAAGATTATTCACATCTTCCAAATGAAAATCAATCGATAGATGTTGTTGAAGATGACATAGATGAGCCTCCTGAGATTTTTAACCAAAATGTTCATATTGATGAGTTTCATCTGTTGGGACTATTTTTATAGGGCCTCAACCTAATCAACATCCATGTATACAAAGGGCATTATATGTAGCAGACGCTGATCGTTCTATTACTCACATGCATTTGACAAATGAAATTATTGATGAGTTCTCCACACCAGGATATATTTCAATGGTTTTTCCAGGCTTATTTTCGTATGGGAATGCAGATATTTGACAAGCTGGTCCAAGAAAGGTGAATCCTTTAAAATACTTTTAGTATTTGATGAAATATTTAGATGGATCGCTAAAGATTCATGATTCTGATATTTTGCTTGGAATTATATCTCAAGGTGGATTGCTCTTTCTTTAGGTGATGTGTATGTGAAGAAAAATCCTATAGATGCTGGGTTGTCAATACAAGATATTCAAAATATGGTTGCTTCTAGTGACACACAACTAGCTATCCGTTTATCGTATTATGCCAAGTCTATCAGTGGAACTCGTGCTTACTGGTATACAAGAATGAAAGAATTAAACTGCAATGGTAAAACAATTAGGGGCACCGACAATCTTCTTTACACTAAGTGCAGCTGACTTGCAATGGCCAAAATTGTATAACCTATTGGATCCTTCAATTAATCTCAGCACTCTGTCATATATTGATTTAAGGAAAAGAAGATCGAAGTTGCTTAATGAGAACCCATGTGTCGTTTCATTGATCTTTTCTTAAAACATATTTTCATAAAGGAGTATGATGTGATTGATTTTGGTATCGTTTCGAATGGCAACATCGTGGAAGTGGGCATGTTCATGGGTTTTTATGGTTTAAAGATGTTCCTGATGTTAATCGTCTAACAAGAACTCATGAGGACAAAAAAGAATAATCGAATATTTTGACCGTCTTGTTTGTATTGAAAATCCATATGTTAGCATATCTATTCCTATGCATAAACACCCTTGTGCACGCATATTTCCACAAGAAATTAATCTTGATTTGGATTACAATGATTATGCATCTTTAGTAAATTGGGTCATGCGACATTCTAAATGTGGAATATTGTTTTCTCCTACACAAAACAACATAGCAGGTGGTGTGTCAGTTTAGGTATCCTTTCGATGTTCTTAGGCATTCTTCAATTGTTGAAGAGCCTCCAAACATTAAGATGTTTCGATTCTTAGGGCATCAAAATGATCTGTTGGTTTGTTCTTATAATAGAAAAGTTCTTTAGACTTGGCAAGCAAACATAGATTGGTCACAAGTCCTTTCGGTTCAATCAGTGATATATTACATAGCCAAATATGCTGCAAAATCCAAACCCGCGTCGAAAACATTCACAAAGACATTTGCGACAAATTGTGAATGATCTTTTTGTCCATGTCCAATAGCGAGATCTGTAATCAAATGCTTATTAATTAAAACTATTTTTGAAAGGGATATATCCGCTTAAGAAGTTTGTCACTTGCTAATGGGTTACCCTCTTAAAAGTCATCAAGAAAGTGTGTGCTTTTAAATATCAGTGAAAAGAGTTAGTTGTCATCAACTCTAAGGTGAAGCCATGATGTAAATGGTGAAGATGTTATAGGAACAAATCCAAGTTTTGTGATTCACTATATGACTCTTCCTTTTGAATACAAAATTTTAACTCTCCTTCAGATGGCAAAAAAATACCATTTCAGCAAAAACCGTTGGCATAAATCTAAAGTTTGAATCTATTGTATGTATCATTCTAGAACTTGAAGGCAGTAAACTTCTTGAAAATGGTAAAAATTGGGAATTATATTGTCGTCAACAAGTTTTACTTCATCACCATTACTATAGTTTTGCCAAAGCAATGGGAGAGTGTGAAACGTGGGCTATACGCTATGTTGACTTAGGTTTGGCGATGAATGATAGTGTTAATATAAATGATTTAGTTAATGAGGAAATCGAAGATGTAGATCTAGAGTCTGAAGGAGTTATTCTTGAAGAATGGATGCTCGCAGCATCAATGGGGCCAATGTTTGACTCTGGTGAATATGTTAAACTGGGGTTGAGAGACTTTGATACATCACATAGTTGAGGAGAATGTTTAGAGCAATATCTGAACATTGATACATATAGAAAATTTATCCATAATCATTTGGGGGTTACATATGATTGTAATAGTGAGTTGGCAAACAATAGTATTGTTGTTCCAATTACTCATTTATTAGCTCAACAACAAATGACTCATGATTTAGTATTGGCATCTCTTCATGAAGAAAGACATATATATATGACTATTTTTAGAGAAGTAGGCACCAGAAAGTTTACACTCATAAATGCAATTGTGCACTTTGCATTTATTTTGTTTAATTCCAATAAAACAATTCGGATCATGGCTCCAACTAGAGTTGCTGTATTTAATATTGGTGGTGCCACCATCCATCATGAACTTTCTATAAGTGGAGAGAGAAAACCTTCACAACCATATATTCATATCAGTGGTAATCAATGTAGATGGATGCAAGAAGAATTCAAGGACACTAAATTGATTATCATTGATGAATACAACATGTTGGGGAAAGCAATGCTTGCCAACGTTGACCTCCGTTGTTGGGACATTTTTCAACCAATGAATCATTTGGAGAAGTTTCCATTATACTTGTTGGTGATATGCATCAGTTGCCTCCCGTATTTGATAGTCCATTGTATTCAAATAAAGGAAGTTTTATGCAACAATGTGGTACGCTTGGGTATTCTATCTTTAACAAATGTATTCAACTATCATACATATTTCGACAAGCAGGGGAAGAGCAGGCATCTTTAAGAGAAGCATTACACAGACTTAGTGATGGAAACTCAACTATTTTAGATACGCTCCCATTTTTTCCCTACAAAATGGTTTGCTAATGAGTATAATGGGAAACGTTGATTCAATTTGGAAGACCAATTACACGAATATTTTCAAAAAATAATTGTGAAATTGCTACAAAAGCTGAGTCGGATCAAGCAAAAGGTTTGGAGAAATCTCTTTGTATATCCGTTGGAGCATGTGTTATGCTTCGTGCTAAACTTGCCACACATAATGGACTTGTTAATGGAGCACTGGGCACTTTTGTGGACATTGTTTGTGCAATTAATTGTAAGTCACCGTTTGATTCACCTCTTGCTATTATGGTGGACTTTGATAATTACCATGGCACTAGTTTTCGTGAGGGCAGCAACATAATTCATATTCTACCAATAACATCAAATTGGAATGCATCAAATGGAACCTCTTGTCAGTGAACACAATTACCAATTATTTTGTGTTGGGAAATTACAATACACAAAAGTCAAGGACTACCTCTTTAACAAGCATTGGTAGATATTGGTGAGAAGGAAAGCCTTTGTCTAACTTTTGTTGCTCTATCATGAACGAGAAGGTTACAAGATTTAGCATTTAACCCAATGTTTACTTATGAAAGACTACAAAAAATTGGTAAATGCGATGGATCTGAAAGGGAGACGACAAGAGGAGGAACACTTGTGCAACATACAAATTTGTAATGACTTATTTTAACTTAATATGTCTACACAAATTTAGAGTTGATGTCTATTTTTTGATATTACATCAAATACTCAATGCTGATATTTATTAGTTGTCTTGCTCTCGAGCCACGTTTTGAGTCGAGAACCTAAAATTATATGATGTACTGCAATATCATATATGTGGTGGGAATCCCAGAATGATATGATTAAATTTCTCCTTTCGTTGCTGAAATTTTCTAGAATTTTTGCTCTTTTTTTATTTACATTATGCTTAAAATTGGGTTATCTTTTTTGCTTTCATTGCTTTGGTTACAAGTATTTTAAACATAATGGTTTGTCGAATTCAATGGTGATTGATTTGGATCCAAAAACTAATGAAGATATAGCAAATTTGATTGACATTCTTCATGTATTCAATTTTTTAAAGCCGATTAAGTTTTTATTCATTATTCTTTTTCTTGGATATTTTATTAACATTATTTTTGTTTTCAAATTTTTTATAATAGAGCCTACGGTCGGTTCTATGCGGGGAAGAGGTATACTAGTTAATCTAGGATGGGCATAGGTTGAACTGCTTTGGATGATTGGCTACTAAAAATTTGTAGGTGATACACGTTTATTTCCTTTTGGGATGTATCGAAAAGTACGTGGGATAAGTGCTGAATGGTCAGGTGACCCGGCCAATTTTTCAAAATGGCCGTTAACCTATTTTGGCCTATAAATTATCAAATTTATCCCTGGCTTCTCTTCTCCGCTTATAACTATTTCAAACGATTTTAAATTCATCTGTCTGTGAAAAAGAGAAGATTTCAAGGTTAGAATCTAACACATTTCAATGTTAGAATCCAACACATTTTATTTGTGTAAGAAATTTCATTTCAAAGTAGAAATTCATCCCGTCCCATCTTCTTCTTTTAACTTACGGTAGAAATTGTGAATTTTGTAGTATAAATCATGAAAATATGTATAAATCTGAGTATGAATTATAATTTTTACTTTGAATTTTTGTAAATATCAATTCATTTGAAGTGGATTAATTGAAAAATAAGTTAAAATGTGTAAATTGGTGTTAAAAAAATGATGATGATCTATTAATATGTGTTAACAGACCTGTTAATAGACCATGAGTCTGTTAACAAATTTTTGGCATGTTAAGGCCAAAATTGGCCTTAACATACTCACATGCCTATTGGTCTGTTAATTTGGCCTTAATAGACCACATGTTAATGTTCTGTTAACAGTAGTTATTAAGTAAATGTATTTAAGTCATTTTTATCACCGACCGTAGGAAGGTTTACTCCGCTATAAGCACAAAAAAAAATATACTTCTTTATCCGTCACTACGTCTTCATCTTCTCAAACCAAAATTCGTATCTCTCTCTCAATTTCTCCATTTCTTCTTGTTGTTCTCCATATTCTTCAAAATCAAACTCCCCTAAAACAAAACTCTCTCTCTCTCTCTCTCTCTCTCTCTCTCAATGTTCAACATTATTCTCAAATCCTCAACTTATTAAAAACCTTCAAGGTCGGATCCCACCGTAAAGAAAAATGGTATACTAGTATAAAAGAGTCTTTAAAACTTATTTGATATAAGTTAGACTCTTTCTAAGAGTTTGACTACGCCATTTAGCACCGAAAAATACTCCTACACAGTACATGTTCAAGTACAAATCTAAAATCCCATTTTTACACATCTTTTTCTCCCACCAACACCCTATCTTTCAAAATTTCACAAATCTCCAATGGAAGAGACTCTGCAGTTTTTCGATATTTAGCTTTTCCCTCTCGTGGATTTGGCTTTCTTAAGAACCAAGTCAAGTTCCTCTGTATCACGAGGTATGTATCTCATCTCAAAATCATTGATTATAACTATAATTAAGAATGATATTATAAGTGGGCTGTAAGATGTAATTAAAGATGAGCTGTAATGAGCTTAATTTCTCAAGATTTCATAAGACGTGTACAATAAATTTGTATAATTGATAATTGTGAAGGGGGAGAGTACGGTCGGTCAGATGTTCTGAGGATTGGTAGAGGAAGAGCAATTTTGGAGTTAATAGGAAAAAGGATGATTAAAACCTTGAATTAATTTGTTGAATTCTGTAATGAGTTCTCTATTTTAATCCTTTCATTACGTTCTTTAATTTGAATTGTGAGTATCCCCATAATCCGCAGTTCTTGAATATATTTGCTGAAAATTATTGTGAGGGGATTTGAAATTTTAAAAGTTCATAGTCAAATATTTTTCTTATTCTTTTAAAATAAAATAATTAAATCCAGATTTTTAGAGGTACAAAAAGGATGTATTTCAAGTATTTTTATAATAGGCTTAGTAGAATCCTTTTAAAAACATTGAGAAAGTGACATGGATTTGGATCTGGATAGTAGTGGATAAAAAATGAACCCAGTGGCTTGGAATACATACTTAACTGGGACGGGGGTCAATGGTGATTAATTAAGAGAGCTCTAGGTATTAATTGTGATATCTCTGCCTCTATTAGTAATGGCCTATTGTCTTCGAGTAGTTTCTCAACATTTTGAACCAATTGCTCCTTGATAACTTCGTCCAGTACAATACTGTGCAACAAACTTATTGCTCCAGTATGAAACAAATTAGGTTGTGCTTATAAAAATGCTAGTGTGTTGTGCAACTATATGTGTGTGTGTATGTGATTTGTTCATTGTGCAAGTGAATTTATGGGTAACAAGAAGAGGTCCCATGTTTTCACAGGCTATCCATTATTCTACTTACATTTCTTGGTGAGGAATTTAGGACAATATCTGGTGGTAAGAGAATCACATTGAAATTCATTTAGGACAAAGAATAATATTGTTTGATTGTATCAACTTTTCAAACTATGAAATAATTTGAAGTGTGCATAAAAAAGAAAAAAGGAATACAAAATAGATTGCATAAAGGATTGCACCATCAAACATATATAAACAATGCAAGTACAGAAAGAACAACAAAGATATAGTTGAGAAAAAAATGGCTTTTCTAGAATGTAATAAAAAACTGAAATAGGAAAGAGAGATCTCTATAGGTCTACTATCATTTAGATTTTAAATTAACTGAAAATTAGTTTGCAGAATGTAGAATTTGTTTTGATTAGAAATGGATATTTGGGACAGTATTTCAATTCTATTCATTTTGTATCTTATATTTAATCAACAATCTTAATAGATAAAATAGATATTGAAAGATAAATTAGTTTTAATCTATAACGACCGGGATCCCTCTAGTTGGGATCTTACCCCCAGCCGATAATCATCCATACTCTTCGCTTTGGAAGGGTCTGAGCCCTCTTACCCCCTCACAGATTTTTTTCGCTTCTCTAGTGATTCGAAGCCTAGACATCTCCTTATGAGGCACTTAAGTTGAATACTAGTACCAAGATGAGTTGCTCAATTGGTACCAATATTCAACTTAAGTGCCTTATAAGGAGAGGTCTAGGTTCAAATCACTCGTGGAAAGAGATGCGAAAGATAATGGATGAGGGGTTAAGAGGCCTGAGGGACCCTCCCAAAGCTTTAGACAAAGATGGATGAGTATCACGGGGTAAGATCTCGACTAGAGGATCCCTTTTATAACGCTTGTTTCCTCCAAAATTCATATTCCCAATTTAAATAAGAAAATTATAATGAAGCAAGAAATTTGCTTGAGTTGTCCCAAAAAGTATTTCGAAAGTCGTAGCACTTAGAATTTAATTTAAATCTGAATATTAAAAAAGGGAGAAAATCGGATCTAATGAGTTGTGAAGGGACTAAGATAAATTGATTTAAGAGTGAATGACTTTTATTAAGGCTTGTTTGGATTAAAGTGAAAAAGTTGGGTAAAGACCCAAAAAGTGAGAAAACAAAGTTTTGAGCATTTTTGATGAAAGTCAAATAGCCATCTTTGGTTTGCTCTTGTGAATAAAGTATTGGTCGGAATTCTACGAAACTTATGGTGTTGCGAAGTACGCAATGAGATCTTCAAAATAGTACCAAATACACCTATGTTTAACTCAGGAATCAGCCCCAAATAATTTATGTCAAAAACGTTCCAGGAAGTTGGAAATCTGGAATTCCAGAAATGTACTTTCAAGCAGCCAACTTTGGAGCCATTGTATGATCTATGTATTGGTCGGAATTCTACGAAACTTATGGCGCTATGGGCACGCAACGAGACCTTCAAGTGGTACCAAATATGCATAGTTTCGACTATGAAAACAGCCCCAAAAAATTATGCCAAAACGTTCGAGAAAGTTAAAATCTAGAAAAACAGCCAAAAATTCGAGAAAACCCATTTTCGGACAGCCATCTTTAAAGTAATGTTTTAACCTCTGTGATGATCCGTTTTTCTACGATTCAAAGTTCCTTGGGAAGATCCCCATGAGATCTTGAAATGGTATAAGGAACTTGAAAAATGAGCATCGTCTCGACCTTCAAAACTCGACCCAAAAACAGGTCCAGAAATCTGCCAAATTGGAGTTTTTGCATTATTTGTCCTATAGGCTACCCTAGCATGTTATTTCACCCTTTAAAGCCATGTGCAGCTGGGAGACGAATTTAAGGAAGCCCAGCTGGGAAAATCTGCAGCAAATCTATCCAAAATTCTTGTATTTAATGGGAGATATGCAATCATGAGGAAAATATTTATTTTCCCCTATAAATACCCCCCATTTCAAGCTACCACTTGCCTATTTTTTCCTCTCTAATCTCCATAACTCTCCCACATCTCTCCCTCACGTTTTCTGGTAATAAACAAGAAGGGAAGAACCCACAAATAAGAGAGAAAAATCAGAGAGAAGAGGTGAGTGATTTGGGTAATAAGAAAGCTAGGGGAGGAGGGCTCTCTAATGCAATAGAGGAATCTCCAACCCAAGCACCAAAGCCCCATTTCGGGCAGCAGCTTAGAGGGACCAAGAAACTCAGATTTCATTGTGTAGAAAGTTAGATCCCATGGGCCAAGAACATAGTTTTCAAAATAAAATGTTTTAGCACCTCTCTGCCCAAAAGGGTATCGATACCCTGCATTTCAGTTTTATGACAGGGTACCAATACCCTAAAAAAACTGCTGCACAAGAAATAATTAAGGCTATTCCTTCATGGTCCAAACACCCTCAACTTCATATTTAAGTATCATTCACCCCATACAAGATTATGATGTTTAAAAACCTTTTATTTTCAGGTGGATCAAGATTAACAACAACAAGTTGTGAGTAAATTACGTATATGATTTATGTGCAATATGACAAATATATACATCTATATGTGTGTATATTCCATGTGCTCTTGCATGCTCCAAATGAGTTATATTGATCAGTTTCATGATATGTTATGAGCATCTAGAGCCTATTTGCTATTTATGCAACAAGATGGAAGAACGAGAATGAGAAAGCTATCTTGTGTCATTTATGCTCAACTTGAGAAAGCAAAGTTTATATGTAAACAAAGATAAGTTATGTTATAACACATAAAGATTTCCCCAAACTTATTTGTACACCATGGGCAAAAGTGGCCCATAGGGGACGGTAAGGGTCCCAAGAAAGGAGTTGATTCAACTTTGGCCAAGGGTTAGAGCGACCCACATGAGGAGTTGATGTCCGATTAAAGTACGGCCAAGGGAAAAAGTGGCCTATATTGGGACGGTAAGGGTTCCATGAGTTGATCAACTATGGCCAAGGGCAAAAGTGGCCCATAGAAGGACGATTAGTGTCCTAAGAAGTTTGGCCATCGTGCTTATGCACAAAGAATGTTTATTTGAGCGTTCGGTGTACAAATATTGCTTGTGGGAAGGGCCCTAAGAAAGATAAAAGATATATCTATATGCAATACCACACACGCACCGTATTTTACTTATTGAATGTCACCATTCATAGTCGTTTTATGACTCTTGTAGGAAATGGATCGAGAAATCTATAAAGTTATGGGACTAAGGTGGGAAGTACCCGGATGGCCAAGAATACCATTTGATCACCAAGATTGACATATGGTCCTCCAATCCACATGTACCCGTATTACAAAAATATGAAACTAGCTACTTTGTTGTGGACGTATTCGATTATTGGACCATGGAGTATCTCACTACTCATTTTTATGAAATGTAATAAAATAGGTGAACTCGTCTTTTAATTCAAGTACTTTCCTTTTTGATAAAGTACCTAGTAGCACTTTTAATCGGGTTCAAAGCATATGAACCATTCTTGAGACGTAATGATTTGTCATGAGCCACTTTGAGGAAAAGTTATAAGTAAGGTACTTTCTTCCCTTCCTTAAACATCTATTTTGAAGTAACTTAAAATGATGGAGGAAGAATAAATAAAAAAAAAGACGAGATTCACATGTTTTACTCTTCCGCTATGTTTAAATGATTATGTTTTTGTTAATGGCTTTTCATCTTACTAAATATACATACTTTTACAACAAATATAAAATGAATCCGAAGTATAAAGAGAAAGGGTGATCTCCAAATCCTATCTAAGATTAGTTTCTAACTACTTTCCTCAAAAGAAAATGGAGAAAACATGTTTTAAATCAGTTTTTAATCAAACCAGGAAGTAGAAATGCTTTCTGTGTAAAAGGGTATGAATACCCTCAAATATGGGTACCAGATTACCCTCTTGGTGGAAAAAAAAAAGTTTAGGCAGAATTTTGAGGTCGCCACACCGGTCGTTACAAAAAAAATGTGCATTTTTTTATATAATGCATATCAACTATTTTATCTACCATATATATGTAATATGACATTAAATATATCTATTTTTAGCAAATTATTGGCAGCCAAGATTACTGTTCATGACACTATTCATGGGACAAAAATATGCATATATCTAAAAATTGTAGTTAGGTCTTCAACTATGAGCAAACCTGTAATTTGATCTCTAGACTTTCGTGTTTGTGCAATTACGTGTTAAATTCCAATTTAACTACTACTAATAAAATTTTAGTGTGTTACAAACTACCCCTCTTAAAAAAATTTCTTCCTCAAAATTTACGTTGGAACTCTTTCCACTTGTGTTTTTCTAACTGCTCATGATGTTGCTTGTTCTCCTCACTAATGAAAATTATTTTATGAAATAGAGGTTTCTAAAAATAGAAGTTTAAGTAGAATATAGATTTCTTGAAATAGAAGTTTCTTAAACATTTCGAAATTAGAATTTTCTTAAAAGTTTTTGGAAATAGAATTTCTAAATATGGGAATTTTTCTTAAATTTGGAGTGAGTTTGTAATATTTCTTTTCGTCTTGTTGATTTGAATAACACGCAACTAAAAGGCTTCCAGGTGAGGAGGGAGGCCACAAGTGGACCACCTAAATCCCAAGCTCTCCTTAGACAGTTTAGGTCCTTTTGACAAAGCATTTCAATCTTGCGAATATGTATATCAAGAAACTCAAACAATAAGTGAATGAAAGTGTTTAAAATTACAAATTCTCTTAGGTAGATCTTATCATCTAAACTAGAGATTCTCTGAGGTCGACTGTTTTTATAAGCGATATGTTCTCTAATGTAGTCATTCCTACCAAAATTGAAGACACTCCACAACCAAGTAATATCGTATACAATAAGTAAACATTAATTTCTACAACTTGCAATCTCTATAAAAAAATTTTAAGTAATTTAACATGCATTCATAGAATCATAAGTGACATCCATATCTTTCAACGTCGCTATTTCTACAATGTTACAAGATTGGTGTTTCACATAAATAACATGGCATTAAAATGGCTAATATAAATAATTATAAAGCATACAGTATATCTAGTTCGAGGAATCGACATGGAGAATGACATAGCAGATGGTGACTAAAAACCCTTTATTTCTTATTACATAAATGACCCATAAAATAAATTATTTTTGAACCCGAAAAAATATATATATAATGTCCAATCCATCTTAATCGAATACTAATAGTTTCAAACAAAAGTCCAACTTATAGGGCCTTTGTACTATTCACATGAAGAGTACCTTGGTACTGCTCATGGTGAGTCGCCCAATTGGTACCAATATTCAACTTAAGTGCCTCATAAATAGAGGTCTTGGGTTTGAATCACTAGGGACGCGAAAGAAATCTGTGAGGGGTTAAGAGGGCTCAGGTCCTCCCAAAGTGGAATAGTATGGTGAATATCGGTGGGGTAAGATCTTGATTATAGAGATCCCGGTTGTTACAAAAAATGCATTTTTTTTGTGACGATCGGGATCTCTAGTCGGGATTTTAACCCGCGACGCACTCATCCATCTTCCTCGCTTTGAGGGGCTCGAGACTCTTATCCCTCACGGATTTCTTTTTACGTCTAGTGATTCAAATCCAAGACCTCTCTTTATGATGTACCAATTGATCAACTCACCTAATTGGAGATTCAACTTAAGTGCCTCATGAGAGGTCTTGAGCTTGAATCACTAGGGACGCAAAAAGAAATATGTGAGGGGTTAAGAGGGCTCGGTCCCTCCCAAAGCGGGCAGTATAGATGAGTGCAGCTGGGGTTAAGATCCCGACTAGAGGGATCCCGGTCGTCACATAATCAATTGTTAATACTTCGCTACAAATTCGAGATAATCCCTTGTTCCACAGCCCTTAGACTTAAAGTATTGTGTTCTTTATCTTCAAACGTCGAGTAATGAACAAGAAAAGAAGTAGGAAAACTGTTTTCCCAATCTATAGAATCAATTCCAAGAATTATATTAGTTGATTGGAAACCACTTTCAATCTGAAAGATTTGTATTGTGCAGATCTTAATGTTTGCAGATGTGAATGCTTCCAAGAAGGAAAGATATGGGTTTCACTTTTTCTACTATTTTTGTGTTTCTCAACGGAGTTAGATTTCATGTTCGATATACAGTACTAAACTTGACAATATAATAGATAATTTTTTTTCTAAATCTCCAAGCCAAACATGACATATCAAAATCTTGAAGTGCTAAAGAAATAAGAATAATGGGATGTATGCCTTCTCAATAATAACCGTGATGAAAGTCATTAGCTACAAGGAAGTTAAAAATAGGTAGAAGTATTTATGGAAAAGAGGAAAAGACAAGTTGAATGCATTCTTTTGATAAATACGTAGAAGTATTTATTTGGATTTTACTATTCAAATTTCTATAAATGGTCATGTCCCTAATACCGCTAATAATAACTTCATGTTTTAAGGCACACTGTAGGGTCATAAAGACATTAAGCAGTGAATATTATGTGTCCTTCATTGAGGTAATTCACCAGGTATCTGTATGCAACACCAAGAAAGAATCTCAATAATTATTGATGAAAAGAAATAAATGGAATGATTAGCTTACCATGTCAAGTGTTGAGTCGGGATCACCAACGAATAATTCTAATTTTCCTTTGCCATAACCAACGAAGATGCAATCAACAGTTCCGTTTTTGGAAACTTTTGAATCAATTTAATACAATTAATTAAGAAAAGAAATGAAGTAATTTGAAAATATGGATGCCATTATCGTACCTTATACCTTCAATATCTTTATAAGTACTTGTTATAATTGTTTAACTTAACATTTTCCTTCAACTTCACCAAAACCATTTCCCCATGGCCTTTGTAAAGTTGGACATCCATGTAAACTTTCCTGTGCTACATATTTTTCATTAATTATATAAGTTTTACTTTTTTTCATCACTTTTCTATGAAAATGTAAATTAGAAGAATTAAAAAATCAATTGGCCTAAAAGATAAGTTAATAGATCCCGTCACATTAATCAACATATACTAAATTTGTTAAAACACACATATTAAAAGATCAGTTCTTAAAATTACCTTTCAATTCCCAAATTTCTCATTACTGATGTGATTTCTAATTCCGTTGCATTTTGAGCTTCAAGTTCTCTTATTATTTCCTCGACTATCTTCTTCTCCATGATGATAACTAAATACGAGATGTAGCTACATCAAGTGTCTCGCTCCCATGTGAAATGGCTTTTTGGTATGAATCCTACACTCGAGCCACATATATAAGTGTTGTATAACAAATTTTATGGGGGACGTGTTTGATATGTAATATTGAAGTGGACTAGACAAGACTATACAATGGAAAGGATCTTAGTTACGACTTGTATTATCATTTTCGTACAATGGCAGAGTTGGTAATCCTTGTACATATTCTTACTATTCTTTCTTTACCAATTTATTGTATATTTCCGTCCCTTTTTTAATTATGAGTTATCACTATTTTTTCTATCTCTCAAATATTGTTTTATTCATTTTGCAAACAAATTATAGAAAGAAGAGGATCCACTTATCTTAATTCCAATTAAAAGGATAGGATATGCTTGAGTCCCTTTATTATTTGATTGTGATACTGATGTAATTAATGCTAGCAATGTTTTTTGTTAAGTCAGCCTCCAAATATAACTTTTATGGCGCACTTGCATGTTTAGTTATTACTTTACATAGTGATCGATTTGATCATATTGTATGTGGACTAGTAATTAGAACCTTTATTTGCTTGAGTATTTAAATGACATTTTGATTAGAAAAAGGTGGAACTAATTAAGTCCAGCACACTAATATAACTTTCTTCCTAATAAAACTTAACAACATGCAGAATTCAATTTCAAGTCTAAATGTCAAAAACACGTTTGTCTAAAATTAAAAGTACTACATATTTACTTTATTTTTGCAACATTTAAAAGTCATGTCTAACTTTCTTAAGTTTAATTGTTAGCAGTATGTCATCCGATCGTAGTTGGATATAGCGACGAGTAGATCGGAGTTTTCTTACTAAAAGAATTCCTTAGAGGAGTTGAAGAGTTTATTGAATTTGCATATTTGCAGTCAGGGGCATTTGATAAGATTAGATGCCCTTGTCGTGAATGTATCAATAAAGAATTCCATGAGCGAGATGATGCAAAACTTCACTTATACAACAAAGGGTTTAACCATGATTACAATTAATGGTATGAACCATAGAGATGAGACAATTGTGGCAGTTATGCATTATCAGGTGGACGTACGCGATATATGGTTGAGAACCTTCTTGACATTCCTCATGGTAAAGCATCTAAACGATAAGAAATTGAATGTTTTGGTGTTAACCATAATTGGGTGAAGAAAAGCATATTATGGGAGTTACCCTATTGGCATACAAATCTCATACACCACAACTTAGATGTGATGCATATTGAAAAAAATGTATTTTCATAATGTATTCAACACAATTATGGACATAAAAAGAAAAACAAAGGATAATGTAGAAGCATTGATGGATTTGTAGATTCATTGCAACCGACCGAGCTTCACTTAATTAGATACGGAAATAAAAAATTATAAGCCAAAGGCCTCTTATACTTTGACAAATGAGCGGAAAAGGAAAGTATGTGATCGGGTTAAAGGATTAAGAATGCCGGATGACTATGCTTCTAACATTGCTCATTGCATTGAGGGTGTATGTGAGTTTTACGGGACAAAAAAGCCATGATTGTCACATATTTATGCAAGGATTGATAGTCGTAGCATTTAAAGATCTATTGCCAAAACCAATTTGGGAAGCAGTAATTGAACTTAGTCATTTTTTAGAGATATATGCTCAACTATTTTAAGAATGGAAGACATGCAACAACTGGAAGACAACATTGTGCAAACTACAAAAGATTTTTCCAGTAGAATTTTTTTACTCAATGGAACATTTGCCCGTTCACTTAGCATATGAAGCTAAGGTCGAAGTTATTGTGCAATATCGATGGATGTATTCTTTTGAGAGGTAACATGTCAATTGTTACATTATCTATGTCGTATATTAATATGTATATTAAGATAATACCCCTATATTTCATGTACATATTTCACCAAAAAAGAAGAAGAAAGAAATTGAAATCATGTTGAGGCGTCTTGAGTAGAAGCATACCTCAGAGAGGAAACATCTAAATTTTGTAGGTTATACTTTAATCCAATTGTAGAAACACGATTGAATCGTCCACCGAAAAATGATGAAGGAAGGTTTACTAATCCGCAAAGAAGGTTTTCAATTTTTAAACAGTTTGGTGTATTCTTTAGTAATAAGGCTCCAAATACAAAGTTAATGACAGATGAAGAGTTAAAGCAACATCTTTATACATGGTCTTGAACGGTAAAGAAATTATTTTTTTTGTAAGGTAAATTATAATAATAAGCTATATATATTCACTCACCTAAATTAAAATTAGTTACATTAAGTTTTACGTCGTTATCTTACAGAGGAAGTTTGATGAACAAATGAGAATGGATTGTCCTTAATTGTCTGATGCACAACTTGATCAATTACATGACAAACGTTTTCCCCATTGGCTGAAATAATACGTAAGTTGATTAGTACTAAATATACAACCCATAAAAGCTATTAGTAAGAAATTTTGTTTTCTCAGGTTTTGGATGATAGGAACGTTAGTGGATTCTCAAGTGAAGAACCTATTACAATGGATACTTAGTGCACATTTTCAAATTCTATAATTTGGAATATGGTTTGTATAGAAAGACTGTGATAATGGTGTGCGCTCTCGAAAGTTGTTATAATGAATATGAGCGCATTACTACAGTATGTTCTTGAAGTTTGGTAAATTGAATATTTCGAACGACAAAATAGGGTTGTCTTACTTAAAATTTGATTGGTACGACAATGAGAAAGGGATTTGTGTGCATCTACGATTTAACCTTGTTGAGATCAATCATAAGATGAAAGTAGTGAGAAATGAAGTTTCATACTTTTCCAACAAGTGTACTACACGAAGTTTCCTTCTAATTCTAGAGATAGACGTGATTGGTGGGCAGTTGGGTGCTTGCATTGAGAAACATAGTGTGACACAATAGTCACAACTTATATTTTGATCAAGAATAAAAAATTTCACAACCAATGTATAACGGTTGGCACCTTATACCGAAATGTTGTAGTGTTGACTTTTCACCATTTAGGTGTGCAATTTGCCTTATTGCAGAAATAGTTTGATGGAGACACTAGTAAACTTGGAGTGTATTAAACGATCCATGTGTTGAGAATACGACTGTGCAGAGAATTAAATTCCACTAGACAGATCGATCTACTCCCCCACAATGGGGAGTAGATATGAAGGCCACATGACACATGTCATGTGGCCATTGGACAAGTAATTGACATAATGGTCAATCACTTTTTTTTATCAATGGCCACATGACATGTGTTATGTGGCCTTTATATCTCACATGTCATGTGGCCTTTATATCTCCTCCTCACTATGGGGAGAAGATCATTTTCATTCCACTAGATTACCAGATATTTCATCTAAATCCTTGACAGGGTTGTGTTTATCTTTTCATAAGTTTAATAGTTGAGATTAATTTGATTGATCAAATATATCAGTATGTTGGGAGCTTGAGGATGAGCAATGTAGAGAATACAAATTTGTGTCAACAACTGTCGCCTTAAAAATTCATTGAGTGACTACTTTAAGTATTTTCTATTCAACGATTATAAATCTGAACTCAGTATTTAGAGACGACTAAACTTTGACATTTGTGAGTTGGTTTAGAGATTTGTTGAATAAAATGTAACATAAGTTAGTGAGAATAATCGAGGGACAAAATGTTCATTTATACTGTACCTAATTATCAAATCTCGAATGGGGATGATATATATATATATATATATATATATATATATATATATATATATATATATATATATATATATATATATATATAAGGTTATGGGTGGAAAATGGTGAGCGGCTCGTGGGCTCACCGACTCGGCCCATCAAAGCTCGGCCAATCAAAGCTCAAACCCATAATGGTCTCGGGCTTGGGCTGCGTCTATGGGCGAGGCCGAGCCTAAAAAAAGAGGGTCGAGCCTGTTTGGTTTGGCAAAAAAAATGAGCCGGCTCGTCTTGGCTCTTGGGCATTACCCACGAGCCAATCTCGTGTGTGGCTCATGGGTAGCTTGCCACGAGCTCGTGGGCGATCCACGAGCCGTTCGGCCGTGGCTCATGTCTTGTGACCGTTGCACCCGCATCATATTTTTTTCAAATTCAGATTTTATTTCTATAAATACCCCATTCTAAACTCATTTTTTTTCGCACATCATTCTTTCAATCTATTATACACGTGTACAATTTTAACTCCACCCACGTTCAAAGTAGGCGGCCCCAAGCACGGAAAAGGGAGGAGGGCTTTCAACTTTTAATTTTAAAAGAAAACATTTATCATACTTTATTTCCTTTTTATTTAAAATTCTCCAAAATAATTTAAAAAATAAATTAATTAAAAAATTGAGCCAAGCTCGTGGGTAGACTCGATATGTCCCTTGACGAGCCGAGCATGAGCTCTCTTGGTAATGGGTCGAGCCGAGCCACCTCTATATAATGTTGGTCAAAGAAAAATATTGCAATTATATTGGCTTATGTGATTTTTTATATTCTGAGAGTGCTGCTTTCGGTGGAAAAACAAAAAGACTAATAATTTAGATTGGGTGGTCTAGGGTAGACTCGATATGATCTAATTGTTAGAGCTTAGAAAATATATCTTTGAAGGGGTCGTGTGGTAGCTCTATAAAATTTTGGAGTCAATTACAATTACTATGAAAGTTTTGGACTTAATTGTAATTGTGATTTAAGTTCAAGAAGTACATATTCAATTAAATCAATTTTAATCACGAACTTACCCAAAATAGATACTTACGTATGTCTTCACCTTCTCCAATTTTTTTTTTCAATTTCCTTAATTCTCTTCTTCACAATTCTCTTTCTCTTCACCATTCTTCTCCAAATCTTTCCTTTTCAACCTTGTTCCTTCTATCAATGTCCATTTATTTTCTACGGTCGAATTCTACCGATAAGCGGTATACTAGTCTAATTGGACTTGGATTTGATTTAGGGTTCTTTGTTCCTATATCCCTACTATCTTAGAAGAGTGAATGGGTATGGAATCGACATACCTCTAAATATGTATTTCTCCAACACATAAATTATAGAATAGACTTACCGGTGTATCTTCCGACTGCATAGAACCTAGAATCAAAGTTTGTTCGTTGGGATGTTGTGTTGTTGTGGTGATTTTTGAAAACCAGAAATTTCTCATGGATCTATTTAGATCCTTTCAATTTATCACTCATTTTGTTTAATACATGGTGGTTTTGGAGTTTTATGTTTCATTTTCTTCTATTTGGCCCGTTCTTTTGCAGGTGCTATAGGATTGTCGCGGCATGATTTCTATGGTAAATAATTGAACTGCAGTGAATCTGATAGTATGTTTTGGTTTTAATTTTTTCCCTGTAGTTTTTTTTTTTTTCTCCATATTTCTTATGATTTTATTCTCTACCTAATTGCGGTCTTTGAAGCGGAAGATTATTATTTGTTGAAGAAGATCTTAGACATGGTGGGTTATTCAGAGCCAAAATTTCAGGTTCTTCTTTAACTTTTTTTTGTTTGGTTCTTTGGATATTTTTTCTTGGTTTTAGTTTTACTTCTATATGCTTTATGTTTCGTTTTCTGTGATTTTGAAGTTGGGCATTGAAGTTGGCTTAAATTAGAGTTTGTTATTATAAAAAATCTGGATATTTTTGCTTGGTTTTAGTTTTCCTTCTATATACTTTTATGTTTCGTTTTCTGTGATTTTGAAGCTGGGTATTGAAGTTGGCTTAAATTATAGTTTGTTATTCTTAAGTTTTTATAATTAGAGTTGGCTTAAATTAGAGTTTGGATTATTGGTTAGTAGTGTATCAAATGTAGCCTTATATTATGTGAATAATGCTGAACTTTGAACTGATTTGTCCTTTGCTATTTATGGAAAATATCTTTTCCAAAAGTAGCTATTTTATCTGTGTTTGTTGGGTATATTTTGGACTTTAGATGTAGTGGACGATAAACTGAGTGATGACATCAGCATAAAAATGAAGTCTTGATTATAAAATTATTGAGCGAATAACGCAATTGAGTTGGACCCTGCAATGGCCAAAGTATATATACGTAAGAGTGAGTTATTTTGATTGAATTTATATTGACTTGTTTTCATTTGATTAGTTTTTATTGGTTTGAAATTGTACATTAGGATGTTTGACTTGCGTTGCAAACTCTCATCTCACGTTTCATGGGAGCTTTTTTGTGACTTGAGTTTGAGAGTTTATTAAATAGATAATGATATGTTCAAATGCTCAATCAGTTTTTTCAATTCCGTGAACTACTTTTATTGTTCCTTTTACTTTGGCATGCTACTCTTGAATCTTAATTGCCAATTTTATTTTATTTTCCTGCAGAACATTATGATTGTGTCAATTAGACATTCAAGCATTCATGTATTTTTCTCGTTAGGATTTGCAATATATTTTCTTGTGTCATAAGAATTCATAAAGTTTTAGTTCACAGCCTGGAGCATTTCAGTATGCTGAAGCTGTAACTTTTCTTTTCCTTTTCATACCATAACTATGTTTCTCTTATATATTTTCTTATGAATTCATAAGAATTCATAAAGTTTTAGTTCACAGCCTGGAGCATTTCAGCATGCTGAAGCTGTCACTTTTCTTTTTCCTTTTCATACCATAACTAAGTTTCTCTTCTTCAAATGAATTTGTGCTTCTTTGAGCTAATGCTGGGATAATGGGTTTGCCTATTGTTTATCATTACTACATATTACTTTTTCAACTTTGATGAGGTCATTAAATCTTACATCATACCTGAATTATGACAACTCTATTGATTCTCTTTTTTTTTTTTTGATTAGATGTCATTGTTTGTGGCCATTATTGACTATCATGATTTTTCACAAATAAATAGTAAAGAAGAAAAATAAACATGATAAAGAGTGAATACTTGTGTTGCTGAATTTAAATTATTAGAAGGTAACTTGTTTCTTCGATAAATGCATAATCAATTGGTTGTTTTTATGTGCATTATGTTCATAATATACTTTCATGTTCACAAAACAATGCAGTGAAGACAGAAAGAGAATATGGGGTTTATTTTAAGACTTAAAAGCTTCACTTGATAGAGCTAAAAGACTACTGAAGAATATTCTAAGGCACTTGATATTTTTAGCTGTTCGTGTATAATGATTTTCCCTGTGAATTATCATAAAATATCCAATATTGATATAATCTAAATATATTCGACCTTACTTTACTTTACATCCACTGTTTTGTATAAATGTCAAGACTCAAACAGGAAACTTCATTGACATATTTATCAGATCCTTTACTATTACATTTTTTTACCCGATCAAAATAATTAGAATTCAGGAATGCATATGAAAAATTTGAACTTTGTTTATTTGGACTTGCAAATATTAGGAGGATTCCTTACAACAGCATGAGGCCTTACAATGAAGCTGAGATTCGTGCATGGTGTGATAGTTGTCTCGTTATGATTTGTCTAGTTCAGAAATTAGCTTTTGATTTTAATTAAAATGGTACTCACATGCCGGTGTAGTCTATACTTTAGAGAATAACATAAAAGGCTTGAAGGTTGGGAGCGTGAAGTTCGCGAACCAGATTGTGATTACGTAATCTAATATCGGTTTAGGTATAATTCTAAATCTATGTTTTTGAATTATAACAAACACATGAACATCTAGCAAAGATCTTGATTTATAGAATTAATGAAATTTTTTATTTTTTGGCTATTTTTGGTGCTAGTTTCCAACATATTTTATGGAAAGTATATATTGTGTTTGTAAAGTCATCTAACATCCAATCGATGAAATTTAGTTTGTATTCTCTTAGTTTACAAGTTGATTTCTCTAGATGTCTCGAATGCTTTGTACAAGTCTATTTTGCTTCCTCCTCGCCGACTTCTTTTATTATCTACATCTATATCTTCTATTAGACGTTTAAATCTTATTTGCCTTTAATACAAGCCTGCTTTTATGAAATTGATGGTCATATACACTAGCTTAAACTATGGCACTACTTCAAGGAAAGGTCTAAATGGTCGAGTTGTCTTAGGAGAAGGCACTACATGTGTCTCGCGCATATTCTAAGAAACAAATAGTCTAAGGAAGAAGAAGAAAGAGGAATCAAAAAGGAAAAGAAGGGAAAGAGGTAAGAAACTTTGAATACATTTTTCCAATCCCTTGTGTTATATAAAATTTTCAATCTAGAGTCCAGACAAGACATTTTCTTATGTTTTTCATGCTCCAAAGTGCTTTTTTCAAGCTCTCCAAAGTGTTTTTTTCATTTATCTTAGACGTTTGCAGAACATAGGATATTACCATTGGAGTCTCCACCATTAAAATATAGTTCTTGAGCAAGGGAAAACCCAAAAAGACACTTTGGTGTATTCATACTAATTCTAGGTGATAAGTGCATTTTGTGCACTTATTTGGGCCTTTAAACTAAGCTTTTATCTCATCATTTTATTAATTTTATACTTAGTTTAGTGTATTTTTGCTTCTATTGCAGTGTTGGACCCGTTTGTAAGAAATTGGAGAAGAATGGATGCAAAGAGCAATAAATTGGAAGATATTTCGAAAGTATGAGGATCAAACTATATTCAATTGAAGCTTGAAGGACCATTTTGGAAGTTATTAAAAGTGTTGGGGACAAAAGAAGACAAAATGGGAAGATGGAGGATTGAATGCGCAATTTTAAATTCTTCAAGCTGGGCGATCGCCTAGATTAATGCTGGGCGAGCGCCCCCAACAACAAACAAACAAAAACACAATGAATTTAAGCTTGCCTGGGCAAATCTGGCTGCGGGAGATTTTATTTTCTTTTGTGTTCGACTCCAACATGGAAATCTTTTTGCCCACGATTTTAATGACTTTTGGGATCTTTTAGGTCACAATTAGGTAACTATATATATGAGTTATTAACTCATAACAGGGGTGGAATTTTAGAGCCGAAATTGGGAGAGAAACAAGAGAAGAAGCAAGAAACGAAGATCAAGACAAAGATCAAGATCGTCTCTTTCGAGTTTTATTTCAATCCGGGTTATGGCTTCTATGTTTTACTTTTCTTTTTGTTTTCTTTCTCTTAGTATGTTAGGCTAAATTTATTTATGCTATGGATAAAGATGTAAACCTTTTTATATTTGTTTAATTTTTGAATTTTCAATCTTAATCCAAATTTATGTTTGATTGATTTATACCATGATTTAAATGTCCGTTTGAATGATTGATCACCGTTTGAGTGTGTTTGTGATTTATTTTAGTTTCTGAAAGGTTCGAAATAAATTAGCTCCTTATGGTTTTAAACACCAAGTCAATAGAAATTAGAAATAATTTCCTATGCTTGGTGCAATCAATTTAGATAATCTTGTTTTTAATTGCGTTTTTATATATTCGTATTCAAAATAGGAATATTTTGGAACTAATATGAAAATAGGTTTAATTCTACTCGACAGAGATTATTAGATAATTTAGGATTATCGATTGTCAATTTGAGCATAAATTGGATTGGGATGTAAGGGTTCGAGGATTAAAATGAATATAAAGGGTGGAGTCAGATTCCTAGCATAATTTGTTCAATTGCTTTTCTTCAATTCACAACTTATCCTCACTTCACTTATTTAAATTAGTCTAGTTTTAAATAAAATCAAAACATTCCAAAAATCTATTGTGTGTATTCAATTTAAGCTAGAATTAATTTACTTTTGGCTATAACAAATCATAGTCCTCGTGAGAACGATACTCTTTTACTATTACTTGTCAACGATCCCGTACGCTTGCGGGATTTTACCGAACACTAGGCGAGCACGAGTTTACGATATATGATGTGAGATATATAATTTCTTCCAAAAACAAGAAGCTAAGTGCATACGGCCAAAGGTTATTTATCTTAAATATGCAAAAAAAAAAAAAAAAAAAAAAAATTGGAACTAGTTCTAGGTAAATAGATCAAACTGTGACAATGGAGGTCCAATGTTTTTCCACTCGAGCACTTAGCAGGAAATATATTCCCAATGTAATCAAACCTATTTGCCACCTCAATCAAACTGAATGAGACAACTAACAGAGCTATCACTGCCAATAACAACAATCAACAAATTTGGAGTCACAATGATCCATGGCACGTGTTCGAATGGAAAACGTTTGACTATAGTTGTCATTGTTGGATGCATTTAGCTGGAAAGGATCCTAATAATTGTTTCATGTTTTCTTATTAGGAATTTTATGTTTTTTTGAGGCTGACTTTATTATTTTTGGAAGTGATCTTATGTCTCGTGCAATATATCGATTTAATTTGTCGACAAACTCGTGGTTATCTACAATAAGTATAGATATTCCTATGAATTTGTTTAGGTTTCCGTTGCCTTGGAGAGATCACAATTCTAGGTCTTCGCTACTACTTAGTCCAAGGGCGGATTTAAAGAGGGGGCAGTGGTGGCGACTGCCCACTCTAATTTTGGTTTTGTTTTAAGAAAGATTTGAAATTTTATAATTTTGTCCCAACAACAAAATAAAAACCATAAATTTACATTAAACTAAATAAAATGTCTCTATCCTTGTGGCAAAGCTTCCTTTTTGATATGAGGTGGATTTGGGTTCCAATCTAGCTGCTATATTATTTTTTTTCTTTTGAGAAATTTGTGCAATTAATCTTCCAACTTTAAAAAATGATTTTTAAATCCCTAACCTTTGTTCCATTTGCATATTTTGTCTTTTTACATATTTCTATAAACGTTAGCGTAATTTCCCCACATTTTATAAAGGTAAAGTTGGCAAAACATACGCTTAACACCGAACTTAATCTTTAACTTTAACGTTAATATCATTTCCTGTTTTACATACAAATCTTGTCAAAATATGGTTGAGTTTTTAAATTTTTTTATTTAACTCGAACATAATTTTATTTTTTCTTCACTTACTGGGAATATATATTTTTATATTTTGGTTACTTTATTTTTATATTTATATGCACATGAGTAACTATGATTTTCATTTTTTTTCACTTTCATTTTCATTTTTTATTTTTTCAAGTTTTGTTTAATCCAAACTTAAATTTTGTTTAAAATAAAATGTTGATTCTATTTTTTATTTTTAGCCATTTTATTCTATTATTATATATGACTAATCCAAAGCCGATTACTTTTATAAAATAACAAAGTTATTGTTTTGATTAAGTAGTTTTATTGTATTCTTCAAATGCCATTATTTCTATCGGCTACCGTTGTGTCGCCGATTGCTATATGCCCTACAAGTCATTGTAGTATCTCGCCCGGCACTTTAGCACGGCACTTTAGCACTGCTAATCGCCATGTGTCCCTACAAGTAAAAATTCCTAGCTCTGCCTCTGTTACTAAATATAGGTAATATTATCGTTGGTTTAGGCTACTAATTTTCAGGAAGGAACTTGGATAAAACTCCACAATATGAAGAAATCAAATGTATGTGTTAAGGGGAAAAAATTATATAATTAAAGGCATTAGAGAACATCCTCTAACACAACCCCCGGTATTCTCTGTTGCAGATTTATCGTAAGACGTGCAATTGTCCTCTCCATTTGGCACAGCTGGACCTCATACATTGCAAACTGAGAATCATCATTTTGGGGGTCTTTAGAGAACTGGTTGGATGTTCCTCGTGAGACGTTCGATGTAGCGGACAAATCTAGAGAGGGAGAGGTGCCCTTCGGAACCCGTCCAACCCCACGGACGTGTCATCGTCATTCTCCGAGAACTTCCTTCGCAATAGCAAGCTCGTCAACCAACATGCCACTAGAGGCGACTTGAGTCTGTTGAGTCTACCTCACCTGAACAAGTTAATCCTGTTTAGTGAAAAAAAAATAATAAATAATAATATAATGTCAGATAAAATTAACATCATAAAAAATAGAAATTTGTCCTCAAGTAGTCATCAGCCGCCTTCGGGTTCATCAAATTGCCATCTCGGAATGTGTAGAAAATCTAGAATGACTCAATAATGTCTGGCCACTAATGGGTCTCAGGGACCCTCTATAACAATTTAAGTGTGAAATTTACTTAAAAAAAACATGCATATGTAATACATTGAAGATTTGTAAAGTCATATTGAAAAATTTACTTATACCTCATCGTAATGCGTGGTAGAGAAGCTCTTCGACCCCTGTACGCTTAGGTATTTAGCCTTGATTCTTTGTCGACCGTTCCTGAAAACATAAAAAATAATTGATTACGTAACACTTCATAGTTATAAAAATATTAACATAAAAACTAAAAAACTACATTTTAGTATGTACCACTAAAGTAGGACTTGTAAAGAAGTCAATGCACTTCTGCCGTTCTTCGACAGACAGCTCACCGTATGGACGGCTCGGCCCGTGCTCTTTCAAGTGATTATGCACCTTATGTTTGTAATCACGATAACAATCGGCCGTCAAGCGATCTACAATGGTACAAATCGCCCGGTACTCGTCGGGCGACCGATCACCCTGAAGATCAAAGTAGCTCTACAACATTGGAAAAATATTTGTTAATGTATATTACATGGAACAATATGTTTAGAGAATGCACTACTATAAAACCTTTTGTAAGACATTACCTCGATGATACTACGTAACCGTGCATGTTGCTCATCTAGAACCTCTGTCTATGATGGGTAGCAAGGGGGCACGGTGAACTTGACTTGGTTCTCAACCAAGCGCGTAAAATACTTCATGTTATTTTCCGATTGAGCTGCATTGTATGTTTGACATTGTCGAATGCTATGGGAAGTGGCCTTTTCTCGTTTGCCAGCCAAACCTTCTCAAGGTTAATGCCTCGAGAGATAACCCGTTGCTTAGAAAGGGGCGCTGAAAAAGAACAAATACGATATATTTGATACGAAATTCAATGATAATGAAGTCACTCTAAAAAATTGTAAAATAAAAAATATTGAAACAAAAATCATTACCGGACTCGCTTAACGAATTGAGCTAACGGAGTGGCTGATGTGGAAGCTTGTCTGCACCATCACCTCCATGCGACATGACGTCAGCCATACTAGCAACTAACAAAAGAGAACATCAATTAGTACGAAATGGTCCCTATACTTTGTTTTTTTGCACATTAGTCCCTAAATTATGTGTATTTGTGCAAATGGTCCCTAATCTTTGTTTTTAGTTCGAAAATGGTCCCTAATCTTTGTTTTGCACATCAGTCCCTAAATTATGTGTTTATCTACAAATGGGCCCTCAACTTTGTTTTTTGGCACATAAGTCCATAACGTATGTGTTTTTGTGCAATTGGTCCATAATCTTTGTTTGTAGTGCTAAAATGGTCCCTTAACTTTGTTTTTTGGCACATAAGTCTCTAAATTATGTGTTTTGTGCAAAAGGTCTCTAATATTTGTTTTTAGTACTGAATGGTCTCTAACCTTTGTTATTTTGCACATCAGTCCCTAAATTATGTGTTTTTGTACAATTGGTCTCTAATCTTTGTTTTTAGTGCTGAAATGGTCCCTAAACTTTGTTATTTTGCACATCAGTCCCTAACTTATGTGTTTTGTGCAAATGGTCCTTAATCTTTGTTTTTTGTGCTGAAATTGTCTCTTATCTAATAATTTCAAACTGATACAGGCCGAGCAAAAAAAGATGGAAAAGTGAGATAAAAAAGATTTTATAAAAATTTTGGCAGAATTTCCCCTCTAAATTGGACTAAACCAAACTTGAAAAACAACAAATTCTTAAACAAAATATATATAGTATCAATCAAAACTAAAGTATAGCCAACTCAACAATTTCTACTATCATTTACAAAACAGCCCAAATATATAACACGCCTATTCTGTAACAAAATCATGCCTATAACTTACAGCTATCACAAATCATGTCTATTCTGTCACAAATATATAACATGCCTATTCAGTCTCTAAATTTCATCTAATCATTCCTATAACTTACATCTATTACAAATCATGTCTATTCATTAACAAAATCAAACCTGATAAAATTCAACGTTGATCACTCCATTTGTATTGGTAATTACAAGACATCTTATTTAATACAAGAATACTTCTTCTACTTGATGATAAATACAAGAAAACATTTGTCTCGGCAAAAATTGAAAAAATAGAACACAAAATTGAAAAACTTAATTGAAAAAATTGAAAAAATAGAACAAAAATTAACATAATTGTAGTGAAAGATTTAATCAATGTATGGAACTCCATTGCGACACAATAACGTGTATATTTCAAAAGAACTGAAAAAAATGGTAATGAAACAAAATCAAACACAAACTATCACAAATCAAAATTGAAAAACAGCATGTATATTTCAAAATCAAACACAAACTATCATAAACCAAGATTCAAAAAAACTTTTAAAAAAAGGAAGAAGAGGATTTATATGGTAATTGAACCTGATTGTGCAGATGGACGGTGGCAGACTCGACGGCAACGACGACGATAGGATTCTTGGTACAAAGAATGAAGAAGAGAAAAAGAAATGGGGAAGGAAATCATTTCTGTGTGTTCTAAATAGCTAACTCTGTAGCGACAACATATGTCGTCGCTATCCGTTTAGCGACGACATTTATTTTTAATTTTTTGGTGCATGCGCTGAAAACGTGCCACCAAAATTTTTAACATATAGCGACGACATATGTCGTCGCTATAAGTGTCGATGTAACATTAAACATTGGTTATTTGATGTTAGGTCTCTCATCTTTAAAAATCATTCATTTTGGTCCTTATATTCTTCTTTTATTTCAATTTGATCCTTTTTTTATTTTCAATTAAGTCCTTCAAGTTTTACGAGGTTACATATAGATCCCAATTTCCATGATTTTGTACGATTGCAGTCCTTATTCGCCTATTTTCAGTGAAAATATGTTGGGATTCCATCAGAACTCGCGTTTTGACCTAAAGTAATCATTGTAGTGACGAACAACAATCAATTTATTCACTAACAATGACAACAACAACGAAATATTTATAAATCTAATTCATAAATTTTAGTGATGAACAACATTCAATTTGATTCACTATCATGTTATGATTGATCCTCATCATCGTCATTGTCTTCCTCATTGCTTTTACTGCATGTTTCATCATCCTCATATTCTTCATGTGTGTCATCTTCCACATCCTCGTTGTTAGTGAACGAAGTATCTCCTGCGGTATCAGACGATACTCTCATAATAAATGGTGCTCCTATCTCATCAACTTCACCATCATCCCGGTGCAAGGATATGTGCTATAAGTTGCCAAGATCAACAATCAGAGAAAAATGAGAAGAGATGTTATTGTGGAGCAAGTCTATCTCAGTGATGTTAAATTCCATAACATCCCATGTGCTCCTGCGATGGACTTCTTGTACAACTCGTCAGTTCGGCCATAAAAAAGATCTTCAATGTAGAACACTTGTTGTGCTTGGCTACCAAGTATGAACTGATCATCTTTGTACGCCTCTGCACTGATGTCAATACTGGTAACGTTATTCTTAGTTACCCTCCGTCTTCCATCACACCTAAACCATTGCATTGAAAGATAAAAACTAAAAGTTATGGTCCGAACTATAGCTTTAGTATCTCTTGCAGCTGCTCGTAGTAAACATCACCCCCAATCCCTGGGACAGACACACCACCGTTATGCGTTTTCCTTTGAATATCATGATCATATGTTAGGAAGCGAACTCCTTTTACAACACAGGCCATGTAAGACATAACATGTTGGTAACATCCACTGGCCAACAAAAATAACCTATGCAAAACTTGAGGGGCGTAGCTTTGGCGCAGTGTATTATGAAGTGGAAATTGGTTTTAGTCAATGGTACAAAAATAAAAATGTGGACATATTTGAAATATATTAGATCATTGTTCATTTACCTTCTTGTAAAACCAATCGTGAAAGTCTCTTCTATGCACATGGTCGATGGTTGGGCAACCATTGATTAATAGCTCCTGCCTATGTTCCCTTTAGAAGGAATATAAGATCAACTAATTAATTCGTTTAAAATAACAAAGCTTATTCAAGATAATTGAATAATATCTAAGAACGAGGTCTTACTGCAAGAATGTCTCAATTTTAGTACAGTTGTTGAGGACGTAAAACATCGCTTGACTTCGAACATTTGTAGGAAGCTTCATTGGTGTCTTTTTTCCAATTGGGCGACATTACGACTGAAAAATAGAAAGTTATCTTCGTGGAACACTTACATCCTCGTTTCTATCTGGTCGGTTGAACATTGTTTCTACGTCCTCGAAATACCTCAAACAAAAAGTCAATACCTCGTCAACAACATACACTTCAGCTATTGAACCCTCTGGCCGAGATCAATTTTTGACGTAGTCCTTAAGTTTCTTCAGATATGGCTCGAACGGATACATCCATCTCTTGTGCACGAACCTCCAAAGATTGCCTCTTCTGGCAGATGCATTAGTAGGTAAATCATGATGTCGAAGAAGGTTGATGGAAAGATTCGTTCCAACTTGCGGAGGATGAGTATCAGGTGATCGTAGGCAACCATCATGTCGCTAATCTTTAGTGTTCCTGTACAAAGATGCTTGAAGAACGTGCACAGTTCAATAATTGTAGTGTAAATAGTTTTATTCAAGAACGCGCGACATCCGACTGGCAATAATCGTTACATGATAATGTGGCAATCGTGTGACTTCAACTCAACAATGTGGCAGTCGTTAGAAGTAATATTCTTCCGAAGTTTAACAGCGAAGCCATCTGGAAACTTAACCGATCAAATGAAGTTGCAAAACCTCTGACGGTTTGCAATGGACATGGTGTAACATCTGATGAGCTTCATATCATCGGTTCCGTTCGATACAAGTGCAACTCTCTTTTTATCCCTAATTACATCATATTGTGCCTAGCATTGACCGTGTCCTTTGATTTGAATGGATCGTCCAGAATTGTACCGATCAAGCTGTCACAAGCATTATTCTCTATGTGCATGACATCGATGTTATGTTTTAGCTCAATAGAAGACCAATACGGCAACTCGTAGAAAATGCTCATTTTTCTTCAATTTAGCTTGTCATCACTTCTCCTCTTTCTTGCACCTCCGTAGTTAGGGTGTTTTCTCAGAATACTATGTCTCACACAACTTAACTATGCTAAAATATCTGCAGGCATTAATCGACGCAGAGGGTGGTCACCTCTCAATCCTCCCGTCAAAGTCTAAATTGCTCCTAAAATGATGTCTGGATGGCAGAAACCGTCGGTGACCCAAGTAAACTGTCTTACCTATCACACAGACTGAAAGAGTCTCCTCGTTGCACGTAACACATGCCATGTACCCTTGACCGCTCCAACCCAACAAACTACTTCTAGTTGAAAAATCGTTAACTTTCCACAACAACGCTGCATGCATTTTGAATTCCAACCTATTATTCATTCCAGCATCATGTGTGTCAATCTCATTGGCCCAAAACTCTTTCAACTCATCTACTAATGGTTGTAAGAATATATCAATGTCCTTACCCGGTGCTTTAGGGCCAGGTATTAAAAGAGTAATCATGAGGTATTCGGTGGCAAGTTGTAAATGGTTACAACTACTGGCCACATAATATACACTAGACTCATGTCTCCAAATGGATTGAATTCGTCTGTGGCTAAATCTAACCGAACATTCCAGATCTCACTTGCGAATAGTGGATGTTTCCTGTTGAAATTCTGCCATGCCTCTCCGTCAACGGGATGCTGCATTTCATCTTCATCTCTAGATTTTCCTATATTGTGCCACCGCATGAGTTTTGCAGTATCCTTCGTCGTGAACATACATTTTAGTCTGGGGGTCAAGGAAAAATAAGCGTAACACCTTATGCAGAACATTCATCATGTTCACTTTCCCAGAAGTGTGCACCCAACGACTTTCTTGGCACATCGGACAAGTTTGTCTATCAGCATGCTCACCCCAAAACAGTGCACAGTCATTCTTATAGGCGTGAATAGATTTGTAATCCAAACAAAACTTTTTCATCATCTTCTTAGCTTTGTAGTGGGAGTCCACTAGGTTTAGGTTTAGGAAAGCTAACTTTAGTAACTTCAAAAGATCATCGACAGACTTGTTTGTCCATTTGTTCACAACCTCAATATACATCAACTTCACTAAAAAATTTAAGTACGAAAATGATGAAACTCCTGGGTATAGTTCTGAATGCAGAGCCTTAAACAATTCGTCATAGTAACCATTGGTGCATGTACCAGCATGCTCATCACTGACTACGTCGTCCATGACATCCATCATCTCATCCTCCACACCTACTCTCTCATTGTGTATACACATTTGCATTCTGAACCTCAATATCTTCATGGTATATCCATACATAACATATCGAATCACATTAGCATAAGAAATTCTTTACATTCTCTCATTTCCATTTTTGAGTTTTGGGACACATATCAGATCACATTTTAAAGTGATTTGCAAAAGGTAAATTGATAGGTCTAGAATTAGACATAGTCACATAAGTTTGTTGGTTCAAGAATAACAAGTTATTTTCTTTATGTCTTTGAATTTGCATTCCTAAAATTTCATAGCTGACCCTAAGTCTTTTATTTCAAATTCAGAATGTAACATGTGTTTTATTTTTGAATTTCATCTTTGTTATGACTTGTTAATATCATGTCATCAACAACAACAAATAAAGTTAATTAACCCCACCAATTCCTTTACAGTAAAGGCAAGATTCATATTTGATTCTTTGGAAACCAAGATTAAGTACAAAAGTTGTACATTGTCTTGAAGTTTCCTTTAGCCCATACAATGATTTTTTAAATAAACAAACTAGCTCAGACATCCATTTTTTACTTCTAACCTAATGGTTGATTCATAAAGATTGTTTCATCTAATTGACTATAAAGGAAATCAGTTTTCACCAACTGGTCCAATTCCCAACCAAACTAAGTTACTAAAACTAAAATGATTCTAATGGTTGTGTATTTTACTACATGGGAAAAGATTTCAGTATAGTCCACCCATTCTTTTCAGTGAACCCTTTTACCACTAATCTGGCTTTTACCTGACTTTGTCTAGACCCCCTTTATCCTCTTTGATTTTATAACTCCATTTGCTATCTATTAATTTTTTGTTCTTTGGCTTTTCAACTAATAACCAAGTATTACATTTAAGAAGGGAATTCATTTCTTTTTGATTTTATAAATCCATTTTCTATCTAGTAATTTTTTATTCTTTGGCTTTTCAACTAATACCCAAGTATTATATTTAAGAATGAAATTCTTTTCTTCTTCCATGGAAGCTTTTCATTTGTTTGAATATTTACATTTTAAAGCCTCTTTATAAGTATTTGGTTCATTAACAGTTACTTCTTGATATGTAAGTATCATTGTATTTAGTAGGTAGTTTGATTTGTCTCTTGTGAATTGATACTCGCCAAGGGGCAAAGTTGCAGAATCAATGGGATTTTCATCCATATCCACCTCTGTTTCAGACATATCATAAGCATTTTTGGTTGATTCAGATTGTTTCTTTCTCCCAAATTATCTTCATCACCTTAGATTAGAAGACTCCACATCAATTCTAAAATCTCTATCTTGCAAACTTAAATTGTTATCGTTTTATTGACTCATTAAACACAACATCCCTTCTAATTATGACTTTGTATCCCCTTTCTTCATTGACTCATTAAACACAACATCCTTTCTAATTATAAATTTATATCCACTTTCTTCTCTAACCCATAATCTTTAGTCTTTTACATTTTCCCCATAACCTGAGAAAACACATTTGAGAAACCTAGGTTCCAATTTCCCAATGTATTGATGAGCATAAGCTGCACGTCCAAAAAAATTTTAGGTGGGAATAATCTACAAATTTTTGGGTCCAAAGAGCCTCTAGAACTTTAATGCTTATGGCACTTGAAGGACTTCTATTTAACAAATAGGCAACAATTTACTACTTAGCCCCAAAACAACTTTGGCAGACCATAGCTCAAAAGCATGTATCTAACTTTATTTAGAAGGGTTTGTATTCATCCTTTTAGAGATGCCATTTTGGTGGGGGAGTACAAGTCATTGTCCTATGTCTTAAGATTCCATGAACTTTACAGAATTCATTAAATTCAAAATTGTAAAAATCAAGATATTGTTTATTCCAACAATGTTATCTAATAATCAATTTGATTTTCTATATTAGTTTTCCGGTCTTTAAAAACATAGAATGTTTCGTTTTTAACAAAAAAAAAACCCAATTTTTCTAGACAAATCATCAATGATTAGTAAATAATATTTAAAACCAAATTGTGTAGTAACAGAAGCAGGCCTCTACAAATCAGCATGCAAATATTCAAGTGAATGTTCAGATTTATGAATTCCAGGTTGGAGAGGAAGTTTAACTTGCTTTCCTATAATACATTTTTCACAAGAACTAACATTACCAAGATTTAATTTTTCAAATACACCCTGAGTTTGTAAGGCTTTAATTCTTTTTGTTCCAATATGACCTAATATTTCATGCTATAATTTGGCTAAGAAGTTTTTATCATTTTAAATTGCTACTGAAAGACCAAGAACATGTTTAGCTTTTAGGAAATATAACTCATGTCTCTTTTGGAAATTAATGACCAAGTCGCAACCTCTAAAGATTTTTATTTGTCCCTGACCAATTTTTGTGTCAAATTCCATATCATCTAGGACACCTAAAGATATTAGATTTCTCTCAAGTTCAGGCACAAATCGAGTTTTATAATGGACGAATGATTTCATTTTCTAAAATAATGCTTACAGGCCCTATTCCCATCAATTTTACAGATCATATAATTCCCATTACCACTTGTCTCCCACTTGTTTTCTCAAAATTTGTAAACCAGCTCTTATTAGGACATTTATAAAAAGTACAACTTGAATCAAGGATCCATTCTTTATTAAGGCGCCTTTCAGAGCTTACAAGCACAACCCAATTTGCAATTTCTTCTTCATTCTAAGCTAAAACATCAATACCTTCTCTAGTTGCTTTTTCTTTTAATTCATTTGTCTTTTGTAGCAATCTTTAATAAAATGGCATCTTTCCACAAAAGTAGCATTTCTTTACTTTTGCTTTATTCTTAGACTTGGTTTTATCTTGACCCTTTCTTTTAGTCTCATTATTTTCTTTCTTAGCATGATAGTTTTATTTACCATTGCTTTATTCCTTTACCACTAGGCTTTCAACTCCCAAGTTATCTCTAAGCTCAGTTTTTAGCTCAATACCTTTATTGTTTAGGGCACTGATTATTATATCAGTGGTTAATGTATCCATTCCATACTTGAGAGCATTTTTCAAGTCTTAGGACCACTACCAATTGATCTTGTGAAATGTCTTGGGTCAATTTGGTAAATCTATTCAAGTTTTCATCCAAATCTAGAGAATGATCCATTTTATAAGAAATTAATTATTTTAAAAGGTAACATTTATTAAGAATAGTTTTAGTCATATATTCGGACTGAATTAGGTTGGTTCATAGTTCAGCAGTAGTCTTTGTCTCTTCGATTGTTCTTATGACAGTTTTTGATAAATGTAAGAAAATTGTACTCTAAGCAATTTCTTCTAATTCCAAGGAGTAATATCACCATGCTAAGAGTCATCTAAACCTTTTGCATACATTTGTTGCATCAAAATTGCTTTTAATTTTTTACCCCATATATTATATCCCATTTTCCATCAATAATATTTAGCGCATGTCTGATATCACTAAAACACGAAATCAATTTTTTGACCAAACAACGTGGGTCCCAATGGATACTATTTTGGGAGAAACTTGACCAATTGTAGTCCACAAATGTTGACTTTTCATGACTTGATTTATTACCAATTTACCAATTTGCCCCTCTATTTAATAATTGGATACACACAAGAAGGGTAAAATAGGGCTTACAAATGTATTGAATGGAATGTGGGCTCAAAATTTGTTTGGAAAAAATCGATTTTTCCTCCAAAATAGTGAAATCAGACACAGCCTTAGTTCAAATCTCGTTGTAGCCATTAAAGAAACTTAAGAACAATTTTCGTTTGAAAAAAAGGTTTTTAGCTAACAACTAGAAAATACACCAAGTATTTATATATTTCAAGAAAGTAAACTGACACTTTTTCTTTAGAAAAAACTTTTCTGATAAAACATGTATTGATGAAAGACACTTATTCTTTTTAGAGGTTAATTCAAATACAACTTAGCTTCAAGAGACACACTATACTTGTACAATTTACTATCAGGCACACGGCACAGATTTCAACATGTTGTCTCCTTCAAAAAACTCCAAGCTACACTACCCGTAATGGATTTATCTCAAATTTCTAAGGCCTCGAATGAGCCTTTTGACTAATATTAGGGTCGTTATCTTTGTGTTTTAGTTTTTTGTTTTGAGTTTTTTTAATTCATTTTCAGTTTTGTGTTTAGAGTGTCTGTTTTGAGATTGTTGAAAATGCGTTTGGTTTGTCATTCTAAAAAATTATTTTTGAACATAAAAAACTGGAAAACACGTTCTGTTTGGAATTTTGAGAATTTGTTTTTTATCATCTTATTCAATGAATTTGATTATTCAATAAAATATAACAATTTTATGTTAATATATGATAAAATAATATATACTTTTTAAAGTCAGTAAATCTTACAATATTTTTTTTTTACAAAAATGAACCATAAACAAATAATAAATTAACATAATACAAAATAAAAAAAATAAAAATTAATGACGTGGACTAAGAATTTTAATCAATTTTCATTTAAATTAATTTTTAATTTTTTTATTTAAATAACCAATTAGGGCTTGAAGTATTTTTTTAGTATTTAGAATTTTCATTTTTATAGAATTTTTAATTTTTTTAGAATTTTTACTATTTTAGGATTTTTTTTTTTAGAATATAAATATTTTAGAATTTTATTTTTTTTAATTTTATTTTTTAGAATATTTTTTTTATAATTTTATATTTTTAGAATTTTTGTTTATATAAATTTTTAATTAAATAAATTTTGTTTTAATTTTTTTTAGAATTTTTACTTTTTTAGAGTTTTATTTTTTATAATTTTACTTTTTTAGATTATTTATAATTTTAATTTCTTAAGAATTTAGAATTATTTTATATATTTTTAGAATTTTTATTATATAAATTTTTATTTAAATAAATTTTGTTTTCCTTGTTTTAAGTGTTTTCACATTTTCACTAAAAACAATTAAAACGTCAAAACCTTGTTTTGAGTTTTGTATTATAAATTTAACTGTTTTCGAAAATGAATTTTTAAAAACAACATATTGAACAAATTTTTAGTATTTTGCAAAACTGAAAATTGAAAATTACATGAAAAGAGCAAAGAGAACATGTCCTTAGTTTCAGAGAGGTTTTGTGAATGGAACTTAAAATAAAACAACCAAAAATCGTATAATATTGAAGATTATCCTATCAAAATTAACAAAAATACTATGGATATTAAAGATCTCACGAAAAATATGTGTTATATGTATAGAACGTTGAAATTCCCCACAGTTCGTGTTGTAGGAATGTCAGATCTCAGTTCTGATACTCCTGTTAAGCCGAAAAACCATTAGTTTCACCAAGAACACATCATTCATCATATGTAAGAAAATATAAGTGCAAGAACTTAAAAGAACACAAGGATTTGTTTCGGCCGAAACCCCAAAGATTAGGTGATCAAATCTAACACCTAATCCCGTGTTGATAATCCACAAAGCTCTATGGGCATTGATCTCCTCCCAATGGTGGGGAGGGTTATAACCCCAAAAAAAAAAAAAAAAAAAAAAAAAAAAAAAAAAAAGACACGTGTCCGGTGGGGGTTGGTTAATGAAAAAGTGTTTGACATTGTCAAACCCCAATGGACACGCGTGTTCAAGTGGGGGGTTATAACTCCTCCCCACCATGGGGAGGAGATCAATGCCCTAAGCTCTATAGCACTTATAATCAACCCAAACGGCAACAAAGGTAAACTACACTATTAGATTTACATGCCCTTAAGCCACTCAGGCTTAAACTCAAGAAAATAACTAAACAAGCCTCATGGTTACTGTTCACACACAACGAAGAAAACCTTCTCTAATCTAATATGTCAACACTACGATTAAAGAATACCAAATTCTTTATCCAAAACCTCAAAATAACATCAAAGAATATGAAGAAGAATAAGTTTTTGAAAGAAGAGCTTTTTTTTAGAAAAAGAGAGAAAATTGTGTCTGTTCATGTCACCCCTACCACCAACTCAAAGTCACCCAACTAAAAGGCGTAGATGAAGGATGAAATTGAATCCAAGAGGCTGTTACAGATTTACAGTGGGGGCAACTGCCCCACTTTGCTTTCAAAAGTTTTGTTGTGTATTAGAAAAAAATTCAAATTTTATAATTTTGCCTCCACAACAAAATATAAACTCTAAATTTCTGCAAATGCAAAAGAAGTGCTCTTTCCTAGTGGCAAAGCCTATTATTTGTGTTTGTACAAATCTGGGGTCAAATCCCCACTGCCATGTTATTTTTTCTTTCTATTTTTTTTTCAAAAATTTGTGTAATTAATTTCCAATCTTAAAAATAACTTTTAAATCTCTAATCTTTAGTTCTATTTGCATATTCTTTTTATTTTCTTTCAAGAAATTTGTGTAATTAATTTTCAATCTTAAAATTAACTTCTAAATCTCTAATCTTTAGTTCTATTTGCATATTTTGTCTTTTTACATAATTCTATAAACTTGAGTGTTAATTTTCTCATGTTTTAGAATGATAAAATTGACAAAATACTATGCTTAACACCGAATGTAATTTTTTAGACCTTAAACTTTTATTTTGATTTTCAATTCCAAAAATCTGAAAAATTAAACAAAATACCCCTTCTTTTTTTACGTACAAATCTCGTGAAAATATAGTTGAATTTTTACATTTTTTCACGAATAAAATAAGTGGTTTTATTATTTTCTTCAATGACGCTATGTTTACCGGCTACTGTTTCGTCGCTTACTGCTATAGACGCTACAAGCTAGCGTGGTGTCGTCGGCCAACATTATAGTATTGCTAATTGCCAAATTGCCCCCACAAGATAAAATTCCTACCTCCGCCCCTGCCAACTGCCACAACGGTGCCACTTGCCAGCATCTTGTGCATTGGGTCCACTAGTATAAACGCATTTTAGAAGTGTGACATCAAACAATTTTGGTGGCAAACACGACTTCTTCCAACAGTATGCACTGTGAAGTATTCGTAGATCATAGTATTTATCGTGCAAAAATCCTTTTCTGCGTGACATATATCCTTGTGCAGTGGTTTTTAAGGCAAGAAATATGTGGCTTGGTCGTATCCGGGATTTAGAAATGATTTTGAACATTGATTAATTGCGTCCAATGGAACAGCATCCCGCTGTTTTTTAACATCCAAGGCTTCAATACATTTTGCAATCGAGAAATCTCTACTCGTGCAGGTTGTTCGATGGAACCTTCTCTTCTACAGTTCTACTGTAGATTGAGAAGTGTGTTATTCTTCTCCGTGCAGAAGACAAAGATGTATATGTAGAAAATTTATGGTGGTTACTTGTGTGTTTTGAAGCAAATGCTAAGGGAAGAGGGTGAAGGTTGGAACATGTTAAGCTAGCCAATGTTGAATGCCTCAAAAATAAAGAGGTCAGGGAATAAAGACGACCTTTCAAAATGATCTCCGGATCTACATGATTGTGGAATTTTTCTTTTTTTTTTTTTTTTGTCTTGCATTAAATTCAGATTCTAGTTGAGTAAATAAACAAAATCTATCAAATGACTTACCAAATATAAAAGAATTTGTTTCAAAAAATATATAAATAAAACAAATTTACTAAATTTTTATTACGGAATTAAAATAACTTAGTATTGAAATAGTGCTCTAAAACATTAAATAATTTAGTATTTCAATTGAATGAATACTATATATTAACATTTATTTAATAAATAATCAAATATTAATATAAATTGGAAACATCACAAATTATTATACATGAATAAAAAAATTAATCAATATTTATAAATTTAAGTATGTAACTTTATTAAGTTATAGTTTAAATGAAATACTTCAAAATATATTGTTAAATAATTAAACTATGCTGAAATTATGAAGTACTAATATCTCAATTTTATTGATTCCAATCAACACTTTTAATTGCTTTCTAGTAGTATTAGTTCAAAACACAAATTAGGCTAGAATTAAATAAATTTGATAATAAGTATACAATACACACAACTCTTACACTTTACTACTGATTAGATATCGTACACTTATGATTTAGCACAACAAGTGTTTGGCACTATTCCCAAGGACTGTTTGTTTTTTATATTCATTTTATTTAGTTCTATTTTGTATTTGAGTTATTTTTCCTTTTCTCTTGTAAGTTCTTTTCTCCAATACATGACGCAGGCTAATACTTCGGATTTAGCTCGTGTTGGTCAAGGGTAATCAATTTCAAAATTTTAGTATGTTATCTTCATGTGATTCTGACAAGATAACGCATTCAATGCATTATTTGTCGCGACTAATACTGTGTGTGTAAATTTATACTTCGTTCTTAAAGTCTTGCACCTTTCTATAAGGAATTGACGATATATACTTGCAAATGAAATTAAATCTACAATTCTCTATGTTCGGATCAATTTTATACTTAGATAGAATTTGTGATAGAAGTTTACCTTGATTAACGCCGTGAAATCGATTATTTGATTAGTGAAGTCACGATCTTCAATACCACAGTTGTTTAATTGTCCAAACCTCAAATGGTAATCCGCGCGCAGCAAAACGGATCCGGACTTCTATGATCAAAAACAGATAAAAGCGGAACTTTTGGAAGTAATTGTATTGGGTTGTCTTTTGCTTGTGCTAGCAAGTAATGAATACCAACTTCTAATCTTAATCATTGTGCCTTTCTATTTATAGGCGGGCTAACCTAAATTTCTAGTTCTAGTCAACTAGAAACTATCAACAAATCAACAATTAATTAATCTAATTAATTAATTTGGTCCGATAAATAATTAAGTTCAACCCAACTAATTGGATATTGGACATTAATTCTTACACTCTTATTTTGTCTTACTTGATCTCTACAAACTCTTTTAACTCTCCCAACTTCTCGCTACACGATGCTAGAATGCACGACGCATGTACGATGCACACACAAAGCAAGATACTAGTGTTATATGTTGTGATAGAGGTTATGCTCCAATCCAGTGTATCAGGCCAAAACAAAACAAAATACTGTTCTAATAAATCAAATTATTCTAATAAGTCGTTAGTAAATTGAAAAACAGAAAAAGAGGGGCAAAGAGAAATGGCAATAGCAAGTAAAGGAAAAACAATGAACATGTTAATAAAATAAAGCCTACAAAAGGTTTAACTTTGCAAATATATATCCTGTAAAGAAAGGTTTATCAATTATAGTTTTTATCTTCTCACGGTAGAAAGGTAATTTATTAATAAAGACAATACATTTCAATAATAGAGGAAATAGTGTATTCACGTAGTGAGCTCTTGCATACTGCAGTAAGAGTAGAGTAAAGATTAGAGCTGGTAAACAGGATGGGCGCCCCCGGCCACACTTGAAACTAACCGGGCCAGCCCATCTCGGTTTTGTGCGGGTGGGCCAACCCAGCTCAGACCATCGGGCCAACAGGCCAACCCGGCCATAATTTTGTTTTCTTTTTTAAAAATAATTTTTTTACCAAGAAAGATAAACAATATATCTTTTATGTTAAAAATGTGTGTTAATAAGTTAAAAACAAAATTTATAAAATAATTTATATATAACTCTTTATTCATCTTGTTGATGAAAAACGAGAACACATTGCTGAAGAAAACAATAATCACCTGCAATGGTTGCTTTATCCCAGCCCTGCAAGAAGTTGCCAATTATAGCAACAATGGCTACCAATACAGTCCCGTTCATCTTTATAGTTAGAGTCGGCAAACGAAATTTGGATTGGGTCACCAACCCGTCATCGAAACAGGGCCACACATGGCGGACCTGGGCGCCCTAACCCAATTTTATATGGGCGGATATATGCTAGCCAGATCCGAAAATTTATCGCCCAACTTATCTTAATTTTCTTTTTTTTTTTTCTTTTTTTTAAAATAAATTTTTTATACAATCTAATACATTACATTAAATACAATCTAATGATATAAATACTAACGATTCTTTGTATGTTATTTATCTATGGTGACACGCACGCCTCAACGACTACTTTGCCTCTTGACTTGCCCACCTCGTTGGTATCATGAGCACGCTTCTGACAGATAGACTGCAATAACCCAACTATCATCAGATTAGTTAGGCGAGCGACCCATAGAATGACAGTTACCACCAGTTATCGGGAATACGAAACATCCCTCATTAACTCATAATAATGAGGGATATGAAAGGACACCCATTATCAAACGAGGAAGATGAAAGGATACCCTTATCAAATGAGGAAGATGAAGGACACCCATCATCAATAACTTCTGTGCCATCCCTATAAATAGAGGCCAACCCCCTGTAAAAAGGACTCACGACTCTTATACACTCCATATTGCTATTTAGCACAAAGGCTTTAATCATTTACTGATTATCACACCAGAGTGGCCACGGGAGAAAAAAGCTCCGCCACCTTTTGCAGGTCTCCACCACTGTCGCCGCCGTGCTCGGAGGAGGAGAAAATCATTTATCATCACAATCTTAGATAAATTTAGACTATATATATATTTTTAAAAAGATTAATTTATAAAATTGGGGCTCTAATGTATTAGTTAATAGATAAACGTCAATTTTCTTTCAAAATAATAATTTTTTTTGTTAATTGTAAACTATTTGTAGACACTTTTAAAAAAAAAATACAAATATTAAAAGCATGCTAGTCTTATTGTTTTATGCTTTGCTTAAATTAAAAATTTACTTATAAGTAAATTTAAAATAAGTAATTTACTTGTCACACCAAATATATTTTGGATTGAAACTTAAATTAAACTAAATTTTAATTAAATCTAAACAATTTTATGTTGGATCCTAAGATTTTTGGACTAATGTTTATTGGTGACTTTGACTTAGATCATTTTAGATTGATATTATTTGAATTATGTATTGGAGCTATTCACAAAATGAGTTAATTAGTGTTAAAGAACAAAAAAAAAAAATCAAATAAATAATAAAAAAAAAAATCAAATAAAATCAAAAAAATATTCAAAATCAAAATCGGGCCGGCCCAACTAGCCCGCGGGCTAGATGGGCCGGGCCATCTTGGCCCGGTTTTATTTGGGCTAGGGCAAATCCAACCCAAGAAGGCGGGCTACATGGGCCGGGCCAATTTTGCCATCTCTATTTATAGTAAAGAATAAAACTTGCAATCCCTTGGACTAATCTACAATCAAAAAGAAATTAACATCAATGAAACAGAGAGAATAAGATATCAATTAAAAAAATAAATAAAAATCCTGCACACACATATAACCCCAATCACTACAAGTTTTTACGGTTCTGATATATACAAGCAAAACGAAGAATGCACGTCTGGAACTGCGTGCTGCAGCGTGCATATATATACTCAAACGCATAAGATAGTTAATGTGAATGAAAAATATTTTGAAGCATCAATGTGGGATTATAAATGTTAAGAACTCTATACAAGTACAATAATCAAATTATTTGAGTTTTTAAGTCAAATTAAATTTGAAGGCAGGTCCTATTTATTTTTAACTCAAATTAAAAGTCAATGATCACTATTTATTTATTTCTTATGCCTACAAATCTTTTTCTCCGTTTGTGTGTATTTATATATTCGCATATGCACAAGCATAGTTCGAACTAGATATGAAATTTGGGCTGAAACTTGAATTAAACTAAATTTTAGTTGAATCTAAACAATTTTGTGTTGGAATTTGGGATTCTTGGACTAATGTTACAAAAAAAACAATTTAAGTTGGAGATTTGGGCATAGGCCATTTTAGATTGAGATTATTTAGATTATGTATCGTGGCTATTCACAAAATGAGTAATTAGTGTCAAGAAGCAAAAAACATAAAAAAAAAAAAAAATTTGCGGGCTAGCCGGACCGGCCTAACGAGCTAGCCTAGCCGGGCCGGGCCGGGCCATATATGCCTGATTTTGTTCTGGCCAACCCGACCCAAAATTCGGGCTATACGAGCCAGCCCGTCGGGCTGGGCCATTTTTGCAACCTCTAGTAAAGATTACACTTATTTGTATCCATACTCTTTACAATTGGGAGTTAATTTGAGTATATTTCTATTGTATTTTACTTATTTTATTTCATGTCTATGTGACGACCCCGAGCTCAAAAACTACCTAAGCAATGAAAGAGTGGAAAAATAGAGGTCAAAAGTTAAAACTAGTGGACACTTTCGAATACAAAGAAAAGATGCAGAGAATTAGACTAGGCATATAATATTCCATTGGAAAGATCATCAAGTTTGAATTTGAACACATTTTATGGATTGCAATTTGGAATTTTTTATCAAAAGTTATGTGCATTTTACTTCGAGCTGCAAGGATGACTGTATAGTTTCGTGTGCTCGAAAATTCCAGGCCAAAATCCTATATGCGCACGAAGAAAAAATCATTGCACACTACATGATTTCATGCTCGCTTGTCGTTGGAACATTGGAGTCCTGCTACAACTTCAAGGGCACTTTGGAAAGTTTTTGCTCGGTCATCCGTGATTTAAACCTTTACCTACAAACACCTAATGCCTTGGATATTGTATGGAGTTGGAAAATACTGCAATACACTTACAAACACAACAAATTCTCTCACCTAGTCTTTGGGAAGATGGAGTAAGAACAAGAAGGAAAACTTGAAGGTTCGAAGTGACGTTCGAAGATTCAACTATAATTGTACGTTTTCATTTTTATTCTCAATTCAGGTGATGTCGTTTTCTTCTATTATGTATTTGTATTCTATAGACATGTTTGGGTAACTTCCGTAATTAGAATGAACAATGTACCTAGTTTTATTGGTTTAATTTCTACTTTTGAATTTTTAGAGTAAAGTATATTTTTAATGCTTTTGTTTTTGTACGATGTTCTTAATGCTTTTAAAGGATTGGATGATTTGTCAACGAAAATCATATATTTGAATAGAGATATACTCCTATGATTTTTGTAATCGTGTGTGAATTTCTTAACTCTAAGTGTATTTTTAATTATCTTAGTTTATGTAGAGATATGTTGAATGAATATGTGAAAGAAGGTTTAACTTTATTGAAAAAAAACTGTCAAATAAACAGCAAAAATCCGATATATTACAATATTGTATACTCTCAAAGTCCAAAAAGTAAAATTTGACCATATAAACTATGTTGAAGTCATAAAATCTCAATTTTATTGTTCCAACCTGTTAGGATTAGATCAATAAATAAAGGACAAAAAATAAAGAACATAAGAATTTATACAGGTTCGCATCAATATGAGACTAAGTCATGTCTTCAGCCGCTGCAGTATTTTCACTATAATGAATGATGATATTTGTTTTCAAGAGATCAGTCTTATATATAACAATTCAATGAATGTTTTCTAATTATAATGAAATTCTAAGGCAACTTAATGAAGGTTTCCTAATTATAATGAAATTCTAGGACAATCCAATAAAGGTTTTCTAGTTATAATGAAATACTAGGACAACCTAATTACAAAAACAAAAATCCTTGAAAACACCCTTACTTTTAGCAAATAAAAATACCGCGCTCAGCTCAACTCCACGTAGCACAATAAATTAGGCTCACCATGACTTAACAATCTCCTAGTTGGAGACTAATCATTCCTCTGCTAGCAGATAGTACACCTCTTCCAATCTTCAATGAAAAAGACCAACTGAAGTTGCACACACTTCAGTTTCTCAATTGTAACAGTCTTTGTCAACATATCAGCAAGATTGTCTACCCTGAATCTTCTCAAGTGCTAAGATTCCATCCTCTAAAATCGATATGATAAAGTGATAACGTATCTGTATATGCTTCGCCCTAGCATGATAGACACGATTCTTTGCTAAGTGAATAGCACTTTGACTATCACAATGCAACATACTCTTCTCATGCTTGTAACCCAATTCTTCCAAGAAAGACTGCAACAATATCATCTCTTTGCTAGCTTCGATCACGGCAATATACTCTGCCTCAGTAATGAAAAGAGTAACTATCTTCTTCAACTTAGATGCCCAACTAACTGCTGTACCACCCAATGTGTATATATATCTAGTAGTACTCTTCCTACCATCAATATCACCGGCCATGTCATCATCTACAAAGCTCTATAATCCCAAGCCTGATTTTTTGAAACACAAGGTTGAATATGTATTACTTCTCGAGTACTTGAGAATTCACTATACTGCCTCTCAATGTTGTTTTCTGGGATTATTCATATATCTACTCACAACTTCCACTACATGAGCTATGCCCGGTCTTGCACACACTATAGCATACATAAGACTTCCAATACTGAGACATAAGGCACCTTAACAATGTAGGCTCGCTCATGTTCTGTAGAAGGTGAATGTTCATTGGAATACTTGAAGTGACTAGCCAAATGAGTGCTTAATAGTTTAGATACATTCATTTTGAATCTGCTCAGCACTTTCTTCACATACTCTTTCTGTGACAATTTGAAGACATCCATGTCTCAAGTAATTCTCATCCCAATGATTTGTTTTGCAACACCCAAATCCTTCATTGCAAACTCCTTGGATAACTCTTCTTTTAACTTATAAATTTGTTGTTTACAAACTCATACAATCAACATGTCATCAACATATAGGAGTAAGATAATATATGAGTCACTAAGGTTCTTCATATAGCCATAATGATATGCCGAGCACCTCAAGAAGCCATTACTACCCATAAAGATATCAAACTTCTTATACAACTATCTCGGAACTTGTTTAAGGCCATACAAACTATTTTGAAATCTGCAAACCATTTCTTCATTTTCTTGTACTTTGTAACCTTCTAGCTGCTTCATGTAAATTTATTCTTCCAAATTACCATGAAGAAAGGCTGTCTTTACATCCAACTGCTCTAAGTGCAAGTATTTTTCTACCACTAGTCCAAGTATTGTTCTGATTGTAGTTAATTTCACCATAGGAGAGAAAATCTCAATGTAGTCAACGCATTCTTTCTATTGAAAACCTTTATCAACCAATCTTGCTTTATATCACTTGCTGCCTCATGGTCTTCTTTTATCCGGTAAACCCATTTGTTTTGCAAAGCTTCTTTCTTTTGGTAACTCTATCAGTTGCAGTGTCTGATTTGTCAATAATGAGTCAATCTCATCCCTCATGGTGACTCTCACTTGATTGATTTATCAACTTGTACGATTTTACTATAGCTTTCTAGTTCACCTCTGTCAGTTAGTAGAATATAATACAACGTTGGAGAGTATCTCTATGGAGGTCTAATTATTCTATTAGATCTTCTGAGCTCAGTCACAAAGGTGCTCTAATTTTCTTCTGGGCTATATTTTATTGATCTTCGCCATCATTTTTTGCCTATCTCAATCACTAGAAGGTCTTGCAATGGAATCACCTCAGATTTCTTAACTTCAAGATTTGTATTTTTAGGGTTTGTTGGCAATATGTCCTTATACATGGATGCTTTATTAAAGATTACGTCTTTACTCTTGATAACATTGAAACTTTGCTCATCCCAGAAACGATAACTAAACTCCAAATCAACATAGCCAATAGAAAAATATTTTTTAAACTTGGTATCAAGTTTATTTCTAGAAGTAGAATCAATGTGAATATAAGAAACAAAACCAAACACTTTTAAGAATGAAAGGTCTACATCTTTTCCACTCCAAACTTCTTCTGGTATTTTAGAGTCCAATGGTATTAAAGGACCTCTGTTTATCAAATATGCCACAGTGCTGATAGCCTCTGCCCGGAGCATCTTTGGCCATGTAATCTCATATTTCTTGTACGTTCATTAGAGTCCTGTTGATCATCTCAGCTACACCATTTTGTTGAGGTTTACCTAGAATAGTCTTCCACATCTTGATCTCATTTTTCAGCACAGTACCTTTGAATGCAAGCACTTCACTTTTAAATCTGCTTCATTCTCAACCATCGCTCTTCACCACTTGAAAGCATCAACGACATCAGATTACTTTTTCAAGAGATAGACCCATACATTTCTACTTGCATCATCAATAAACGTTACATAATAATTGGAACCTCTAAAAGAAATAACAGTAGAAGGACCCAAACATCTGTATGAACCATTCCAAAGTCGATATGTGCTTAGCTCCACATAGCGCAACAAATTAGGCTTTAAAACTTAACACAACCAACATTTTTAATTATTTTTTAGTAGTTTTAGTTGAAAACACGAATTATGCTAGAACTAATTAAATTCGATAGTAAGTACACAATATTCATGGGATTGACATACTACTCTTACACTTTATTATTTGTTAGATATTGTATACTTGTGATTTAGCACAAGTATTTGGCACAATTCCCGAGGACTTTTTGTTTTTTATATTGATTTTATTTAGTTCTATCTTATATTTTAGTTATTTTTCCTTCTTCTCTTGCAAGCAAAGGTGGAGGTGGGGAGGGGGTCCTGGGGGAGACCAGGACCCCCAACTTTCTGAAATTTTTTTTTTTTTTTAAATTTTTTTTTTTTTAAATTTGTGTTTGATTCTACTAATATTTGAAGGAAGATAGATTATTCTAAGCAAGAGTGGAGCAAATTAATTAATTGTAGCCCACAAATGTTGATTTTTGTTACTTTATTTATTACTAATTTATCAATTTGCCCCTCTATTTAATAATTAGTACACACAAGAAGGGTAAAATTAAAATTACAAATTTATTGAATAGAATGTGGGGCAAAATTTGTGGAAAAATCGATTTTTTCCAAAATAGCATAATCAAACATGTTTTAAGATCACTTCTTCGTCTTACTAATCAACCAAAACAAAAAAATAGTAAAGTCCAAACCCAACAATGAATGAACTAAACAAATAAAGTCCAATCTAACTCTGATTAAATTAGAATCATTCAATAATCAAGAAGAAAGTATTGAAGTTAGTCTTTTCAAGCAATCAGAACAAATACAAAGTGAGTATCGAATACGTCTAACTGTATGAATCGATTGTATTCAATATTTTCTTGTAAGCTTTTTAAAGATTATAACATAAAAAAATATTAGATTCTCATAAAAATTGGCTCAGTAATTGTGGTTTGAGAAAAAAAAATCGGGGAAGCCCTCGAACAGAAGCCTCCGACCCACCATCGTTTGAGGACCCCCAACTATAAATTCTCGGCTCATGCACTCGCTTGCAAATTCTTTTTGTCCAATACATGACATATGTTAATACTTTGGATTTAGCTCATATTGGTAAAGGGTAATCAATTTCAAAATTTTAGTACAGTATCTTCTTGTGATTCTGACAAGACAAAACAATCTTTAATGAATTGTAACAAATCTCTTCAAAATTAATAAACACAATAAACGTGTCACTGGAAGTAGTATAACTCATTCAATGCGTTATTTGTCGCGACTAATAATGTGTGTGTATAAATCTAATCATAGATCTTTACGAACTCATTTAACTCTCTCAACTTCTCGCTACACAATACTAGAATGCACGACGCATGCACATTGCACACAAGACGCAAGATACTAGTTTTTTAAGTTAAGATAAAGCTTATGGTGGAAGAAGAAAACATAATAAGTCGTTAGGAAATTGGAATGAAGAAAATGAGGGACAAAGAGAAAAGTCAATGGCAAGTAAAGGAAAAACAATAATCGTGTTAATAAAATAAAGCCTACAAAAGTTTAACTTTGCAATATATTTCATGTAAAGAAAGGTTTATCAATACAATTTTTTATCTTCTCACGGTAGAAAAGGTAATTTATTAATAAAGACAATACGTTCAATAATAGAGGAAACAGTGTCTTTACGTACAAAACATAAGTAACAGTGAGCTCTTGCATACTGATAAGTGTAAAGGTACACTTATTTGTATCCATACTCTTTAGTTGTTAGTTAACATGAGTATATTTTTATTGTATTTTACTTATTTTATTTCATGTTTATGAGACAACCTCGAGCTCAGAAACTACGTAAGCAATGAATGAGAGGAAAAACAGTGGTCGAAAGTCAAATCTAGTGGACAGTTTTGAATACAAATATAAGATACAGAGATTTAGACAAGACATATAATATATCATCAGAAATATCATCAAGTTCGAATTTGAACACATTTTATGGATTGCAATTTGGAATTTCCAATCAAAAGTTATGCACGTTTTACTTCTAGGCCAAAATCCTACATGCGCACGAAGAAGAAGAAGAAATCTTTTTCACTGCATGATTTTGTGCTCGCTTGTCCTTGGAACATCAGAGTCCAGCTACAACTTCAAGAGCACATTGGGAAGTTTTTGTACAGTTTTCATGATTTAAACCTTAACCTACAAACACCTAATGTCTTGGACATTGAAGGGAGTTGGAAAATAGCCCAATACAGTTACAAACACAACAAATTCTCTCACCTAGTCTTTGGGAAGATGGAGGAAGAGGAAGAAGAAGAAGGAAAACTTAGAGGTTAGTTACGTTTGAGGATTAAAATATTTTCATTATTACATATTATAAACGATGAAGATTAAAGAAATATGAAAATACTATGCATTCTGAACATTTATTATTATTTTACCATTATTCATTAGAAATTTGCAATGCGCTCAAATATTAAATATTATAAATAGTATTTATCTATTATAAACTAGTATACCGCTTATCGGTGGAATTTGACCGTAGAAAAATAAATGGAGATTGACATGAGGAACAAAGTTGAGAATGAAAAATTTGGAGAAGAATGGTGAAGAGAAAAATAATTAAGAAAATTGAAAAAAAAATTTTGGAGAAAGTGAAGACAGACCTATAGTGGGTTTTTGGGCTGTTTTATAATGTTCCTTGCAGGATGGAACTTTTATGTTGACCTGACTTAGAAGAAACTCGTTACGGTCGTGATTATAAACAATAATGATATTATAAATTTCAAAATATTATAATTCTAAACATTTTATCATTTTATCATTATTAATTAATATTTTTTATTTAATACATTGATATTCTCGATTATGTCTCTCATACAAGCCTAGACTTATATGAGGTCCAAAAGGCGGTTGCCTCAAACCCTAAAATTTTCATAAATATCCTAAAAATGTAAAGTAATTCTTAAACTATTGTCCAATCTTATTTTTTACCAAAATATTATTTTATTTTTATTTATTTTTTACACCATTATTTGAATTTGTTGTAACGAAATTACACTTTTTGTGTGTAACGCTTGTAACAATTGTATTACACCATCACCACTACCACTGTCACCGACATTGCCATTATATAAAGTGTAACATTTGTAATAAATAATGTTATGCAATCGCAGCACCAGTCAACACCATTATATACAAAGTATAATATTTATAACAAATTGTATTACGCCGCCAACACAACAATCACCACTCCAAACATCCATACACCACCACCACCAGTCAAATCTAGCCATCACCCCATCTCTCTCCGCATAACGCATGTAACAAACTATGTAACCCGATCATCATTGCTATCAAAAACCACCACAAAACCCAACATTACCGCTATCACAAACCACACAAAAATCACCACCACCACCACCTCCATCTCACCACCGCCGCCACCACCACCACCACCACCACCACCACCAACGAAAATCCAAATATCAATCTAAACACAAGTCAGACTGTCATGACCCTCGTCCAAACAAGTTCAATTTCAAATAAAGTCAAAATCTAATTTTTTTTTTTATTTTGCTATGGAGAAACATCACCATCACCGCCGCCATGTTGTTGAGAAGATCAAAAAAAAAATTCAGAATATGGAAAAAGATACAATGATGGGTTCCAAGCTTTGTGGTGGTGGTGCTAGTGAGGATTGTCGACGAGGAAAACATAAGAGAGAAAGACTGGAGACAAAGAATAGAGAGATGTTGGTGGTTGAAGGAGATGGTGGTTCGAGATCTGCAATGGGATGGTGTGGAGGCTGGCAGTGGTGGTCTATGGTGGTGTGCTCATCCAAATCTATGGTGAGCTCATCCAGATCCATGGCTGATGGTGGAAGGTGGACGGTGGTGCTTTGTAGAGTCGAGATGGTAGTGGACGATGGAGAAGGAAAGAGGATGTGGTTTTATGGTGGATTTGGGTAGAGGGATTTGGTGGTAGAAGGAGGATGGGATGTGGTTTTATGGTGGATTTGGGTAGAGGGATTTTGTGGTAAAAGGATGATGGGAGGTAGGAATGTTGGGGTATTGTTATTAGGGTTTGGAATTGAAATATTAATTTTTCTTTTTATTTATATAATAAATTACAAAATCAAACTGTATATTTAAAATAATAGATAAATAAAAGTAAAATTAGGAATAATTTTAAAAAAGAAGTACTGGCATAATTTTCTCTAAAAAATAATGTTTTTTTATTTTTTATTTTTGAAAACATTGGCCCAAACAGCCTAAGCCTACATCCAACTAAAAATATACCCAATTAAAAAGGACAAATTGTTTATAAGTTAGTCATAGGTGACTTGTTTCAAATTAATTCAAAACACTTTTTAAAATTGTCATTAAGTCATAATATTTCAGCTACATTTCAATGGATTCCATTGTTAGCAATTTATTTTGTACCGCATGTGTACGGATTACACAGTAATATAATATATTTGAGAGTCCAAGTATCGTATCCACAGACATTTACTTAACCTTAACCTAATCAATTTAACTTTTGAAGTTTGGGTGACTAAAAATTAATTAAAATATTAAGTGAAAATAATTAACTAATTATAATTTAAACAAATAAAAGTTAGAGTTCACGCCGAATTACTTTTAATATGAGAAAGAAAAGAGTACTAGGATCCCGAATCCATTTATATCAATTCTCTTTAATCCGAACCGTTGAATTTAATAACACAATTTAATTATGAAGATCAATATTTTTAATTTGTTTAACAATATCTCTCGAGTAGAATTAAATATATCTCTATATGTGATCCGACTATATCTCTATGACGGATGTAAACATACAAGAATGCATTAAAATTTGTGAATACTTGAAGATCATGTAAAGTATAGCGGTATATCACTATCCTCTATCGGACTCTAAGACAATTGATACTATGTTTAACTTATTTGAAATCTCTTGATGGTAAAATAAGCCACAAAACTCATACAACCATTGCGCATATAGTTATAGAGAAAAATAAATCAATATCAATTATTTAAAATTAAAAATATGTTTGAATATAAAAAACTCGGTTCAAAGAATTAAAGGTTCAAGATATAAGTTTCATCATGATCCTAGCACTAAAGGGATTTAGTCTAACATATTAAGAAGAAGAAAACAAAAAGAAAATATAAAAGACATCACTTGGAGAAGAAGAAAACTCAAAAGACTTGATCTTGATCTTCGTTGAATCCTCAAAAGAATAAATCTTGATATTCCTTCAATCATCGTTTCTTGTTTCTTCTCTTATTTTTCTCTCAAAATTCGGCTCAAATTTATAAGCTAAGAACTCATATATATAGTTACATAATAGTACCCAAAGATATCCCAAAAAATTATTAAAATCGTGTCCCAAAAGGTTTCCTAATTGGAGTCGAACTCAAAAAGGTAACAAAATCTGGCTTTTTAAGAAAGTACACTGGGTGATCGCCCGAGTGCAATCTCGAGCGATCGCCCAGGCTTCGTTTTTGTTTTCTTCTGTTGTTCCATGAAGTTGGGCGTTTGCCCAATTTTAGCAGGCATGCACGCTTGACTTTTAGAATTTCTACTATGCGGCTATTTTTCAAACGGCAATAACTTCTTGTAGGAACCCCACATTGAGATCTATAAAAAATGTAGGACTCATAATTCAATTATATTTCCAATGATATATTATTTGTCTTGTGGAGATTTTAATACTAAAATTTGTGTTCGAATTTCTCCACATGCTTCGATAGGTAGTTTCTCAATTCAGTTCTTTGACTTTCAGGTGTTTGATCATTTGCTTTTCTCAATTCGGTTCTTTGACTTTCAGGTGTTTGATCATTTGCTTTTCTCAATTCGGTTCTTTGATTTTCAGGTGTTTGATAATTTGCTTCAACTTTTCATTGTCACTCAAATACATCTTAAACTTATTGATTTTTTCTTTTTTGTCATCCTCCAATGTTTGACACTTGATATTCACTTCAAAAACTCAACTTCTTCTCATTTACTCGTCAATTTTACCAAATTGTTGATCTTTTCGTCCATTCTTCTCCAATTGCTTAGAAATGGGTCCAAAACTAAAATAGAAAAATAATACACTAAATTAAATATAAAATCAATAAAATAACGGGATAAAAGCTTAGTTTTAAAACCGAATAAGTGTACAAAATCCACTTATCATCCATAATTACCCTTGAGACCCATATTAATTAGAATTAAATCCGATTTAATCTTCAACGCAGCAACGCACGTGGCCACCATCTTCTCCCACGCCTCCCATCGGCGAGGCTATTGCACCTCGCCGCCGGCCACCAAAACCTTTATTGTTTTAGTAACAGTTATTCTATGTTCATTTTCCTCCTAATCATCTAAAAGATAAAATTTTTAAATTTAACAGCATGTGATTGTAATCAGATAATGATAGTGATATTGAGAAGTATTGGGCAGTCATTGAATTGCAAAATTTTAGAAACAATTACTTGAATGTTATTTTGTATGTGGATTAGTTTTTATAAATGGTTTTTCTTATTTTCTTGAATTAGGTTGTTTTGTTGGAGATGTTTTTTTTATATATAGGAACACAATTGTTTTGTTATTATTTTTTGATCGAATAAAAGAAAACAACATTTGTTTTACATACATCAATATTTTTTATGTGTTTCGGAATGTTGCTGTCACACATTCATGTGTGTTTTTTGATACCTTATCATAAAAACAATATCACAAATAGTATCTTATTAAGAACAGTATTGCACAATATAGTATCACAAATAGTATCTTATTATCTTAATATAACAGTATCACATATAAAAGTATCTTAATATTTCAGCATCAGAAGCACATTATTATATTAATATAACAAGCACATTATTATGAGTATCTTTGTAAATAATGACAGTATTACACACACTCAAAATAGAAAATTCATATCCAACAGTTATCTTAATAAAACAATATCAGAAGCACATTTGTATTAATATCACAATAAAAGTATCATAGATAACAATAGTTTATGGTTAAAGATAGTAAATATAACAGTATCAGAAGCATATTATTATCAAGCACATGATTAGATGAGCACAAATGTTATATTTTAACAAAAAATCATAGCACAGTATTTAAATAAAACAGTATATTAATAAAATAGTATCATAGATAAAAATATCTTAATATATATCAATATCATACATGACAGTATGTTAATAAAACAGTATCACATACAAAAACTACAATCCAATTGAAGAACATTATCATAGATTGAAACAATATTAAACATTTTGAATGAAAACAATACAAATGATCTTGTACTACTAATGGAGCATTTTGAATCAATATCATTAATTCAACTATAAAATATTTTAATTTTGAATGTGTGTTTGTTTTATGGAGTTTAAAAGTAGTTTTTTTTTTTAGATTTTGAAAAAGTTGGTGAAACTTGTGGTTGAAAAATTGATAAAATTTATAGGTTCCATGAAATATTTAGTTCAAAATAAGTTTGAAAAAAAAAAGTTTATAAACCTAGCAAACATGTTAAAATATAATAAAATCTAGTGCATATTATTAAAGGTAAAACATTATCATGTATTTTTCATAAAACAGTATCATAATAAAATAGTACTCTAGAACAGTATCATAAAAAACAGTATTTTAATAAAACAGTATCATAATAAAAGCACTATCGTGTTTGAATTAGTTATTTTTGCAATTACATAGACATGTTGATAATTTAGCATTAAAATATTATTTTAATTGAATTAAGTTTTAACTATATCATTCTGGAACAACCACATGATCACTGAGCAGTCCTGAATTTTCCCATTAACTAAACCAATTAAGAACCCAACCCAACCCCAAAACCACTAAATCAGATGGTTGTAAACTTTGAAGCAGGTAATCCATGAAGATGAAGATGAAGGAAATCCATAGAATGATAACAAATATACAATAAAAGATCCCAATCTTCAAGGTTGAACTCTAAAGCATCATAATCCACGGGACCAATAAATCGGTAATGTAGTGTTCTTTAACTATTTTGCTTTTGTTTTTTACTTTTGTTTTGTAGAATGTATTACTGTATATTTAATATTTGAATGCGAAATGGGTATGGGTTCACACTTCAGATACGAGATATGCCTTTGAGTTCCAAGATATGCCAATTTTTGTTTCTTTGTTTAAGTCTGAGTTGGTGTATTTTTTTAAATTGGTTAGTTTTTAAATCAGGATATTGAGCTTTAAGATATGCCATTTTAACTAAATGTTTCGATCCTACTTGTATTGGGGTTCACATGTACATTTTGCATTAATTGGGTGAAGAAGAAAAACAAGATGTTTGATTACTGAGATTTTGAAACGGGAACGGACCTCCTTAGTTGTTTCATTGTTTATGCTTCATTTTTCATGGTACAATAGAAGAAGGGAAATTGGCGCAAATGGTCCCTAACATTTGTCCTTAGTGTGGAAAAGGTCTTTAACCTTTATTTTTTGGCACAACAATCCTTAACCTATGTGTTTTGGTGCGTTATTGGTCATTATTTGATGAAAAAGACAAATATACCCTTATTTTTAATTTAAAAAAATTCAATTGAATTTGTAACCTTTGTAAAAAGTACAAATGAGTCCAATACTTTTATTTTATTTTTATAAAAATTTATAAGAAACTAACAAATTGATAATATACTAAATTATTTTGTATATTTTTTACGAACTATCATAAAATAACTAAAATTTAAGCTCATAATTATTAACAAATGTGTTAATTAAATTTTTATTATTATTAAGTAATCATATTATTTAAAATTTAAACTTTAATTTTATCGTTACAATATAAAAAGAAAAATAACTTTGTCACAAACTTGATGCTCAACTATTCTTATTTAATTGAGCTATTCGTTTATTAATTACAAATATTAAAGTTCAAATTGTGTTCTTCATATTCTAGTTTATCGTTTTAAAATAAAGAACACATAATGTGTAAACTAATTTTTTTTAGTATTTTTATGTTAAAAAACATAATAAGATTGGTTCAATGTCATAAAATTATATACGTCATTTTGTTAATTATTTAACTTAAGTTTTATTCAAAATTTTCACATCAATTAGTAATTATATATACCTAAAGTGCAATAATTTTATATTTTTCTTTTATGAAAAATTTAATTGACACGACTATAGTGATATATTTAATATGCTAAATTATATATTATTTAATAAATATATCAGACATATTTGTACATTTTACAAAAGTTATAAATCTAATTGCAATTTTTTTTAATTATAACTAAGGGTATTTTTGTCATTTTATCAAATAAGGACCAATTACGCACCAAAACACATAGGTTAGAGAGCTACTACGCCAAAAAACAAAGGTATGGACCATTTCCACACTAAGGGTAAATGTTATGGATCATTTGCACCAATTTCCCATAGAAGAATTGTATTTGTATAAGTGTGTCCAAAACATAAAGGACACGTATTCATAAGCATTTTTCCTACCAAGAAGAAAGAAAAACGTGAACAAACATATTACTGATTAATTTATAGGTATGCATAAAAAATTGCTGTTGTAAATTTGCTTTGAATGGATGTCTATAACCCCATTTTAATTTTTTTATTATTGGAAAATACTTGGATTATTGTTTAATTGAGTTGTTTGTTGGTGTTGGATATAGATAAATGGTGTCAAATTATTGTTCGAATGTTGGTGACTTGTATTGAAAACTTGAATTTTGGATTATAGAATTGTCTTTTCCTTGCTTTTTAGATAAATTGTATATGATGTATTTGTTGGAAACTACCACAAGAATTAGTCGGAAAATAAAAAAAAAATTAATTTAATAAAACAGGATTTTTAATAGGCGTTCATATGTTTATTATAATTAAATACTAATAGTTTAGTATTGTATCTGAATTCACGAACTTCTATCTTTTGATTCATGAACTTGGTGCTCCCAGCATGTAAGAATTAATGTCCAATGTCCAATTAGTTTGATTAGACTTAATTACTTATTGGACCAAATTAATTACTTATATTAATTAATGGGTCCATTAGTTGTGAGTTAACAAAGTTCTAGTAAGACTAGAACACACAATTTTAGTAGAACTAGAACTAGGATTAGCACCGCCTATAAATACTAGGGTCACAACAGTTTATTTGATTAAAAGAATCAAGTGAATCGGTCTTCATTACTTGCTAGCACAAGCAAGAAACAGAACCCAATACAATTACTTCTAAAATTCTACTTTCATCTATTGTTGATCATGGAAGTTCAGATCTATTCTTGCTGTGTGGATTACCATTGGAGGGTGAACAATTGGATAGCTGTGGTATTGAAGATCGTATGTCCAACTAATTAGATAATTAGATTCTACGGTGTTTATCAAGGTAAACTTTTATCACGAATTCTATCTAAGTACAAGGTTAATCCGGTTTATTGGAATTGTAGATTTAATTTTCGCTGTGTATGTATTCGTCAATTCCTAACACTGGTATCAGAGTCTACCTTATTACTTGTTAGAGTTCGTTAAACTGCTTTGATGAATTGAACAATAATTGTTATTAGTATATTAATTTAATTTGATTTTTGAAGTAATAATAAAATTTGTGATTTTTTTCAAAAAGATAAATCTGAAATTGGATTTTGGATTTGATCGGAGTAGGTCAAGCAAGCCAGAAACTAGATCAATAACTAGAGGTGATGCTTTGGAAGCTACTGTCGCCATTTGATTTGTCGGCGCTGCCTTGTAAAAACCCTAGGGTTTCTACATTTTGGTGATTTGGGGATGAGGGCTTCCCATGCAATTTTAGAAATTGCATGAGAAGTCTCCTAGTTTAAAAATAAAAAAATAAAAATGGTTTCTCATGCAATTTACGAAATTGCATGAGAAGGCCCACGGTTTTAAAGTTAGAGATGGGTCTTCTGTGAAATTTTAGAAATTGTATTGAAGGACCCATTGTTTTAAAATTTAGAAATTGTATTGAAGGACCCATTGTTTTAAAATTTTAAGAGAAGAGCTGTTCAATTTTAGAAATTGCACATTAAGTCCTCAATTTTAAAAGAAAAGAAAAACATGACTCAAGTGTAATACAGGCCAAATATTCATTATTTGACTGAAATTCTTTTTAAATCACATTTTGAATTTTTGATCGGATTAAATTTTGACTTTACTTTATAAAATTAAAATTTTGACCATATACAAAATTTATCCTAAATTTAGGGTATGACTTTAGATTGGTAGATAAAATAAATTTTGAAAAATCTCCTTTATGAATAAAATTAATTGATTAATTTGATTAATCACTTAATTTTATTGTTGGAAAATTAGTTAATTAATTAGATAAATTATTTAATTTCGTCTAGTCTGTTCGAAATATCTAAAATATTTGGACTTACACTGTCAAAGTTGCATATTTAGAAATTAATATATTTTTAATATTTATTTTAAAATATTTGATATTATGGAAACCCGGATGTTTAGTAGATGATTGTTAATTGAGCCTACGAGCCTATTATTTAATTAAATGGGTCTGCGAGCCTATTATTTATTTAATTAGGTTCTAGAGATCCTTTATTGTGGGCATGTATGTCTATTTATTTGGACATGTGTGCAAACTAGTATATCATATAGGTTGTAGTTAGGTTACAAGGAAGCAACTAGTATAAAATACAAGTTACTAGAATAGGAGATGGAGATGATTACATTTATCATTCGATGATCGAATACAATATTCTTTAGGGTTTGACCAACTAGTCTTTCTTTGGCTCAAGAAGACTAGATAGATAAAGTCCATAATCGTCACTATGTATGATTGATTGCATGTTGGATGTTAATTAATATAAATAAATGTGAGACAAACCCCTCTTTATCAAAATATTAAATTTGTATTAAATAGTTAATACAACGTGTCTTCCATTGTTATAGTGAAAAATTAGAGTCCATTATCGATGTCATTTTATTAAGTCACTCAAGGCTGCTCACTCATGGATATGTTTATCACTATGAAACATTTGATGTTTCTAAACAATGGGTCAAATTTAACAAAAAATTTATTTTTTGTTCAATCACTCAAAGAAATAAAATTTTAGGGGCACAATTAAGTAAACACATAAGATGTGTGTGATAATAAGTTGTCTACTTGATGATCTAAGAGTCACATAAAGATGTGATTGATAGCAGTATCTACCTGGATGTTTTATTAGAGTTTGTTGAGTTACTCAAGATTTTAATAAAACAAAAGGGATCCTAACCCATTGGGAATCTAGCCGGTTCTATTGATTAATGTTTGAGGGTCATTAATTCAATTTAAAAAGTGGGAGTATAATTAATTTAACATAAGTCCATGTTAAATTAATTTTTGGTATTTAATTAATTATTCTATCTTGTTATTTAATTGTTGAATCATAAGTAATCATATGAGTTTGAAAGGCATATTGCATGCTAGCAAACATACCGGACCAAATTTTCTGGACTAGAACCGTAATCTGACAATTCTTCTCAAGTATGAAAAAGAAAAATTAGATACATCACTGAGCAGCAAATGCCAGAATATCCTAGTGAGGAGATACGTTGGAGAACGTGCAGGCTTACAAAACAACATAGTGATGATAGTTACACTGCAACATGTGATACTTGTAATATGTCACCTAAGTTAGAAAAGTAGTAAGAGGGTATGGATGTCTATACCAATATATATCATTTCAAAAGTTGAATGACTGACGATCACGAACTTGAACAAATGATGGAGACATAAAAAAGGTTATACAAAGGTATGATAGTAAAAAGATCTTCAGTCAGTGCTCATGTACTAAAGATAGACTAAAGATAATTAGTTATATTGAAAAATTAAACCATTTGAGTTTTATCATAGACCACAAGCTGAGTGTTGACTTAGTTATGCAGTCCATGCCTAATAGCTTTTCGTAGTTTATTATGAACTTTAACATGAATAAGATTCAGTGTACCCTACCTGAGCTACTAAACATGATGAAAATTGTTGAGCCCAAGGAAATGGAAATTTTTTGGGTATTGACATCTCTAAGAGCACTAAGAAGAAATCTAAAGGACCTTTCAAAAAGGATCCAAGAAGGCTAAATATCTTGAAAAAAGTTAAAGTAGACAAAGACAAATTCACGTCTGATGATCCATGTTTTCAATGTGAAAACAAATGGCATTAGAAGAAGAACTGCAAGACATAAAAGAGATAAAACTAGCAACTCATATCTTTGGTAATGCATTGGTCATATAAATAAAAATGCATCACCAAGTTATATAAAGATAGATTCTTCTATTCAAATGATTATGAATCATTTGATATGAATCATGCCCATTGGGAAAAATTACCTAGACACCTTTTTATGGAAATAGAGTTAGTTCAGACATTTTGGGTCTTATACATACTGATGTGTATGGACAAATGTCTATAAATGCTAAATGTTGCTTTTCTTACTTCATCACATTTACAGATGACCATTCTATATATGGTTTCATTTAATTATAATAAATTCAAGCGTGAAGCCCTTGAAAAGTTCAATAAATTCAAGCAAGAAGTAAAAATACAAACTGAGAAAAATATTCTGACACTTAGATCTGATCGAGGTGACGAATATTTGAGGGATGAGTTTTTAGATCATCTAAGAGAGAATGAGATTCTCTCGCAGTGGACTCCACCGTATATACCACAACACAATGGTGTATCTGAAAGGAGAGACCCTACATTACTTGATATGGTGCGACCAATGATGAGTTGCGCAGTTCTTCCAAAATCATTTTGGAGATATGCACTTAACACTACATATCACACATTAAACCGTGTCCATCTAAATCGGTCAATAAAACTCCATACGAGTTATGGAAAGGGAAAAAGACCCGATCTTTCATACATGAAGGTTTGGAGCTGCGACGCATATGTGAAGCGCGTTGGATCAGACAAGCTAGAAACTAAATTTGATAAATGTTTATTTGTGAAGTATCCAAAGAAAACTACATGATACTATTTCTACAATCCCATTGAGATGAAGGTCATCGTATCAAAACATGTTATATTCTTAAAGAAAGAGTTCATTCTTAGATAAGATAGTGGAAGCAAAGTAGATCTTGAAGAGGTTCAAAAATTCACAAATAAAATTGACCAATTAGATGATCCAATGCCTGATCTTGCATCTGATGAGGCACATATTGGAAAATGAGAATTGCCAGTTCCCAAGGACACGCCAGCTCTTCGTAAGTTCGAGCAGAGTCATTCGTTTTCCTCAGAAATATGATATCCTGATTAGTACTAATATATTATTAATCGAGGAAGATGAACCCACTACTTATGTATAATTGAAGTCAAGTGTTGACTTAAAGAGATGGCAAGAAGCTATGGAATCCGAGATGAACTCCATGTACGAAAACAAGGTTTGGACCTTGGTTGTGTTGACATATGGTTAACTTTAAACATTAATGTTTTGATTATAACAAACAAAATAGTTATATTTTCTAACAATCTATTTTCAAGAAATATTCAAAGCGCTACAAATCGAACTCTCATGCAATGTCAAGATCAAGTCAAAATCAACACAAGAGTTCAAATATCTCAAGATTCGAAGATTAAGATCGAATAATAGATTTGTAGATAAAATTGTAAATGTATTAACTCTTTGATTTTTAACAATTAAATGAATGAAAGCTCAAAATATTTTTATGTACAAAACGTATATTATTATCACTTGCATAAAATATTTTTATCAAAGTCAAAAATCAATTTTTCAAAACTATGGAAAACGGTCATCCGTTTGATGAATAGGTTGAACTGGTCGACCGTCTGACTGTCACTTTTCAAAAAGTGTCCGTTCTGATTTTGTCTGTTCCAAAGGCTAGTTCTGACTGTCTGATCGGTTGACTATTTGGTCATCTATTTGGTCATCCGTCTCAATAGAAAGTGATGAAAATTGATCTCTATAAATACCTCTTCATTTATTATCATTCAACAACACTTACAAGAGCATTTATAGAGAGAATTATATTGAGAAAATTCATTCAAAGCTTCATTGCATTTATATCTTCAATATCCCTCTTTGAAAAATTTTGTTTGATCAAATCAAACTTTTGATTCATCATTATCAACAAAGTTTTCTTCTAACATGAGCTTTCTCGATCTATTGCTATTAATCAAAGTGTTAGTCTCTCTTAGAACCAAACTTATATCTATCATTCTTCAAAGAGAAATACATTCTCAAATCTATTTATTTATATCTTTGGGTCGTATGGAGGTCCCTTGAAAGTGCAATATTGTATGAGGATCGGTGCTCCTTGTTTGTAAGTCACCGGATACATTGTAAGGGTTTGGATTGCACCATAAGTCAATCAAGATAGTGGAAAGGCCGTGCTTGTGTTGGAGAGCTTGGTAACGGGAACGTAGATCATTGGTTGGATCGAACCTCCATAAAAATATTGTTTGCACTCTCTCTACCCTTTTATTTATTTACATTGTGCTCATATTTTTGTGGATTAATTTTTATTTCTCAAAATTATTATTTTGAGAATATTTTATGAAAAATTTTGAGAAAACCAATTCATCCCCTTTTGGTTAGTTATTATTGGGTTATCAGGTTGAACCGTCTGAAGGGTTAAAACATATAGGCTGTAAATTAATTTACAAGAAAAATGTTTACATAGATGGTAATGTTCATACTTATAAAATAAGATATATTGAAAAAGGTTACAAGCAAAGACAATGAATTGATTTTGTCGAAACATTCTCACTAGTAGCTATGTCTAAGTCAATTTGAATTTTGTTTGCGATAGTAGCATAGCATGACTATGAGATTTGGCAAATAGATGTTAAAACCGCATTCCTTAACGAAAATCTTAGCGATGATGTGTATATGACACAACCTGAAAGTTTTGAATCCACATAACACAAATAAGGTATGCAAATTATAGAGATTCATATATGGATTAAAGCAACCCTCTCAAAGCTATAATCTTTATTTTTTATGCGACAATCAAAGTGTTTGATTTTATCAATAATAAAGATAAACCATCTGTATATAAGTGTGTAAGTAAAGTCGTGTTTCTAATTCTGTACGTGGATGACATACTATTATTAGGAAACGATGTCTCCATGCTAAAATCAACAAAACTGTGGTTATCTAAAATTTCTCCATGAAGGACATGGGAGAGGCAACATACATTCTCGTCTCTCGATATAAAGATCTATAAAGATAGATGTAAAAGAATGCTTGACCAATTCCAATCTATGTACATAGACACAATCTTGAGAAGATTTAGTATGGAAGAGTCCAAGAGAAGACTCTGTCCTATTGAGCATGGGATCTGTCTCTCAAAAGAGTGTCCAATAACACAGATTTTGAAAGATCGCATGGATATGATTCCTTATTTATCAACAATAGGATTTATCATGTATGCCATGTTATGTACATGACCAGATGTTTCATATGCTTTGAGTGTCACAAGCAGGTACCAAGCAAACCCTGCTGAGAAACATTACATCGCGGTCAAGAACATTCTTAGGTACTTAAGAAGGACATATTTTTGATGTATTGAGAAAATGAACTCAGAGTTCGAGAATATGCCGATGCCAGCTTTCAATCTGATAAAGACGATAGCAAATCTCAATCCAGATATTCATTTACTCTAAATAGTGGTGTGGTCAGTTGGAAAAGTTCTAAACAAGATACGATCGTTGATTTAACTACAAAATCCGAATATATAGCTACTTCAAAAGCAACAAAAGAAGTGGTCTGGATTAAAAAGTTCATTATTGAACTTGGAGTAGTTCCTAGCATTGTTGATCCAATATCTTGTATTGTGAAAACAATGGAGCCATCGCACAAGTGAAAGAACCCAGTTCTCATCAATGATTTAGATATATATATTGAGGCGGTATCATCTCATCAAGGAGATAATCTTAAGAAATGACATAAAGATAGAATGGGTCCTAACATACGATAATGTAGCACATCCTTTGACAAAGTTGTTGTCCCAACACAAGCAATATGGTTATTCTAAATATGATGGTATTAAGATACCTGAGTGATTAGATCTAATTTGTATGGGACATTTTGTAATATACTCTTTGTTAGACATTGATGTATATGAACAAATTGATTAGTTAAATGCTTGTCTACATTTTAATGGCATATCTGTTATTTTAAATTTTATTATTTAAAATAATAGAATTCGAAGAAAAGTTCATAGTAACTTGTTAATCACAAGATGTTGTGATTATGAGATATAAGTTATAAATAACTTATTCTTAAAATATCACTAGTCATAGTAATAATGAGATACGGATATCATTATTGTGGATAGACTAGCATATGTTGCATTTTTTTAAAAAAAAAGTAGTTGATCTCACAAACTAAGATGTAGATGGACATCTGAATGAACACGTGAATACATTGTTATGAGAACATGACATTGAATGACCTACTTAGAGATTCCACATTGATAACTATCCAAGCATCAGTGATAAATCTCTCACTACAAAAAAATCATGGCTTCAGAAATGGATTTTCTATTGCTGAAGCCATGATATCCGTGCCTAATGGTCGCAACCAATGGAATATTTTCAACCGACAATCTGTTGCTATTTTGAGGGTCGCTGAAAGTTACCAACAGAAATTCCATTGGTGATTTTCATAAATAAAATTTTCATTGGTAAAAGTGTGTGCCCATTACCTACGGAAATTTTGGATGTAACAGTGCAAATTTTTAATAATTAAAAAATTTAATTTTATATACTTGGTGGACCCCTGACCCGACTTGCTAAGTATGAGCTTAAAACTCGACCCACCAAAGTCCCAACCCAATCCACTTAGCTTTGTCAAGTATTTTTATTATTTTATTACTTTAGAATGAATGTAATGTGATTTGAACCTTTGACCTAAAAGTTGTGAAGTTACAACCAAATCATTGGAGACAAATGAATTCTTGTGATTATATTTGTTTTCATAATATATATATATATATTAGTTCAATGAACAACATTTTCTACAATTGCTTATAAAGTAAAAAATAAATATTAGTAAAAAATCAAATTCCACATTGTGTTAACACTTAAACTTAAAATATCACATTGCTAAAAAAAAATTTATAGTTGTACAAATTGTATGAAATGATGATAAACATTATTTGCTTTCACATTTAAACACAAAATGGCCAACTAAAGGGATGTCGTATAATAGGTAAACTACTCCACATATGTTTTCTTTGCACGAGATTATAGTTTGAATCTTTTTTATTTTTGTAATTGCATAACTTCGTTGTAGAAAAATCGAATGTTAAATGAATGGAATTTAATTTACGGTTATTCCTTAAGTGATTAACCTTCAACTTCATATAGTTGAATTTTTTTCATTTTCAAAATTTGATTTATATTACTCATGAAAAATATGCGGGTAACTAGATTTACTCTTCACCAACATACTTTCTATAGCTCAATAGTTGAAGTATTAATATCACATACGGATTGTATGTAAGTGATAGGTCGAAAGATTTTTTTCGACTTATGAATTATTATTCACATAAATTTCTGGTAGGTTTATAGTTGAATTGTATTTTTTAATTTTTAAAATTGATTTATATCACTTACAGAACATCCGTAGGTAATAAGAATCACTATTCACCAATGGAAATTTCGTATGTGAAAGGTCGAAATATTTGTTAGTCTTCAAAATTGATTAATATCACCTACGAAAATTCCGTAGGTAATATGATTCACTTTTCACCAACGGATATTTCGTAGGTGAAAGATCGAAATATTTTTTGGTCTTCAAAATTGATTAATATCACCTACGAAATTTCTGTATGTATTATGATCTACTCTTCACCAATGGATATTCCGTAGGTGAAAGATCAAAATATTTGTTGGTCTTCAAAATTAATTAATATCACCTACGAAATTTTTGTAGGTAATATGATCCACTCTTTACCAACGGATATTTCGTAGGTGAAAGGTCAAAATATTTTTTGGTATTCAAAATTGATTAATATCACCTATGTAATTTATATAGTTAATATGATCCACTATTCACCAACGGCTATTCCATAGGTGAAAGGTCAAAATATTTTTTGGTCTTCAAAATTAATTAATATCACTTACGAAATTTTCGTAAGTAATATAGATGACTCTTATAGGCATGGAAAATTTGTTGGTGAAAAGATATTACCTTTGCCAACGGAAAAAACGTTGCTGATTGTCGTAGGTGAAAGGCTATAACCTTTGCCAACGGATAATCCATTGCTGATTACCAACGGAATAAATCCATTGGTAAATATCCGTTGGTAAAAATGCAATTTTTAGTAGTGTCTAATGCGCGGAGGGGATTTGGTCGTTTGACTTGAGGACATCATAGAATCTTATAAGAAGATTGCTATACTTTGGCGAACGCTTGATGGGGCTCTAAGATTATGAGTCACCGGGATGACATCGTAAGGGTATAGGGAGAATCATATTAAGGCTGTGAATGTCCAATATGAGAATTTGTTACTCCTAGAAATTAAGAGATTATAAACTGAATTTTGTCCACTTAAGTTGATATAAATTTCCTCGTCCGGGGTAGAGTTGTAAGTTTAAAATGTTTCAATCATAACTAGATTAGATCACCAAAGAGTTGAAGTGAATTATATAATTGGTTGAAATGAGATTGACGATGATCTATATCTCTTAACCAATTGAGTTATATTGATGAAGTGATTATATTTCCACGGTAACCATGCATATATTGGTTTTGTCATACCACATGACATTTTCTTTCATATGGATTGCCTTGACGCATTACTAGATGTCAATCTTGGACGACAACATGAATTGATCGATCTAGGTGAATCGATGAGAATATCACTGTGTTTTCCATCTTGAATAAGAACCTAATAGGTCACCCACAAAAGGCAAGGATTGAGCATCTGGAGTTGGACCTTGTCCAAGTGAGAGATTATAAGAATTAATGCCCAAGGTCCAATTATTTGGGTCAGACTTAATTTTTTATTGGACCAAATTAATTAATTAATTAATTGGGTTCGTTAGTTGTGAGTTAACAAAGTTCTAGTAAGACTAGAACACACAATTTTAGTAGGACTAGAACTAGAGTTAGCACCACCTATAAATACTAGGGCCAAAACAGTTTATGTGATTAAGAGAATCAAGTGAATCGATCTTCATTACTTGCTAGCACAAGCAAGAGACAACCCAATACAATTACTCTCAAAGTTCTACTTTCATCTGTTCTTGCTGTGTGGATTACCCTTAGAGGTTGGATAATTGGACAACTGTGGTATTGAAAATTGTATATCCAGCTAATTAGATAATCAGATTCCATGGTGTTTATCAAGGTAAACCTTTATCACAAAGTCTATCTAAGTACAAGGTTGATCGAGCTTATAGGAATTGTAGATTTAATTTTCGTTGTGCATGTATAAGTCAATTTTTACATAACATTCAAGTTTTCTATGGTATTATCCCAAGTATAGATTATACCTGCGTGTGGGCACCTTTTAATTGAATCAACAACTAATTTCTAGACTGGACATATTTAGAAAACCAAGAAGATAAAATTCAAGCCAAACAAGAGTTAAGAATTTTTTCTCTCCTATTTTCTTAAATGTTGGAATTTAATTTACATCACAAGCAATGTAATATAAAGAGGACAATAGTCCTGATTGCAAACAAGGACAAGAGTCTTCATTGCATCCAAGTCCAATTAGCTTAGGATTGATTTAATTACATATGTAATCCCTGAACTTATATCACAATTACAATCAAGCCCAAAATTTTATAGAGCTACCACATGACATGTCTGGACATATACTTTCCAAGCTCTAATAATTAGATTGTATAGTCGACCCTAGACCGCTCGATCTAATTATTAGTTTTTGCTTTTTCTACTAAAGGCAAAAGACTGCACTCTTGGAATATATAAGATTACAAAAGTTGTAATACTTTTCTCTTACCTACCATATATATATATATATTTCATCCATGTCCAAGATCTGATGATTACGTATGAGCATAAATGACTATTTTGTCCTTCTAATTATTCTCACTAACTTTTGGTTACATTTTCTTCAACGGTCCTATAAACTAATTCACAGATTTAGAAGTTTAACCATCACTAAACATCTGGCTCATATTTATAACAATTCAACAGAAAATACTTAAGTTGTCACTCGATCCTATTTTTTAGGGCGACAGTTCTCGACACGGATTCGAATTTTCTACTTTGCTCATTCTCAAACTCCTAACTCACCGAGATATTTAATCAATTAAATTGATCTCACCCATTGGTGAATCAAAGAACTATCAAACTAACGAAAAGATATACACAATCTTGTCAAAGATTAAAATGAAGGGTAAATAGCACAAAACGTCCCTACCTATTGAGGGTATTGTGGAAAACGTCCCTACCTTCAAAATTTTGACATTTTCACCCTTACCTACTCGGATTTCCAAAACAAAACGTCCTTCATCCAAAAATATAGGGTAAATTAGTCCAACCACTTTTTCACATATATATTACTTTTTTAAAATTGAGGGCTTTCCATGCAATTTCTAAAATTGCATGATGTGCCCCGTCCCATTCTCCAACTTCTATATCATCACAAGATACACACTTTTCTCTCTAACTCTCTCAAATGTCAATCAACCAATACATCGCAGACCTACATGAAGCTTCATTGGTGGACACAAAGCAACATATCATGGAATCATCATCTAAACACAATAACTTTGTTTCTCGGCCCACCATCCAACCACCAATAAACCCACCGCCACCGCCGACATGTTTTGTAGTCAGAACACAGCTTTAGGCTTCAATTTAAACGAAGAAGAAGAAGAATTAGATGAGCAACTCGCGGATGAGAGAGAGAATCATTCAAAAGAAGAATTACAGGAGCATGAAATCCCTAAAGAAGCATTATTCGAGAAGCCATTGACTCCTAGTGATGTGGGCAAGCTCAACCGCCTTGTTATACCAAAACAACATGCTGAAAAGTATTTTCCACTCAACGGCGGTGACTCGGGAGAAAAGGGTTTTCTATTAGGATTTGAAGATGAAGTTGGAAAATCTTGGAGGTTCCGGTAGATTTTATTGGAACAAGAGCTGAGCTACGTGATTAACTAAAGGTTGGAGCCGTTTTGTGAAGGAAAAAGGCTTGATGTTGGAGATATTGTTCTTTTCCGCCACCGCTTGGATTGTACCCGACTTTTCATAGGGTGGAGGCGTAAAAGCATTTGCTCCACCGGGCTTCCGCTGTCGGAGGTGGTGGTGGGTGGTCCCATTTCTATTCTGGCCATCCTTCAGATTTGGGGACGGGGGCCTGTCATGCAATTTTAGAAATTGCATGGAAAGCCCCCCAATTTTAAAAGAAGTAATATATATGTGAAAAAAGTGGTTGGACTAATTTACCCCTATATTTTTGGACTGAAGGACGTTTTGTTTTGGAAATCCAGTAGGTAAGGGTGAAAATGCCAAAATTTTGAAGGTAGGGACGTTTTCCACAATACCCTCAATAGGTAGGGACGTTTTGTGCTATTTACCCTAAAATGAAATACCCAGTGGTCAAGTAGAATTTAACTTTTTGCACGGTAATGCTATATAATTAAATTCGATACATGGTCCGTTCAATACACTCCGAGTATTCTAATGTCACCATTAAACTATTTCTGCGATAAGAACAAATCGTATACTCGAATGATTAGATAGTCAACACTACAACCTTCCAGTACAAGGCACCAACCCTCATACATTAGTTGTGAACAATTTTATTTATGATCAAAATATAGGTTGTGTCACACTATGCTTCTCAACGCAATCACCTAACTTATATTATCACAAGTGATCATTGTCACTTTATTTACATGCTTACTATTAAACAAATGCAATAATAATAAATGAATACAAACCAAAACTTTATTCAATATAAATTATTATTTCATCATAACAAAATTATACTATTTGAGCACACAATCCAACAGACTTCTAAACATATGTTTGGAGCTCAAAAAAAAAAAAAAAAAACAAAGGGAAGAAGTATTAATTCAAAGTCAAACAGGAGATATTGATAAATACTTGAATAGAAACAAAAATAAATAGAGAGGAAAGTAAATTTTTAAAATTTGGAAAACAATGAACAAGAGAATTAGACTGAAAACTAGTTGTTGCATTTGATCAACACTGCGAGTAAACTTCTTCAAGCCAAAAACATGAACATTGATTTTACTATCAAACAATTAAAATGACTTATTTTTTTCTTGAAGACTATAGAGAATCTAGGGTTGATAAGTCCATGGTAGAAGCTAAACAAATGGCAAGTGAGATGGGAATTCAAGCTATATTCCGGGAACGCATCATTCAAAGAAAGAAGCACTTAGATGAAAATGATGGTAATGATGTAATACAATCATCTTAATATTTTAGAGTTAATTACTTCATCTTTATAGTTGATCAACCTCATTCTTCACTTCAAACTCGGTTTGAACAATTTTTAAATATGAAGAAATCTTTAGATTTTTGTTTAGTTTGAAGAGGTTACAATATGTTGATGATAATAAATTGTTGAGGTCTTGCTAGAATCTTGAAAGTTCTCTAATATATAATGGTTGTTTTGATGGATATGATTTATTTTTGGAGTTGACAATCTTGAAGTGTTATTTAGCAAGAGAAACAAAAAGATAATTAAGGTATTTGATTATTTGAAGAAAGATGGTCGTTTCCCAAATGCTTATGTTGCTAACAGAATTTGGTTGACCATAATAGTTACTATTGCATCTACATAAAGAAGTTTCCCCAAATTGAAATTGATCAAAACTTATCTCCGATCAACTTTCACAAGAAAGATTGAATGGATTGGCTATGTTATTAATTGAGAAAAAAATAATTAAACAATTTGATTATGCAAACATAAATGATACTTTTGCCTTCAAAATTGTACGGCGTGTAGTATTTAAGTGATTAATTAGATATTTTCATCCTTATTATTTTACTATAATAAAAATATTTTGTATATTAAATGGTGTTTGCCGTTTTATTACTGGGTTTTGAGTTTATTGATTTAATTTTGAAAAACTCTTATAAAGAAGAATTTTTTTAAATATGCGCTATGATTTGATTGTCCAATTTTTAAAGTTAAACTCAGATATGAAAAACCCAAAATCTTGACCTATTCTCATACATACGTACGTATACATACAATTGTATGATTTGTATCTTCTACCTCTGAATCATCATAATGGCTTCAACAGCACCGTTCTAATGCCCGCGGTGGGTAATAGAAGAAAACCGATTTGGGCAATAGAACAAAACCGATGGCTTCAAACAATAGTGCAAGCAGTCTAATCATGAATTTCGACGAGATGCTAATTGACTTCGTGCCAACAGTCTCTACCGCATCATTGGAAGAGGCGCTTGGATTAAATTTTTAAGGCACCGGCAGCGCTCCGGTCAACGTGGCCATAGCGGTGGAAATGCTTGGTGGAAAGGCAGCCTTCACCAAGAAACTCCGTGAGGATGAGTTCGGGCACATGCTCGCGGGTTTCTTGAAGGAAAACGGTGTCTCCAGACTCTGCCAATGGCAACCTCTTCGATAAAGGCCCACAAACCGCCCTCGCAATCATCACCCTACGCGCGGATGGATTTCGTGAATTCATGTTTTATAGGAATCCTAATGCTGACAAGTTGCTCACTCCTAATGAATTGAATCTCGATCTCATTAGATCTCCTAAAGTGTCCCATTATACAGATCGATAAGCTTAATCGTAGAGCCTTGTAGATCGGCACATCTAAAGGCAATGCAAGTGGCCAAGGATGCCGGGGGCATTGCTCTCATTTAAACCCAACCTCCGGCTACCGCTAGGACCATCAGCAAACGAGGCCCAAAATCAGATCATGGACATATGGACAAGGCAGATGTGATCAAGGTCAGTGATGTTAAACTTGAGTTCCTCACAAGGAATAATAAAATCGATTATGCCTCTGCAATGTCCCTATGGCACGATAATTTGAAGCTTCTCATGGTGACCCTTGGAGAAAAGGGTTGCTGATAATATACTAAGAACTTCCATGGATCAGTAGATGCCTACCGTGTCAGGGTAGTGGACACAACAGGAGCTGGTGATTCTTTTAAAAAAAATGATTTAAATAAATATCTTTTTTAATATTCTGTTGTACACTACAGTCTACCTTACTAATTAGTAATTAACCTGTTGGAGCCATTTTATGCAAAATTGTCAATGATCATTCCATAATTGAGAACGAGCCTTGACTGAAGAAAATACTTAAATATTTGTGTGTGCTTGTGTAGCAATCACCACAACTAAAGAGGGAGCCATCCCGGCTCTTGCAACTGAGAAAGAAGTCTCAAAGGAGGAAAATAGAGTAAATAATGTCTTCCTTCCTATTTTTGATTTTTGGCATATTTTACCAGAAGCTTTTGTTTTTGCAATCGCTAATAAGTTTCGTATTTCTCAATTTCAGTGATAAATGCATATTTATCAACCAACCTTTCAAAAACATCGAAGATATACCCCTAACCTTTAAAAATAGCACCAGACATCCTTAACGTTTGAAAAACTTGGCATAGTAGGTCCTTTATGACGAAATTTCTATTTCTTTAAATAAACAAAAAAAAAAGAAAAAGAAAAAAATAATTGAAAATTAACCAAATGTACCCAAAAAAAAGAGATTAAGAAATGTACCTAAAAAAAAACAAAAAAAAACAAAGATGTCATCTTCTTTATCAAACCTCAAAATCCAAAATCCACCACCATTCTCAAAAATCCAAAATCCACTTTAAATTGTACTTCCAAAACCTCAACTATTTAATTTGAATACAAATCCATGGAGATTAATCATTTTATAAACACAGCTTCTCACATTTTCCCTTCTTGTTTCACGTCATGCCAGTTCAGAACCCAACCAGATACAATAGAACCCTCCATTAACAACCATAAAACCAGCTAACATTTCCATGAAAATGAACTTTTTTCTTTCAAAAAGCCCCACAAATCTAACAAAATAATCCCTAAGAATGATTTCAAGAATTCCAAAAGAACCCTACTTTTGGGTTCAAGTACAGCATCTGGTATAGAAGGAAAGAGGTTGAATTTCAAAGGTAAAGACAAAGAAATTTCAAAGAATGTTATAACCCACATTTCTTCTGAAAGTTCTAAAACTTAGATTAATTAAATTAAAATAAATTTTAATCTTAATTAAACAAGCGAAGCGATGTAACGCAGTCATAATCGGCAAGTGATAAAGATAACAGTTCAAACTCAAGACAACAAGTGTTCGTTTACATCTAATCTTGTTAAGTCACGTAAATTAAAGGATTAAATACCAACACAAGATATAACATGGTAAACCCATAAGGGAAACATCCACGGGCCCCATGCTATGGGTAAAACAATCAACTAATAATCTTGTTCAAAATACAATAGTATCGATTTTTGTAATTTCATAAAATTAACAAAATAACAATCAAAAGAAAAGCAGATCAACTACTTGTGATACTTTCTTCTTCGAGTTGTGGATGAAGTGGAATCAAACCCACCGGTGTGGACTTTATCGCCACTTCCCTATTGTACTTGACAACCACCACTTGGATTAAGAACACCCGTTGTTAACTTTACGCCAAGTGGCTTGAACAAGATATGAAATTGTTCGTTGAGCACCAATTAGTTTTTGATTCTTCAATGAGTTTGAAGAAAACCTTTTTGCTTTGAAGTTGAATCAATGAAGCATCGAGTCTTGTTTTCCACAAAGGATCTAGGCGGTTTTGCTTGGAGAAAACAAGAACAAAAATTATATTTCAAAGCCTTAATTCCTTATTGATTTCTACTCTTACTTATAGTTAAAGTATAAATCAAATTAAGAATTATTTTTACCTAAAAATCTGCAACAAGAATGGTAAGAAAAATAGTAGGAAAAATATATAGAAAGATATTCTTAGATTTGTAGAAGGAAAGAATTTAGAAAACTAAATATTTTCTTCCTAAACAAATCTAAGAGAATAAGAAAAGATTCTTTAACCTACAAAAAGAGCTGTCAATAATATTCATAAGATTAGAAAATATCAAGTATAAAAATAAAATAAAATCGCAGCTTTACTAATCTAGAAAAATAATCTATTTATCAACCGAGTCAGTCAGAACTGGTGTTTTTCAGACCAGTCAAAAACAAAAACGTTGACCTGCTCTTTTATCATTAAAAATCAGTTATATTAATTAAGAGAGCCAATATATAAAAAGTGAAAAATATGACAAATATTTTCCAACAACCTCTTCCTTTGGCGTTGCTTAATTACAAACACATAACTATCGGATTTTTAATGTAAGTGTGATGTGTGTGAATAAGTAAAGAAACCATGAGCATCAACATAGAAGGGTTATTGCTCCCCCTTAGTGTGTAAACCAAGAACTCCTGCAAAGAAGTTAACAAAATATGTAAATACCACACACATTAGCCACAACTTTAATATTGCTCTCACTTAGCAAGATATCATCAAAGTGGAATGATCAAAACACCATAAACCTAAAAATACTACTATTAATGTTTAACCAACAAAGTATCATCAGCAAAGTATAAACAACAATATCAAACTAACAACAACAAAATTTAAAAATACCCTACTACTCCCCTTTTATAAGAGGAATGCAAAAGGAAATAACAAGGAATGAAGAGAAAAACAAAAGTAAAGTAGTGTTTGAAGTGAAGAAAAGCAGAATTTAAGAGTTAATACAGTCATCCATAACCAAATAGTTAGAAAGTTAGAAGTTAGAACCGGAAACAGTTAGTTTCGAGGAGGATCTGGACTTCTTTGTACCGAATGTAGATACATTTGCAGCTCTCTTGTGAGCAGGGATATCTGAAGGAGCATCAGCTGGAGGAGCATCAGCGTGAGGTGCAGTAGGCCCTCCCACCGAATCAGTACCAGGAATCTCCTCATGTCCTTCAGGATGTGCTGAGAATTTTGGAGTGACTAGGCGATAGGCAGACTTGATATGGTCACTTCCCAGGTATTCAATTTTAGTTAAAACCCTACGCATAAAAACAAATTCATCATAAAAACCTTTGGTTTGGGTAAAAAGTTGGTCTACCTGTGTTCTAATTAGCCCCATCTGAGTTTCCAATGCATCCAGACATCCAGACTGGTCCAACGAAGACAAACGTACCTAGGAACTCTGGGAGGGGGATTTGGTGTTCCACTTAAGTTTGAAAATTCATGAACGCCCAAGACAGGTATAGCATCTGAGAACCTATCTGAAGCCATAGGAGACACTCCTTAATGAGCAAGAAAATGATGAATAAGCGCTAGATGTGGTAGTCTGTACTGCTTGACCCTCCTCGGCCCTTCATAAACAATTCTATCAAAAATATTTTGACCCAATTAACACGCAAACACATTCCCAACTTATATAGGATAACTGCCTTATCACCCGAGATATTAGATCAATGAGTCAAATGGTCAATGTTGTTGATTAAGATACGATGGAGAACTTTATATTTCGCGCGGAAGTTTGGAAGCGATCGGTTCACCCACCCACCGCCAAGCTCGAACCCGGTCATCTCATGAGCAATGTTATCTTTAGTTAACTCCTCATCATGGAGATAGCCACATCATCCATTTCAAAAACAAAAGTAAAGCAAAGTGTTTGAAGTGAAGAAAAGGTAATTTAAGAGTTAATACTGGGTCATCCATAACCAAATAGTTGAAAGTTAGAAGTTAGAACCGAAATGATTAGTTCCGTGGAGGATCCGGACTTCTTTGTACCGAATGTAGATACGTTTGCGCTCTCTTGCGAGCAGGGGGTATCTCGAAGGAGCATCGGTGGAGGAGCATCGCGTGAGGTGCGATGAGGCCCTCCCACCGAATCGCATTGTAAATCTCCTCATGTCCTTCGTGATGTGCCGAATTTTGGAGTGACTAGGCGATAAGCGAGACTTGATATGGTCACTTCCCAGGTATTCAATTTTGGTTAAGACCCTACGCATAAAAACAAATTCATTAGAAAAACCTTTGGTTTGGGTAAAAAGTTGGCCTACCTGTGTTCTAATTAGCCCCATCTCGAAGTTTCCCGGTGCATCCGACATCCGATCGGGTCCAACGAAGCAGTAACGTACCTAGGAACTCTGGGAGGGGGATTTGGTATTCCACTTAAGTTTGAAAATTCATGAACGCCTAGGACAAGTATAGCATCTGAGAACCTGTCTAAAGTCATAGGAGACACTCCTTGATGAGCAAGAAAATGATGAATAAGCGCTGGATGTGGTAGTCTATATTGCTTGGCCCTCCTTGGCCCTTCATAAACAATTTTATCAAAAATATTTTGACCCAATTAACACGCAAACACATTCCCAACTTATATAGGATAACTGCCTTATCACCCGAGATATCAGATCAATGAGTCAAATGGTCAATGTTGTTAATTAAGATACGATGGAGAACTTTATATTTCGGCAGAAGTTTGGAAGCAGTCAGTTCACCCACCTCTGGCCAAGCTGAACCAGTCATCTCATGAGCAATGTTATCTTTAGTTAACTCCTCATCACTGGAGATAGCCACATCATCCATTTCAAGCCATTCTCTTAGAGAATTATGACTGAAATTAACATGTCTTTCCTTGACATAAACTTGCCACCTAAATTCATTTCCCGCCTTACCCAAATTCTTGGGAACATTTTCCATAAACTCCCGGTGACAGTTGAGGCCTCATCGCAGTTTCAGAAGAACCGACGGAGGAACAGTGTTTTGGATAAACCATCATCATTTTTCTTTGATTTTGACATCTAAGTTTTCACCATTGTTTGAATCTGAGAAGGAAAACTCAACACAACTTCGAAATTAAGTGTGAGAGATGAATGAGAAAACCCTAAGTCACGGTTTAATATGTGGAACTTTTTTTAAAATTGCACAATGAGGGAACAATTAATTTGATACGTGTGTAAAACAGTCACCAAAATGATGGCAGTTATGGACAAAAGACCTCCCAAAACCAAGAATTTAGAAATTCGAATTTATTCCCTTGAAAAGGCTGTTATTATGGAAAAATTCATTCAGATTGTTCTTAGTTCAAGCTGATTGTGCTGCCAAAAATGAATGTTGATTGGAGATCTTACGAAATGGCCCACACAAGATAATCACACAAAAATAATGAGAATATTTTATGAGATAAAATTGAATCGTTTATTTATGGCAAATTTCATAGTCTACAAATTATACAATCAGTCCAAAAATATCAGAATCAACTGAAATCTTTCAAACAGATATATGAGAATAATTAGATTCAATTAATTGGTCAGATTTATAACGTGAGTGTGTGATAGAACATACTAGACTAATCAATCATAACATATCCCACTAAGCCAAATTGAACCTTGTCAAGAAGATAAGTACTTGGATGTATTTCAAACTAGTCATCATCTGAACATATCTCTTTAAATAGAAAAAATATGTGCGTGCCAGACAGGAGTACCATAGCAATTTTCTTTTAAGTATTCAGAGTGTTGACTTTATTTGTGTGTGTGTATATATATATATATATATATATTGTCAAAGCACTGAATTTATAAGATCATGGAGTTGACTTTTTCACAGCCATAAAGGTAGCCCTCTTCTACATGATTTATGTTCATTATCAAGGACGGCTGCACACATCTATGGTAGTAGCCCTCTTCTCCATGAAATTGTTTGCTTAACACAACAACATACTATAGTGCCGAGAGACATAGATACTGATCATAGGTCACAATAAAGTACGAAACTACTTTAAAGATAGCAATCTAGTTAGTAGTAAGGTACAATTAAACAAGTCAATATGTCATCAAAGTGTGCTTATTTGAGCATATTTTACCATAAGTATAATGAGCATACCATACTGATTGGTTAATCTAAGTAAATCTCAAAATTCATAGACCAATTATACATTTATATCATATGCTATTTGCAAGAATACCCCTCATTCTCCCTTTTTTTTTTAAAAAAAATAAAAAATAAGCATATGCAAACAAACACACATGATAAAATCAAACAAAAAGAAAAACACTACTTCTACGAAGTAATTTTTTTTTTTTGGTTTAAAGAAAAACTAATGCATCAAGCAAATACCAACGGCCTTCCATAGAGTCTCAAATCTAGCATAATCTAAGGCCTTGGTGAACAAATCAGCCAACTGATACTCAGTCTAAATATGTTCCAAAGTAATTACTTTTTCTTCGACCAAATTTCTAATAAAATGATGTCTAATGTCAATATGTTTTGTCCTAGAGTGCTAAACAGGATTTTTAGAAATATTGATAGTACTAGTGTTATCACAGAATATAGTAACAGAGTCCTGATCAATACCATAATCACATAGCATTTGTTTCATCCAAAGTAGCTGAGTGCAACAACTACCACACAATGATATACTCAACACTGCAGTAGATAGGGAAATAAAGTTTTGTTTCTTACTTGACCATGCAATGAGATTGTTACCAATGTAGAAACATCCTCCACTCGTACTTTTCCTATCATCCATGTTTCTAGCCCAACAAGATCAAGATATATCCCGCAAGATGAGAGTTATTATCATTAGTATACCATAAACCAAAATCGTAGTACAATTAATATAGCGAATAATTCGCTTCATCGCCGTAAGATGTGATTCTTTTGGTTTGGCTTGATAACGCCGCACAAACTCCAACATCGAATGATATGTCAGGGCGGCTTGCGATTCAGTACAAAGAACCGCCTATCGACTTACAGACAAGCTAGAGTCAACCTCCTTGCCCCGGTCATTTTCGGAGATTTTCAAAGACGTGGGCATGAGAGTTCGACCGACTTGATTTTTTGAAGGCCGAACTTCTTCACCAAATTTTTAGTATACTTGGCACCGTGAGATAAATATCCACGATCCAACCTATTTGATCGTAAACCTAAAAGAAATTTAGTTCACCAAGCATATTCATTTCAAATTCATTTTGCATAAGTGTAACAAACTCTTTGAATTTTGTTTCTAGTGAAAACCAAACACAATATCATGAACGTAGATTTTGCAACTATTAATCCGGTTTGAAATGTTTGATGAACAAAGTATTGCCGGCTCCTCCTCTCTTGTATTCATGTTCCAACAAGAACATCGTCAATCGTGCATACCAAGCACATGGACCTTGCTATAGGCCGTATAGGGCCTTTTTAGTCCGAACACATGGTCGAGAGAATAAGGATCAACAAATTCCTTCAGTCGCTCAACATAGACTTCTTCATTAAGAATTCCATTCATAAAGGCACTTTTGACATCCATTTGGTACAGGTTGAACCTCATTTGACATGCCACAGATAGTATAAGTCCAATGGATTCAAGTCGAGCCACAGGTGCAAATGTTTCATCAAAATCCACTCATTCTAGTTGAGTGTATCCCTGTGCAACCAAGCGTGCCTTGTTTCTAACTATGTTGCCATGTTCATCTGGTTTATTTTTAAATATTCACTTTGTGTCCGATCATATTTGTGTCCTTTGGCCAAGTACAAGTTTCCACACTTTATTTTTGTCAAATTGAGCTAGTTCTTCATGCATGGCTAGAGCCCAATTTTCACCAATAATTGATTCATTTATATTTTGGGTTCAATTTGTGAAGTGTAGCAAACATTTCTAAGTTCATTAGCAAGTCTCCTCCTAGTCATCATAACTTTCCTAGACATGCATATCGAACACTTAACTTAATCAACAAGATCACAACAAGAGAATATAGGGATTTTGTCTTCAACAACAAATAACATTGGGCTCGATACCAAATTGTAACGTCCTGAGTTTTAATATTCGGATTGCTACTTAAGAACGTACATTCATTTCTTTTCAAATACTCATAGCATAGAAAAACATAAATTAGCCTCAGTCGAGCCACTTGAACAGTTTGAAATATTTTTTAAAATATATGTTGTTGAAAATAATGTGATTGCAAGTGCACAATATCGTTAACAAGTAATAAAGTGGACTTTTGAGTCCGGATTATCGCTCCCACGAAGACTATCTTATTTAGATACTAGTTAAATTAATTAAAGTGCTAGTCTATTGACAACAATGTAAAATCAATTGAGTTGAAAGATTTAAGCTAGAACTTTAGATTTTTCAAAATAATAATAAGGAAAACTATCAAGAATTAATAAAATATGATGGTTGAAGCGTTGAACAAACGAATTCACCTAGTTATCCTCTCTAATCTCCCATCTCAAGATTTATTCCTAAAGTTGTATTCGGTCGATTCCACAAATTTAACCTAATTTACCTCTCTCGAGTTCAAATTAGTCCTATCTAATTAAGTCAACTTAGGCAATGTAATGGTCCTTAATTAGATGCATTAAATCTCCTAAGAATTCAATTCAAGACCGTGACAATAACAAAAGCGTATCTCTACCTTTTATCCAATTGCCGATTGATTTTACTACGTGGTCTAGATTAATAATTTACCTCTGGCTCATTACAATCCACAAATCAATGACAAATAATGGCCAATTATCTCAAGCATTAAGAAAAGAAGTAAAATCAAATACTTAATCAATTTATAAATCAAAACTTGAGATTCAAAATTAAAGAATTAAACTTAGGCTACATCGCTCATCCAAACATTAAATCTAGCTATTCATGACTCGGAGAAAGAAAAGATGAAGAGAAGGAAAGACATAACCGATCTTGAAAATAATAGAGGAAGAGACGTTGAATATCTTGCACCAAGAAATCTTTGTCTTCAAGCTCCAATCTTCAATTCCGCCTTTGTTCTTCGCCTCTTTGTATCTCTCTCTCAATACGATTTTACAAGATTTTACGACCCCCAATTATGAGTGTATAACTCATATTTATAGTTCCCCAATAAGCCCTAAAAGATCCCTAAAATCGTGAGTTACAAGTTTCCAAATTGCTTGAGACTCAAAAGGAAATAAAATAACAAGAAAATCCGATGCCAAAAGTTCGCCGAGCATGTTGAGGGCGAACGCCTGTGCCAGTTAAAAGCCTCGCGCTTATTCATGTGGCTGGCGTATCACCTTGAGCCTCAGCGTCACAGCTCTCCTTTCTTTGTATCTCGCCTTTGGTCCTTCAACTTTTGATTGTGGTCATTTTAGTCCTCTCGATTTATTCTTTTATTTCACCTTAGTCCTCTTTTATTTGCAATCCAGTCCTTCAACTTTTGTATGTTTGCAAATTGATCCCCATCTCCAAGTTTTCGACACTTTCAGTCCTTTTCACCTATTTTGCTTTGTTTTCTCCAATTCCATCCGATCTTGGGTTTTGACCTGAAATAATTAAATCAACACACAATTAAGTAGAAAGTACTTATGAGCACTTACAATTGTCCACTTTTAATGGTCTAGATAAGTGTAAAATCACACTTATCAAATACCCCAAACTTGAACATTTGTTCGTCCTCGAACATAACTAATTACTTAAAATACTAAATAATATTAAAATATACTATAGTAGATATCTTGCCGATTTGCCTCATGTTTTTGAAACAATCAAACAATTCATAATAAAATTTCTAAATCATGCTACCAAAATCAATCGCTTTACTTATCCAATGCTCGAGGATATATGTGTGTACGATAGTCAATTCAATCACCATAAACCGTTTGGTTGGTGATATTATGCCCTAATGGTCAAATATTTCCTTTCTCGCTCAGAAGACTACACACCTCAAAATTCTATCATGGAGTGAGTAGAAAAGTTTTTCTCTGTTTCGTCTTTTAATTTTTGCTCACATTGTCATAGATTAGAACGATCACGGACCGGTTCTTGAAGTTGTAGTTAAGACGCCGAACTTGCGGTCAAATTTTGCATAGAATCGATGACGAGATATTAAGTTCACAGTTAAGGATGTTACCTAATCAACGGTAGTTCTGCCGTCCTCGTCCTCATCTGAATCTTTTTCATCATCTTCACTCCAAGTGATATTCATGGCCTTCTTGGTATGAGATTTCTTTAAAGTATTTGCATATTCAGAGGCTATGTGACCAAAACTCTCACACTCATGGCATCGAATTCGATTGTCAGATCTATTCATAGATGTAGTGAGGTTTTGTTTTGTGTTGTTCGAAAATCTCTTCTTTTGTTGGAGTGGGGTTTTCAAGTTCTTTCCCTTTTGATTTCCTTTTAGAAATTTTTTGAATTGTTTGGTGAGCATGGCCATGTTTTCATTTGTTTCACTCTCCTCACAATCAACCTCTTCTTCATCGTTTTTAATTTTGAAGGCAATACCAGATCCTTTTCTTTCTTTCTCCTTTGTAGATGTAATTCATAGGTCATCAATGATCCCACCAATTCTTCAACCTTCATATTCTCAATCTCCTTATTTTCTTCAATTGCGATTACTTTGAAATGAAAATGATCGAGCAAGGATCCGAGAATTTTCTTTACAATTTTCTCTCCAAATTTTCTTTCCCAAAGTATAAGCGGTGATTGGTGATGTCACCGAGTTTTGTATAGAAGTCCTTGAATTGTTCATCGTTTCTCATGGTTAGTTGCTTAAACTCTAGAGTAAGAATTTGAAGCTTGGATGACTTGACCATAGTGGTTCCTTCGTGAGCAATCGTAAGATGTCCCAAACATCTTTTGCAACCCGACAAGTAGAGATCAAACGAAATTGATTAGAGTCTTCGAAGGAGAATATGGCATTTAAAGCTTTGAAATTCCAATTAGTATAATTAAAATCAGTTGTAGCCCACTCGTCTGCCTTTTTCTCTCTTTCTACACCATTTTCAATAATGGTGAGAGTTTTATAGCCATGGACAATAGATTGCCAAGCTTTTTCATCAAGGGATTGGATATAAACTTGAATTCTAATTTTTCAATAGGCATAATTAGTACCATCTAAAACAGGTGGTCTAAATGGAGCTCCGTCCATATCTAGGTTTCTTTGGATCGCACTTTAAAAAGTGAACCCTCTCTGATACCAATTGAAAGTTCTAAAACCTAGATTAATTAAATTAAAACGAATTTTAATCTTAATTAAACAAGCAGTTGATAGAATGCGATCGAGGCGGCAAGTAATAAAGATAACGATTCGACTCATAATGATGTTCATTTATCTAATCTTGTTAAGTGTAGAAATTAAAGGATTAAATACGAACACAAGATGTAACGTGGTAAACTCGAAGGAAATATCCACGGCCCCCATGCCATGGGTAAAAACAATCCACTAATAATCTTGTTCAAAAATACAATAGTATCGATTTTTGTAATTTCACAAAATTAACAAAATAACAATCAAAAGAAAAAAGATCAACTCCATGTGATACTTCTTCTTCTGACTTGTTGATGAAGTGGAATCAAACCCACCGGTGTTGATTTTATCGCCACTTCCCTATTGTACTTGACCGCAACCACCACTTGTATTAAGAACTCCCGTTCTTAACTTCACGCCAAATGGCTTGAATAAGATATAGAATTTTTCGTTAAGCACCAATTAGTTTTTGATTCTTCAATGAGTTTGAAGAAAACCTTTTTGCTTTGAAGTTGAATCAATGAAGCATCGAGTCTTGTTTTCTACGAAGGATCTAGGCGGTTTTTGCTTGGAGAAAACAAGAACAAAAATTATATTTCAAAGCCTTAATTCCTTATTGATTTCTACTCTTACTTATAGTTAAAGTAGAAATCAAATTAGAAATTATTTCTTACCTAAAAATCTGCAACAAGAATGGTAAGAAAAATAGTAGGAAATAATATATAGAAAGATATTCTTAGATTTGTAGAAGGAAAGAATTTAGAAAACTAAATATTTCCTTCCTAAACAAATCTAAGAGAATAAGAAAAGATTTTTTAACCTACAAAAAGAGTTGTCAATACTATTCATGAGATCAGAAAATATCAAGTATAAAAATAGAATAAAATCGCAGCTTTACTGATCTGAAAAAATAAAGAGTTGTCAATAATATTCATGATATCAGAAAATATCAAGTATAAAAATAGAATAAAATTGCAGCTTTACTGATCTGAAAAAATAATCCGCTTATCAACCCAGTCAGTTAGAACTGGTATTTTCCAAACCAGTCAAAAACGAAAACGTTGACCGCTCTTTTATCATTAAAAATTAGTTATATTAATTAAGAGAGCCAAGATATAAAAAGTAAAAAAAAAAAGACACATATTTTTCCAACATCTTCATCCAACAAGATCTTGGGTGGTTTAGCAATGAAAAAGCGAAGGCGATGCGTAAACGAACACGTTTTCACTGTCACAACCGTAGGTTCTTGCGTAGTCTTTTACTAAATCAAGTCGGAGAAAATGCGATGTCAACAACATCAATGCATTGGGACATAATGTACTTAGTGATCAATACAGATAGGAAAACCAAACAAAGTAGAAGAAAAGTTGTTCAAAACCCTGTTAAATTTACTTCAAAGGGCCAAAAAACCAGCAAAAAAGTAGAAAAAATGAACTCATGGGTCCTAAAAAGATTGTCCCAAAAGGTGGCAGTGGCAGTTGAAATGCTTAACTCCATGGATAAAACATCTATGGTTTAACAAATTCAATGGTTAATTATTTGGATTTTTGCGGATGGTTGTGGATTTTGGATTTTGAGGTTTAATAAAGAAGATGACCTCTTTGTTACTTTTTTTTTTTTTTTTTTTTGGTACATGTTTTACTTTTTATTTTTGGGGTACATTTGGTTAGTTTTCAATCATTTTATTACTTTTTTTTTGTTTACTTAAAATGAAGCGCAATTTTGTCATAAAAGACTTAACATGCCAAGTTTTTAAAATGTTTGGGATGTCTGGTGCTATTTTTAAAGGTTAGAGATATATCTCTAATGTTTTTAAAAGGTTGGTGGACCAAATATACAATTATCCCTTCTTTTAATTTGCTTGTAATGATGAAATAATTTCTTAAAGAGAAGTTAAATAAATAAAGATTCATCATGTTTTAGAAAAAAAAATTAGTACATTGTTGTATTTGTGTATTACAAGTATCTAATTTAATATTTATTCAATACATAACAACTCTATTTCATCAAAATTTGGAGGAGAAATTGTTTTTTATTACTTTATTGCAAAATGCATTTCTGGGTTATTTGACAATTTCACTCCATTTAGTAACAATTCTACCAAACAAAAGTTATAGAAATGGGATAAAAGAGAAGAGTAGATATACGAGTTCTCTTTGGGTTTAAAAATACGGTTGATCATTGCACTATACACCTTGTGCGCAGGAGCCCCTAAACTTTTCTTCTAAAATCCATATATGTCTGAATGTACGTTTTTACACCCATATTTAGCTCATAGACGGAGGGTTCGATATTGACTCAAAACTTTTTAATAAACAAATGCGGGGACGTCCAACATTTGTTCTAGAATTACAAATGAGAGAAAATGAGAATTTGTAAAACCTAAAACAAATGAGAATTCTACTCTTGTTACATGATTCCTAAGACAAGAAAATCTTTAGGTTTGGCGCACATAATATTACTCATATGAAATCAAAACCATGTACTCATTAAATAGGAATTAACCGAATGTTGAACATTCGGTACATTCGGATAAACTTCAATTAAGCATCAAACTCTTTTTTTTTACTCCAAGCTCATCCAAAGTGGGGTTTGTACCTACATAAACAATATTGAACTGAATTAAGTAGAAATCCATTCATCTATTGAATTTATACTAAATTTAGAAGCCTAAATAAGTATGTAAGGCACACTTATCAGTAACAACATCATTCGACGTCAGCGCTAATTCAAAACCGAAATGTGAGATTACCTCTCCAAGGTAGGTTTTTCAATACTCTATAAGAGCGTGGCAAAAGTCTACAAACTCAATGTCGGTGACTCGGTGGGATTCCCTGATGGAAAAAGGTTGCCAACTCTCCAAGCAACAACTTGTCATTGCGCTCTTCGTGCAGTGCTAGAGTATCAAGGAGTGCCTTATAGCGATCACTTATCTCGTTACATGCATTATTTTCTTCCCACCAATGCTCATGGACGCTTCAAATTTGAACTTCCAAATTTAGAAAATCAACTTCAAAATCCAAGCAAGCACTAATCACAGTTTCCCAGTGCACTGATTCTTCTAACTAGTTGGTTTCTCCTAGCCATCTGTCACCCACAGTTATTCTAGCCCAAAACATAACTTTTGAACATAAAAAATTTCTATGACACTTCAGATTTGCGCTTATAAAGAATTTAGGCAATTAAGCAATAGTTAACAATGTGCAAAACTATACTTTCACCAATCATATTCGTAAAACTTTGTTCTTGGAATACTTTATTGTACCTAGATTGTGGAATGGAATCAAGCGATGAGAACGCATCTTGGTGATGAACCGTGATCTTCTTAAATCAATTTTAGTTCATCCACATTATGCATTTCATCTAATAGAGTCTACACATTCTGATAATTTCGTGCACGTATCACATAACGAAGTGGATTGATCACATCATCAGCCAAACAAAGTTTCTACTTTCCTAGACATGCATATCGTACACTTAACTTAGGACTTCGGTAGACATTTTCAACCAAAAAAAAAATCCATTTTGGAGTATGACATTTTTTACTTTTCCAAAGAATTTGAGATAAAATGACAAAATTGCCATTTATACTTACAAATGACATTTTATTAATTGAGGGCAATTTTGTTATTTCAACTCAAATTCTTTTGAAAAGTCTAAAAACTCATGCTCTAAAATAGGTTTTTTTGGCTGAAATTTCTACCGAACATGCTCTTAATCAACAGCATCACAACAAGAGTATATAGGAGATTTTGTCTTCAACAACAAATAACATTGGGCTCTGATACCAAATTGTAACGCCTTGAGTTTTAAGATTCGGATTGCTACTTAAGAACGTACGTTCATTTCTTTTCAAATACTCTTAGCATAGAAGAACATAAATTAGCTTCAGTCGAGCCACTTGAACAATTCTCTCATCTCAAGATTTATTCCTAAAGTTGTATTCGGTCGAATTCACAAATTTAACCTAATTTACTCTCTCGAGTTCAAATTAGTCCTATCTAATTAAGTCAACTTAGCAAATGAATGATCCTTAATTAGATGCATTAAATCTCCTAAGAATTCAATTCAAGACCGTGACAATAACAAAAGCGTATTCTACCTTTTATCCAATTGCCGATTTTACTACGTGGTCTAGATTAATAATTTACCTCTCGGTTCATTACAATCCACAAATCAATGACAAATAATGGCCAATTATCTCAAGCATTAAGAAAAGAAGTAAAATCAAATACTTAATCAATTTATAAATCAAAACTTGAGATTCAAAATTAAAGAATTAAACTTAGGCTACATCGTTCATCCAAACATTAAATCTAGCTATTCATGACTCGGGAGAAAGAAAAGATGAAGAGAAGGAAAGACATAACCGGATCTTGAAAATAATAGAGGAAGAGACGTTGAATATTTGAAATATTCTTTTTTTAAATATACAACTAAACTATGGAAATACATCAAGAAACACTAGTTTTAACATTTAATCATGATTTGAAACGCCAAAAATAAAACTGGATGGAAATGTAAATCGGCGTTTGGGAAGCACTTGGCGCGGCTGTCCCACATCTAGCAACCACAAGAGCAGAGGTCAAATTCTCTACTCCTTCTGCATGGCCGCCACTCTATGGCACGGTCAACGGGGCAGAATTAAACATCCAACACCATGTAAAGAAGGAAGGGGACGGTTTACGTTAACGGACATTGCTGCCATGTAGCCTCCTACGACTCACTGCTTTACACCAACACTTATTTGACTCACCAGATGGACTCAGATCAACATGAAAATTTTACAGAAACTCTAAAACTCATCCATGTTCAACATATTAAAATTTCATGAATTAATTTGATCATTTAGGCACTCAACATATCCTTCAATTACATATAAAGTTTTGTTCCCGGGTACACCATACGCAGCACGCGGGAAATATCGTTACTTACACTATTGACCTCCGATTTAGGTGATTCCAAATTCTGTGAACAAAGAACTCATAGAAGTTTCAAATCCCACAAGCCACGTCCAAAATGTGAAGAATTCATTACATAAAAACAACTTGAAAATCAGGTAGAAAGCTGAAAATTCTACTACCTAACTAAATTGTCTTTTAACATAACAAATTCCATTACTTGTTATTACATGAACTCAAATCCATATTTTCACATCAAAAGACATCTTAACATAACAAATTACAAGTTTGGAAAAAAGAAACCATAACATAATCTTAGATGGAAAGAAATGTCTTTTAACTTTAAACTTAACTTTAAATTTATTAACATTACTGTTACGTTGATTTTCTTGAGATTAAAGAATCTTTCAACCAAGATTTGAAAACAGATATAAGAAAAATGACAGAATATAAAAGAATAACACAAGATATGAGTGTCCCTTTTCGGGGATAGACAGTTCGGCGAGTGCAATGCCTACATCTGCCTTTGAGGCTCTACAAACGTAGATCCGGCCTCTTAATGCACTATTAAAAACCACAACAGTTCAAGATCCAAGTTTACAAACGTGACCCACTCAAAACAACCCAAACTATCTCTCATTACAGACTTCTTCTCATAGTATCAACATAACATCCTCAGCACAACAAATTCGAGGACAAACTACAGAAATTACAGTAATCCGAAGGTGATTACTATAGCAAATTACTATAGCAACAACCTTCTTACACAACAATGGAGAACCAACTGTTCACCCAACACAAAGAAAGAAGAAGGGGAGTAGAAGAAATCAGACGAAAATGAGAGAGAAAGAAAAGTTGCGCACTCACAGATTTCACATAACCCTAAAGAGAATGAAGAGCCTTTATATAATGCAATTCAATGGCTGAGATCAAATGTAGTAATCCAACGGATGGTAATAACCAGACCATTCAGCATCAAAAGTGTATTACCAACAAAGGCAAAATCGTGTTCATCAACTTTTCGACCGAGCAATAATCTGGGCACAATCAGCTGGGCCGTTTCATCATAGTGGGCTTAATCATTTGGACACATAGATACAATAATCTCCACCTTGAACCAAATGTAAGCTTCATAGCACAAAAAGAGAAACAATACGTTTGATCATTGCCTCTCGTACTGACAAAAATTTAAGCAAGTCAGTGCAAGAGAATTAAAAGTAACTAATCTAATATACATATACTACAATTACTATTTTATTAGACAAACTTAAAATTCTTAACATGAATCAATGTTAAGAAAGCTTAAACATGATTTAAACTTGTTTAAAGACAGTGGTTTAATTCCCATATCAGAAGGGTTTGCTTGAGTAGGAATTTTCTCAAGATCAATCTGATTCTTGGACACAATATCCCTTATAAAATGTAATCTAACATCCATATGCTTAGTTTTGTCGTGAAGGACAAGTTTTTTGCATAGTTGTATTGCAGACTAACTATCAGAAAACACAACAAGAGAATTATAGAGTAAGTTTAATTCAGAAAGCAAACATTTCAACCATAAGGCCTCTTTTAGAGCTTTAGTAATAGCAACATATTCTGATTCAGTAGTAGACAGAGCCACTATACGTTGTAACTGAGATTCCCAGTTAATGCAAGAATTACAGGGAGTAAAAGTATATAAAGCTGTAGACTTCCTATTATCTCTATCATTAGCATAATTTGCATCAACATAGCCTTTCAATTTTATTCCTTTACTACAATGTCTAAAGACTAAACCTACATTTTCAATACCTTTCAGATATTTCAATAACCATTTTAAGGCTTCCCAATGTTGTTATCTTGGATTTAACATATATCTACTCAAGACACTCACAGAATAAGCAATATCAAGTCTAGTGCAAATCATAGTATACATTACTAAACTAATCACATTAGAATAAGGTACTTTATTCATGTATTCTATTTCATCATCAGATTGGGGACATTGGTATTTACTTAGCATAAAATGGTCAGCCAAAGGAACAAATACAGCTTTAGAATCATGCATAGAAAACTTCTTTAGAATTTTCATGCTATAAGACTGTTGTTTTAACATCATAATTGAATTAGATTTGTCTCTAATTATATCCATTCCTAGAATCTTCTTGGCATTGCCAAGATATTTCATTTCAAATTCTGAACTTAAAGCAGCCTTAAAGTTACTAATTAAATCAACACATGAACTAATTATTAACATATCATCGACATATAGTAGCAAAACACAAGAGTATTACTTGGCAGTTCAGATTTAAAATAAAGACAATGATCAAATTCACTTATATTAAAACCTAAAGACAACATGAAAGTATCAAACCTTTATTCCATTGCCTGAGAGATTGTTTCAAGCCATATAAGGATTTTTTTAAGTGAACAAACATGGTCAGACTTGTGTTTATCAATAAAACCAATGTGTTGATTCATATAAATATTTTCTTCAAATTCACCATGTAAAAATGTAGTTTTAGCATCAAGCCGTTCCATTTCGAGATTGGAATGAGCAACTAAAGCAAACATAACTCTTAAAGTAGTATATTTCACCATTGGAGAAAAAATTTCAGTATAATCAACACCATATTTTTGAGTAAACCCTTTTGCAAAAAGTCTTGCTTTAAACTTAAGAGGGTCAGAAATTTTATTACCTTTCTTTACCTTGTAAAGCCACCTGCAATCCACAATGGATTTATGATATGGTTTGGGAACTAATTCCCATGTCTAGTTTTTATATAAGGAAGTCATTTCATCCCTCATTGCATTCCACCACATATCAGATTCACTATTATTTACAGCATCATCAAAAGTTTTAGGTTCATTACCACTTAATTCATCAAAAAAAATTAACAGCTAAGGCAGCAAGATCATAATCAGATAGTCTAGAAGGCACCTTAGTTGTTCTTCTATTTCTATCTCTAGCTAAACCTAAACCCAAGTTTTGAGACTGGTTTTAACTTTCATTTCTAATATGATTATGGTTTGAATCATCATATGAATCTACATGTTGAGGAACATCTAATTGATTCTGCTCAATAGGAGTGAGAACAACATTGTCAGGCTCCACTTCAATCTCTGTATCAATGGGATTACTATTATTATCATTAATCTCAGCATTTTGTTTTAAAAAAGGTATTTTGTCTTCTTTAAAAACAACATCTCTACTGATAATAGTTCTAAATCTCTCTAAACTTCTAGCCCAAAGTCTATAGCCTTTAGTTCCATCAGGATATCCTAAGAAAACACACTTTTGAGATCTGGGATCAAGTTTATCATCTTCTGATGAGAATAAGCAGTACGACCAAAATTCTAAGATTAGAGTAGTCAATTGACTTACCATGCCATATCCCTTCAGGAGTTTTGCCATTTAAGGCAGCAGAAGGAGATCTGTTAACTAGATAACAAGTTGTAACAACAGCGTCACCCCAAAAAAGTTTAGATAGACCAGAACTAGAAATCATACATCTAACTTTTTCAAGTAAGATTCTATTCATCCTCTCAGCAACACCATTTCTTTGAGGGGTATAAGGGACAGTTCTATGTCTCTTTATACCTGATTGATTACAAAAACCATCAAAGGCTTTATTACAAAATTCAAGACGATTGTTTGTCCTTAAACACTTTAAATTTTTAGCAGTTTGATTTTCAAGAAGAGTTTTCCAAGTTTTGAACTTATCAAAAGTTTCAGATTTATTTTTCAACAGAAAAATCTACACTTTTCTTGAAAAATCATCAATAATAGACAAAAATACTTGTTCTCTCTATGTGTAGTTGTGCTAGATAGACCCCACAGATCAGAGTGCACATACTCAAGTATGGGAGAAGATTTATGTAAGCTATTAGAGAATTGAACTCTATGTTGTTTTCCCATAATACAAGTTTCACAGAAAGGGAGGTGAGTCATTTTATCTTTTCCAAAACACCCTTGATTTTGTAAAATACTTAGTTCCCTATTACTTAAGTGAGCTAACATTTTATGCCAATGATCAGTCCAATCATTAATAACAGAATTAACCATTGCGGTATCTAATTAAGATTTTTCTGTTTGAGTGAAATACAAGCCATTTCTTTTGAGTGAAATACAAGCCATTTCTTTTATATCATTTGATAGCAAGGAGGGCACCTTTTGTGATTTTAAAACATCCATCACCAAATTTTCCATCAAAGTTAGAATCTTCAAGAGAACCAATAGAGATAAGATTTTTGGATAAATCAGGTATGTATCTTACATTTTCAAGAAGATAAATAAAACCAGTATCAAATTTAACCTTTATATTGCCTATCCCATGGATTTTACAGGCAACATTGTTTCCATAACAACCATACCACGTTCACTTTAGTATAGGAGCAAAACAAGTCAAAATTAGGAGTCATATGAAAAATGCATCCAGAATCAAGTAACCATTCATTAGACTGACAGATGGAAGACACATAATTCACTAAGGTCTCAGGCTCTTCATTTTTAATGGCTACATACAATTCACCTAGTGTTTCGGTATTAGTGGTAGCAACATTACTTTGTTCAGGGGGTCTATTTTTCTGGAAATTGTTATTCAACTTATAAAAATCTTTAATATAATGCCCCAACTTACCAAAATTATAACACTTTCTTACTTTTACTTTTGATTTTGATCTAGATTTACTCTTACCTTTCTTTTTGTGGCTTTGACCATTAGAATTATTCCCTTCTTGATTATTAGACTGTCTATGATGTGATCTACCTCTAACAAATAGTCATTCGCCATTACTTCTTGTTTCATTTTCATTTTTCAGCTCATGACTCTTACTTCTCAGGGCATTTATTACCATATCTACAATAAGATCATCCCTACCATAATTAATGTCACTTTTAATATCTTTATAGGCATCAAGAATTGAATTCAACAGAATTATAGCTTTATATTCATCAATACCTTTATCATCACAGTTTTTTATATATTGGATCAACTTATTGAAGATATCAAAACTTTCATCAAGATCCTTTGAGGGATCAATTTTAAAAATAAAAAAAAATTCTAATAAAAATAATTTGTTAGGAAGGGATTTTTTCAGATAAGTTGATTCAAGAGTTTCTCATAAAGATTGAGTATCAAGAGTACCAATTTTTTTATGCACACAATCAGATAAATGAAGTATAATAGATGTATAGGCTAACTCATTAGCCTCTACTCTTTGATCATCAAACATAGTATCAGGACCGAATTTATTTATGGCCTTGGATACCTTTTGTTGAACTAAAATACCTTTCATTTTTTGTTGCCAAACAGCAAAGTCACATTTACCATTAAATTGATCTAAATGAAAACTTGAACTAGCAATTTATAACAATTTTCACATAGTTAACAGAAAGGTCAATTTAAGAGAATTATTTTATTCAAACAGGAGCTAAAAATCACCAATAATCAGATACAAGCACATGCAAGATCTCACACATGATTTTGGGAAAAACCTGTAATCAAGAAAATCCTAGGATTCTATAAGAATTAGGTTCTCGAGGTCAATGGGTAATCAAGAAAGTTTCAAAGGAGAGGTATCACAAAGATAACAAGTTTGATAATAACAAAATATTCAGTTATTCACAAACAATAAATAATACAAACGTATTATAATAGAATATCAATTTCTTTTATACCTATTTCTATTTTCAAAAATAGTTTTACAATAACTACGGAAGACAAATCATAAAGCATGTATAAGTCATATTTTCTTGTATTTAAAGAAAAACACAAAGTTTATTCATAAGAAACTTAACATCTCAAAATTACATCTCAAGAAGTATAGAGAATCATACTTACAGTCCTGAGATTTGCCTCAGTTACAGAAGCGAAAGAAGGTCAATCATCAAGAAACAGTGATACCACTTGTTACGTTGATTTTATTGAGATTAAAGAATCTTTTAACCAAGACTAGAAAACAGATATGAGAAAAATGACAGAATATAAAAGAATAACACAAGATATGAGTGTCCCTTTTCGAGGACAAGCAGTTCGAAGAGTACAATGCCTACATTTGCCTTTGAGGCTCTACAAACTTAGATTCGGCCTCTTAATGCACTATTAAAAACCTAGTTCAAGATCCATGTTTACAGACGTAACCCACTCAGAACAACCCAAACTATCTCTCATTACAGACTTCTTCTCACAATATCAAGATAACATCCTCAACACTACAGATTTGAGGATAAACCACAGAAATTACAGTAATCCAAAGGTGATTACTATAGCAACAACCTTCTTACACAACAATGGAGAACCAACGGTTCACCCAACACAAAGAAAGAAGAAGAAGAATAGAAAATATCAGACGAAAATGAGAGAGAAAGAAAAGTTGTGCACTAACAGATTTCACATAACCCTAAAGAGAATGAAGAGCCTTTATATACTGCAATTCAATGGCTGAGATCAAGTGTAGTAATCCAACGGATGGTAAGAATCGGACCATTCAGCATCAAATGCGTATTACCAACAAAGACAAAATCGTGTTCATCAACTTTTGGGCCAAGCAATAATTTGGGCACAATCAGCTGGGCCGTTTCATCATAGTGGGCTTAATCATTTGGACACATAGATACAATAATTACTTGTAGCCATCGGCCAAAATCACTGGTACCATCATCGTCCCAAGTCATCTCGGCATCGTCCTCATCAACAATCCATAAATTTTCTATAGAAATTTTGATGTAATGAGTACAATATACTTAGTTGAAACCATACTTAGTGTACCTGCATTAATTTACAATTATAAATCATATTTCTACTAGAAAGCATACCATTGAACATTTTCTTTCTAAGGATTACGGGTAGAATCCACGTTTTGAAGAATTGATATCTTGGTTCCGAAAAACCCGTTTCTTAGTTTCGAATAACCTATTTACCAGTTTGGCCAAATTCTAACATTTCATCTCATCAACAAACATTATTCTAAGAAGATACATGAACATAGTTTTTAAATAACACGGGTAAATGTACTGCACGGGTTCTTATCTTGTTCTTGATATAAACAGATGAAAAAGAATACTTTTCCTTGATGCCCACAAATCAAATTTTCTTTCACCTACAAAATTTTGTGCAAAAATTTGATCTTGTTCGTGAAGAACTATAGCTTAAACTTCATAATTTTAAGGAGAAAAGAAAGAGGATGGGGGCGATATTCTTTTGCAAAATGGGACAAAATAATTACTTATTCTCCCATAAACCCACCTTTTATTGACACAATTAATTTGGTTGTGAGGGTGAGGGTGAGGGTGAGGGTGAGGGTGAGGGGAGGGAGGAGGGGGTTAGGGGTTACTGCGGGATTTTTAATATGAGTTGGAAATTGAAGAGTTTATAACTCTTTAAAAGTAAAAAATAAAATTCTTTTTGAGAAACATGTGTATGGTGACTTGAACTTGGGTTGTTTCTTTGTTAAACCATACAGATGACCACTATGCTAGAAAACTTAGTAACTCATTTTGGGCTTAAATCGAACTTATGATTTAGGCTTCTATTTCTTACGTGGGTCGAGCCTCCAATGCTCGTCAATTTGACTGGGCTAAACATACCAACCATAACATAATATTTCTGGTGCCTTAACCCCATGCAATCGAATATATTTATTTGTTTGCATCATGTCTCAAGCTGTCAGCAAAATTCATTTGTACTTACTCTTCAAATGTGTCCCATCAACACAAATCACTGGTTGCAAATACGAAACAAGTCCACAAATACTACCACCGAACGCAAACAAGAAATTAAAAAATATGTCATCCCTATCTCTTTCAATGTATATAACTGTACCTAGGCTCCTTTGTTGAAGCATGTAGCAATAGGACAACAACTTTTGAAAACTTTTTCCCGTGCAATCCTTGAAAAAGAATAAGGGCATTCTCCTTAGACCTCCAAGCCTTATCGTAATTGATTGTCACGCCGAACTCGTGTTGAATTTGTCACCGATAATGCCAATATGTGCATATGGTTGATTTGCATAATTTCATCTCTGCATGATGTGTTACCCAATAACGAAACTCGTTGCCTGTCTATGATCATTACATAAAAAAAAAATCTAAAGAACATGTGTACCCGGATTCATACTTTTGAACCTTAAAGACATCCGATGACTTGAGTTTTGAAGCACGCAAATGTCAAATATAGTTTACATCAATGCATTCCAACTTCAAGCTACTTTGGTTTGATTTCTTCTCCTTGAATTAGAATTTTTTTCGTTAGAGAAAGCATGTAAACTTTCCTATTCAACTCCTCATTTCTGAAATAAAGTTGGCTCGCTATAATTTTTGACAAATCCAACAACTGCAAATTATTTGCCAACTGTGAAGGACCGATAGTATTCTTGGGTATTGTAGCATTCATTGGGTATTTTGAAAGTTTTCGTGTGATTTAGTAGAGCTTCAACTTGGGTATGTTTAGCATTCACGGGATGATATAATGTAGCTTCAACTTCGGTGGCAACAACGTGATCATTTTGAAAGTGTATCCCATCAAATAGTTATTTTGTGGGTCATTCAAACTGCCCTATGCAACATATATTGGCATCACCGTAACAAACATCAACCCCATGGATGTTGTTGCCATGTCATGTGGAACAAGAACAACGCATAATGCAGTTTCTTTGTGAATTGAAACCACTGTAAGTCTTCATCATCACGTAGGTCAGCAAGTGGAAAATTCAAAGACAACACTTTGAATTTCAAATGAATTGTGATCCTGTTGTCATCGACATTGAGCCTGGCCTTCAATCTACGAACTTGTTCATCAAAAAAATATCACTTGAAACTTCCATTTTACATTGTTCTTATACCACCCCATTACCATTCGTCGTTAATGTTCCTAAAATCTTCCTTGTGTGACACAACAAATGTCTATCTTTCAGCCATATCTGAAAAATACATCAAAAATGAGGATGAACATGAATGTAGTACAACAACGTAAGGTTTGAGTAAACTAATTATAGGTAGTCGAAAAATTTCCAACATGGACAAAAAATAGTACAATGTTCAACAATTCAGAACTGACTAATTCGACAATTGTGAACGACACAATTGTCGAGATCGACATTTCAATACTTTCCAGTTGTCGAAATCGATAGTTTTGTAATATTGAAGTGTCAATTTTGAAATATAATCGTCGATTTCGACGTATCAACAATTCATATTTCAGTAATTTCCAACTGTCGAAATCGATAGTCCATTGTGATGAACGGTCGAATTCTATGTTTAATTTTTCAACATTTCTTCAACGTCCCAAAATAGTTCCGTAACAATCTTCACCAAGGTAACTGTTGAATCTAAGAAAAAAAGATTTATTTTTTAACTGTCGATTTTTCAACTAAACTGTCGAAAAATCGACAATTCACCAAGTTCATTGTAAAAAGAAGAGGAGTTGTCTTAAAGTTGGCTAGCAGTTTCGTCGGGCTTTGTTTACTAGCAAATGGGTCGCCAATTTGTCATGGCTCTGTGTTCTACGAATATTACACCAATATCATACCAAATGGGTTGTAACAAATCGAAAAAATCTAGCCTTCAATTGAGTGAAAATATGAAATGGATAAAATAAATAATTCCAAAAAAAATTTAGAGTCAAATAATGACTTTATTGGTTTAATATTCGACGGAATGACAGTTAGAAAATAGTTGGTTAAGTGCTTGAATGGGGAAAAATATAGTAACAGCGTCGCGTCGACAGTTAAAGCGGGTAACGAATGATAAATCTTGCAATATGTTTGATTGTAATGACAACAATGGTAAAAACCTGCAAAGAAAAATAGAAAGAGAGACAGGCGAGCTGTGAAATGGTGAAGTTGCATTGAGAAAATATATTATTTTTGTTGTTTGTTAAGGGTTTTTTCATCAGTTTTTTAAATATTTTAACAATTTGGTTAAACTTTTCTAAATTAGACATATTTCAAAACTCATGTTCAAAAGTAAATATTGTCTAATTCCATCTTTTTGAAATTGGTTAATTGAAATTTTTTGTTACAAAATTTAAACTACATAATTTTTTAAATTGAATGATTTGCCATCTAAGGACCCAATTGGAAGGAAAGGCAAAATATTCATTTAAGATTTTAGAAGCACAGCCAAGTACACTACCACTGTTAATTTTCCATACAAATCTTCCCCAAATAATACATAGTGTTCACTTATCTAAAAGAGAAAAGGACAAATCAAAAAATTATTTACCTGACGAACGACACAAGGCCACTTGTTGAAAATGAAAGCAAACACTTATATAATTCAAGATTAGACCGAAACTTGCTCTACTACAATTCAATCACATTAAAAAGACTACAAAGATGAGAATAAAGAGTGCTGAACTATTAGGAACCGAAAGAGTTTAGTTCCCCTAAAAATTAGTATTACAGAGTCAAGGCTGCCAAAATTATTTTATTATGTGGATAGGGATTTTATATTCATAAGGTACACTCTAAATTCAATGCATTACATAATACAACTCCATACTGAAAAGTATGAATCAGATTTCCCCCCTGTAACCCCCAGACCCAAAATAATCCCTTCTGGAACTGGCAATTTGCATGCTCTTTTGATGCTCTAACTTGGGACAATCACGAATACGGTGTCCAAGCCCACCACAAAAAGCACAGCCTTTTACTCCGCTTGCATTGGCTATCGCCTCCACATCTTCCATTGGATCATTGAGCTCAGCCAGAACAGGAGGTATCCTCTGCTTTGCTTCTTGCAACAGGTGCTTGAGATCAAGAAGCGTTGTTTCGCTCTGGTTCTTGTTAATAAATGTGGTTGCAATTCCTGTTTTTCCACACCTCCCTGTTCTTCCAATCCTATGCACATAATTTTCTATCTCTGCAGGCATGTCATAGTTAATGACATGCTGAATGTCGGGAAAGTCCAGACCCTTTGAAGCTACGTCAGTGGCAACCAAAACATCCTTCTTGCCAGCCTTGAAAGATGAAATGGCATATTCTCTCTCTTCTTGATCCTTCCCTCCATGAACTGCAACCGCTTCAACACCCTTTAGAAGAAGATATTCATGAATATCGTCCACGTCAGCTTTGTTTTCACAGAATATTAAAACTGGTGGTGAGGTCTTTTGCAAGCATTCAAGAAGGTAAACAATCTTAGCCTCCTGTTTCACATACTCGACTTCTTGAATCACGTCAAGGTTTGCTGCTCCAGCCCTTCCCACATTCACAGTGACAGGTTTTACCAATGCGCTTTTGGCAAATTTCTGGATCTTGGGGGGCATGGTTGCAGAAAATAGAAGGGTCTGCCTTTGCGCTTTGAAGTGATCAAACACTTCTCTTATGTCATCTTCAAAACCCAGGTCAACTAAACGATCAGCCTCATCCAATGTCAAATACCTGCAGAAGAGACAACTTTTGTAATAAGATACAACAAAGCACCTATTGTTTTCACCTTACATATCAGTGTAAACAATAAAAATGCACTAGTGGAAGGTATTAAACATGCACAAGGTCCAATGTAAACTACAAGCAAGAAGAGGAAAGATAAGTTCATAACCATGTTAAGAGTACAGTACTGAACTAATGATCATTTATTTACTTTCCTGAAAGACAATGTCAAGTGACTGTCTGGTATCATCCAGCATCATCTTCCAAATGTATTGTTTTTTGTTCAATTTATTTTCTTTCTTTCAAATTCTTTTTACATGTTGCACGTAATTCAGCCAGACAGATAATATGCTAAATTCAGAATGGGATGGGGGTGGGGTGGGGTGGGGGTGGGGGTGGGGTGGGGGGTGGGGGTGGGGGTGGGGGTGGGGCCATTTTAAAAATCTTAAATATGGCAAATGGGCAATACTTACTTGCTCCCTGATTGAAAGTCGAGCAATTTAGAAAGTGGAAAAAGCTTAAGTAGGATCATCATGACTCATGAGCATCAGTCATATGAAAGCTACTATAATGGCTAATTACGACCATGAAGATACTCTTCACGATTATCACAGCCTTGTGATAGTGAAAATGGTTTTCAAAACATTAGGTTTAGAAGGGAAGGGAGTGAGGACTGGTGGAAGGAAAAATATAAAATGCATTTGCTTTTTGCTTGTCGTGGTGAACAAGATAAAATAAATCTCAGAGCAAGTGAAGCAAGCATCTTCCTTATCCAGCTGCTCATTTAAACTCGAGAAGGAATGAACAAACTGAATTCTGTGAATTTCAAGATATCTCTTGAAATAACGTTGTACAAGAATTATTCAGTTGTAAAAGGACATATCTGCTCCATGGAGTTCAGGAAATAATTGTTCTGTTCTTCAAGATTCTGATCTTTTTAGGTGAATTTTCCTTTATTGACCTTGCTATAAGCATGTTTGTCGTTGGAGCATGATGAAAATCCTCTAAATATCTTATTACTTTATAAACTTTATAAGGTCCGATTATCCTTTCTTATGTGATTATTCAGCACCTATGAGATCATATTGATCTCCTCTTGGATGGGAAATATTAATATTTGGTCTACGAAGAGCTTCAATAAATATTCCATTGTTATGAGCATATCCTTCTCATCATGCTCGGACTAGAATATTTTGAGTAGGGTGTCCTTAGGACCAGTATTAGACACTTCTTGTCCCTTTGATAGTCATTTGCAGATCTTTTCAGTTTCAAATTTTGCGTGTGAAATAGAGAGAGAAATAGCAGGGCACTGTGTTTTTGAGTCATGACTCGTGATGCTTTTGTGTTCTAGTGTTTCAAGCAACGATAAAGGCAAAGCCTTTGTGTTGGAGTCAGCTAGTTGAGATGCAAGGCCAAAACAACAAGACTGGATGCCAGTCAACAGCACGTTCTACCCTTCCTACAGTAGCACCATATGGTGAACATGAGAGGGATATGTTTAATGTAAAATTCAGGTCTGTCCCGCAGTTTTAAGGCTTCAGGTATTCCTACTGCTAATTGAACAGGCCCTGACGAAAATCAAGCTGTCACAAAATTTGACTTGTAATGCATAAATGAGATGCACTCCAGATCAAAATTAACTTGCAAATAAAGAAAAACTCAAATTACTCAATTTTCAGATTTTAAAGAGATAAGTATACTTACCGGCAGTTGTCTAGACTCATTTTCTTCTTCGCAAGCATATCCTTAAGCCTCCCAGGTGTAGCAACAACAATGTGAACTCCTTTCTTAACCACATCGAGTTGCGACTTCATATCCACCCCTCCAATACAAAGTAAAGGTCTCAACTCTGGATAGCCAGCTTCTCTCATCGGTTCGAGAAACTGTTCAACAACTTCGTATGTCTGCCTAGCCAACTCCCTAGAAGGACAAATTATCAATCCAAATGGTCCTTCCCCGGGAGCAATTGGCATCATCACCTCCTCCTGCAAAGCAATCATAATAAGTGGCAACACAAAAACTAAGGTCTTTCCAGATCCTGTGAAGGCTATGCCAATCATGTCCCGACCAGACAAAATAACGGGAAGCCCCTGCACTTGAATTGGCGTTGGCTGGATGATCCCCTTAGCTTTTAACTTCTTTAGAATGGGTTCTGGGAACCTCATATCCTTAAAATTCTTGATAGGTGGGGAAATATCTTCCCCATCCACAATAATGTGCCACTGTTTCCTAATGGCATCGCACGCCTTCATCGACATCCTCCGAATCGGCAACGGCGGCTTCCACCCGGTCAACAGAGGCTCCGTGTAAGTGATACCCTTCGCCAGCTCCCGAACCGACATTAAAGTTTTCCTATCCGAGAGATTCTCCATCATCTCCTTTTCCTGCTGTATCATTTGCTCAGTCTCAGTGATTTCTGGCTGGTCTTTCTTTAGTTGAGAAGCTTTAACCAATAAACTTGGTTTAGCCTCGACTTGTTTCTGATTTTCAATCTCATCTTCGAGCAAGGAAGACGACCCCTTCCGCTGAAGAATCTTCTGCGCCTCAATTGCCCGACGCTTGGCAACTGGAACATACTCGGCATAATTATCATCTTCTTCCATAATGTCCTGAAAGTTGTACACTTAGTTTAGACTACTGCATAAAATTGTAAATTATGAAAGAATAATATGCATAAAAACGATGTAAATAAAACTTCAATATATCAGGTAAAGATGCAGTTTTGATACGTAGCAAACTATTATCAAAAATCCCTCCCCCAACAGGGGCGGAGCCACTGGGGTCTAGTGGGGGCAGTTGCCCCCACAGGATTTGGTCCTGGATATTTCACCGATTATAGGTGCGGCAGCTTCTAAAGGCAAGGGGAAAACCATAAACAACCACATCAAAAATTCACAAGAGATATTGTCGATAAAATTGTTGTTGCGAAAGGAAGATTACATCAAGAAACAACAATTTTGTTAAAAATTAAATAAAATTCCAAGGAGCTAGACGATGATATTGGCAATAAGGCTGGACGGAATCTTAGATCGAGGTTGTGTGTTGAAATTAAATCATTCACAACAATCAAATCGAGTGCAAACTACCTTTCAAGTTTGGTGACGAAGAAGTTGAAGAATTCACACAAGGGGGTGATGAACACGTTGCCCTTTTCCCTCCCCTTCAAAGTAAATTGTTCCCCATTTTCAGTGTAATTACGAAGGAAAAAACCCTCGACCGCATGTCCCCTTTGTCTGTGATAGTTTTAACTTTTAATTAATTTTAATTGGGCTTTACAACAGCAAGAACATTGGCTTGGTTGGGCTATACATGGCTTATAAGCAATTCATGTATATTCAAAACATCACATACAATTCTTACTTCTCATTGTCTGTTACCCATTTCGCAAACCCCAGCCACGATTTTTCATTTTATATAAGCATATGCAATCATTGATTCATTTGTTATTGAAGGCAAAATTCGACCCATGGATACTCCAACTAGAAGATTAACTCGGTCTCTCACGAAAATAGAATCGCGGAGTAGGGAAGAAGACGAATTTACAATCCAAGCAAAACTTCATATGTCGGACACGCCCACTTCAATCAATGTTACTAACTCGATCAAAATAGGTAATATATTTACATAAACCGGGAGAAGTTATCATTGGGTGTTAATAAATATATATATCAATATAATGCAATCTCATATAGTTTCATCTCATGCGTGTGTTACATTGCACGATGTTACAAAAATACTAGTTAATGTTGGATTGCGAGTTTGATGTTACAAAATATGTGATAATGTTACAGTTCATAAATGTCTTCCAAGTTTGATGTTATAAAAATGAGATAATTAAGGATTACATTACATTATTTAATTAATTAAATAATTAATTACAAATTAGATAAAATCCAACATTTTTAGAATAAAAATGTTACGCTTTTTTCCATCGAGTTTTAATTTCCTATAAGCAACACCACATAATGGGCTTCCATCGTGGTATACCATGTGATTGGGACCGTACCGTAGATTCGTCACAGTAGATTAAATTCCAATTCAATGAAAGTGAATATCACGAGAAAATGTAATTGTGGGCTATAAAATTAATAGTAGATGAAGAATGAAATAGATTTGAGATGCGATTTGAGGATATGAGATTTGATGAATAGAAGAGTTATGACGAAGAGATAAGCAATTGTTACCTAATTTTTTTGAAAACAAACGAGAGTTTTTTTATCATGAATGGAGGCGAAAACTCTTGTGATTAATTTTTAAATAAATTACATTCATATTCTTTATTTTTTTAGATTGTAACATTATCATCTCTATTAAATTTTATTCGTAGATATCATCATCATCTTTTTATTAATTCACATATATGATCTTCAAATAATTTTAACAATTTTGTCCTTAACTTAAATAAGTTAAAATATCAAAAATTAAAGAACTTAATGAAAATTTACAGTTAGGGTACCAAACTTTTTCGATTATTCTATTATTTAAAATAATTAGACAAAAAAAAATTCTTCTCCAACCCCAACCCACCCACGCACCCATTTGGTGAAACTGGTGGAGATTTTACAACTTAGAGTGTGTTTGATTTTGATTAAAATTAGATTTTTTAAAAAAATTAATAAAAGTTGATGAAATGTGTAGTTAAAAAATTGTGGGTCCATGAAATGTGTGGTTAAATTTAATTGTTGACTTTGACTTCAACTTTTTAGCAAAATTTTAATTAAAAACAAACGAAGCCTTAAACTCAAAGACTAGATCAAATAATCAATAAAACTTACAAAAGACAACCAAAAATTAACTCAAGAACTGCAGCTCTACACATTGACGCGAATATATGGTATCCCTAGGATTTCAAGAAAACATCATATTAAATGATATTTTAATATGTTCGGTGGCCATTTTTGTATAAATAACTCATTTTGCATTAAATGATAGTGGGCCACCCTTCTTTTTGGTGTGGAAAAATGAGATTGAATTGATACATTCAGACAATGAAAATTGACAATTATACCTTTCTTATCTACGGACCAATTGTTTCCACAACAAAGCTTAAATAATATCTCACATGGAAGAAATGTTTGCCATACTCTTGCTTACCATATTCCTCATCCTCCACCTTCGTCGACCCGCTGCCACCTGCCGAATCACCTATCAACGCCGTCGGAATCGACAGTTTTCATTGCAAAATCGACGGAAACTCCAATTTTTGTTGAGCCTTTGAAAATGGTACGCTATCTGCTATCTTTTCGTATATCTTCCGGTGAATGTGTTTCTTCGCAAAAATATAAAAAATCAAATGCCGATTTTACAATATATGTTGTCTATGTTCCTCATTTGTTAGTTTCATATAACCAATGTGTCATCTTAGCTTTATAACTTTCAAAATAGATTTGCCCTAATTTTCTCCCCCTTTTTCAGTCGGCCGATAATGTCTCCTAGCTGTTTGTCCTTCCTTCACAGTCAAGAACCCTCTTGCAGAAAAGTGCCAAATGGGACGACTATACTCACCAAATTTTTCTTCATGGTTGTGAATTGCTGATTGTTCAAGGATTCCAGCACGGGAAATGTTTTACCAAACCGGGATGGAAGAATATGGCACAAATTATCAACTCCGAATCAAGAAAACAATGGACTCGCATCCAGCTGAAGAACCACTAGTTTAGTATGCGAATGGAGTATCAACAGTTTAACGAGTTTCTCCATTGTACCGAAATTGAGTACGACCAGTTGCCGATGACAGGTGGTGGGAGAGAAAGATCCAGGTAATTCAAAGTTCTTCCTACAATTTGTCAGATTGATTTATAAATATTAATCAACGTACAAAAATTTAGAAAAAGGATACAAGCATGTTTCTGGGTTCAAATTTCTTGAGTTGAATCGAAAGTGTTGGTTCGAGTATTAATGTTTCTTCGAAGCTTTATAAAGGTGTCCTGGATAATAATCACTTACTTCTTATTAGGCTATTCATTAATCACAAATTGTCTCATTAATCTATCTACGTACACAATTTATGAGCATTAGTTTATTATGTTTTTTGTATTATGGTCAAGATTTCCAGAGTACTGTTGTGCATTTTTACATCTATCAAACATCGTCGTTAGGCTTGTTGCATATGTTAATATTTTAACGTATCAATTTTCTTTACAGGAAAACAAAGATTACGCCAAATTTAAGGAGATGAATTGTGCGGACCTTTTCCACAAGTACCGTGGTCTTTTCGGTGACATTTATGAATCAAAAAATATGCCATCAGCCCGTCGAAGCTCTCAAAAAAGGGTTTCGATGACGATACTGTAAGTGAACGAACTAAAAGTTTAGACAAGATGCCATTTAGCATTGAGATGCACGATGAGCACGTGCCATCATCTAAGCCATTTAGCACATCCAGAATGGAATGTTCAGGTGGACACAGTGGAGAAGAGAAAAAACGGCTCTCGTGCTGATAAAGCAAGAAGAAGGTTGACTCACGTGCCGTGTTGTCAGAATCAGTTCAGAAATTGGCATCGGCGAGAAATGCATTGGCTGCGTACTTGAAGTCGAGATCCGGTCCTCCTTCATTTGAGCAGTGTATGCAGGAGTTGGAGAATTAGGAGTTTTCGACCAAAATGAGAATTGCGAATGTTGGACCATCAACTTTTTGAGGGAGGGAAAGATCCGGGTTAGGTTTGCCGAATACCGTTCAAATCACATGAAAATGAAATGGATGCGATTCGAGTACACCAGTTGGTTGTGCAACAATCCGCATTCATTTGATTAATAAACATGAAAGGCGTAATTACTTTTACAATTGTTGTATTAGATATATTATGTTTTCCATTGCTGAGTTTGGAACTTTTTCGTCGTTCATTGTAATGTATTATTTCTCATTGTACGTTTCATATGCAATTGCTACCTGGAATTCTTGGATTTGGGAATGTTGACTAACAAGCATAAGACAAAAGATCTTGTCCCATTCACAGTAAAAGTTTGTACTTTAAAAAAATAAAATCTTGCTTGTGATATTGGATTTCAGTGCTTGCGTGAATTTAGGACAATACAATCAGATCAATGAAAGCGGACATGAGATAAATTATCTTCTATAAATGACCTACCATTTTTTGTAACGTAAGGCATACATAGTTCTTGTAAAAAATTGAAGTTGGTGCGTTAAGTAAACCACAAGCTGCCATCTTCACATTGTTAAGTTCTCATAGATAAATGATCAATTTGTGTTTGAGTCAGTACATATTGCCGACTCCAACGACATGGACAGTCTGGATCAAGATATACGTTTGTGGCTCGAGTATTGTCATGCTACTGAAAGCATCATTCGAGATTACCTGCAACGTTGTTGGATTAGAATTCGAAGATTTTCGAATGCACGAAATGGGCACATTTCACTACAAAATGATCCTCAAATAGTATTCCAAGAATTTCGGATGTATCTCTCTATATTTGTAAAATTTACGCACTTACTACGTGACGAGTTCGGGCTCTCTAACAGATCCAACGTGGATATCTATGAACAAGTAGGTATGTTCTAATGTATTCTAGCACATGGAAAAGGGTATCGACAACTGCGTAATATATTCAGGCACTCCCTTGATATAATTCACCATTACTTCACCACCGTTCTTCGCACAGTGGTCGCCCTGGGGGCAAGAATAATAAGACCCAAACTGAATTACAATGAGAGTCCACCTGGGCACAGGCCATGTCCAAACAAGCATTCCCACTTCCAAGTGAGTGCATTTTATGGAATGTGATTGTAATGCTATTGTTGATGTATATTCCTATCTTGGTTATAATGAAAATAAGTCGAATGCTACGAATATTAGGATTGCATTGGGGTGATTGATGGGACACATGTCAAATCGGTGTTACCTGCTAACGAGCGATTGCATTTCATATGTCGAAAAGTCTACCCAACACAAAATGTGCTGGTGGCATGTGACTTTGATCTTTGCTTCACATTTGTCCTTCTTGAAACGACTGGAAACGTACACTATAGTCGAATTTTGACGAGGGCTATTCATAATCCTAATATTAATTTTCCATTTATAGCCAATGGAAAGTATTATCTGGTCGACTTTGGTTTTACTCATAGGACTGGATAGATGGCCCGCATAAGGGAGCGGACATCAGATATCATTTTTAAGAGTTTCGTTCAGAAACAAGTGATAATCGATGAAAGTTCAGGGATGCATGCGAGCATTTCAACTTCAAACACTCGTCTCTACGTAATGTAATTGAACGTGCTTTTGGTATGTTGAAGAATAGGTGGCAATTTTGGATCGTATGCTGTGTTAATCCTTTTCGAAACAGACCGCAATAGTTGTAACAGCAATGACAGTCAACAACTTCATTCGACGGGGAGGCCAAGAGGACCACACATTTCATACTACGAAAGAGGTAGTAGAAGCAGCCGATATTGATTTGCTAGACGAGATAGAGCAAACAGCGGTGGATTACAATGCGTCACATATCTCGAACATGGAATGGGATCAATATCGGGATTTCATAGTGCAACAATTGCGCTAGTTACTAATAGAGCCATTGGAGGAATGTCACAAGTTTCGGGAGTAGATTTTAACTTATAAAAACTTTGTGGACTAAATTTCACACTTTTGAAAATTTTGGAATATCAAAATTCGGATGTGTAAAGATGTTTTTGGACCAATTTGTAACCTCTTGAAAGTTTGGAGATGAATGTTAAGGAAGATTTTTTGCAAAAAGGGCCATAATACATAATATTGAAAGTTGAAGGACCTACCTGAAAATTTTCCACAACCTGTTTGTTTGAATAGATGTCCAACCGCGACATGCAAACCGCAGTTGGACCACAGCCCGACCTCGACAAGCGATAGCTTTTTTTTTCCCTAAATTCTTACAGTAGTTATCTCACTTCTGCGATACATATGAGTTCAGATAACAAATTGTTAGATTAGTTATATTGCAATGATACATTAGTACATATATTTTGGCCTCTCCGGTCTTGGATGGCATGTGCAATATTCATAGAATAAGTAGCAAAAAGAAAAAAATTTATGATAAGGGATGTTTGTGTTTTTTCACAAGGAAGTGTTTATCTTCTTCATCTTGGAATATAGATACAAATACATGCATGTATGGAGAGAAAGTGATACACAACAAAACCCATTTTTCCACACCAAATTGAAGGGTATAAATGTGCTCTATCAAAATCGCCGTAAGTGGAAAAGATAAAGTAATGGAAAAATGTCAATGCTAAATTCATTAGGTGACCCACCATCATTTAATGCAAAAATAGATTTTTTTTTTCCATTAAAGAATGGCCATCGAACATGCTAATCTGAAAAACTGATATAAAATGAAAAATAACCAAATAGGTGCACATATACTAAAGGATGTAGATGTCAGATTAGAAGGTTTGGGACTTGATGACATATTTTTTTAAGTGAAAATTTGTTAAAAAAAAATTTTAGGATTTATTTACACTTTTGAAAAAGTTAAGGACTCCAACTCAAATTTTTCTATTAAATTTTCTATTTTTGGTCATTTTAATTTGTTTATGCTAATGGCAAAATTGTCAAAAAAAATTATTTGGGGATTATATGTGCGAATTAATGAAAAGATGGAGACGATATCTACAAATAAAATTGAATGTAGAAAATATTGTTACAAAACAAAAAGAGTACTGTGAGTGTAATTTACCCTTAATTTGTATAGTGATACTAATAAACCAACTAAAATACTACAACATAGTAGGTCTATAGGCCTCAAGCAAGTAAGTAATAATTCAATATCTAATATTATACATTACATGTATAATATTATAATAATATAATTTTTCAAAACAAGTTTTAAGATAAATCTTATAAGTAAATCGATCATAATTATATTAGTCCACACAAAATATTCTATCATGTTCATTTGTAAAAAAATCGGCTAACAAAGATAATTAGTAATAGAATAAAAGCAAAGACTAGATGAGGAAGTTTTAAAATGTGATATTTGTACAATGAAAGTATATAGAAGAATGGTTAATAAGTAATAACACAACACACTATGGTTCAATAGAGACTACTCTTTTGTTGTAAGGACCAAAGAGAGAAAAATCTATAAAGGACATAAGTTAAAATTATGTGATTCTCTAGTTATACCTACCAAGTGTGCATAGATATTCAATTTCATCTTTAATTTCAAAATAAGTATTCAATTTCATCCATAATCTCTCATTCCAATTTATAGTTAATTTCATAAATTAAATATTTAGTTATTTAAATTTGATATATAATAAATGAAATTTATAAAAATAAACTGTTGTAAATTTTAATAGGTATTAAGATTAAAATAAATGAAATATAAATAATTAATTAACATCAAAATAACTATGTCTACAGTCTAAATTAAGAATTTATGTAAATATTTTCTTACATGTGCTAATTCTTTTTGTTACGCAATTAATACGAATTTTAAAATAAATCAACTTTATTCGATAATTTATGATTGAGTATATTTGTTTGTGATAATAATTGTTTGGTCACCATTTAAATTGGGCAAACCATTTTCAAAACCAAGAAGATTATTTAAATTGACATCTCATATATGTAATTTTATTTTTGATAATTGCACATTCAAATACAATTGACATTGTAGCATTGTATATTTTAGATTTTTCTCGTGACGTGTTTATATTTTAATATAAGATTTAGAGATTTTTGTGAATATTTATATTTGTAAATATGATAGAGGTATGTTACACTCCAGTTGTGACATAATCGAAAACTTACAAATGCAGTCAACACTTGTACTCAAGATTGCACTAGGAGTGTGCGAGGGGCATCTGGGTGTTTGAGACGCAATGGGAGCCGAATGTTTAACAAGATAAACACAGTCAAATACTAAAACTAGCTAGCAATGTTGACCTACATATTTGATAGAACTTTGAAGATGTTTGCAAAAGACTTTAGAAACATGGAGAAAGTTAATTTTTGGAATTCCATACGATGAACTTGTTGGAGCATTATAGAATAAAGAGAGATGCAAGAGGATTTTGTAACTATATGTTCCATTAAGAATTTGTATGAATCTTGTAATAGATGTCTAGAAGGTTGTAGAAATAATATTACTAGAAAAATCTATGTAAATATCTACACAGAATGATTTAGAGAAAAAATATCAACTATAAAACAGAACCAATCTTCACCGTCCATTTAAAGAAGGTGAAACTATAAAAGATTAAAGAGACCTCATTTGTAACCAACCAAATTATAAGTAAGTTAAAAGCAAAATATTAAGAGTAAGGGTTTTGAGAAATATTGTAATATTCTTCGACTCTTTAAACTTTTGGCTCGTCCATGTCCCCCAGTATTATTCATGACTGAGATTTGAGAATCAATCGAGGCAAGATTGTTGATTTATGAAAATATCAACTAGAAATCAAAACTGTAAAATTACTACACTGTCACTTCATCTTTAAACTATTAATTAAAACTATTACTTAAAAGAGGGAATAACAATCATCAATGCATGTAAAATAGAAATATTTTAAATTCTCATCAACATATGGTCGAGAAAAGGGCCAATTGGTAAAAGAGATATTACATATATTACGTGTTTGCAGCCACTTCACAAATGGGAGAAACAGTGGTGGATGGATTAACAGTGGAGCCTTCTTCTACTATTGGAATCAATGGTGCTATATGTGTCAAGAAACTTCGATAGTTTGGAGATGGGAAATTGGGATGAAACGCTAACTTTGCTGAAATAATTTGGGAGTTCAAACCTTTAGGTCGGTTTATCTTCATCTATGTTTTGATTTTTCATTGCGTGTCTTTAAGATTTATTCAATCGAAAAAAAATGATGAAAGCAGGACTGTCCTACGTACAAATAATATATTTTAGGGATAATAACATATTTGGTCCTCGATATTTTAAAAACATAAGAGATATAATCTCAACCTTTAAAAATAGCATGTGACATCCCCAACATTAGAGGAAATAGGCATGGTAGGAATCAGTCCATTTTTCATGTTATGTGTCCCAAGTGCAATTCACGTGTTTTCTCACCAAAAAGTAAGCGCTTGAAATCCTAGAATTAAAAGTGTCAAACCACTAGAATCATGTTCATGTTTATTACTTTTGTCCCAACATCATATATATATATATATATATATATATATATATATATATATATATATATATATATATATATATATATATATACATATATAGTATTTTCAACTCAAGTTTGCTCTCTCTTCTCGCCTCTCACGTCTTATTGCAAATATGGAAAGAAGGGTATGCTGCTGTGAAAATCACATGGATCTAAAAACTTCTTGGACTAACATAAACCTGGCTAGGAGATTCTTCTTTTGTGATGTATGTTCATTAATTCTTAAGGTGTTGTTGAAGACAATAACTAAACATTTGATACCTTAATTTTTGTGACCTATGACAATCGATGTGGTTGCCTCTCATGGTTTGACCTATCGACTTTTGTGGCTGGACAAAGGAAATTATTCTAGGATTGCTGAATTTAAAGTGAAGATATGTAAAAAGACAAATGAATTAGAAGCTTATGTGAAAATACTTGAGAAGAGATTAACAAGCTACAATTAGAGATCTCTATAAACATAAAAACAAAGTATCGTTAGCATGAATTAAGAATGTGCAAACCAAAAGTGAAAGACATCAATTGATGTGCATTTGGATTTAGTCATTTGTATTTGGGTTGTTCCTCATGTGGATCTTCTTGTTTTAGGACGTCTATGAAAATTGTAGCTTGCATTGTTCATGTAATTTATCCCTTGTATTTAGGTTTCTGATTTCCCAAACAGTGATCTGTTGTTGCCTTCGTTTTTGTATAAGTTATATGTAAAAAAATGTAGATTAATAATGTGAACCGAATATGAAAAGGACAATAAATGTTGGGGACCTATGATGCTACGTCAAATAATGCTTTAGTCTTAATGAACAAACACATGTGAAAGGTTGGGGACCAACGGTGCTATTGTTCTTGAAGGTTGGGGATGGCACATACACCTGACAATAAACGTTGGGGGCTTTTGATGCCAAATCTTTTAAGCACGAAAATTCGAAGATAACTCCTGTATTGATAACTTATCCCTGCTTAAAGTAGCTACAAGTCATTCAACTAGCAACCCAAAATAGAATACATCATAAGTATGTTCTAGTCCAGAAATAAAATAATTACATCACAATTCCATTAACAACAAAATCAATCAATTTTAATAAAACTACATATCACCCAACCCATACATTATCCTGATTGCATTTCCCAAAAATATATACAGAATTTGCAAAAAAAAAAAAATGATCACTTGCATGAATTCGCAAAAAAAAAAAAAAAAAAGACCAAATAATCCTATTAAATTTCACTTTTCCTACTTCTTTATTGGAGGTTTCTTGCTACTCGTGGCAATAGATTTTTTGCTAGTACTTGTATGTCACTTGTGGTAGTATATTTTTAGCTGCACCTATGCTATTTGTGCCCAATGTTTCCACATATATTGCATGTGATCTCCATCCCTTACCTGCCACTTTTTGATGCTTTATCTGCTTCCTCCTCCTTACCTTCTTTGGCATACTAAGTTGTAAGAGGTGGAACAGCTAGCTTTTTTTCCCTTTACCTTCCCAACACTTTTGTCCCGCCATTGGATGAATCACTAGACTGTAAGCCTCCAAGAATATTGCTTTGTTGTAGTACTCATCCACATACTTTTCAAAGATAATGCGTCTACCCAGTATGCAACTCATTTCATGGCTGCGGGGAATGTCAATTAGCTGGTAGCTTCTGGAAATACAAATCTTCGAATGGAAGTCAATTACATAAGTATTGCCTAAAACGAAGTGCTCAACTCAAAATCATCATGACCAGCCCGCGTTGGCTTGCAATATCAGGCTCCCTCATTGTTCTTTTCAATGATTTTTAAAAATTTTGGGGTAATTCCATTCTACCATTTGTGAACGGATTCTCTCTTCTTTTCCATGTGGGTCATGAGATAAAATATCAACTTCTCTAGCAAACAAGTAACTGGCATGTCTTTGGCTTGCACTACTATAGTATTGAAAGACTCACACAAATTGCTCAACAATACATCACATTTGGTTGTAACCCCGAAGTGTGACCTACTCCATTACATTGCTTGCAGACTGCCAACCATCCTCGACTTTCTTCTCTATTCTGCCTTTGTCATCGTCATGACTACTCCCCACAATATATTCTTCAAATTTAAACCTGGATGCTGACATTTGAAATTATTGTATAAATATCAAACACAAAAACGGTACTCCACCTCCTCACACCACATATCCAGTGCATCCACCAAACATTTTTGCTTCTCACTTATGAAGGCCCAACTACTTGCATCAACAACACCCACATCGTCAACCAACAACTGTATGAACCAACCCTAACTACTTTTATTTTCTGCCTCTACCACAACATACACAACAAGATACATTGCAGTCTTCCTATTAATACTTACAGATGACAAAATGTGGCACCCAAAAATCGTCCTTTTAAGAAACATCCATCAAAGCCCTATTACTCTCCTACATCCTATTCTAAAGCTTAGTTTGCACGCAGCTAAGCAAATGTGAACCCTTATAAACTCTCTCACCTTTCCAGCCCTTTATAGTCTTCAAGATAATTGTACTTTTAAAATTACGCATTCTCATATGTTCACAATAGTCACCCAAAATTGTGAATTGGATTTTACTTGTACCTCTAATGGCTTCCAGATATTTTGTTCTAGTTCTATAAAATTTCCACTTTGGCGTAGTCGAAGCACAATCATTTTTTTGACCTCCATAAAACTATTCAATTGTCACCCTAGGTTATGTTTAAGTGTATCCATCTACTAAATCCCTTTATAGTCTTCAAGATAATTGTACTTTTAAAATTACGCATCCTCATATGTTCACAATAGTCACCCAAAATTGTGAATTGGATTTTACTTGTACCTCTAATGGCTTCCAGATATTTTGTTCTAATTCTATAAAATTTCCACTTTGACGTAGTCGAAGCACAATCATTTTTCACAGCCTCCATAAAACTATTCAATTGTCACCCTAGGTTATGTTTAAGTGTATCCATCTACTTCTCGGCCAAGAATTTTGCATCAACATGCCTACTACCAAATGTCATCGCACAAGTGTGGTCCAATGTCATGGTCCAAATAATGAATGTCTTCGTCGTCATCTAAAAACCTTCCATATAACACCCATGTTCAGTCATCATGTATACACATAGCCCGTATACGAAGCTTGTCATCCATTTTGTACTTTATTTCTCTAGCACACTTTACATTATATTTTAAGATTGCCTTCTTTACCACCTTATTATTTGCAAACTTAAAACATGCAGAACGGAACAATAAAGTTAAATTGAAACATATAAAAGAGATATGAATTCAAATATTGGGGACCTACTATGCTACTACATGTTTTACTTACCAAGTTCGAGGCGGGGGTCATCAATATCATCCTTGTCCTTTTATAGTTTATCAGGCATCTTGTTTTTGCTTTTTCCATCGTTCTCATCACTGTCCAAACTCTGTAATTCATCAGACACTTCATCCTTGATGCCTGCATACTCCATATTTGCGTCATTCGTGAAATGACTCCATTGTAGTCTTATCAAAGTTGTCATCATCATTTACAATAGGAACATCTTGCTTGTAATCTAAATCTACCAATTGTTCTTCTCTATCTACACCGCTTCTTCAATATCATTTTTATCTTCATTGTTCCCATCATTGACTCCATCTTCATCACTCCCAACACCATAATTTTGCACACCCTCATCTTCACCAAGCATTCCACATAAATCAATAGCTAATCCATCAGCAGCTAATCCATCAGCATGGTTCACAAAAAAATCCTCAAATTGATTGGCAAAGACATAGTCACCACCATTTCTTAGTATGTCATCTCATTCCCTTACTACATCTTCATATTGGGTTTCCTTAAAAGCGGTCGTCTTAGGATTCAATCGGTGGTTGTGAACCAATTAACAATTGATTTTCTAGCTTAGCCTCACATATAACATTTTCCACTTCCACTACTACTTGAGTTAAACAACTAAAAATTTCTTCAATATCATTGTAATGCCGCCTGCCCATTTACGTGATTGTTGTATGTCATGAAGATACTTTTCCTAATATTACATTCACATTTTAATCAATAATTTTTTCTCTGGACACCATAGAGAATCGACGTGCCTACGAATTCAATTATAATATGCTTGTAGTTTTATTAAGCTTGTATTACATTATATAATATATTTATTTTATTGTGTGCTTTTGATTAGACGATGTACCACTCTTGGGTTGATTGAACATAGACATATCTTTGAAGACGTTCATTTTCTTTCATATTAATTAAATTCTATTTAATTTAATTTACTAATTGAAAATCAATTTTTTTTTTCAAATTCAGAATTTTTTTCTATAAAAACCACCCTCTAAACTCTTTTTTTCACATATAAATTTCTCAACCTATTATATAATCAATACATCAACAATTCTCAAATCTCATTATCTCTCAATATTAGTTTATAATTATTTATTACAAATATCATTATCTAATTATTAGTCTATATTTTAATTTTCTACTTCTTCTACTACATTTTCTACTATTCTCTTTATAATTTATTTGAAATGGTGCACAATCGAAGTAATGATGATTTCAGTTGTCTTAATGACATTTCAATTCTTTGCGATATTATTAATGAGTTTGGAGGTAGCACTGATCCAATTGAATTGTATGACATTCAAGAAGATGTCAACACACATATAAATATAACCACCAGTTCTAATACAAAACGAAAAGCCAAAAAGTAAAAGGCTAGGTGCTGGCAGTATTTTGAGTCGGTGCTCAAGAGGGTTAGGCAAGACCCATCTAAACAGACACTTCAAAAAATGTGTGTTTAAACACGGATGGTTGCAATCAAATCAGGCAAAACTCTAGTTTGGATCTCTTGGAGCAGGCTCAAGTAATACTCCGGATCTAAAAAATTGGGTATATTCACAAGTCATGCACCCGCGAAGGAATACCATAATTGGTGGCAAGTGCCAAGTTTCCACTGAGCTTGGTGGAAAATCGTCATTTCACGAACTTCATACAAAAATATCTCCAACCAAAATACGTATCTGTTGCTAGAAATACTCTTCGTAAAGACTATATTATTTTATTTAATAAAAAGAAATAAACTATTATAAGTGATATTAATAATTATAACGGTGTTTTATCTTTCACTTAGAACTTATGGATTGGTAATAACCAAAAAAGATATATGGCTGAAACTACACACTACATTGATAAACACTGGATAATACATAAAAAAAGTAATAATGTTTAGAACAATTGACTATCCTCATAATGGAGTTAATATTTCTCATATTTTACTGGGTGTTTTACGTGAATTTAGTTGTGAAATGAGATTCGTAGTTTTATTTTTGACAATGCAGGCATCAACAATATAATAATTAAAAAATTAATTCACCATTTTCATCCAGAATTTAATGATATTTTATTTCACATTCATTGTGTATGTTATGTTTTTAATTTAATTGTGAAAAATAGATTAAAATTCATAGATGTACAATTACAAAAAATTAGATACCATTAATTATATTACGGTCTCATCAACTAGAAAACAAGATTTTACTACTCTATGTGTTGAAAATGGACTTCAAGAAAAATATTTTTTCACTGATGTAGGCCATATGTAGAATTCAACATATCTCATACTTGAATCTTGTTATAGGTACGAGATTGCATTATTGCATATTACAACGGTCGTCACTCACACAACCCAAAATATGGTTTGTAAACATATGACTGGGAAATATGTACTCATGTTAGAAAAAAATTGAAAGTTTTTTTCGACGCAACAAATATATGTTCAAGTGTATATTATCCAACTACTCCACTAGTTCTCAATTATTTATATTATATTGTTAACAATTTTAATAGGTATAAGAATTTTACTATTTTTCTAATATTATATATGTGATTGAGGTTAAATTTAAAAAATATTAGAATAGTTTCCTATGTTATTTCTCGTTAGCATCTATTATGGATCCCAAACTTATTTTAGAGGGTACAAAAGTAACCATAATGGCAATTTCATAAAAATTGGCGTACGAAATTCCACTAATGTATGGTAATTTAAAAAAACTTTATGTCAAATGTATGAGGTCTACGTTGAAAAGGCTGGTAGGAACGTCATACTACCTCTGTTCCAACACATGCTTCGTCATCACTTGACGATAATGACTTATGGAGTTACTTTAGTTTAGTTATGGATAGTCAACATGATAGTGGTTCTTCTTCCGCTTCTTCTCTTTCTCGTTCTAGTGATACACCTTTAGAATTAACTAGGTATTTCACGCATGACATGTTTAGTATTTTAGATGATGAAAAAAGAAATTTTTTTGATATACTAGATGGTAGAGACAAAATGAACGTCAATACCCAATTCTTTCAAATATGGCACGCGATCTACTAACACCTTCGGTATCAACTGTATCATCGGAGTCTGCTTTTAGTACAAGTAGCATAATTTTGTCTAATTTCAAGTCAAGACTTAAAGCTGACATATTAGAAAGCTTACTATGTTTGAAGGACTCGGATGATGCCGAACTTCGGATCCAAGATAAAGTGGAAAGAATGATGTCCGAAGAACATAAAGATTTGAATATAGAATACTTGAATTTGTAGTAAGTATTATTTACATAAATATTTGATATTTCATTCCTCTTATTTTAACAAAAAATTGTACATGTAACAATTTGTTCGTGTACAATTTTAACTTTGCCTACGTTCAATGTAGCTAGTCCCAAGCTCAGAAAAAAGATGAGTGTTTTCAAGTTTTAAGTTTTAAGAAAAAATTTCTCACACTTTATTTATTTTTTATTTTTAAATTATTTGAAACAATATTCAAAAAAATCAAGCCGAGCTGGTGGGCCGCTCGGCTCGGCTCATTCGGCCCACGAGCCAATGGGCCAAATCTAGCCTCATTTTTGGAGACGAACCGAGCCTAGCTAGGCACACTCCTTTGGGCAAGCCGAGCTCGGTAGGTAACGGGCCAAGCTGAGCCATGCCACCTCTAGTTTGAAGTAAATATTGATCAATGGATATTCTCTTTTTCTTTTCTCTCGAAGTCATCTTTCTTGATCTTGCCATGTAAGAATTCTTTAGTTAGAAAATCAAGTAACACATTTGAATTTCCTTGAATATGTTTAATATCAAATCAAAACATGATAATATTGCTTGCCATCTGGCAAAAATTTGTTTTAAAACTAGATTTTTTACATCTTTTTGTAAAATATCTTTGGAAGCTTTGCAATCAATTTTGACTAAAAGGTGTTACTGATCAAATCATCTTGAAATTTTGTAATACATAAAACTATTGCCAAAGTTTCCTTTTTGACTGTAGAACAATTCTTCTAATGCCGGATCCATATTGCAAAATGGTAGCGAACCAATTGCTCATTGTTGTCAATCTTTTGTTTGAGAATTCTCACATAGCCTAAATCTGAGGTGTCAGTTTCAATAATAAGAAAGGCTTTAGGATTGATAATATGAAGACAAAGAAGAGTTTTGATTGCTTGTTTGATAGACTGGACTGCCATACTATGTTCTTGACTCCATGTTGGTGGATTTTTTAAGTCTTTGATACAAAAGCTCACATAATTGCCTAATGTTTGGAATAAAATCGGCAACATAATTGATGCATCCCAGAAATCTTTGTAGACTAGTTTTATCTAAGATTTCATCGGAAAACTTAGTGATAAATTCTAAACTTCTTTGAACTGAGGTAAAAATTCCTTGATAAATTTCATATCCTAAAAACTTGATCTTAGTTTGTCATAAGACAATCTTTTTAGCAGATACTGCTAAACCATTTGACTTTATAATTTTAAAAAAAAAAAATCAAATGCTTGAAATGTTGTTCTAAACTTTTAGAGTAGATTAGAATATCATCAATATAGACTATTGTGAAGCTTTGATATAGATTGAACATATCATTCATGATTTTTTAATTTCAGATAGAGCGTTCTTTAAATCAAAAGACATAACATTCCAATCATATTGTCCAAATAAAATATTAAAAGCAGTTTTATATTTGTCTTGTTCATTAACCTGAAATTGTCAAAATTCAGATTTCATATCAAATTTTGAGAATATAACGCATTAAGTAATCTACTTATAAGATCTTTCTTTTGAGGTAAAGGATATCTAATATATTGAAGTACTTTATTTGTACATATATTTCCAGTTTTATAATTATTTATTGATCTCTAACTTATATTTATACCAATATATAGAGGAATATAATTAATTTTGTTGCGGTTAGCACCCTTTTAATTGATTTATATGATCTTCTATTTCAAAATAATCCATTTTTCCATAATAATATTTATTTGAAAATAGCTTGTGTTGAGTAGGTCTAAAAATTTCCTGGCATATAAGTAAGGCTTGTCAATATTGATTATTTTGAATGCTTGCTTACTAGTAAACTTTTAAGATTGGCCAATCATGCCAAAGTCAATTTGGTTTCTGCCTTGTTTGTCTTTTAACACATAGTTTTGGCTTTAATCTTGTAACGGTTGGTAATAGTAAATGTGTTAAGCACATTGATATAAGTTTTTCAATCGATCAATTTATAATTATAAGTAGTACTCACAACTAGATAATATATATAATCAGAATAATATATAAAAATGATATGTAGAATTCTCTTTTAATCAATGGTAACGATTTAGAATTTTTGGCATGTTGACTTTGTAGGTAGCCAATGACAATTCTACTTGCTATTTTAAAAGTGAATTTTTAATTATTCAAGGTAAGTAAATCTTCTCTAGCATTCTTCATTCGTATGTTGCTATATGTTAAATGTCCAATTGTGTTGTATAAATTATTATTATGTGAATATAATATTTTTGCATTTGCTTTATAAACAATTAATGTTCCTCGAAATACATTCATGCATGTGCATTTAGGTCGATGCACCCCATAAGCATGTACGAGTTAAAGCCTATTTAGAAAAATCAAAAGTGTTTAAATGATAATGTTGTATTTTACTTCAAAACAAAGATATGTATCCCAATTTTATAAAATAAATGGTGTATGAATATGCGATGAAATGGGTGAGTGGGAAATGGAGTGTGAGAGACCAGTGCACCCGACCAATGTTAATGTTTAATGTTTAATGTTAACCGCCTTGTAGTACCACAGATAGAGTGCATGGGTTCCATTGACAATGGCCCAATGTGTCTGATTGGCTAGGCAATACACAAAAATGAACTCACAATGTCAAATATTTTAAAGAAACAATAAATGAAAAAGCGATACATATTTTAAAAAGGCACTTATTTTTAAATAATGCATATCATAATCATGCATCACATGCATGAAGTTTGCTCAACGGGCGTTAGCTCATCCCATGTTTTTTTTTTTCATTTTCTAGATAATGAGGCTAGATGATTTGAGACGACTGTTTGAGACAAGACAGGCCATTGTTTAAATCAAATTTTTTTATATTATTTCTGAAATAATATGCCTTAGGTCGATTAATGTCAACTGAATTGTGTTTCTTTAATCATTTTAAATTATTCAAACAATAAAGTTTTCCACAATTATTGTGTACATACAATGAAGGCATTTATCGTTAAATTAATTATGCAAATTATTGTTATTAACGAATTTTGTTGATAATTATTATGTTTTAAAAATATAATAATAACAAATTTTAACTACTTTTCGCATTTAAGATTTTTTGTTTAATGGTAATTAAATATTAGCTCTTCTAAGTATAGAGTTTCTAGACTTGGAGTGTTACAATCACAGTCCATCCTAACATTTTCTTCTTGGTCAGATTCAAATTTATGAACAATGTCAAAACTATCTGATACTACAACGTTTGATTCTTCACCAATTACAAACCCTTCTTCTAACTCTATAATCACAACAGCCGTGACGTACAAGATTGCCACGATAGGACAAAGACCTTTGGTCGTGTCACTACATAGATTTCTATAACCTAGATTTGCTAATATTCCCAATCAATGCCAATCTATATGTGTCGTACATCAACATCATCAACTCACTAGTTAAATTCTTTCTAAGTCTTTAATACGAGAAGGTCCAGTGGTTGACGATAACCCAAAGTTCACCAATGTCAGCTAACTACAATAAGAAGTTAGAGTCTACCCAGTCAATATAGTGTACATACCCATGCATGTAGACCACGTAGTCCATTCTCATGTAAAATTCTCCACCATAAACGCATTTTATGGTGAAAAATGTTGAATTTTCCTTTGCAATAAAAAACGCCCAAAAATAACAAGAAAAAATTCGTCAGTAGCTTTACGGTTGAAACAAAGGAAAAAATCTTTGAATTTTTTTGAACAATATGAACACAAAAAATGAACTTTTCCACCACTTTACTGTATGTTTGAGGTTCTCATATGTATTATTTCATCATCGACCGACCATACGCACTGAAGGCAAGGAGACTGCAAGGAATTTCAATTTGGCATCCGATTAATTTCAAAACAATTGCAAGAAGTTTCATTTCACGATTAGAATCGGACCCTTCTTAATTTTTCAAATTTTTGGGTATTTTTTCCTCTTTTAGTTCTTTTAGTTTAGAAATTGTAGATTTGTAATTAAAAATGTTGGGCAGCTTACATTTGAGTTGAAATTTGTCCATTGTGGTTTAAATTGATTGCGAATTTAAATTTTTGGATTTGTGTTCTTCACCGACTGGGAGGGTCGATGAGGAACAATCTTTATCGGCCATTTCCAGTCGAACAGTGAGGATTGTTCCTCACAACCACTTCTAGTCAGTGATGAACAATCCTCATCGACTACCATAAAAAGTAGTAGGAGCGGATTTCCCTAGGAAGCTGGCCTCTAATTGTAAGCTTGAGAACATAAAAAATGTATTAATTAGATGCTCTAGATGACGGCCATAAAGAGTAGTTTTGCCAATCACGCCTGAAAATTCTTTCACATAAGGCACATGTAGTTCTCGGGAAGATCATCAACGATCTACTGCTTCGACCGCTTAAGTCAGTCGGCCCCGACTAACTATGGTTTCGATTAGGGGACAGAAAGGTGGTCTCTTCTCCTTAGAGTTTACTCTCGTTATAGGACTAAACTCTCAGAATGAAGAAAAAGTTAGGCTTAACATTCATCTAAACAAAAAAATGCTGAATGAATATTTTGAAGGCGTGTCTATGGTTATTCTTGTGCAGATGGATATTGCATTTGATGGATGCAAAGTGATGAAGGATAGATACAAGCTCGGTTGGTATTTATCATGTAGGCGACATAAGTGTTGAGATATGGAACACCACAAGATATCGATCAATCTCTTTTCTTTGGATGTGGTAGAGCGATGTGCATGTATTCAACACATATCCATGGGTCGAAAAAAGGTGTTATATGGATACACTATCATTTGTTTCTAAGATGGGGCATCGACTAAGTCATCTCCATTTATTTGCGAATGTGTATAGGCGAATAGAGCTAGATGGTATGGAAGATGAGATGATGGATGTAATGAGCTGACGTGGTTGGTGATGAGTTATGCTGTTTGGTACAAGCACCAATAGTTACTATAATGATTAAATTTGGGCTCTCCATTCGAAGTTAGTGCGTACTCGGGAGTTTCATCATTTCATCCCTAAATTTTTTAGTCAAGTTGATGCATATTAAAGTTATGAACAAATGGACAAACAAATTACATCGATGATCTTTTGAAATTGTTGAAGTTAGCATTTCCAAACATGAACTGGTTGACTCTCACTATCCTGAAGCTAAAGTTGATGGCGAACTTGGTTTGGGTTACAAATCCATTCATGCTGACAAGAATATTTAACCATGCACTATTTTGGAGTGAACATCTTTGATAGACAAACTTGCACGATTTGCGTGGAAAGTGGGTTGGGTGCACACTTACGGGAAAGCGAGCAGGAAGAATGTTAGCGCATAAGGTGTTTACGATATTTTCCCTTGGCCTCCGAGACTAAAAGCGTATGTTCGCTGACGAAGGATCATTTGCAAAACTTATGAGGTGGCACAATATAGGAAGGTCTAGGGGCGATGATGAAGTACCCAAATTAGGTGGTGACATCCTATTGATGGAAAAAGCGTGAGCGTTTTGACATGAAACATCACTTTGTTAAGTAAGTGAGATCGGGGAATGTCGAGTTAGGTTTGGCATGACGGATTCAATCCGTTCGGTGACATGAGTGCAAATCGTAAGAACGACATGTAGTCGATGGTGCTCCAAATAACAGTTTACAACTTGCCATGTAGTTATGCATGAAGCCGAATACAATTTCTCATGCTTACTGTTGATAAAGAACACGGTCCTAAACCTCACACTCAAGGTAAGGACATTGATGTACACACTTACGAAAAAGCGACGACCATTAGTGGATGAGTTGAAGGAGTTGTGGGTGATAGGAGGATTGTGCGGGAGGCGGTGGAACCAGCGGAGTGAGATCAAGTCGATATCGAGGATTCAATCCATGCGTGTAGCTTTGTTGTGGATTTACCGATTTTCCGGTGATAAGTAGTTTGTCGAGTTGGGTGGAGTGGTACAAGGCATGTCCGGCGTTCGCAGCGAGGATACTCATTCAGTCGAGTGTGATAGGTATAGGCGCACTTATGTAGGTCATAAATCGGTTCTGTCATCCGGGCATCATGCCACCGCCATCCGAGCAATTTAGACTTGATGGGAGGACGGATGGCGACCACCTCCGCATCGATTAACGCCTCGAGGAAAGACACGGTGGTTTTAGCGACGATTAAATGCGTATAGCTCGAACATAACATCGATATGCGGCGAGAGAAGTCAATTATGGACGATCCAGAAAGTACCCAAAATTACGGTGGTGCGCATGTTACACAATTCGTAAGAAGTGATGGCGATGGCTTCGCTCAATTGGAGAAAAAGTATTATCGGGTTCAAGCATATTTTCTATGAGTTGCGTATTGGACTTTTCTACAGCGAGCTCAAACATAATCACCTTTACTCATCGATGTCACGGTTGCCGGGAAAGTGGGTTGGGTACACTCGAAAAGCGAGCGGGAAGAATGTTACGCGTTGAGAAGAATAAAACATTTGTGATAGCTTGCCAGCTGGTATAGGCGAGGTCTAGGGCGATGATCAAGCATCCCGTTGATGGAAAGGCGTGATCATAAAACATTGCATAAGTGAATCAAAGAATGTCGAGTAGAGCGGATCAATCCATTCGGTGCGATCTAATGCAATTAGGATCAAAACCTCATACTTACTCTGTTGAGTTGCACATTGATGTATTTTTGTATCGAAGCAGGATGACATTGGGAGGCGGTAGGTGGATGAATCGCATGCGCCTTTTGTTGTGGATTGTTGCGCATGTTACACCATGTCGATCTTCAAATCGTCATTTGAACAATTTAGACTTTTTGTAAATTTATCGGATCGGTTGAGGTTTCGGATAGCTTCGATTGGAGAAAAAGAGCTTCTATTGGATCTTGGAAGAATATTGTCATCGTAGAGAAGAATGATAGCTTACTCGAGTATTATCGGGTTGAAGTCACATGATTGCCGGAATATTATCATGTCTTCAAATCGTAAGAAGTTTTGTTATTACCTAATATTCGAATATGCTCGGGCGTTCTTGAATAAAACAATTTCCGGGCGGTAATTATTGATCGCGTACACGTTCTTGAAAGCTTGCGCAAGAACACTAAAGGTTAGCGACATGAGATCACTCACTTTACTCATCTTTGTTAGACAAACGACATGATTTGCCGGAAAGTCCTTGTACGCCACGGAAGCGAGCGGGAAGAATATTACGCATAAGCTGTTGACATATTTTGATTCACCCCGTAATGCATTTACAAGAGAGATCTTGCCAAAACTTTATGAGGGTGTAGCGCGTATAGGAAGGAGGTGACATCCCGTTGATGCGTGGTGGGATTTTGACGACCCAAAACATGAGATGGAGGTTGTATCCATTCGTGAAGCGACCGACATGTGGCCGAACACGGTTCAGACAACTTGCCGGCATATAGAACCAGAATACGAAATGCTTACTCTTCATTGAGCTCGGGTAAGGACATTGATGTATTTTTCGACCAGTGGGGCGAGTTGAAGGAGGTTATTGGGGCGATCAATGGAACCAGCGATCTTGAGTCAAATAGCGGGTATTGGTTGGCGCATGCGGCTATGATTTCCCAGTGTTTGTCGAGTTATGCACTGCGACGGGGATACCTTTGTAAGGCGACTTATGTTTGAGAGGTTCATCCCGCCATCCAGGCATCATTTTGAACAATTTGAGACTTGATGGGATAATGGCGACCACCTCCGCATCGGCTAACGCGCTCTGAGTTCGGTTAAATGCGTGTGTCGATATGGTGAAGTCCGGTAATTCAAAAAGCACCAGGTACGGTGGTGCTACAATTCGGAGAAGTGATGGTGAGCTCAATTGGAGAAAAAGAGCATTTTCTATGAGTTGCCGTATTGCTCTGCTCAAACATAACATCGATGTCATTTTGCGTAGAAGAATGTTTGTGATAAATCGACCAATTATGGACGATCCATTCAAATCAAAAGACCACGGTCAATGCGGTAGCGATCTAATGCAATTGGGATCAAAGAGTTGCACTTGTATCGAGCAGGAATAGGTGGATGAAGCCGCATGTTACACCATGTAGTCTTCAAATCGTAAGTTTTGTAAATTTCAGGTCGGTTGAGTTTCGGATGGCTTCTCTTCTAATATTCGGAAGAATATTGCTCCAAATAACATCGTATTATCGGGTTGAAGTCACATAGATTTGCAATATTATCATATCGGAAGTAAAACAATTTCGCGGAGCGTTCTTGAAAGCTTTGTGCAAGATCACTGATAGCATCCCGATCACCTTATACGCAACGAGTTGGAGCGGATATTTACTTGACGCTTCTTTGCGTTAATTCACGATTATTATTCCTTTATCTCGAATTAACTCTATCATTTGAAACGAACTAATGAACTTTGATCTTCAATATTTTGTTCGGGAACATAAAGCTGTGAACTCTTCGAACAACGATTATTATTCCTTTATCTGTCTATCAAACATCGAACTAGTGCACTTGAAAAGAGACTTTCACGGTTGGTTCTACAGAAAGGTAAATGAACATCGACTGAATAAAATTGCAAGTTTTCAACATAATTGCTTTCAATAACTGAGAATAATTCTCGTCATGCAGCTATATGCAATGCGCCAAAGCCACAACCATCAAGTTTCTCATGAGTTATTTGCGTTGGCCAGTGGATGTTACCGGTGAGGGTTATGTCATACGGCTTGTGTTGTCAAAGGAGTTCGGTTCGTGACATATGATCGTGATATTCAAGAAAAACTCGAATAGTGGTGTGTCAGTCCGAGGGAATGGGGTGAGAGATTCTTGCGGGCGGTTGCAAGATATCTTGGAGCTACAATATGGACCAAAACTTTTAGTTTATCATTCGATCGATGCAAGTGGATTAGGTGTGATGGGAGACGGATGGTGGCGAGAATAACGTTACCGGTATTGACATCAATGTAGGCGTTCGAGGATGATCGGTTCATACTTGCTAGCCAAGCACAACAAGTGTTCTACATTGAAGATCCATCTCGTGGTCCGAATCGGCGGAGTAGTACAAATTGTCCATCACGAGGAGCACGTGGGACACGGTGGGAGCTAACATCACGAGATTGACACGCTCCCACAATAACTACTCTTGGGTTTATCTCTAGTCGTTGATCTTGGCAACATAGAGCATGTATCCTTGCACCGGGATGATGATGAAGCGAGATGAGATCGAAGCATCGGTTATCGGAGAGCCTCGTCGGATACTACAAGAGAAACTTCGTTTATAAGCGGCGATGATGTTGAAGACAATACAAATGCGTAATACGAGGATAACGAAACATCAAGTGAAATCAATGAGGACATCAGTGACGATGATGAGGATCAATCGTATCATGATAGTGAATCAGATTGAAATGTTATTGTGCGTCACTAAATTTTATGAAATTATTTTAAAAACGCATGTTCAAATTGTTATTCTTGTTTTCGGCTTGAATGTTTGTCATTCATACTATCATTGCTATTGGTCAAAATGTAGGACAAAAAAGTTATGCAATTGTACAAAAACATGCTACTGTGGACCATTATATCTAACATTGTAAAACTTAAAGGACTTATGTTGCAAATAAATTTGGATGAAATTGAACTAAAAGAAAAATTATGAGGACCCAAATAAATATTAAATATTACAATTTAAAATTAAATATTAAATATTAAAAATTATTATTGATAATTTTAAATATCAATAATATTAAATAATAAAAATGATTGATAATATGAAATATTAAAAATTATTGATAATATTAAATATTAAAAATTATTTCAATTTAAAAATTCACTTCAAATGAGATATTACCATTCAGTCATCTGTATAGTAGGGTCAATAAGCGGCGACATATGCCGTCGCTATTTCCTTTAAAATTAGGCGCCACGTATTAGGCACGTGTTCTTAAAAATATTAACAAATGTGTTCGGATTGTTGAACAATTATGTCGTCACTATTGTCCACGAAAATGGGCGTGAAAGCTTTAAGCGCGTGTCTTAAAAGCGAAAAAATGTCGTCGCTTTAGTAATTAATAGCGACGACATATAAATCGAACTTTTAATTCGCGTAACCTTCTTCTTTTCCATTTGGCTTTGCTTGTTCTTCTTCTAAGCGCCTTGGCGTGACGATCGCCGCCGCCGTCTGTAGTCGTCTTCTTCCGTCACCGAACCGAGAACCCGACCCATTGTGACTGAGGTGTGCACTCCGATTCGAGTCATCAGTAAGTTTCTCTTCCTTTTTTCTTCTTCATCATCCGTAACATTGGAGATGCTAGCTTGATTTAAAGTTGTAAAATAGTTGGTGAACTCTCAAATATTTTAATTTTTTTTCCATTATATATATAACTATAGAAAAAAAAAATTGGGGAAAAAAATGTGGTTCTTAAAAATTAGAGTACGAGAAGAGATGAGAGACTATAGTGGTACTTGAAATGTCTAAAAACTTGAAGCAAAATTACAAATTGAAAGCTAGAAATAGAATTGCATTCATGAACTCGAAATCAACTACAACAATTGCTCCTACATTGTAAAGTTTTCATTGATTGAAAATAATTGTTCTTCAAACAATCATCAAAGACAAGCTGGATCTTGAAAGTAACATCATTATTTGGATCAATAATATCGACATCACAAGGATCGGTGGAAATTGGAATATCAAAGTCCCCATCAAAAGGCACCTTGGTTAACAAAATAATGGTTCCCTTTATACGTAACATAACCCAAACTTTTTTTTTTTTTTTTGGATTTTATTTCTTCTTCAAGTGCAATACTCAGTTGCTTCATTTCTGAATTTTTTCTATGTTGCTTCATTTCTGAATTTTTTATCTGTTGCACTACCTTTGAATTTCGTTTGAAATAAACTAAGTTTAGGGGCCAATTCATCATTAAAATGAAAGTTAGGGATCAATTTTACAAAAAACTCAAAATTTAGGGACTCGTGTGTAATAAACTAATTGTAGGGGCTAATTCATCACTAAAATAAATGTTAGGGATCGTTAAATCGTTAAATTGTTAAATTCAAAGTTTAGGGACTTATTTGCAATAAAATAAGTTTATGGACTAATTTGAAAGTAAATATAATAATTTCATAATTTCCCATAAATTCAAAGTTCAGGGACTTATTTGTAATAAAATAAGTTTAGGGACCAATTTGAAATAAAATATAATAAATTCAAATTGTCCTGTAAATTCAAAGTTTAGGGACTTATTTGCAATAAAATAAGTTTAGGGACCAATTTGAAATTAAATATAATAAATTCAAATTTTCTCATAAATTCAAAGTTTAGGGACTTATTTACAATAAAATAAATTTAGGGACCAATTTGAAATAAAATATAATAAATTCAAAATTTCCCATCAATTCAAAATTTAGGGACTTCTTTGCAATAAAATAAGTTTAGGGACCAATTTGAAATAAAATATAATTAATTCAAATTTTCCCATAAATTCAAATTTTAGGGACTTCTTTGCAATAAAATAAGTTTAGGGACCAATTTGAAATAAAATATAATAAATTCAAAGTTTGCCATAAATTAAAGTTTAGGGACTTATTTGCAATAAAATAAGTTTAGGGACCAATTTAAAATAAAATATAATAAATTCAAATTGTCCTGTAAATTCAAAGTTTAGGGACTTATTTGCAATAAAATAAGTTTAGGGACCAATTTGAAATTAAATATAATAAATTCAAATTTTTCCATAAATTCAAAGTTTAGGGACTTATTTACAATAAAATAAATTTAGGGACCAACTTGAAATAAAATATAATAAATTCAAAATTTCCCATCAATTCAAAATTTAGGGACTTCTTTGCAATAAAATAAGTTTAGGGACCAATTTGAAATAAAATATAATTAATTCAAATTTTCCCATAAATTCAAATTTTAGGGACTTCTTTGCAATAAAATAAGCTTAGGGACCAAAGTGAAATAAAATATAATGCATTCAAATTTTCCCATAAATTTAAAGTTTAGGGACTTATTTACAATAAAATAAGTTTAGGGACCAATTTGAAATAAAATATAATAAATTCAAAGTTTGCCATAAATTAAAGTTTAGGGACTTATTTGCAATAAAATAAGTTTAGGGACCAATTTAAAATAAAATATAATAACTTCAAATTTTTTCCATAAATTCAAAGTTTAGGATTTCTTTGCAACAAAATAAGTTTAGGGACCAATTGGAAATAAAATATAATACATTCAAAGTTAGTATGGTGACGTGATGTTCATAATTATGTCATGTGTTAGTATGGCCGACGTGATGTCGACGGCGGAGGTGATGGTGCAGTGATGATCCTCCACGCCAGCCCATCTCACCTGCTCCCCTCCGGACTGAGTCTGGTAAGACTTTCGTTCAAATTGTAATTATTTATTATTTTATACATATCGTTGAAAATCGTATGATCAATACAATTTACAATTTTTTCATTTTCAAGCACCCGCGCCAAAGCGGGGGGGTATCTCGAGGCATCAACCTTGAGATGGTTTGGTGAGACTAACGAGAAGATGCCACTTCCTATCGCGTTCGACAATGTCGAACGCACAATCTGACGATCGGGAATACGCGAAGTACTTCACGTGCTTGGTTGGGAACCAATGAGATTCACTAGTGCTCCGTGCTACCCTTCATGGACGAGGTTCCAGAGAGCAATGCAGCGCAGTTCACGTATAATTATCGGTATGAACTTAAATTAGTTTTTTATTATTACACTTAATAAATACTTGTTTCACGACTTCTACATTAACGTATTTTTTCACTCTTGCGCTACTTCGATCTGCGGGCGATCGATCGGTCGCCCGACAGTGCAGGCGGTATGTGCCGCAAAGATATCGTCGGCGGCCCGATCGTTATCGCGATACAAACTCAATGCGCATAATCACTTAAAAGCGCATGGACCGAAGAGCCAACCATACGGCGAGATGTCACCCGAGGGGTAGCGTAAGTGCATTGACTTCTTTACCAAATCCTACTTTCGTGGTACATATTGTTTATATATTGTTTACGATATTTTATATATTTTTTTAACTAATGCATTTTTGCTAATCAATTATATGTTATACCTTGAGAGCGGTCCTCAAAAATAAAGCCAATCGGGGTAAGGCTAAATACCCGAAGCGCAGGGTCGAAGAGCTTCTCTCGCCCGCGCGTTACGATCAGTACAACATATAAATTTTCAATATCATTATACATATCTTCACTACATTACGTAAAATGTATACTAACTACATTTCACGTTTAAATTGTCATAGCGGGACCCCGAGACCCGAAGTTTGGGGATTATTGATTCGATTCAGGACGTTTCACACCTTCCGGGATGGCAATTGGGTGAACAGCAGCGGTTTGGTGACTATGTGAGAATTTTTAAATTATGTTAATATAATTTTATCTCGACATGCATGATATTATTATTTATTATTATTTTTTCCTTTGAGCAGGATAAACTTGTTGAGTTGAGAGAGACTCAACATACACAGAAGTCGCCTCAATAGCGCGTCGTTGAGCAGCGTGCTATTGCAAAGGAGGTTCTCGGGAGAATGACGAAATCACGTCCGTGAGGTTGGCCGGGTTTCGAAGGGCACCTCTCCCTCACTAGATTCGATCTTTGCATCATTTGCTCCACAAAGAACTTCTCATTAGTCCTCTGCGAGACCCCAGAATAATGACCTTCGGTTTGCCATGTACGAGGATCGGCTCGCCAAATGCAAGCGTGAAATTGAGTTTCTAAAAAGTAAAATACCGGTTGTACTGCGGAGGAGGAGGAAAGCAGGGACGAGGACAGACGGTTTGAAAGGTCCAGTAGATGTTTAGAATTTTTATATATTATTTATATTATTTGGAAATAAAAAAAAAAATTTTAAAAATTCAAAACGTTTATAAGCGGTGACACTATCGTTTGTAGTAAATTAACAATTAGTAATAGCGACGGCGATGCAGTCGCCGCTATATGAAAAGGGCGTATGGTGACGAGATAATGGTCTCTATTATTTTGTAAATAGCGACGACTTTGTCGTCCCTTTATATCTGTTTTCGAGATATGGTCACGACACTATTGCGACAACATTGTCGTCGCTATAGATACAAATTTATATAGAGACGACATAATGTCGTCGCTATATCTCTAGAGACACTAACTTGTTGCGGCGACATTTAGCGACGACTTAGTCGTCTCTAGCAAGTTAAAGAGACGACTTCTGAGTATTCAGCGACGACATATGTCGCCGCTATTGACCTCATTTCTTGTAGTGCATGTAGACCGTGTTGAGATGCAAACACCACAAGATATCGATCAATCTCTTTTCTTTGGATGTGGTAGACGATGTGCTTGTATTCAACACATATCCATGGGTCAAAGGTGTTATATGGATACACTACATGTTTTTAAGATGGGGCATCTGACTAAGTCGTCGAAGGCTAATCATAATATAATGCCTATGTGTTTTCACTAGCTGTGCAGGTAAATGGTAAAACCTTATGGTGGTTGACATTTTATTAAATTTCTATATGTAATGCTAATAAGTTTTGTAGGTATGGGCTTATGAAGCTATTCCGGCATTGGCAGCTAAATGGGTAATAAGAAAGGACTAGATGATGGTCCCGAGGATACTAAAGTGGTAGGCGACGAATACTCCTAATGCAAAACATATTAGTGATATCCTTGACGATCCTCGAGTGAGTATATCTTTGTATTTTGTATTTATATTCGTCTATCACTTCAATTCATGACAATTAAAATGTGTTTAAATGTTGATATTTCAACTTGAAGTTCTTACAGTGCAGACGGCTATAATCGAGGGGATGGAGATGGAGTGCGTTCGAGGATTGTACCTTCCACCTAGAAAAGAATATCCAATCCTCAATGCCTATCTTGTTGGGAATGAGGAATGCAGATTTATTGTTCTATTTTGTTTTATTTTCATGTGATAAAATTGTACTAATTCTGAATTTTCTAAACAGACTACGTCACATCCACCCTTCCTGTACTGCTCCCTTCCCCTCCGCCACCACCGGCACCACATTCGTCTCCTCCGGAACCTCCTTCATTCCATCAATCGACACCTCATCAATCACTCCCTTTGGCCTCTCCACATCCACTCCATCCGCCATCCCAACATCCATCTCTCACCCGAACTCTCGTATCGTCCCTTCCGTCTAACGATAGCGTTGTGCCCACTCAATAACTGCGTCTACCTTCTTGTTTAATCGGCCTATTTTTATTTGCACAACCTCGGTTAGGTAACTTGTAATTCTCTGCTCCATTGTTGTCATCATGTTGCTTAAACATTCAAATAAATCATTTGAGACAGAAGAACGTGAGTGTGCAAGAGGTGAACGTCGACGCGGTGTAGGAGACCAACGTATGGAGGGAGACGAAGATCTTCGTACCATAGGAGATTGCACCTAAGAAAACAAGGAAACACAAAGATATTGAATTTTCATCACAGCAAATAATACTAAATAGATTTTTAATTATACATACCTCGTTAGCAGACACTTGTAGATGATCTTTCTTTATTTTTTGTAGATAAGATATGCACAGGGACGGAGATCGCCGTGCAATAAGCACCTAAAAAAACAAGAAAAATCAGAATTACTACAATTTTAACACATATAATCATACAAAATAGAACAATAAATTTGCATGCCTCATTCCCAACAAAATAGTCATCGAAGATTGGATCTCCTTCTCTAGGATGAAGGTACAATCATCAAATGTAATCCACATCAGTCTCCTCGATTGTAGCCGTCAACACTGTAAGAACTTCAAGCTAACATATCAACATTTAAACACGTGTTAATTTTATGCATTAAAGTGATATACGAATATAAATATAAAATGCAAAGATATACTCACTTGAGGATCGTCAAGGCTAGCACTAATATCTTTTGCATTAGGGTATGTTGCCCACCAATTCAACATCATGAGAACCCTCGTCTGGTCCTTTCTTATTGACCATTTAGCTTCCAATGTCAGGATAGCTTCATAAACCCATACTTGCAAAACTTGTTAGCATTACATATTGAAATTTAATAAAATGTCAACCACTATAAGGTTTTACCATTTACCAGTACAACGAATGAAAACTTGTAGACATCATATTTGCATTCAACCTTCGACGACTTGTTCGGATGCCACCTCTTAAAAGCATGTAGTATTTCCATAAAACACCTTCAACCCCATGGATATGTGTTGAATACTTGCACATCGTCTACCACATCCAAAGACAAGAGATCAATTGATATCTTGTGGTGTTTGCATCTCAACACGGTATTTAAGATAAATACCAACCCAAGCTTGTATTTTCCCTCCATCACTTTGCATTCATCAAATGCAGTCTCCAACTGCACAGGAGTAACCTTAGACCTACCTCCAAAATATTCATTCAATAGTCTTTTGTTCCAATGAATTTTGGGCCCAACTTCTTCTTCATTCTAAAAGTTCAGTCCTGTAACGATGGTAAACTTGAAGAAGGAGAACCGAGCCACCTTCCCATCCCCTTATCGAAACCATAATTTCTTAGGGTTGACTGACTTAAGCAGCCGATGCAATAGATCGTCGATGATCTGGTTTAAAAACTACATGCACCTTATGTGAAAGAATATTCATATGCATGATCGACGATTCGATCTTTATTATCATCATCTAGAACATCTAATACTTTCTTTATGTTCCGGATATTACAATTAGAGGTCACCTTCCTATAAATTCACTCATACTAATGTCTATAGTGTACTATATCCTGCAAGATGAATTTAGTAACTTTAAAAATCAAATTTTAAACATAGGTTAAGTAGAGTCGGTGAAGCTCTATTTCAACATTGCTTCACCGATCCCTTCAAATGAAGAACAAAAATCTAGAAATTTAAACCTGCAATCAATTTAAATCACAATGCAAAACTTTCAACTCAAAACTATATTGTCCAACAATATTTTATACTACAAATCCACAGTTTCTAAACTAAACGAACTAAATGAGGAAAATATAACCACAAATTCGAAAAAAAATAAGATGGGTCGGATTCTAATCATGAAATGGGACTTGTTGTACTTATTTTGAGATGAATTGGATGCCAAATTGAAATTCTTTGCAAGAGTTGCCTTCGTTGTTGCCTTTGGTGTGTATGTTCGAAAACCATGAAAGAATAAAGATGGGTTTTGGGTTACATGAGGATTTAGACGAATGAAGGGTATAATGGGTAATTACATTTATATTTATCACCGACCGTAGGGAGGTTTTCTCCACTACAGCAAAACAAAAAAAAATTCATTTGTCACTATATCACTACGTCTTCATCCCTCTCAAACAAAACCCTCTCTCTCTCAATTTTCTCCAGATTCTTCTCAACGTCTTCAAAATCAACCCCCTCAAACAAAATCATCTATCTCAATCTTCAACAATCTTTAATAGATTCTTCTCAATTTCTCAATCCATTAAAATTCTCTCTCATTGAATCATCTCCTGATTTTTCTCAAATGTTTGTTTTAATCAATATATAGAATGAACAAGCGGCTAAAAGCTATTTTTATTTTTTTTACAGTGATTATTGGAAAAAAATTTATTGTGAATGTGAAAATTTTACACTAGACTCTACGGTTGGATTCCACTGCGACGAAAAGCGGTATACTAGTATATATATATATATTAGTTTTGGGTAAAGTTGTTGGGTTATCTAGCTATTTGCCACTATTTTTATTATATTTTTTCCTTTTCTATTTTTTTTGTTTTTATTTATTTTTTCATGGATTTTGGTGTCCTGACTATTTTTCCTTTATTAAAAGGCATATGCAATTTTCAAAAAAAAAAAAAATAAAAGAAAAGGCATATGCAGCTCACATGAGCAAGTTAAAGGCCATAATACATAGAATCAATCTCCAAGGATTTTTTTCTTCTAATTTCTGATAGATTGGGGATGCATTGCCCAAAAAAAGGTTGGGGTTGAGTAGTGCAATTTACTCTATTATTATTATTATTATTTTCGTTGTTGTTATTATTATATTAAAATGGTGACGAAATCAATCTAATAAATTCATGAAAATTAATATTTTGTAAAAATTTTATTACTAAAAAATGATTTTATAAAGAATAGTGAGATAAACTAACATAATTTTAGATAAAACATAATAAAGAGGTGGTACGGGTGATAATGTCATGCTTTATTAAGATTGAACTTTAGAATAAATTGATTAAATTGTATGTCAAAATTTCCTCCTAGTGTCAAAACGAGTCACATCACTTGAATCGTTACAAATCCGTTACCGCAATTCGGGCCATGAGTTGGCCTGCCTAGAAATCTAAATATGGTAAAATTGGTCATTCACTTCAATCCATCCCTAACATTGCGTGAGTGCCACGCGACTATTTAATGTTCAAATAAATGTTTTCTGTTTGTCGAGAACATGAGTACCACAATTTTAAAATGTTTGGAGAGATAGGTAAAATAAATGGCAGATTGGAAAACCCCGTGGAATATATACCCTTTTTGTTTGGGTTTGGAAGGAGAGAAACAATGAATTTTCTTTATCACCCTTTACTTTAGATTCAAGTATAGCGCAAAGGGTTAGAAATATGCATGTTAATAAATGTTAAGAGATAAAAGTGTAAAAGAGTTCAAAATTTGAAGAGGGTAAATGCAATTTTCCCAAAGCTGAAAATTTGGTGTCAAGTATCATTTTGCAGAAGCTAAAATTAATTTCTTATTTATTTAGAGTATAAAGAGATCAAATTCAATTCCTCCATTATCTTTTGTACACAAATCTGGTAAAAATTAGTATTCTTAAAGATGCTTAAAAGTAATGAAACATGCAGCCTTCAAATTTAAATTATAAAATAGTTAGATATAGCTTGTTAAGTATTATAGAATATATAATGTGTTTTGTGAATTCTTCTATAATCACTAACCGTAAGGGAGATTTTCACCCATTATCACACAAAAAAGTGATAAACGTCTCTCTTCGCGCTTTAAAAAAAAATCTCTCCTCAAATTTCTCCTTCTCAATTCTCTTCACCATTGTTCTTCGAATCTTTCCTTCTCAACATTGTTCCTCCTCATTATTCACCACCGATCACTCACCAACTTCTATCAATCTCCATTTATATTTTTATGGTTGGATTCTACCGATAAACAGTATAACTAGTAATATTTCCACATATGCACAAAAAAATGTGACGAGTCCAAAGTAAAACTTCACTGAGTTCGGTGACTAATAGTGTTTTTAACTCGTGAAAAGGAATGCATCGTAGAGGCTTCCAAGATGTCTGATTTCATCGAGGTAAAAGAATTTAGAGATCTAAGCTACATATATTTTAGATTCAAAATTCAGATCATACAGTTTGCGAAGACGAAATACATAAAAACTTCAGCAACTTTTGTCAAACTTTAATGTCATCCAATAGAATGGAAACCGTTGCATAAAATGCACAGAATAAAATGAAATAATGGATTTTGTTGCTATGGACTACAAGAAGTTGAGGAGACTAATAGAAGAAATGTACATAATTAATTGCAGCCTCAAGAAGCCATATATATTTCTCCACATCATTGTTGGGATGGTAGGAAATGTGAGAAAGATGCAGGAAAAACAGTATGCAAGTAACGAATCCATGTTAAACTCCATCGGCTCACTCTATCTGCAAGATTGTTAAACTCCATCAGCTCACTCTATCTACGAGAATACTGCAAGGAAGATAAGACGAAATGCAGCTTCAATATTTTCTGGTTTATCTTCCCTTCTTCACCGCTTCACAGTTTCAGGTCTATGGCAAGCGAAACCGGGCTAAGAGATGTAATTCATGGCATACCGTCCAAACATGAACATACACCAGAAACATCAATCAGTTCTTAACTTGGATAGTGCACATTAGCATGATCAGTCTATCAAACTCTTAAAATAGAAGGGAAGAATACAAATATAATATGTAATGTACCTGGAGAAGCATGGATGGAGCTGCTACGGGTTCAGTAGTGAAATGGCTTCTGGTCTTTCGTCCAGTTAATGTGGCAACAGATGGACTGTTAGCTGTTGTAATATCCCAAAACCTTCGCTTTTTGGCAGTGGGTGCTGGAGATAAAAATCGATGAGTTGGGGTCCTCATGTTACCCTCTGGTGGTTCTTTTGCCTTGGAGTTATTCCTTTTCACTCCTTTGCCTCTCGTTTCAGCTAGTTCTGCACCCCTTAGAGAAAGCTCGTGAATGAAATTATCCTTTTGTTTAATCTGCAAAGCATGATCCTTCTTCATTCTCTGAATTTCAGCCTCCAGTGATCTTATAGTCTTCATAAGTTCTTTAACTGTCTGGTTGGCGGCCTTTGTCTTTGATACTGGTGAAAAACAATTGCCTACCGATAAGGAAGGTCTTGGTTTTTGTTTTTCATTTGGCTGGCTGGAAGATGTAGGGGTTGGTGAAGAGGTTGCTGCAATGGACTGTGCTTGGATAGTTAGTAGCTTCTGTTGCTGTCGAGCCAATTGCATTCGTAGGTCTCTGTTCTCTTTCTGTAACTCGAGCAACAACTTGGCCTGATCTGTTTCAGAATCTGGTATTTGCATTTCCTCATTTACATCACAAGCCTGGAAATAAAAGCTGATATCAATCCGCCAACATGCCTTATAAAAGTCATAAAGATTGCAACGACAGCTTTAGTTAGATATTAAGTATCTACTGATTGCATTCAGATGCCCATCAAAATGAAGCAAGGAAAAGGAATGAGAAGCTTTTACGAGACAACGATTGTTGTACACAAAACTGATGAGGAACAAAACTATTTTAGCAGTAAAACTTATGACATGTATTCTGTTTAAGAAGTGATGTATCTAAAAAGGGAAAAGAAAGAAAATCTTTCGGTATGAAACTCGTGAGAGCTAATGAAGCTGACTACTTTGGCAACTGGAGATAGCAGTTTCGTGAATAATATTAAAATTTTGGCAGAATTTATTAGTTTGAGAATTTATAGAACAACAAAAGTAATAATAAATGGCAGCTTTGGTTATAGAAATGAAGGAATGCATGTGGTACTTTTAGAATATGAAGCAATTCATGCTATGAGTAAAATATATGCTGAGAAATTGAAATTTGAAGGGTGAAATGCTGGCAAGATGAACACCTTTGTCCGGATCTCTTTGGCTCGATCAGCCCAATGAAGTGTGTTTTGGGTTTCACCAAAAGATAGGCTGCTGGGGCTGATATTTGCAATCATCACAGTGTTACAAGCTCCCCCGAGGGAATCCTTTAGCAGTTGAGTGAGCTTGGAATTGCGATATGGGATATGCTTCTTGCCCTCGACAAGCGCATTAATGCAGCTGCTCAAGGCAAGGAGTGACCTGTTGATGTTGGCACCCTCAAGCGATCTAAGTGTTCTCTGATCGGTAGCAATAGCTCTCTCAGAACCTGCAAGATCAATAAGTGAAAGCTTTCCCACTCGATTGACAACATTGCCTGAAGCACCTTTCACTTGGTATTCAACCACAACCTGAATTTACATAACAGAGGATACATAACACTGGCATCAGAATTAAAGTTATTACGTAAGTTTAGGATTGTAACTACCTGCAGAATTGCATGAGATCGGGAAGAAGTTTCATTTGCACGAGTTGGTTCGGTTGTTCGGTTTAGGTTCCCTTGTTGAAGTAATGCCATTACCTGTTGTTAGATAATATATCAAACCTGATTTTTATACTCAGCCTTTAGTAAATTTAAAAAGGAAACTGAAGATATACTTCATCAGTGGAGTATGCTCTGTATTGAGTAAGACCCGCTGCCACAATTCCCTGAAATATTTGAAACAATATTCAGTCAGTTTTATTTTCGGAAGTTTCCCTTGTAGGAACGAGCATTACTATTGCACGGGGTGTAGACATTGCAGAGGACATGATAACACACAATGGCTAGCGCAAATCTTTTGTAAGTAAATGTGAATTGTGCTGGAGGAATCAGAAAGCTAAAAATTATGAAGTGTTTTTGTAAATGGTGAAACAGTAACCTGCTTATCTTCCCTAAGAACCAGCGGCCTTCCCGGGGCAAGTAAATCTCTCACAGTTTCATTATAGACCTCGAGATAGGATAGATGAACTGTGTGGTTCCCTTCAAAGCTTCTTTGTCTGATCTTGCTAAAGAGATCTTTAATTGCAAGGACCATTACTCCAGGATTATCCATCGTGCCAAGCATTGTAAACGTTTTTCCTGCTCCTGTTGCACCATAGCAAAACACAGAGCCATTTCTTCCCTGCAAAACAGCTTCAACAAGTCCTGCTGTTCTGCAAAAGCAAACGTAGCAATTAATAAAAATATCTTGCCCCGTAATGTCAACAGGAAAAAGGTGCAAAATACAGAAGTTCAGCATCAATTAGGCATCCAATAAGATTTAGGGAGATGCACCCAAAAGCCATATAGCTTATAGGAGAGGCACAATCAAGACGACATCACACAAGATGAGGATTGGGGATCCAACCCAAGCACTATTTGTTTGGGCCTTATGTCGAAGAATCCCTTACCAAATAGGTCCATCCTCTATTCAAGTTATGCTTCGCATCAGAATAGCACCAGAGAGATGGCAACAAGATACTAAGAAAAATCAGTTTTCTTATCAGGAGTAAAGGGATGAGAGCAAAAAATTTATTTTTCCGCTTTGTATCTCATTAAAGCTCTGTTATTGATTCGCTTTGTGAAAGACAGAATAGAATGGCTGATCAAATGTAGATCTAATTCAGTTAATAAATAGAAGTTTAACTTGTGCAACTTGTTGAGGCCATAAACTTTGAATCTAAAATTTACCTGCAAGACACTAACAAGAACTCTAATACTATGCTGCAACTTGTGAAACTTTGATGCACCATACACTTCCTTGCATTCCTATTTTCCCTTTGTTATATTTCGACTGTAATCCTATTAACAGTTTCACACAGTAGTAGAAAAATAACTGTTTTGAACATTGTCCGAGTCTCATCACTACATCAGCACCAAATTTTGAAATATCAGAGTTTCCATGGAGAGAAAATATTTCACTAGGACTACTAAAGGTACGCCAGAACCTTGATATCTTTCAAAAACATTACACATCAATGGAAACGCCAGTTGTTGATTATAAGTCCATGATTGAACAAAGAGATTAACATTTGAGAATAAAAATGTAGCACATGACAACATATCCGGCGTAGTATTAAGGAACAAATCAGAGACATTCATTTGTATCAGTATATACCATGAATTACATGGTACTATTGTCTTTCATTTTCTCCTACAGTGTTCAAATTTCATGACAAGAGTAAGTAAAACTAAAGAAAGTTTTTTCCAACAAAAAATCCACAATGGCAGCTAGATATAAACAATAAACAGAGTATTGTGTTTTTTGTCCGACTCACGTTTTGGAATAAACCTCTTGTTGCGTAGTAGATTCCGGGAATGAAGCATCGAAAGTGAAATGCCGGCCACGAAGCCTCTTTAGCCTAAGATAGTCATTCTCATTTGCAAATTCTGTCAAATAAATATCCCTTTTGTTCACAATTCTCACACAACACTTTGATCCGGCTTCCCTCTCCTTCTTTGCCACTGGCCTCAGCCTCACAAACACAAGAATCCTACCATTTGCCATTGTTGATTTCACCTCTGTGGTCTCTGGTTCTTCGACATGAACATTTTTACTTCCACAAGGCTCGCTCACCATTGAGAGCTTCCTGGCCACTTTACTGGACATATTTGCCTTTATTGGAGACAAAAGTCCCACATTCCGGTCACCACCACCACACGCCACTACCACGTTCTCCTTCAAGTCCTCTGCCATTGGACGCAATGGCATAACATTAGTCCTTTTATCAGTTGAATTATTCAATTTGATCTCCCTCATCACATGGCTAATGGTCGGGTTCGATTCTTTGGTCCATTTCTCATCTGTCTTTCCAGAACTAAACAGGTCCACACTTGGGTGTGACGAAAATCTTGGCTCTTTGATAGCTGCGGAAGCCTGTTTCTGCTGTTCGTACAAAAGCGTCAGTGCTTTCATCTTCTCTTTGAGTCCATGGTGTGGATTTCTCAGTGCCATATGGTTCTTTTCTTGTTGATCTTTCGTTCTTGGCTCGTGAGTCGGGCCATTATGCGCTTGCCTGCCGAAGATCTGCGACCTGGTTGACACCGGCATTCTTGATTCAACTTATTAATCTCACTTTCTTATGGGTTTCTTGATAAAGCAATTGCCAAAATTCGAAAAAACAATCTGATGTTACGGAAACAAAGATATCAAATTTCTACCAAGGTAGCTCGAAGTTGTGAAAATTCAAGAATCTTGATTAAGAACCAATGAGATGATGGGTGCTTTAACAATGTAGCAGAAAATCAAGACTGCCGTATAATTTGTTGGGTGTAAGACGGAGGGAGGGTGGACGGAGGGGATTTGGGAGGAGCAATCTGAACTGTTGATTTGAGAGAATAATGGATGGCAATAAAGCGGGCGGGCAGGTTTTTGAAAAGATTTTATAAGAGCACTCCATTTTTTTCTTTGAAATCACTCAATGTGGTGTGGTGGCATGGTGCCGTTGCCTTTGTAAATTGGATCGATTAGAGGAAAGCAAAAGTTGGAGTGGCAGAAGAGTGAGTTTCTTTGGAGTATTTAATTGGAAATTGATGAGTGTAACGGTCAAAAAGAGTCAGATCCTAAACTTTGAGGAGTTCAAAAATAAAATTCCTCTTTCTTAGAACATGTTTGGTGAATTTTTTCAAATTTATAAGATAGTTAAAGTTAAATATCATTTTTATTAACATATTTCATAAGACTCGACATTTTATTTATATATTTCATAAAACTCACTACTTATAATCTGCAAAATATTTTACCAAACAAGCACTTAGATATATCACGTGTATAATACATTGGACATCTGACATCTCGTAGTCCACCATACTCGCCACATAGAAGTCTTGGTACATGACTCGCCTCTTGAAGTGGGTCGTACCCATTGAGGCGGCCTTGGTACATTCGGCTATGTTGAACTGCTAATTTTCTTAAAGAAAATTAATAATAATAAATAGGCTAAAATCAACGCATTGATTGGACTCGACTCTTGGGTCTTTGTAATTGCAATCTCAAGAAAAATATATGTTCACTCCTTCCTACACAGATTAAAAAAATTTAATTATTATAATTGAAACAATACCCTTACATTAATATAATGATTCATATTTGTTGATAACAAGATACATTAAAAAAGAACATATTATAAAACTAAGAAATTAAGTATACTCTCAACAAGGGAAATAGATTATAATTTAAGACAGATAAATAAATAAAGCAAGTATATCTTTGTAAGACGGATGGAAAATATTCTTTTAACCTTTTTTGGAAAAAATTAGGTCAAGTCTGGTACAGCTTGCTAAGGCTGCACACAAAAAATCATCATATCATAAACTGAATCGAATCCGTTGGTTTGAAATTGTTGGCTCTGGTCCAAGTTGACCGTCGACGTTTTATTTTTGAATCAAATCAAACCGTTCAAAATGATTTGGTTTAGGTTTCAATATTTAAAATATTGCTTAAATTGACCTGAACTATTTTTAATTTTTTATAATTAAAAATAAATTAATTTTACTTACGTACACATTTACAAAATGAACAAAATATAATGTAATGCTAAATTTATTTGACTGACTTATATAATTTTTGTCAAACTATTGTCATTAGTCCATAACCCACAATTTTATTATTGAGCTCATTTATTTACTAATTTCTATCAATTTCCTCTCATTCTCTTTTTTTTTTTTTTTACGACAAATATTAATGTAATTAACAATTGAAACAAATATTAATTTTAATGTAACATTTGAGTTTAATAAGTTCTTGTTTAAACTTGTATTGAGAATTTTATACTAATTTTACTTATGGTTTTAACTTGTTTTAAATACATTACTATTATGTCGGTTTGGTTTGATTTTCCAAACCATTTTAAATAGTTTGGTAACCGTATGAATCGAACCATGTTCATCCTACAGCTCGCGTTGTGTTGTGTCATGGAGTTATCCACTTCACTTTTTGCATAATTCTCACGTGTCTTTATACCTTCTATAGAAGGTCCTAAAAAATGTAAAGCGTAACAATATGGCAAAGGTCAAACCTTAAAATTTGCAAGCGCCTAGGCATTATGAGGTATTTTTTATCATTTTAATTATTCTAATACTATTAATAATTATTTATTTTATTTTATTGTTTATTAACATTAAAAGAATTGAAAATTTTGAAATAAAAATAAAAAAGAGCGCTCCATTTGTCAACTTGGACCTATTAGATAATTAAAACCTATTGTAAATACCAATAGCTAAAACCAATGAGAAATTTTCAATTTCTGATCTTATTATAAATACCATAATCTTATTTTTTAATATCCTTTATTTTAATTAAAATGAAATCACATTATCCAAAATTAATAGTGTTTGAGATACAAAAAAAATCATCACAGCTATTAACCATTAATAGCTTGGTCGAGGACATAGTGTTGGGAATATACTATGTAGATCTTAAGGCCTGGTCTATTTCTATGTTTGTTTTAAAAAAAATTTTTTTTTTTTAAAGTAAAAAATGATTTTCCCCCTTCTTGAAGCCATATATAAGAACCCAAGTTCTATATAAGTTTATGAATTATGCATATAAACAATTTATGTGAGATATAGTTCATAATGTAACCTAAACAATTTTCCACAAGCGAGGATTAAAGATGAATAATTATTATCTAATGTTCGAGTATATTCAATGCATTTTATGAATTGCTATTTAAGTGACAATACAAGTTGAAAGAATTCTAGTTTAATGTGGCATCACTCAATTCCAAAATTGGTTTCCAATGAGTTGTGTTTACAATTCAATATTGATGTTGAAGGGCATGTTTGAGATTTTTTTTCACCGGTTTTGACCGATTTTGGGTGGTACCGTTTATGAAAGGTTAGAAAAATCGGTGCTTGTTAGTTTTTTAGAGCACCGATTTTAGACGATTTTTAAACTACTCAAAATCGGTGTTGTATAATTTGAAGTGCATCTCCCAACCCTTCAAATCTGTGGTTTTTTACCATTCTTCAAAATTTCTTCTAATTTTATCCTCTCAAACAATTATTTTTAAAACTACTCTAGACTGGGAGTGTTTGATTGGGAATGGTGGAAAAGAAAAAAAAAATTTCATGTTACAAAAAAATAAAAATCACCAATGTAGTGAGAAAATATTTTCCAACAAAGTTGCAAAATCCATGCTTTAAGTAATTGTACCGTAGAATTCATTTTCTTTTTCCATATGTAATCAAACAGCCAAAATTGGAAAATATTTTCCTCCAATGTGACATTATTTTTCATGGATGTGACATTTTTCATGAAAAATAGTGCAATCAAACACAGCCTTAAAGTTTGTAAAAATAAAAGAACATATATAAAAGAAAAAAAAACATATGCAAGAACATAAATTTAATTTTATATTTCCAATGATAGGTTGATATATAAATTTTTTAAAATTTAAATATATGTTTACATATTGACATATATGTAATTTGATTCTTTTAAAAAAAATTAGAACCATTGAAAAATATACTCCCAAGCATGGGACCGTTTCAAAAATCACTAATAAAAACCACCAAAAACCGCTTCCTTTATAAAGGCCAAAAGCCAGTACTTTAAAAAAATCCTCGTAAACAGTACTCAAAAACTCATAAGCAGACCATAAGTGTCTTTTATTTATTTTTTAAATAAAAATAAAACTACATCTAAATTTAAATAAGAAATATTAAGTTTGCGAAGTTAGTATTTCAAACAGAATTTTTGAATCTTGACAGATCTCTAAATAATATCTATTTTTTCTTTTGTCATATTAGTTTGACAGAATATGTGAGACTATATCTAAGATTAATTTTTTTTAATATTATCTATTTTACTTATTTTACAAATTTTTATTAACAATTCACTAAAGCATTGGACACATTCTTATATTGTCATCTACCTCATAATTGTGCATTGACTTGTCTTGACAAAAATTGAGGACATGTCAAAACCAGAGATGGCAATGAGCTGAGCTGAGGTGAGCTGAGCTGAGCCGGGCCGGCTTGACCCGTGCCATATAGGGTCCGGCTCGGCCCATGTAAAAAAGGTGGGTTCAGACCCGCCCGTGGTCCGCGGGCCACACGGGCCAGTCCACAGAACCACGTGAAATTCAAATTTTTTTTTTTTGTAAAGTTAAAAAAATATATAGAAATATAATTGTTAATTGCAAATTTTGGTCCCCAACTTAAAAATAGGGACCAATTTGGTCCCATTTGGACCAATGGCCGGCCCGTGGACTTCACCGGCCGAGTTTGGCTCGGCCCGTGTGTCATTTTACAGTTCGGTCCGTTTGCCATCTTTATGTCAAAACATTATTTGTAGATGATAAAATAAAAATAAAGCATTAATGTCAATGGATTTCCACTTAGTTCCTCACAGTTGTCACATGCCAAAATGATATAAATAAAGCACAATAATTATTTTATTTTTATACAAAAAAATTGACACAGAAAAGATCGAACCACTTGACTTACTAACAAGCGTTGATAAGAGTACACATGTGAATTTTAACTCAAACTTGTTGGGATTTTTTATCTCAAACAAACAAATGGGCTATGATGATTAAACGGGTCGGTTTAATTATACTTCGTAGGCTTGGCCAATTATCGAAGACTTATTAATAATTTCCAATCTCCAATAATTAGGCAGCCTAATTACAAAGACGGGTCAAAGTACTTTATAGTTAACTTTGAGTAATGTGCTACGATCCAGTTGCTTGGTTAACTAATCTTAAATAACTAACTTATCTTTAGGACTCTTTTGTGGATCTTTGGTTTCAATATCTATATATAGTAATTACTTTGGTGCAATTAATGTATAGTTCATGCCCTACCTTTTTGCTCAAAACAGAAAAGCTACCGTGTTATTAGAATTGAGGGTTTCTTTCCTTAGTGGATTAATATACTTACACACCCACAGAGAGATACAAAACTTTGGCCGCCATTTTCTCTCTGCCTCTTCTTCGCGTCCCTGTGTGCGACGCTGGCTATCTTTATTTCTGTCCCTCTCCTTCTTCTTCTTTATGGAGAATAACATTTCCTTTCGTGTGGAATATAGGGGATAGTTAGGAGTATGCTTTGGCCAAGATTTGTGGTGTTACCATTGTTGAAGATTGGCTAATCTGAGCCTCTTTCACTCACCATTGTCGTCTCGTTGATTGAAGATTGAAGATTTTTATTTTGCTTTCAATATTGTCCATTGTTTAATTTGTTTCTCATAAATAAATAAATCTAATTATTCTTGGTGTTTTGTAGATTTATTATTCCAACAAATTGGTATCAGAGCGAGGTTGGCTTTTGAGAACACATTGGACTGGAAACTACAACAATGGGATTGACAGCAGACAGATCAAAGAAAGAAGAGAAATAGACTATTTTTTCGACCAAAAATTTTATTTTCTGAAATTAATATTTTAGGCTGAAATAGCTTATTATGCGATCTGATTTTTTATTTTATTGACTGCAGGTTAAATTATTTGGACAGCAATGTTTTCCTTGGACAGTTTAGATTCGAGCTTGGTGTTATCTTTCTGTTCCAAATCTGCTGAAAGTTAAATCTACAAAAGTGAGAATAAAATAAATAAATTTGCATCTCTCTGATATTACAGACCGTTAGATTGGTACGCTCTGGTAAATTGGCTGATCTTTTTTAAATTTCTGTAATAGCAGGCCATCTTGTGGGGTGGCCATTAGGTTTGGGGTTACCGTGTGGGATAACCATTGCCTGTTGCTAGGAATTTACGTGCCCATTATTGTGACTTGTGTTAGCTTTTGTTTTGGTGCTGATTATTTGCGATATTTTGTGTCTGTGCATTATTGTTATTATTTAGAACTATCACCTGAACTTTACCTATTTGACAATTTCCTTGATCTGAGATCGCGAATCTCACGAAACCCTGGGATTCTAAAATTGTATATATTGAGGCATTTAGATTTTTCTGCGTGATTATCTTGAGGTGCTTGTTGGTGTGTATTCTTATTTGTTGAGATGTCTACACATCTTTTTGACTTGAGTGTTTTTACTAGTAAATATAATTTTTCTATTTGGCAACAGAAAATGAAAGGTATTTTGGTTCATCAAAAAGTTTCAAAAGCTATTGATAATTCTTATAGTCCTAATGTTACTGAGGATCAGAAAAAGAATTTTGATAAACTTGCTTACACTTCTATCATATTGCATTTATCAGACCTGTTATGCGAAAAGTTGGAAATTTTGATTCCACAGAAAAGCTTCAGAAAAAATTAGAAGAGCTTTATTTAATCCAATCCACTCCAAACAAAATTTATCTCCTTGAAAAAAATTTCAGCTTCAAAATTGATCCCTCAAGGGATATGGATGACAATCTTGATATTTTTAATAAGCTTGTGCAAGATATTACAAACTGTGGTGAAACGGTCCCTAAAATTAACAAAGCTATAATTTTGTTAAATGTCATTCCTGATTCATATAAAGAAGTCAAGAATGCAATTAAGTATGGAAGTGAGACCTTTACACCTGACATTGTCATACACTCTTTGAAAAGTAAGGAGGGAGAGTTGAAGTTTGAGAAAAATGAGAGAAAAAATAGTGAGATCTATTTTGTGAGGGATAGACCTCAGTCGAGGGATGGGAGTTGAGGTGGAGGTGGGCAAAATAGTGGTGGCAATAGAAAGGGTATAAGTTGTTCTAAGTCACGAGATAAGACAAAAGGGAAGAGGTGCTATAGTTGTGGCAAATTAGGCCATTTCATTAGTGACTGCCATAAAGAAAAGAATAAGCAGAGAGATTAGAGAGAAAATAATGAGACGAATGTGGTAGTTCCCAGAGAGGAGTCTGGTGAGGTTTACGTGCTTTTAAATTCTGAGCCTAGGGAGATTAACCTGTTTATGAACTCCCATATGGATGAGTGGATTCTTGACTCCGATGCATCTTTTCACATCACATCAAATAAACATTAGTTTGATCATTTGCATGAAAGTAATCATGGGAATGTCGTTGCATGGGGTGTTGTTGCATATAACATTACTGGTATTGGTGATGTGATTGTTAGATTTGATAATGGCTTTGTGCATACACTAAAGGGAGTTAGATACATTTCACACATGGGTAGAAATTTAATTTCTGCAAGGGAGTTGGAGGAAATAGATTTTGTTGGTGTACTTGGCAATGACATGTTAAAAATGACTAATGGTGCACTTAGAGCCTTTAAGACTGTTATAAAAAATGGCATTTACATTGTGCGTGCTGAAGTGGTAGGTGGTCTAAATTCTACTATTGCTTCCATTGACACTGATCACACACAGAAGTGGCATAACAGACTTGCTCACGTTAGTTTTAAGGGACTTAAGTTCCTTAAGGATAAGGGTGTGTTTGGTAAGGATCAAGTGCCTGACATGTCATTTTGTAATCATTGTGTGCTTGGAAAACATCGTAGGATATCGTTTTCATCTAGTACACACAAGACATCTAGAGTGTTAGAATACATTTATACAGATTTGTGGGGTCCCGGGAGTAATTCTACTTTTGATGGTAACAAATATTTTTTGTCTATTATTGATGATTTCTCCATATGTGTGTGGATTTATCTGTTGAAAGATAAAAGTGAAACTTTCATTAAATTTAAAAATTGGAAAGTTCAAGTGGAGAATCAGACTGGCAAAAGGATTAAATATTTGCGTAATGATAATGGTCTTGAATTTTACAATGCTGATTTTGATAACTTGTGTAATGAGTGTGGCATTACTAGACATAAAACTGTGTCTTACACTCCCCAACAAAATAGGGTCCCTGAAAGGATGAATCGTACTTTGCTTGATAAGGTTAGATGTATGATGTTGAGTTCTGGTATGCCTAAATCGTTTTGAGGTGAAGCTGTTATGATTACATGCTATTTGACTAATTTGACTCCATTAAATGGAGATACTCTTTATGAAAAATGGCATGGTAAATTGCTTATTATATTATGCTTAAAACTTTTGGCTGCACTGTTTTTTCTCATCAGAGTGAGGGAAAACTTGAACCTAGAGCTAGGAAGTGTGTCTTTTTGGGCTACTTTGAGGGAGTTAAGAGATAGATGTTGTGGGATAGAAGCCAAAATGGTGTGAAGATTATCATAAGTAGAGATGTCAAATTTAACGAGTCAGATATGCCTTGTCTAGAGAGTGAAAAACAGTAAGAAACCATTAGTGGTAAATCTCCAGTTGAGGTGGAGAGAGTGAGCATCCCATTACATGTTTCCCCTAGTGAGTTGGAGAGAATGAGCATCTCATTACCCGTCTCTCCTAGTGAGGTGGAAAGTGATAACCAACAAGATCAGCAGATTATAGAGAATGAGAGGATCGAAGATATGATAGAAGATCATCTCGTTGACTAAAACCCTTTAGCTGATTATCAATTAGCTAGAGATAGGGAGAAAAGACCACGTAGGGAACCCCAAAGGATGTCTAACTATACCGTAGCCTATGCTAGTTATCAAGAACTAGTGGATAGGGAGCCCAATACCTATGAGGAGGTTATGAGGTGTGAAAAGTCTAAGAAGTGAGTGAGTACTATGAGAGAGGAGATGAGTTCTCTAGCTAAGAATCAAACTTTGGGAATTAGTACATAAACCTAATGATCAATCCATTGTGGGATGTAAACGGGTTTATAAGGTAGAAGAGGGAACCACTGAGAGTAAGCCTGTGAGATACGAGACTAAGCTAGTAGCCAATGGACAATGGTACAATAAGTTTGAATTATATGTTCTTTCAATTGGTTTCAAGAAGAGTGAGTTTGATCATTGTTTATATTACCAGCATCACAGAAAAGTGATTGTGTGTATTTGTTACTCTATATGGATGATATGTTATTGATTAGTACTTACATAAAAGTGGTAAACAATATTAAAATTGAGTTAAGTAAAGAATTTGATATGAAAGACCTTAGGCATGCTAAAAAGATTATTGGCATGGAAATAAATTGAGATATGTCTAATTCTTACTTAATTGTTCATCAAACTCCATATGTGTTTAAGGTTTTGAAAAAGTTTGGAATGCTTGATTGTAAACCTGTCTCTGTGCCTCTTGGTAATCATTTTGTTTTGTCTAAAGAATAATCACCTAAAAATGAAAAAGAATTTGCATATATGAATAAAATTTCCTATTCAAATGCAATTGGTTATGTGATATACTTGATCGTTTGTACTAAGTCAGACTTGGCTTTTGTTGTTAGTACTTTGAGCAGGTACATGTCTAATCCAGGACCTACGCATTGGAAAGCTTTGAAATGGTTGCTCAAGTATTTGAAAAGTACCTATGATGTAGGGTTAATATATAAAACTGTTTCTAATGGTGTGAAACTAAAGGGTTTTACTGATGTTGATTATGGTGGAGATAGAGATAATAGAAAATTTAATATTTCCTATGTGTTCACTTTGTGTGATTCGTGTGTTAGTTGGAAATCTCAACTCCAACATATTGTTGCTCTTTCCACTACTGAATTTGAGTATGTAGCTGCTACTGAAGCCTTTAAAGAAGATACGTGGTTTAAATATTTACTTAATGAACCGTGTTGTTTAAGTGATAATGTGACTATATATTCTTATAGTCAATCAACTATTCATTTGTGTAAGAACCCTATTTTTTCATGAACGTACTAAACATATAAATGTTAGACTGCATTTTATTAGAGACGTAGTATCTCAAAATTTTATTATACTTGAGAAAATGCATTCAGATTATAACCCTGCAGATATGGGCACTAAGGTGCTCACTTTAGTAAAGTTTAGAAGTTGTCTTACACTTCTAAACATTGGTATATGTACGTTGAGTTCTAATTAGTTTAGAATTCATTTTTGTCATCTATTGAGCATGTGTCTTTCTTTTTTGGGTTTTGCAGATTTTTTGTTTGAAACCAAGGTAGAGGTTTGTTGGGATTTTTGGTCCCAAACAAACAAAGGGACTATGATGATTAAATGAGTTGATTTAATTATACTTTGTAGGCTTGATCAATGATCGAATACTTATTAATAATGTCCAATCTTCAATAATTAGGCAGCTCAATTACAAAAATGGGTCAAAGCACTTTATAGTTAACTTTGAGTAATGGGCCACGACCCAGTTGCTCGGTTAACTAATCTTAGATAACCCACTTACCTTTAAAACTCTTTTGTGGTTCATTGATTGCAATATCTATATATAGTAATTACTTTGATGCAATTAATGTATGACTCCTGCCCTACCTTTTTGCTCAAAACAGAAAAGCTGCCGTGTTATTAGAATTGAGGTTTTCTTTTCTTGGTGGATTAATATACTTACACACGCACAGAGGGATACAAAACTTTGGCTGCCATTTTCTCTCTGCCTTTTCTTTGCGTTCCTGTGTGTGGCACTGGCTGTCTTTATTTCTGTCCCTCTTCTTCTTCTTCTTGATGGAGAATAACCTTCCCTTTCGTGTGGAATATAGGGGTTATTTAAGAGTGTTCTTTGGCCAAGATTTGTGGTGTTACCATTGTTGGAGATTGGCTAATCTGAGCTTCTTTCACTCACCACTGTTGTCCCGTTGATTAAAGATTGAAGATTTTTATTTTGCTTTTAATATTGTCCATTGTCTAATTTGTTTCTCATTAATAAATAAATCTTATTATTCTTGGTGTTTTATAGATTTATTATTCCAACAGAACTTACAAATGTGTATGTCGTCTCGCAAATTGCAATCCATAAATTTGGATGTCATTTGGACACAATTGTTAAAAATGTAATTACCATTAGAGAAATGCACTCATGGTACACGTTGATTTATCTAATTATAGTAAATCCTAATTCAATAAAATGCTTCATTTTAGGATAAGTAAATATGAATAGTTTAGGACAGCAAAACATTGACTCTCAGCACACTATATATGAAGCAAGTTTGTCTTTACTTTCTCTATGCAGCTTATTAAGCATTTGTTTGATTTTACTATTTAAAAAAAATTCAACAATTAATAATAACTATATATTTTATATAACTCACAATTTTTATCTTTTATCAAAATCTGCTTAAAAAATAATTGATTTTTAACCAGATCAAACAAATACTAAATGCACAAATTGAGCTGAAGAATGTGCTTCTCACTTGGGATGAGTATCTGATGATTGTTTTCAGAAGTTAATCTGGAACCGTTTACAAACTTGAGATTTTACACTTGGTACCATTCGGTTTCATGTATAATGGTAAAATCGAATGAACTAGTTATGGCATGTTAGTTCAAGTATTGTTCTACAATTAAAAAATAATAATTAAAAACACGACATGCAAAAATGCAATAAACCCATTTTAAAACATACATTCATATAATCACATTGCTGGAAGAGGATGAAATTTTTTCGAATTGCGACAGAAAAAAAAAACATGATGGAAAGCATCAATCTTGAAACTGGAATTTCACTTAAACGAATAACAATTTTGTTTGACCAACAAAAAATGCAAACTTCATGCACATATTATAGCAAATTAAGTGTTTTGTTCGGTCATGCTTAAAAATATATATTTTTTTAAAAAAAATAGATAAAGAACGAATCATAATTATTGTGTTTACCTACAATTTGTTTATTTTAAATTAAAAAAAGTGGGAGGTCACGGTAATAAACACACCCAAACACGTGCTGAATAAAAGAGAAGGACATTATTAAAAAAAAAAAAAAATTAACAACAACCACTACGTTTTGTACTTTAGTTTTTAAAATTGAGAATCGAAGCACATTTGACATTTGTTTGGTTCTCGACTTTAAGAACCAAAAGTAGCTAAATTTAAATAGAATCAAGCCAATAAGGATATTTGTGCAGTCTAGCTAAAGGTTAGGGGGAGACTGGACATTGACTTTTTCACACACTAATTTACACATAGAGCAAGCAAGTTGTAACTAATTAACACATAGAGAAAGTTGTATTATACTACAAAAAACTGTGACTTCAGAAATGGATTTTCTGTTGCTGAAGCTACGATATTCGTGCCTAATAGTCGCTACCAACGGTTTATTTGCAACGGAATTTCCCTTGCTATTTTAAAGGTCGCTGAAAATTACCAACGAAAATTTCGTTGGTAATTTTCAACGACCTTCAAAATATCAACAGAAATGACAAACACTATTACCAACGGAAATTCCGTAGGTAATGTCCCAAGTCTTTATCTACGGAAATTCCGTAGGTATTGTGCAAATTTTTAATAATTAAAAAATAATAATTTTATATACTTGGTGGATCACTGACCCGACCTACCAATTATGGGCTTGAAACTCGACCCACCAAAGGCCCGACCCAATCCGCTAAGCTTTGTCAAGCATTTTCATTATTTTATTAATTTAGAATGGATGTAATGTGACTTGAACCTTTGACCTAAGAGTTGGGAAGTTACAACCAAATCATTGGAGACAAATGAATTCTTGTAAGTGTTTTTGTTTTTATAATATATATTAGTTCAATGAGCAACATTTTCTATAATTTCTTATAAAGTAAAAAATAAATATTAGTGAAAAATCAAATTCCACATTGTGTTAACACTTAAAATATTACATTGCTCGAAATTTTTTTTATAGCTGTACAAACTGTATGAAATGATGATAAACATTATTTGCTTTCACATTTAAACACGAAATGCCCAACTAAAGTGATGTCGTACAATAGGTAAACTATTCCACCTATATTTTATTCGTATGAGATTATAGTTTGAATCTTTTTTATTATTGTAATTGCATATATAACTTCGTTGTAGAAAATTCGAATATTAAATGAGTGCTTATTCGGCTGCCCTTTTTTCCATCTCCAAAATCTATTTTGCATTAAATTTGGTATGCCATGACTGAATTCCTCTTACACACTTTTTTACTTACATTGCAATTTGACAAAATTGCCCTCAATCAATTAAATGTCATTTGAAAGTTAAAAGGGCAATTTGATCATTTTATCTCAAATTCTTTTGAAAAGTAAAAAAACTCATACTCAAAAATAGATTTTGGAGATGAAAATACCTACCAAACATGTTCTCAATAAAACTTAATTTACGACTAATCCTTAAGTGATTAACATTCAATTCCATATAGTTGAATCTTTTTCATTTTCAAAATTTGATTTACATTACTCATGAAAAATATCACGGGTAACAAGATTTATTCTTCACCAACATTTTACGTAGCTCAATGGTTGAAATAGTAATATTACATATGGATTATCGTGGATTTGTGGGTAATAGGTTGAAAGATTTTTTCGACTTATGAATTACTCTTCACATAAATTTCTTTTATTTGAATAGATGAATTGCGTTTTTTGGTCTTCAAAATTGATTTATATCACCTACATAATTTCCGTAGGTAATAAGAATCACTCTTCACCAATGGATATTCTCGTATGTGAAAGGTGAAATATTTTTAGTTTTTAAAATAAATTAATATCACCAACGAAATTTCAGTAGATTATATGATTCACTCTTCACCAACGGATATTCCGTAGGTGAAAGATCGAATTATTTTTTGGTTTTCAAAATTAATTAATATCACCAACGGAATTTTCGTTGGTGATAAGATTCACTCTTCATCAACGGATACTCTGTTGGTGAAATGTCGAATTATTTTTAGTTTTCAAAATTAATTAATATCACCAACGGAATTTTCGTTGGTGATAAGATTCACTCTTCACCAACGGAATATCCGTTGGTGAAAGGTCAATTATTTTTTGGTTTTCAAAATTAATTAATATCACCAATGTAATTTTCGTTGGTGATAAGATTCACTCTTCATCAATGAGATATTCCGTTGGTGAAATGTCGACTTATTTTTTGGTTTTTAAAATTAATTAATATCACCAACGGAATTTTCGTTGGTGATAAGATTCACTCTTCACCAACGGATATTCCGTTGGTGAAATGTCGAATTATTTTTTAATTTTTAAAATTAATTAATATCACCAACGAAATTTCCGTTGGTGATAAGATTCACTTTTCACCAACGGATATTCCGTTGGTGAAAGGTCGAATTATTTTTTGATTTTTAAAATTAATTAATATCACCAACGAAAATTTCGTTGGTGATAAGATTCACTCTTCATCAACGGATATTCCGTTGGTGAAATGTCGAATTATTTTTTGATTTTCAAAATTAATTATTATCACCAACAGAATTTTCGTTGGTGGTAAGATTCACTCTTCACCAACGGAATATCCGTTGGTGAAAGGTTGAATTATTTTTTGGTTTTCAAAATTAATTAATATCACCAACGGAATATCCGTTGATGAAATGTCGAATTATTTTTTGGTTTTTAAAATTAATTAATATCACCAACTGAATTTCCGTTTGTGATAAGATTCACTCTTCACCAACGGATATTCCGTTGGTGAAAGGTCGAATTAGTTTTAGTTTTAAAATTAATTAATATCACCAACGGAATTTTCGTTGGTGATAATATTCACTCTTCACCAACGGATATTACATTGGTGAAAGGTCAAATTATTTTTGGTTTTCAAAATTAAATATCGCAAACAAAATTTACATTGGTGATATGATTCACTCTTCACCAACGGATATTCTATTGGTGAAAAGGTGAAAATTCGTTGGTGAAAAACTATTACCTTTACCAACGGAAAAGTCGTCGCTAATTACCGTAGTTGAAAGGTCATCACTTTTACCAACGAATAATCCGTTGCTGATTACCAACGAAAATAATCCGTTTCGTTGGTGAAAAAGCGATTTTTAGTAGTGTAAACGTCTAGCCATTTCTCCTCTCTATAAATTGAGCTGAGAACTAAGCCTCATGCAAAATATCTATTTGGTGTCAAGCTTTTGAAAATGAAAGCATCTATTTGGTATTGCAATGTGTTGCGTTTTGTTACTGGTAATAGTCGAGTCCCATGTTTTCGTGCATGTAACATGTGTGATCTGAGCAAACTGGCGTTTTGTGGGCCGGGTTTGCTATCTTATATGGGTATCGACCGTCGACACGATACTCACTGATTTTGGGGGGGACTTGTGGGGTTTCTTTTCCCACTAATAATTGTTAAAATTCTGAGGCCTATCCCCTATGTCCGTCCTGTGCTTATTTCAAACTTTTTGATGGATTAATTATGTGCCCTAGCTAGCTAGCTTTAATGAGAATAAGAGTGCACTTCTGTTTGTGTTCTTAGCATTTCAAATACAATATCTAATAAAAGAAAATAAACTACTCCTCAACCAACAATCTACTTTGTTTACACCTACATGTTTAGGAGGACTTATAAACTAATTATAAATTTCGTATGACTCACAACTTTTATCTATACATTTCGTAAGATCCACTACTTAAAATCTACAAAAATATTAACCAAACAATATAAATCGCACCTACGTACAATAGTGGAAATTCATTGTGGATGAAGTTCATTATTTGTTAGCTAGCGATAAAATATATATATATATATATATATATATATATATATATATATATATCACGTTCATCGTTTATGTTAGAGATGGTGAAAATTTCTTTTATTAGAAATTATTTTTAAGTGTTTATAAGTAATGTGTCATATAAGGATAATAAGTGGTAGTAAGTGTTGGAAAATTCTTTGATATGACAAGAACACTCCAAAAACTTGAAGAAGAAAATCTGCAAATAAACAAGAACAACTAAACTTGTATCGCGAAGAACGCTATCCTAAAAGCGTTATTTGCGCTCTCTCGTTGAATGAGATGCTAAAGGGCCTTCAAACAAATAGCTTTGGCAGATTTACAAGTCTCAAACCGGATTGAACAAGCACAAGTGAAATCTAAAAAATAGAACAAAGAAGCTTTTATTAAAAAATCTGAATTTGGGAGAATATGAGAATTGTTTCTCTTGTTTGATGTTTTTTTCTTATTTGATATATGAAATCTATTTTCAATAAACAGATTCCTATCAACATTACATGAAATGGTGTTTAAACCATTAGGAAAGGACACAAATTTCTATGAAAAGGCACCAAGAAATTGAAAACTGCACTAGCCTAACGGCTAGTGCAGAACGGCCTGGGTTATCGCCCGCCTTTGATCGCCCAGGCCAATTTCACAATTTTTTTTTTTTTTTTTTTTTCATGATTTTAATATTTGAACAATATTACAATACCAATATTATAATAGTAAGTGCTTGTTTGGTAAAGTTTTTTGTAGATTATAAGTAGGAGTCTTTACGAAATATGTAGATAAAAATAAATAAAAATTGTAGATCCTATGAGAAATATGAGAATAAAATGATATTTTATGAGCTTATAAATATTTATAAATACTAACAAATACGCTATTAAAAATTGTAAATTTTAAAAATGTGTAAATAAAAATATATTTCATTACTTTAACTAAATTAAAAGCGGTAAAAAGCACCTTTTAAAAGCTTAGCTCTACATGTTGTCATATTCAAGTTTGGTTGTGTTGGAAAATTGGTTTTATAGAAAATGTTTTGACTATCTTTTGATCAATTAATTAAGTAGGTCTCGTGGTTGGAAACGGGAATTTCTTTAACCAAGTTTGTTCTACTTCGCGAGTATAATAACGTAGTATATTTAGTTTCTTAAAGCCAATTTCGGGTGAATGAGAAATTAATTCCAAAATATGCCACTTAAATGAGAAAATATTGGAAATGGAAAATAATGGAGATTGGAATAGAGCCACTCCCACATTGGTAAAATATAAGCAAATTGGTCATTTTAAATAGCTCAAGTTGGACAGCTGGGTTTGGGTCCCAAGCGGTACTAATTGTCTTTAGACTGGAGTAGACTTACATGTTAGTAAGTTGGGCTAAAGCCTGTTGGGTTTTAATTATTCGACTCAATTGTTTATTTTAATTAAATGAGTTCAGTCTATGAGAATTAAATTATTTTGGGTTCAAGTGAAATTTTAATTAAAAATCTAAGGACTAAGCTTGCAATTTATGGTAAAAGAATCCTAATTTGATTAGAATTTGTTTCTTGGATTGTTTCCAGGATTGAGTGTGTGTATATATATATATATATATATATATATATATATATATATATATATATATATATATGCATCAGACACGCAGAGAGATGCAGAGAATTGGTTCCTATTGGGTTACTTGTTTTCTGAGACAATATATATATACACACACACGTAGGCAGCCACTGTTTTCAGTTCTTTTTTGGTGAAGAACAAATTCACGCAGAGAAAGTTAAAAAGGAAGAAAAAAAGGATTGTTTGGCAAGAAAAATTTGGGCACAAATTTTTGGGCTTTTCTATTCATCTTTTGTATTCCACCATAGATTATTTGGTGAGATCTTTTCTCTTTTATTGGCTTTATATTTTGGGGTTCCATCTATTGTATTAGATGATGGTTATTATAGTTAAATAATAAAGTGTTGTTGATTTGGTGTGTTGGATTACCTCTTGATTTAGGGCATAAATTTGGAGAAGAAACATTGTAATATTTATTTAATTGATAGTGGATTACTGTCGTTTTGCCCCGTCGATTTTTCCTTTATCTTAAAGGGTTTTACGATGTTAAAGAATAATTCTGGTGTTGTTTAGCTTTATTTATTATTCTGATATTTATATTGCTTGGGTTGAGTTGATAACATTCATTTTAATTGCACGGTAAAAAGGAAAAATTATTTAGATACATTTGTACATCATCTAGTATTTTTCTAACAAAGTGGTATCGAGCTCGGTTTGGTTTGTGTGGATTAAAATGGAGGAACCGGTTGGTAGTGCTATGATTAGACCGACCAATTAATTGGGTAACTTGGAAGCCTAGAATGGAGGATATCCTTTATTGTAAGGATTTACATGAACTTATTGAGGGTGATGAAGCTAAACCGGTTGACATGGCGGACAAGCAATGATATACTCAGAATAGAAAAGCTATTGGGACTATCAGACAGTGGGTAGATAATAGTGTATTTCATCATGTGGCACAAGAGACTAATGTTCATAAATTGTGGTCAAAATTAGAGTCTATGTTTGAGAAGAAAACTGCATCTAAGAAGTCCTTTTTAATTAGAGACTTGGTCAACATGAAATATAAAGAAGGCATGAGTGTGACAGAGCATCTGAACAATTTTCAGAATATCATAAATCAGTTAGATACTATGGATATGACTCTTGAAGAAGAATTGCGAGGCTTTGTTGATTTTGAGTTCTTTGCCAGATAGTTGGGAGACATTTGTTGTGACATCAAGAACTCTACTGCGATGGTGTTTTGACTATGGACTCAGTAAAAGTCAAGATGCGAGAATGAAAAACAAGAAGAAAATCATGGGTATACATACGGGTTCGGATCATGCACATACTCTTATTGTTACATGAAGTTAGAGGGAGAACAAAAATAGATGGCAAAGAGGTTATAGCAAGTCAAGAGGCAGATCAAAATCAAAAGACAAAAAAGTTGTTTGTTACCGTTGTGGCAAAGAGGGTCATATTAAAAGAAATTGTCGAGTTTGGTTGAGAGAGCAAAAGGAAGGTAGCAATCAGAAGAAAGAAGATGACAAGAACACTACAGCTGTTGTATCTGATGGTGATGATATACTCTTTTGTGGAGAGCAGGAGTGTCTACACATAGGTGATCCTAGTAATGAATGGATTGTTGATAGCGGTGCTTCTTCTCATGTTTCTTCAAACATAAATTTGTTTGCTAATTACACAGTGGGTGATTTTAGTATCATGAAGATGAAAAATACTAGTCAATCTAAGATTATAGGGAATGGCAATATTCACTTGCAAACAGATGTCGGCTGCACCTTGATGTTGAAAGATGTGAGGCACATTCCTGATATGCACCTTAATCTAATTTCGATTAATGCTCTTGATCGGTAGGGTTATCACAACAACCCGATGATTTGAAATGGAAATTGTCAAAAGGCTTTTTGGTTGTTGCTAGAGGGAAAGCTTGTTGCACGCTATACAAGACTTATGGAAAAGCTTGTAAAATGGGTTGAATACGATTGAAGATTCTTCTCCGAGCTCTAGCACAAGAGGCTCGCCATATGAGTGAAAAAGGGTTGTAGGTTCTGGCTAAGAAGACATTCATTCCCTTAGCCAATGGTATGTCTCTAAACCGATGTGATTATTGTTTATATGGTAAACAACATAGAGTTTCTTTTAATGGCTCTTTCAGAAGAAAAGATGATATTTTAGAACTAGTACATTCTGATATGTGCTCTCCTGGTGATGTGGCTTCTTTGGGTGGAAACAAATATTTTGTTACCTTTGTTGACGATGCTTCTAGGAAACTATGGGTATATCTTCTGAAATCTAAAGACCAAGTGTTTCGGTGTTTTCGTGATTTCATACTATGGTAGAAAGTGAAACAGTGAAGCCTTTGAAAGGCCTCGAGAATGGATAATGGTGGATAATATACTTCGCATGAGTTCAGGGAGTATTGCTTAAAATTTGGGATTCGACATGAGTTCACAGAATCTAGTACTCCTCAACATAATGGTGTGGCAGAAAGAATTAATCGTACCATTCTTGATAGAGTCGGATGTATGTTGAAGATGACCAAGCTACCTAAATTTTTTTTGGGGTGAAGCGAGTTCAGATCGCTTATTACTTGATCAATAGATCTCCTTACATTTCCTTTAGATTTTGATATTCCGAGAAAAGAGTGTGGAGTGGTAAAGATATATCTACTACTCGTTTGAAGGTGTTTGGGTGCAAGGCATTTGTGCGCGTGCCTAAGGAACATAGGTCTAAGCTTGATGATAGAGGTACTCCATGTATTTTTCTTGGCTATGGTGATGAACGGTTTGGATACAAATTGTGGGATCCAAAGAAAAAGAAGACCGTGAGAAGTAGAGATGTGATTTTTCATAAAGACCAGACGATTGATGACTTTAATAAAGTTGAGCAGACCTAAGAAAGTGACTGCAGTTGTTCCTGATCTCATGTCTCCAACACCACAGCCAATTGTTGGAGATAATATAGTTCCACTGATGATGTTGATGACATTGCTCATAGTGATATGCCTGTTGATGAGATTCTTCGATCGAGGAAATGATTCTAGATGAAGAATCACATGTTAGGAGGTCTACTAGAGAGCACATACCATCTTCTAGGTATCCTACTTCGACTATATTTTGCTTACTACCGATGGAGAGCGGAGAGTTTTTCGAGGCACGCATTCATGATGATAAAGTCTATTGGATGAAAGCAATGACAGAAGAGATGAATTCTTTGAAAAAGAATAATACATATGAGTTAGTGAATCTTCCTAAGGGTAGAAAAGCATTGATGAACAAATGGGTATACAAAATCAAGCGAGACGGCAATGGTGATATGATGAAGTACAAGGCTCGATTGGTTGTTAAAGGCTTTGGGCGTAAATATGGTGTTGATTTTGATGAGATCTTTTCTTTGTTGTGAAAATGACATCTATCGAGTTGTTTTGGATTTAGTAGCTAGTCAAGATTTGGAAATGGAACAACTTGATGTGAAGACCCGCCTTCCTACATGGTGACTTAGAGGAAGAGATTTATATGTTGCCTTAGGAAGGTTTTGAACAAAAGGAAAAAGAATACATTGTGTGCAAATTGAAGAAGAGTTTATGCGGGCTCAAGCAAGCACCAAGACAATGGTACAAAAAGTTTGATGCTTTTATGGCGAGTCGAGTAGTACGAGGGGCGACTTGATTCTTATGTTTACATCGGATCTTTTCGGGTGACAAGTTCATTATTTTACTGTTTTATGTCGATGACATGCTTATAGTTGGATAGGATGCAGGGTTGATTAAGAAATTGAAAGAAGCCTTGCATAAGTCATTTGATATGAAGGATTTGGGGATGGCTAAACAAATCTTGGGTATGGAGATAGGTCGAGATGAGAAAGTCTAAAGGGTTGTGGCTATCACATGAAAAATATATTGAACGGGTACTTGAAAGGTTCAGTATGAAAGAAGCTAAGTCAATTAGCTCACCTCTTGATGGTCATCTCAAACTCACCAAAAGATCATGTCCTTCGACTAGTGAAGAAAAGAAGAAAATAGAAGTAGTTCCCTACTCTTCAGCAGTTGGTAGTTTGATGTATGCCATGGTATGTACTCGACCAGATATTGCACATGCAGTTGGTGTGGTAAGTAGATTTTTGTCTAATCCGGGCAAAGATCATTGGGAAGCACTAAAATGGATCATGCGGTATCTTAGAGGAACATCCCCTTTGTGTTTGGGTTTCGGGAGAGCTCAGCCAGTTTTGACGGGATATCTGATCTGAGATATGGGTAGGAGATCTTGATAGCGGAAAATCTATATCTCGGGTATCTCATTTACTTTTGCATGGGGAGTTGTTTGTTGGCAAATAAAAGCGCAAAAAATGTAGCTTTATCCACTACCGAGGCTGAGTATATAGCAGTGACTGAAGCGGGAAAAGAGATGATATGGTTGAAAAGATTTCTTGAGGAGCTCAATGTGAAGGAAAGTGAGCACATCATTTATTGTGACAGTCAGAGTGCCCTTGAGTTGAGCAAGAATTCCACATATCATTCTCGCACCAAACACATTGATGTGAGATAAGATTAGATCCGTGGAGCACTTGAAGAAAAATATTTACGGTTGGAAAGATTCACATTGATGAAAATATTGTTGATATGTTGACCAAGGTTGTCACCAGGCAGAAACTTATGTTCTGTACCGAGCAGGCGGGGATGAACTCTAAGTGATTGACTGGAGTTTTATGGTGTACCTCCCTCATGGATTGGAGGGAGAGATTCTTGGGTTTTAATTATTCGACCCAATTGTTTATTTTAATTAAATGGGTCCAGTCCATGAGAATTAAATTATTTTGGGTTCAAGTGAAATTTTAATTAAAACCTAAGGACTAAGCTTGCAATTTATGATAAAAGAATCCTAAATTGATTAGAATTTGTTTCTTGGATTGTTTCCAGGATTGAGTATATATATTTATATGCATCAGACACGCAGAGAGATGCAGAGAATTGGTTCCTATTGGGTTGCTTGTTTTCTGAGACAGTATATATATACACACACACGTAGGCAGCCGCTGTTTTCAGTTCTTTTTTGGTGAAGAACAAATTCACGCAGAGAAAGTTAAAAGGAAGAAAAAAGGATTGTTTGGCAAGAAAAATTTGGGCACAAATTTTTGGGCTTTTCTCTTTATCTCTTGTATTCCACCATAGATTATTTGGTGAGATCTTTCTCTCTTTATTGGCTTTATATTTTTGGGGTTCCATCTATTGTGTTAGATGATGGTTATCAGAAGTTACCAATAAAGTGTTGTTGATTTGGTGTGTTGGATTCACTCTTGATTTAGGGCGATAAACCTGGAGAAAAACATTGTAATATTTATTCAATTGATAGTAGATTCTTGTCGATTTTTTGCGTCGATTTTCCTTTATCTTAAAGGGTTTTACAACGTTAAAGAATAATTACGGTGTTATTTAGGCTTTATTTATTATTCGATATTTATATTCTTGGGTTGAGTTGATAATATTCATTTTAATTGCACGGTAAAAAGAGAAAAATATTTAGATACATTTGTACATCATCTAGTATTTTCCTTAACAAAGCCCACACACGCGCGTTGGCCGGCCGCCCACCGGGCTCGGGCTCACGTCCAAAAAAGTATATTACTTCTTATATTATTTTATTTCAAACCTTCCAGATTGCGACACATGCCAATTCAATCAACTTTATCAGAACGCGCCACGTGTCATGCTTCTAGAATATGTCCGGACAGATATGTCTTTCTGAATAGATTGGTTATGTCTTTTCAGACATAACCTTTCAGCAGTTGTGCCTTTTGGGAGACAACTTTCCAACAACTATAAATAGGTCCCCCCATGTCCAGAAATTTCATTCCAAATTCGGCTTCTTCTGCATTTTAATATTCTTTGCTTCCTGTACTTTTCTCTGTTCTCCATTTCAATCCCTAAATATTTTTCTGCATTTATTTATTCGTCCAATTATTCAAGTAAGTCGTTACTCTGTTTAATTTTCTGCGCATCATTATTTTATTAAAAGAATATAAATTAATTGTATTAATTTTACCAACAGGTTGCTTATTAGTGTTTTAGGTAATGGGTATTCAATAAGGACATACATGTGATCTGCTTTTAAAATTTCCTGACATTTTTAAGTGACTGACGTTATAGATTTTATAGATTTTTATTGATTTTTATAAATTTTAATAAACTTTTATAGATTTTTATTTTGGAAGAATTTTTTTAAACTTCACAAATTTGTATAGATTTGTATAGATTTGTATTTTTTCAATTAAATTTTGAATATAAAAATATAATATTTGACAGTTAAAAAAATTGTCGCAGGAAAAAAGTTTAATAATAATTTATTTAATTGCATTAATATTTATTTTAAAAAAAAATTGGATTAGGGGTAAAGAGCAACTATTCAGCTATGTGCAGCGATAGGCAAAATGCCTTTACACACCCTACACCTACAGTTGACAGCAGCCCTTATAAGTGCACTCTGATTTTGTGGTGGATTGGAGCCACCGTGTGCTAGTGGTTGGGACGGAGGCCGTGGACCACAGTGAGAAAGAGAGTAGGTTTGGCGATTGCAAACATTAGCAGTGGCGGGCATGGGAGATTGCTTGTCTTGTATTTGTTAGAGATAAGATTCAAATTTGATGAGTTGTTCATGAAGTTCATCAAAGAAAATTGGCGCATCACACACACACAGACAGATGATATGTCCTTGTATTCATCCAGCAATTCATTCAGAATTTTTAAGGTCCAATCTTCATGGTGAATTATTGAATCCATGAGTGCCAACTCACCAGCTTTTCCTTTAACCAGTTAACTGTATCCAGTAATTGATTGAGGGAAAATGCTATTTGTATAGCACAGATCAAGTTATTGATGAGTAAGCATTGAAAATATCTTTTCACTTAAAACTAATATATCACGAGATATTGAATAAAAAAGTGATTGAATCCATGTTTAGCTTATATCTTGAAGTTAGAAAGCAGGAACTTGGACTTCCATTTCTCGCACAAATCTTCTTCTCCACACTGTGAAACCACCCATCGGCCGTGGAAATCTTCTTCTTCACCTCTCGGCTTCCATGTCCTGTGCCCATATTCCATCGCCGGAAAAATTCATCAATGATGGATGCAGGTAAATGCTTGGGTCCTTTTATATGTTAATGAAAATCTAGATTATCGAGTTTGGACTTCGACTATGAAAATGATACATAAGAATAAACAAAATCAAGCTCCAATAATGTCATGGGCTAGTAAGGAAAACAACACCTTGGTAGAGGGAGTGTAGTATTTTCATTTTGGATGGTTTTATTTGTTTATATATTGGTTTATTTTTGTAAATGTAAAAATGGTAGGATTTTCATTAAGTCATTGAATAATTTCCCAAAACTGTATGTATTGTCTATTTAGCTTTTTTAAATGCAGTAATTAATTTGTTTAAATTTGGTGTGTGTATTCAAATTTGGTGTTTTTTTTCCAGGAAATCATAATTTATATCTTGATGATGAGACGGTGAATATGAATTATGGAGTTGTGAATGACAACACTTTTGGAGAATCTAATAATGAGTTAGTAAGGGAAAATGAGAACATATTGGATGATGAAAAATTAGGGGAAGATAGTGCAATAGTGTCTAAGATTGGGATGAAGTTTAAGGACGACAACAAACTTTTGAATTTTACAAAATATACGCTTATCATATATGCTTTCTAGGTAGGAAAAGAAATTCAAAGAAGGAAGATGATGTGATTGTATGATGAGAGTCTAATAATGAGTTATGGAGTTGTGAATGACAACACTTTTGGAGAATCTAATAATGAGTTAGTAAGGGAAAATGAGAACATATTGGATGATGAAAAATTAGGGGAAGATAGTGCAATAGTGTCTAAGATTGGGATGAAGTTTAAGGACGACAACAAACTTTTTGAATTTTACAAAATATACGCTTATCATATATGCTTTCTAGGTAGGAAAAGAAATTCAAAGAAGGAAGATGATGTGATTGTATGATATTTGACATTAACATGTAGCCGAGAAGGTTCAAGAAGTAGTACTACGAACACTTCTTTGAATCCCCAACCAAGTATTCAAACAGAGTGTAAAGCTAGGCCGACAGCAAGTTCGAGAGAATAGTAGAATATGGCGAATTAACACGGTCTATCTCGAACATAATCATCAAACTAGCCCTTCTAAATCCAGATTGTATTGATGCAATAGACAAGTTAGTGCACATGTGAAACGGAAACTCGAATGTAATGACAAAGCGGGGTTCCATTACACAAAAGTTGTAACTCAAATAGCTTGTTGAAGCATGTGAGTATGACATGATGACATGCGAGAAAAGGATTGTAGAAACTACATTGAGAAAGTTAGGTGGTTAAGACATGGGAAAGGAGATGTTCTTGTAGTACATACGTATTTTCCAAAATGCAAACACGTGTCCGGTTTTTACTTTAATATAGACTTAGACGAAGAATGTCAATTGAAGAACGTATTTTGGGCAGATAATAGGTGTAAACAAGCATGCAAGGAATTCGACGATGTAGTCACATTTGATACTACATACCTCACTAATAAATATGATATGCCTTTTGCCCATTTTGTTGGAGTGAATCATCATGGACAATCAACATTACTTAGATGTAGACTTCTTTTCGACCTACGTCATTGCTCTATTTGAAATATCCACAATTGTTACTACAACAAAAGAATAGCCTCCCTATATTTGTATAGTTCTTCTCGACCTCCATCTATTTCACAAAGCCCTCTCCACAGACGGGGCATCGTTTCTTCTTTGGGCATGCCGACAAGTAGTGCCCTGACCGTCTACAATAACAAACTCCTTTGTTCTTTTCTAACATTGGAAAAAGCTGTTGCATTAGCAATTGTACACCAATTAACAATAATGTAGTTAACCATGTGACAACAACAAATTAATTATAAACTAATTATGGGGCAGAACCATTCACCAAATGGAAATTGTTTTTGTTTTGGTTGTTTTCATTAATTCTCATGATTATTGTTGCTTGACACATGAAGAGATTCATTAACCAAACACCACATTGAGAAAGCAGAACTTATCAACAAAGACGAACATAAATCAAACTCCTTAATTCGAACTTAAGCTCGACGATATCTTGCTAAACAAATGACAAATAAATTGTGAAAATCAAGTTCAACGAAGATGAACTAAAATCAAAATCTCTAATTCAAAATCTAGACGATATCTTCATAAACAAATGACAAATAAATTCTCTCAAACATGACTTATCAAAAATTCTGAAAATCTTGTGCATAACTTATCGAGAAAGACGAACCCCATATTCAGCTTTTACTCAAACATAAGTTGATATTATATTGAAATACCCAAATCCCTAATTTGAAAATGGTGCTCGCTATGGATTTTAGAACATATGAATAATCCACTGAGCTTTATTAATGTCAAAACAATGCATTACTAACTTATGTTTGTGACACTTTTCGACGACGACCCGGCTGTTTTCTCCGACGATTTTCCACTTTTTTTATGGACTGTGCTCAATTTCAAATGCTCCTCCTATCTCACGGTTTTTGTTACAGTGGTCAATTACTTACAGTCATATATGGGCAATTTAGTCAAGAATAAGTATATGGGCATTTTGGTCATTACACATTTCGCCACCTAAGCATCTGTAACTGTTGGAATATTTTCTCAAAACTTGCCAAAATCAAAAGATGCACCAATTGTTGAAAGGAAAGACATCTAAGCTTTCATTAAAATTACAAGTTTCCAAATCTTGGAAAGTTTCTTAATCTTGGACACTTTGGTAGTTGAAACTTGGAAGACATCTAGGTCAACTAAAATTGAACAAGTTTTCAAATCTTGGACTATTTGTCAGTTTAAACTTGTAAGAAAATTAGGTCATTCGTTAACTATAAATTGACATAGTTTATTCTCTTTTGTAGGGGTGACTTGAGGATTTTTAAGAGAAAATTGTGTTTCAACATCCTAGTTGTTTTTCTTGTTTTCTTTGTGAATTGTACAAAGAGTAGAAATTGGTGAGTGCGGTAAAGCTTATGATATTATTTGTTTTGAGATACTTGAAGATTTGGGTAGATGAAATCTATATGATTGTAACAATTTTTCATATAGTGAAAACTTTGACAGTCCGTAAATCTTTCTCTATCATTATATTTTTTGTTTTGTTATATTTCTCTGAAAAAAGATCTTGTGGGCAATAAAATAATTGGTCTCAATTCCTAATAGTGGTATCAGAGCATCAGGTCGTTCAGAGTGTTGGTGCACAGAAAATATATGTCTATCAAATATGACGTGGAGAAATTTGACAGAAGAATCAATTTTGGCTTGTGGCAAGTATAAGTCAATGATTTTTTTTATTCAACTGGATTACACAAGGCTTTGAAAGGAAACCAACCCCTGTTTTTGACAAAGATACTGAAAAATCCAGTATGAGCGATGATGTTTGAAAAGATTTGGATTTGAAAGCTGCAAGTATGATACGTTTATGTTTAACAAAAAATGTTCTTGCAAATATTCATGGAATATGTGCTGCAAAGGAACTTTGGAAAAAATTTGAACAGTTGTATCATCAAAGAGTCTTTCAAATTAGTTGTACTTGAAAAAACAGTTTCATTCTATGCGAATGAATGCAGGTACAAAAATTTCAGACCATCTGAGTGTTCTCAATGGGATCGTTTCTGAACTGGAGGCTCTTGGAGTTAAACTTGATAATGAGGATAGACCGTTAAGACTCATCTAGTCTCTTCCATCTTCCTATGAACACATTAAACCAATTTTGATGTATGTGAAAGAAACTGTGAGTTTTGAAGAAGTTACAAGTAAATTAATTTTTGAAGAAAGAAGATTAAGTAGTGGAAGTAATATTTCATCTGAAAACTCATTACTTGTTCTTTGAAAAATAGAAAAGAATAATTCCATAAAAAGGAAAGTATTTTGTTGGAATTGTGGACAACCTGGTCACGTGAGGAAAAATTGTCCAAAAGGTAGAACAAGCTTGGCTAACTGCTCGACATCAGATACGGACAATATGTCTCTCTTTATGGGAGATGATGATGTCGCTTGAGTAAATATTTACATCCTCGTGGCATGCGCTAGTTGTCATGATAGATATGTGTTACTACTAGCGGGTCCACATATTTGTACGCGGGCATTGGCTTGATATTAATGCAAGGTGTGTGGTGGAATTGATGTCGATGGCTGATGAATTTCCAAGTAAGTCAAGCAAGGGAGTTGCACCATAATATTTCAGCAAATTTATTCTACATGAGCCGATGAAATTCTTAGAATTCGTTAATTCTAAGTGATTATACTTATATGGTGTAGTATGTTAATTTTCTGTTTTGAGAATTGAGATTGTTAAAGTGTACCGTTTTTTTTTAAGTATCGAGATGAAGAGCTGCATAAGAGATGATTGATTTTGGACTCTTTTTTCGTCAATGTGGAGATTGTTGGGATATTTTCTCGAAACTTGCCAAAATCAAAAGATGCACTAATTGTTGAAAAAGAAGACATCTAAGTCGGCTAAAATTACAAGTTTCTTAATCTTGGACACTTTGGTAGTTGAAACTTGGAAGGCATCTAGGTCAACTAAAATTGAACAAGTTTTCAAATGTTGGACTCTTTGACAGTTTAAACTTGTAAGAAAATTAAGTCATTCGTTAACTATAAATTGACATAGTTTATTCTCTTTTGTAGGAGTGATTTGAGAGTTTTCTGAAAGAAAAATTGTAAGTCTAGCATCCTAGTTGTTTTTCTTGTTTTCTTTGTGGGTTGTACAAAGAGTAGAAATTGGTGGGTGCGGTAAAGCTTAGGATATTATTTTTCTTGAGATACTTGGAGATTTGGGTGGATGAAATCTATATGATTGTAACAATGTTTCATATAATAAAAACTTTGACAGTCCGCAAATCTTTCTCTGTCTTTATATTTTTTTGTTTTGTTATATTTCTCTGAACAAGGACATTGTGGGCAATAAAGAAATTAGTCTCAATTCCCAACAGTAACTTGATCAGTAAATGACCGTTGTACAAGTAGCACAATTGTTGATTGAGATCCTTTTGTGAAATTCAAAAGATGACTTTCTAATAACATGATGCAGCTTCTGGATATCGCTGGCGACAATGGATGTGTTATCAACCATAGGATTTTCTGAGTGGTCGAGAGTGTTTTCCTTGTCCGATTTGTATTCTAATACCATGTTAAACTGTTAAAATTTAATACTTGAAGCTAATAATTGAGCTACTTGAATTATGCTTTGTATTCAACTGGTATTTATAGAATTGCATTTGAATATAGAGATCAACTTATAAAATTCAACTACATAGAAAAGCAATGATTGTAAAAAGCTAAGACTTCAATTTATCTACATCATGAATAACGTTATCTCTAATAAACTTAATATTCTCTTCCAAAAATGTTTGAATGCTTGCTTTGAAATGAATTTAACATTTTTCCTCAAAATTTGTACAAAGCTTATTCTGAAATGGAAAATAAATGCAAGAAAAATATTGTGTGCCTCTTTGGTATAGGTAAAAAGTAGTTTTTTTAGGAAATTTTGATAAAAGTTGATGAAATGTCTGGTTAAAAAGTTGATAAAAGTTGAGTTCTATGAAAACTGTAGTTGAATATATATATATTAAAAAAGAGTGCTTTAATTAAAATAAAAGTCAGGCTTATATACTATGAAAATATTAACTAATTATTCCAAAAATAGGGGAGGACGAAACGCAAGACTGTATTATAATTGGCACATATAATATTATAATTGACACGTGTCTGTTTTAGTTGATTACGATACATTGTACCTAGATTGATACTAAGCTTCCGTTTATGATTGATTTTAGACCACAACTTCTTGTTTTATGTGTTTGATAAATTCAAGAAAATTGATTATACAAGAATCTGTATTGTTTGACAGCATATTTTGAGAAACAGCAAAATAATAGCTTCTCAACCTTTAAATTATTCAATTATCTATAATCAAAATACTAATTTTAACCACTAATTAATTAAATTAATTTATTTTCTACTCTATAGATTGTTAATTTTGCAATTTTATAAATTTTGAGATTTAATAGATATTATTATTTTTTATTATATAATAACTATAGTGATTACATAGTTTCAAAAAATATTTGATAAGTCTGGTGTCTTCATTTCTCCAATTGTGCCATCTACGATGTTCCTCTACTTAATATATATATTTCTTTGAAAGGCTAAAAATAATGAATTTTAATGCATATGAAATCAGCACTCGTACTATCCCCTAAATAAAAGGAAAGAAAAGGATCAATTGTTAGTAATTGTGAACGAAGCATTACATATTGTTACATGAATAAAATAATTTTACAATATTATTAATGATAATAATAATCTAAATAGACATCACTATAATTAATGTCCATTTTAGTAATTAACCTCAGCACCTTCTTCCACCACCATAAACCTCCTTCACCGCGGCTGAGCAGCATACAGAGAGTGCTTCTTCTACGACGCGATGTCAGCTTTCTTCCACCTCCATATTCTCCTCCATCGCGACTGAGCAGCGTGCGGAACATTATGTAGTCGGGTTCCTTGTTGGGCTTCCGACAACTGCATACTGTGTAACTAGCAACTTGAAATAGTTGCTGTAAATAGTTTAAATTTGATGAATTTGTATAGAGTGGTCATGATTTGTTGCTGTAAATAATTTAAATTTGATGAATTTGTGTAGAGTGGCTATGATTTGTTACTGTAAATAGTTTAATTTGATGAATTTGTATAGAGTGACCATGATTTGTTGATGTAAATAGCAGGTTGAATTTATGTAGGGATGATATTGTATTAAAGAAAATCAGTACAGACGATTTGTTTAATGAATTTTTGTAGAGTGGTCATGATTGGTTGCTGTAAATAGCAGTTTGAATTTCTGTAGGGATGATACTGTATTATAGAAAACGGTAAGGATAATTTGTTTGATGAATTTCTGTAGAGTAGCCATGATTTGTTGTTGTAAATAGCAGCTTGAATTTATGTATGGATGATATTGTATTATAGAAAACAGTACATATGATTTGTTTGATGAATTTATGTAGAGTGGCCATGATTTGTTGTTGTAAATAACAGCTTGAATTTCTGTATAAATGATATTGTATTATAGAAAATGGTAAGGATGATTTGTTTGATGAATTTCTGTAGAGTGGCCATGATTTGTTCTTTGTAAGTAGCAAACTTGAATTCTGTAGGGATGAAAAAGTTTGATGTGGGCATGCTATGATGAAAGTTGGTCATTAGATTATTCTTTGTGTTTGTTAGTCATGTGTGTTGTTTGATATTGTATTATAGAAAATAATATCATATAAATTTATATCATAATAAAACAATATCATAGAAAAGGGTTTCATAATAAATAGTATCATAGAAAATAGTATTAAAACAAAAGCAGACATAGAATTTGCATACGTGTTTCGTAATTTCTATTATAATTCAACGAGCCGACAATGAATTTTAGCTGTTTGAAGTCGTCTCTTTAGCTTAAAACGAAAATCTTTAATTTGTCATGTTTTAACAGTATCATACTAAAATAGTATCATAAATAAATATATCTTAATATATTAGTATCATACATGAAAGTATCTTAATAAACAATATCACATACACAAACTACAATCCAATAAAATAACAATATCATAGATTGAAACAGTATCTACGTCTGCATTTTGAATGAAAACAGTATCATAGATAAACTAAGTACAAGATGTTTTAAAGGTTAAAATAATAATATTGTTCTTAAAATGCTCCATTAATAGTATAATATCATTGATACTGTTTGCATTCAATAAAAGTATCATAGGTTAAAACAGTATCGTAATAAAACAGTATCAAAGATAAAAACATGGTATAAGTATACCATAACATTTTATCTAAATAAAACACTATCATAGATAAAATTAAGTAGAGATATTTTACTGGTTGAAGTAATGACATTGTTCTTAAAATGCTCCATTAGTAGTACAAGACCATTGATACTGTTTGCATTCAATAACAGTATCAAAGATTGAAACAGTATCAAAGATTGAAACATTATCGTAATAAAACAGTATAAAAAATAAAAACATGGTATAAGTATACCATAGCATATTATCTAAATAAAACTGTATCATATATAAAACTAAAATGTTTTAATAGTTGAAGTAATGATACTGTTGTTAAAATATTTTATTAGTAGTACAAGATCATTGATACTGTTTGCATTCAATAACGATATCATAGGTTGAAACATTATCATAATAAAACAGTATCAAAGATAAAATAATGATATAAATATACCAATGCACATTAGCTAAATAAAACAGTATCATAGATAAAACAATATCATAGAAAATAATATTATAATAAAACAGTATTATACAAAACAGTATCATAGAAAATAGTATTATAATAAAACAATATCATTGAATTATCGAATTTTTGCAATTACAGGGATATGTTGGTCTTTTAGTGCTAAAATGTGACTTTAATTAAATTAAGTTTTGATCATATGACTTTAGAACTTATAAGTGCAACAAGAGTGACCGATCATGAATTTACCCTTAAAAAATCCTAGCTTTTGTAATCTATCTTTAATCATAAAATAAATAAAATATGATATTTCAATTTGGGCTTGCTAAAAATCCATCATGGACCATGTAATGGGCGATGGCTAGGTATTGGACTGAGTTCTACGGGTCCAATACGCTTAAATTAAAAAGGATTGTTTTACCATATACTATAAAAAATAAAAGAATTTAAAAAAATATTATTTCACTTTTTTATTCTAAAAATACTGATTTTATTTTTATAACACTTATTACATTTGTTATATTTCTTAAAAAAATGTGTGCTACATTTGTTATATTTATTACAATCTTAAATGGCATCTATGTGGCTCCACACAAGATGAATGTAACAAGCAATATTCTAAAAAGCGTAAATTGTAGCTACGCGTGGAGGTCGAGCTTCAACCATTTTGAATCTAGGCGAGAGTGAGATAAGGGCAAGACGAAGGTGAGAGACGTGAAGCGTGGCTAGGCGTGGAGGCTGCGCCTCACCGCCTAGGCGAAGTTTAGACGGACTTTTTAGAACAATGGTAACAAGAGTCCTTCAAGTTCGAACTTAACATTTATGTTAGGTTTGGAACTTAGTGTATTATTACTACCGAGTTGAGTTTAACCTATATGATTTTTTTTTTTGCAAGGTGAATGCATGATGTTATGGCCTTGTAGGGAGGGAGGTGAATGAATGATGTATGGCCTCGTAGGAATCTTTCTCTAGTTGAATTCGATTTAGGGTTTAGGGAGCTATCTTACACGACTTGCTCCATGTGAATAAGGTTTGACTTACGATGCTCCCATGCGAGGTATAGGTGTAGGGAAAGAAATCCTTGACAAATAATAAAGATATAAAATAACAATAGCATAGACACAACTACAAATATATAAGCAATGTTCTAAAAAATTCATTTATGCGTGAGATACGATATGCACACCTAGTCAAGTCTCGCTCTCGTCTAGGTCTCGTTTGGATTCGAAAAGTTTAAAACTCGACCTTCACACATAGCCACACTTTACGTATTTTAGAACATTGATATTAAGGCTCCGTTTGTTTTTAATTAAAATTTTGCTAAAAGGTTGAAGTAAAAGTCAACAGTTAATTTTAACCACACATTTCATGGACCCGCAACTTTTGAACCACACATTTCATCAACTTTTATCAACTTTTCTAAAAAATCTAATTTTAATCAAAATCAAATACTCCCTAAGTGAATATGAAAGTAGAAAACTCATATTATATTTTATTTTGATTTGCAGCAACAAAAGCTAGAATAATTAAACATTTTTATATCTTGATTATTATACTAATTATTTTATGTAACACTCTATTTTATGATATGTTCTTAAAAACTAAAAATTAGACTTCATCCATCCTATAAAAATAAGCTTACTTCTATTTTCACATAAATTAAGAAAACTTAATTATTGTAGTTTGAACAATAAATATTACTTACGTTTTTCCTAGTACACTCCTACATTATTATCACAATTGTAGAGAGTTTTCTCCGCTATGGGAAGAAAAAAAATACTTAAATGTTCATGTGTCACTACTTCTTCAATTTCTCCTCTCACAAAATCATCTTGGCTAAAATTTGCTAAAACTTCAATCAATTTCTCTCTAATTCGATCATCCCTTCAACCGATCATTTCCAAAACTTGCTCACCTCCTCAATCAATCTCCCTCAAATCGATCATTTTTCTCCACCGATCATCTCTAAAATTTGTTCATCTCTTTAATCCATCATCATAATAGAACCTACGGTCATATCCCACCACAAGGAAGCGGTATACTAGTAATGATAGTTCATATTTGTTGATAACAAAGCACATTTAAAACTAAGAAATTAACTATATTATCAACAATAAAAATGAACCATAATTTGAGACAGATGAATAAAGAAAACAAGTCTATCTTTATGGGACGGATGGAATAGTTATCTTCATACATTTTCTTTTTGTCAAAAATATTTTTATTTAAATTTGCATATATTAATGCCCTTTTGAACCAATGACCAGTAACTGGAGATTTTATTAGAGCATTTGCTATTTTCTATTTTGAATGTCTAGCTGATGTGGCAATGAAGTGGAGGGGACAAAACTCATGTGACAGTATTTATTGTAGAAAGTTGTCCACAATTTTTTAGAAGGTATATAGTATTGGAGATGTAGTGGGATATGATAACTATAATTATTAAATATATATACTCAGAAGTATAATTATTTAAAAATAAAATAAATAAACTACTTCGAAATAAACATTTAAGCAGGTACTATCGAGCTCTATCTTTTTCATGGGTCGCGCTTCTTGTACATAATGGTGTATAGAATGGATCACGAGAATGCCCAATTCAATTTTTTTCGTGAGAAATAGAACACATTTTCTCACAGAATAAGAAATGAAAAATAAACACTTTTTCAACTAGAAAGTGGGGAAAATAGGTCATATTTCTCATTCCAACGCCACCACACTTCTCAATCCATTGACTGGCGACATCTGATTCTCCTTCGATTCGCTTTCATCTTCGACGAAGATATGGACACATGTAGGTTCTTGGTTCTCGATTTGTAAAAAATTTCATCTTCAGTTAGCTTCTATCTCCGGTTAGGAGTTGTTGTTTTAAAATTTTCGATTTGTAATTAGAGGGTCATTATTTATAAGAATATATGATAATCTGAAAAGTAGCTAATGTTTTTATTGGATAAAAACATGGAAGTGAACGCTAACTTTTATGGATCTTGAATTTTTAAAATCCGAGATTGTAGAATGTTGGTTTGTTTATGCAAATTTTGTATTTTCCTCCGTGAAATTAGAATCTATATTTCGATGATGACACGGTCAATGTGAATGTCGGAGTTATGAATGACACACTTGTGAAGAATCTGAGAAGGAGATAGTTGGAGAGAATTTGAATATAATGGATATTGAATTTTTAAGAAAAGATAGTCCAATTGTGCCTACAGGTGGGATAAAGTTTAAAGACGATAATGAAGTATTTGATTTTACAAAAGTTACGCTTATCATGTAGGTTTTTCTGTTAGAAAAAAAAATTTGAAAAAGGAAGATGACGGGATTGTAAGATATGTGACTATTGCATGTAGCCGAGAAGGTCGACGAAGTAGTATTACAAGCACTTATTTGAAACCTCAACCAACCATTCAAACAGGGTGTAAAGCTAGAGCTTACACGGCATGTTCAAAGATTAGTAGATTTTGGCGAATTAACACGGTCCATCTTGAACATAATCATAAAATAAGCCCATCCAAACCCAGGTTATATCGATGCAACCGACAAGTTAGTGCACATGTGAAATGGAAGCTTGAATGTAATGATATAGGTAGAATTCCATTACATAAAAGTTTTAACTTAGCAGTTGTCGAAGGCGGTAAGATGACATGTGTCGAAAAGGATTACAGTGAACTATATTGAAATAGTTAGGTGTTTAAAACTTGGGGAATGAGGTGCTACTGCAATACAGGGTTACTTTTCTAAAATGCAAGCACAATGCCCTGATTTCTACTTTAGTATCAACTTAGACAAAGATTCTCGATTGAAGAACGTATTTTGGGCAGATAATAGGTGTTGACAAGCATATAAAGAATTTGGCGATGTAGTCACCTTTGATACTACATACTTGACTAATAAATATGACATGCCTTTCGTCCTTTTTGTAGGAGTCAATCATCACGGACAATCAACTTTGCTTGGCTGTGGATTAGTTTCAAATGAGGATATAGAGACGTTCATTTGGTTATTTTGGACATGGCTTGAATGCATGAATTGCGAGGCCCCCAGTGGAATAATTATCGATCAAAATAGGGCTATGCAAAATTCCATTCAAATCTTATTTCCAATTACGAAGCATAGATAGTATTTGTGGCATATAATGAAGAAGTTACGAAAAATTTGGCAACAACAACCATAAGGGTTTCATATTTTCTACTATACATGGTTTAGCTTACGATTCACACAGTCCTGGAGAGTTTGAACAGGGTTGGAGTCAAATGATTCAAATATATGATTTGCAAGATAACGATTGGTTGTCTAGACTTTACAAAGACAGAAGCCGTAGGATTCCATGTTTTTTGAAGACTAGTTTTTGGGCGAGATGTCTATTACTCAACGTAGTGAGAGTATGAATGCATTATTTGATGTGTATGTCCATTCGAAAACATCCTTAAAACAATTTGTGGAACAATATGAGCGCGCGATAAGGAGTAAAGTAGAAAAGGAATTTCAAGCAGATTTTAAGTCATTTGCGCAAATGGTTCCATTTGCAACTAAGTACGAGATGGAGAAGCAATTTTAAGAAATTTACACAATATCAAAATTCAGGGAATTTTAAGAAGAATTTACTAGAAATGTGTATTGTGAGGTTATATCCAGTGAAGAAGGTTGTTCGGTAACGATATACGAGGTGCGCGAAATTATCATTTTCAATGACGGAGTGAAAAAAAATTATTTACAGTTTCATTTCGAAGAGGTGTATGCCACATTGTTTGCAGTTGTCACTTATTCGAGTTTAGAGGAATATTGTGCAAACATGCTATCTCAGTATTGCTCCGTAACGATGTTACGATAGTTCTAGAGACGTATATCTTAAGGGAGGAGAGACGTTAGTAGAGTACACACAAGGATGAAAATCAATTACGTACCCAGGAGATTATGGAGTGGATTAATAGTTAATCGAATAAGTTTGCTAGATTGAGACTAAGTTGTGCTAGTAATCTTCATTCCCGACAAAGCGTTCAAGTAGGCTCGAAAAGTATTGAAGCTATAAACAATGCAACTGAGGTCATCTTCGATCCGAATTTGTTAAGAATGAAGGAGCCTCTAAAAGATTTGAATGAAAGGATCATTGGAAACGAGATCAAAAAAATTAAGGTATTATATATCCGTATTTTAGCTCTCTATTACATGTAAACCATAAGTTCTCTAGTTTTACCTTCTTTATTTATGTCACATGCTGTAGCAAAATCTGACAAATCTAAGAGGTCAATGCCAATTAATGCTTTCATCCAACCAATACATCAAGCAGGATACCCCATATTGCCTAACCTCTTTCATTCCCAACCTGCGATGGTAAGTACTATGGACTTGAAATTATGAATGTGTTAATCTATTACAATCAACCTTCAATGTAACTTTGTTAGGTGCAGGGTGCTGAATATCATCATTGGGCTCATTCATATGGACTGAACTTCATGCCACATGTTCAGATAGATCATGCTTTGCTGCAATTTCCAGTTCAAGACCCACTTCTCGAAATAGGGGATGAGTGCACTAGTGATCCATTAGATAGGCTTAATATGTAAATTTCATATAATGACTAAGCATTTGAATATGTAGAGATTGTATTTGATATTTGAAGGACGCATTGGTGGATGAAATGAATTTATCTACACTGTTTTTTTCCCTCTTATTTGCTGCTAAGTATCCATTTTGTGGTGCATTTTCTCATTCTGGGTATCCATTTTTTGGTGCAATTTATGCTGCTAAATACCCATTTCTGGTGCATTTTGTGGTGCGTTTTCTACTTATGTTAAATGGATTTTCTGGTGCAATTTATGCTGCTAAGTATCCATTTTCTGGTGCATGTTGTGGTCCAATTTCTGCTGGTGTTACATGGATTTTCTGTGGCATTTTCTAATGCTAAATACCCATTTTTTGTGCATGTTCTGGTGTAATTTCTACTACCATTTGTGTATCCAGTGGTGCAATTTCTGCTGCTGTTTATGGATTCGGATGATACCGTTAGTTAGTGGATTTATAGTTGCTAATGCTTGTCATGTCCAACACGATTTAATGTACAAATATTCTTTGAATTAGACAGAGTAACACATTCATATACATTCAAATTCATGAAGCACCAAACACGTGGAAATTGGTAACAATTAATGACTTAAAGCAAACAAATTGATGACTTAATGCAAACTAAGTAATGTGCAAGTGGATCATGAAACCAATTCTCGACTTAATGCAAACCAATTAATGACTTAATGCAAACCAAGTAAAGCGCAAGTGGAACATGAAACCTTTGTAGCTCAAATTGGATCATGAAATGTACAAGCGAGGTTGTATTTTTTCAATGGAATTGAAATGAGATATAATCCATCGTTGACAAATGTTAAATCAAATTCATCTAAAATAACCATTCAAACACATATAATCCATTGTTTACAAATGTACAATCAACAATCGCTTCTCAATCATAATACAATTTTTCTAAATCATTTTGGTCTTCCCATTTTCTATATTGTTGACTTACGCATTTCCTTTGCCCTTGTGAATGGTGATGTTGACCGATATCTCAACGTCTTCTTCTTGATTTCGAGCAAATAGTTATAATATACGTGACAAATCTTCAAATTCATGTTTCGTAGTAGATGTACCCGAAGAAATGCCACTTGCTTCACCTACGTTGTAAGCACAACTATATTGGTTGTCGTCGCTCCATTTGAAATAACCACAATTGCTACTACAACAAAAGAATAGCTTCCCTTGATTCAAAGATTTCTTCTCTACCTCCATGCATTTCACAAAACCCGTGATACAGAAGGGGCATCGTTGCTTTTTCGGGCATGATGGCAAGTAGTATCCTGGCCGTCTACAACCATGAAAAATTCATTTATTATTTCCTAGCATTGTAACATCACACACTTCACCTAACGAGGACCGTAGTTCAACCGATTTTTGTAAAATGTATCAAGCAAACAATAAATTCTACATTAACACAATCTGCTATTATACAAGTCATATTTGAAATGATATAAGATAATGTCCATCTAAAATATCACACTAAATACAAGTCTAAATCATAGCTAATTTCTACTAATAAGATAATTTTCAACCATTTTTATTTGGGTTTGATTAAACACACTGCACATTAAATGACCACAAATTATGGAATGCTTACTGTTTAATGGAGTGGGACCCTTTGATGATAACAATTGATAATATATTCTCAAAATCAACGAACAATTCATCTTCTTCTCACAACAACCCAATAATCATCTTATTCTCACAAAAAAGATGAAGAATTATTACATGCCCTAAGATGGAAATGGAGTTCGTTGATTTACTGTTCAGACAATAATGGAGTTGGACCATTTCTTGAGAAACATTGACAAAAACCTTCTGAAATTCAACAAATAGATGGACGAAGAATTCAACTTCTTCTCACAAAATCCAATATTCATCTTCTTCTCACAATCAACAATTATTACATGCCCTAATTAGGAAATAGAGTTTAACTAATTTCACGAAATAATTCAACAATCCCAACAAGGATAAAGCAGTACTCACCGTTGACTTGACAGTATTTTTCTCCCGTCAACCAAGCTTTGGTTCGGCGACCACGAGCTCCTTCCGATTGGGATGATAGCAAACATGGAAGAATGCAAATGAAGTTTGTTTACTCTCTCTCTCTCTCTCTCTCTCTCTCTCTCTATGATTTGTATGGCTAAGGCTGGAACAATTTGAAAAAAAAACAAGGGTAAATAAGTCTTTACACTATTAGCGTCCATTGTTAGCATCTGTCAATTTTTTTTGTAAAGTATTTATGTACAACAATCTTAAAATTTGATCTCCACACCTAGCTACGCTTTACGTATTTTAGAACACTGATATTAAGTAAGTATGAAAGTAGAAAACTCATAATATATTTTATTTTGATTTGCAACAACAAAAGTTAGAATAATTGAACATTTTTATATCTTGATTATTATACTATTTATTTCATGTAACTCTCTATTTATGATATGTTCTTAAAAATTAAAAATTATACTTCATCCGTCCCATAAAAATAGGCTTACTTCTATTTTCACATAGATCAAGAAAACTTAATTATTATAGTTTGAACAATAAATATTACTTACATTTTTCCTAGTATACCCTTACATTATTATCCCGACTGTAGGGAGTTTTCTCTGCTATGGGAAGAAAAAAATACGTAAACGTTTGTGTGTTACTATGTCTTTAATTTCTCCCCTCACAAAATCATCTCCGCTAAAATTTGCTGAAACTTCAATCCATTTCTCTCTGATTCAATCACCCATTCAACCTATCATTTCCAAAATCGCTTTCATCTCCTCAATCCATCTCCCTCAAATCGATCACCTCTCTCCACTGATCATCTCTAAAATCTGTTCATCGCTTCAATCCATCATCATAATAGAACATACAATCATAGGGATGACAAAAAAGCTCGTCGGCTCGTGGGCTCACTGGCTCGGCTCGTAAAAGCTCGACCCAGCTCGGACTCGGGCTCGTCGAGAGACGAGCACGAGCTAGGGCCGAGCTCAAAAAAAAAAGGCCGAGCTAGCTCGGCTCGGCCAAAAAACAAGCCGGCTCGTGGGCTCGCCCAACGAGCTCGGCTAGTTTGGGCTCGTGGACACGAGCCCACGAGCCCAAAATCACGAGCCACGAGCCGGCTCGGCTCGTGGCTTGTGCATTACACCATTTTTTTTTATTTTTTGTTTTTTAATTTCAATATTTTTCTATAAATACTCTTATTCTAAGGAGAATGGTTTTCAATCTTTAATTTTCAACATAAAAGATACCCGATATTGTATTTTTCTCTCATTTTCAAAATTTTAAAAAAAAAAAAAAAAATTTGAGGGGCCGAGCCGAGCTGTGGCTGGCTCGGCTCGGCCGGTTGGCCCACTGAGCTCGTGGGCGAACCGAGCTTGCTTTTTGGAGACGAGCCAAGCGAAGTGAGCTCGGCTCGTCCCTTCAGGCGAGCCGAGTCTCGTATTTTATGGGCCGAGCCGGCTCGACTCGACCATTGCCATGCCTATACAATCGATCCCACCGCAAAAATAAAAGAAGGTATACTAGTAATGATAGTTTATATTTGTTGATAACAACGCACATTTAAAACTAAGAAATTAACTATATTATCAACAAGAAAAATGAACCATAATTTGAGGCAGATGAATAAAGGAAGTAAGTCTATCTTTATGGGACGGATGTAGTAGTTATCTTTATACATTTTCTTTTTGTTAAAAATATTTTTTATTTAAATTTGCATCTATAATGCCCTTTTGAACCAATGACCCGTAACTAGAGATTTTATTAGAGATTTCTTTGTTTTATTTTGAATGTCAAATTGATGTGAATGATGAGGTGGATGAACAAAACTCATATAGCAGTATTTATTGTAGAAAGTTGTCCACAAATTTTTTAATAAGTGTCTAGTATTGGAGATGTAGTAGGATATGATAACTATAATTATTAAATATATATAATTAGAAGTATAATTATTTAAAAATAAAATAAAAAAACTACTTCGAAATAAACATTTGAGCAGGTGCTATCGAGCTCTATCTTTTTCATTTCCTATTTGGCGTCATTCATTTATGCTTATGAATTATTCTTCTGCCTAGAACTAGAACACTTCTATTCAGTTCATACAAATTATATAAAGTGGGTACGACCATCTAATGCACAATGTACAACACAAGTTGTGCATTGTCTACCTTGTCCTCTTTGGCGGCGGCGACCATTCTTCGATTTCCTGGGTGTTGCCTCCTCTCCTCAAAAGCTCCAATTTCCGTTGCCCAATTGCATTGCTCAAATAACATTATTGCAATTAGAACCCTCTGCCGCAGGCCAATGACTTCAATTTCCACTGCAAGCCGAGCCACCTCGCCAGAGCCAGAAAATCTTAAACCCTGGCTCCTTGTAGGCCTTGGCAATCCGGGGAAGCGTTACAGCGCGACACGGCACAACGTCTGTAAATATTTATATATCTACATATGTATATCTATGTATATGCAAAAATAATTGATTAATTAATCAGCTATGTTTGGCATTTTTCTTAATTAATAGGTGGGCTTTGAGTTGGTTGATTTTATAGCTGAAGCGGAGGGGATACCAATGAGCAGCATTTCCTTCAAATCCTGTTTTGGAAGAGGTTCTCATAATTTAGATTTTTTTTATAATCCATAGTTTTTCCTATTTATTATTTCTTTGCATTATTTCCGTAGTTTCTGACCTGCGATCTACCATATGTTAATATGTGTGTGACAAGGACAGATGAAGCACACGATCAATTATTTACTAACCTTTTAGGGTGGTTCGTCTTGTTCAAATATGACCCCTATTCTTCTCAGCATTAAGAGCTTTTAACTGGTTATCATGATATTGAAAGGCTTTAGCAAAAATAAGTAGGTCACCCGTTGGAATATGTGTGGGGGAAATTGTCGAAATAAAGCTTATCCAAGAGACTGGACAGGGGTTGAGGGGAGAGGGCGGATTGGCCGGCGGTGGAAGGAGCTATTAGACAAGGTTTGGGAGAGGGCGCAAATTTATTTTCCCCTTATCTTTTTCTTCATTTTTAAATATTGGAGCAAGATTTCGAGTTAAATGTTTGAATAATTACTTGAACTTTGAGTATGTTCTTCGTTTGCTCATTGAACTTCAAAATATTTCGAACATTCACTATACTTTGAATCGTGACCACCGTTACTCACTCCTCATGATACATTAAGGACCATTGGACGGATCTGCACACGTGGCAAACGGAAATCCTACATGTTAAATGCGGCTGCCAAAAATTTGACAAGTGGAAGCCACGTCAAAATCGCACTTTTAAAGTGCGATTTCTGTTATGCAAAGGAAAAAAAAAATTGAAGTCCCAACTCACGCCCAAACATTCTTCAGACGAAATAGAATCCCCAAATCAGAATTACCCAACCTTAACTCCATCTCTCACGCGACAAACATCTCTACGACAATGAAGAGAAGGTTATGTTACTATGGTGACTACCAAATTTGAAGACATCGTGGACGGAGATTAACCCTGGTAGGCGATTTTGGGGATGCAGATTCTACGGGAAGGTAGGTTCGTGTGATTTTTTTGATTGGGCTGATGTTGCTCCTCATGAAAGATATAAGTTTGTAATCAACGGACTTTTGAGGAAGAAAAATGAGTTCGACAAGGAGAAAGTAAACATGGGCAGAAATGCAAGAATTTATAAGATTGCTTTGTGGCTACTTGTACTTTTCGTCGTAGTTTGTTCTGTGTTTTGACAATTGCAAAGGCAGAATAAGATCAAAATTTTGTAGGAATTGGTTGTAGAATTTGTTAGATTTTAGTTTGTATTGCGGCAGTTGTAATGTTACTCTTTTCATATATGAAAGAGTGTTGTTTTTATCATTTTTTGTAGTTTTAAAAATGTGTATGAATTCAGCTGAAGTTGTAGATTGAATCACCTTGTTGGTTGTCATCTGAACGTGTAGTTTGAATGGTGAACTTGTTGGTTTTATCTTTGTTGGTTGTGATCCTGAGTTGATTGGCTTCTGGTGAGGTTTGGCATCAATTCCCTGGACAAGGGTGGGAATTCAAATTCTAATTTTGTAACCACAACCTGATTAAATTTGAAGATAAACATCAATCAATTTGATTTGCAACGTTATCTGATCTTATTTGAGACTTTCAAATTTTTGGCACTTCTTATTCAGCCGATATGTAGCAGCTAAATATTTGAAGATGATATTCAACTGATATTTGAAGATGAAATGCAAGATGATTACCAGCATAAAGAACAGACCCGGCTTCTTGGCCGATTGTACTTAAATATTCCATACATATATTTGATAGATAGTTAGACAAAAGGTTGGTTCTTAAATATTCCATGCATATATTTGATTGATAGTTACACAAAAGGTTGGTACTAGTGAAGTTTAATATGCACATGTAAATTCAAAAATACACAATGTACATTCACTGAATTGCTTAGGACCAACATCCCTATACTTAACAACTTCATCTTGGTGGTACAAAGCGGGATGATCTTGTGTTAATCTGGCTTCTAGCACGCGCTCTTGCAGCTTTTGTTGTCGCTGCCTCCTCCGCATTCAATCTTTGAAGGTCCTCAACTATAGGGCTAATGTCAATTTCCTCCATTCGAATATCGTTCACAACCGCTTTTCCTTTATCGTGTCCTCCTACAACAGGCAATGAAGATGCTGAGGGTCCTTCTCTTTGTCCCTGTAAATCAACTCCGGGTGTGGACATAAAATGGTAAACTGCATTTGTCTCTTGGGACTGACTTGATTGTCCTTCATTGCCCCTTTTTGGAACGAGTCTCCTACACTAATTAACTAACATTAGTAGGCATCATAACAAGAATGTAACCCTCAATAAGTGATGACAATAGACATGTTAACCTTTTTCCTTGAAGCTAAAGGTGATTCCATGTCATTCTCCACAGGGTCTAGCTGAGCATCGAACCAAGCCTGTCCAATGAGTAAGTATAAATGGAGGTCATTTTATTAACTATAATGTATATAACAAAGTAAACTGTAAATATAAAATGCTTACATTGCCCGGTGCGCCGGGCCTCAAATAATATCTCTTGTTATGTCCTTGCAAACTACACTCCGAGAATGTCATGACTACTTGACCTTTCCTTTTCATTTTGGACTTTGACTGAGAGTGTTGAATGAAATCTTCTTCTGCTTGCCTCCGCCTCTTTATCTGTTGCCTACCTTTTTTTGCAACACTTTATGTCGGGGCTTTAATCTGAAAATCAGTCACTAGCCAAAGTGTTTTTTCGTTAATTGGTTTCAAAATCTGATTGTAGCAATTAAGGTAAGCTTCAACTGTGTAACAATTATCGACGTAGTCTTCAGGCTCATTTCTCATGTCCCATATAACCGCTACAACGTGGCAACAAGAAATCCCAGATAGATCCCACTTTCGGCAAGCACATGTGCGCGCCTCCAAATCTAACACAAACACACCAGATGGGCTGTTCACTTGGTATTGGGGTCCTCCCGACCAATCTAGTGTACAACTATCAGCCATTGAACTATTTTTTCCCAACTTTTTTCTTAATCTTTAGACACAAGCGTCCACTAAACCGTCTCATCCTATCCTTTCTGGACTGAATTCTTTTCATGAAGGTAAGTTGTATGGACGTGAGCATAGTGAGAATCATCTTCTCTCTATCATCTAGCAACGTCTTGTTGAAAACCTCACATCGATCGTTAAGCAAAATGTCACTCTTAACATTAACCAGGAAGTGTGACTTATTCCACTCCTCGATTTCTTTCCGTTAACCAAGTGTAGGCATCTTCGTTAACTGTTCTAATTTTTTGCATCCATATTCTAAAATCAAGAATCTGTAGTTGCCGCCGCGAAGACGCCACAAATAATCCCGGAGTATTTTACCTTTAAATCTCGATTGAAAAAATTGTGTACATGTGGCGGACACAAAATCTATTTCGCCGACGGAAACAACTCATCTAACACGTTTTGCAAACCCTTACGCCTATCATCATAAAGGTCCAATCCCATCGTTATGAATCCCTACATCCTCACCCAAATGGGTGATAAACCGCCTCCACGAAGATGTATTTTCCTTCTCCACAACTGCGTATGCGCCATGGGTAGATGCAATTATCAAGCGTCAGTGCTAGTCTTTGTAAGTAGTCGACCACCATATTTACCCTCAAATGATATCCATCAAGTCCAATCAACTTCCTACAACCTCTCACGAAACCTTCTTTGCAGCGTAAGCAACAAAGCATATGTATATGCCATGGAATATCCGATCATGTACACCTATAATATCTAGACCCGGGTTTCGTCCTCAATACCTGCAAACTATTTTATTTTTCAAACCAAACCAGATGACCTAAACAACCTAAATTGTTTCCTCAATTGTTCCATTTCGACAAAAGACTTCTAGTGTGTCTCCTAGTTTTCTAAGCAATATTTTTACTAATATCTGGTTTTTCAAATCTCTCTTAACAGTTTGGCAAGCATGATACTCTTTGATTTTTCCAATTTGGATCAACTCGAAATGTTTTGATGTACCTATGCCAAGTATAGATAAGTGCAATGTCTATTACTTTGGTCTCTACTACAAGTGTACTTACCATCGTAGTATTCATAACCTTCGACTCCCAAATCTTCCACCTACATCCCAGTTTACAAACGGCTTGTACTCTAGATTCATCATTTGCCTTAAATTTGACATTATATCTATTCACGAGTCCAGTAACTACGTACTGCCTCTTTAAACTCCATAATAGACCTAAACTTCTGTCCAACTACAATTTTTGAATTCTACATATCAGATTCAGCTACAAACTCTAGAAATCTATACTCACTTTCATCATCAGAATCATATGGACTTAGCAGTTCTTTGGACAAAGGGTACTCTAAATCATCTATTTCATCCTCAATTCCTTCTGTGACATTTTGATTATACAACATATCATCTTTATCAGCACATTCATTTTCAGAAATATTGAAGATCGGATCCTCCTCCACATCTGTCAACACAAACCACATCCAAGAATCAGATTTTACGCCCCAAGACAAGGCATAAAATTTTGATAACGTCTCAACAAATTAAAAAAATTCACAAAAAATAAATAAATAAATAAATGGTGGTGGTCTCTGCAAAATCGACACTGCTGAGTACATTTGAGAATAACACGCAACTACCCAACAAAGTAGGTGTTTTACCTCCATGTGGTCCTCTACACCGACATTGTTGATTTTTCGCACAAGTGGTGGTCGAGTGAGAAAGCGGGTAAAGATGTTTGTCGGCGCGTGAGTAAGTGAAATTTGGAGTTAGGTTTGGGCAAATCTATTTTGGAGATTTCAATTTAGGGTCTTACAAATGTGATTTGGGAATTTCAATTTTTGGGAGAAATATGATTTTGGGAATCAGGATTTCAATTGCGTGAAGATAAGTTAGGGCTGAGAAGGGTTTGGGCGTGATTTGGGAATTGGGATTAAATTTTGTCTGAATAATGGTTAAAATCGTTTGGGGGTGTAAATTTTTTTTTTTTTTTTTAACTAAGAGAAATAAAACTCTAAAAGATTATTCGACGTGGCTTCCACTTGTCAAATTTTTGGTAGCCGCGTTTGACATGTAGGATTTTCGTCACACGTATGCGCATCCGTCCAATGGTGCTAATGTATCCATGAGTAATGACGAGTCACGATTCAAAGTATAGTGAGCGTTCAGAAATATTTTGAAATTCAGTGAGCAAACGAAGACCATATTTAAAGTTCAGTGATTATTCAAATATTCTGAAGTTACTATACTATACTTTAAGCGAGATTTTATTTTGTTCACTGAACTTAGGGTTGTGAAACACGCTTGTATGACTAAACATCTAAAATTAGAAACTAATAGTTTTTAAAGTCTACGTCGGCTTTTTAGTCTACCACGTCATCTTTGGTTAGTATATTTATTGGTAAGTGACATAATTAAAACAAAAATCAAAACACATGAGACTAAGCCCATGTTTATTAGTGTTGAAATCATTTTTTAAGTGCTTATATTATAAATTATGGGGGAATGTGTTGATAAAAAGTGGTTTATAAGTTGTGGGTTCTATAAAATGTGTGGATAAAAAGTATATTTGACCAGTTTGATCAACTTGAAAATATAAGTTAAGCACTACCAAATATGGGATAAGATGGAAGCAAAAAATTTAGATGATCAAAGTGAAACTTCGCTATAAGTTCAGTGACTAACATGGTTTTCCCCATATTTTGTAATTATTAGCATAATTTTGTTACAAATGTTTCATTTGATAATACATTATTTATGGTAATGCCTTTGCTAATCCGGCTAGCTATATATTTTTTCAAATTCATTATTATTAAACGTGTTCAATTCATGATAATTAATAATATTGAAATTTATAGTTTAATATTTAAAAATTCAAATTATTTTTCAATGCTTAGTTCAAAGTATTATATCTTATAGTAATATTTTTTTAATCGTCTATATATCCTTTAATGTCTTTGTATTTAAATTAATTTAACAATTTATTATTTTGTTATACTTTAATTTTAGTTATTTGAAATTGGATATTTAGTATTTTATAATATTTAGGTTCGGATATGAGTTATATATTATTAAGTTAGACAAGATGTTTGAGTCATTTTGGTGGTCAAACTTTGGAATTAGTAAGTTACTTAGGTTGAAGTAACCCACCTATACTGTTAAATAAGTAATTTTGTTACTTATAATTACGAATAAAGTAACTTTAGATTTGAAAAAAAATGTCTAAAATTAAATCAAACTTATAAATAAGTTTGACTTACTTATAAGCTCATCCAAACAACCACTCTTCAAGTTCTCATTTTATATTACGGATGTTTATTAGGCTTTTGAGTATAAATATGAAAAGTATTATATTTTCTTATGCAGTGGTTTTTTTATTGTTGCTTTTTACTTTTGTCCCGGTAAGAATCAACCTGCCAGTTGTTTTGCACATTGAGTTTGATTTTTCTATGTTTTAGTGAATGATCCATATATTAACCACTAGGCAAAATTAAAAAGTAATTTCCAGATATCAGCTGTATTGGACAAAGCTAAAGATGGTAACTTTGAAAGAAAACAAAATTGAAATTTCCTTGAAAAATGAAAAATATTTCTAATTATTTTTCCTGGTTTGGAGTGAGTTGGTGTTGAATTACCTTCTCTTACTTATTTTATTTAATAGAGGATATTGATAACCTAAAGGGAGGAGTTTTAACCCCTCGAGATGTCAGACCCGGTACCCGGGTAAAGAAGTGTTATATTCATCTGTGTTCAACAATTGGTTGTGGCTATCTCTGAAGTTCTGCAGCAGTAAAAACATTTTTAATGCCCTGAGGGGTTAGATGAGATGACTGAAGTGTACAACACGTAGTTAGACTTAATTTAGTAATTTGTTCCTTCTAAACCAAAAAGTTACTTACCCTGTCCTCTGTTAATGTTCTACTTGATGTTCTGGGATGTCCAAAATTACTGTCTAGATTGATAACTCTTACTATTTTCTCACTAGTCCAAAGAGAATAAGAGAAATAAGTATCATTTAGACGGAAAGTGTGGAAACTAAAGATTGAGTTACAATAAGAAATAGTGCAAGCACAATCAGTTCCCCTTAAGTGGCTTTTCTTAATCATGGAGAAGCTAAGATAAACAAAAAATCCAGGATGCTGGAGTTCATGTATTTTGATCGCCAGCTTTCAACCAATATCCAGGGATACTCATCCTTCTAACACTTGGCAGATTTCATAGCATTTGAAAATCCTAATGATGGTTGTATATGCTCGCTTCAGATAAGTTTTAGAAAAATATTCCTATTTCTTTGTTTAGTGAATTGTGATGTGATGTAATCGATAAAACTAATCAAGAAATAGTTTAGCTTGTCACAACTCAAAAGTTAGATTGAAATTTAAATGATGCTTGAAGAATGAGGGGCAAAGGAAAATGATCTAGCTGCTTTTCCTTCTGCCCAGCCGCTCGAAAACATCTTTCAACTTGCACATGTTAAGCATTATTCGAAGATTTTTTGTTGAGGATTGCTCTATTCTTGTTTTTTTAATTTTACCAGTACCTTGTGCTTTAAGGAAGTGTTGAAGACTGAAGTCTTAGTATGTAGGTTTAAGTACCTTTGAGCACTTCTTTCCCCTTCCTGAAAAACTAGGGCAGAGATAAGTCTATAAAATGAGAATGGAGAAAAGAAACAAATAAAAAAGTCACATGCTAACTAACTAACTGATTTTATATGATACTCCTCTGTCCATTATTGTTATGGGATCTTTTGAACTGGTGAGAATGGTTCAATGAAATTTAAAAAGATGAGCACTGGATGTAACTTATCGTACCTACCCTTCAGACCAATGACCAGGAACCCATTTCTCAGTCATATCATGTACTTTTAAGTAGGTTATTTTAGAAAGAAATTACTATTTTAAAAAAAGCAACATTATTCTTGGACATCAAATGATTGGTAAAGAGCATTAGACCTTGGATGGAGGGAAAATATGATCTAGCAATTTGATTTTCAGTTGATTCTTTATTGTTCTCATTCTCTTCTATTTTGTTAGGCTCCATTGGAAATGTTCCTGTTATGCTTGCTAAACCTCAGACTTTCATGAATGCAAGCGGTGAGTCTGTAAGTTCCCTCAACTCGACATACTTTTTACTTACAAATCTTTCCGCATTAAGTGATAAAAGGTTGGGTTATTTGCTCTTGTTTGCAGGTTGGTGCAATTGTTTCATATTATAAGATTCCACTGAAGCAAGTTGTTGTGGTAAATCATCTATAGTCATTAGTGGCCACTGTATCGCTCTATAAGCACCAAGTTGATGAGTTTATGTTTTCAGATTTTTGATGACATGGATCTGCCTTTTGCAAAGTTACGATTGTTGCCGAAAGGTGGACACGGTGGACATAATGGGTATTCACTAAGCCACTGAACAGATTTTCTTTTCCGCATTTTGAATTGAGGGAAAATATGAAATAACAGAAAATGGACTCTTTCGATTCATATCTTGGCTTTAGTAGTGAGCATATTGTTCATTATTTTAGTGTTGGACTTACTGGAGCATATGCGGAAATGTTGAGAGGGTAGATGAGCAACATTTAACTATTTTTATCTCAGTGCTAACTGCTACTGTGTATTACTATTTCATTTCTTTTCCTTTAGAATGGTTGTTTTCGAAAAAACCTTTGACACATTTTCTGACACTAATCTTAATGACCATTTGTGTCTGTTCTAGCTGAGACCAATCCAGAATATGATATTATCAAATCTAAGCAGCAATCTCTGAGTAATGAAATAACTTGTAATACAGTATTACTGGCATGGAACAAGATAATTCTTTTCCCCAAATTGTGATGGTTTTCTGAGTTAAGCGATGCATATTCAGTATTCAGTATTTACGTTATTTGGAATTGAGCTCGCTCAGCCATAATATGGTTGCTAACCTTTTGTTTCCCCCGATTACAATTTTCGTGGTGTTTCCAGTTTGCCAAGTATGGATGCCCTAAGTTGATAATACAATTCTTTGTTATCATTTGCAGGATGAGGAGTATTATAACTCACCTAAAAGGCAGTCGGGATTTTCCTCGTTTACGAATAGGTATTTGTTTTAATCAAACAAGTTCCACCAGCAAAATTTGCTCTATTTTTACTTTTGTCACCAACTTGATTTCTGTTAGGTATTGGGAGGCCTCCAGGAAAAATGGAAGCTGCTAATTTTGTTCTCCGCCCTTTTACAAGAGACGAACGTGTAGAGGTACTTGACTTGCTTGCACATGTTCTGAAAAGATAAATTGACTTTTAGATCAACACACGATCTAGATGCTGATGCTGATGCCTTTGCCTTTTGCTAGTTGGATTTCACGTTTCAAAATGGCTTGGAAGCAGTTCGAATTCTTGTGCATGAGGGCTTTGATAAAAGTGCTACCTTCGTCAATAGTGCCAAATCATTGGAACATTTTAGTTAGCAATTCTTATTTTCCATCCTTTTTAACATGGTAGTTGAAACAGGATACCTATTTTACGTCATTTTAACATTGCGATAGGATGATAATTCTCCGGGAAACAACTCATACATCAAGTTGAAATCAGTTCAAGCAGCAAACTTTAAAGATCAAAATCTAGAGAGATTCGATTTTTTGTTCTTGGAACATTATGTACATCTTTTGTATTGTGTTGGTTTCATTTTTTATTTTTTGACATCTTCGATTGAGGATCTATAATGTATATGGTGTGTTATTGCTTTTCTCCATTTGTTTGTATGTTTTGAATACGCAGAGTGCATAGATATTTATATTCGTATTTGATCCAATCAAATTGGATCTTGTCATCTGTATTGGCAATTCATTACAGATGGTTCGGAGGCAAATCGAATCATGGGGTTGATTTAAAATTATGCGAAATTTTCAAAAAAAAAAAATTTCCTAAGAAGTGATACCCGCAGGCTATGGTGAATGTAACGCCCATAAAATTCGTTGCATTTATTATTTAATTTAAAGTTGAAAAATAGAATAAAATAATAATTTAAAAAGTAAGTCTGTAAAATGCCTAGAAAGTCGTGGCATTTGTAATTTATTTTGAATTGAAAATAAAAGATAAATCAGATTGATATAAATTATTTATTATTTAAAGACAAATGAAATTAATTTAGAAAGATATGATTTATTTAGGATCTAATTGAAATTAAGTAGAAAGTTTGGTTTGAGGACCAAAAAGTTGAAAGTAAAGTTATGAGTCTTTTCAACCCAATCAAGTGGTTCTTTTTTAGGCGGCGTACGACTTCAGTGTTCGTCAATATTTTAGGTGTTGTGAAAATACACGACGAGACTTTTGAAATTGTACCAAATATGTATATATTCGACAAAGAAATGAGCCTTGAAATTGAGTGTCAAAAGTAGTCCAAAACTGAATAATCCGGAAACATTTAAATAAGTGTTTCTTGCATTTTCTAATCGAGCAACTATTTTTGGAGCGTTCATATCGTCTGTGATTGTTCGTTTTATGTGACTAAAAGTGCGTTATAAAGCTCTTCGTGAAATCTTCAAAATGGCATAAGAGGGCACCTCAAATTTAAAAATAAGCAATATTAATGAAGGGATTTTGGCGCAAATGGTCCCTAACCTTTTCTCTTAGTGTGGAATTAGTCCCTAACAGTTTATTTTTTGGTATACAAATTCATAACCTATATATTTTGGTGCGAAATTGGTCCTTATGGATTAAAAATACAAATATGCCCTTAATTTTAATTAGAATAAATTGTATGTGGATTCCAAATTATTACAAAATGTGCAAACAGATCCAATACTTTTATTTTTTATAAAAAAATTAAAGAAAATTAATGAGTTTTTTTTTTTTTTTGGAATTAACACTTTAGTAATAAATATGTCAAATAAAATTATTATTTTTATTATTAAGTAATTATATTATTTAAAATTTAAAATTTTATTTTATTGTTGTATAAAAAAATTAATTTTGTCACAAACTTGATGTTCAAATACTTTTATTTAATTGAATTATATGTTTATTAACTACAAATATTAGAGATCCAACTATATTCTTCATATTTTAATTTATCTTTTTATTTTCGTTCAAAAATAAAATACATAATGTGTAAATCAATTTGCATTAGTATTTTTATGTTAAATAAAATTTTTATTACATTTTTATTTAAATAAAAAATTATTACACAACTTGAACTAATCTTATTACATTTTTATTTAAGTTATAGCATTAATAAAGGGGGTCGTTGAAATTGAAAATACTTGACCGAAAACTCTAACAACCTATGACCAATAAACTCGAACTTTCACAATTTTAACATGAAAACATGGATAATTAAACTTACATATAAAATGTTTGATCATCTCAACACCTATCGACATAATTTACATAAAATTTCAGTCACTACCACCTGACATCATGCCGTTGCCAAACTATTAAATCTGGTAAATAAGATAATTTGGAACGTGAGCATTAAAAATAAAACTCAATAGTATGTACACACTCCACTGAGAATATTATATATCCACAATCACACGACATGTCAAATAAAAATTATATACGACATATCAAACAAAAATAAAATTTGTATTACATTATTATTAAATAAAAATTATTACACAACTTGAACTAATCTTATTACATTTTTATTTAACATAAAAATACTAAGAAAAATTAATTTACACATTATGTATTTTATTTTTGAATGAAAATAAAACGATAAATTAAAATATGAAGAATATAGTTGGATCTCTAATATTTGTAGTTAATAAACATATAACTCAATTAAATAAAAGTATTTGAATATCAAGTTTGTGACAAAGTTATTTTTTTTTTTTTACAACAATAAAATAAAATTTTAAATTTTAAATAATATAATTATTTAATAATAAAAATAATAATTTTATTTGACATGTTTATTACTAAAGTGTTAATTTCAAAAAAAAAAAAAAAACTCATTAGTTTTTTTTTTTTTTTTTATAAAAAAATAAAAGTATGGGACATATTTGCACATTTTGTAATGATTAGGAATCTACATATAATTTCTTATAATTAAAACTAATGACATATTTGTCTTTTTTATCCCATAAGAACCAATTTCGCACTAAAACACATAAGTTAGGGACTTGTATGTCAAAAAATAAACGTTAGAGTCCAATTCCAAACTAAAGACAAATGTTAGAGAGAATTTGCGCCAAAATTCCTATTAATGAATTTATAGGTTTTGAGATGCCACATGCAAACATGCAAGAAGTTTCTTGTAATCTCGGTTGAGCTATATAATAAAATATTGAGGGAGCTTTATAGAGATGCACAGGAGTGATAATGGTGTGTAGATGAAAATAAAGTATTGCTTATTTTAGGGTAGTTCTCCAATCCACTTATAATGAGGTGACATATACATCCACTATACTCTCTTCTCTCTCTACAAGATATACATATACACATTAATACATACAACATAATCTGAAATTAAGAAAGAATAAGAAGAAGTCAAGAAATTCTTAAGTATTAAAGGTGAGTTTTGGAAATTAAAGATCTTAATCTAACAAAGAGTTCTCCATATTTCAAACATAAAAAACCCTTAATCGATAGTAACAAAAAGGTTAAAAATCTTAGAACTCAATTAAGAAGATAAAGCAGTCCTATCTGGGTATTATACCTTTACGACGGGTATCGATATTCCAAATTTTTTTGTGTCAGTGGGTATCATTGCTTCCTAAGTAGCCACTTGCTCCAACTCTAAGATTAAGAGAAGCTCTGGAGTAAGGTTGAGTTTTGACTAAAATGTAAGAACATAAGAGGGTAAAACATGTATATATATCCTTTATACAAGAACCTACTTTATGAAGCTTCTAGAATATAATTTGTTTGAACCCCATGCAAACGAGTTATTGTCATAAATGTTGAGATATGAAGGAATATTGTCTATTCACTTAAAGTGCAAGATGAATGTCTCGTGTGTAAAATATGGTTCCTTGACCTCCATGTAATATGATGCTTTGAGCGTATGGAAAACACACTTCTATGTTACTTAGTATTTTGAAGAGTTAAGGTATTGCCTTCTATAGAATAAGATGTCATATCTATATGTGATGTATACAATGTGTTAAATTCACTATGGAAAGTTGAGTATGAGTGCATCCAAGTTTTATACAAGCAAAATATTAAGTGCATACTTTATGTGCCATACTTGCTTTATCCAACTGAATTGATCCTTTATATGGAATGGTGATTTCTATCTATGCATGTTGATAATATGAAACTTATATGTCAATCGAAACTACGTGTATCTACTACGTGTTATATGCATGAACATTTTTGTATCATGAAATTGGTTGAACTATTGTGATTATGTTAAAAGAAAACATAACATATGTGAGAATGCATTAAGTTCCCTAAATATATTTATATACTCTGAGGGTTTGTGTAGTCCAAATGTTGATCAAGAATGGGCAAGGGTTTGTGTAATTCACTTAGTGCTTGTGTAGCACATTAAGGACTTGTGTAGTCCACCAAGGGCTTGTATAGCCCACCGAGTACTTGTGTAGTACATTTTATGGCCTAGGTGCTTGTGTAGTTCAATATATTCACTTTGAGCAGTCGGTGTACAAATATTATTTATGAAATAGTCTTAAGCAAGATAAAAGACACGTTTATGTGCAATATTACATGGATATACATTATGCATATGTGAAGTATACTTTTAATTTTATTATGATGTAATAAATTACTTATTTCGTTGGTGGCAAGATGAAAACGAGGCTCAGAATATATAGCCCAAAAAATCCATAATGTGTCAACCATCAAATCAGAACCATAAAAGACTGATTTAGATCACACACTAGTATTGTACATCACTCACAAAGAGTTGTCTGCACGAATTCCAAGGCAAAAAGGGAGACAACCGACGAGTCACAAGATAAAAGAGCACAAAGCTCTTAGATTTTTCTTGGGTGTTGTTTTGGTGTATAGGGTACTTACAATATATAGAGGCAACCCACCATTGAATCATAACAAACCCTAGATCCAATTGTCAATATTAGGTGTAGGTCAAACAAACTGGACCACTGAGCAATAATCCAAGAAGACTGTTGATCCTCCAAGTAGCCCATTAAGTTATTTGATCATCCTTTGTTATTTGAGTTGACACATTGTAGATTGGACTTTTAATTTCTTCAATCATTGGCCTATGAATATTTACCATCTTAATCATCACAGCTCCGAGGTTTATTTGGAATCAAAATACAACACTTATGCTTGACTTGATCTATAACGAAGAGTTTAGCTCAAGTGTGTGAAGAAAGTGTGTCCATGTACATGGACAATTATGTGCTTATGTGAAATCTATGAGCAAGTATATGGTTTGATCTTTATGAAATATGTTGCTTCGATCATTACATATGAATTGATTTGTGAAAAGGAATTTAGTTCCAAATGAGTAATTAAGACTATGTATCCATGCATGTTAATGACTTGGAACTTGGTAAATTATATGTCGGCCAAAAAATAGGTTCGTGTGTGCTATATCGTGAAGTCTATTTTATTAAGTGTTTGATTTAAGACTCTTAATAACACGGTAAAATGAACCAACACATGCCAGAAATTATTGTGGCAAATGTGAAGTCCATTGTTCATACATGCACGTGAATGTAACATTATTATCGAGATTACTTGAACAATAGCCTCAAGTAAGATAAAAGATACATTACATGAACAGTCACACTTACCCCATGCTTTTTACTCACTGAACTATGAAAAGCCAGATTGGCTATAGAAAATCCTAAGGTTTTAACAAATGATTTTCTATTCATTTCTCATGACCAAGGAAAAGAGTAGAGGCTTCAGAGACAAAGTATGGTTCTACTCGAGAAGTAATATATACTATAACTAATTCATATTATAATTCATCTTCAATTGAATCGATTTAAGATATAGAAGAAACCCCATATTTTTTCTCCTTTTCCCCCAATGGTCGAATGAATTTTGAGAACGGAATTTTTTTTAGTGTATTGAAAAAAATCGTGAAAATTATTCAAACGTTTTCAATAAATTGATGTTTGAGATGGAAAAGACGTGTCAAAATTTGATGATTGGGTTGAAGACATGGAAAATTCATTAGTTTTAGCTAACACATCATCAAATATATTATGTCGTTGATGGCGCCCAAATGGAGTAAAGTTGTTTTATTGCTGCAAAATTGTAGTTCAATGATCTAATTGCAGTTTACGTAAAAGTTGGGTGATCACCAGTACAATCAACTAAGTTCACGCGGATTGCTACGTATACAAACATTAGCTTTAATGGCCATCTCTACAAGTTATGTTACATTATTTGACGTTGCACAAATGAAGTTGTTTAATTGCAATTAAATTGAAGTTAAATGACGTGATTGCTATCAACTAAAGTTCAATAACATAATTACATTAGATGAAAGTTTGGTGATCATGGCTACATTTAGATTTGGCAAAAAAATCCGCCCTTGACCTATTAAACGGGGCGGGAACGGGGATCATGGTCACTGCTCCAAATTCCTTGAACCCACCTATTTTTATTTTATTTTATTTTTATGTTTTAAAATTCAAATTTTATGTAAAAAAAGAAAAAAATATATTAAAAATTAATTATTAATTAAACGGGTGCGATAAATGGATATTTTTCTATACTCATCCTGCCTCGATTCTCGCCCGCCTCCCAAAAATCTCAGACTGGATAGAAATGGTAATGGCCGCCCTGCCCCGAAACCTGCCATGCCTCCCTAAAATCCTCGACCGCCCCGGCCCCGGCCCCGACCCCGACCCGATCCCGACCCGTCCGGCCCCCAGCCCCCGTCCCCGTTGTCATCTCTAGCTACATTCAACCTGACATCATTGTAATAATTAATTAAACTAGGGTCTATTGATGCGACTGTGTCTAAAAATTTAATTACATGGGAAAAATTGTGAGAGGTTAATTTTGGAATACAAACTTTATGAAGCCTCATTTTCTTGGTTAATTTGATTTCATTTGTTGTGAGGCGAGCACCATGGGCTACATGACTCGTCGATACGTTGTCGTTTTTTCGTAGGAGAGTGAGAAATCTTTTTCTACATTTTCTATTCTGAAAAGTGAAAACCAAAAATCCAAAAACAAAAACAAAAAAAAATCAGAGATTTTGCAGGAAAAAAAAAAAAAAACTGAGGCTATTATTGTTCGCCACGAGCCATTATTTTGTTTATTGTGTGTGTATATGTGTATGTGTGTGGTGCGTAGAGAGAGACGAAAATGGAGAGTGCGATTAGTTGCGGGCGAGTGGCTCTTTCCCCTAATCAAATCTTCCAACCCATACCCGGTAATTTTATTTCTATTGATTTTGTTTATGAAATTTTGTATAATTTTATATCTAAGTGATTTTATATGGTATTTTTCTGACTTCTTGTTTGTGTTAGACGTTGAATTATTTGTTTTCAATTGTTATTAACAGCTTATCTTTGAGTAATCTATCAAGTTTATGTGAAAATTTACTTTTGACTGTATCATCATCTGATAATTAGCACCCATAGTTTGTTAGTTCGGACAAGGAACTTATAATTTCTCGAAGAATATGTAAACATCGCATTGGGTAGAACTCACCCCTTAAAACCAGCTTGTAAGGAAGCAATGTAGAGAATATTTCAAAAGGATTATAATGTTTTACCTAGTGTTTTTGTGTACTACGCTATATTGTTTTTGTATTATGTTGATGCCCAATGTGGAGAAGATCTAAAATGATCTTGTTGGGATTGCAGGATGATAGGTACACAAGCAATGCAAGTAACCGAATGTAATTTAGTTATCCTGAGAATGCATTTTTGTATGTTATTTCACAGCACATTCATTTGGGTACAAGTATTACTGAGAATGCATTTTTGTATATTATTCAGCTATAATTTTTGTCTTTGTGAATAACTTTTGGCCTATCATTGTGCATCAACTCAGCTATAGTTTTCTTCTCTACCAAAAATCGTAAATATTGTCTTTCAAGTTTTACTCTTCCCCTTTCTATGATATTATAGAAATTCCACTCGTCCTGGCTTGAATTTTTATCAATGGAAAACTCCCCGAGAATGAAAGTATCATTAACCATGGTGCCGGAGTTGTGCTGGGAGCTTACATATTCTGGATTCAGATAATAAGCTTAAATTTTGTAATAGCTTTTGCGTGGCATACATGTTGAGGACGAAGCCAATTATGATTCCTGACTCACAAGTTGTTAGAAGCACCAAGATCTGATCGTCATTGATGTTAATAACTGTTTAAACACCTCCTAAAATTACACAGGGTTTTTAGATTGAGAATCAATTCATATTGTTGGGCATTTTGTATTCTGCTTGTAGTTCTTTTAATTTAGGTTAGAATTTCTGCCTCCTTTTTCGTAATATCACGTGTAATCTTATAAACCCTTTACTCGCTTAACTATAAATCTGTGAAGTTTGTTGATTATTTGAAGTATGACTTCGACTGAGATATTTGGTTTATGTGTGCAATAGCGGATAAGTACCCACGCCATAAACAATGCACAAGCCGGAGCACATTTACGTCAATGCCAATAGCTGCTCTAGGAAAAGGCGGGGTTTTGGAGAAGCCTGTCATAGAGAAAACAACTCCAGGCCGTGAATCTGAGTTTGATTTGAGGTATGGATAGTGAAGTTATAACTGTGTGCGTATTTATTTTTCATGTAGGGTTTTTACTTTATCAGGAGACTGAGGGATGGGTCTCATAGTAAAATGGAGATTTTAAATTCGTGACAAGTAATAAAAATAATAAAATATCAAGACAAATAAGGCGAGCACTCGAAGAGTAGGACCTGATAGCAGCAACCCAACCACTTCAGAGTCATTCTTATACGGACCATTTGAAATTCGAAGAAGCATCTTGCTTCTTATATTTCCGTTCAAATTTCTGTTTCGAGTTCCGCCCACAACATGTACATCATTGCTTTCTTTGATATGATATGTGGGCTCTTGATAAACATCATTTTCATTTATGTATCAATTACCCCAGTCGAACATTCCAATGTCTATTTGCATTGTTTAGGCACAATAACATGTAGAGTTGAAACAAAGATTCAACAGATATTATCATTGGAGAGTAAACCTGTCTGCTCATTCCGACATCTATCCGCAGATGTATGAAATTCTCTGTTCCGTTTTTCAGGAAATCGAGGAAAATGGCTCCTCCTTATCGAGTGATGCTGCACAACGACAATTACAATAAAAGGGAGTACGTTGTGCAAGTGCTAATGAAGGTTATTCCTGGGATGACTCTCGACAATGCTGTAAATATAATGCAAGAAGCACATTATAATGGGCTATCAGTGGTAATAATATGCGATCAAGCAGATGCTGAAGATCACTGCATGCAGCTCAGAGGCAATGGCCTTTTGAGCTCCATCGAACCTGCCAGCGGTGGTTGCTGAGTTCAATCAAATTACATGGTAGAAGTAGTCATAAATGATGTCGTCATATAAACTAGGTCACTGCATAATGTACAAAAAAATCCTAGAAACTGAATGGGGACACTTTGATTACTATATCGGCTTGCTAAGACAAGCACGTACAGATAATAAATACCTTGTGTATTCCGATGTGGATGGCCTTGTTTAGTGTATGTGTAGCTTTATAAGTGATTTCGCGTGAAGTATACGTTGCATTTACGGATAATGTTTGGTTTGGCTACTGCATGTGCCGAATGTAGACATATTTGTCCATGGAATTGGCTGCAGTTCTCGATTTCCCTACGTGTTTCAGGCTTAATGCTTGTTTGGCGAAGTTTAAGTATATGTTTGGTAAAATATTTTTATAGATTATAACGATTTTATCCACATTTTGTTACAAAACTTATATGGATAAAATGATTTGGATAAAAATGATGTTTGTGGTTTAAAGACTTATAACACAAACATACTCTACATCATAATTTAAGTTGCTCAAGTTAATTAAACATATTTTTTATTTACATATTTTGTAAGATCAACAATTTATTATTCACTTATTATCTATACATTTCATAAGATTCACAACTTAGAAGCACTTCAAAATAATTTCAGAGAGTTGGCGGATTAAAACATAAACACAACATGTTTGGGACGGTTTATAAAAGTTGATGAAAATCTAAAAAGCAGAAAGCGTATAAGTTCAAATCGAGTTTCAAACTTTTGGTAGAGGCTAAAAGAAGCGGTGTGAGGCGTGGCAAAGGTATGGAGGCTGCGTTCCAAGCTTAAAGCGAGAGTTTAGGCGTCGGCTTAGTCGAGTTTTTTACAACATTGGTTATAAGTTTATCAAACATTATTTGTACATTCTAAAAGAACTCAATAATTATAATTTACCAAAAACTTTACTATACATAAATTGACTGGGAGATGAGAACTATGCCGTGCTATAATACTCACGAGCACGAACAACAATAGCTGCGACAGGGACCGTTGTACATTTTAAATAAAAAAATAAAACATAATGTCCAAAACAAAGACTATACATTGACTTAATACTCTTCAAATGTGTAACTTTGAAGACAACATTTCAATATCTTTTCGAATTAAAGACGTCTTCAATTCTCGTATCACCAATATATCAAACAATTAATTTATTTTGCAGCAACAATTGAAATAGGGTCATTTGAAGAGGAGGTTACAAAACTTTCACCATAGCGACCTCCAGCGCAATTTTAGATGAGGTGACGTCGGAAATGAACTGAAAAGTTGGCACGTCACTACAGACATGTCAGCAAGCTCATTCATGGAATTCAAAAGGATCGTTCTAATTGCTTGTAAATTAAATTATAGTGGTCAATAACCTAGTTGCAAATATGGTCAAAGTTCAGTGATCTCTATCGCAATTTACCATTTGAAATAAGTAATAGCCGTGTCCCGAAAAAGTGGAAGGGCCATTATAGAATCTAGAAGTAGTTCTATAGTAGTCGGCATAATTAAAGCGTCATGACAATATAAAATTGGTTTTAAGAATTGAATCTTAAACAAGGGGTTGACTATCACACGAGAATTGAAGTTATTTGAGAGATGCGGAGAGTAGATAGAAATCGAAAATTATAGAGAAAAAAATAATAATTTATTTTAGAGCTTTCCTACTTTTGAGAGAAGTTTTTGTATGTATTTCTAGAAATAATAAAACAATATTACACTTGCATTTGGTCTTTGTGCCCATTTTATTTCAACTTGTCTCAGTTTTACTTTATTTTTGAGCTAGCTTTGTCAACGTCTTTCCTAATAGTAGTATTAGAGCCTTGTATTACTGGAATACTATTCGCGTGTTCATTTATTAGTCGTCCAAAATAGTGGAACCGATCCTAGCGAAAGGCAACTCATGATTAAATTAATTGCAATAAAGTTCGAGATTGAGTGTGAAAATTGAAGATCACAACCATTTTAAGAAAGGACATTTGCTTAATTAAATTGGAACGTTATTGCCAGCTTGCATTTAGTGTCGGCACATTCATTTCTTTCAAGTGTTACAAATAAGAAATGTCAAGATGTCAAAATATAACCTAAGAGGTCGATAGTAATTATTCATATGAATTACATAATGATTGGTAGATCATGACATTCTACATTCATATTACTCTCGTGAGGTGTTGGATCTACTGTTGGATTCATCTGCAATTGTCCATTAAATGTTCGATCCAAGACAAAAACCCAATGATGCAAACCTTCTCGGCCCAAGTTGAAGTCCTTGAATTGGCCCAAATTATCTACCTCAAGTCGCCTTTTTGGAAACACGACTTATGCAATAACGTTGGAGTTGTGGCTTTCTTCTGATGGTGACACGGTCGATAATTGCCCTTGATTTAAGGGTTACGCTGAATCCATATATATACACTCTTTTCTGATTGAATGGATATAGAATAGATGCGACTTTCTTTTTAGACTTAAATGCATTTTGTGTCTTTTTTCTGGTTTTCTTCTTATCTGAAAACTTTCTTCTTCCTTCTACCTTTCTTGGTGAATAGATAGATGGCTAGAATAGGACTGGTTCATTACATGTATGGTGAATAGTAACCGATGTGGTTTATACTTAGTGTATTTTTGAAGAGAGAGAGAGGTCTGAGGGCATATATCTCTGTTTTGGGTGATACTTTGTGTATATTTTGTAATATTGACTGTTCTTGAGGTTGTACTTGTGGATTTGGAGCAAAAACCACGTTTATGGAAGCTCAACGAGTGATTAGGCCTCTAAAGCTAAACATCCAGGACACGAAAGGGTGAAAAATCTTGCGTTCTTATGTTCTTTACAAGTTTTATGAGTTGCATGTTCATAACTGGGACCAACAATGATATCGAGCTCAGATCTAAACGGATCTTGAGATTTCTTGAAAGAAAAATCAAGATCGCATATTTGAAAAAAGAAAAACTGGTATTCTATTGTTATTTCTTAAATCTCCTGCGGTGGAGAATAGTAACAAGTTCTAACCCTTGTGTTTTAACTGTTTTGTTTAAACATAATATTGTAAATCTTGACATGAGCCGTCTGGATCTTCCTTTGTCTAGGGTTTCATACGAGAACCCTAGAATCTGAGGGACTGGACTTGGTTTTATCAAGATTTTTACATTCTAGTCAATATTCCTGTTAAATGACTAAATAAAACATTAGAATATATGGATCTTGTTAAATTTTTGAAATAACTTGAAATTTTTTCTTTGAATTTTTTGTTATTGTGTTCTGCAGCATATATACATACACCTCTAAGTGCATCTTCCTTCGTTGTGACTTCTTATTAATAAATAACTTTTGGTTATCTGCTAAAATATTTGTGAAAATGCCATCTAAAAAGGTTGATATTCAAATTTGGAATGGTAAATGAGACTTTAGTCTCTGGCGTCAAAAATTAAGAGCCTTACTTCTGCAACAAAGGTGTGCAAAAGCCATAGATAAATCATGGGATGATGATAGAAGATGTTAAAAGAATAGAACAAACTGAAATTGCCTGGAGTACTTTGTTTCTACACTTATTTGATAGTGTAATTAGGGAAGTAGGCACCACTAACACCGCTACTGCACTCTGGAAAAAATTGGAAGGGTTATACCTAACCAAAACTTTACCTAATAAATGTTACTTGTGGAGGCAATTCTTTAGTTTTAAATTTGATTATTCCATTGACCTAGAAGCAAATTTAGACAGATTTAATAAATTGACTTTAGACTTGGAAAGCGTTGGTGAAACAATTTCGGATGAACAAGAGTACGTTGTGCAAGTGCTAATGAAGGTTATTCCTGGGATGACTCTCGACAATGCTGTAAATATAATGCAAGAAGCACATTATAATGGCCTATCAGTGGTAATAATATGCGATCAAGCAGATGCTGAAGATCACTGCATGCAGCTCAGAGGCAATGGCCTTTTGAGCTCCATCGAACCTGCCAGCGGTGGTTGCTGAGTTCAATCAAATTACATGGTAGAAGTAGTCATAAATGATGTCGTCATATAAACTAGGTCACTGCATAATGTACAAAAAAATCCTGGAAACTGAATGGGGACACTTTGATTACTATATCGGCTTGCTAAGACAAGCACGTACAGATAATAAATACTTTGTGTATTCCGATGTAGATGGCCTTGTTTAGTGTATGTGTAGCTTTATAAGTGATTTCGCGTGGAGTATACGTTGCATTTACGGATAATGTTTGGTTCGGCTGCTGCATGTGCCGAATGTAGACATATTTGTCCATGGAATTGGCTGCAGTTCTCGATTTCCCTACGTGTTTCAGGCTTAATGCTTGTTTGGCGAAGTTTAAGTGTTTGTTTGGTAAAATATTTTTATAAATTATAAAGCGATGGGCCTTACAAAATATGTGGATAAAAATGATGTTTGACTGATTTATGAATGTTTATAAGCACACACAAACATACTCTACATCATAATTTAAGTTGGACAAGTTGATTAAACATATTTTTTATCCACACATTTTGTAAGATCAACAACTTACTACATTTCATAAAATTCACAACTTAGTAGGGCTCCACAAAAAATTCGCGAAACCGCAAATCGAACCAAAACAGTTGGTTCGGATCCACGTGGACCCGCAGTTTTTTTTTCTCTTAAACCGAACTAAACCGTTTCAAAATGGTTTGGTTTATGTTTCAATTTTCAAAAACCGCACAAAATCGAACTGAACCGTTTTTAAATTTTTAAATTAAAAAATAATTTTATTAAATTATAAATATTACAATTTTAAAAAATGTAAAGTTGGCATGTTGCTAAATGCTAACTTGCTACTACTTTTTTGCCTTTTCGTTTGTATTTCGAATTTTAGACAAATGTAAATATAATTTAACATTTAACATTTAACATTATTAGTTCTCGTTTAAATTTATATGTTAACTTATTTTAAATATATTATTATAATATCGATAGGTAAACCGCAGATTAAAACTGAACTAAACTGCAAATAATGGTTTGATTTGGTTTGGTTTAGTTTGGTTTGAAAAATAAAATGGGTTGAGTTGAAAATATGGCACAAACCGTCTAAATCGAACCGCGTTCACTCTAACTTAGAAGCACTTCAAAATAATTTCAAGATCATGTACACGCACAACATGTTTGGGGGGCTTATAATGATGTTCTAAAAATCAGAAAAGCGTGGTTAGGTGCAGGGTCGAGCTTCAAACTTTTGGAACGAGGCAAAAACAAGGCATGAGACGTGATTAGGCGTAGAAAACGTTCTTCAAGCCTTGGGCAAAGTCTAGGCATTGCCTAGTTGAGCTTTTTAGGACAAGATTTATAAATCGATCAAACATTATTTTTATTCAAACATTCTCAGGACTCTTTAATTTTATTTATTTTCATTTAAACTCAATAATTATAATTTACCAAAAACTTTACCATACATAAATTGACACGGAGATTAGAACTATGCCGTGCCATGATACACACGAGCTACAATAGCTGCGACAAGGACCGTTGTACATTTAAATCAAAAAATAAAACATAATGTCCAAAACAAAGACAATTCATTGACTTAATACTCTTTAAAGGTGTAACTTTCAAGACAACATTTCAATGTCCTTTCGAAAAAGATGACTTCAATTCTCGTCTCACCGATATATCAAACAATAATTTATTTTGCAGCAATTTATTAACAATTGAAATAGGGTAATTTGCACAGGAGGTTACAAAACTTTCACCATAGCGACCTCCAGTGCAATTTTAGATGAGGTGATGTGGGAACTACAGACATGTCAGCAAGCTCATTCATGGAATTCAAATGGATCGTTCTAATTGCTCGTAAATTAAATTATAGTGGTCAATAACCTAGTTGCAAATATGGTCAAAGTTCAGTGATCTCTATTGCAATTTACCATTTGAAATAAGTACTAGCCGTGTCCCAAAAAAGTGGGAGGGCCACTATTGAATCTAGAAGTAGTTAGTCTCTAGTAGTCGGCGTAATTAAAACGTCATGACAATATAAAATTGGTTTTAAGAATTGAATCTTAAACAAGGGGGCTTGACTATCACATGAGAGTTGAAGCTATTTGAGAGATGCGGAGAGTAGAGAGATATCGAAAATTATAGAAAAAAATTAATTTATTTTAGTGCTTTCTTACTTTTGAGAGAAGTTTTGTATGTATTTCTAGAAATGATATAACATTATTACACTTGCATTTGGTCTTTGTGCCCATTTTATTTCAACTCATCTCCGGTTTTACTTTATTTTTGAGCTAGCTTTGTCAATGTCTTTCCTAATAGTAGTATTAGAGTCTTGTACCGGAATACTATTCGCGTGTTCATTTATTAGTCGTCCAAAATAGCGGGAACCGATCCTAGCGAAAGGCAACTCTTGATTAAATTAATTGCAATAAAGTTCGAGATTGAGAAGTTCAATTAGAGCAATTTCTCCTTGTGAAAATTGAAGATCACAACCATTTTAAGAAAGGACATTTGCTTAGTTAAATTGGAACGTTATTTCTAGCTTGTGATAAGTGCGGATTTCGCACTTATTTTAGCTCCTAAAAATAGATAATTGTGAGTTCTTCTAAAATAGTTTACTACTTATTTATATTCTTTTGATTGTTTATAGGGCTGGGCACGGATTTCCAAACCAAATCGACCAAATCGGCCAGTGGAAACCGAACCGACCCGATTCGGGTCGGTTTTGCGGGTCGGGAAACTGAAATTTTTTTTATACCATTTGTCATTCTATTGTTTCTAAATTTCGTTTTAATTCGATTTGTAACAATAATTTGGCCAATTTTGTAAAAGAATATACCTACAATAAATATGTTGCATATACCAACAATACACATTACAATTTACACATTTGATAATAAACAAATCAATTTCAATATATTTGACCCCGTTCAAAATAGCAACAAGAAGCCCACGACGTAAGATTAATTTCAAATTACCGGTTTCACAGAGTAAAACATCACCACATAATCGCATTCATAAATCTAAATGAAGCACAAATCAAGCAACCAAAATAAAATATTACAATTATCCAACATGCAATAAATCAATAAAAGTAAAAATATTACAGTTATCCAAAACAAAAAATAGTAAGTTTACAATTTCGAGAATTACAAGTTTATAACATTCTTCTCTTCAATGAAAAATCAATAATCCAATGGTAATTCTCTTCCAAAAACAGTGGTATTTTTCCAACCTACATTGGGAACAAAAGATCACACCAAATTAATAAGTCATTCATTGTTTAATTAAAGATTGGAAATGAAATAACTTTACAATATAAAATAGTAAAGGCATAAGGAAATATTACTTACCTAAAACATTCAACACATGCATAAATCACTTCTCGTTGCTGGACTCTTTATTCTTTGTGATTGACTCCGAAGTTCTATAAAATCCAAAACAAAAATTGAACAATCAATAAGTGAATATACAAACACATAAATAACGAAAATAATGTAAATATGTAATGGTTATTTACCGTCACCCAATTTGTTTTAATACTCCACATCTTCCACATAAAATCTTTCTTCACTTGGAGTAGATTTGAGCCAATTTTGTGTGTTAACCAAAACCTCAACCATCTTCGGAGTTAAAGAACTACGAAAAAAATCGAGGATTCTTCATTCAAGACTAAAAGCACTCTCTGAAGCCACTGTAGACACCTGAATTGCCAAAACATCTTTTGCAAGTTTGGACAAGGTAGAGTACTTGCTACCATGTACCCTCCACCAATTGAGGACATCAAAGTCCTTAATGTCTACGTCCTCACGAGTTTCGACAAGTACCTTTCCATGTTATTTTTAGTTCTCACGAGTCTTTTGATGCAAAATTTTCCTTAAACTTCGACATACGAACAGTTAACCCACTAGAAGTGGTACTTACATGACTTGTAGAAGAAAATCCACTTGTAGAATCGACATCCCTAGTCTCTTCACTGCTTTGAATACTTCCTTCAAACTGAACATACCAATCATAAATAGCCATCAAATTATTCTTCACCCTTCAGTCATGGCACGACCAACAACGTCATCATTATAGATTTCACAAAATTGTACTCAATGTAATCCAATTTGTATCTTGGATCAAGCATCGTAGCAATCAACAACATTTGGTTTACATTGTCAATCTTCTCCCAATACTTGTCAAACTTACGTTTCATGTTATTAGCCATTTCACTTCAAAGAGAATCTCCACTTGATCTCCAACCCTCTAAATCCGCTACAAGTGAACATACTTCATGAAGATACAAATTGAGCTAACATTTAATGAAGTACTAAACTTTAAAGTAACATCATAAAAACTCTTAAGGAATTTAACAAAAATTGATGCATTTTCCCAATCAGGTATTGAAGAAGGTCCACCCCTTCTTCTATCCCCATCGTCTTCCCAAAAATAGGCTAAGAAATGTCCACCATCTTCTTCTAACCGCTCAAAAGCTTTCTGATACTTCAAAGCAACCTCCAACATCAAATAAGTAGAATTCCACCTCGTAGGCATAACTAGAAATACAATTGATTTTGATTCAATATTTTCTTTCGTTGCATATTCTTTTAATTTTTCATATCTCGCAGGTGAAGATTTAACATACTTAACTACATTGCGAATACTAATTATTGAATCATGTGCTTCCTTCAGTCCCTCACACACTATCAAATTCACAATATGTGCACAACACCTCGTGTGCAAATATTTGCCATCCAAAACACAACTATCAAAGTCCCAACCCAACATTTTCCGTCTCAAAGATGAAATTGTCGTTTCATTTGCACTAGCATTGTCCACCGTAATTGTGAACACCCTATCAATGCCCCATTCTTGTAAGCAATTTTCAATTAACTTCCCAATTGTTTCACCCTTGTGATTAGATATCACACAAAAATTCAAAATTCTCTTTTGAATCATCCAATCAGAGTCAACAAAATGGGCAGTGAGAGACATGTAATTTACGTTCGAATAGATGTCCAAGTGTCTCGTAGTAAGGAAACTCTTTGTCGTTGGGTGGTAAAGATATTTCTCAACTTCAATATTTCATCCAAAATAGTTGGTAAGTATCTCTAACAACATGATTATACGAGATGGAGGTTCAAACCTAGGACATGCTACACTACAAAAGTGTCTAAATCCATTTCCTTCAACAAAGCTAAAAAGTAGTTCATCAATAATCACCATCTTAGCACGTGCAAGTCTTCATACTTCCTTGCTAAATTCAATAGCCATAAGATTGCTCCCACCCACCTCTTTCTCTCTTATCAAAACTTAAGATTTTTTTGCCGTTTGTCCTCAACTCTTCCGGATATCTCTTACAATGACTAGTCAAATGCACCCTCAAAGTACTTGTCCCACACTTCTTAGTCCCACAAGCATAAGACTGTCTACAATACTTACACTCACATCTAACATCTTCTGTATTTGGATCTCTTATTAATGTAAAATGATCTCAAACCTCCGAAGTTTTCCTAGAACTTTTTTTTCCCTAAAGTTGTTGGTAGAAGTAGAGGAATATTTGTAGGACTTGTACATGTGTTTGTTGTTGACGGAGTTGCACGATGGATTGAAATTCGCTTCCATGTCCATGTCCATGTCCATGTCCATATTAAAATTTGCATATTAAACAAAAAATAGAACATATTATAAACAAAAAATAAAAACAGATTGTGACAAAATTTAAATCTGCATATTAAACAAAAAAACAGATTATAAACAAAAACAGATTATGACAAAACTCAAATCTGCATATTAAACAACAAAATAGATTATAAACAAAAAAAACATATTATAAACACACACACACACAAAAAAACAACAGATTATGACAACTCAAATCACGGATTTTAACAAAAATAGATTATGACAAAAAAATAATAATAATCACGGATTATAAACAAACGAAAAAAAAAATTAGAACAACACAAAAAAAAACGTAATTTAGACCAAAAAAATAGATTGTGAAAATAGATTATAACCAAAGGAAACAAAAATATTATGACAAACTAAATAATCACGTATTATAAACAAATTAAAAAAACAGTTTAGAACTCAATAAAAAAGGGATTATAAAAAAAATTACTGAATATCACAAAAAATTAAAATACGTATTGTAAACAAAAATTAAAAACAGATTAGCATAAAGAAAGAAACGGATTAACAATAAAAGAAAAAAAATATTTGATTATTTAAACAACAAAAAATCGGATTAAGCAAAAAAAAAAGAAGAAGATTATCACGAAACTAACCTCGGTCCATATTTGCTATTTCTATTTCCTGGTTTGAGTTGGCGTGATTGGGGCGAGAACTAGTGTTGGCTGGTGGATTTCTGAGAAAATGGAGGAGATAACGAACACAAGATGGTATTGGCCGTGATCGTGAGAGAGTGAGTGACCTGGAGCTAGGGTTGGCTGCGGATGAGAGAAGTAGAATTGGAATTGGTGATTTTGGGTAATTAATTAATTGAATGGTTTTGTCATTTGTGTGGTTTGGGCCTTGGGTTAGGCCTTTCTTAGTAAGTTAGTTTGCAGCGTTTTTTTCCAGTTTTATTACCTTTTTTTTTTTTTACATTACGTAAATTAAAATTAATTGAACGGGTCGGTTTTGGGTCGGGTTAGTTGGGTTTACGGTCCAACCCGACCCGACTCAACCCGATAAGTTAAATGGCAATTTTGAACCCGAACCGAACCAATTTTTATAGAACCGACCCAAACCTACTCGCTTGGTTTGGGTCGGTCAGCTCGGGTTGTGGGTTCGCAGCTTTTTTGCCACCCCTAATTGTTTAGGTAAAAATCCGAGCTTGGATGGTGATTGGAAGAGATCCACGCGAAAAATGAGCAAAAAGGTTAAATTTGTGTAAATTGAGAATTTCAAGGAGCAAAAGATAAATATTTCTAAAGATGGAGGACCAATGTTGCATTTATGGAGGACCTATATGAAAGATAACCAAAAATACAAGGACTAAAATCAACATTTCAGATAGTTCAGGACCTGGAGTTGTAATTAATCAAAAGTCAAATGCATCACATTGTAATTTGGCCCATGCGATTACCACGTGATTGCGTGATGCCATTTTTTCCAGCAGAATGATCCGAGGCTCTGCCATGCAATCGCATGGAATAAAGCCATGCAATCGCATGGCCTATTTTTCCTTTCGCGCTTTTGAACTTTGTTTTGAGGGTATTTTGGTAATTTTATTTTGACGTCTTCTAGGGTCTAAGTAAAATTTTTTTTTTACATTTTTGGTCATTCTCTCATACTCCCTCTCACATAGAAAGCTCTCCAAGAAGAAGAATATTATGGCTCTTTGAAAACTCCATGTAAATGTGTTTTCTTTGATTTTTGTACATCATTGTGAGCATTTTGTAAAATAGAAGAGGATGAATGGAGATTCATAGTGGGCAAATGAAGACAACCATAGGCTCAAGCTAAATCTTCTATTTTTCTTGACTTTATCAAATTCGGTGATGTATTTTGTATCTATTTTCTATTTTGTCTTTGTAAATACTATGAACTAATTTTATTTACTAGGAATGAGATGAATCCATTTATGAATCTTTAAAGTACATTTTCTTGTTATTGATTCCTTATACTTGGCTTTTATGGTTGTTTATTATTGGGATTTCTTGTGTACTGAGATGATTAATCACCATTGAAATATTTTTATGACTTAGTTTGCTACCGGGAGGTTGAAATTAGGTTTAGCATATTTAATGAACAATACAAAGCTTATGGAATGCCGGAATACATTTTCACACTTTGTGCAATCACTAATGAATGTTCTTGAGTTTATTGTATTTTTACATTTGCGTTCTCTTGGTAGGAATGCTTGAGAGTCTTATGTGAGAATATGTTTAGCTTTACTCGGAAGAGATTGCTAGATATTTTAGGAGCATTGATTGCCATAATATCCTCGTTTTGGAATTGATAATGAAAAATGAAACTTTAAAGTGGAGTAATTGGTGAAGTCGAATTCCTAGTTTATTTCTCTATTTGATTTTATTACTAAAAATTTCTCTTTTAGAAATTTTCTTGTTAGCTTATTTTTCATCAACTTTTAATTCATAGTTTAATCATCAAAACAATATGTTTTATTGTGTGTTTAAAATAGGGCTAAATTGATTTGGATTTTAGCAAAATTATCTATCAGCGTAGGTCCGACTCTCTCTCATCACTTTATTACTTGAACGCGACCCGTGCACTTGTGGTACACATTTTAGCCAACAACTTGCATTTAGTGTCGGCACATTCATTTCTTTTAAGTGTTACAAATAAGAAACGTCAAGATGTCAAAATATAACCCGAGAGGTCAATAGTAATTATTCATATGAATTACATAATGATTAGTAGGTCATGACATTCTACATTCATATTACTCTCGTGAGGTTTATGTAATTTACCCAATTTTAATTCTATTGGTTGTAGGTATCAATATTGGAATAAGAATTAAACCATATTTGGACAAGATTGAGTTGTGACATGTGAAATGCTAAAATAAAGGAGTCGAAAATAATTTAAATATTTATTAAGATGTGCATGGCTAGATATTGGGACGTTCTTGAGATTGTAAAGATTGTAAGGAGATTAGACTTTTCTTAATAAGTTAGTTTATTGAGATAACATCTTAAATCCTAACAAGTGATATTAGAGTCATAGCGTGAACTTAGCAATGTAAATGTGCAAGATGAATTTGGGAATTTGTGCAAAAAATCCAAATGGGGTATATCTTGGTAATCGTGATGGTGGAGATTCCATGGTGGTAAAATCTTGAGATGGTAGAACCTCCATGGTAACGCAAGCTTGTCACGGTAGAGATGATAGAGATATCGATGAAGTACGAGATCTGAACATGGGCAAAAGTTAGTCATCACTTGAGGGCGTGGATGAAGGGGTTGTGATGATTTGTGGGCTATGTCATAATGTTGAAGATGTATACAGGGGTGGGCAAATGACCGAAAATCGACAAAATTGATCGACCCGACCCCACTCAGGTTGATTTGGGTTGGTTTTTTTTTTTAACTAATAAATGTTGTGGTTCGGGTTGAAATAATGTAACGAGGAATCGGGTTGGGTTAGCCACTCAAATTTTCCTTTGTTTGACAATGCTAATATTATTTTTTAAGTGCTTATAAGTTGTGAATCTTATGGAATGTGTCGATAATAAGTTGATAGTAAGTTGTAGGTTCTACGAAATATGTAGATAAAAAGTATGTTTGATTAGTTTAACCCGCTTAAATTTAATTTAAGCTTAGCCAAACATGGACGAATATAATGAAATTTTTTAACTTTAATAGTCTATTATTTTTTCCATCTATTTATATTTTTTCTAACTACTTTATATTTATCTAAACAAGCATGTGTGGGCAAATCGAGAAATTTTTCGATATTAATGTTGGTTCCATATAAAGCCCAACCAGCTTCAAGAAAACGTGAAAAAGACATAAACAATAAAGAACACAAGAATTTGTTTTGCCTTTAGGTCTAAATATTCAGCCACGAAGGTTACATCACTTGTTGAGCATCCAACTCAAGGATTACACAAAAAAATTCACTAGCACCCAAGAATCAAGGTTTAGAAATATTAGAGACCGAAGACAAAAACACTCTCCTCAGGACACGAATCCCTAGCTACAACATTTTTCTTCACAAAGTTATTGTTCACCAACCAACACAAAAAATTTCTCTATTTACATGAAAAACACCAAGTTTTTCCGAGAGAATCAAAGAAGAAGAAGAAGTTCATTATGAGAAAATTGAGGGTGAGAGAGTGTATATCAAAAACCAACAAATCGATTCAAATTTCCACCAAGTGAATTGCACCAGAAGGTAGTGGAGAGTTAGATTCATCCAAAGGACCTCAATTTGCCACATGTTAGCATCTCAGCAAATGCTTCCACTAACAAAGGCGCATTTCCATTTTTTTTACAAAACACGACTTCAACTCCTTTTGGTAAAAAAATCAATCAACATTATTCTTGGTCAACAATTTCCACATTTGATTTAATTTGGATACTAGAGTTCATTCTTGAGGCAAAAAGCTCTCTTTTTCATTTGAGGCAACCAATTCCTTTTGCATTTTCTCACCTACTTGTCACAACAAATTTAGCCAATATGATTGTTAAAAAATTGTAAAAAAATCTCTAAATTTATTTTGAGGTAAAACTTTTGTTCCCATATCTGGTGGATTTACTTTAGTTAATATCTTTCTAATTTTAATTATTTCCTTTTCAACTATATGAAATTAAATTTAACATTAGCATGTTTGATTCTATCATGAAAAACTGAATTTCTTGTTAAATATATAGCACTTTGATTGTCACAATACAATAAAACATCATCATTCACAAAACCAATCTCACTTAGCAGGTTTTTTTAGTGCCCAACCAAAAAGAGATATGAATCTCGTGCAAATGAAGGGAGGTAACAAGACTGACTCCATCCGTTTCTTAGATCCGAGAATAACGTATGCCATAGATATCCGAAAATGTACCAAATACCTTATTTTACAGCATCGGTGGCTGCAATATACTCCGTTTTAGTAGAAGACAGAGCCACAAGTTTATGAAGTTGAGATTTCCAACTTATATATGTATAACACAAAGTATATACATATGATGTAGTAGATTTCCTACTATTACTGTCTCCATCATTATCAGAATCTACAAAACCTTTTAAAATTGTACCCTCCTTTCTTTTTCTAAAGATTAATCCTAAATCTGAAGTTCTTCTAAGATATTTGAACACTCATTTCATTCCTTTCCAATGAGCCTCACCTGGATTTTCCATATATCTACCAAAGATACTAACAAAATGTGTAATATTAGGTATGGTACACACCATAAGATACATAATAGACCTAATAGCATTATAATAAGGAATCATTTCTCTTACTATGCTCACTATCAGATTTGGGGATTAATCTTTTGAACATTTAAAATGGTTTTCTAAGGGTATAGATATAGACAGAATGATTAGTGGGCCAAAATACACACCTGGACACTTGTCTAGTGGGTATTGGAGATGAAAAAGTGTTTGACAAATAAATCAAACACCCCTCCAATGCACACTGGACAAGATTACTTTATTTGGCCCATTGGGATTAGATCATTCTTGATTTAGATTCTGACATTGAAAATTTTTGAAGGATTTTTGAAATATAAGGTTGTTGTTTTAAGACTAAAGAACCACTTGGTCTATCTCTTTTTATATGCATTCCTAGAATTTTCCTTGCTCTTCCTAAATCCTTCATCCAAATCCAGTTCTTAATTTTCCTTTTATTTCCTGAATTTTTTTTCTTTTCAGATCTAGCTAAGACTATATCATCAACATATAAAAGAAGATAGATAGAACTAGGTCCTCCACCTCCTTTGTAGTAGAAACATGGGTCATAACTGCTTTTTTTGAAGTCAAGACTTTGGATATAAGAGTCAAATCTCTTATAACATTTCTTGGGGCATGCTTTAGGCCATAGAAGGGTTTTTGAAGTAGATAAACTAATTTTTGTTCACCTTTTTTTTTTAAACCTTGAGGTTGACTCATGAAATTTTTTTCTTCTAAGCCTCCATAGAGACCAGCAGTTTTAACATCTAATTGGTCTAGTTCTCAATTGAACTAAGTAACTAAGGCTAGCAGAATTCTAATAGAGGTATATTTTACAATTGGAAAAATATTTCATTATAGTCTATGACTTCCCTTGTATAAACCCCTTAGCTACAAGCCTTGCTTTAAATCTCACATCTTCTTCTTTTTATCTTCCTCTTTTATCTTGTAAACTCATTTACATCATACAACTTTCTACCCTTTTGGTCTTCTTACTAAAATCCAAGTCTTATTTTTAAGAAGATACTGAATTTCATCTTTCATTGCTATAACCCAATTCTTTGACTCTCTATTTTTAATAGCTTCTTCATAAGAGTTTGGTTCAAGGTTAAGAAAGTTCTGGACAAACAAAGCAGACACAAAGTCTGCATTATCATACCTTATAGGAGGTCTTATTTGTCTCATTTCTCTTTCTCTAGTTAACCGATAATCATTTAAGGGATGATGGTTTGTATTTGAGGGTTCTCCACCTTCTTGGTGATCTATTTTTATATCTAATTGAGAGAAGTGCTTATAGGGTGACCAGACCAGATTTGTTCTGAAATTTTAAAACTAATAGAACTAGAATGGCATCTACTTATCAAGTAGGTAGTAGTTTTAATGGTCTCCTCCCAAAATATTTTAGGAAGCCTGAACTAACTAGCATACATCTTACCTTATCTAATATGAGTGTATTTATTCTTTCAGAAACTCATTCTATTGTGGTGTATATGTGATAGTTTTATGTCTAAAAATACCATAATCTTTACAAAAAGAGTCAAACTAATTCAATAACATTGTCAGTTCTTAGAGGTTTTATCCTTTATTTCAATTAACAACTTCCATTGTTTAAAGATCATAAAAGTATTAGATTTATTTTTCACCAAATAGGCCCAACTTTTTCTTGAAAAATCATCAATTATTAACAAGAAAAATTTAAAACTAGTTACAGAATTAATAGAAGCAGGATCCCACAAATCAACAATCCAATATTGAGGGAGATTTATGAACTCCAGCAAAGAAAAGGGAGTTTTCTTTGCTTTCCCAAAACACATTGTTCACAAAAATGTAATTTTTCAATTTGTCATTACCTAAGACACCTAGTCTTTTTAGATGTTGTAAACCATTATCATTAATATGACCCAATCTTTTGTGCCATATTTGAGACTTATCAAACTGGGAAACATAAGCAGCAAAACTCTTATGGATTATAGGCTGAGCAATTATAGTATAAATTCCATTTTCCTTAGGGAAAAGAAAAGAAGAGAAAAATATTTAGATTTGAATAATTTCATTGAAACAGAAGCTTTGAATTTATACAAGAAACTTTCCATAATTAGGCTAAACTATTCTAAGCAAAATAAATACAAACGGGAAAGTATAATTCTACACCTAATATAATACAAATCAATCCCATAGATAGTGGGATTTTATTGACTTTCATAACACTCCCCCTCAAGTTGGAGAGTGAATATCAAGAACTCTCAACTTGTGTATCATTTTTTTAGAATGGTTCCTTTCCCAATGGCTTCGTGAAGACGTTTGCAAGCTGGTTAGCTGAAGAAACATATTTTGTTACAATTGAACCATCTTGAATTTTATCGCGAATGAAGTGACAATCCATCTCTATATATACGGTCCTCTCATGAAAAATGGGATTTCTTTGCTATGTGCAAAGTCGCTTTATTGTCATAATATAACAATCTTTGGTTTCGATGTAATGTTCAGTAAATCTTTCAACAATAAGCGTAACCAAGTTAATTCACAGCAAGTACACATCATTGCACGATATTAAACCTTCAATTTGAAGAAAGAGATATAGTTTTACGCCTCTTTGTTCTCCAAGAAACAAGAGAAGATCCCAAAAGACACAATAGCATGTAGTGGATTTACGAGAGCTTGGACATCCCGCCCAATCTAAATCACAAAAAGCTCGTAGAGATAGATCATTCTAAGAAGAGAAAAACAAGCATTGTCCTGGATTATTTTTCAAGTAATGCAGTACCTGTAAGGCAGCCTCCATATGTGGTCTGCGTGGTGCATGCATGAATCTGCTCAGCACATGAACCGAATAAGTGATATCCGGTCGAGTAATTGTCAAATATATGAGGCGTCCAACAAGCCGCCTGTATTGAGATGGATCTCTAAGTAATTCTCCTTCTTCTGAGAGTTTTAAATTTTGCTCCATGGGAAAGTTCACAGCTTTAGCTCCCAAGAGACCATCATCCTTTAATATTTCCAAAGTGTATTTTCGTTGTGAAATGGAAATACCTTTCTTTGACCGAGAGACTTCAATGCCTAGAAAGAATTTTAAATCACCCAAATCTTTAATCCGAAAATGATTATTCAGAAAGTGCTTGAGAGCAAATACGGCAATTAGATCATTGCCTGTAATAAGAATGTCATCAACATATATCAATAAAGCTGTAAAAGATTTGCCTTTTCAACATGTGAACAATGAATAATCGGCTTTGGATTGAACATATCCAGCATCTTGAATAGCTGTAGAGAATTTGGCAAACCATTGACGAGAGGCTTGCTTTAAACCATATAACGACTTGTTGAGGCGACATACAAGGTTCTGCCCCTGTCGTTGAAGACTAGGAGGTAGATACATATAAATTTCTTCATGAAGATCACCATGAAGAAAAGCATTATGGACATCAAGTTGATGAAGAGTCCAATTCTGAGCAGCTGCCAAAGCTAATAAACAACGGACAGTAATCATTTTAGTAGTAGGAGAAAAAGTGTCATGGTAATCTACACCTTCAAGTTGGGTGTAACCTTTTGCCACCAAACGAGCTTTGTAGCGCTCAAGGGTACCATCAGAGTTACGCTTGACTTTGTAAATCCAACGACAATCTATAAGCTTCTTGCCAGGAGGAAGACAAGTAAGAGACCAAGTGTGATTGGCTTCTAAAGCGGCTAATTCAGATTGCATTGCTTCTTTCTAGTGGGGATGAGATGCTGCTTCGTCATAAGATGTAGGTTCAATGTCCTGACTGATAGTAGCAATAAAGGATCGATGTCAGGGTGAGTAACGATGATAAGAGATAAAATTACAAAGAGGATACCGTGTACCTTTTTTAGACCAGATAATGAAGGCGACGATGATTTGGGAGACGTCACATGGTTGCAAATAAAATCACGCAAAGCTGCAGGTGGGGCATGAGATCTTTGAGAACGGCGCAAGACATGGGTGGGCAGGGGGCTGTTGGAAGTGAGTGGAGTGGTGTCTAAAGGAGGTATTTGTGGTTGTGTTTGTGGAATAATTAGAACAGGCTCTGGAAAGGAAGTATCGGAAGCAACAATAGGAATGATGGGAGCTTGATCTGGGAAAGTATGAGGAATTGACTTATAGGAAAAAATATTTTCATGAAAAATGACATCACAACTAGTGAATATTTCGTGAGTATCAATGTCATAAAGTTTGTAAGCCTTTTGACCGGCTCGGATAACCAACAAAAACACATCTTTTGGCACGGGGAGCAAATTTATGGAAAACATGAACATCAGTAGCATAAGCGAGACACCTGAAAACCCTTAGATGAGAATAAGAAGACATTTTTTCCATAAAGTCGTTGAAAAGGAATTTGGCGAGAAAGGAGTGGTGTAGGTAAACGATTAATAATATGGACAGCAGTGAAAACACATTCTGCCCAAAAACATAAAGGTAGGTGGGCTTGAAAGCGTAGGGCTCGGGCGGACTCAAGAATATGTCTATGTTTATGCTCAACAATCCCATTTTGTTGGAGGGTATAGACACAAGTGTGTTGATAAATTGTGCCTTTTTGTTTAAAGAAATCCTTCAGAGTGAAAAATTCTCGTCCATTATCAACTCGGATGTTACCTATAGGAGTATGGAATTGAGTTTGGACGTAAGAGAAAAAATTGACAAGTAAATGTTGTGTTTCACTTTTATGATGCATGGAAAATATCCATGTAAAACGAGAATAATAACCCACAATGGTTAAAAAATATTTAGCACCAGAAAGAGAAGGTACTTTGTAAGGACCCCAAATATCGCAATGAATTAATTCAAAAGGTTTAACAGTTGAAATAGAACTAGTAAAAAAAGGGAGACGAGTTTGTTTTGCAAGGGCACAAACTTCACAACAACTATCAAACTTGAAAAGAAAATTTAACAAATGTTTTGCCATAAAATCTAATCTAGAGAAAGATAAATGGCCCAACTGTTGATGCCATAAATGTGTGGAGGATGAATTGGTGGTAATAGCAGCGGCAGATTTATTTAATGGTTTGTCCGCAGTCATTGCAACCAAGTAATAGAGTTCGTCTTGTTGTTTACCTAAACCAATCGTCGTCCTCTTCATCAAATCCTGCAAAATGCACCATTCAAGGAAAAAAGTTACAGAACAATTGAGATCCCTCGTTACTTGACGCACATACATTAAATCCACCTTACAAGATGGCACACCAAGTACATTTTTTAAAGAAATAACAGAATTTAAAGGTAAATTTCCAATTGATACAATAGGAGCCTGTTCTCCACTTGGCATAATAACTGGTGGTAAAATAGTATTTTCTCTACTATCAACAAGAAGATTTGGAGAAGAAATAATGTGGTCAGTGGCATCACTATCGACGATCAACTGAGATTGAGACAAACATGTAGAAGTACTAGCAATATTTGCCTTTGGATTGGCAGATGGAGATGTCCTTTACCATTCATAATAGATAATATTTCTTTGGACATGGAAATCGAGAGAGACCATTTTTCACCGATTGAATTTACGGTATTCTTTGGACTATCCTTGACATTATTAATCCAAGGCGATGGTCATTGTTGTGTTTAGGATGAGTGCTTCCTTGATTAGACTTGTTCGATGCATGTTTTGGATGTCCAGGAGGAAATCCATGTAACTTCCAGCAAGTTTCTCGCAAATGATGGTCCCGATCATAGTAAGAGCAATGCAAAGGTTTGCGATTAGATAATAAAAACGAGAAAAAGAGCCTTGCTTATGTTGAACGGCCAGAGCAACAGGATCATTCCTTCGAACAGCCATGGCAGAGATCTCTGTAGTCTCACGGGTAGAGCTTATACTTCGCTGCTTTTCTTCCTGAACAAGGAAAGAATAAGCTTGGACAACGTCGGGTAGTGGACTCATCAAGAGGATCTGTCCCCTGATAGCACTGTAGGACTCGTTAAGCCCCATGAGAAATTGCATCAATTTGCGTCTCTTATGATCAGCACCACAAGAACAAATAGTGCTATTATAAGAGCCCAACTAAATCCCATAACCTTTTAAACTTTGTATAGTAAGCACCAATAGTCATCGATCTTGACCAAGACCGAGACAAGCAATATCTCTCAATCGAAAAATAAATGGGGCATTGCTTTGAGAAAAAAGACCCCGAAGGTCTTCCCATACCTCTTGAGCAATTGTGGAAAAAATGACGATGTCGGCAATGTCTAGGGTGGCGAATTGAGGATCAAGTTAGAACCATATCATTGCATTTTTTCCAAGAATTATAGTCTTACGGTTTGGTTTCATCTATAGCTTTCGCACATTTTGTTGTAAAAGACTGCTTTCATTTTTAAGCTCCAGAGATTAAAATCTCATTTGTCATGCCAATATTAACTCCAAAATTAGTTGTTCAAACTTAGTTATTGTAGCCATTTTTCTTAGTTACACAATAATAGGGATAAAAGATTTTAAGAACAAAACACTGAGCAGAGTTTTTCAAAAAACCAAAGTTGGAAACAAATGACAATTAAACACACAAGAAACCACACACACAAAAAGGCTTTAACAAGATCAAACAAATACTTATGGTAGACGAAAAAATTGGCAAGTGTACACAGTCATATATATATATATATAACATAAAATTTTTAGTTTAGGACAGCATGACCAAGATAATCCTAGATATGACATACTAATCATTCGAAATACAAAAAAAAAAAAAAAAAAAAAAAGAAAGCACAAAATAAGGGTCTTTGGTCTTAACAAGCTAAAAATAGATCAAAATCCCCTCAAATTCTAGGGTTCTCGTAGGGATCCCTAGACAAATAGAACAAATAGAGTTTTTGCAATATAGATCAAAAACAAAAACTTGAAGTATTTACACTATTATAAATGGATAAATATTCGTTACAAGAAGCTTTTCCATAAACATTATATTACAAAAAAAACAAAATCGAAGGATCCAACAAAATGTTTCAAGAACACAATGAATCACGTTCAAGATTTTCAGATTTGGTCAGATATGAAAGATTTTCCCCTTCAAGATTTCAGATCCATAAATTTTGCAAGGAAAAATCATCAACCACGCTCTGATACTACTATTGGTCCCAAATAAAGCCCAACCAGCACCAAGAAAACGTGAAAAGATAAAAACATTAAAGAACACAAAGATTTAGTTTTTCGCTTAGGCCCGGATGTTCAACCACAAAGGTCTACATCACTCGTTAGCATCCAATTGAAGGATTACGCTAAAATTGCACTAGCACTCATACATCAAGGTTAAGAAATATTACAAACCGAAGACAAAATAGAAACACTCTCCTCAGGGCACAAAGCCCTAACTAGAACACTTTTCTTCACAAAGTTAATTTTCACCAACCAACACAGAAACATTCTCTATTTTCACAAAAATTACTAAGTTTTTCAAAGAGAATTAGACAAGTAGTTCATTCTCGTGTGTGTGTGTTTATCAAAAGCCAACAAATCGATTCAGAAGTCCACCCAACTGAATTGCACCAGAAATAGTGGAGATTCGGATTCATCCAAAGGACCTCAATTTGCCACGTGTCAACATCTTAGCAGACTCTTCCACTCACAAAGGCACATTTCAATTTCTTTTACAAAACATGACTTTAACTCCTTATGGTGAAAAGTTCAATCAACATTATTCTTGGTCAACAATTACCAATAGTAGTATCAAAGCGTTGGGTCATTCAAAGTGTTGGAGTACTAGAGAAGATATGTCACGTGTCAAATACAATGTGAAAAAATTTGACGAGAGAATCAACTTTGGCTCGTGACAAGTACAAGTAAAAGATTTATCAATTTAATCTGGACTGTACAAGGCTTTGAAAGGAAGGCCAACCCCATCAAGTATGGATAATCTGGTCACGCAAAGAAAAACTGTTCAAAAGATGGAGTAGGCTCGGCTAACTGCTCAAACTCAAATATTGATATCGTGTCCCTCTTTATGGGGACATTGATGTTAATTGAGTAAGATAATTACATCCTTATGGCATGCACTAGTTGTAATACTAGTGGGTTCATATGTTTGTATACAGTCACTAGTTTGACATTGACGTAGGGTGTATTATAATTAATATTGATGGCTGATGAATTCGAAGAAAGTTAAATAAGTGGGTTGTACCTTAATTTTTAGTAAAATTTGTTCGACATGAATCAATTTAAATTTCTAAATTTTTTAATACTAAGTTATTATATTTTTATGATGGAATATGTTAATCTTCTGAGTATTTTGATTGTTAAGGTTACCAACTTTTTGAAGTATCATTGTTAAGAATTGCAGAAGATACGACAAAAGTTTTTACTTGTTTTTGTTGAGGTGGAAATGGTTAGAATACCACTACAAACTAGCCAACTTTTTGCTGCCAATTTGAAAAGGAAAGAAAATCAAAAGTTACTTTTTATTTCTTGTTTTATTGCCTTCTATTTGGAAGCAAGGGATGCCAAAAGATTGTTCGTCTTTGGAAAATGCATAATTCAATTTGACAGAATTCATGGTGTCAGCCTATTGGAACAAGATTAGGTCTAATACGTTGACGACATTTAGAGTGTTTCGGTATCAAAAATTAATTATATTTATATCACATTTTTTGTTAACCATGTTATATTTTAATTGAAATAAAGATCTTTAACTATTATTTATTTTTACATTTATGTCCCTACTTATTTTTTGTCGAATTCTTATTATCAACCTATTAATTTGCACACTTTATCTTTGTTTTTATGATATTTTCTATCCAAAATGTTAATTCTTAGGATGGCATAAAATTTTATTTTTTACCTCTCGTGTTTTTAAATAAGCAAAATAAATAACAAATATAAAAATTTAACAACATATTTGCCCCTCATTTCAATGCAAATTAACAAAATATTTAGATAAAAATCATCAATAGAAACAAAATTTAAAAATAAATTGAAAGTTAATGATAAAAATACAATAAAAAAAAGTCAGAGACATAAGTACCAAAATATCAAAAACGTAGTTTAAAGAATAAAAACTTTAGTGTAAATAAAATTATCCATCAAAAAATTCTATATAATTACAATGATTTTTCATATAAGAGAAATCAACATGTGTTTCCAGTGGTGGTCTTTATTATGATGACGAACGTGTAAAGGACTCGTGTACCAGAGAAAGAAATCAACATGTGTTTCTAGTAGTGGTCACTGCAACCCCTTTGAGAAGAGGCACCCTTCTCTCAAAGTTACATTAAGATGGGTAAACATGATATAGAAAGGGATGTTTGGGACTTTTCCGTCCACGCTCAAGTGAGAAGTCCATATAATGGTCTTCCGAAAAAGGATGGTACCATTTTCAATCTAACAGAAAAGTACATACTGCTAAAAATAACTTCGTAAAAAATTGAAAGGCAAAGTGAATCGCAAGATAAAGTCATGCTAAACAAAGTCATCGACCCATCCTCCAAGGGTTGACGGCTACATGCAGTTGTGGGATAAATGTATGTGATTAGTACAGAGTCAAATTGATGCAAAGATGAAGCAAACAAATAATTTATAATTATAGAAGCCAAGCTTTCATCTCGCCAGCAACTTGTCTAAGAATAACCATCCAAGACTCTGTTGGAATTTCATAAAACTACGACTACAGTCAGCTACATCTTTGTAGAACAAGGAGTGCATGCATGCTACGGGCATTTCCTTTGAATATAAGAAGCTCCATGCTCTTCGAACCTAGCAAAGAAGAGAATGCAAGTGTCATGAGCCAAATGATCCAAAACACACTTGAAAGTATATTGAAAGAGTATTGCTGGTGTGTGTTGGAATTTTTAAAAAGAATTAAGAGAAGTCAACAGTAAATTTAGATGTGAGTGAATAAGGACTGCTTACTCGGACTTTGAGAACCACATTTGCTGAAAAGAACCAAGTGATGCCAATATACTCCCTCCAATCCAAACACTGCAATACATAACCGTTAGTAGCATTGACTGAGGAATTTTGTTTTTATAACCATTCTTTCAATAAAAGTTCTTCTGAGGGGGAGGGGGTGATCTACTTAGATTCTTTTGAAGAAAAACCTATTGGAAATCCAGTTTTCTAAGAGCACGCACATTTAAGATGGTGTGTCCAACAGTGCCCTCAAAATCGTAACAAATTCACACGTTTTGATTGGTTCACATACCTTGTTAACATCAACGAATTACAGACTGAATTTTACATTAAAGAGACTTCTTTGGGACAGACTGACATTTTGAGACATTAAATTTGGAATGAATCTTCTTTGGGACAGAATAACATTTAGTTTTGACCAATTGTAGCACAATTATGTCATTCTCTAATAACAAATACAGTGTGCTTCTCCATTTCTGTTTTATCTCCATGAAAGCAGTCCCTGACTGTCTTCATATTCCTAAGAAAATAAGGGCATATATTTCTTTCAATCTTTTAACTGACATTGTTTAGCTCAAACATTAGCGCAGAGAAAATTTTCATATTTAGTTCTAAATGATTTATTGGAAATATTTTTAAATATTTTTACTAGGTGCTCTCATGATGCTCAGACCGTCTTTGACGGACAGACATTCTCAAGATACTGCAACAGCACCCACCACCACGTTCTGCAAATTTGTGACTAAGGTGATGCAATGCATTTCTTTTAGCTTTCAAGTTACATAACTATTTTATGTCAAAACGAAAATTGAAGTTAAAAGCCAAGGACAAAATTGCATAAAAATTCACTCAAGTGTACAATACACGTAGGAGAAGGCATTTATGAAAATGCAGTGAGCTTGAGAATTCTGAAAAAGCAGTGGATGGATTCATAGCAAGGAGACGGTGTGGCAGTAAGCCAATTGTAGCTAACCTGAATCTCCTCTCAGTAGCATTTCCACTTGCCAGCACTTTAACTCTTGCTGCTTGAGGAGATTCCTGGAAGAATATGGAAACACTCAAATCAGATGACATTCTATAAAGTTCTAATGCTACTAATTGGCTGAAATCACCAGTCCTTATATCAACCTCACGTGCAATAAATAAAAGCAATTCTGACTTCCATCAATGCTTACCATCATCGCTACATGGATAACTTCATAAAGGAAATGCTATTTAGACTTCATGACATGAAGTTTTGTCAAAGTGAATATGTGTTCCAACAAGAGAGAAGCTCGCTTAAAACTTTTAGAAGTGAACAAAAGTTTAGTCAAATACAATTCATTCTCACTCAGAAGGTGAATAGGTCGTTGTGCAAGAATTTTAAGGTCATTCCTTGTGAAGGTGTAACAACTGAGAGCCTAACAATGCCACATAGGTTAGTGGTGCTTGATGAAAGAATTGTAAGGTTTTTCTTGGTGAGTTTAACCAGCGTACGACTGTGACGCACAATGTAGTGATTAAGAGGAGGAAAAGAAATGTCAAAGAAGTTAAATTCCATGTAATATGTTGGTGGAACCTCTAGGGTGCAATACAAATGACTTTTGCGGAAGAGTTTTGAAGGAAGGAAACAAATATAGATGAGATAGTAACTTCTTCGGGAATGAGGTTGCTAGTTGCATCAGAAACCTAGCAAAAGAGGTTTAGGAGAATCTAATGCTCAAGAACCCACTTAATAAGAAAATGTGTGGGTAGAATGAGAAGGTTCATTGATGTTACGGCACAGAAATTGCTATGGAAATAAACCAAAATGTCAAAATGAGTTTAATTTATGAAGTATAATTTAGCTGAAGGAGAAGCCAAGAGTGGTTCTAGAGTTCCAAGAACAATATCAGAAGTGTGGCTGTCTTATAACCAAGGATGGGGAGAATCTGTTTACATATCTCAACAAAGAGAAACATGATGCAAAAATATAGAAACCAAATTAAGTGCATTAAGGTTGAAAATCACAAACTTTTGCTTCATATTGATCAGTTGATAGAAATACGAAGAATTATTTCAGCAAATTAGCTAATAGAAATATAGCTTGGACATGTAGATCTGTCAAACTCTATTGTCTGGGTTTGTAAGTGAGGGAGGTTACAGAGAAAATGAAGATGATAAAATAAAAAATGGTGTTAATGAAATTCCAATTGGAGTATAGAAGTATCAAGGTGAGATGGGTATCTACGGTTGATGAAATTATTCAATGAGATTTTAAAAAGTAAAATATGTCTCGCGAATAGAGGAAGACAATTTCATTGCCAATTTGGAGAAATATAAGATCGTACAAACTATGAAAGTACTAAGCACGTGAATCCAACAATGAAATTATGGGCGAGGATGACTTGAGCACAAATATGTTGTAATACCAAAGTTTTAGAGAACTAGCTTTTATGCTTGTAAGATCTAATATATAAGTCGTTGAGACCCCGTATAGAGATTGGTTAAGAAATATATATCGAAACAAAAAATGATTTGCATATAACTTCTATTTATCAGAAAATAAGATTTCACATTTGGCTTTTGCCGATGACATCATTATTTTCTCAAATTATCAATCTCCACATTTATGAATTTTCTTTCTACATGTGAAGCGATCTTGGGGAGGAAGGTAAATAAAAATCAAAGCATCTTCATCCTGAATAAAAAATGTCTCCCCCAAACGGTTCATAGAATTGTATCTCTCATTGATGTAAACATCAACAGATGTCATTACATATTTAAGGGTTCCTATGTATAAAGGTGCTAAGAAGGGCATCCTATATGATGACTTATTAAACAAGATTCGAGGGAAAATAACTGGCTGGGTAAATAATTCTGTCGCCAGGAGTGAAAATCACCTTCAATCTGGGCTCTTGTGACTTGTCCATGCCAATCCACCTTCTACACATTCTCAAGCCTCCTAAGATTGCAATTAAAAAATTGATAGCATATTTGTAAAGTTCTTATGGGGTGATGCTGATGAGATTACAGACATGTGTTGGACCAAATGGAAGAGGGTCTGTCTTTCTACCATAGGAAGGAGGATTGGGATTCCGTTGTCTCTCAGGTCTAACTGAAGTCTTTTCTATGAAGCTGGTGGAGATTTAAGGAAAATTATTATCTCTGGTCCTTATTTCTCCTTGATATATATTGTGAAGGGACTCATCCCTCTCTTATGTGCCTCAAACAAAATGACTCCCCCGATTATAAATGAATAAAGTGTGTGGTTTCCTCGGGAAGTGAAATTTCATGGTAATTGGGCAATGGAACTGGAAACATCTTTTTTGGCATGATTTCTGGATGGGGATGCATGCTTTGGATCAAGTGCTCCCAGGTTTGCCAAAGTAAAGGAGTTCTTTATTCATGGCACATGGAATAAACAAATGCTGCATAACACATTGCAAGAGGATCTTGTTAATCATGTCATATCAGTGTTGCTGCTCCTAGATAGAAGGGATCCCTGCTTTAGGATTGAATCATCTTATGGGAGATTTGATTCTACAAGTGTACGGAAATGTGTAAGAGAGGCTAACAGCACACAAACCTCATGGCGACCTATTTAGAATATAAAATATTACCAAAGAAAATCTCATTCTCTTGTTAGAGACTATGGAACAATAGGATCCCAGTTGATACAATTCTTCAAAAGAGAATGTCCCCTCCAGCAAGCTTCCAAATGCAACTGCTGTGCACAGGTGGAATCCATATCTTCATCAGAAGCCCCATTGCTGATATAATCTGGAACTATTTTTCTGTGCTATTTAGATCTACCGAGGCATCTGTATAATTGAGGTTTCAGGTTTGGCTGGACAATTTGTGACTTATGGCCATATTCGAACTATTGTACCTCAAGTAATTCTTTGGTTTATATGAAGTGAGCCATGCCAAACATAGTAATTTCAAAATGGATGCACATAGGATAATCTGGAGAGTTCAAAATGTGATATCTCTAAGGTTATTCAAATATGGAAACTGGAAAGGGGATTTAGAGATTGCTCAAAGACTTGGCTTCTCCTAGACCAAATCAACAATCAGAAAGCCTATAATCGTCAGATGGATTAAACCGGATGAGGATTGGTATAAACTGAATTGGATGATTTCTCTGAGGGAAATCCAGGGCTTGCAGCAGGCGGTGGTGTTACTAGAGATCGATAAAAATTGTGGCCTTTTATGATTTTTGTAAAGCAGAATTTTGAGAAATTCTTGGTGGATCACAGATTCACAGTTGTCTCTGTTGGGTTTTAATCATGTATGGGTTGAATCTGACTCATTAATGTCTGTTCAGTGTATTCTTCATAATGATAGGGGACTTAGAGGATGCAAAATACTCTTTGATCAAATATTTCACATGAGGATAGCACTAAGTAATAAAGTCAGTCATTTTCTGTGAAGGAAATCAAGGGACAGACTAGTTAGCTGATGAGGGATACAAAGTGGGTGCATGTAAAGACAGATTCCCTAAATTCGAAATTGGGTTCCATGATTTTACCCTTGTTACTTAAAATTTTATGAGTCAATTGTGTAAGGGAGGTAGTGGGCAGCATCTAATTATTTATGATTCTCTTCTTAGTATCTCATGTAATGGAGGTAGTATCTTTAAATATGATTTAGTTAGTACTTTCGTCTTTTTCTCCTCTAAGTCGTACTGCTAGAGGTAAAATGGCAAGTCCCTCTTCTATTTAGTGTTATTAATCTACCTGTAGGGATTATGCCAAACCCTCCCCTACCCCACCCCTCCCCTCCCCTCCCCTCCCCTCCCCCAACCACCCCACCACTATCAACGTTTGGGTAGGCAAAACCTTCTGCCTAGGGTAAGATGGACTCTAATTAAAAAAAAAAAAGTAATATTTTTACTTGAGACTACATAAGAAGTAACAAGATAAACAAGCACGTTAACAAGAAAAAGTTATAACATAAGGTTCACTTGTTTCAATTGCAACTTAATTGCCTTTTCTACAATTTCTTATGCCATTTATGATTAATAGCTTCCATGATCTATTTCATTCATTCATGTTCACATTATACTTATATGGGTTGGATACACCATTCAACCATGTTAACCCTTTCGATATATTGTTTAAAGTTCTACTTCAATTAGATTTTAGTAGTTTTTTCTTATTGTGATAGTTTGGCCTACTTTACAAGTGAACCTTACATATAACTAATTTTTTCTTTTTACTATTGCTTGTTTAAGTTACTTTCATAGCCTTCATAAGTAAAAATTACTTCACTGTAATTTTTTCCTTTTTTTTACCTGAAATGTGTTATTTGTTAAGGTTTAAGAAATAACAGTATGTAAATTGTAAGTTCTGAAATTACAGTATGCAAAGTGTAATTATCCCAATATACAAGGTATAAGCCGTAAAATCTTCCTAATGTCCTGGAATACATTATTTGTTGATGCTTATATGAAAGTAGTATGTGAATTGTGTAACTATGAAAACTCGGTATGTGAAGTTAATGACACCCGGTATACAGGGTCTATTTGTAATTTTTCTTTTTATTAAGCTCAGCCACACGAGGTCCAAACCAAACAAGTAAGAGAAGGGTGACCAAGTTAACATGGAGTTTATGATTGCACATTTCATTTCATTGGGCTTGTAATAGATGTAGTAGGTCACAGTACCAAAAAAGTATTCACCTAACAACTCTAAATTTATTTATATTAAAATTTAGATTATTTAGAAATAAATAAATATCCACAGATGAGGCAGATTTTCCAACAAATTGAAAACCAGCATGAATACAGTTACTTAAATTTTCCTTCACAAAAATCTTCACAATATGTGCTTGAAAGAGAGAACAATAAAGGCATACAAAAAGATAAGTAAATGTGCAAACAAGAGCAAATTCATACTGAGATAAATAGGGAATAACCCTTAAGCAAAAACGTATCCTTGTTTGGAGAGTGATTATAAACTTCCTTTTTCTTTCTATATTTTCCAGCTCAATCTAGGGACAGCGCCTCCAGGCGTACTCAAACATATTATGTTTGGTTGTGCAATAGAAAAATAAAACAAGCAAGAGATATTTTCAGCAGAATTAGTCTTGCGTTAAAGAGAGATTGTACCTCAAGTAAATCTTTCTCCAGACGTTCTTTCAATTGTTGCATTGATGCCGTACCACCAGCAAGCTACATGACGAGATTAACGAATATCAGGATTTGATGTGACCAAATGTCTGTGGGAAAAGGAATTTGGTATAAATGGAGTTTAAATAATTCACTCCACATTATCTCATGATGACACTCACCCACAGGCCACAGCAATACTTTCTCAACATACTTTGAACAATCGAAATCAAATACATCTAGTTATACAAAAAGATGGCACCACATAGGAAGGGGTGTCAACTTTCATCAAAGTGGGAACAGAAAATGTATCAGCTATAGTAATAATCTAAAAAGAAAAGATCTAAAAGAACCGAACTAGCAATAGATTGCTGAAAAATCAAAAACTTCAATTACAAATTTAAGAAGAGCTATGTTTACTCTTCATCATATTACTGAAGTCGTTTGAATTTGAAAAGTGGCTATTTGTTGTATTAACTCTGAGGCCCTAGTTACGGATACAGCTCAAGCTTGAATGGACTGCTTTAGGAATGATGGATAGGAGTTAACTTTCGGTTGTACATTATATATAACCAGTGCTATGTCGTAGTCATGTCGTTATTAGATATTGGAAAACACACAAATACCGCATGCATCTCAGACACGTAATCGAGGAGTGTCGAGGTTGTGTTCGTTGAATGTAAAAACTTAAAAATAACCAAGGAGATAGGACGAGTCACATGACCTGTCCCAAAGGGTCCAAGCATGTGGCCGGTGTGTATTGTGCTTTAGAGATCAGAACTAACCTCTGACACTACCTTGAAAACTGGCAGACAGCTTTAAGGAACTCGTGCACAAAGGAAAACCCACTGCAGTTCTCCCTTCACGGGGTAGCGAAGGAGAAGGGGAAAAAGAAAAGACAGCTAGAGAAGAAAAAGTAGAAACCCAAGAAAAAAATCTCCTGCATGGACTTCTACTTAATAAGGCAGAAAGAGTATGCATTACCTAAATGACCCTAAGCACAGGAAATAACAGAATGGAATAATAAATAGAGAAAGATTTCCTATCAACACAATAATCTAATACCAGAAATTGAAAGAGGACAAGAAATAAAAAAGATTATAGTAGCTTTGCCTGAATGAGTAAAAATGGTGAAGTCAGTTTTAGACAAAAGGACCAGTTTTCTTACCAATATGCTGCTATATAGTTCTCTCCGTATGTCAACATCACACTTGTTAATGCTCTCAATGACCTGATATATTTTCCAAATGAGTCATTACTTTAAACTTGAAACAGGAAGGGAACCATAGCAATATAAATTCAAATTTGAAAACACAACCATGGGAATTAAAGAAGAGTATTCACCATTTGGGGCAAACCACGAACATATGAAGTAGTCTCTGCATAACTTTCCATGCCAGGGATACTCTGAGAACATCAGAATATGATATATAATGTCAACACAGACCAAAGATGTAGAAAATCTTAGATGGATCATGGATGACCTTGTACCAGAAAAGCAGTAGTGTGCTTAGCAAACTGCAAATCATTCCATTGAAGTACAAAATATCACATCTACCATAAGATATAATACTGCAACTCAATATAAATAAAGACAACAAACTGACATCTTGATGTGGGAGTATCAAAAGGCAAAGATGTTCAAATGCATAAAATCGATCAAGTACTTGTACCACCACAACATTACGGTGTTCCTAACTAAACCATATTTTATGATACATATAAGGTGCAGGTACAGCATGTAGAAAATTAGTCTAGCTTGTGAAAGATTCATGTATATTATTAAATGGTAATCAACATTTAGTATTCTACATTGAATAATGAAGGAAGAACGTGAATCTATTGAATTCATGTATCTACATCAAATGAGCTAGCCTAGAATGCATTCAAGTATTTATAAATATTGATTGTACTAAATCTAAGGTTATCCTACTACTAGTATAAATAGGAAAAAGTAGTAGGATTGTTTTCTCAAGCAAATGTAAGCAACACAACTTAGCAAATAAATACATCGTTCAAGAGAATAAACTTTTCCTCTTGTAGTATATTTGTTAGTTGAGTGCTTATGTTCTTGAGAGTCCACCATCACTTCTAACACCGCAAGCAAAGAGAACAGGCACTAAGTTATAAGACTATTAATAGTACCAGAAGCATTAACATAGGTGGCATCCTAATCACGACCAGCCTTTATATACATAGAAAAAACAAGTCCATAATTTACAATTTCAACATTTTCTATTTGTATAAATTAACCCATAATAACTAAAGATCAAATACAGTGCAACCCAATTAAAAAAACAAAATATTGAAGATGTTAACTGCGAATTAAAAAATAAAAGTTCATACAAAAATTAGAGTCATGCAAACAAAATACAAAATGACAAATAACCACAGACATCCGAAAGACCAAGGCAAACAAAAGGTTCACTTTTAAGAAATGGTTTCCTTCCCTTTCCTCTAACATAGTCTCCCATCTCATGATTTATTGAATGATCAATTATATAAGGTCTTGGCCGTAACTGAGGTTCTGATCTTTTCATCCAGTGGCATTATCTTATTGGTCCAATCCGTGAGTCATCATCTTTTAATGGTTTTCATCACCATACCAAGAAACAGCAAAAACCTCTTAAGTACCCTAAACCCCTCCCAGTTGCCCCCCAGAAACTATCTTGCTTTGTCTGTCTAACTACAATCAGTATCACTTGCTGCCAAGAGTAACCTGAACACTGAAAAGGGACCCATCACTTCCTTCCTCAACCATGGCACTTCATCACAAGTATTTCAGAGTAAATCTGCTTGGCTCCATCTCCATCAGAATCCAACCCATCATCATCCCAAGTCGTGGTTAGTTACGTTTATGACACTTCACATGCAATGATCAATCTAGGTAAGACCAATTTCCTCACTGACAACACCGATCAGACTCGCCCATTTATGTCCATTACTGTTGTTGACTTTGCTTCTACCTTTCAAATCCCAGTTTTTTTCTTCAACGGCATTATCTTATCCAAACTAAACAAAATTATGAGTGTTTGTCAGACCCTGACCTGGAGTATGGTTAAACATAATATTGGGCTTTTAAGTACCTCCCGGCAACATTTGCTTGAGCAGTACTGTAACTGCCAATTCTTCATCTTTATCGAATTAGAGTCCAACCCAAAATTGTTCTTCTGGAAGCTCTGGATGTGGTTCTGGGGGTATTGAGACCAGTTTAACAAATGTCAATTATATATTGGTTGGAACCTAAACAGGCATATAATTTCCACTTTCTACATCTAACAACAGCATTAGCAAGAAGATTTAGCAAAAAAAATCACGAATGCAGAAGAGAAAGCCTCAGCAGCTTCATGAATGACCCATTTCCCATAAAATACAGATGTTAATGCACCAAAATATACCCATCAAAAATAGGGAAAATTAGTTATTAAAAAACGGAAATCAGATGCTAAGCAAGCACACCAGCAAGGAAAAAATTGTAATGATAATTGCATTTAAGGATGATTTGACATATAACTAACATAGGAATACGGGAAACATCAAAAGAAGATTTAAAAGAAAAATGTAGAAGCAGCATATATCCTGACAGCAACCTGAGCTAATGGTGGATTGAAGAGAATATCAGGAATCTTAAATCTGTCAGCTCCGATTTCTATCGTTCTATGAACAGAAGAAAAGAGAATGTTAGTGCACAATATTATCCAAAATTTCAATGAGGGGAAATGAATAGTTCAAGCAATATACAAATGTCCATCATTGTGTGTCAAGAAATGAGGTAAATCAACAAGAGACTTTCACTGAAAGACATCCATATTCAAGAACCATTACTTGGGGATAAAGAAGGATGAAGAGATGTTAGAAGATAAGATTTCTAGCACAATCATTAATATATCAAATAGCCTACTCTTGTAATAAAAAAAAAAAAAAAAAAAGGACTAAAATGCAAAACAAAAAATACAAAACTTACTGTCCATCAGGAAGCTCATAAGGTGTCATTGGGATATTTGAATACGAACTCTCTGAGAAGAAGAAGAGAAGTATCAGCAATTTAAGTTTTGCAAGTACAGGTTTCCAATCTAAAACAAGTAATTCCTCTTTACATAACAAACCAAAAACTTCCCGAGTACAACACACAGATCATATCAGATAATTGTCAAATAGGACCAGTACAAAAAATGGATAAGTAGAACAAAAACTATATTGACAAGCCACCAAGGGAATGGTAGTGATAAAGGCAGCCCTTCACCTCTAGAATCATAATCAATTGACAACATCTGCTGCAAGGTAAACTGTCACCTCTCATGCCCCCGACTACTCTTTGTTCCTTGGGATTTCAATTATTTAGAAGTCTGCGAAAATGATGATGATGATGATGATGATGGTGAAAGCTGAGGACTAATCTCTGCCAGATTATCAACAGGTTTGGAGGCCTTGTGAAGGCTGGCAAGGCTGAGGATGGTGGTACTGGTGTGTGGATATGGTGACTTAGACAAACAGCAAATGGTGCTGGTGGGTGGAGATGACGACCATGACTGAAGATCGTGGTTCAAGAGCATAAAAGCCTTCACGATAGCTGCCTAGACTGTTGGTGGGCTGGGTGTAGATGACTTCACAAGGACATGCATGATGGTGTTTGGTGCTGAAGGGTAGAATGTTGATGTCGGCTCACAATATCTATAGAAAGGTAGATGGAGAAGCGATGACTGTGAATCGTAATGGTGAGAGGAGAGTGTTGGTATCTTTGTGATGGATTAGGTGGTGGCTGATTTGGTGGCCGGAGGTCATGATGTAAGTTTAAGGGGGTTCTGGAAGGTGAAGGGTGAAGGGTGGAGTGTGGGGAACAAGATGAAGTTTTGAAGTGTAGACACAAGTCTCACAACTACATATATGATTCATTTTATCTATCCCAAAACCCCGGGAAAAGTTTTGGTTACGTAATCCAATAGATTTGCTACCAGAAAGCCCAACCTGTTACCTTAACATGCCAACCAGCAAATACCCCAAACTATACAAAATATTCGCAAACATTGGTATCACAATACAGAAATTGAACCAAAAACCATTACAGAATCAAAGCCTACGTCATAGCAGATCAGGATCAGTGGTCCCGTCTATTTCCATGGTAGTCAAAATTCAAGAGATTTAAAGCAAGAAAATCCTAAACCTATATAACTACTCCTTCAATGATATTCCAACATCCATGAAAGATAATGATCCTTAATCGAAGGAGATAACAATGAATTTACTGTATACGGGATTTGGTTAATGCTGACGTTATAGTGCCTGCAAAACTAGAGGATGGTAGTCAGGTAAAGATTTTATCTTTTGCTTTAGGAGGAACTTGGTCATTCACTTCTTTATTGTTCTAAGACTTTTATCCCAACAACAGTTACTAGTCATGAACATCAATGTCAAAACTATGTCACAGAAGCAGTCAGTATATCAGAAAGAAAATTAAAACATTTGAGAGGAGCTCAAACCATCATATGGAGTATCTGGTGCTCGACACACGCATTCTTTAATATCACTAACAATCACCCTCTGTGACAAATAAAAAGAATTAGTGGCAGAAAAGGAGGGGTACAGCAACTAAAGAAAGCTCAAGTCAGTCAGTAACCTGGGAATAGAGTTTGTAACTTTCAGTTGTATTTGGAAAGTCATGGTCCACTGTCTGTGACATACATGGGAAAAATCTATTCAGTCATAAGAAAACAGACCAAGTAGACAATTGCATTGAGATATTTACTTTTTGAGATGTACCATTAATTTAAGACATGAAACATCAAGGGGAAATGTGATTGCATGCAAATGAAGCATTGAATTTAGATTGCTGCAAATTTCACATTTTTATATGATGTCATGGATAGGTTCAAGTTATGCACACAAGGATTTAGTTACACAAGTTGTGAGTGTTGGTTGCCTAAAAGCAAAACCAACAGTCAAGAATAAAATACTGCTCCAACATTGCTTGTTATATAGGTAGAAAAATTATGAAAAACCTTTACATTTGACACCTCACCACCACAAATTCAAATCTCAGATCCACCCTTCACTTCTTTATCACATTTTTTTGAGTATTGACATATGAATGTGGCCATCATTTCTTTTAAAGTTTCTATCAATTTTGAAGGGGTATATTCAGAATTGTGACAGCTTCGTGAGCATCAAAAAATGGAAGTGTGTCAAAAAACGTGAGAGAAGAGAGTATGAATACAAATTAGCGGTTTGGATGTTGCATTTATAGTTGAGGTGCAGTGTTGTAATGTTGAATGAGTATAAACCATAAATTTGCATAAAAATTATAGATATTGGCACAATTCAAAATAAATTTACACGCACCCCTCCCCCAGCCTCATGACTTTCAATAAAAATAGATTAGTCATACATCACATTCAACTAGGTGACAAAGTGAAGGATTACTCGTTTAAATAACGAAAGAATATTAAGATAGGATAACTAACCTGGAATTCTCCAGGGCGAATTTCCTTCCGTTTAAATGCATATCGAGGTTTTATCTGCAATATCAAATGTAGAGAGGGGAAAAGGAAATAAAAATAAAAACCATATTTACAAAATCAGGTTATTATATTAATTCTTTCATCATGCAAATTCATATGAAAGAGAGAAGGAACAAACTCACGGAAATGCCTTTGTGTTCCAAGCTCTTCAACAAGCAATCTGTCAGAAATTCGCCCCCAATGGGAGATGTTGCCACAGCCTATAGCAAACGTTGAGAGAAGTACTACATGTCATTAAAAGGTTGAAAATGAAAGAGATGTATGTTATTAGCTGGTCTGTTCACAACTTTCAGGTGTTGGAAAGTTAGACACACGGCGTGAAGTTGGTCATGCGACAATCACAACCTTCAGAGGTTCTCACAGACTCCATTAGATATAGAATATTTGACAAGGAAAAGCAAATACTCATAGGGCATACCATAAATTATCTATTTGACGACATAACAAACCCAATTGATATAGAGATGAAGATCCCCCCCAAGATTGAAGCTGTTAATCAGATCTTTCTCATTACCAAATTTTGGTATATACAGAGAATTTTTTGGTTATCAGTAATATAAAATTCTCATTTCATCCGTTTATCACAAATCAAATTTGTATTCCTCAAGTAAAACTAAATAAATACAATAGCAAAAAGAGATATTTGTTCTACTTTCTTAAATGCCAATTTTATTTAGAGACGGTAACTTTCGCATAAAAGACATGACTATGTACCAACTTTAGTAGTTTTGGTTCCTATAATAAAAAAGAATCCTACACATCATCATTCAGAAAATCACAAATGATGCACCTGCACTTTTTATGATTTAATGTGACCTTTCTAATAAAATAGAAAGACCAAGCTTGTGGCCGTTAAATAATTTAGTCCCTAGACAAAGTTAAGGTTAAGTTTAGCTTTTGGAAAAACAGTTGATACATTTTTGAACAAAAATGAGTACAAAAAGATAAAGATATTAAGTAACTGTAGCACTAACGATTATATTGTCACATTGCTCAATTACACTATTACTGTTCAGCATATATCTACAAACTTACTATAGTGTATACTTCCATTATTTTTTTCAATAATAGTTTGCAATATGTATCGATATTAATTTTCTAACCAAGAGCCTAATATCGTAAAAGGAGTTCAACAGTGAACTTTGTATCTCTGGGTAAATTTAGTACATGGAATAAGTCCCACGATAATCATATTAACTATTTGATACTACAATAGTGTAACTTCACAAAACATAATATATAGGAGAACCATCTGAGGTTCCAAATTATGGTACGTGAACCCAAACATGGAATTAAAATTTAAGTATTTACATTTTGACCAACTTCTAACTTGATAGAGTTGCAAAGGAGCTCTAACAAAGAGTAAAGGACATAATATTATCGAAGAGAAAAAAAGCGTATACAGAAATTACAATTTCCAATTTGATATGAAATGAGTACATGGAACTTCACAAAACATAATATATAGGAGAACCATATGAGGTTCCAAATTATGGTACGTGAACCCAAACATGGAATTAAAATTTAAGTATTTCCATTTTGACCAAATTCTAACTTGATAGAGTTACAAAGGAGCTCTAACAAAGAGTAAAGGACATAATATTATCGAAGAGAAAAATGCTTATACAGAAATTACAATTTCAATATGAAATGAGCTCATATCTAAAATAATATAATGAATTCAAAACAAAATATTTAACTAACAATTCCACATTTGGTTAAAAAGGAGTACCTTCTGAAGAACATATCCATCATGTACAGGAGCCACGGTAGTTGACCCTCCACCACTGAATCAACCAACAGTTTCATGAGCTAGTTAGTGTTCTTATTAAAATCACACAAATGACAAATGATAAATTAAAGAAAGAAAAAAGATGACTGTTATTTTTGTTTGATATAAAGTAAATAAAAAACTTAAATTGCATGCAGCATGAAAACAAGAACATGGATATCATGTCTTGTTTAACTTCTCCTTGTCTAGGAAAGTTCTTATTGTTAAATACAACAACAAATTTAAACAAAAATAAATAAGTTAGGATGACATGACAACATTGATTATCGTGAATGCTATTCATTTGAAAATTCAAGCAGAGAATAGTTACATAAGTTATGAAGCCAATAATCGAGCTTGTAGAAGTAAATTGATTTACCATTAAGAAAAAGGTGGACATTGAAGTTGAATAAGTGGAAAAATACTTGATTCTTGGATGAAAATTTGGTATATAAGGGCCTTTGGGGAAATAGGCAGGTTGGAATTATAAACTGGAGAGTGGAAAAATCTTTAGAATGAGGAGAATTTATGCAAGTGTTTCTCTGGGAGCAGGAGGGCTGCTTGAGATCAATAAATTTACTGCCCTGCTTCCAGAAAAGTATGAACCTTTTCTTTTTCACTATCAATGCAGGTTATACTTTATTTTCAGTTGCATCTTTAACTTAATACAAGATCAATCACTCACTCCTATTTTGACGCTTTTGAACATATTAAAGCCTGACCATTCTAATAATGTTATGAAAGATAGGTTCTACAAATAAGCAAAAGATAAAAAATAATTTTCAAGTAACATATACTTGAGCAATGTACAGCATATAGGGACCATTTTTACTGTATTATCTGAGGATGCACAGTCCTGTACTCAAGAGCATACGGCCTGCATAGTTTTATAAACCCTATGGGCCACAAAGGTTATCCAAAGCATTTAAAGGATAAAAAATTGAAAAGAGCACGAGTCATCAGACATCGAGCATCAATAGAGCCTCAAGCCAGTTTACAGCAACCACACAACTCATGCCTATCAATAACTAAAGTAATGGCAGCAAACACAATCCTCAATATGCAATGGGGTAAAACCTCTGCCAAGAAATAGGTAAAGGTGGTGGCAAATAATTCCAAAAGCCCAAAAATGCTGTTCTAATATGGAAGTCACTGTCAGTAAAACATTATTCAACACAGAAGGAAAGAGGTGATAATTCAAAAGTTGTGTATACCAACCTGTCAACTACTAAAGAGGTAGCACGGCCTGATGCAAAAGATGTGAGGACCTGGCACAAGAAAATAGCAAACAGTGAATAAATAGTTAAATAAAAATCTCAAATAAATAGGGGAAAACAAGTAATTCAACAATGTCTTATAAACGTGCTCAAAATAATTTTCCTTTAAATCAGAATAGCAGGATGGACAAGAGAGCTCACAGCATTTTTGGCCAAAAATAATGCAGGAACTTGGTATTTTTCAAACATAATCTCTGCAGCTCTGTCATGTCAAGATGTCAACACACCGTAATTAGCATAAAAACCAATAAAATGTCAGCTGCAGAAGAAGATACAGTATAATCAACGAGGAAGGGATACTTACAATGACATTAAGGTTTTGCAGTCTTAATACCAACATAAAATTTGTAAATTAATTTTATTTTTTTATTTTTTATTTTGAATTCAAGATTTGATCTCACATAATAAGTGCGTTAGTTTGTGGAAGGGGACTATTAAAAGCTTGAGGTCTTTCAGGACACAGAAAGTGAGAGGAAGAGGGGAGGAAATATCCACCTTAGTTTATGCACCTTTTCAAATTTATCCAACCATCAACTCTCAAAATATTCAAACTGAAATCAAGATGACTAAGTACACCTTAAGTGATTCACAATTGACCAAAGAATACTTCCCCCCTTCTTCTTATCTCACCTCCCTTCAAACCTCATAGAATCTATAAATGGTTTTCCATCCATGAGAAGTCCCAACTCTCAAAGCAAGAGGTGAATATTTTGTATCTTTCCTTTCATAACTATTTGTATAATGGCATCAGAAATTCTACACCTAATTGTGAAAGTCACTCAGTATGATCACGATATTAAACAATTCATTAAAAAAAAATGGATGTATGATTGTCCTTGACTAAGCCAAATTTAGATGTATTCAAAAGCGACACCTTCAATATACAGATAAGACTTTAAACCCCTCAAAGCTCATCCACCATCATTGAAACCATCTCAGTAGGAATTCCTTGAAAATTTGACTTACAGCCCATGAGATTTCAACAAAACAAACCAAGATACTATGAAGATTCCACACTGGTAGACACTGTAGCAACAGATCATCAGTATGGTCCCGTCCTGATGAACGTATGAAGGCCCAACAGGAAATGCATCATGAGTAGCTTCCCAGCAAAATCGTAACACCAAATGGGCTTTAAATTGTAAATATCCCTCACAAGAATCAGGCAATTGGTATTCTACATAGTTTTGTGCAAATATCATTTCCATGAAAAGAATCACTTAAATCTTCACCTGCAACTACTATTCTATGCAGATCGCTAAAAAGAGAAAGGAGCAAGTCTATATTCCAGTTACTATAAAGCCATTGTGCAAAGTTAAGCAATTAAACTTCTGTACAAAAGATTAATGAAGAGAAAGTGCAATAGTTTTCACGGGAAAAAAGCTTCCAGGATTTTATAAAAACACAAGCGGCTCAAATTCTCATATATTACTGAAAAACCAAATAAGCTGATGTTACAAAAATGATAATAAGCTATCTATAGTATAAACATTCATGTTGGCCTGATATGACAATAGACAAACCCTTGGTGATTTTCACAAAAGACTCTAGTCCTTATACTTGCTAGTGAAGATAGCTTTTTTAGAGAATTTAGGTCATAAACAAAATCAAGACCCAGTTAGGCAGTGGGCATGTGAAGAGCCTTATGGGGCCCCTAATTTTCCTGCCTGAATTATTACTCATCCTCAAGTTTCAACTTTTCATGATTGATAGGATGCCCAAATCCTTCCAATCCTTCCTTCTGTTTCACCAGCCTCGGTCTTTCAATCTGCACAGTATTCTAAATTGGCATGGCAAGTAGCTCCTCCTTTTTTCATTTGCTAGTCTACGTATCTTTGTGCATTACCTTAGCGCATGTTTGGTATAGCTGAAATTATTTTTTAAGTGCTAAAATTATAAGTTGTTGATGAATGTGTGGATAAAAATGGGTTGTAAGTTGTGGATCCTACGAAATGTGTAGATAAAAAGTATGTTTCACCAGTTTGCTGAAATTATAATTTAAGCAACCCCAAACATGTTCTTAGTTAGATAAGCAACTCCAAAACTTCAAAACAACAACACCATTTTACCAAAAAGTAATTCAGCTCTTATCCTTCTTAATGTCCATATTGTCATTTCGCTAGACCATCCAAACTGTCCTCCCAAAATTATCAAATAGCATTACACTGTTATATGCAAAGATAATGTCAATGTTCCAGACCACAGCCGATTATACTAATACCATCAATATACTGATACTAATACTATCAATATAGGCAAGTAGCAACATAAATCACTTATAATGACTGGAACAAGGCTCTTTGAACTTCTGTCAACATTTGGATGGCAATCCTCTCACTGAATCTAATAAAAGTTAATGTTCACCATTAGTAGTGGAGATTCCATGGTTTTCAAAGCGTGAAAATCATGCTCCAAAACAGAAGTTTTAGTGCAGTATTTTCACCTTCGATAATATGCATTTTACAGCATCTAAGGTTTTTCCAGGTGGTTCCACCTGGTTTTTCGTATCACTTTGTGCCTTTATTAACTTCTCAGAGGTTGTCACCATACAATTATATCATAACAGTTGTCACGCTTTTCTCGTAAAGAATAGATGCCACAATTCATATATTGGAGGTTTATCCCAATCAATTTCATGACTAATCTTCCAGTTGCTTTCTAAACATTTAATCTCAGAACTTTTATCAAACATTTTACATTCACCAGAATTTTCAAAGATCTCAAAAAGAGGTGCTAGTGCACTCACTCATTTACTAAGTGCATGTTTGGAAGTGCTCAAATTATTTTTTAAGTGCTTATAAATTGTGTTCTATGGAATATGTGGAATATGAGGGTAATAAATGAATAGTAAGTTGTGGTTTCTACGAAACGTGTGGATAAAAAGTATATTTAGTTAGATTGAATAGCTTAAATTATAATTTAAGGTTAGCCAAACATGGTGTTAGTTTCATCAAAACATTCCTCAATGCTGGTTTAGGACTCCAAAACAATAAGAGATGACCTTCTGAATAACTCAATTAAAGATTTCATCATACTGATCATTGTACACCAGTTTACTTCTCCAGAACATGAGATTGTTTCTTCATTATGAACTCAAATTTCCTTATGCCTACCTTGCAGTACATCTAGTTCATCCTTATGGCCTCCTTCGAGTATGCTAAAGCTTCTCTCCTGTCCCTCAGAAACTTCCATACAGACAGCTACAAGTTTCTGCCACTGAAGAACCTGAACAGATTGCAACAACTATTCAACCAAGCATCTTACATCTACCATCTCTACAGCTTCTACTTGTTGTCTTCTACCTAGAATTCTTGCTCTACTATGGCAAACCATGGAAACTAGTTGAATGAAGCAGAAACAGGATTGTTTCCTCTCAGATACCAGCTTTCGTGCAGGGGAAAGCAATTAAACAGACTAATGAAGAGAAAGTGCAACAGTTCGAAGAGAAATAATATTAAAGTATTTTTATTTTTTCAGTTTTTTAGTACAGAGCAAATAATTTCAGTTGGAGATCAGATCACCCTTCAGAATTGTGCAATGTTATACTTTCAATTAGGTAAGTTGCGTGTAAAAATCGTGTTTGCAATAAAAATATAGTGGGCCTTCAACAATTGAAATTGTGGTTCGGTCAATTGGGTAACTTATTTATCAAAAAGGCTAGTTTCAATAGTCAGGCCCAAAATAGTGGTGGGCCCTCAGCAAAGAAACAGGTGCATTTATGTTAATTTAAAAACGTTGTTTTAATATTTTTCTTCCAAATGATTTTCAATAGTGTCAAACACCAGATTTAGGGTTTTAACTTCTTTAAAAAGTCACTCAGCGCTGTCACCTACCCAGATCAGTTCCACTCTCCGATTTGCAGTCGTTCCTCTTCCTCCCGCGCCATCTCCTCTGCCACCCATGTGCCATCGCCTCCTCTACCAACTCCATCTCCTTCTCCACAACTCCATCTCCTCCTTAGTTAGTTCCGTCTTTTTCCTTTTTTGGTTATTTGAAATTTTCTTTTGCCGTGTCAGAGTAGCGCTGGAAGGCGCGTGGAGTACATGTCTAGTTCGGAAAAACAAAAAGAGAAAAGGGACAGGCCACCTGGCATTTGCCACACAAGTCGGGTCGGACACCGACACTGCTCCGGTGGCGTGTCCGTGCTTCAAAGATAAGGAGCCTCAATAGACCTATTTTTTTCTCACACCATCTGCACCGAACATTTGCACTAGTTTTGACTCATGATATTACTTTTGTTTCACATTCTCTACTAATCCTCTCCAACATCAGAGATTAAGGATCTAGTTTTAAGCTTCTCATCTCCAAGCCAAATATTATTCTGGAAACTCTTCACTGTCATATCTCATAAATTACAAACTTAGCAAATTCATCCCACTCACCTCTTCGGAGGACATTTCACCTAAATCTTGAGTGCTTTACAAAACCATGGTTAATAGATGTTATATTTGTTTCCTACCACGTACCCATTCTTGATTCCTAGTCTGACTGAAAGTGTTTCTAAAGTGAATTATGTTAAAGATAGCGACGATTAACTGCCCCAGGATGGCAAACTGGAGAGATGAGTTACCAGTGAACAAATTGACAAGATGCATGGTAAAAATTATAATATTTAAATCAAATAATCATCTAATTGAGATACAAATACAACAAAGAACAATTACATAGACTCATGCTCTGGACGATTATTACTTAAACTTATGCATTAGATGGGAGCCAAGAAACATAAATCCCATGAAAAAACATGAAAATATACAGAGTACAGGAGTACAAGTCATGGAACAACTAAAGTACTTCAGACTTTTAGCTTACTTTTCTCTCTGTTGTTGGGTATTAAAACATGGCTCAGCAAGTAGCATGGGATGCTCTTTTGGATCAATTAACAGGCATTTCCTACAATGTCAAACATTTCAATTATGAAATCACGTGTCAAAAATATCGAAAATGCATAAAACCTGTTAACAGAGAACTGTAGGCTTCAACACCAGGACAAAGCTACCGCTAAAGCACTGAAAAGCTGAAAATCATGAAGATTTTAGAGGTGACCAAAAAAATTACCTCAAGGCATAGTCCCATATGCTTTCAGCCATATCCCAGTCGACAACTATTCCATCCTTGATGGGTGACAGCACCTGATATTACAGGGTGATCTATGATCAGCACACAAGAACACAGACTGATAACCAAATCTTTAAATGTGTTCAACAAAACAAACTAACCTCCATGTCATCACGGCGGAATCCCAGGTCTTGAGATCCTACATAAAATTTGCGCTTACCCTTGGATTTGGTATCTGGGGCAGATCCTGAATTCTTGTCAGGATTATCAGGATCATCAACTTCCATTTGATCAATTGATCCAACAACCTAATCCGAGACATACAAGAATGCAAAGATAAAGAAAAGAGTAAATGCAATCAAAAATTAAAATCTTATGAAGTAAATAATAAAAAGAATTAGAGTAACAAGTTACATGTGGAAGCTAGAAATGATGCCTATACTATAAAAATTAGTCCAACATGTCATTCCTTGATATTTCTTTTTCCGCAAGCAGGGATGGAAATATCTTGCAGGAGAAGTGAGAGTATTCCCAAGTTAATCCCTACAAATCTAGATGTGTTTCCTACTATCTCTTTCTATTTTCTTGTTCATAGTTCTGCAATTCTTTTTTCTTTCTTTTGAATAAGAATCTTGAATTTATATTAATCATAGAAGCATAACTACATTTGTTAGAACGACAAGCCAACAAGGAATCTTCTAATCATCAATCATGACAAAGTAAAGTCAAGAAGAGAAAGGGACGCCCTTGAACTCCTTATACATAGAAATCCATAAGAATGATAAAACCTTATGTGTGTCTCGTTATTCAGAATCTTCTAGCTCTTTTTCTTCAAAGAACCTATTGTTTCTCTCTCAGTCCACAATTCCACATCAACTGAAAAATAGTTCAAACTAAAAGAATTTTACATGATCACACCCATTTTACACTTACCAAAGTCAATTATATTTCCATTACACCTGCTCGTGAAGACCCAATTAAAACAATCTTGTTGTAGAAATCTACTCCAAAGCTATCTTTCGACATAAATGTAAAAATAAGTTATCACTACTTTCTAAATTCCTTCTAGTTATCCAAATATGACAGTGACTATAAGAATGATCCCTAGCCCCAAAAAATACTAAGGACGCATGATGACGAGGAGTTGACGAGATCACATAAAATATAAATTTTGTTACCTTTATTCTTTAACTCCTAGTCCTCTAGACTGGATAAATTTGTTGCATTGTATCTTCATTGAATGGACATCAGGTTATACGCCCTAACCTAAACTTGTATTTCCTTTTTCATTGTTTCATAATTAATAAATACTCCACCATCGTGGGGTTTGGATAAAAAGAAAAAAGAAAAAGGGTGTGTGGAGGGGAGAGGGAGAGATGGAGAAATAAGTATATCATTTAGACCACTTCATAAGTATCAATTTTCCTGTGACATAGACACTTAAACTTTTCTAAATGGATGCAAGACTACCAAATGGACATGAGCGTGGCAAAGATAGGGTAGTTTGGTGACTCAATTAGATTATTGAAACATAACTTGCAAGAAATGGATTCTCTGACTTTCACAACCTTTTCTCAATTCAAAAGAAGTCATATAAACATTCTAAAGAATAGGAAATAAAGATGTTGAAGTATAAGATCTCACTATCCCTCAAATTTCCTTGAAATTGAAAATTCCAATTCATTATATCTTTTTCAGAGAGTTCAACCAATAGAAATTATGGGGCTATTTTAAGGAAAAGAAAGATTACAAAGTCTTAGAAATAAAGAAGCAAGTTGGCATGAATCAGTCCAAGCTTCGCAGATACAAATTATATAGAAATAAAGAAGCAAGTTGGCATGAATCAGTCCAAGCTTCGCAGATACAAATTATATCCCCTGCCCCCACATTCTATGTTGTGAACTGAAGTAAATTCCAGAGATATGAACTTCTAACGGTTTCTAAGGGAACCTATCATTCAGAATCTCAATCATTTTGGTTCAAACTATACTTACTTCTGACCACTCTACCCCAGAAGACTCCGAAGCTATTTTCCTAGCAGAGCCAATCTTTTTTAATATCCTCGCCCGCAGAAAGTCTCTCATAAGTTTTCAAAAAAAAGCTATAATTTTACCTGGCATCCTAAACATACAGAAAAAATTGAGAAAACTAATTGGATAAGGAGAGTTAATCTTCCTCTCAAGAAGAGAAACAATTTCTTCCACCCATCCAATTTTATAGCAAAACAATGGGAGACCAAAACTCTATGTTGTGAACTGAAGATTACAAAGTCTTAGAAATAAAGAAGCAAGTTGGCATGAATCAGTCCAAGCTTCGAGATACAAATTATATCCCCTGCCCCCACATTCTATGTTGTGAACTGAAGTAAATTCCAGAGATATGAACTTCTAACGGTTTGTAAGGGAACCTATCATTCAGAATCTCAATCATTTTGGTTCAAACTATACTTACTTCTGACCACTCTACCCCAGAAGACTCCGAAGCTATTTTCCTAGCAGAGCCAATCTTTTTTTAATATCCTCGCCCCGCAGAAAGTCTCTCTTAAGTTTCTCAAAAAAAGCTATAATTTTACCTGGCATCCTAAACATACAGAAAAAAATTGAGAAAACTAATTGGATAAGGAGAGTTAATCTTCCCTCTCGCAAGAGAAATGATTTCTTCCACCCATCCAATTTTATAGCAAAACAATGGGAGACCAAAACTCTATGGATAATGAATTACCTCCCAGAGGGAAGCCTAGTTATTACAAAGGCAACTAAAATCCATTAAAATTCTTTCACCTGCCATTCAACATTCGTGTTACTATTGCTCTGTGCTTCTTTCAACTCGCTGATTTTGCTTCAAGTTCAAAATTTTCCACTACATTCAAAATGTAAATCCTCCACCTAGTCTAATTTGAGAAATGGCCCATTTCCTTTTTTTAGATCAATGGTCCGTTTCTTAATCGAGCACACAAAAAAGTTGAAAAACTCCAGGATCAGTCCCAGGAAACCACATTGCGCAACCACGACTAAAAAAGTAAAAATAAAATAAAAAACGATAAATAAAATTGCTAAGAGAACGACTCACAGATGGGAAAACAGCTTTCGGCGCATCTTCACCGGCGTAACCAGCTTTGCAGGTATGCGAACCCAAGTCTATCACTACCGCTGAAACTTCATCTGTAGCAAACAAGATGCTAAAATTATACCCAATTATATGTATACGTGTAAATATGAGTTTGTATAGGAGATTCTACGAGATATACTGACCTCCCCCGTACATAATTTTGGGTTTTTCTGCTCCTTCGTTGTTTTGCTTGCAAGAAGCGGGATTCAGTTGGGGTTTATGAAGCTATAATGTGCCACCAGACGATTTTATTTAGAAAGGGCTTTTGCAATGGTGAAATCCCAAAAGGGACCTAGTTCAAAAACTTGTGTTTGAAAAGACCTTTTTAAAATAATCTTCATTAAAAATAGTATTACATATGGGGTCAAAAGCATGTTTGGTAGAAAGGTCTATTTCTAACAAGTTTTGGGACCTACAAATTATGTAGACTTAAGTTAGGGGATCCATAAATTGTGTATACCAAAATCTATACAAATGTAGGTCCTATAGTTTACTAGTATATCGATTCCTTTACGGTGAAATTCGATCGTAGGCTTTATATGATAATTGATTGAGGCGGTGAACAGATTTTGAAAATGATTAGTGGAGGGAAATGATCAATTGAGGAGATGGATTGAGAGGATGAGCAGATTTTGGAGATGGTCCGTTGAAGAAAATGATTGAACAACAAATTTTGAAGGAGATGAAATTGAAGACAAAGTGAAACACACAGACTTGCTTTTTTCTTCCAGTAGCGGAGAAACTCCTTGCTATCGTAATAAGTCAAATAAGTTTGGAATCCTACATAAGCTTCCTCCAAATTTAAAACATCCATGAAGTTTTACTATTCTTTGAACTTTTGATAAAAGCATTATGTGTTCTTGGTGCAAATAGTAACTTAATGCCATTGGCTCTATATACTATGGTCTCACTTCAACTGGCTGATATGTTAATTAAACATCACGAGGAATTATTGAAGATATTCTAGTAAAAATGGACAAATTTATTTTTCTAGCTGATTTTATTGTCTTGGACATGGAAGATGATCGAGATATTCCACTGATCTTAGGAATACATTTATGGCTACTGGTCGAGCTTTTATTGATGCACAGATGGAGCAATCGATTTTGAAAGTAGAAGATGAGCAAGTCACATTCAAGGTGATAAAATATCCATATGAGTTAGATACATGCTTAAAGATTGATATAATTGACAAAATGGTGGTATATTTATTTGCACTTTAGCATCATGCAGAACCACGTGAGGCTTGCAATGTACATTTTAACTCTACTAAGTCCGAAGATCAAGAGATTATAAAGTGTGCACAATATTTGGAGGCTTCACTAAATATTTTTCAGAAGAGGGGTCATATTTTGAAGATAAAGGTCCATCTAGGCCTCTACCATCGACTCTACAACCTCCTACACTTTAACTTAAGCCATTACTATCCTATTTGTAGTATGCATATTTGGGTGAGTCTTCGACACTTCCAATTATCATCGTAGATTCTTTAAGTGAAGTAGAGGAAGAAAAGCTACTTAGAGTGCTTCGAGTTCATAAGTCAACAATAGGCTGGTCTATTGCTGATATCAGGAGTATTAGTCATTCATTGTGCATGCATATAATTCTTATGGATGATGACTATAAATTATAAACCATTGGTTAAGAGCCAATGCAGATTGAATTCTAAGATGAAGAAAGTGATGAGGGGTCGAGGTTTTGAAGTTATTGGATTCTAGGATAATTTTTCTCTCAGATAGTACGTAGATTAGTATAATACATGTAGTGCCAAATAAAATAGGAATCATAGTAGTACATAATGATAATAAAGAGCCGATTCTATCCATAACAATTACAAGATGATGAGTGTGTCTTGAGCAAGCTGAACAATAAACTGCTACAAAAATATTATTTTTCATTTTATTTTATTGATTAAACATTGGAAATGCTTGCTGGACAATATCATTACTAGTTGGTAACATAAACGATTTAACCCAAAAAAAAATTGAAAGTGGTAATTGAAAGAGGCTAACCTCTAGTCGAGGTAATTTGAGTAAATAGTATAGAACTTGTATAAATAAGTAAATCTTATAAAAGTACTTATCATTAAAAAGAGTAACTTTTTAGATGTTGGGAGGTCTCATTTCTTACAAGCCATTACTTAGAGCCCAATCATCTATCCCATCACCCAAGAGCTCATGTCAACCGTTGATAATTCAAATAATTGCTACTTGAAATGTTACAAGTCGTGAAATGAATAAATAACATGTCTTAGAGATGGCAAATGGGCGGCCCGATTCGTAAAAAGACGGACTTGGGCCGGCCCTAGCCCGTCGAACGACAGACCCAGTCCCGGACCGAGCCGTAAATTGACACACGGGCCAAGTCAAACTTGGCCCGTGAAGTCCACGGATTGGCCTGTGGATCCGGCCCGTGGTCCGTGGTTCAACTAGTCCCTAGCTTTAAGTTGGAGACCAAAAATTGCAATTAACAATTATATTTCCATAAATTTTTTTTTTAACTTCACAAAAAAAAAATTGAATTTCACGTGGGTCTGTGGCTCGGCCCGTGGCTCACCAGGTGTGGTCCGTGGACCACGAGTCGGTCCGAACCCACCTTTTTACAGTCGAGCTTAGGCTTGCGAGTCTCTTCACGGGCCGAGCCGGACCCTATATGGTGCTCGTGTAAACTTTGATGCATGGATGTCGTAAATGGCATAACATAACTCATTTTTGGGCCCTAAAATGTCTCATTTCGTACACTTGAGCTCTTAACAATACAATATTTGACACGTTCAATGGTGTTTTTTCCACTATACGGTGTTAATAATAACAAATCACAATTCTACAAATATTTTTTGAAGCAGTAATTGATAGAAGCTAACCTCTAGTCGAGGTACTTTGAATAAGGAGTATAAAACTTGTATAAATAAATCTTATAAAAGTACTTATCATTAAAAAAAAAAGTAATGTTTTGCTTACTAATTTCTTAAAGTTCGTCACCACCCCTACCGCCCGTTGCTTGGATTACTAAAACTACTCAATTGAGGCCAAATCGGGTTCTTCGATGGATGAGATGCTAGTCAATGGTTGGAAAAGCTTGTTATGCCCAAAACAAGACTTTTGATAAAGGAATCTCGGAAGAATTGGCATTTCTAAATGGCTTTCTTAGTTTAGTTTTCTTGAACTAAATCTAAACTTTATGTCATGCCGACTCTTTTTTCATAAGAAAAAATTGGCTTTTTCTCGCGAAAACTTAGATGTTGAAGCATGGGCATACCCTCTAGAGGATTCTGAGAAAGCGATTCCAGCATGTCGGGCAATTAAGGAAAATTTACACTTGGAGGCCCTCATGATGATTGAATCAAGAATATTTGAAGTGGAAAGAGGGAGAGTTGTCTTGTTTTGACAAAAATGAAGAGAAAATGCATCACATGAGCTGAGCAAGTTGAGACCGCTTGTCAATGACTGAAAAGGAACATTTGGTTAGCCAGCTTCAACTACAGAAAATAGAAAATATAGAAAATATATTCAATTAACCATCATATCATCAAAGTGCTAGCACTAACCATAGATAAGTCCAATGTTCTAAAAAGCCCGCCTAAATCTCGCAGATAGGCTTGAAGCTCGGCCTCCACGCATCATGCATCGCCTTCGTATTATTCTTATCTCGCTCTCGCCTAGGACTCGCCTAGGCAGAAAACTTGAATCTCGGCCTCTACACCTAGTAGGCTGGTTTTGGGCCGAGGCGAGTGAGGCGACCGCCTCTCCGGCCCAAAACAGAAGGGGGCCCATTTTCGTAAAAAAAAAAAAAAAAAAAAAAAAAAAATTAAAGCGAAGTTGCCCAATAAAAAATATTTGTACAAAAGTTTGAAGTCCAACAAAGCAAAACAAGCCGCATTCTATAAGGACAATGACTATTATTAAGTAGTGACACAAAATTGAAGGGCCTTTTTTTTTTAAAAAATATTGAAGTCCAAACCCACCACCAATGACTATGACTTCTTGATTTGGGGTCTAAATTTTGGACTTCGCCTCGAGCCCCGAAAATGTCGAATCGCCCCGACGCCTAGCCACGCTTTACGCTTTTAGAGCATTGGATAAGTCTAGTAATTGCAACATGAAATGTTATAATTCGTGGAACGAACAAACTACTGACGATCAAAATTTATCACTTTACTAATATTTCATTTATAACTTCTTATTTTACAAACTAAAGAAAAAGAAAACTATATCAGTCCACTTTCATTTCGGTGTGGTCATAACGACTAGAGACCGAGTCATAAACTTTAACTAAAGTTAAAATATAGTCTCGAGGCTCATCGAAAGTCTCAAATTCTTCTTTTCATATACCATAGTATACAAACGAGTATAATGCTCCAAGCCACACGTATCTCTGTCAAGTCTGGGGTAAGCTCAGCGTGTTTGTGCATGCGTATCACCTTGACTTTCCTTGTAGAGATGGCAAAAATATCTCGATCCGTCTCGAACTCGATGGATATCCGATCCGAATGGAGCGAAAATACGATCAAGTGGATCGGTGAGGCGATCGGGGTAGATATCCATGATCCGCCACGGATCTCGGGGCGGATCCTCCCCGTTCCGATCCTCTCCGTATGTTAAAAAGAAAAGATTAAATTATAACAAGATAAAAAATTTGGAGCAAGGGCTACAATTGCAATTTCAAATTTCTTAATTCCTACTTTGTTAATTCCTAAACCTAGGTTCTTGATTCCATGAAGTTATGAAGATGAGATGATAAAAAATTTGTTTGTTTGTTTTTTATTGTGTATTTTGGAGTATTCAATTTTTAATTAAGTAATTGATGTCGTTTGTTTCTTTTGGACATTTAATTAAGTAGTTAATGTATTTTAGAATGTTGTTTAAACTCTATAGTATAGTAATAAAGCTTGTTTCAATATATTTTAAATTTTTTGAATGTCAAAAATAAAAAAAATAAAAAAATAAAAAATAAAACGGATCAGTATACGGATCAGGGCTCTGATCCGTCCCGATCTGTATCCGATCCGCCCCAAAAAATGGCGGATCACGGAGCGGATTTGGATCTCCTACAATTATTGCGAAGTGGATTTGGATCAAGCTGATCCGTCCCGATCCGCCCCGTTGCCATCACTATTTCCTTGTTGCCATCTATTGTACAAAACATAACACACGAACAACACTACTCAAAATTGTACACAAGTACAAATGGGTCCACTTCCCTACACTATACTCATGATATGTGACAATGTATAATGAATGCCAATCACATATGGGTACACATCTCTATTATAGTGTACCATATGAGCTCAAAGTATCAATCTCATCACATGCATGTAAACTTGTGTCTGTGAATCCGTCACTGCCACCAAGTCTCAAGATTCTACACAAGTATAGATAATATCCATTTCTAAGGCCAAAGGTACGTATATGGTCCTCATCGTGCGTATCTGCAGTCAATGCCACCAAGAGACTTCCTGACACCGCTTGTATACCTATGTTGAACCCCAAACACCCATCATTGACCATCTTTAATGACGGCTCAGTGTCTCAAGCAGTATATCTATCCGTACAAAAGTATGGTACAACTCTAAAGAGATTCATACTCATAATAGCTATCAATGCATTCGATATGACTATCAATATGTACTACGCATGTCACGAGAGTCTAACCTGACTCTCTAATTAATAAACTCACAATGCACAACTAAGTCACATAATGATAGCACATAGCAGCAACATGTTACTAGTAGGTACTTAATAATAATTATCAAAATGTTTTATATTGTAGTTGAAATCAACCATATATACCTCGTTCTTATCTAATGGCTTTAGAATCTGCATCAATAAGATGTTTCTACATTAGTCAACATCAAAAAATAGCACATGCCCACTATTTTCACATCATTATATAGAATTGGTTTAATTCCTTCTAAAACTCATCCGACCTTATGTTCATCTGTATTGACAATATGAGTAGCGAAGCGAGCTAATTTTTCTCACTTCTAAATATATTTGCCAACTGACATCATTCCTTAATGAAGTTGAATAAATTTATTTAACTTATGTTGTTTAGTAGCTGTAGTGAAATACTAGTTCAAGAAAATTTCTTTAAATCGAGCCCATGTCATAGTAGCCATTGGCTTAATACATTGTAGGGTGCCCCACTAGATATTGGCACTACTTCGTAGCATAAATGAGACATAATCCACCTTTTCGGTATCTAGAAATCAACGATACTTGAACATGTTCTCAGTAGTCTACTTTCATAGGATCGATGACACCATAAAAAAGGGTGGATTTAGCTTTTTGAACCTTTATTCGGCATTTTCGGTCAATTCTTGGGGCTGGTGGGTGCTGGACGTGTTGAAGTAGTTATTGCAATTGAGTATCAATTAGGGAGGCTAATTGCACAACCAACGCATCTCGTTTATTTCCATTGGTCGTGGATTCGGTTGCGTCGGCCATCTAAAATAACATGAACATTTTTTTAAAAGTGAGATTTCCAAAATTTTATTGCGCATTAAAAATGGAAAAAAATGGAATTTTTACCTTCGAGGCAAAAATGGGACAATTAAAGTCAACATAAATTAAAAAACATTTAAGTTGGGATATCGGGTTGAAAAAAAAACTCAAAAGAAAAATAAAGAATTTGGGGTTTTGGAACCTATTGGGTCGACCCCTTAGCCCAAACCTGGGGGTTCAAAGTCAACTTATAAGCTGATTTTGGATCCCATTTTCTTTCTAACGGTCTCTTTCTTCTTTTACATTTCCTATCTTAGTTTCACTCTGAAAACACTATATTCCATCATTGTTTACTTTCTAAATCATTAAAAGTAAGATTCTCCTCTCATTATTGAATAATTTCTTATTTTGGGCAAAAAAAAATTCACTTTTGGTTTACAAAAACCCTACCCGAGGCCCAATTTACATAGATTATACACATCAAACAACTTTAATTACAAGATTTTGAGATGAATTGACAAATTGAGAAAAATTTCAATTTTTGAAATTTTTGTCTTAACCTATTCACTGCCAAATTACTTTATTGACTAAATTAATTTCAAAATCCTTCAATTTTCATACAAGTTAGTTGTTTACAAGATCATTCTCGTGCTTCCTATCCAAATTTTTGCATTTGAAAAAAAAATTTGCAATTTAAAAAACATTTATCCTTTCCCTAAATTGAAATTCCTCAAAGTCTATTGCCCAAAATTCAACTCTTAACCCTAACTCCTTATCATTTGCGACAAAACAACAGTACCCTCACAAACCAACCTAATCGAGAATCCTACTTTGTTTAGAATTCAACAATGCCATTCATGGAGGGACCACATAGAGGTAAGACCTTAAGTCTATGGTTTTTTTTTTTTTTGGGTATTATGTACCCATACTACGTATGAAGTTCTTGTCTGGAAAACCTAACCCTAAACGTGAAAAGTATAGTTTTTTTATGACAAATTTCATGTTGCATGCCGTTTGTTAGAACGTGTATTTCACATTGGAAAATTTATATTTTGACCATATTGAATCTCTTTTAGCAACCAGCTGGCTTTTTTTGTGCTACCAGATTTGGAGGAGAATCTAGACTTTATTGATCTTGTGGATGATGATGATCTAGAGCAAAATATCACAAAAGGCATTGAAATGAGAGTTGAAAAGATGGTACTTAAAGGGGCTGAAGAGGTTGGCAATGAAGTAGATGACTTAGAGTATCCATCTTCTGAAGAATTGCTAAGTGATTATGTATCTAATGATGAAGTTAAATATATATTCATGAGTTTATTGTTGAGACTAATATGTAAAATCTGAAGTTCGTAGTTGGAGAAAAGTTTATGTCTATTGAAGAGTTCAGACAGGCAGTTATAAATTACAGAGTTGTGAATATGTATAATGTGAAATTTAATGCTAATGATCAAACTATAGTGCAATGGGTTTGTAAACTATGATGTAAATGGAAGATTTGGGCATCAAATGTGAAGAATACAAGCACGGTGCAAGTGAAAGCCTAAAGTCCAGAACATACTTGCAGTCGATGACATGAGAAAGCGTATTAATTAAGTTAGGAACTAAGACATGGAATAATGATTGTCATCATTCTTTTGAATTTTTTTTTTGTACAAAACCATTGTCATCATATGAAAGAAAATGGGTTCTCAATTCACATCCAAATATCATTTCAAAGCTTACTATAATATGTTCTCAATTCATATCCAATAAGAATTAGTTCAATCAGTTACCTCAAATAGAGTATAATGCAGGCCTTTCCTCAAGAAAACTGCCATACAAGAACAATGTAATTCACTTATCAAGGTTGAAGTGGCTTAAGATGGCATTGCAACCAGTAAGATCTAAACAAATGTTGAACAACCCTAAAAAATAAAAATTCATCAACATATTCAAAACATGGCATTACTTATTGAACTAAAAACTATCATCAACATAGAATAAAGTAGTTGGTCTATCTATTCCTCAGTCGTCCTCTAAAATATTTAAAACATAGCAAAAACTGCAATGTACAACAGAAGGAGCCACAAAGCAATATGATAAATTCTCATAGTGCTGCACATTTTTCTATTCTCATTGTCACCATCGTTCTTCTTTTGCAACAATCCATTGATTACAAACTTGTATTTTATCATTGGGTGCACGATCAGCCCAATCAAAAAAATCACCCACATCTACCTTTCCGTAGAATGTACAACTCTAAAATTGTCATCTAGGAACCCACCGTCCAAAATGTCTTTAAGACTAAATCTTTATCACAATAACATAGCTTCGATTATCAATGAAGTATTATAGGATTTTTCTATCCCACACATCTGTCGTTTTGTCACAGAAGCTAGGGAACTAAATTTGGGAGAATAACTTTGAGGAATTTCAATTTGGGAAAAGAATAAACGTTTATCATGTATAAATCGCAATTTTGAAAAAAAATGCTTTGACGGCATGGAGGGGTAGCTTTAATTGGTTGGCAAAATTACTCTCAAATGTGTGCCGCGTGGGCGTTCAATCAGCCACTCCATTGGTAGTTACTGAATTGTGAGGAGTGATAAACAGAATGTAACTTTCCCAAGTTCAGTTAGTGCGCAACAATATTTGAAAGTTCAGTGAGTGATCAAAGACACGACTAAAAGTTTAGTAATTATTGAAACATTTAACTATGAAATTAACCTCAAATGTGTAACACGTGGAATCTTGTCATCCACGTATGTGCTTCCATCCATTGGCGGTTATTGAATTGTGGGAGGAATTAATGAGCATAACTTTTCAAAGTTCGGTGAGTGATTGAAAACACAACTAAAGGTTGAGAATTATTGAAATATTTAACTCCGAAATTAACCACAATTGTGTGCCACGCGGGTCAACCACGTGCGTTTACGTCCATTGGCAGTTGCTCAATCGTGGAGAATGATAAACGGATGGTAACTTTCTATAGTTCAATGAGCACACAATAACATTTGAAAGTTTAATGAGTAATTGCAGATGCAACTAACAGCTGAATGATTATTGAAACATTTAACTCAAGAAAATAGATAACAAAATAGTAATAATAACAATAAATGTAGAAATTGTGAGAGACATAGCTCTTCCCATCATGAGGCTAAAGCCTCTCGTGTTCATATTTCAATTTTTCATTTAGCCAATCATAGTCATTTGATAGCCTCTTGTTGAAGATTTGGAAGAAAACCTAAAATAAATCATTTTGGTTTTATTCAACAATAATTTAGCACGAAGATAGAGGCAATTAACTTTTCCACATCATTGCTCCATTTGTGTTTGATTTATAACTAATACCCTAGAGTAATTCTCTCCAACTCATTTTCTATGAATTATCGTTCATAACTAGTTATATATATTTTTGGTTATTAATCATTTTTTATCAATCTATAATAAACCCCAACCCCTTCTATATGACTTTGGTCATCAATTCTGCTTCAACCACACAAAAGTTGGTCGTTCTCTATCACTGCTAGAAAGGGTAGAAACTCTTTTAGAAGTGAAATCATCGTTGATAAGAATAATTTACTACGATTCTTTTACACCATTTTCAACAAACTAATGAATTGGATTAATATATAGGACTGCAAGGAACAAACTATAAATATAATTTCCCATATATATATATCTATACTAATTCTAAAAGTCCCTTAAAGGGAGAAACATTTTGGACGATATTACCCCTCAAAGAACTTATAATTCCTAAAATCATCTTTTAATTAATATAATTTATTTTAGCATTAATTTAAACTATTTAATACTATATAAATATTGTATTTTGATCATTAAAAGTGATTTGTCTCTTTAAATTCTATTATATATTGTAATTAATGAAAATAAATAAAAATATACTAATAAAATTTTAATATATTGAAATTATTATCTTTAATTGTAAACAATCAAAGAATCAATCTTATTATGCACGAGAATTTAAGCAAATTTCTTAATCAGCATAACAAAACTAGATGAATTTGACTTTCCATTTCGACTTTCTTATTATTGATTCATACTTTCTTCTTCATTCCAAATATGAGAGAAATATTTATGGACGATATTACCCTCAAATAACTTATAATTTCTAATATCATCTTTCAATTAATATAATTTATTTTGGCTTTAATTTAAACTATTTAATACTATATAAATATTGTATTTTGATCATTGAAATTGATTTGTCTTTTAAATTCTATTATATATTGTAATTAATGAAAATAAATAAAAATATACTAATAAATTTTTAATATAATGAAATTATTATATTTAATTGTAAACAATCAAATAGTCAATCTTATTATGCACGGAATTTAAGCAAATTCTTTCATCAACATAACAAAACAAGATGAGTTTGACTTTGCATTTCGACTTTCTTATTATTGATTCATACTTTCTTCCTCTGTTATTCATCTTTGTTTTTTATTATGCCAAGAATATTTTTTCCTCGTAATGACGATTTTTAATCTTTGATAATTAGTTTGATAGTAATATGGTAATAATGGATGTGTTAATTTTTCATGAATGATTCACTAATTTTAAGAATATATATGATGATAATATTCATTTAAATTTTGATTTCTATATCTTTTTTTCTTGATTTAGAATATTTGTTCGATGTAAAATGTTAATTATTGTGGTAGTCTTGATAACAAAGAGATTTAAGCTCGAATGATGTTTTATGTCATTTTGTAAGCAATTACGGAAAGATTGCATGAAGAGAACAAAAAAAAAAAAAACCCCCTTAATTTATGGGTGCATTAAAACTGAATGGATATTGCAATAGAAAATTCTTCTTTATCTTATGTCAAAGAATTTTGAAATTCTTTTTTCTGAGATATAATTACTTAAAAAGGCTAAATATTTTGTTTTCGTGTACTTTTTATAATAATGATATAAATCTGTAAAATCAATGAAAAATTGTGTTATACTTATATCTACTATTTTCATGTATTTTAGAATTTGAAACTAATTTTCATAAAAGAAAGTTGCCTTTTCTCGATGTCGCCATTAGATATACGCTTTAAAATATAATTAAAAGAGTATCAATAATATTTCAAACTTAATATTCACGTAAAAGTAGTATATATTTTTAATGAACCACATGTTTTACCAAAAGTTTGAATATAATTCCTTAGTTTAGTCATAATCATTGATGAACTTATGATTGAAAATGATTTTCATTTAAGTGTTATTCATCGATAATTTTAAAATCAAAAATCATAATATTATTATAAAATCGCGTCAACATGCGTATTCTTAACTAGTATATATATATAAAGTGCTATAGCATTGTTCAAAAGGCAATGCCTGATAACCGTGGGGTCGTGATTGAGCAACATTTGGTAAAAGCCTTTCTCTTGCTACAAACCATATCGTGAGTATGAGCTTGCATCGTAGAAATGGGCAAGCTGTAGAAGAGAACAAGCGAGATTCGTCGCTCATCAAAGACTGCAGACCAGTTGAAGGTTGATGCCATGCTGATGCATCAGCCAGAAAGTGCTCGAACCATGAAGGAGGATGCCTTGGAACAAAATTAAGGCGACTGAGGAAGAGCTTGACTTAATAGAGACAAGGCTTAAGTTTTTGGAAGACGTGAAGGTGAGCTTGGAGAAGCGGATGGAGGATTTAGAGGAGAAGATGGTTGCCGCTGAGGTGGCTGTAACCAAAGCTAAATCACTATCTAATGCCCTGATGAAAGAGCAAGAGCGTATTGTAGCTGAGGCCAAGCAGCTTGAGGTGAAGATCGTAGAGGACGTGGTCCAGGCCTACATGGAGAACTTTCGCAACACTCTGGAGTTTAAGAAAACGGAGGCTGAGGTGATACAATGTGGAGAGAAAGAGGTCATTAATATAATATAGGAGAAACATCTGGGTTGGGATCTGGATTTCCTTTTGGAGCCTAAAGAGAACCCAGATGAAAATGCTACAACTGCTAAGTGATCATTGACCATTGCTCCTGCCACTAGTAAAGTATCAATGCCTCCAATACTAGAGGTCCAACAGATCTTTCTGCAGTATATACTCAAAATAAAAATCTGGCAGTGCAATGTCCCGAATCTTAAGATTTGGATTATATTTCAGAAACATACATTCGTTGCTTATTTAAACTTTTAGCGCGGAAAAATGTAAAATAAGCTCGGTTGAGCCTCTTGAACTTTCTTGAAATATTTTTTTAACAATAACTAAGTCATAAAAGCATATCAAGGAATGATTTTGACATTTAATTATGATTTGGGAAAGTTGAAATCGAATTGGGACAAAAACATAACCAAATGGAAGAGAAACAGAGGTAGCTGCCGAGGACCCCATGGCGCAACCGCCAAATATGGCGCCCCACCGCTAGGAAAGCATAAACATTCTGCTTCTTTCTTGTGTGTGTTGCGCTGCCGGGACTGGCCTACGTCCGCCCCATGCTTCCCATCTCGCTCCTAAAAATTTCACCAATAGATTTAAAATTCTATTCCATACATCATCTACTTTAAACCTTGTTCACTAGGCTCACTTTTTTAAGTATGTAAAACTTCAAGAAGAAGAGGAACAAGAGACGATTTATGCTAACGAAGCCACCTATAACCTCCTATGACTCACTATTTTACGCCAACATCTATTTGACCCTTCAAACAGAATCGAACTGGCATGAAATTTTTACAGAAACTCAAAATAAAAAAAAATATCATAACTAACTTGAACATTTGGCCAATCAACCATGCTTACATTCACACTTGAAAACTGCTCCGCACACAGAAAAATACGATAACTAATTCTACAGACCTTTGTTTATCATGATTCCAAGTTCTATGGATTGAGAACTCATAGAGCTTTCAAAAACCTCAAGCCTTGTCCAAGAACTTGAAGAAAATAGCACATGGAAATGTTTTGAATAAAGAACAGAAACATGGAATTGTGTTAGCTAAGTTCTAACGTTTCTATAATTTGATTCAATGTCAACCTTGTGATGGATAATTCTCATAATTATACCATATTTCATTAAATACTTCAAACACTTAAATAAATTGTAACCATTCCAAAATAATTCTTCATATTTCCCAACAAATGAAGTCCAAAACATTCACTCAACATTTCCTTAATACTTAAAATCTAAAACAACTTGACATCCAACGTTGTTTAAACATGATGTTGGAACCTTAAATTAAGTAAATAGCTTGAATTGTTTTCTCTTCACCATGTACTTGACCATCATCCAAGTGATCTACCATCCCTTCTTGGCCGTTTATCTGAAAATTTGAGACATATAAGGAATGAGTGCAAAGACTCAATAGGAACGAAAAAACCTTTTGTGCACCCCAATTGATCAATTCATGTCATTTATGCAAATAAACTAAAAGTCATACTGTAGAATCTTTAACGTGTAGATAGATTATTGACAAAATTTGTAATTCTAAATAATCTCATTGCTCGTAGAAAGCCAGTTATGGCCATACATTAACATTTATAACTTTGTTTTATGAAATTAGTCAATTACATATAAAACATTCATCAATTCAAAATGGATAACTTAGCACATGTTCCTACCTTAAAACCTTGTTTTATAAAGGATGAAAACTCTTTCTTTGAAGTATAAAACCTGATTTTTGGCTTCCGCCAATATCAATGACACCGTTTTGCCTTTCTTTCTTTAAAATATGTAAGAACAACAAAAATGGAGAAAGAGTGATATGGTAACTATGAGTTAACTGTTATGCCTTTCAGTATAACGAATGCTCCGTCAATATTTATGAATTTGATGAATATAGTGTTTCATCAATTCTTAGATCGATTTGTCATAGTTTATTGAAGACATCTTGATCTACTCGCAGTTAATAGTCAACATGAGGAGCATCTCAGAATGGCGTTAGAAACTCTATATGACAAATTCAAGAAATGTAAATTTTGGCTCAATCGTGTAGTGTTTCTTGTTCTTGTAGTTACTAGCCATTAAATTGAAGTTGATCAAACTAAAGTAAAAGCGGTAACTAAGTGGAATGGACATGCTAACGCCGGTGAAGTTCATAGTTTTCTGGTTTTACCTGGTTATTATCATATATTCATGAAGGTTTCTTTAAGATAGCTGGATTGATGACTTATTTGATTCGTAAAAGTGTGGAGTGGTCATATAAGTATGAGTAGAGACTCCAAGAGTTGAAGCAACGATTAGTCAAAGCTCTAGTTTTGATTATACTGGAAGTAGAGGTGGCAATGGGCTCGGCTCATCCCTTATATTGAAGCTCGGTTCGGCCCACGTGCTCGTGGGCTAAACGAGTCGAGCTGAGCTGTCCACGAGCTCATCTCAATTTTTTTTAATATTGTTTTAGAGAATTTTAAAATAAAAAAGAAATAAAGTGTGAAAAAAAAAATTTCAATTAAAAATTAGAAGTTGAAATCCCTCCTCATTTTTCCCGACTTGTGACAGGCTACTTTAAATATAGGCGGAGTTAAAATTGTATACGAACAAATTGTTACATGTACAATTTTTTATTAAAATAAGACAAAAAAATATCAAATATGTACACAAATAATACTTACTACAAATTCAAGTATTTCATATTCAATTCTTCAAAGTTCTTTAGACATCATTCTGTCCACTTTATCTTGGATTCAAAGTTGGCATCATCACAATCCTTCATACACAATAAGCTTTCTATTATGTCGGTTTTAGGTTTTGACCTGAAATCAAACAAAACCCTGCCACATGTACTAAAAGCAGACTCTGATACTACAGTAGATACTAGAGGTGTCAGTATATCACATGCCATATTTAAAAGAATTGGGTATTGACGTTGATTTTATCTCCACCATCGTAGTATATCAAAATTTTCTTTCTCTTCATCATCTAAAATACTAAGCATGTCGTGCGCGAAATATCTAGCTAACTCTAAAGATGTATCACTAGAAGGGAAAATAGAAGAAGCAGAAAAAGAACCACTATCATGTTGACCACTCCTAACTGAACTAACGTAACCTCATAAGTCAATGTTGTCAAGTGATATGAAGTATGTGTTAGAATAGGGAGTTGTATGATGTTCCTACCGGCCTTTTCAGCGTAGACTTCATACATTTGATATAAAATTTGTTCTAAATTATCACACGTTATTAGATTTTTGTACGTTAATTTTTGTAAAATTGCCATTATGGTTACTTTCGTACCCTCTAAGTTAAGTATGAAATCCATAATAGATGCTAATAGAAATAATATAGGCAACTCTTCTCAATATTTTCAAATTTAGCATCCATCACATATATAATATTAGAAAAAATAGCAAATTTCTTATAACTATTAAAATTATTAGCAATATAATAGAAATGATTGAGAACTAGTGGAGTAGTTGAAAAAAAACTTTCAAATTTTTTTAACATGAGTACATATTTTCCAGTTATATGTTTGCAAATCATTTTATAGGCCGTGTGAGTGTTGGCCATTATAATAAGCAGTAAATATAATCTACGTACCCTTCACAAAATTCAAACATGAGATATATTGTATTCCACCTATGACCAACATCAGTGCAAAAAACATTTTTCTTGAAGTCTATTTTCAACACATATAGCAACAAAAACTTGTTTTCTTGTTGGTGACACCGTAATATAATTAATAACGTGTCTAATTTTTTGAAATTGTACTTCTATGAATTTTAATCCATCTTTCACAATTAAATTAAAAACATGACTTACACAACGAATGTATACCATCAAATTTTGGATTAAAATGTTGAATTAATTTTTCATTTACTATATTGTTAGGCTCTGCATTGTTAAAATTAAAACTATAAATCTTCATTTCACAATTAAATTCACATAAAACACTCAGTAAAACATGAAATATATTAACTCCGCTATATTGTCTAAACGCTATTACGTTTTTTATGCATTATCTAGTTTTTATCAATGTAGTGTGCACTTGCAGCCATATATCCTTTTTGGTTATTACTGGTACATAAGTCTGAAGTGGAAAATAAAACATCGTTATAAATATTAATATTATTTATAATAGCTTTTTTCTTTTTATTAAATAAAATAATAATATCTTTACGAAGAGTATTTCCAACAACATATACGTACCTTGATTGAAGATATTTTTGGATGAAGTTCGTGAAATGAAAAAGCATCGGTAGATGTGGGAAAGATCTCAAAATCCCAACAAAAAATCCATGCAATTTTGAATGTCCTGCAATATTGAAAAAGGAGATTTTCATGGGGAGTGAGGTTAACTCCTTTGTTTTTGAAAAGGTTAAAACCTTCAGAGACACGGCTAGGTAAAATTTCATCACATGATCCAAAATAGAGCCACCATGATTGAAACCACTTTAGGAAAGATTTTGGCCAATTTTGATAGAAAAGGATGAACCAGGAGTGACTACAAGGCTGAAAATAAAGAACATTATACCAGGCCTTCATATAGTTTTGATATGTAAATTGGGATTTTTGACCATTTTTTAGAGAGAAAACTTTAGCTTCCCAAGGTTCCCGATTCCAGTCAGAAAGGGATAAAACCTTAAGGATTTTTATTTTTGAAAAATCGATCCAGTGATTATTTGGTTTGTTAGGAGTATAAGAGATGATTGCAGATTTGGTTACTTTGAGGATTGACTCATACCACATTCTTGACATATAAAGATTTTGGGAAATGAAGTAGAACTCGTTTAAAACTTGATATTCGCGATCGATGAAGTTAAAATAATCTTCATGTTTGAGGAAATGAGGAAGATTCTTGAGAGACATTCATCAAGAGAGGGGTATTTTGCCCACTCATCTTGAATTATGCAACATGGATAACTGTGCCTTTGGAAAAGTATTGAATTTTTCGATTATTGATTTCAGAAGTTTGCACGATCCAGGGATGATATCGAGTTTAAGAGCATTTTGTAGTTTTTGGGTTTTTATCTGGGATGGAAGAGTTCCAAGAACCGTAACTAGATTTGAGGAAACAGAAATATTTTTTGATTTTTGAGAAGACAATGGTTGAGTAGTTTTTGAGCTACTAGAACATTTGAGAAGAAAAATCCTCAAGAAAATCCTCAGGAGATCTTCCTTTGTCGATTCTTTGGTTTCGTTGGCATTTCTTTCCGCAAGAACTCTCGAGTTAAGAAGTCCAGCAAACAAATTATTCTCACCTTTAATAAACTCTATTGAAAAATCAAAACATAAGAGAATAGCTTGCCATCTGGCAAAAATTTATTTTGAAATTAAATTATTAACATCCTTTTGTAAGACATCTTTTGAAGCTTTGCAATCAGTTCTAACTAAAAATGTTTTGTTAATTAAATCATCTTGAAATTTTGAAATACATAAGACAATTGAAAGACATTCTTTTTTGAAAGTGGAGTAGTTCTTTTGCGAGCTAAGCCAAATGCCCGAATGGTAGCGAACAAGCTGTTCTTTTTGGTTGTCAACTGTTTGTTTCAGAATACCTCTATAACCGATATTTGAGGCATCAGTTTCAATGATAGGGGAGGCTTTTGGGTTAACAATATTAAGACACGAAGGGTTTTGACACTTTGTTTGACAAGCTCGATGACTTGGGTATGTTTGTCAGACCATGCTAGAGGAATTTTTCGAAGCCTTTGATAAATGGGTTCACAAATTTGTCCAATATTTGGAATGAAATCTAAGTTATAGTTGACACAGCCTAGGAACCTTTGGAGGCTAGTTTTATCAAGAATTTCATCAGGAAATTTTGACGCGAACTCAAGACTGCGCTTAATGGGAATATTTGTACCTCTAAAGATTTCATGTCCTAAGAATTTAATTTTAGTCTGACATAGGACTATCTTCTTTTCGGACACAGCTAAACCATTTATTTTGGCAATTGACAAAAAGGTCTGAAGGTGTTTAAGATGCTGCTCTAAACTATCAGAGTAAATAAAAACATCATCTATATAGACTATTGAAAAGTTTTAATAAGGATTGAAGATGTTATTCATAATTTTTTGAAATTCTAAGGGAGCATTTTTTAGGTCGAATGGCATGACATTCCATTCATATTGCCCAAAAGGGACATTGAAAGCTGTTTTGTACCTATCTTTCTCATCGATTTGGATTTGCGAATCCCGATTTGAGGTTAAATTTTGAAAATATAAGCTGCGTTGAGAAGGCGGTTGAGAAGGTCTTTCTTTTGAGGCATAGGATACCTAATCTATTGGAGTACTTGATTAAGAGGTTTATAGTTGATAACTAACCTAGGAACATCTCTTTCAATTTCTCCATGATTATTGACATAAAAAGCCGTACAACTCGGGGAGATTTGTTAGGCCGAATAAGTTCTTTGTCAATGAGGTCTTTGATCTCTTTGGTACAGACTTGAAGGAGTTCTTTGTTCATTTGAATTGGTCTTGCCTTAGTTGGTATTTGTTTTTCACTGAAACAGTGGATATAAGGAAGAGTAACTATATGTTTCGTCCTATTTCAAAAGGCATTAGGAATTGTTGAACAAACTTCTGTTCTAATGGATTTGTCGATTTTGTCAATTTGATCTTTAAAGCTTTTGGTTTCCAATTGTTCTAGAAGTCTAGAAAATCTAATATTTTCCTTTAAATATTTGATGTGTTGTTTTTTGAAGTTTATATTATTGATAATTTTAGTGATTGAATGTTCTTTTAAGAGATTAATATCTCTACTGGTATGAGGATTTGTAAATTCGAAAAATATATCGTGATTGAGATATTTTGATTTTAATCATTTTTCAGTAACGGAAATAGGATAAAGTTGAACCAGAAAAGGAGTACCAAGAATGACTTCTTGATCAAGATCCTTAACAAGGTAGAAACTACTTTTGAAACAAATGTCTCCATTACAAACATGAGCACTTGTAAGTTTGTATTGGATATTGAGGCTTTTACAACTAGCACCATAAAGGTTTTCTGTGGTTTTTTCGAGATATTTTGTAGGGACAATTCCTTCCCGAATACAGTTTTGATCTGCGCCAGAATCTAGAAGAACTCCAGTTTTAATTTTATACTCTTTATTTATAATGATTGTTGTGATCGTATTCCATTTTTGTAAACGAATTTGACTGATAATGTTCATAGATTGATCTTCAATAAGAGGACTTTGGATCTTAAAAGGTGAGCAAGAAAGCTTAGCTTCTTCACTATCGAGGAAGATACGGAGCTTGAAAGGGTTTGGATTTTTCTTTTCCTTTATTGGAAGAAGAAGAGTAGGTCTTGATAATTGAGACTTTGAACTTAAGTTTAGAGAGTTCGTTCTCAAGTGGGATATTTGACTCTTCATTTGATTGACTTCGTTACATAAGTCTTGACTAGAGGAGAGCTATTTGACTTCTTAAATCTATCACAAACATCATTGATATTATAATTCTTTTGAGAGGTTTGAGGAGGCTTTGTTTCAACACGATGAATAAGATTTTGAAATTTTTGTTTAAGTTTGGGATCTTGTATTTGATTAATAATTTCTTGAATTAATTCTTTTTCTGAAGTTAACACATTAATTGAATTTGTTTCACATGTACAATTATCTTTACAATTACAAACCTTTTTTGAACTGGATGATTGGGAGGAAGAAGAATCATTACTATAATCAGAATCTTCCTGAAGATTATAGATAATGTTTTTGGAACTTGAAGGATCGAGGAAGAATTAATAAGATTTTAAAGTTGAGATATTAAATCATCATCAATTTGGAGGTTGTTTATTTTTCTTTTTAAAGGACACTTATTTGCATAGTGACCCTTCTTTTGGCATTTCCAGCCAAGTTGTATTCGCCGGATCGCGAAGAAGGGATCTTTGATAGATTTGTCTTTATTTTTAAAATCATCTCGTTTCCTTTTATATTTGTTATATCTATAAGATTTTAGGACTTTTTTGTTTCTTGTAATATTCTGGAATGAAGTTCTTTTTATAGAACTTCTTATTTTTGAAATGTTTTTGAGGTCTTTTATGGGTTCTAGAAGGAGGAGGATCAATACATTCGTATCCATATTGTTCGCAAAAGAAACCAAGTTCTTTTCATACTTCCATTCGATCAGTTTTGAGTTTTGCTTTAAGTTTGAGATCATTGCAAAGGGAGAGACTTTCCTTATTGATAAAACCAATAAGTTGACCATAAGTGAGACTATCATATGGTAAGGTTGAATATTCATCTTTGATAACTTCTCTAATCTGTTTACGCAAAGAGCTTGGGAAGACCAAAGAATAAACATTTCTTTCCAAAGCGTCGATTTGCAATCTTCACCATGCATGACCTTTTGAAAGAATATGCCTTTATACCATCTAAAATCTTGTAATTTTGGACAAGTAAAGTTCATGAGAATCTCAGAGGCCCTTTCCATAAGGGGAGACGGTTATCCGATAAAATGTTTGATTATTGTAAAAAGGACGGTGTAAACAACATCTTGTTTGGTTGGGTCTAAATGGTTATCTCCTTCAGTTTTAACAGCATTTGTAACCTTTTCTCGTTCTTCGCGAGAGGTAATTGAACCATCAGTTCTTAAGCAATCTTGAGAAGCCATTTATTATATTGACGGCCGCATCTTGATCAGCGTTTCCTCTTGCTAAGTAAGCACTGGAGGCCATAGACATTTCGCCAATAACTTGGAGGATTTGATGTTCAGTCATTCCATCAATATTCCAAGATATTACTTCAAGACTGGAAAAGGTCTTTTGAGGTGGCTTTGGTTCTTCATGAAGCATATCAGGGAAGGTTGGTCTTGGGTAAAAATGAGGAAGAGTATGTTATCCCTATTCTTTGTTATTGAGTTTGTTAATTTTTAATTCTTCAAACTGTTCTTGTATTTCTTCAATAGAATCAATGACATTAACTTTACTGGATGATTCTTTAATTCGAAGTTGTTTGACAATTTCATTAAGGACATCAGAGGGACCATAACCAAATTGAACTTTGTTTTGATTTGAAAAGAGTTTTGGAAGTACTACTAATTTTTTCAATAGCCTTTTCTTTGCTCTTATTTTCAATAAGTTCATTTTTATTTGGCTGATCGATTTGGTTTAATTGGGTAGCAACTAAATGGAGGAGAATATTTGTATAGTTGTTTTGTTGTTCGATATTTTTAATATCCTTGATTGTTGGATTTTTGTTTCCTCCTTTATCAGAGATTTGTTTGAGAGGGGAAGCAAGAACTTTGATATCTCCTTTAGGGATAATGATTTCTTCAAAAGGAGGATGTATAGATTGAAAGGTATTCTCGGAAGGAGTTTTCCATAATTTGGATTTATTTTGGGAGGTGTTTATTGTTGGTTCTTGCTTAAAAGTTTTGATGTAAGCCCATTCGAAGAAACTAATATCTTCTGGATAAGAATAAAATTCTTCCCAAAATTTATTCATTTGTTCTTTTGAGAGTAACCTTTTTAGATTTTTTCTAAAGGATCTAACTCGTGGATCCTTATCCCTTTTGAATTCTTGCTTCCTATCAATTGTTGAAGAAATAACATTTAATTGATTTCTTTGAGATCTCATATCTGAAAAGGTAGGAGATTCAGATCCATGACGAGTCAAATTCTCATTTTCTTCAGAATAATGAGTTTTTAGGATATTTAGGGTGAAGTCAACGCCTCTAAATCTATCAGGGGGTTGTTTTTCTGCTTGTCTAAATATTTGGTAAGGTTTGGATCGAGAGGAACAAAAGGAAGAGCGAGCTGTTGAAGATGAAGGGGTAAATTGAACTTGCACACTTCCATCTAGCAACTCGGTGATTTCTCTTAATTTTGTTTTCGGGACTTCTCTCATTGGAGTTTGTTCGTTTTCAAACGTACAAAGATGATTTCTACTAACTTCATCCCAAACTAATTTTCTTGGAATAGCAACATTTGAATGTAAGGGATTGATCTCAATTAAAAGGGTTTCAGTTTTTGGGGAAGACCTAAGAACTTTAGGACTCATATTTGTATTCATAACTTTGTAATAGATTATATAAATGATACAAATAGCTTTTGATCTAATATCCATAACAAGATGTTTTGTTTGTATATCTAGGCATAAGGACTTCACGATTGAATCATCAAAAAATCTAAAGAAAAATTTGGAAAGCGTTTATAGTAAGTTGGACCACTTTCAAGATTTGAATCGATGATTGCTAATAAAGATTTTTCAAATTTTGACCACCTCTTATCTCTAAGGGTGATACATATTGGGATATCCAATCCAAGTCTAAACAAAGGTTTAACAGAACTTGAACTAAACCAGTATGAAGATACGTGTATTTTTGCCTATGACTCAAGATTGTCTCTTTTGTTAACAATCTTATAGTATCTGAATTTTGTTTGATTGATATAGATTGTTCACATGTTTTGATAGCATAGTCTGTTTTGAAATCAAACGTTCCTATTTGATAAATAGTTTTATGATCTACTTTTGGAATTGACCAATTTTGTAGCCTTTGTTCAATTTCTACTATTTGAATCTCTCTAACATTCATACTTTCTTGTCTACTGTCTATCTCTTCATTTCATTTTCATTATTAAAGGGATCCTCATTTGAACTACGCATACTTCGGGATCTATTGAACCAGTTTCTAGACCAAGACATGATAAACGAAGTTTGATACCTTACTTCAGGAAGATAGGGACGATAGGTTGGCTTGACGTAATACTCAATCTCAACGGGACCACCAATCTGGGATAACAACCCTTGGCTGACCAACGCTCCAGAGACTCTAGAGTACTTCAACGTATATATAAACAGGATAACCATCGAAAATTTCACGCACACATTTCATGCCATTTTTTCTTTCCATATTTGGTAAGTTCCGCCATAAATGCTGCATATGAGTCTGTTTTCTTTAATTAATTTCACAAATTGATTTTTTTTTTCTTTTCCTGCAAAAAATGAAGTGTAACATTTAATATTATCTTAATTATCTTAATCTTAATATATATAAAAGAATGATAGTCATTAATAAAAGTCAACACATTTTTCTGCCTAAAACGTCTCCCACATATTACAGAATAAATATTTAATTTAATTAATTAATTGTCCAATATCAAGTAATTAATAATCAGATTTAATGTGCAGCCCGGATGAGATTCTCAATGATTCATTCGTTAAATAATTGTCCAACTTTAGTTAATTAATTATCGAAGATTCCAATACAAAGATAAATTGTACCATGATTCAAACTTCTCAATCTTTTGAATTTTCTATGATACTTGATAAAAATGAATAAAATTATGAATTGACATTTTTAATTAAAAAATACACATTTTCCAGAACAAGATAAATTCACTATAATTATTAGTAATAACAAGTTTGAATGCTACATTAATTAATCAATATAAAATTTAGAGTATGTAAATATTACTAATTGTATACAAATAAAAAAATAATATGATGAATATCATTAACGCAATATGCATCTTTACAATTTAAAAAATCAATTTTCAAATTATAATATAAAAATTAGTGGGTTCTAATGAATAATCAGGATGGGCTTCGATGTTTCAATTTCTTATGATACTTAGAACAAGATAAATTCAATTCAAAACACAAAACAGATAAGATTGTGTGTTCCAATATCTTAATTTATACATGGATTTAAATAAGTTATGTTTAAAAAAAATGAAACATCAATGCATGAGAACTATTGAAAATAATGCAATAGTTTTCAAAAATTGACTTATTTTTTCCACAAATTTCTTATGCTTTATATGGTGGGTTTAAATAGGTTGCAGTTAAAAAAAATTAATACACGAAAAATATATAATTGTGTTATATTAGCAAAGTAATTGATTTATTGATTAAAAATAATAAGTAGATTAAACTAATAAACTAGATATGATAATTTCAAAATTAAATTCATACTATTTAAAGACCGCCTCAAATTATAGCTCCTCAAAAGGATTTTAGACAAATGATAGGCTGAGAACGATAAATAATCAACGTTAAACGTTAAATAATCAGATTCTAGCTCCTCGATGTTTTATTACATAATAATAATAATTATTGCTTTGTCTTTTAAATTAATTATTGTCTATTTGTCTCGATTTACAGATTTAGAATTTAGTGATAAAGAAATAAAAAATTATACACTCGTAGAGATAGAAAAAATATTGCGGAGTAGTGGAAAGAGTCTTTGAGACTTTCAAACAATGCCCTTCCTCGAGATCGTAGATGTTTTAATTCGCAATAATAGACTTACAAATGATGAATTGCATTATGATAGAAACGCTCGGCTGAAGAATTAAAAAAAATTGTTTCTAATATCACAACTGAGCAAAAGAACGCTTATGACGGGATGAGATTACCAACGATTCATTTGTTAAGTAATTGTCCAACTTCAATTAATTAATTATCAGTATTCCAATACAGTGTAAATAGTACAGTCGGTTTAACTTTCCAATGTTTTGAATTTTCTATGATACTCGATAAAAATGAATAAAATTATGAATTTACATTTTCAATTAAATAATACACATTTTCTAGAACAAAATAAATTCACACCAATTATTATTAATAACAAATTTGAATACTACATTAATTAATCAATATAAGATTTAGAGTAAATATTCTTGTTGACGTCGGAACCTGCAGCGTCCACGTGTCAACAGATCTCCAGTTACTTTTCTGCCAACCTGTAAGTTACCTGCACACTCGGACGACCGTTAGGCACCAAGATCTCTGGAGAAAAAGGGTCCGGTGATCGTTGGTACTCCGACGATCTAGTCAACTGCTGGTATATAGGAATAATACACGGGGGGAGGTAAGTAATTGGGTGTGGGAGAGACAAGCAGACAGAAGTTTGAGCAGAGTTTAGGGTGGGATTCAAGTGCAAAAAGAGCGTCAAGAGTACTAATAAAAATTGTGCGTGTCATAGAGAATGCGTACCTTAGAATAACTGGAATATGATATTTATAGGGGGAGAATCCTAATTGATTCAGGAAAGCAATCAATTAGAATTCTGTTGGGATTCTTTTTCCTTATCAGATAAGGTAGGTTCCAATCTTGCCGTGATCTTCCGATATTGCATCATAATCTCTCTCAATCTCTAAAATTGTGTTGCCAATGGTATTGGATTGGGATATGGTTTCCTTGTGACAATCAAACACAATCTTCCTTAAAATATCCTTTTAAGCTGTCTCAAAATATCGAATTATATAGAGACTATAATAAATACGAAGCTCGGCGAGGCTCTATGAGTTGGCCATATGAGCGTCGAGGCTCTTCATAGGCTTTGCAATACTCTGATTCAGGAATGCTAAGATGATCGATGGGCCTCTGAGGCCTTCTGAAATTTTACGAAGCCCTTGCTAGGCCTTTGAGACCTTCGCCGGGTCTATGGGGCCTTTGAGGCCATACCAAAATCGGGTGGTAACAATTACAAATAGAAAAAACAATAAATTTGCATAATATCATTAACGCAATCAGAATATTTACAATTTAGAAAATCAATTTTCAAATTTTAATATATCTGCGCCAAAAATTAATTAATTGTCTCATACGTTATGACTATCAACTAGTATATCACCCGTGCGATGCTCGACACTTATTTTTCATGATAATGATTTTAAAATATTCTAAGTGTATATTGTTTATTTATTACATTTAAATAAAAAAAAGTATCATATAAATAACATTTTATTACTCATTGACATTGAAAAAAAAAACAATAGAGCTAATCTATATTTTGAAACACTTATTTGAAAACTATGTTTGTGGTCGAACTGAGACGGGCTTTGAATCTTTTAATTTTGAAATTATCATATCTAGTTTATTAGTTTAATCGACTTATTATTTTTAATCAATAAATCATATGCTTTGATAATATATATAACACAATTATATGTTTTTCGTGTATTGATTTTTTTTTTTTAACTACAACCTATTTAAACCCACTATGGGAGGCATAAAAAATTGCAGGAAAATAAATCCATTTTTGAAAAACTATTGCATTATTGCTAATAGTTCTCGTGCATTGATGCTTCATTTTTTTGAAAACATAACTTATTTAAATTCTTCAACCGTATAAATTAAGACCTTGGAACACATAACATCATCTGCTTTGTGTTTTCAAGTAAATTTATCTTGTTATCTTGTTATTGAAAATGTACATTTTTAAAAAATATTAATTCTTAATATTATTCGAGTATCATCGAAAATTAAAACATTGGAAAGCTCATCCTGATTAAATTGTATTGGAATCTCGATTATTTATATTGAAATAGTTTTTATTAATTATCCAAGTTGGACAATTAATTAATTAACTTTTAATATTAGAAAATATTAAAAATTTGTAATTTGATTTAATTATATTTTTTCTCACTATCGTAATAATAATAATAATAATAATAATAATATTATTATTAATTATTATAATTAATATTAATATTATTATTATTATTATTATTATTATTATTATTATTATTATTATTATAAAATATAATATAAATACTTTAATATTATGTAATATATAATATAAATAATATAATATTAAAACTTATTGAGTAATTTTCTATTATAATTTGAAACAAAAAATTCGGTTATGCATAGATAAGTTTTTTTAATAGATTGATTGATTTTTCAATTACAATAAGAGTTTAAATCTTATCATTTGTTTAAATCAAATGAATGTATTTTCTTATCTCCATTTAACAGTCAGATTATGTGTTTATATATATTTTGTAAATTGCAACTAATTTTAACTGTTTATTAGTTAACGTAAAAAAAATAAAACAAACAAAATTTAAGGGAAGGCTCGATTATAGTTTTCTAATTTTTAAGAAGTGCTTCCAACTTAATTTTTGGTGTAGCCCATTAAATAACTCACTAATTTTTATATTATAATTTAAAAATTGGTTTTTTTTAATTATAAAGATGCAGATTGCGTTAATGATATTCTGCAAATTTATAGTGTTTCTATTTGTAGACAATTAGTAATATTTACATACTCTAAATCTTATACTGAATTTATCTTGTTCTGGAAGATATGTATTTTTAATTAAAAATGTCAATTCATAATTTTATTAATTTTTACCGAGTATCATAGCAAATTCAAAATATTGAAAAGCTAAACCGACGGTGCTATTCACACTGTATTGGAATACTCACAATTAATTAATTGAAGTTGGACAATTACTTAACAAATGAATCATTGGAAATCTATTCTGGGCTGCACATTAAATTTGATTATTAATTACCTAATATTGGGTAATTATTTAATTAAATTAAATATTGATTTATATATATTATTTTTCTGTAATATCTGGGAGACGTTTTGGACAGAAAATTGTGTTGACTTTTACTGATGACTTTCTTCTTTTTATATATATTACGAAAGTATCCCAACACACAGTCAAAAACAAAAAACAAAATTCAAAAGTACAAATAATTTATAAAAATGATTTTAATTGTTACAATTCGTTTTTTTGCAAGAATAGAGAAAAAAATAAAAATAAACAATCAATGTGTGAAACCAATTAAAGAATCTGGAAAGTTGTTGCATTTATCGTATATAATATTAAATATTACACTTCATTTTTTGCAAGAAAAATAAATAAATAAATAAACAATCAATGCGTGAAACCTATTAAAAAAAACAAACTCCTATGCATCATTTTATGGCAGAACTTACCAAATTTGTAAAGAAAAAATAACAAAAAAATGTGTGCGTGAAATTTTTGACGGTTATCCTATTATAATACATACTAGTATATAACCCGTGCGATACACAACACTTGTTTTTCATGATAGTGATTTTAAAATATTATAAAAGTATATTGTTTATTTATTACATGCAAATAAAAAAGAGTATCATATAAATAACATTTGATTACTCATTGATATTAAAAAAAACAATATAACTAATCGAAATCTTATAACACTTCTTTCAAAACCACGTTTGTTGTCGAACTGAAGCGTCCTTTGAATAATATTAATTTATTTTTGAAATTATCATATCTAGTTTATTAGTTTAATCGACTTATTATTTTTAATCAATAAATCAGATCCTTTGATAATATAACACTATTATATGTTTTTTGTGTATTTATGTTTTTTTTTTTTTGAAACTGCAACCTATTTAAACCCACTATAGAAGCATAAAATATTTGTGGGGAAAATAAATTCAATTTTGAAAAACTATTACATTATTGCCAATACTTCTCGTGCATTGACATTTAATTTTTTTGAAAACATAACTTATTTAAATTTCTCAACTGGTATAAATTAATACATTGGAATACATAACCTCATATGTTTTGTGTTTTCAAGTGAATTTCTTTTGTTATGGAAGATATGCATTTTTTTAAAAATGTTAATTCTTAATATTATTCATTTAAACCAAGAATCATAGAAAATTAAAATATTAGAAAGCTCATTCTAATTAAATTGTATTGGAATACTGATTATTTATATTGGAATACTTTTTATTAATTACCTGAAGTTGGTCAATTAATTAATTATATTAATTAAATTTTAATATTATAAAATATTAAAATTTTGTCATTTGATTTAATTATATTTTTTTTTGTTCATTATGTGTAAATATAAATAATAATAACAATATTATAAAATATAATATAAATACTTTATTATTATGTAATATATAATATAAATAGTATAATATTAAAACTTGTTGAATAATTTTCTATTATAATTTGTTAAATGATTTTCGGATATGCATAAATAAGTATTTTTAATAATGATTTTCAGTTACAATAACAATTTAAATTTTATCATTTGTTTAAATCAAATGAACGTGTTTTCCTATCTCTATTTAACAGTTGGATTGTGTATTTATATATATTTTGTAAATTGCAACTAATTTTAACTATTTCTTAGTTAACGTGGAAAAAAAATAAAACAAACAGTAATTTAAGGGAATACTTGATTATCATTTTCTAATTTTTAAGAAGTGCTTCCGGCTTAATTTTTTGCGCGGCTCATTAAATTACCCACTAATTTTTATATTATAATTTAAAATTGATTTTCTAAATTGTAAATATGCTTGATTGCGTTAATGATATTCCATAAATTTATAGTTTTTCTATTTGTAGACAATTAGTAATATTTACATACTCTAAATCTTATATTGATTAATTAATGTAGCATAATAATTGTCTACATATATTTAAATAAGAATCTGCAAATTAGTGTGAAACCAATTAAAGAATCTGAATTTTTTTGCATTTATCATATATAATATTAAATTTTAAAGATCGTTTTTTGCAAAAAATACAAAAAAATAAAATAAAATAAACAATCAATGTGTGAAACCAATTAAAGAAAACAAACTCCTATGCGGCATTTATATGGAACTTACCAAATCTGAAAAGAAAAAATGGCCGAAAAATCTGTGCGTGAAATTTTCGAAGGTTCTCATATATATATGGTGGGCAAAAAAACCGAAAAACCGACTAACCGAACTTCGGGTCAGTTTATCGGCCCGGTCGGTCGATTTTTTAAAAAAAAAAACTTTTTTTTTTGTTCTTGAACCCGACCCAAAGCGAAAACCCGACAACGGGCCTGGTTTCAGCCCATTTTAAATTTTTTTTTTTTTTTCGGTTTTGATTTCTCCAAACCGATTTTAATCGGTTCGGGTCGAGTTGGGCCTAAACCGACCCAACCCGACCCACGCCCACCCCCTATATATATTGTCATGGTCAATCTTTCTCCCGCGTGAGATTATATTTGAAAAAATCAGTTTTTAGTCATGAACAACTTTATGTTGCATTGTTTAGAGTTACAAATCGTTTGGATTTAAAGATGTTGATTTGTGATAAAGCCATAGTGCCAACCAATTCGACCACAAACGTGGTTTTCAAATAGTCGTTTGAAAATCTAGATTAACTATGTTGATTTTTTTTAATATTAATAAATAATGATATGTTATTTATGTGATACTTTTTTATTTGAATATAATAAATAAATAATATATTCTTAAAATATTTTAAAATCACTATTATAAAATACAAGTATCGTGCATCGCACATGTGATATACTAATTAATATAATTTGTGACAAATGAATAAGGAACGTAAACTTATTTTTATGGACGGAGTAATCTATCATTATTCAATATAGGAATATATTAAAAATAAATAAATAAATATTATAATTTCAATTATATTAATTATAGTTTTTTAATATGCATGAAAAAAAAAAATAAGTCTATATTTATTAGATAGAAGGAATACGTCTTTATTCGAGCAATTCATTTATTTTCATGAAGACAATTTAGTAATTGCCCTAGCAACCCGATAGTAATTTAAGAAGTAGCTGCACCAACATTGTGTTGTCGCTCAAAATAGATTGTAATTGTTATCATCCACTCAATTGTCCACCCTAAATAAATTTGAGAAAATTAGATGGGGAGGTCGGTAGTCAAATATGTTCCCACTTTTTGTTTAATGTCTAATTTTTTGAAACATTTAACAAATATAACATTTTCTTTAAAGGTGTCATCAAAATTCTTCATCGTATTTTTTACACGAATTTTAGATTATCTAAACATTATTGTGAAAATTAAGCACAATTGACGAAACTATCTAATTGCACAAATTTCGAATCGTCTAGACATTCTCGTCAAATTAGACAAAGTTGAATTTCTAATTTATTTAGACACACTAGTTCTCTTCATTAACTTTATCTAATATTTTAAAAAGCGTAAAACTTGATTAAACGTGCAAGATCGAATTTCAAACTTTTTGAACTTAGGCGAGAGCGAGATAAAAATAAGACGATGACAAAACATGGAGACCAGGCCACACGCCTAGACGGAATTTAGGCAGACTTTTTAGAACATTTGACTTTATCTTAATTTATTGAGACAACGATTAATTAATAAAAAATGCAATAAAATCAATTTACTTTACTGAACTATCATCTAAAATAAAATTTGTTTTCTATTGACAGAGAACAAATTTTATTTTAACAAAAAAGTGTACTAGCTAGAGAACATTTTCATAATATCAATGAGAACACATGCTCTCCTCTTTATCTTTGCCAAATCTTAATTATTAAGGCACTAAATTACAAAAGCCATAAGAAAAGAAATAATCTTTTTTCAAATCAAGTCTTAGCCTACCAAACAGTCTTGTGGAATGTAAAGACCGTGAATGAACATACAAGAAATTTGAGTAATAAAACAAGTATATAACTCCAAAAAAGTAATTAAAATAATAATAGTCCAATCTTGATTTCTCTTCTTTTCACGTATGTGAATACTAAGTCACTGACTTTGGAGCCACTTTCTTGCTTTAAATGCAGTCTTTTCGAATTCAACAAGTCTTACGTGAGCCCCTCCTTACCCCTACCTTTATTTCCTCCTCCAAAATCCTCCATAAATCCAAGGCCTCTCCCATTCATCTGTATCCAAAATAAAAATAATGGCTTGTCGAAGAGTGTTTTCTCTTTTGTGCTTGTTTTTCTTCGTTCCATTTGTACTATCTCGTTCTCTACTATCACAGTATGGACAGGAACAAAGTTTTCGGGTACTTGATGTCTCAGCTACGTTGCAGCAAGCGGTTGGGGTTCTTTCTTTAGACAACGCAAAGAGTAATACTTTGCGTCACCATGAAGATGGACTGCTCATTAGTTCGTCATCGTCAGACTCTTCTTTCACACTCTCTCTCCACACTCGCTCCTCTTTGCTCAAACCTATTCACAACCATAACTACACTTTCCTCACTCTCTCTCGGCTCGCTCGGGACTCGTCCCGCGTGAAATCCCTCATTTCCCGACACGAACTTGCTCTCTCTGGCTTCTCTCGTTCTGATTTCAAGCCGGTTGATGATGTCGTCGTACAACCCGAAGACCTGCAGTCACCCGTGACCTCCGGAACGAGCCAAGGCAGCGGAGAGTACTTCACCCGGATCGGGGTGGGCCAACCCGTTAAGGAGTTGTACATGGTAATCGACACCGGTAGTGACATTAGCTGGCTCCAATGCGAGCCCTGCTCCGATTGCTACCAGCAAACCGACCCAGTTTTCAACCCGTCTGGATCCTCTACCTACAAGCCTCTCACATGCCAGGCAGAGCAGTGCACGAGTCTTGAAGTCTCGGCCTGTCGTACCGATACGTGCCTTTATCAGGTCTCCTACGGAGACGGGTCTTATACTGTCGGAGACTTTGTCACTGAGACGGTGTCGTTTGGGAGCTCGGGATCGGTCTCAAACGTGGCGGTCGGCTGCGGCCACGATAACGAAGGGTTGTTTGTCGGTGCTGCCGGCTTGTTGGGCCTCGGCGGTGGCTCATTGTCTTTGCCTTCTCAAATCAAAGCCACTTCTTTTTCTTACTGCTTAGTGGACCGGGACGCAAATACAGCTTCGACTCTGGAGTTCAACTCAGCCAGACCAGGTGACTCAGTCATTGCACCGCTGCTCACGAATTCGAGAATAAGCACATATTTCTACGTGGGACTTACCGGACTGAGCGTCGGCGGACAGATGCTGGAAATCCCAGCTTCAACTTTCGAGATTGACAGCAATGGAAGGGGTGGGATCATTGTAGACTCCGGCACGGCGGTGACACGGTTGCAGACGGCGGCATACAACTCACTGCGGGACGCATTCGTGAAACTGAGTCAGCACTTACCTTCGACAAGCGGCTTCTCCTTGTTCGACACGTGTTATGACTTGGCCTCAATGACGAAAGTGAGCGTGCCTACGGTGACGTTTCATTTCTCCGGCGGAAAAATGCTGCAATTGCATCCAAACAATTACTTAATTCCGGTGGACAGCGCCGGAAAGTTCTGCCTGGCGTTTGCTCCCACTCCTGGTTCACTGTCTATCATCGGTAATATTCAACAGCAGGGGACACGTGTCAGTTACGATTTAGCTAATAAAGTGGTTGGATTCAGCCCAAATAAATGTTAGCCGGTGGAATTAAAAAAAAAAAAAAAAAAAAAAATTGGAATTAAAAAGAAGTAGTTAGGTGTGAATTAAATGAAGAAGCAATTAATATACCTTGTTCTTCTACACTAAAAATAAATGGTGATTATCAATATTTCATGATCTACGAGTTGAGATTTGTTGTACCTATTTGACTATTTTCATAACTATTTTTTCACTAATTGTTTGAATTAGTAGCATGTTAATGTCAGTTCTTGTTAACAAATGAAAAGACGTAATACAATTGACATCACATTTCAAATATCGTTTTTTAATTTACCATCAAAAGATGAATTGTTCAAAATGTCAAAAAATTTAGTAGAAATAGGGACTATAGTGTATGCACATGGACACAAGAAATTTAGTGTATGTTTGGTAACTTTTTTATAAATTATAAGTTATGGATTTTACATAATGTGTGGATACAAAATAGATAGAAATTTTGATTTCTGCATAAATGTGTGGATAAAAATAATATTTAAGTAACTTATAAGTTCGAAAAAAGTATAGACATACATGTTTGGTAAATTTTTATAAAAAATAAGTTGTGATTTCTATATAATGTGTGTAGATAAAAAATAGATAAAAGTTTTGAATTTTACATAAATGTATGGATAAAAATAATGTTTAAATAATTTATAAGTTTGAAAAAGTATAGACAAACATGCTTATTGTTATTGTTGTAACCTAAAAGATGGGAGTGGGGTGGGGTGGTCCATGTGAAATAATTGTACATAAAGTTTTTGGCGTGTATGAATTGTGAGCATTCATTATTTCAGATACCTTTATAAAGAAAGAAAACGATGCTCAATGTTAAAGGGTGCAGCCTGTCGATTTTAATATTTTAATTTTTGTTGGTGCAATTTTATTTTCTGCTTTTATTTGCAGCATAAAAATACATTGAGATAAAATTTTAATAATGTCGGGACAATAAATTGAGACGTGAAATTTTAATAATGTCGAGACAATAAATTGAGACATTGGAAAATATATATGTTGAAAATACGTTAATTTAAACTTTTTAAAATTGTATAATTATATATTATATATTTATTTTTGTATTTTATTTAATATAAGACATTGTCATGTGGCATGTCAAACAATTGCTTGAAGAATATAGCTAAAATATCTTTCCATTGTTAAAAATATAAAAAATAATGTGGACACAGACATTGTGAAAAATATAAACAATACTGCGGACACAGACATTGGCCGCTTTGGCTAAATAGCCTCGTCAAATACCGTAAATCGTAGAAGCGTTCAACTTATATAATTTAAGTTTAATTGACTTTTTTTAAATAGAATAGACTAAAATACTCTTATTTTATAACATACATTATCAGACCATGACGATGGTGCATTAGCAGACCATGATGATGGCCTCGTTAACCCACCATTATCAGAGACTCGGTGTCATTAACAAACATTAATAGACCAACAAGCTTGTTAACAGACCTAGGGTCTATTAAGGCCAATTTTTGCCATAATAGGTTGTCACACCTGTTAACAAACTCATTTCACACATGTTAACAGACCATAGGTCTGTTAACGCGAATTTATACAAATTTAACTGATTACTTCAATTAACCCATTTCAAATGAACTCATATTTGAAGAATTTAAAGTAAAAATCATAATTCATACTCAGATTTATATATATTTTCATGATTTATACTACAAAATCCACAATTTCTACCGTGAATTAAAAGAAGAAGATGGAGAATGATGAATTTCTACTTTTAAATGAATTTTTTTACATAAATAAATGAGTTGGATTCTAACATTGAAATTGGTTGAATTCTAACCTTGAAATCTTCTTTTTTTCCACACAAATGAATTTGAATTCGTTTGAAATGGTTATAAATGGGGAAGAAGATAATGTTATATTTGATAATTTACAAACTAAAGTGGGTCAACGGCCATTTTGAAAAATTGGCAGGATCACCCAACTATTCAGCACCATTACCACCACAGACATGCCCCTTAGTAAGAGGATCAATGTTTCATGTTTGGCTAAATTTATTAAATTCTTTTTTTTATTATTATTCAAATTCATTTTCAACCACATGTTTTATGATACTCTCAATTTTTATCAATTTTTTAACAATCCATTTCACATTTTTTTTTAAAAAAATCTCATAAAAAACTACTTTTAAACTCTGTATCGTTGTCTTCGTGGCCTAACCATGTTTATAACTTCCATACCAACATCTTGGATTTACTGTTTCAAATTTAGTTTCTATTTAAAATTACTTCTACTTAAATTCTCTCTGTCTTCAAAACTTTTATTCAATAAAATATAATTGACGAGGAAGGTGAAAAATATAAAGTATGATGATTATATTATTATTGTTGACCCAAATAAATGATATCAAGAAATTCTTACCCACTTCCTCGCTCAAAACAAGAATATAACCCTCGTTAATTACCGTCTAAAGATTGAGAATTCTAGGAGCAAGAATTTGGCTAAAGTTTTCAATTAACCTTTATTTCTTATGATTTAATTTGGACTATTTATAGATGTTCCCATCGTTTGGGTTTTTTGGTCTTTTCTCCCTTTTTGCCACATGTCGCTGCTTTATTGGATGTTTCATGATTCTACAATATTCTATGACACGTGGCAGAATATTATTGTTCCAGTCATCTCATTCAACAGATTTTATGACAGTTATTTTTACATGAATTTTTGTAATTAACTCGACCACATGGAGATTCACCATGTGGTCCAAGGGATATTCTGTTATAAGTAAATGGTGCGCCAGTCAAGCTTAGAAGCCTCGCCAAGTTCTTAACTAGCGTCGAAATAAAAAGAGCAGAGCGAAGTCAAACCCAAGTGGTCCACAAGTTGGCACCTTGGTTTCATGCCTTCGCTGGACGAATAAGTAAAAGGATCTTTAGCGAGCTTTTTTCCTAGGCCGAGTATAAAGTGAGACGTAACAATAGTCTCTAAAGTGTACCACAAGTTGTACCCTCGTTTGTATAAGATATTGTCAATGATGACATACCTATCAAATTTTAGGTTGACCTTTATGGGCTTGTCCCTTTCAACTGGGAGCTTCTGTTACTTCAAGTAGTCTATTATTCTTTGAATCCAATGAGTCTTCCCTTTGACCCATTGGGTCTCACCTGCCTTTTCCGATATTGAAGGACTGTGAAGTAACTCAACTAGGACAATTTTGAATAGCTCGGCATCCTGCAACCTTGCAAGCTTCGACAGGGCATCGATGAAGGAATTGTCAGCTTTTCATTGTGTGAATTCATATTTTTCAATGTTTTGTAGTTGATCTTTGGCTTCATGAGATAAGCAATCATATTTCTATCTCTTGCTATGAATTTATCAGTTACTTGACTTATTACCAGTTGGGAGTCATTGTGGATTTCAATTTCATTAGCGTTCATTTTTTTTGGCTAAGCGAAGGCCTACTAGCAAAGCTTCGTACCGCCACATCGCTGTTGACTTTGAAACCAAAATAAAGGGCACGATTGAGTTTGTGCCTGTTGTGAAAATAATTGCAAGTGCATAATATCATTAACAAGTAATAAAATGGACCTAATGAGTCTGAATTATCGTTCTCATGAAGACTATGTTATTTAGATACTAGCTCAATTAATTCTAATCCTAATCTACTGAAAATAATTTGAAATACGTTTATTTAAAAAATTAACATATAACTATTATTTTAAGAAAACAATGTAAACGCAAGTATCAATAATTTATCAAATATGATGATTAAAGCGTCGAGATTTACGATTTTATCATATTTATCATCTCTAATTTCTCATTTCAAGATTTCTTCCTAATGTTGTACTTGGTTGAATTCACAAATTTAAGCTAATTTACCTCTTTTGAGTTCATATTAGTCATATCTAATTAAGTCAACTCACTATATCTCTCCGTGAAATCAGAATAATCATTAACTAGATGCATTATCTCTCACAAGAATTCAATTTAAGACTACAAAAATAACAAAAATGTATCTCTACCTTTTATCCAATTGCCGAATTTTACTACGTGGTTTAGATTAATAACTTACGTCTCGGCTTGTTATAATCCACAATTTAATGAAATAATGGCCAATTATTTCAAGCATTACAAGAAAAATTAAAATCAATATATAATCAACACAATAAAAACTTGAGAATTGAAATTAAAGAATCTAAACTAGCTTACATGGTTCATCCAAACTATGAGGTTAACTACTCATAATACGAGAAAAATAAAACATGAAGAGTTTGGGACCCACCCAGATCTAACCTAGATTATGTCTTTTATGTAGTGTTTACGTCCCTCCAACTCGTTTTAATTGAAAAGGACAAATACTATCGAGTTTCAAATTAAAAAAAAAAATACCTATGGTGGGCCACGGTCTGGCCGCGGTTTGCAAACCGTTGCTGGACCGTGGCAAACAAAAAAATTTTCTTCAATTTGAAATTTGGTCCCCCGAACTTTCAAATTTGTATATTTAGGTCTCTTTTTGCTCCAAGTCCTTCAAGATTGATCTCAAAACTTGTAAAAGCTACCAAATTTGTCCTAAAGCCTCTTTAGTCATCCGAATTTGGTCTTTCACAAGTTTTAAAATTGTACAAATCAGTCCTTAAAAATTTTATAAGTTAAAATCTACTCCCAAAATTTGTGACATTCCTCCAATGGGTATTTTAATGGTTCTTATCACTCTTATGCTATCATGTCAATCTTCAAAAACTTCCGATAAACTCCTATTTAGCTCGAATTCTCACTTTGTGCTCAATTTACCTCTATTTTTGGATTTTATCTACAATGACAATATTTATACTAAATTAAGTAGAAATTCACTTAAATTACAATTATATATCTAGTTTATAAGATATGATAACCTTGTAAAACACACTTATCAAATACCTCCAAACTTAAACACTTGTGCGTCTCGAGCAAGATTATCTACTGAAACAAACAAACAAATAATAATAAAATTTACTGCAATAGATAGCTTGCCGTATTTGCCTTAGATTTTGAAACTAATCAAACAATTGATAAAAGACTTCTAAATCATGCTACCAAACCGACGTGTGTGTGCGCATAGTCAATCCAATCATCATAAGCCTTTAGGTTAGTAATATTTCGCCCCTTAATGGTCAAATATTTCATTTCTCTCTAGTAAGAATGCACACCTCCATCTTGATATTCAATCTCTCACACGTGATGTCAATAAGTTACTCTCAAAATACTTATTCTTTTACCGCTCAAATTTGGTTGGATCTAACCAATGAAGTAACTATTTAGATATGTGATGATTATTCATTTATGGAGTGTTTCAACCTCCAAGCTTCTACTTGACAAGTCAAACCCACTAGTTATCTACATCACAATGTTCTAATCACAAAGACTCAATCTTGCTAGATTTTCATCTTTTGTTTCAAGGAACTGCATTTTTTTTTCTTTCCATCTTGTATGTAAAACCTCACTTCTTTAAGTTTTCTAGATGATCCTTGTAGCAAGCTTTAGGTCGATGGCTCCCAAGTTTTACAAACCTTAGGACACCAAATTTTGAGGTCCACTACGAGTTTTGTCACTCGAGTCAAAAAGGCTACAAAAGAGGCATAAGATAACACAGTGTAATGCCCTTTTTGTGCAAGTTAAAAAATACATGGATTAGATTCCTAGCATCCGATCAATACCTAGATTCTACCTTGTAGCCAAAAACACTCCACATAAATATTACATATGCACGAAAACAACGCCTATCTAAATAGCTCCCACATGATTAACCACCCCCAAACTATCCTCTCAATTGGTTAAATAATTGAGTTTTCAATTGGTGATCTTGGTTTTAACAACATAGGTCCACAATTCTATCAACCTATTCTATATATATACCAATCAAAAGTATGATATTCATTACTATTATGCTCACACTTAATCACATCTCACGTGGATAAGTACAGTAAAAGAATAAGCATAAGTAGCACCACCTAGTCATAGTTCAAGAATCAAAAACAATTTCAAATAAATATCATCATCAGCCGTCAAGGTTATCCAACACACAGACAAGCACACAAGTAATAACAAAAAATAATAAAGTCATCAACTACACCCACAAACTTAAAATACACATTGTCCTCAATATGAGTAAAAGAGACAAAAAAAAAGTTTACTAGACTCTCCGTGGAATAGAGGTGCCATCTAGTTGTCAGATGCTTAGATCTCATCAGGAGGTGGTAGCCCTTATTCTTAGCTGCATGATGTGGCTTTAGAGTTCCTAAAAAGTATTAAAAAAATGATATATAGCGATATGGAAAGAACACGAATCGGGGCCACGATAACCTAAAATAAAACTGCTCACTATTCCTAAAAACATTAAAAAGTGAAAACATAATCCTACACTAAAAATAAAAAATAAAATAGATAGAAAATTGGGTTATCTCCCAATAAGCACTTGTTTAAAGTCAGTAGCTTGACTTTGTTGCAACAATCATTTAAGGTGGCTTGAATCGAGCTTTAGATGACTTGCATTGCTGACACTTTCCTGCTATGCATAATTTTTCTTTCACCCTCCAAACTTTTGTTTGCCCCCTATCAATAAATTTTACTCCACCAAGACTTCATAACTTTGCTTGCTCTTCATCTTTCTTCTTCACTTTCGGTTTGTATTTTTCTTGGTCAATTTTAACCACATCATTCTCTCTAAAACACCCATTGATGTCGATTTGTTGTTCAGGTGCGGTGTATATATTGAATATTGCTCATTCATCATGTATCCTCAAGATCAGCTCACATTTTTCTACATCATTAAAGTCTCGACTTGTCGCTAAGAATGGTCGTCCTAATATTAATGACATATCTCGGTCCTCTTCAATAACAAGGACAATAAAGTCAAGTGGGAAGATGAATTTATCTACCTTGATGAGCACATCATCAACCATACCTCGTGAATGCTCGATTGACTGTCAACAAGTTGTAGAGACACTGTTATTGCTTTTACCTCTCACAGACTTAATCTCATGTAGATAGAAAGAGACATCAAATTAATACTTGCACCTAAATCACATAAAGCATTAAAATTACAAAATTGTCCAATTGTGCAAGGTATTTTGAAACTCTCTAGATCTTTTAACTTTGGAGGCAACTTGTTGAGCAGAATAGCACTACATTCCTCAGTCAAAGCTACAGTCTCGTATTCCTTAATCTTTCTTTTCTTTGCTAGCATTTTCTTCATAAACTTTAAATATAGTGGCATCCGAGCTAAAGCATCTGCGAAGAGAATGTTGATGTGTAGTTTCTTGAAAATATCAAGAAATTTTATAAATTATTTGTCAACCTGAGTTTTCTTGAGCCTTTGAGAAAACAGGATGGATGGTACATATGCTTTGGTAGTTATGGTTGTCTTAACTTGTGGGGTGTCTGAATTTTTTTCTTGACTTACTTTTGGTGTCTATTCAAACCTTTCCACTTGCTCATTTCTAGTGATAAGTACCTTGTCATCTTTAGCAATTGAACTTTTTCAAGTATCTCAGGTAGCTGAGCTCCAATAAGTGTGGTGATGACATTGACATGTTCTCTTGGATTTGTCTTTGTGTTACTAGGTAGAGTACCTGGGGTCATTTCTGACAATTTTAAAGCAATCTGAGTCTCTAACTTCCTAATAGATGCCTCTTGATTCTGATAATTTATCTCACTTTGCTAAAGCATCTTATCTATTTTCTGCATGTACTGCTGAAACATTTATCCGAAACTGGACATTCTTTCTTGTTGAGGGTTATTTGGAGTATTATTTTGATTATCAGTCCACCGAAGTTTGGTTGTTACTCTCATCATGGGTTGTATGTTTGAGAGTATGTATTGTACTACTAATAATAAGTATTTTGATAAAAATTTACCTATTCATCTGGAGTGGCTAATAACATACAATCTTCAATACAATAATTAGCCCCACAATTTTCACAAGTTGAGACCGTATGGATTGCATTCACACCATGCGATTATGCTTTTACCAATAGTTGTACTTGCTTCGTTAGTGCCGCGATGTGTGCATTAGTAGCTGAAGCATTGTCTATCTCCTATATACCTGCTACTTTCTTCAGGACTGCTCGATCATATGAGAACATTGAATGTGTCTTTGTAATCAATTCAAATAGTTCCAAGGCTTGATTCACTAATTTATTCGTTATGGAATTGAGAGCCCAGTGTAGAAATATTGCACATGTGGCCCTTTACTTATCTCGTATTTGGACACTTTCTAAGTAACTGTTTAAATCTGTCCCATGCCTAAGTGATAACTTTCTCCATCATCAAATTGTTGAAAATTTGAAATTTCCAGCTTTATTTTGGCCACTTTAGAGCATCTCCAATGCAAACCATGGATTGGGAAAAAACACATGCCACATCATCAAATAGATAATGTGTATTAAATTCACACTCTCCAATGCACTATGTGGAGCACCATGTTAGGCTAATGTGGTACAAAATAAAATAGAAGATGTGATGTAGTATTTCTACATGTAGAAGTTCTGTGAGAATGATGAGTCAGCCATTATTTTAATTTTGGAATTAATTTAATTCACAAATAAATAATTTTGGACTTAAAATGAATGCCACATAATCACCATTATTGAATTGTAGAAGGGACCATTGGAGAAAACTTTTGACCTTCACCGTTTATTCATTCCATATTCATCTAGAAGTCCTTCTATTTAATTGTTACGTTAGCTACAATCCATGACTTGCATTGGAGATGCTCTTAGCGGGTGAAAAGTACTTATTACTAAATTTTCTTGTCAAATCCCTCCAAATAGTAATACTAGCATGTGGTTCAGAATCCAACCACTCTAACGTGTCATTCCTCAATGTGTATAGAAATAATCTCAGTTTGATAGCATCCTCAAGTACTCTTTGAAATGAAAATTTTGGCACATCGGATGAATCTCGAGATGTGTGTATTTGGATTTTTATGTGCCTTCCCATAAAATTAAAAGTTGTTGCTAAATAAGTGGATCAAATCTGTCCTCACTTGAAAATCATTTACCCAAAATCAGAATATACGATGCTTGATCACTCATGAGCTGCTGCTGGAGTCAGAAACTGTGCAATCGGTAGATCGCCTTAATCAATTTCCACTCTGATTCGGTGCTAAACTTGTTGAGCAACTAATATGGCTGGTTATGTTGCCACCATTATAGCATGTTCATTTTCTATAATGATTTGTTGCTTTTGGTTTGTGTTCCTTGTGTATTCGTCTAAAAGTATAGTCGATCTTGGAATCGAAAGGTTCAATATCGCTCTATTGTGAATGGAGTATACAACGAACACCCATTTTCTATTATAAGAAACAAATAAAAATAAATCAAATAAAAGTAGAATCAATCTAATCAATATAAAATAAATAAATAGTTCCAGGCATCTGCGCCAAAAACTTGTTGTGAAAATAATTGAAATGCACAATATCGTTAACAAGTAATAAAGTGGATCTAATAAGTCTGAATTATCGTTTCTATGAAAAATATTTTATTTAGATACTATCTCAATTAATTCTAATCCTAATCTATTGAAAAAAAAAATTGAAATACGTTTATTTAACAATTAACCTATAACTATTAATTTAAGAAAACAATGTTAACACAAGTATCAAGAATTTATCAAATATGATGATTAAAGCATCGAGATTTACGATTTCACCATACTTATCATCTCTAATTTCTCCTCTCAAGATTTCTTCCAATGTTGTACTCTGTCAAATTTATGAATTTAACCTAATTTATTTCTCTCAAGTTCAAATTAGTCATTTCTAATTTAGTCAACTCACTATATATGTATGTGAAGTCAAAATAATCCTTAACTAGATGTATTAACTCTCATAAAAATTCAATTTAAGACTGCAAAAATAACAAAGTGTATCTCTACCTGTTATCTAATTGTCGAATATTACTACATAGTATAGATTAATAACTTACCTCTCAAACTATCTCTTTTTATTCAATTTACCTCTATTTTTGGGTTTTATCCACAATGACAACATAGTAAATTAAGTAAAATCCACTCACATTACAATTATATATCAAGTTTATAATATAGGATAAGCGTGTAAAACATACTTATCGATTGCCAATGAGGCTTAATAGTATGATTTCTGCTCCAGATCTAGACTTGACCGACAAACCATCTACATATAGCTTCTATGGTGGTAGCTTTGGCAGGGATGGGATAGGGTCAATTGCTCCCCCTTTTGCAAACTCAGCAACAAAATCTGTCAATGCTTGCCCATTAATGACTGCTTGAGGGGTGGTTCATTAGTACCTCAATTTTATGCCACTGAAAGTGAGGACAAAGCTTGCTCAAAGCTACTACCAAGGCAAAAGCCAGCTTCTCCATTTCTGAGTTCCTAGTCTATGCATCCTCGAATGCCTTACTTACATAATATATAGGTAGCTGTTGCTGGCCTTCTTCCATTACTAGCATCGAGCTCACAACTACCTCTAAAATTGCTAGGTATAGGATCAAGGTTTCACTGGGGGTTGGTTTGGAGAGGAGTGGAGTGGAGCTTTACCTAGATGTATTTTCATCTCATCAAAGGTAGTGTCACAATCCTTCGTCCATTCGTACTTTTTCCTAGCTTTAATAACTTGAAAGAACGGAAAACATTTGTCTATTGCCCTCAAGAAAAATCGGCTTAAAGCGACTACCATTCTCGTGAGGCTTTGGACCTTAGTGGGCTTGTTGGGAGGTCGCATATCAAGTAGAGCCTGGATTTTTTTAGGATTGACCTCTATACCTCGTTAATGCACCATATACCCTAGGAATTTGCTGATACAACCCCGAAAGCACAATTTAAAGGATCTAACTTCACTATGTACTTTTGGAGGATCACGAACATTTCGTCTAGGTATTTGAGGTGATCAATGACTTTGAGGCTTTTTACTAACATGTTATCAACATATACCTCCATCATTTTTCTAGTTTGGTCAGAAACATTTTATTAACATGTCTTTAATATATAGCACCACCATTTTTTAAATTAAAAGGCATTACTTTATGATAGTAGAGGACTCAATCAGTGATGAACAAGGTATCTGATTGTACCCTAAGTATAGTCCAAGAAGCTTAGTAGTTCGTGCCCTACTGTAGCATTTACGAGTTGGTCGATCCTTGGCAACAAAAAACTATCTTTGGGTGGGCCTTATTCAGATCTGTGAAGTCTTGGAAAGTCTTCACAGGCCATTTTCCTTCGACACCAAAACAGGGTTGCATACCTAAACAATGTATTGAGCTTCACGAATAAAATCGCTTGCCAGCAGCTTACCAACATCGTCCTTCAAAGCCTTGTACTTCTCTGTACTCATCTGTCTTCACTTTTGAACCCTTGATCTGGCCTGGAGATAGATCTTCAGTATGTGGCGTACTACACTTGGAACTATTTCGACCATATCAGAGTGCTTCCAAGAAAAGATATCAAGATTTTCCTTTAGAAAACCCTTTATTATTTCCATCAGATTTCTCTCTAATCCAAACCCTATCCGTAGCTACTTAGATGGACATTCTTTGTTTACTTGGAAACTTTCAAGTTCTTCTACTACAGCTTTCTCTGATTTGGATTCTATGATCCGAGGGTCAAGTCTGTTGTCAATGAATATTTACCTTCATTGCCATATTTCTCCTTGGGCTTCATCACTTCGACTACATCCAACTCATTCATCATTACTGCATTCGCGATCGAGCTCAGGAACCTTATTTCTCAAAACGTTGAGGTAACATTCTCAGGCGGACTCCTGATTTTCCTTCACAATTGCTAACTCAACCAGAGTAGAGAATTTCATGGAGAGGTGATGGATCGAAATGACCACCATCAACTGCTTTAATGTCGGTCGGTCGAAAATTCCATTATATGCGGATCTCCGATCAATGATTAAGAACTCCATGTAGTTTTTGGACACCAATTGCTCATTTCTCCTCGACCACAAGAGTAATCTTACAACGGAGCATGATTCTATCACCAGTGAAACTATATAGTGATTCAGACATGGGTGTCCAGGAATGGTCGACCTCAATTTGGATAAAGGCATTGCCAAAGAGGACATTTATTGAGCTTCTATTGTCAACCAAAATCCTCTTGACAATGTTGCGAGCAACCACTAGTGGATAATGGATGTTGGACTCGTCATCATCGTTTAACGTTATACTAGGACCCTTCAACTTTATATCCTTTCACACCCAGTAGCTTTCCAACACGAGTTTCTTGGCCGCCTTCACATAGTTCTTCTGAGAGTTGTTGATTGCTCATCCAATGTAGAGGCTCCCAATGATGGGTCCACCTAGAATGGTATTGATCTTTCTGATGGAGGGCTTAGCTATAGTGGGTTGCTCGCCTGGCCTTCCTTGGGCCCTTGGTAGAGGTTCTCGAGGGCCTGCCGATAACCTCTTCTTCTTGGTATCATGCCTCACCTCATGTTGTATGTATAGTTTGGTGCCCTCGCCTGCAAAGGTTGCCCAGACTAACTCTCTCTCTGGGTCGATAGTTGTTTTCTACCATCCTATCAATAGTGGTTTTCACATCGGGGCATTCTTCTATGTCCTAGCCTTGATCCTATGTATCCTATAGTATTTTAACCTAGGCAGATGAATGGAAGCTTCGCCTGAGGATTTACTTCTTATAGGGGTAACCTTATTCACCTCTGCATCGTACTCACGATGACTCAGTCCGAACAATCTGCTAAGATTATTATGTTTCTGAAATGCACCATTCTCCACATCTTGAGTTATCATTCCTCTTTCACTTTCGTTTTTCTTTATGTTTTCAATTGTTCTTCCATCTAAATTTCTGATTTGATCAAATCTACTAGCTAATTATACATCTAAAGCCTTTTATTCCACACATTTCACCAGAATATAGTTTCCATCCTTAAACCGTTCCAGAAAGCATCCAATGTCTTCTCATCAGATATGGACTCAACTGCAATAAGCTCGTTCTAGAACCTATTAAAGTAACTTTTCAAAGAATCACTCATTCTTGTCTAATGTCATTCAACCTCATGGCTGGAGCTTCGCCTAGAGTATGGCACATTAAAGCGCTCATAAACGCTTTCTTCAATTGAGGCCAACTTCAAATAGAGTCAAGTTTCAACTTCAAGTACCATCTCTTGGTTGCTCCCATAAGGATAATATGGAATGCCATATACTTCATCAAAGGTGAAGTATTTTTACGCTTCATTTCTGTCTTATAGTCTGCCAAAACATGGGGTCGCTTTGCTCAATGTATTTCTCTAGTTTGGGTCTCATGAAGCCTCTAGAAATAGGAATACTCTGAATTTCATGGAAGAATGGAAAGTTTTCGTCATCATCATCTAGTTCAAAAGATCTAGTAGGACCATCTCATTCGTTGTGATAAGAATAGTCTAGCACATATGAGGGGTCTTTTGAAATTGACCCAACCCTTCGCCATTTAAACACAAGGGACTTCCTTTGGTAGGAGTGAGCTTCGTCACCAAGCCTTTCAAAGACACTGTGGACCTAGTAGGTCTACACTCTCACTATTTGAGCGGGTCAGTGGGCTGGTATCACCTGGAGATATGCAGCTCCCTATGCTAATGAGAGTGACTACTCGCTGGGACTTTGGCTTTAGCCCCAATTCCTTGTTCTTTTTTGGCCTGGTCTCCGGGAACAACATTTTTTTGCTTTGTTTTCTTCCACCAGCATTTGAACTTGTTGTGCCAAGGTGGATACGTTTTTGCTATGGAGATTTTCTTTGTTGCCAGCCATGCGCTTTTCCTAGGAACTTCTCTTCTTTCGCTGGCTATTACATTTGGGATCTCTTCCCTTTGCCTCTTAGGATTAAAATCGCTATTTTTCAGGCGCTCGATCTGCCTTTCCAGATGATTCTCACCCATTTTCCCTCCAAATCACTTATTTTTTCAACTTTCTCACAACAGATTTTTTTTTCCAAGATAGCTAAACAAACTTTCACATGTGGTTTTTGATTATTGTGGAAAATTGTGCCATTCCCATAGACGACTCCAATTTGTTGACCCAAATAAATGATATCAACAAATCATTACCCATTTTCTCGTTCAAAAGAATAATTCAACACTCGTTAATTATTGTCTAAGGATTGAGAATTTTAGTAGCAAAAATTTGGCTCAGATTTTCAATTAATCTCGCATTCTTGTGATTTAATTTGGATTATTTATAGATGTTCCAATCCTTTGAGCTTTTTGGTCTTTTTCGCCTTTTTGTCACGTGTTGCCGGTTTATTGGTTGCTTCATGATTCTAGAATATTCAATGACACATTGTAGAAGGTTATTGCTCCAACCATCTCATTTAATATATTTTGTGGCAGTTATCTTCACATGGATTTTTGTAACTAACTCTACCACGTGCAGATTAACCATGTGGTCCAAGGGATGCTCTGTTATTAGTAAATGGTGTGTCGGCCAAACTTAGAACCCTCGTCAAGTCCTTAACTAAGCGTCAAAGTAAAACGAGCAAAGCGAAATCAAACCCATGCAGATTACTTGGAAATATAAAAATGAATGTATGAAACGAGACAGCAGATCTCATATTGGATATCATGTAAAAATAAACTAGAATAAAGCAAAACCTTCTTACTGTTTTTATGAATTAGTTGTATCTCTTTACACTTCTGTCCAGCAAAATTTTCATGCTCCAGTCTCAAAATTTCTAAAGGATTCCTTAAGTTCCTCAATACTGTCTTTCAAAGTCTTTATTTCTTTCAAAATCTCCAAGATTGACATGGTCTAATCTCCATAGATTTCTTTGGCCATTTGGTTGACTGTCTCACTAAGTTCCTAAGCCGCTCAACTTGGTTGCTTTCTGGTTTATCTCTCCAATGGATGTTTGGAGTCTGTCTCATAGATCTAGTCTTAAGCAAAAGAGGCTTTTGGTCTTTTACTAAAGTTCTATCTTGTTGAAGATCTATGCCTACAGATCTTCTGGAACGTTGTACTAACCAGTCAAACTCAATCACTTTTTGTTCTAGATAGTCTGTAAATAAAGGATTAATCTTGATGCCTTTAGTTTATCTCACAATGGTCATATTGTGCTGGTTATGTATTGTATAACTTACAAGGTAAGATATGGAGAAAGGTATGTTGTTGTTTTTGACTAAGTCTGTTCTTCCGTATTTATGTACGAAAGAAAGGATTCCATCAAAGTCTTGGTCATGAAGACTAACTAAGATTCTAGGGTAAGCTGTGAAGATAAGCTTTCCACACGCTAGGTTTCTTCAAGGGATCCTAGGCATCCTTCTACTGGGTTTTGTATTCTTTCGTCGATCAAGCTCATGGAAATGGGTTGATCTATCTTGTCTGATAGGGTACTACAGATCAAGATCCTAATAGCTCCTATAGTAACCCAATATAGGTTTTTATTGTCATCAAGGTCTACTTTTTGCTTGGATTTGTTGATATCATGTTTGGTAAGTAAGGAGATTCCTATTTTACCATAGGTATGCTATACATGAATGGCAAATTCTTTTTGAGATACGCCATAGTATATATGTCTGTTTCGGTTTACAAATCTGTCTATGAAGTTTGGTTGGACAAAGATTTTACTATGATGAATGGTCAATCTATTTTACAAATCTTGGCTAACCTTTTTGTCTGAAATCAAAATCTCTTTTGAACTGTTTCCTTTTGATTCAATATGTTCACAAACTTCATCTGTCTCTATGGGATTTTTACTCAAATCATGTTGTATGCTCATGATGCATGATGATAAATGGCATAGTGTAATATGAATGAGTGTATAGAATTGTTTTTGTTAGTTAATTCATTTAACATTTTGTATTTAACCATGTTCAAAGTAACATGATGTACATCTGTAGATTTAAGATAATTATATCTTTCTCTGTAATATTCATAGAATGAATAATATGATGTAAATGTAAGTATATGTGTTTCACATAAATGACAATCAATTATGTTACTCATTTTTACAATTTAAACCAGGCTTTGATACCATTTTGTTGGAGGGTTCTGTTTATGCGGATTATTTAAAAATGTAAAAATGAATGTATGAAACGAGACAGCAGATCTCATATTGGATATCATGTAAAAATAAACTAGAATAAAACAAAACCTTCTTATTGTTTTTATGAATTGGTTGTATCTCCTTACGCTTCTGTCAGCAAACTTTTCCTACCTCACCACTGTGGACTAGTCGTGTTTCCCTGAAACGACCACCTACCTGATGGTACTCCTATTGACTTCTGTCTTGTATGGATCCGTACAGTAAATGCTTTGAACATGTGAAGTGTTTGAAGAAAGATGAATTAAAACATGGTAGTTTTATTCAAACAGAAGGCTTTAGAGCAAATACTCTAAGCTTATTTAATTACAAAGATGATCAAAATGGATCTACTATCTACGAGGTTTTTAGCCTCTGTACATGATGGAGAATGAACAAAGAAAAACTATATGAAAATTTTTCCTAAGAAAAAAACTCCTCATCTCTTTGGTTTTGTCCATCCATTATATAAACTTCCAAAAGATGCCTTTCTTTTCTTTATCATATAGCTGTCTTGCCATTTCTTAAAGCAAGAGTCACATGCCTTTGCTTTAACTTTTGTTAATGTCCAACAGTAAAAAGTGTCTCCCAATATCAACAGAAAAGTACTTTTTCAAACAGTACTTTAATTTGATTGGCTAGGACTGTCGGCATCATCATTGTAGGCAGATTCCAACTTTGAAATTTCTGCATCAATCTGCTCCGTGATTTTTGTATCTTTAGTCTTGCCACACATCTGGCAATCATGATATTTTCCAAGACTCTGTCTTAGTACTTTGCAAATGTGTCCCTCACAATTATCAAGGACATTGAAGGTATTGCAAAAGGTCTTTTAAAAACTGCAAAGTGTTTTGATTCCTTGTGTAGAAATGGGTGTACTCGTCTTGCTTGTCATCAAGATAATTCTATAAGAGTATTTATCTTTATCTTTGATTCTCTGTTGAAAGATTTTAAACCTGTTAAAATCCTCTCAAAAGAGAGTGCTCTCCATTCGTGTAAAATAGGTTCATTAACACATGTAGTGGATCCTTTGATTGGCCTGTCTAAGAATGCTTCTCGAACTGTTTTAATCTGGATGTGTTGATAACCCTTAAATAAGACATTATATTTGTTCCAGAATGGAATTGTGCTATTGATTTTCAGGATAACATGTAAATCTTGATCCTTAATAACTTATTTGTTGAAGTCTTTAAGAGCTTGAAAAAGCTTGTTGTCGACGAGTTTTATTTCTTCAAAGTCTTTTCCTGGAATAATCATTTTAATTAGTCCACAATGAAAAGCTATCTGTACCATGGTAGGTTCTACTCCTTGAGGAAGATAAACTGTCCAAACTTTTTATCAAGTGTTCCGTAGTAATTCTTTTCCAAGGCTGAGGCTCCAATTGTTCTGGCTTCTTCTTCAAGATGAAGAAAGTCTTGTAATTTTATTCTCGAAATTGTTGGTTCCTCTTTTTGGACTGGAACTTCTCCAATTTTCTTAAATTTGTCGAGTACAACCTTTGGGATGGATTGGGTTGCGTCTTTGTATGACATCATTCTAAACCTTTGGGTTTTGGATGGTAGAGGTCTGAAAGCTAGTGGTGGCAATCTGGGCCTGGACCTGATACTTTGCTGTTGGTAATTTGGGCTAAGGTTTAAGTGTGTCTAGTTAAACAATTGTTTGTATGGTATTGGGCTGGCTCCTTTTGACTCACAGTATTCTGCAAAAGCCTTTTAGGCTTCTGTATAGGTTTTGTAACTTTTGTGTTTGTGAGGCTTATTGAACCTGTAACCAATTGGTGTAGAAACCTCTGTCTGGGCCATCAAAGATGACATAGTACTTCTTTCCTGCAAGAGAAATATTAACTCCAACTAAAGGTGTTAGAGCTTCTATAATTGGGCATGGAATACCCTTTTGTTCACAAGAACTTTGAGCTTGACAGTGCTCATCTGTATGTAATTGGATTTGTGGTCCATTTTCTGGATTTTGAATACCCTGATGTTCTTCCGAACTTTGAGCTTGAATATGCACTTCTGTACTTGCATTTTTCAAAATGCTAGATAATGTTACCTCAGGCTCTGTATGTTTATCTCCAGTAGTCTTGCTACTTTTGACACTTTCTGTTTGGGGGTTTGTTCTTGAGACATCACTCTCCCCTTGTAAAACAGAAGTTGATGGTGTTTGTTGTTGGAGAAGTCGAGCTAACTTCTTCTTTAGGACCTGTAATTTTTGTGTTCTTGTTGAGATTTCAATTTCTTCCATCTCAATCTGTAATTCCAGGTCTTTAATTTGGTTTTTGAGGTCTGTCATTTTAACTTGCAAAAGCAAATTTCCAGGTTAGAGAAACAGCTAAAGAGTTTTCTTTACCTTTGATAATGTCTATGTCAAAGTCATAATGGCTAAACCATATTTTCCATCTGACAAGTCTCTCTTGTTTGTAGTCTGGATGTACCTGATTCTTAAGAAAAGATTTACAAGTACTTGAATCTGTTCGGACAAGGAATTTGTTAGAAATAATGTAAAGTCTAAATTTTGTGATAGCCTTTTTCATGGCTAAATTTTTTTTTTCATTGATATGATAATTCTTTTCTGCACCTGTAAATGTACCTGAAGCATAGCTACATAGTTTTTCACATTGTTCTTGCTCATCAAAAGCTTTTAATACTGCTCTTCAATGATCTTGGGATACATCTGTCTCGACTATCATCTTATCTCCTTGGTTAGGATGGTATAAGGATGGTAATGTCCTGATCTTATATTTGATCTTTTGGATGTAGAGAGTGTCTTCATTACTCCAAATCCAACTGTAGTCCTTTTTGAGTTTTTTCTGCAAAGGCGTTCTCATCTTTGCTAAGTCTTTAATGAAGGATTTTGCATAGATTAGACATCCTAAAAATCTCATTAATTGTTTTTGGTCCTGGATTTCATTTGGGAATTCCTGGATGTGGGTAAGGATATGAGGTTTTAGCTGTTTATAACCATAGGCTATGTCTAAACCAAGATATCCTATCTTTTCCTTGAATAACTCTGCTTTTTTCTTTGACAGAACTATTCCATTGTTGTAAGCTACATTAAGAATTTCTGTAACATGCTTCTCATGAATTTCTTTGTTATCTGAGAAAACAAGAATATCATCAATATAAACACAACAGAAATTATTGAATGGTCTAAAGATATTATCCATATGCCTCTGGAAGATTCCTAGGGCTTGTTTGAGTCCAAATGGCACAACTGTCCATTGGAAATGTCCCTGTGGGCAACTGAATGCTGTGAGGGGTTTTGTACTGTCTTCAAACCTTACCTGGTGAAATCCTAATTTACAATCAAAAGAAGAAAAGATTCTCTTTCCTTTGATAAGTTGTGGTAAACTTGTCATATTTGGTAAAATATATCCGTCAGGTTTCTTAATCTTATTCAATTGTGAATAATCAATTACCATTCTAGCTTCACCTCTTCTTTTTTTCTGCTTCTTTTCTTACCATGAAAGCTGGAGAAGAGAACTGTGACTTGCTTGGTTCTATTACCTGTATATCAAGAAGTTCTTTAATCTGAATAGAGAATTCTTCCCTATCTTTTGGACGGTAAGCCATGGCTTTGGCTCTAATGATCTTATCTTTGTGTTCATCCAAGATTTCGATCCTTGCTGTAAGATTTCCTCTGTTGATTCTGGGGTCCAAAGAATTTTCAGAACAACATTTTTCTAAAAGGTCTGAAATTGGACTTCTTAGTGAATTGATTTTGAACTTTTGAAGTTCTTGTGTAGTTACAAAAACTTATGTTCTTTTGGCAATATTCTCCCCTATTGGAGAGCTGAAATTCTTTTTGAAATCACATATTTTTAATGTATCCAAAAATTTATGTTTTAAAGAATTGAAAGTCATTGCTTTTCTTTTCTTTGAAATCCAAAGTTTTTGATTATTTAAAGTAAAACTGACTTAGTCAATTTCTTGAATAAAAAGATGGTATATTTGACAAAAATTATTTCCAATTATAAAATCAATTCCTGTTTCAAGTTGGTAAATTGTTGGAATTTTGAAATAAAATATTTCAAAATTGATTTGTAGTATCCGCAAATTCCAATATCAAGGTTTTTAATTACCTTAGAAGTTCTTACTTCTGATTTGTCAGCAATCTTTAAATTCAGTATCCTTTCGGATTGTACCCAAAAAGAGCTTGGTATAATCCATTTGCTGGCGGTGCAAACTGATGCTCCCGTATCAATGTAAACATGTACTGTATATTTCTGTAACCTTCAAAACTCAATTTGATAGGAATGTAGATAGAATTGGGATTTGTAATGTTCTTACCACTCATTACCTGAGGACTTTGAATCTTCTGATTTTGATTCTGAAGTTAAGTAGCATAAAGATTCTGTATCACTTAGGTCTTCTACCAAGTAGAAACCTTGCTATTCGAATGTATCCAAAAGTTTTATTCTGTCCTCATTTCCAACTCTCAATGGACATTCATTTGCATAATGTCCTGATTCATTGCAGAGCTAACATCTGCAATTTTTCTTCTTTTGTCGGCAGAATTGCTTTTTGTCCTTGTCTGGACTTTTCATTTTATCTTGTTTTTAGATTTGGGATCTCTCCATTTCTTGAAACGCTTGAAGTATTTCTTTTTCTTGAAAAACTTCTTTTTGTATGGCTGTTTGTATTTTCTAAATTTGTAACTCTTTTTCCTTGAGTTTCTTTTTACTTGTTTCCTTACTGGTGTGCAACTATACTATCCTGGGATTCTATCCAAATACCTGCTACAACAGATTTTCGGATTTTTTGCCACTGCAATTCTGCTACTTCTCACCAAGTAGCTTTCCTTACATTTTTCTGCAAGTAAATTTCTTACCAATGTAACTGCCAATCCTAGAGAGGCATCAATCTGTAGATTTAATCTGGGATAAGATATTTGTTGCTATTTTACAATTGCTCTATCAAACTGTTCCAGAATCTCATGATTGAAGGGTTCTGGTAATTTTCTGATGAACTTATCTGTTAAAATTTTCCACTCCGTATTTGGGCAAATGTAATAGTATTTTGAAAATTCACAGGCATAATTTTCAAAATAACACATGTTGTAAATTGATATTTTTTCTACATGATTTTGAGCATATGTTACCTCAATTGTAGTTCTTTCAATTTTAAAGTTTCGTATGTCTGACGTGTAAATTGTTTGTAAATCTGTTCAACAATCATTTTGATGAAATTTGGGATACTGAATTCAGAATATTTCCATATTCCGTTTTTGACACTGTATGTAGAGGTATCTAAGAATGCTCTGACATTCTCTCTTGTGCTTGCGAGAACGTAATTCCAAGAATTGGTCTCACTTCTGATTATTTCTTTGTTTACAATCATAGCGATCATGATGTGACTGTACCAATCGTCGATAAGCTTCTCTGGGTCAAGAGTGCAGTCTAGGTCTAAGGTGGTAACATGTTGGTTTTGCTTTTTAGGAATGAAATCTGAAATTAAGAGGTCTAAGGTTTCTTTCAGGTTGTGGTATGGGTCTAGGTGTAAAGTCACATTTTGGTCTTTTCCCATCACCTATAGGGTTTTGAGATGTTTGAGCTTCTTGCTCCACTTTTGGTTCTCTGATTTCCACTCCCTTTTGGGTTGTTTCCCTATTGGTGTAGAATCGTTCATGGATGATTATTTCTTCATCCAAACAACTGTCTGAGTAATCTGAGCTATAGGGTTTTTCTCCTATGGCTATTGGTTCAGTGTTATCAGGGTCATCTCTTATTGATTGTAAGGATGGTTTCATTGTTTCCTATGCTGACATTCTTAACAATGGAAACTATCTTGTCTAATTCATTGTCTTCAAAAGCTAAGAGGACATTCAAGAGTCCTAAATCTTGGCTTGTTTCATAGATATGCTCTAGATTTTTCCTAAAACTTGTGATCCTATGTAGGTAATATCAAATTTTCCATCTTGGTTTTTGTCGGATCTGGGTAATTCTCCCTTCGCTGGACGCATAAGTCAAAGGATCTTTAACAAACCTTTTTCCTAAGCCGAGCATAAAGTGAGGCGTAATAATTACTTTTGCAAGATTTAGTAATAACTTAAATTATTATTTTTAAAATTTATATCTAAACACGTAAGTATATAACTTAACTAGATCTAAACATGTCAACTATCTATAATTTCTATTGGAGACTATTGTAAAGAATTTGTTTAGAAGTGCTCATAAATACTTATAAATTAATTATTATTATTTTTATTTATACATTTCGTAAGTGGTAAGACACATAATTTCTATCTATTTTTTATTTACATATTTCGTAACACTCAATAATTTTAATTTGTAAAAAAATTATCAAACAAGCATTTAAAGAATTAAAATGTTTGTGCTAGGCTTTCACACCATGTCGGCAAGTGCCCCGACCACTGCTTGATATGGGATAGATTGGAGAGAAATTATTGAAAAGTAAAATAGATGGAGACTAGTGAGTCATGGGACTGAAAATGTTGGCCCAACATACCCCATGTACCTCAATGGTGTCGGTCCATTACGTGATTCAAATTAGGCAGTGTTTGGTTGTGCTGGTTTAAATAGTATATCGATTGTGGGTAGACTTGCCTAGTTTACACCTTCTTATTAATACTTTTTAAATTTTCTTTTCTCACTCAAATTTTGAGTTGTTAGGAACAAGGACGTAAAGTAAAGTAGTAAACGTTCTTGTACAATTTTGGATGGACTTATTCTAAAAAATAAATTTCTTATAAGTAAAATGAGTAAAGTTATGCATATTTAGTTAAAATATCTTATAAGTATAAATGAGTTTCATTATTCTTTACATATATTTTCTAATGTATTAATATTACATTTCTAAATATGAATATTTGCCCTTGAAATTGCATACTACATAATTTTAGAGGATAAAAATTGACTTGTATGCACAAAATAGAAATTGTTAAGTTGCGTTTGGTTTACGTTTCAGTTTAAATTTTGAATTTTAAATTTTGAATTCTTATTGAGTTTCTATTTTGAGTGTTTGTTTTTGTTAAAAATGCGTTTAGTTTGTCATTGAGAAAAACTGTTAGTCAAAACAAAAAAATTGAAAATCAAATTTGGTTTATAGAGTCAGTGAAGGAAATTCCTCACTGGCCCAATCCTCACCAACCCCTTGGTTGGTGAAGAACATTGCTTCAACGACGAGGTTGATGCAAAACACAAATTTAGAAACCTCAATCAATTTCAACTCAAATGTATATTGTCCAACAAAATTTATACTCAAATTTAAAACATTGTTCCTCATATGAAACCATCTTGTTACCATTGGATTAAGGAAAATGTTGAAGTGGGTTGGCATATTGGCGTAAACAGAGTTGTTAATAGCACCAAATTCAAAAGCTAGTTAAAAAGAGGAGAGTAGACGTTGTCGTGAAATCATGTCTGAGCCCTTCATTTCTTTGACTTTCGTCCCCATCGAATTTCTTGAGTTTGAGTGAGTGGGATAACTGTTTCGAGTTTAATTCCCGTGTTTTGAGTTTTTGTGGTATTTTCATTGAAAACGTCAAAAACTTGTTTTGAATTTTATATTATAGGTTTCACCTTGTTTTTAAAAATACATTTTCAAAAATACCCAACTAGTTTAAAAATAAAATCAAAAATACCCAATTAAACAAGTTTTGAGTGGTTTTCAAAATTGAAAATAGTTTGAAAAACAGCAAATCAAATGTATCCTTAATTCTTTACAACTTCATCAAGTTTTCATAGTTGACGGTAAATTTAAATAACTCACTAGTGATTGCAGTATATCATCCTTATTATGATCTAACTTATCATGGTCAATAAAATGGAAGTTTGAGTTTGAAATGCTAATACACTGCATAAGACGAAATTCATTGAACAAGATCTAATATAAAAATCAAATTGTCTCTAGAATTATTAATATTTGATATTGAATTTTGAACGCGAGTAGACGACTTAGATTGGTGGCTCAAAAAATACTAGATTATCGAAATGTAAGCTTAGAGGTTGATAATCGATATATTTGTTCTTATATATTTATGAATATTTTTGTTCATGGAGACAATTCATAATAATTAATAGATCAAGGACCTAGTTAATAAATCTATTGTTTTAAAAATCTTAGAATGTAATCACATTTTTATTGTAGAGAGAAAATATAATTAATAAAAAATTTATAAATAGCTATAAGATTGTAGTACGAGTTCATTATATCTTGTTGGAGTTCCAATTTTCATGGGTTCTTGATAAGTGTGGTTTTACAATTATCTGGGCCATCAAAAGTGGACAATTGTAAATACTCTTAAGTAATTTTTACTTAATTATGTGTCTATTTAATTGTTTTAGATTAAAACCCGAGATCGGATGGAATTGGAGAAAAAGAAAGAAAAATAGGCGAAAAGGGATTGAAGGCATACGAAAACTTGGATATGGAGATCAACTTCACAAACATATAAAAGTTGAAAGGCTTGGATTGTAAATAAAAGAGGACTAAATTGAAATGAAAGAAGAAATTAGATGACTAAAGAGGATAAAATCTAAAGTTGAAAGACTTAATTTGCAAATAAAAAGACAAAAGATGACAAAAAGACAAATTATGAAGAAGGACCAAACCGTATATATGTTGAACCTTGGAGGACTAAGCATGCAATATGGAGATTGGAACCAAATTTGGAATCATTCTTTACTGTTTGCCGCGGTGGCATTTTTGGCTTATTTTTTAATTTCAGTCAAGGTTTTTTTTTTGTCTTTTCATGTACATGAGTTGTAAAATTAGTAAAATACTTATATAAAGACCTAACCTAGGTCAAAATTGAGAGTTGAATTCTTTAGAGAACACAAGAGAAAAAAGACGGATAAAAGAACGGCGAAGAAAACGAAGAACGACCAAGATCAAGAAGATTGAAACGTGAAGATCAAGATATCTTGGTGCAAGATAATCAACGACTTTTCATCTTTTTTTCAGAACCCAGTTATGTATTCAAATCTTCTAATGTTTTCTTCTTCCCGAATCATGAGTAGTTAAATTCATAGTTTAGATAAACGATATAGCCTAGTTTTAATTCTTTATATTCGAATCTCAAGTTTTGATTTATAAATTGTTTAAGTATTTGATTTTGCTTCTTCTCTTAATGCTTGGAATAACTGGCCATTATTTCATTGATTTTGTAGATTGTAATGAACTAAGATGCAAATTATTAATCTAGACCACGTAGTAAAATCTGACAATTGGATAAAAGATAGATATACACTTTTATTACTGCTGCGTCTGAATTGAATTCTTAGGAGAATTAAAGCATCTAATTAAGGATCATTATGACTGCCTAAGTTGACTTATTTAGATAGGACTAATTTAAACTCGAGAAAGGTAAATTAGGTTAAATTCGTGAATTCAACGGAATACAACTTTATAAACAAATATTGAGATGAGGAAATAGAGATGATAACTAGGTGAATTCGTTTGTACAAACTCTTTAACCACAATTCTATTCTAAATTCTTGTTATTTGCTTTTACATAAGTTATTATATTATTTCCTTAAATTCATAGTTATAGTTTAAATCTTTTAATTCAACTCAATTCAAATTGTTTTAAATAAATTATCATTAAGATTAATTTAACTAGTATCTAAATAAGATAGTTTTCGTGGGAACGATAATCCGGACTCAATAGGTCCATTTTATTACTTGTTTGCGATATTGTACACTTGCAATCACATTATTTTCACAACAAATTTTTGGCAATGTTGCCGGAGACTATTCTTATTTAATATTAGTTTAGATTAATCGTTAGTGTTAGTTTTATTTATTTTTTTAATTTTATTATTATTATTATTATTATTTATTTATTATTATTATTGTTATTATTACTATTTTCTTTATTCTTGTTTTTTTTTCAAATGACAGATGCTATTAATGCACAACTTGCTGTATTGACAAAGTAGGTGGAGCTCTTGGTCAGAAAACAGACGTAATGAATTAATGCTATTCAAGCAACCATCATGTGTGAAAATTGTGGGACTAACCACTCTACATCAGATTGTATATTATTAACCTCTCCAAAACATATCAATTTTGTGCTATATAATACACATCAGCAGTATAATCTAGCGATTGACCGAGATTTTGAAATTGATGAGGACAACATGAATTTTGGAGATTTCATCGTAATGCACCAAGCTAATAATACAACGAGATATGATGCGCTTTACGAAATTGATGGGGACAACATGAATTTTGGAGATTTCATGTAATGCACCAAGCTAATCTGACAAGATATGATGTGAAATTGAAATTGATGAGGACAACATGAATTTTAGAGATTTCATCGCTATGCACCAAGCTAATACAATGAGATATGATGAAACTGACGAAATTGATGATGACAACATGAATTTTGGAGATTTCATCACAATGCACCAAACTAATACAAAGAAGATATGATATGACTTCGAAAATTTTAATTTTGGAGATTTCATCACTATGCACCAAGCTAATACAATGAGATATGATGAAACTTACGAAATTGATGAGGACAACATGAATGTTGGAGATTTCATCGCAATACATCATACTAATACAATGAGATATGATGAAACTTATGAAATTGATGACGATGACTTGATTTTGGGAGATATATGGAAACTATCGGTCACACAAAATTTGTGTCCATGCTCCTACACATTCTCAAGTGAAGTTGAAACCAACCAATTGGAAACACATGCCAAGCATTACAACAATGAGTGAAGAGCAAATGTCTGAGATTTTGGATAATAAACCTGTCATCCAACCAGAAGAAGCACCAGCTAAAGAAGAAGAGAATGTGGAAAAAGAGAAGTTGATCTTAAATGAGCAAAATAAAAAGTGACATTTAATGATGTTGCACTTATCAAGCAATTCTCCGACTCCTGCTCTTTCTTTGCTGACGCCCCGAACACCGCACCATCCACGTGCCACAGATTTCAGTCACTCCTCCGCCACCTCGATGTTACCCGTACACTAGGACGACCTTAGGCACCAAGATCTCGGGAGAAAAAGGGTCCCATGATCGTTGGCACTCCGACGATCAAGTCAACTCACGTAGATACGGGAGATACACGGGGTGGGAACAAAAGGGTGTGCATGAGACAAGCAAGTAGATTTGAGCAGAGTTTAGGGTGGGATTCTTAAGCATAAAAAGTGCGTACCTTGGAACAAGTATTTATATCAGAAGAATTCTAATTGATTTGGAAGACAAATCAATTCGGTCTTCAACCGGATCCTCCTTCCTTATGTGATAAAGATACCTAGATTGCCTTCCTTCCTTGAGTTTATCACGTTGCATGATTTTAGGAGATCATGATTGTGTTTCCTTGTGGAGATTCGTGACGCCCAATCCAACGCAATCTTTCTTTAATTACTTCTCTGGTTGCCCGGCATATCGAGTTGCTCGCTGGTTACGAATGATGCGTGGCCTGACGAGGCCTTATGGTTCGCATGCGGGCGTTGAGGCCCTCTACATGACTCGCAGATTTCTGGCTGCCGCTCAAGGCCCAAGCGTGTGACGGGCCCTTCCAAGGCCCTAGAAGGGCCCAGATAGGGTTCTTGACAGATTATGAACTGGGCCCCACGGGCTTGGATGGGGCCTGTACGACGTGGCGCCCATGTCGTAATCGTGTGGTAACAATAGTCCCCAAGTCCAAGCCTATTATTTATAATGGGCGTGGAACTTTGAGGATATCCACATGAGTTGATGCGCCTCGCAGAATGGAATCTTGATGAGTCATGAGAAATATATTCTCAAGGTGGTTCGGCAGGAAGTAATTCGACCTACCCGGCATAGTCTCCCAAGTCTGAAGCCGAACATTCATGTCGGGTGAGGGCTTCAAGGGCCAGCCAATCGCCGACGTGTCCCCGATGGCGTGATTCTGTCTATCAAGCATCGCCCCTCTGGTGCGCAATCATGAGAGAGAGAGGGGTGTACATTAAATGCGGTGGTGTGAGAAGGAGAATGGGGGCGCGTGCTGGGCGCTGCCTCTGATTTGCTAAATGAGTAGGTTTCGCTTTCCGCCTACTATACCATTCAAGACACGTCGCCGACCATCCGTATGCCCGGATGGAACGCTTGGGATCCGAATAGTGGATAAGTGAGTGCGCCTTTATAAAACCAGCATCCACCCAAACGTTGCACCTTCTCCTACTACCGTGCATCTTGTAGTTATTCTCGCCGATAAGCGAGACGCTTGTGGTGGTGTGCCATTTGAGTCGTACATTCGAGGTGGCGCTCGTAAAGCGGTTGAAATTTGCTTGCATTGTTTATTTTCATAGTCACGAGACGATACCCTTACCCGGAGGCGGCCAAATGTCATCTCGGAAACGACGACTCACGTAACCGTCCAACGCTCCCACAAACCCTAGTATTATTGGGAGGGTGAGTCCCGAGCCTCTACATCATCCTCCTTCGGAGTCGTGGGAGGGTGAGTCCAAGAGCCTCCGGTTGTGAACCCGTCGGCTCTGGCCGACGAGTGGGGAGGAGGTCAGCCCCCATACCGCGGGGGAGAGACGGTAGTGAAGGGAGGCCGGACGCGAGGGTGCTCGAGATGAGGAGATCTCTCGGACAAGAGGGATGCTCCTAGTGCGAGGGCTCGGACGAGGAGCTGAAACGGTCCGGCAGCCAAAGCGCCCATGGCTCGATCGAGGATCACGAGGCGGAGTTGGAGGATATACGGTTGTCCCACGATATTCCTTCGACCGTGGACGCCTCGAGCCCCGAGCTCGGAAGAGCGTGCCGACCATCCTTTAGAAAGGTATGTGGCGGTCTCACGAGCACCGCGATGCGTGAAGCGCCTTCGCCTACCCATGCATCCTTTTTCCGCCAAGTGTGAGAGGACCGTAACTGCCCTTGTCAAATAACGCCGAATGGGAAGGCGAGGAGATGGTAGCCTCCTACATTTTGTGAAGCGTTGCTGCGTGGAGGAGACTTGTCTCCCAAGAAGTTTGAGTCCATATACCGACCTTGTCGATCCGCCGACTGGTATAATATATCTCCCCGGCCGGGTCAGAAATGGAGGACGGCCACTGACAGTCCCAACAAGGTGCACAACTGGAAAGAGAGGTTCATCTTCGTTGGCGGAGATTGGGAATTTACGCCCGAGGACCCCCTTCCGACGTGTCTATCCTCGACATTTCGGGATCTTGGTATAACACGCCACAATCGTATGAAATCTTGATTACGATTCCCGACTTGATGTATTTATTCCTTTTGCAGATTAAGGGAAGCCACCGATCCGAAGAGAAGCCAAGGAGAGCGAGGTCGAAGTGGAATAAGGTTCGGTCTCTCAAAGTGACGACTTCGAGAACCTCGGGAATCTCTTGAAAGACGATAAAATTTTGGTCACCGCGAACTAATGTGTAAGTCTCACTTGCTTCGGTGTTATGGTGCTATGGCGTGGAATTATCTGGGCGCATCGCTTATTAACGATGTGCTAGCACATGCTTCGTGTTCAAAAGCGTGCCTACACTCCACCTTTCTCGCCTCGCTAGCTGAGAGGGTCTTCGCTTTCAGTGCCCGTCCCCGGAGGTACCCGGGTCATCGTAAGGTATCCCGGCTGCTGTGCAATCAGAGCCCATCCCTAGTCAGGTCGTTCCTCCTCCCTCTCCTTCGTTGGCGACTAATTCGTCTCTCGGCCCCATCCCAGCTAAGGACAAGGAGAAGGGCATTGCCGAGGACGTGGGCGATGCGGGTGCGTGAAAGAGGAAGGCTCCCGTGTCTGGAGGGAGGTTTATGGGGGATGCCCGTAAGTCGGGGCGAACCGAGGGTGTAAAGAAACCTGGCCCCTCGTCTGACCAAGGGAGCCCCGTCCGGATAACCCAAAGACCGGGAGAACTGGAAACTTCCGTCCTAGAGATGCTCCCAGCTCATCCCGCGATGATGGCGGCATGCGTGCACAAATCTTGGACCGAAATGGGAGAAGATCACGAGGGGGCCTTTGACGGAGGAGCGGTGAAGATGGTGGAAATGAACGATACGGGCCTGGTGTTGAGCAATGAAATACATTCGAAGAATGTGGAAAGTTATGATGACGGTGCCATGAAGAGGGGCCAAGTCCGCGCCAAGTCGTCCGAGGAGCCGAAAGTCATTCACTCGAGAAGGCACATCCTGAGTCTCGAAAGAGGGGACTTGATTCAAACTCGACGCCTATTATGCGAGGGAGGGGATATTAAGGAGAAATATGAGGTTGAATTGAAGGCCTCGAAAGAGCCTCAAGAACGCCAAGGAACAAAAGCGGCTACCGAGGTCGCTCGAAATGAGCCGAGGAGCTTGGAAGAGTGCCAAGAGGCATGTGGTTTACCAAGAGGCCCAAAAGTTGGCCGAGGACCGGGCACTTAACGCTTGAGGAAGCCCTCGCCAACGCGACTAGTAGGCTGGAGACCATCGTCGCGGAGGAGGGCAAGTTGTTGGTGGACACGAGGCTGGAACTGGAGAGGGTCCGGGCCGAATGTGCAGTTGCTGGGACCAAGGCGGTGGAGGCTTATCAGGATGCATTTATGGAAACGCCCGAGTATCAGGACCTTGCCCAACGTTTGATGACAACTGGAGGCGAGCAGTTGGTAGAGAGCATCATGGAGGTCCACCCGGAATGGGACCTTTCTTTCCTTCGGCAGGGCCCTGCCGAGGCTCAAGCTCCCGACGTTGGACCTAGTACCGCAGGTGATCAGATACCCCCTCCAACTGAGGGAGGCTCGATGTGTGCCGACCACTTGAAGAGGCGGCGGGGCATTTAGATTTTGTAGTTATATCTGTTTCGTATTGTATTTCGTGTTTAATAAAAAGGTGCCGAGTTACCTTCATATTTGCGTGTGTGTGCCTTATATCGTGTTTGTGATGCCCACATTTTACATACTTGTTTCAGGCCTCGTCGATGTTTAGTGTCGCCACGAAGTCATTGGTACAAGTATGAGGTCATAAATAATACCCCCGTGGCGTGAGGGTGGTTCGCGTGTCATGATCGAATTTTATTTGCCATCGAATGAATCCTAGTTGCGCCCATTCGCGTTGACCGCTTATCCGATGATTTGATAGGGTTAGCCGCGAACCATACTCCATCATTGTCGGGTTAATTGTACTTGCTTGCTTTACGTAAAATGTTTACCCAATGAGTTAATAGAGTTGGCGCGGACCACTCTCTCGCTGTCGTGTTCTTTGTACTTGCTTTCATACGCGTAAAATATTTACCCAGCGAGTTAATAGAGTTGGCCGTGAACCACACTCCCTCGCTGCCGTGTTAACTGTACTTGCTTGCTTTACGCGTAAAATGTTTACCCAGCGAGTTAATAGAGTTGGCCGCGGACCACACTCTCTCGCTGCCGTGTTCTTTGTACTTGCTTTCTTACGCGTAAAATGTTTACCCAGCGAGTTAATAGAGTTGGCCGCGAACTACACTCTTTCGCTGCCGTATTGGTACTCTCCGCTTGGGGGACGCTTCGGATTAATAAAAGACGAATATTATTAAGCGGCGCCTAGTGTCCTGGCGTCCGGCAAAAAGAAAAATCTCTAAAGAGATCAAAACAATGCAGGGAAAAGACAAAATAGAAATGTCGGCAAGGTCTCGTGTTCTGCAATACTGGGAGATATCCTTGCGTTTGGCGGCTTTTTCAGAATGCGTTTATGTAGCATGCCCGTGCCTCCGTCGATTACTACCACGGATTTTAGCTATTCCTCCGGGAGTCGGGAATTTCATCGCCAAGTGGTGTATGGACGTAATCGCCTGTAAATCCTTCAGCGCGGGCCTACCAAGGACCCCATGGTAGGCGGAGCGAATGTCCACTATTAGGAACTCCATGAATTTTCGGAGGTGGCAAGGTGGTTCCCCGAAATCTACCGCCATGGTAATTTTTCCTCGTGGGACGAGACTATCCCCTGTGAAACCAAATAGCAGCTCGGTGATGGTCGTCAGTTCGTGATCCACGTCCATTTGGTCGAAAATGCATTGCCGAATAGGATGTTCACTCAGACTTCCGTCGTCGACCAACATCCGGCCTAGGCCGTTTCTTGCGACAATGGGCGCGTGCACCACTAGGGCATCGCAATGTGGGTAGTGTATCTCGGATTCGCCCTCTTCAGCTGAATGAGATTGGCGGCACTCTGGGCCGATGCCCGTGTACCGCCAACTCTCCGGGGTTCCCTCCTCGGTCGTCTTCACGTAGTTACGTCGCGAGTTCATCGTGCTTCCCCCAACATACGGTCCTCCAAAGATGGTATTATCTCTCGGACGGTGGGGCTCCTTGGGCCTCTCGCCTCGGTTGGTCCCCGTCCCCTCGTTCCTTCCTCCGTCGCGGGCGAGGTCCATCGTTCCAGATCGAGGATGAGGTCTTCGCCTTGTGTGGGCGGTCCTCGACGCCCTCACGCCGCTTGATCCCTCTCGCCCGCCCGTGGTTCCTGCGATTGATTAGCTCTCTCACATCAAGGCAATCTTCCGTGTTATGTACTCGGTCCTGTGTATATGATGAATTTAAAGGGGTCACCGCGAGTAGGGGGCTGCCATCGTGCCCGTGGGCCGGGCTACCTCCGTTTGATTGAACCTCCGGTAATGGTTGTTAGTTGGTTGGTTCGAGAACGCCTCCTCGAAAACGGGAGAACCGGAGGCTCTCTCGAGAGCGACGCCCTCTCTCGTGTCGATCTCCTATCTCCTTTCGGCTCTTTCTCTGCTCTCGATCGTTTTTTCGATCGGATTTGCTACCTGGATCATGTCCACCACCGGTCAGACTTTCGGTTGACTATTTTGAACGTCCCTCCAAAAGGGGTTCGCATGGAGCCCTCGTTATCGCCAAGATCTGGGGCCTTCTCGCTTGGCCACCGTCTCGATCTTGTTGATGATGTTGTTGAATCGTTTAAAGTAGCTTTTGACGGTTTTCTCCTTTTCACGGACATCATTGAGTTGGGCGATGTCGCAATCATCGTCCGGTTGCCAATAAAGGCGTTGACGAACTCTCTCTTAAGTTGTGGCGGTTCGGATACTCCTTGGCCTCGACTTGTTGTACCACCTCTTGGCGTCACCCGTGAGTGTGGTATGGAAATTCGACACTTCAACTGCGGAGATTGGCCCCGGAGTTTTGTCTTGTAGGTGTTTATGTGGTCCGTGGGATCACCTCTTCCATTATACTTGTCCATGATAGGCATTCGGAAGTTGGTGGCACCTCCATTGCCTTCATGTAGTTCAGAAACAGTAGGTTCTCGTCATCATCGCCCTCATAACACTCAGCCTTTCCTTTTCGTCTTCACCTTTTCTTGATTCTTAAGGTCCTTCTTCTTTCAAGACGGGTCTCGCTATGTTCATCGCGCCACTTGTGTGTGGGTTGGGGGTGCAATTGAAGACCCCACTCCCAACCTCGTCAAATACGCTTAGCTGCAGGAACTGGGTGGCTTCTCGCATGCAGAGAAGGGTCTCCCTTTGTGACCGTCTTGTCGGGCTTGGAGCTGGGTTTCGAGGGTTCCGCCGCCGTAAACGGGGTTCCTTTTGGGAACCATGGTCATCCAGTGAACCAGTGGGCGAGGGACTCCTCCGCGCACGGGTGCGCTTGGGTCCATGTTGGAGGATTGATTCTCCAACAATTCGAGCGTGGCCTTCATCCGGGCGTTGTCCATCTTGAGGTCCTGGTTCTCCTGCTCCATCGCTCGCTTTTTCCGATATCTTTTCTTTCTCGCGACGGGGACGCTCAGAGATCTTGAACGCCTCCCGTCGTAGGTTGGCGTGATGGGACTCCACCTCGCCTTCTCATGGATATTCGGATGTCATGCTTCTTCGGGTAGAAGACACGTTTTTACCACAAGCACTTGGTCGTGTAAGGTTTTTGTTTCCCACAGACGGCGCCAATCTGTGACGCCCGAACCGCACCACCCACGCGTGCCAACAGATCTCCGATCACTCCTCCGCCTCATGTATGTTTACGCACACTAGGGACGACCCTTAGCACCAAGATCTCCAAAGAAAAAGGGTCCCGTGATCGTTGGCACTCCGACGATCAAGTCAATCTGCCGGTATATGGGAGATACACGGGCGGGAACAAAAAGGGTGTGGAAGAGACAAGCGGTAGATTTAAGCAGAGTTTAGGGTGGGATTCTTAAGCATAAAAGTGTGTACCTTGGAACAACCGGAGACGTTGTATTTATAGCGCAAGAATTCTAATTGATTTGGAAGACAAATCAATTCGGTCTTCAACGGATCCTCCTTCCTTATGTGATAAAGATACCCGAGATTGCCTTCCTTTCTTGAGTTTATCACGTTGCATGATTTTAGGAGATCATGATTGTGTTTCCTTGTGGAGATTCGCGCCCAATCCAACGCAATCTTTTTAATTACTTCTCCGTTGCCCAAGATATCGAGTTGCTCATTGGTTACGAATGATGCGTAGCCCTGACGAGGTTCTATGGTTCGCATGCGCGGCGCCGAGGCCCTCCACATGACTCGCAGATTTCGGCTGCCAAAGCCCAAGCGTGTGACGGCCTTCTAAGGCCCTAGCAGGGCCCAGATAGGGTTCTTGACTGATTATGAACTGGGCCCTCACTGGGCTTGGATGGGGCCTGTCGACGTGGCGACCATGTCGTAATCGTGTGGTAACACTTTCTTCTAAAATTGATTTTGTGATCAAGGCCGATGAGAATGTTGAAGTTTCCGTAGTAGTGTTTGAGCAATGTGCTGAACTACAATCATATTCTTGTGAGGATCGCAAATTCAAATTTTTGAAGATAAATGAAAAATGGGGCAAAGTCAATAGATGCAAGCAAAACAAGTCATCCAAAGTACTATTTAAAGTGCCATAAAAGCAATCAGACAATAAGTCGAGCTCTAGACTATAAATCAAGCGCTTAATGGGAGGCAACCCATTTTTTCTATCCCTTATATATTTATTGCATTGCATGTAGAATTTTAGGAATGCATTAGAAATTATAGCACGTTTCTCGATTTTTAGTAAATGAGTACATTTAATTTTTTTTTTCATTTCAGGCTATACATCGTCATTCGAATCACAATGCATACTGATCAGCTGAAAGTCCGACATTGTCTCCACGCCTTTTGATTCGGGTTGACTCTTTTCTTTTTTTTATTTATTTTGCTTTCTTTTGTCACATTGAGGACAATGTGGATTTTAAGTTTCATGGATGAGACTTTATTATTTTCATTATTGTATATGTGTGTGAAAAAAAAAAAAAAAATTATTTGTGTGCTTGTATGTTGAATAGCCTTGTCGACTTATGATGATATTATTTGAAAGCATTATCGATTCATAAATTATGACTAGGTGATGCTTAAGGTTGCTTTTTATAGAATATACTTATCCATGTGAGATATGATTAAGTGTGAACACAATAGTCATGAATATCACTACTTTTGGTTGATATATTAAATAGAATACAATGAAAGAATAGTGAACCTAAGTTGTGAAACCAAGATCACCAATTGACAACTCAATTATCTAACCAATTGAAAGGATAATTTGGGGGTGGTTAAACCAATGCAGAAGCTGTTTAGATAGGTGTTGATTCCGTACTTGAGTAATAGTTGTGTGGAGTGTATTTGGCTACCAGGTGGAATCTAGGTATTGACCAGATGCTAGAAATCTAATCCTCGCTTATTTATCTTGCACAAAAAAATAAAAAATAAATAAAAATAAAAAAAATTGAAAGGCATTGCACTTGCATTATCTTATACCTCTCTTCGTCGCCTAGTTGGCTCGAGTGATAAAGTCCGTTGGAGTACTCAAAACTCGGTACCCTAAAGTCTATCAGACCTGGGAGCCATCAGCCTAAAGCTCGCTACAAGGGTTATCTAGAAAGTTTAAGGGAGTGAGGTCTTATACATAAGATATATATCTATATATGATTATTTAAAAAAACAAAGAAAAAAAAAAAGAAAAAAGAAGAATAAGCAAAAGCAAGATTGAGCATCTGTGCACATAACTTAGAGATTTAGATGATTAGTGGGTTTGACTTACCTAGTGGAAACTTGATGGCCAAAGCATTCAATAAAAAGAGAATCATCACAGATCTAGATATCAACTGTATTGGCTAGACCTAACTAAATTTTGAGTGGTAAAAGAATAGGTGTTTTGAAGGCAACTTTAGAGTTAACACCGATGGTGAGAGAATGAATATCAATATGGGAGTGTGTATTCTTACGAGAGAGAAATGAAATATTTGACCATTGGGGCCAGAATATTACCAATCTAATGGTTTGTGTTGATTGGATTGACTATGCGCACACACATATATCAATCGAGCATCGGATAAGTAAAAAATAATAATTAATTTTGGTAGCATAATTTAGAAGTTTTTTATGAATTGATTGAATTGTTTCAAAAATATGAGACAAATATGGCAAGCCATCTATTATAGTATATTTTAATATTATTTGTTTGATTGTTTAAGTAAATAGTCATGATCGAAGACGAACAAATGTTCAAGTTTGGGAGTATTTGAAAAGTGTGGTTTTACACTTATCTGGACCATCAAAAGTAGACAATTGTAAATACTCTTAAGTGATTTTCTACTTAATTATGTGTCTATTTAATTATTTTAGGTCAAAACCCCAAGATCGGATGGAATTGGAGAAAAATAAAGCAAAATAGACGAAAAGGGACGGAAGGAGTACGAAAACATGGATATGAGGATCAACTTACAAACATATAAAAGTTGAAGGGCTTGGATTGCAAATAAAAGATTACTAAATTGAAATGAAAGAAGAAATTCGAAGACTAAAGAGGATAAAAACTAAAGTTGAAGGACTTAATCTGCAAATAAAAGGACTAAAAATGACAAAAAGACAAATTATGAAAAAGGACCAAACCGTATATATGTTGAACCTTAGAGGACTAAGCATGCAATATGGAGATTGAAACCAAATTTGGAATCATTTTTTCTTGTTTGCAGCATGTGGCACCACATAGTTTTAAAGCCATGGTTCGACCATGATAATGCACGCAGTAATTACGTCTGGACAATTTTGGATTATTTTTATTCCAGTCATGGTTTTTTTTTTTTTGTCTTTTCATGTATATGAGTTGTCAAATTAGTAAAACACTATATAAAGACCTAACATAGGTCAAAATAGAGGAGATGAATTCTTTAGAAAACACAAGAGAAAAGACGGAGAAAAGAACGGCTAAGAAAATGAAGAACGACCAAGATCAAGAAGATTGGAACGTGAAGATCAAGATAATTTGGTGCAAGATAATCAACATCTTTTCATCTTTTTTTCAGAACCCGGTTATGTATTCAAATCTTCTAATGTTTTCTTCTTCCCGAATCATGAGTAGTTAAATTCATAGTTTGGATGAACGATGTAGCCTAGTTTTAATTCTTTATTTTCGAATCTCAAGTTTTAATTTATAAATTGTTTAAGTATTTGATTTTGCTTCTTCTCTTAATGCTTGGAATAACTGGCCATTATTTCATTGATCTTGTGAATTGTAATGAATTGAGAAGCAAATTATTAATCTAGACCGCGTAGTAAAATTCGACAATTGGATAAAAGATAGAGATACATTTTTATTATTGCTGCGATCTGAATTGAATTCTTAGGAGAATTAATGCATCTAATTAAGGACCATTCTGACTGCCTAAGTTTAACTTATTTAGATAGGACTAATTTGAACTCGAGAGAGGTAAATTATGTTAAATTAGTGAATTCGACCGAATACAACTTTAGAAACAAATATTGAGATGATGAATTAGAGATGATAACTAGGTGCATTCGTTTGTCCAAGCTCTTTAACCATCATTCTTTTTTAAATTCTTGTTATTTGCTTTTACATAAGTTATTATATTATTTCCTTTAATTCATAGTTATAGTTTAAATCTTTTAAATCAACTCAATTCAAATTGTTTTAAATAAATTAGCATTAAGATTAATTTAACTAGTATCTAAATAAGATAGTTTTCGTAGGAACGATAATCCGGACTCAATAGGTCCACTTTATTACTTGTTTGTGATATTGTACACTTGCAATCACATTATTTTCATAACAGTCGTAAGATCTCCAACATAAATGCAAGTGTGAAAGTGCAAGTTGGTGATTCTACTTTGGTAAATTTGCACTTTTCATCTTCATTCTTTGTCAAATGTAATAAATCTATCTTTAACTTTTTTTTAGCATAATTTATCTCTAACCTTTCAATTGTGTAGCAAAACTCGTCATTCCCTCTATTTTGACCATTAAATAATAGATTTACTATTCTTTTTAAATAAACAAAAATAAAATAAAACAACAAAACAACAAAAAATAAAGACAATTGCAAAGGGAGTTCCATAACTTTTCAAAAATAAAAATAAATCTCACTTAAAACAGTTAAATACATATTTTAGGAAAATTAGATTTCTTCATCTTTCCCCTCCTCCCCCAAACCCAAACCTGCCCACCACATTTCTGTCTGACCGCCGCCGCCGCCATAACTTGCCCATCTCCCACCGCCAACCTCTACTAAAACCTTGAACACCCTCTGAAGGGAATATCATGTCATGGTAGATATTTTCCGGATGATGTATCATTAACATCTCCGGTGATTGCTCAATCTTATAAAAATGTCCTTACAGATGGAACCCAACAGATGTATAGAGAAAGATTTGGTAGAAATTTAGGACCTAAAAGTAAATGCACAAGAAAAAAATCTATGTTCATAAATTCTTGCAATAAAATTGTTTTTTGTTGGTTATTGTCAACCTAGATTCCTACTAATGCTTTTATCTTTACTGCCATTGGCAATGAAACAAAATGTATTGCAGCAAAGTACTCATACAACAAGTAATACTACCTTGTGTAATATCACATGTTCATGTGTATATAGGTTCTACGTCCATATCAAGAGGTACTATAAATGAGCCAAAAATTGTTCAAACAATGAGAGCTTCTCCATAATCCTAGATCTTTTTAGAGGCATGGGGATCCATGATTAATAAGGGGTGGGTATTCAGGGTTTTGGTGGAAGTCGGCGGAGGGAGATGAGCGGGCAAGTGATGGTGACGGCGATGGTAGATAGAAATGTGGTGGGGTGGGGGAAGAAGTAGCAAGATGAAGAAATCTCTTTTGTGTGTGTGTGTGTGTGTGTGTGTGTGTAATAGGCATTTAACTATTTTTAGTGAGATTTATTTTTAATTTTTGAAAAGTTATTGTACTCCCTTTACAATTTTTTTCTTATTTTTTTGTTGTTTTATTGCTTTTTTTTTTTTGTTTATTTAAATAAGAGGATAAATATGTCATTTAATAGCTAAAATGGAGTGAATAACGAGTTTTGCTACATAATTGAATGGTTGTGGATGGATTATGTTAAAAAAAAAAAGATTGAGAGCATTCGACAAAGGTTGAAGGCGAAAAATACAAATTTACTTTAGTCAATTAAGTTTGGATAATTAATTTGAATTTAATTAAAAAATCTTAAATATTCAAATTTAGAACAAATAGCCTTAATGAATGGAGATTATACTTTCTCTAAACTATCCTTAAGGACTTTTTGTATATGGTCAATGGTTAAAGATAATAGATAAAATTTGTTTTATTCTGTTTGGGCAGAATTGATGTCCGGATAAATTTTTATTCGGATAACAATTTAAATAATAAATGAGTATAAGTTGTCCTTGGAAATAGATGAACAAAATTTTTATCCGGATAATGATTTATTCATTTTTTTTAAAAACGAATATAATCTTTATAATATAGAACAAATCTATTTTTGAACATTTATACCATAGAATAATCACCACCACCACCATCTACCACTGCCGCCACCCCATCAAGCATCGCCCATCGCCGCCACCGCCCTCCACCACTGCAACTGTCCTCCGCCATAGACCCCCGTCAACACCATTGCAAACGCCGCCACTTCAACCACTTGCCTGCCAATGATCGCCCACTGCCAACACCTGTCCCACTACAGTCACCACTCTCCACTGCTCCACTTTTTTTTTTCTCATTTATTTTTTTATTTAGTTTTTTTCGTTTAATTAAGAATAAGGGTAGGATTATTATTTTTTTTACGAAAATGTGACTTTTTAACAGTTACTTTTTTCACTCTCATACCTAGTTAAACCAAACAGGATAATAATAAACATGTTATCCGAATAACTATCTAAATAACTATTATCCAGATATATAATTTTATCCACAAACCAAACGATCTCTTACGGACGAAATACAAAACAAAACAAAATTGTTCTTATATTTCAACAATCTCTTCTATTCATAATCATAGATGAGAGTTGGTTTAATATTACTGTAGATTTTAATAGATCAATTTTAGTTGTGCTGAATAAATTAAATGTGATAAGAATTAGTTAAGTAATTGATTACATTAGAAAATTACACAATGGATGAGTTCTTCCATAGAGTAGGCCTCTAGCCAGATTCAACATTCATAACATAAATAGGCGGCAACGTTTATTTAAGAATTGCCGTATCATCCAAAATTGGAATTAGAATACTTGGTAAATAAAAGTGTTTCATTATTGTGTATGTATATTGTTGACGTTGGAAAATGGGAAGTCCTGATTCCAAGCCAACTTAGTGTTAAGTATTTAGGTTGGTTATGACCGTAGTAAGCAATAGATATATAACTATATAGTGGAAGACCTGTTTATATAATTTTTCTGTGGGCACTTTTATTTCAGCAATCCCTTTGTGATGGAGAGATAGTTGATGAGGGGATTTGGGGTTAGGGCTTTTTGAATTGGGGGGGGGATTGGGGATTTACACTTGGTGAAGGAAAAATCGTAAGAAGTGAATGCGTTTAAAAAAAAAAGGAAAAATGTTAATGCAGACCTTGGATTAAACGCGCCACGTAGGACATTCGTTTGTCACGTCGTTGCCTCCGTCAAGGTAATCAAATGATTATGTGAAGAATGATGGATGGAAATGACATTTGGATTATAGAGTGAGGATTTAGCACTATTTTTAAATTCAGTGAGGTATCCATGACGCGTAAGAAATTACAGTGATTTTTAAAACAATTAACCCCAATATAATATATTCATCATAATTATTTTAAAAGAAAAAATGAATATTTATTAATACAAAATTTATAAAATTAAAAGATAAAATCATTATCTATATAGTAGGGAAAAAAATTCAAATAGACATAGAATACCAACGTGCATGTGACTAGAAAGAAAAATTAATTTTATTCATTTGGGTTAAATTTAATAGTTTAATGATAAATAATTGAAGAAGTTAAAAAAAATGTACGATGCTACTCATTTGATACTTTTCAAAATTGACTGTCAAATAGTACAATATCTTTAGTAATCAAATTTTTATTAAGTTTATCAAATACTTAAAATAGGTGCAATTGTTTAATAATGTTAAGACTCTAAAACCAATAAAAAACAACCGTAATTCTTGATGAAGTGATTGTTAGAACAAGATGTACGTAAGCTTTGATGATATCCAATCTGACCTGTCATGATTGCCTAAAGAACCACCCTCTAGGGGAGAAGGACCTACCAAACCATACGAGGGAGGTCCTACCTGCCTAACTTCTATGGAGAGGGTATTCCCTCGTCCGGAAGATCCTACCCCTTTACTTCAATTCGGAAGTCTTACTACAGTCACCAACGGCTAAGTTCACGTTATCAGTAGGGCACGTCTTTCTTCGTGTAAGACGTCAAACCGGCCGCCTGTCAGTTGTACTTGATCCATATGTCACCACATATTTAATACCCAAAAAAAAATGTCTTGTAAGCATTTAATGTCCAGCCTGACATTAAATGCAAGTAATCATCATACATCTCATATAAATATGAGACTTAATTATTCCAGATGAGGGACATTAATGGCTGATAAAAAATAACATACTCAGAAAGAGCTTAAAATTAGATATTCTTTTACAATTTCATGTATCTAGTTTAGTTTGGCCACGTCCGGCCTATATCTTAACATTAAGTTGGCTTGGGAAATGCCACGTAGTTTTCCAACGTCAACAGTTTGACGCTAGAAAGAGGCTTTTACTAAAAATGGCTCTCCATATTCCAAAAACCGACCAAAAGAGATTAGCATTTGATCTCCACAAAGTGAATCTCTCTCACCATACTTAAACACTTTATCTCTAAAATATCCTCAATATGAGCCGTAGTCATGAGTCAAGGGCTTGCAACCATGGAAGAATCGGGAGTCAACTTATTGATCTCCCTCGGCTACCACCGAAGACATCCTGGAGAAACCTCAGCTCCAGCCCATGCCCCGTAAAAGAAGTAGTCCTACAAAAGTTGGAGTATCCAACTCTTGCCGTCGAAAGGATCGAGAAGAATCGGGTCATCTCAAACACATCTCATACTCAAAAGTCTAGTCGCCAGCCCGAAATCGACCCAAAGATCATTAGAATTCAATGAGAAAGAACCGTCGTCGGGTAGCAAGGAAGAGTAAAACAGACATCCTAGCTCCCTGAAGAAAGTTGATAGCGATCGGTGAGTGTCTTTGACTATATAGCTCGGTCTACTCTCAAGAAGCGCTTGGTGAGCATCAAGCAAGGACGGACTACTTGGATAGTTTCAATAAAAGGATAGTTGAAGTGGACAAAATCTCTGACGACACTGCCTTGATGGCAGTTTTGTCAAGACTAAGTGCCAAAACACGATTTTGGTGGTCTGTTCATGAAGACGGACTAGCAACATACCGAAAATTCCTATATAGAGCTAAGAAATACATCAGCGCCAAGGAAGCTACCTCTAATCAAGAGAATGAAAAGTTTGATTGTAGAGAAAGCATCAAAATCAAAGAAAAAATCACAAGTAGGAGAAAAGAGACCACCCAGAAAACATCCGATTACCAGTACCCAGTTCGGCAAAGACTCATTCCTAAAAGGTTCTAGGGATACCACATCTTAGAATACTTTACTTGAAAATGTCCTAATGGAGACTAAAGGAAAGGACATCCTCAAAAAGCCCGTCCCTATGAGGGCGAACGCGTCTGAACTAAACCAGAAGAAGTATTGTAGATATCACTATTTTGTCGGATACGACACCGACGACTGTAGAGACTTAAAACACGAAATTGAAAGCCTCATCTCACGAGGTCATCTACAAGAGTTCCTAGCACGACATGCAGAAGGAGCTGAAAATGTGCCACCCAATAAAAGACCTGAACTCCCATCTCCACCTCAACCTCAACCTCAACCTCAACCTCAGGCTACGGTGAACCACCATGCACATTGAAATACGCATGCTAGTGGGAAGAAATCATTACTTACAAAGGTCAAAGAGACAGCACCGTAAACACTTTCGGGAAGCACATATCACCTATCAGACATTGTCAAACATCCTAGTTGACCCGGAGACAGAAAAGTTTGGCTTCTCTGAAGAAGACACCTCCCACATATTGCGGCACATTCGGATGCACTCATTATTATTATGCCGGTCTTCGGAATCAATATCCATCGAACACTTGTGGATGACGAGAGCTCTGTGAATGTTTTATATTTGAGAACATTCATACAAATGGAGATCGATGAACGACACATCAGGCCATTCCAAAGGCCCCTCCAGGGGTTCACCAGAGACTTCGTAGTTCCAAAATAACAAGTCGTCCTCATGATTGAGCTCGAACAACCTCCGTGCCAAAGTAGGATCAATGCAGATTTTGTAATAGTAGATCTCCCATCCAACTACAATGCAATTTTGGGATGACCAATACTATATGAACTCAAAGCATCTGCGTCTATCTACCACTATGTTATGAAATTTTCCACTCTCCACGGAGTTGGAATAGTTAGAGGAGATTAGATAGTGACCAATAGATGTAACATCACCTTCCTCCGGATAAGAGTAGACAAGCTCCACAACGAGCTCAGACATCTATGTCCGAGCTCGGACCAACATGAGCAAAAAGGGAAGTCGGTTGAAGAACTGGAGCTAATTGAGGTCGACCACAACCTCTCAGAGAAGTTCCTGCGCATCGGGAAAGAACTCAACGAACCAGTAAGAGCTCAACTCATAACTTTCCTAAAGGATAACCTTGACGTCATCGCATGGGAACATGCGGATATAAAAGGATAGACCCCAAGGTCATTTGTCACATGTTGAATTCAAGCCCAGATGTTGGACCAAGACAACAACGCCGATGCTCCCTCAATCTGAAAAGATACGAAGCTCTTACCAAGGGAGTTATCAAATTGCTCAAATATAGATTCATCAGGGAGTTCATCGGGAGTCATTATATCTCGATGGGTAGCCAACCTCATCTTGGTAAAGAAGAACAACAGAGCTTGGAGAGTATGCATTGAATTTACCAATTTAAACAAGGCATGCCCTAAGGACAACTTTCCGCTCCTTCGAATCAACAAAATGGTAGATGCCACGGCAGACGTCATGAACGCGTACTCTAGTTACAACCAAATCCCAATGCATAAAAACGATCAAGAGAATACCTCTTTCATAATTGACTGAAGTTTGTACTATGCTATCGAAGTTATGCTATTTAGACTAAAAAACTCCGGAACAACTTATCAACGGCTAGTCAACACCATGTTTGCCGACATCATCAGAAAGACCATGGAAGTATACGTCGACGACATACTTGTAAAAAGTACCAAGGCAACAGATACATGCGTCACCTTGCCGAGATGTTCTCCGTGTTGTGAAAATACATGATGAAGCTTAATTTGTCAAAATGTTCCTTCAGCACCAAGTCTGGAAAGTTCTTAGACTACATGGTCTACTAAAGAGGTATCGAAGCTAATCCAGAGAAGATCAAAGCCCTACAAGAAATGAGATCTCTTACCAAAATCAAAAAAGTACAAAGCCGTTTCGTTTCAAAATGAACAGATAAGTGCAAACCCTTTTTCGATGCTCTACGCGGTGGCATAGAATTTAAATGGATTGAGGCATGCCATCTAGCCTTCAAAGGACTAAAAGCACAATTTGTACAACCTCTACTATTGTCAAAACCAATAAAACCCTAACTCTCTACTTGACGGTCTCAGAACACTCCGTTAGTGTCGTACTAATCAGGTTAGAGGAAAGAATCCAACATCCGATATACTATGTAAGTCAGGCCTTGCAAGATGTCGAACTAAGGTACAGTCCCATGGAAAATGTTGCCTATGCTCTGATCATGTCAGGTAGTGGCAATATTATAATTTCAAAATATTGCAAGGACAATAACTCAACGATCGAGTATATGTTTGGGATTGAAAATGTTATCTTCGCTAAGAATCAAACAAAACGCCATTTAGAAGTCGGGAGCATAAATTATGAAAATTATGATTCTTTGACCAAAAGACATGTATTGGTGTTACTTGAGTTATTTCTCCGTTGTTATTATAAGGAGGGGCATGCTTGTTGAGCAGTTAGCCATCCTCACACGTGCTTCAGTCCCCCACGAAAAGAGCGGCTAACTTTATGCAAAAAATGCCCGAACCTTAGGGGTTGCAGGGAAAACTAAGGGCCTACTTTGGGCACCTCAAGAGGGGACGTTTGACCTTCGTGGTCTTCAATTGGCACTCAAAAGGAGCATGAGGTTATCGATATAGCATTGCTATTCTCTGAGAGCTACATTAAGGACATAGTAATACCTCTAGGTTGAATGAACTATCGAGGAAAGCGCTCTAAAGGCCTCGTATGCTAACTCGTGCACTTTGGCTATGGGTTCAAACCTTGCCACGGGATCCGTTGGCTAGAAATACGGTTGTATAGAGATTATGCATAGTTGGGCGAATATGGCAAGATGCTAATGTTGTTGGAATGAGTATGATGGGAAGACATTTCAAGTTAGCCATGTATTATTAGATGGCCTTACTTCCCGATGAATGGAATTGCAACACACAATGAGCTAATATGCCCGTAAGAAGGGACGAGCACAAGGATTGCGTTATGGGACATGCGATTGACCTTTAATGCTTCGGACGGAGCTAGGAGAGCTCCCATCCATTGAGTATACTTCGAGAGGAAGGTATGTTGTGCATGCTCATGCATTAAGCTAGCTAAGTTGGGTTCAACAGAGTTGAGAACATCGATGATGATGTGCATTGCAAATAGGTGAGTGCTTTGGCACCAAGTGTAGTTCGGGATGCGTTCACGTGTTTACACGCTAGTAATCTTTGTGAGCGAAATAAGCAACAAGTAATGTCTAGACTCTTGATGGAGAAGGCGAAAGGTAGTCGAATGGAGTGAGACTACTGCCGCACAAGCAAAAAACCAGTTGTACTACGAGACTAAAGGAGTCAGCCCGTGACACTTAGGCAAGCCTCCGTAAAGCGTCTTCCCAAAACTCCATTGCTAAGGTTCTTTGCTCATCGCATGAAGTTACTACCATTACGGCCACCTATAATCTCATTTCAAGCCAACTTCTCTCATCATCTCCGATAGTCACGGACATTAGCATAAGCTAAGTTGTGGTTTTATAGAGTTCAAAATGTTTGTATTAAATATACCTATATTTTTAAGCTCCATAAAAAATTTTAAAATTCTTAATTAAATACACCCCTCTTAATCATTTGAAATTTTGAGATGAACATTGAGGCAACATCTTTGTCTCTGCACCATTATATCTTTTGTTTTTCCCTTTCACATATTTCTAACCCTCTATATAATATTATGTGTATTGATTTGTACTTCTAAAAAAGTCCTAATCGTTGCTTCTAAAAGTCTCGTTGACATGCAATGATCAACTTTAAACTTATCAAATATATATTATCCGAAAATGTTGCTGACACATTTAATCCTAAATTCTTTACTACTTGTTGAAAGGAAAGTAGAATGTGCTGATCAATCAACTCAATTGTAGTGATGTATATATAATCTTAGGAATGTAAATTACTTTGCATTTTAGATCTACTATTTTAGTATAAATTATGGGCTTAATTTTCCGTACCATTCTTGTATACGGTCATGTTATTCATCAATGAAGTACATTGAAATTCATAAGCTTGTTTTTTTGTTATAATCTATTCTTAGCCTCCTTCTATGACCTCCCAATCAAATGGCCAATTCTACCACCACTGTTAACACTTTCCCAGTTGTATACTCCACTCTATTAACATAATACAACCTATTGCCTTGGTTTCCATTAACCTAGGTTCGTAATTGCCCGTTTCATTGGCAGCAACCATGCAGTATGGCAAGCGGAACTCGAAGCTTTCTCTATTGTTACATTCTCACTTGTTATGTTCACAATTCTAGTCCCAGCCTACCTACAACAATTAAGCAACACCAACTTCACAACTCGAACGAAACCTGGCGCACACGCTTTGGATGAGACAAGCTCAACTTATTTTTCTCGCCGTTATATGTTCGGTCAACAATAGCATTAATCCACTAGTGTCCTCAGCCAAAACCTATGCTTGTTCTCAACAATAAGAACCTATGCTAATCCATCCAGAAGTAGAATCCTTGATCTGAAGGAAACTCTATCCTGAATTACCAAATAATCATAGACGATTGGTGAATATTTGAAAACTATCAAGCAAATAACTGATGATCTGGCACTAATTAGAGACGTCTCAGCAATGATCAAATTCTACTTCTAGTACTCAACGGTTTAGGACATGATTATAAGGAGATCAATGCTGCAATCTAGGCTCGATGGACTCCAATCACCTTTGAAAAGTTGAACGAAATCAAATATGAGATTTATCTCAAGAAGGAAGAATTGAAAAATGAGACATTCAATGCCACTGCTCAATTTACTCAAATGTCTTTTTACAATAAAAATCGAATAGAAACTCCCACCACAACGAGCAGGGACAATAGTTTGGACAACAGCACTGAATTTCAATCCTCAAGGGAGTCAAAGCAATCAAGGGAAACAATTACAATAGCAATAAAAAGTACAACCAGTAGTCAGGTCCCCACTCCAATCCACCACGAGTTACATGCTAGATTTGTGATCGTAAATGTCACAGTGCCAAATTCTATGAGTTTCGTCCTCCACCGAGTTTCTTCGAGGTACACACATATTATACAAATAATAATGCACGTCTGGACCTTAACAACAACTGGGTTGTAGAGTCAGGAGCATCGAACCATATAACCTCTGACCTTCAAAATTTATCCCTTCATTATGACTACAAGTCTACAATAGCAAAGACGACATAACCATTGGTAACGATAACAGTATTCCCATCACTCATCCTAGTTTTACAATACTTTGATCAATCAATCCAATAAATTAGTCAACTCAATTGCAGTGATGTATACATCTTTGGAATTTCACCATTATCTAGTAGAGGAATGATCTACTCCCAATGGTGGGGAGTAGATATAAAGGCCACCGGACATGTGTCCGGTGGCTATTGGATGATCATCCAACGTGTCAGGTGGCCTTTATATCTAGTCTCCACCATGGGGAGTAGATCATTCTTCTTATCTAGTAATCAACCACTTGAGTTAGTTTATACGGATGTCTGGGGGCCATTTCCAGTTACTGCTTTTGATAATTATCGTTATTATGTAATTCTTGTTTACCATTTTACAAAATATTTATTTTTAAAACATCAAGTAAAATCTGAAGTTCCATAAATTTTTAACAAATTTCAAAAATTTGTTGAACATTTTTCTGATACTAAGATTCTTACTGATGGAAGAGGAGAATATCAAGCTCTTTATTCCCTTCTAGTCAATTTTGGTATACAACATTTCACTTCACCGCCTCACACTCCACAACTTGTAGGGACTGCCAAACGTCTTCATAAACATTAAGTCGGAACGAACAACTTGCTCTAGAATTAATGTTAATAATCCAAGTCACCACAAAATGCATCATTTTCTTTGTTATGAATATACTAATAGCCCTTGAAAAAAATAAAAATAGACACACAATTCATGCATTCTACTAAAAAAAAGTCCTCAAATATGACATGCTCATATTGATTGTTTTAATTATTTCAGCCACAAATAACAAGTTTTGAGATTTTAAAATTACTGCAAGCATATATTCACAATTTTTCATAAAGCGTAGTGTGTGTTTATCAATGATATGATAGCTCTAAGTCACAATTTTTCATAAAGACGATGAGGGAAAGTGGTTAGCGATGTTTTATTTATTTTTTAGACGTGCCACATAAGAACAGATAGACATAGTCATTAAAAAAAATCATCTTCAATGCATGTTGACGAGGACTCCGTTTAGCTGATGTGACACACCAAAAAATAAACTATGTCTAGAAGTCCGTCTAAATTTAGACGGACGTCGGACTTCTAGACAAAGTGACACAACAAATTTAAATCCAACTCATTATTTTATTAAAAAAAAAAAAGTCGGACGAGGAAAATAAAAATTGAAGATCCACCAATTTTAAAAAAAAATAATAATAATGTTACATAAACGGTAATATTAGTTTTAGACGGAATTCATTGGAGATAAATTTTTAATTTGACCACCTATTCAATAGACGTAGTGAACTAGAAATCCGTCTATTTTACCTACCACGTAGACTTTAATAGATGAAATGCATTAGATGCTCTTAGCATTATACAACCATCATATTGACCAATGACTAATAGAAGAATAAAGAGTTCAATTTTGCAATAACTTTTAAAAGGGTTCTGAATAAAAAAGTAAGCGAACTTGACTCATGGCCAAAAAAAAAAATAAGGAAACATACATACAAGCATTTCAGTAGTTTCACCATTCACCCCAGAATAATCAAGAAACATATGGAATAAAACAACAAAAAAAAAAAAAAAAAGCTACAAAAACATGGCATTTTATATAGGGCTGCAAAAAAAAAAAACCGCAAAACCGCAAATCGAACCAAAATCGTTGGTTTGAAACCATTGGTTCGGATTCACGTGGACCTGCGGTTTTTTTTTTCTTAAATCGAATCAAACCTGTTTCAAAATGGTTTGGTTTATGTTTCAATTTTCAAAACCGCACAAAACCAAACCGAACCGCTTTTAAATTTTTAAATTAAAAAATAATTTTATTAAATTATAAATATTACAGTTTTAAAAAATGTAAAGTTGGCATATAGCTAGAAGCTAACTTGCTACTACTTTTTTACTTTTTTGTTTGAATTTTGAATTTTAGACAAATGTAAATGTAATTTAACATTCAACATTATTAGTTATCGTTTAAACTTATATGTTAACTTGTTTTAAATATATTATTATAATATCGATAGATAAACTGCGGATTAAAACTCAACCAAACCGCAAATAATGGTTTGGTTTGGTTTGAAAATAAAATAGTTTAGCTTGGTTTGGTTTGGAAAAATTCCAAATCGCACGAAATAGTTTAAGTTGAAAATATGGCACAAACCATCCAAATCGAACTGCGTTCACCCTTAATTTTATACAGATATTGAAAAAAAAAACTCGATAATTCAAACATGAAATAAAACAACCCAGAATTTGTTTTCAACAAAAACGGAGCATTTAATACAAGTTCACCAAAAGTCAAAAATATTGTCAAAGGAATTAAAGCATTCATTTATACAACATCAAATTCAATAGATATGTAAGAATAGAGGTGTCAATATGGGTGAGCCAACCAAACTCGCATCGACCCATCAGTTGACTCTGAACTGTCGGCTCGATCAGTTCAATGTCAAACGGGTCGGTGGTTAACTGCTGGCCCGTTTAATATTAAAAAAATAAAAAATAAAAAAAATACGTTTGTGCTATAACTATAGTGATGCATTTAGTTGTTATTTGTTTGCATTCTATTTAAATTCACAAAGTTAGAAATAATTCAATATAAAATAATATATAAATTCCATATAAACATTTTTTGTTATAAATAATAAATGTGAATTTATCATTATTATTTATTTTTTATTTAGTAATTTAACACATTTTTTGCTATAAATGTAAATATTTTTTTTGAAATAAAATAAGTTAGTAATTTCAAAAAATAATTAATTTTTTATTCATACGGGCTGAACTAGGCCGAACCGCAGCCTATATGGGCTCGACCTGGATGGGTTGACCCGACCTGCAACCCGCCGCGACATAGACTTTTTCTAATGTGGATCGTCACCAGACTTCATCGAAGCAGACCGAGCCGGCCCGCCTGACTCGAATTGACACCTCTAAACATGGGTTGCGAATCTGTATGTATAGATTATGCATTGTTGTTGATGCGTGTGGGCTACTTCTATAGAAAATGGAGATTGCTAACTACAAAAATATATGTATATTCCTACAATAATATAAGAGTTTTATTTTGTTCACTGTTCAATTTTTGTCCATTACAACTTAGTTTTGAGTGACTTCACGTCTTACTCTTTTCACCAACTCCCGTTTAAATTTCTCAAACATTTTTTTTTCCCTTCTATCCACCAACTCCCGTCTAAATTTCTCTAAAATCTCTCCATTTTCTTGCAGATCCCGAACCACAAATTCACAAGGCTGAGAAATAGCTCGAAATCTTATCAAATCTTTTACGAAATCACCATGTAAGGTTTCAATCGAAGGTAAATTCTTTACATTTTTCAAATTTATTTTTCACTTTACTAAATTATTTATTACTATTTTAGATTATTCAACGTTATTAAATAAATGATATTAAATAGATATGTTGGAGGATATATGAGAATTGAACAATGATAGTTTTTTTTGGAACAAAAAAATGTATCTATATGTATTTGGGTGTATATATATGTGTATCTATATATTATAGCATTCAGGAAGAACAACAAAATGTATAGTGGTTGTGGAGATTAGAGAATCAAAATATCCTTAACTATACTAAAATTCACACTTTCGTCCAAGTTTTACTTATTTCATCATTTTTATTAGATTCGCTTTCAGTTACGTAAAATTTTCACAGTTTTTTTTGGGACCAATTTTGAACATTTTTACAACTCGCATTTGTCGATTAACTCGACAAATTCCCCATTTGTTTTGTCGAGCATCTCGACAAATAAGAGTTCCATTTGTCGAGTAACTTGACAAATTGGGTCGGATTACCAATTTGTCGAGTTGGAGTATAATAAAGTTAAAAATCTTTTTTTTTTGTTTGTCGAGAATCTCGACACTGCCTATGCCAAGGAAATGATGCCAATCAAGCCCATTTTGACAAAAAAAAAAAAAATTTCTTAATTTTTTTTTCTTATTTTTTTATTTTACTATTCACACATTCGTCCAAACAAACAAATTTTTATTCAATTTTTCGTCAAATTTTTTTATTTAATCTTATAAGCAAATTGTACACAATTCGTTAATATTTTTCTTTTGATATTTGGGTCATTTTTGGTGAAAAAGTTGGAATCTGAGTTCAAATTCTTGAGGATTTGGTCCAATTTGAATTCTCGAGAATTTGGTCAAATTCAATAAAAATGGATTGTTTAAGCACCATACATCACTTTACCGATATCACTATAGGTCAAAGATCTGTAAAATATTAATGTTTACGAATCTTAGTTATTTATTTATTTTTTTTAATTTTTTCTTTTGTATGAGTTATGTGTTTATTTGATTTTCTTAGAATTTCAACAATTTACTACATTAATTTAAGAGTTAATTGTATTAAATGTATGTTTAAAAATATATTTTTTATATTAATTATTTGCGTATTATATATATATATATATATATATATATATATATTCAAATTATTATTTGATATGTGTGAAAGTGTAAGTGTGAGTATACAACAATATTATCGTAAAGTATTTTATTCAGTAACCAACTATATTTTCGAGATGCTGAATTGGTAAAATTAAAGGTCACGTAAGCAATTTCTTCTATGAATTCATCATTGTCGTCAGTTTGTACAATAGAGGCATTGAGAATGACTCATGATGTATAGTTGAAGCCTAAAGAACTAAGGCCTGTTTGATACAATTAAATTTGTCATGGAAAATGCAAATTTTCCACCCATTTTCCACCTTTTGGGTTGTTTGATTCACAAAATTTTCCACAAGAAACTTTTTTCATTTTCCATGCACGTGACCCATTTTCCATGAAAATGATGAAAATATTTTCTTGCCAAATGAGTAGAATCAATTTTCCATGGCAAATGAAAATTGGCAAGAAGTTCTTAATCATTTTAAGTTGCTCTAATTTTTAAGCAAATTAATAATTTTGCTTAAAATAATAATTTTAAGTTGGCAAAATAATGTCTTGGCAAAATTATTAATTTTAAGCAAATTATATAAAATGCTCTAAATCATTAAGTTGCTCTAATTTTTAAGCAAATTATTAATTTTGCTTAAAATTAATAATTTTAAGCAAAATTATTAATTTTAAGTTGGCAAAATTATTAATTTTTAAGCAAATTTAAGTTGCTCTAAATCATTAAGTAAATTTAATGTAGTTAACTAAGTTAGTCCATTGTATTTATTCAAAATATAGGACATTTTATTTTAGTTTACGTGAAGTGTAAATCGTGGCGCTCATTGAGAACGCTACTTATTTAACTCACTTTTTAGTTACTTTTTTTAACAAATCCATATGCTTTGGTAATTCAACGTACAATAGAATTTTTCAAAATTTGTATTAGATTATATAAAATGTATGGTGGAAATATGCATAAAAATGGTAAATTATAATTTAACAATTGTCAATAGTAAACTTTCAATTTTTCTCTCCAATATTTTAGTCATGGAAAATGTGATAATTTCCTGAAAATAGTTCTTTATCGAATAACAAAAAGTTGAAAAATACTACATTTTTTCATAAAATAAAGACAATCAAACACCAAAAGTTGGAAAATTACAACATTTTCAGGATTAATTTTCATCCAATCAAACGCACTACATTTACTGATTCCCTGAAAATATTTTTCTTGAAATCATTTCCTGAAAACATTTTCTTTCCACCCATTTTCCATGCCCAATCAAACACAGCCTAAAGAAATCTATTTTAAAGTTTAAAAACATTATTCACATACTAATAAAAATTCAAGGACAATTCAAATTTTTTACCGGTATAAATTCTTATTGAGGCGGTTTTGTAATTCAAAGAGGGAGAGAAACGAGTTACAGCATACAAACATGTTTATCCTGTTTCTTGTGGCCTTTGCTTACTCAAATGGATAGGCACAGGCGTGTTATTACGGACACATCAGCACACGAGCAATGAGTAACTACTTGCAGATAGAGACACGTTCCTTGCGACCAAAAATTCGACATCGCGTGGCATTTCCCATTTTCAATTATAATCGACTTTGCTTGATCCGGACGACAAATGGCATCGCTGCACACAATTCCTATTTCATAGGACTTGTATTTTTCTCTCTCTCTCTCTCTCTTCTTCTCTTCAATTTCTCTTTCCAATTATTTCGAGATTTCTGGGTTTCGATTCCTCGGATTCGATCGAAATTAATTTACATATATTTTTGTTACAATAACACGGAATCTTAGCGGCAATGCAACGATTCGTTGACAACGTTATTGCTGTTACCAAAGAGTGAGTCTCCCTTTTTCTTTTCTCTATTCGTGTGCATATGTTACTCATGTATTTGTTTTTTATGTAATTGTATGTGCTTTGCTATAATCTAGAATAATACATGCATTGCTTATTATCCTGATTCTATTAATTATTTGCTGACTTGGGTTTCCCCCCCTCCCCCTTAATTTCCATTGACTAATCCGTTCCATTGAGTTAAATTAGCTACTGTTTTCATAATTATTGTTTGTTTTTTGGGGGTTTTTTCCCTTTAATTGTCATCGACTAATGCGTTCAATTGAACTGAATTTAGCTACTATTTTCTTTATTATTTTTGTTATTCTATGTTGGTATACTCTGGGCATAATCCATTAGGCTGCAAAATATGAACCTTTTTGGTAATTTATTTAGGGTGTTTAGAGAGAAGGATATGGATGAAGCTGTGAGTTTTTAAAAGAAAATAACGAGTTTAGTTAGCTGGGTTAACTTTCCAAATGAGAAAATACTGGTAAATGTTACAGGAGTGTTTGCGAAAAAAGAAGGGAAAAGAGAGAGAAAGAAAACTGAACTGGAGGGCTGATTTGTCGGTCCCTTCTTCAGTGTTTTTTGGTTGATGCCTTAAGATTGACGGATACTTTTCGGAGGAGACATTCATAAGGTGAATGGGTTATTGGTGATAGGAGAGAGAATCTGATTAATAGCATTAACATCACTAAGTGCAGCTTCTCTCCAAACTTTTTAGGACAAGAGGACAAAATGGATAAGGCACGAACAGAATATAAAATATGCCTGTGCTTACATCCGGCCTGCCCATTCGGTTGGGATGTACCAGGACAACAGTGTTGAAGGATACTACAAAAAGGTTGAGTTAGTTCTAAGAACTTTAGTTTATAAGAGCATTCGATTTAATTCATTGTGGAAAAATTTGAATAAGTTTTTGGTAACTGGAATTGACTGCGCGTAGGGTACATATACTCAAGTAATGTGAGAAAAATCATCTATAGAAATGGCAAAGTAACTGGGATGACCCATTGTAATAGTAGATGAAGGACCTCAAATATTAGAAGGGATTACAATTAAATCAAAGGGTTTACAAGAAATAGACTCACTAACAAGAAAATGTGAATTATTGTTGTATTGGTTTATGGGAGAGTCGGGTTTCTACATTAAGTATATGTTTGGGGGTGCTTAAATTGTAATTTCAACTAGTCAAACATACTTTTTATCCACCAATTTCATAGGTCCCACAACTTATAATCCACTTTTTATCCACACATTCACCCACATATAGATTAATATGTTTAGATGGGCTAATGATTTTATAATCAAGAGTGTTATTTGGAAATAGAGTACAACAATATTAGGTAACTCTTGATAGGACAGCGTGTGCTCTAATATTGTCGCAAAGTCAAGTGTAGTGATATAGTAGTTTGGGATGTGTTTCTCAACACAGGTTGCAATATTAGACAGATCGTTTGATGTTTTCTTGGGTAAATGTAATCGTAGTTGACATAAAGTCGTACATGTTGGATTTGGATTAGGATTAGGACTGGGAGAGATTATTTCAGATTTTCCTTAGGTGGTAACTTACTTCAATATGGTAGATTGTTCCATAGACGTGTTTTTAGTATGTTTGTCATTAAATGCATTTAGTGGTCACAAAATTTTCCTGCTGCAAAGCAGTATAATGTTCTCATTTGGCATGAGGCCCCCTTGTGATGTTGAGTTCAGGAAACACTAATGATAAGGAAAACTTAAAGTGATTATTTTCATGAATCATTCTTCGCAGTGAGGTAGGAAAAACTAATGATGACTTTTTCTTGTATTTGTTGCAAAGGAAGAATCATGGGAAATTAAGAAAATATTTCATATTTGTTCCTTTCATTTTTCTCTAAGGCTTTGGATCCTAGATTTCACTGTAGTAGACATGGAAGAAAATAATTTTTTGTTTTTGTATCCAAAGAGAACACTACGTAAACAAGTGTATCAAGAGAGGCATCTAAAGTTATATATTCACTTCTGCACATTTTTTTACATGATACTTAACTATATTTAAAAAATACTTATAATGACATTAAGGGGCATATGTCAGAAAAACAAAATTGGTTTTTTTTTTTTCTCCACAGAGAACATTTTTGTTACTGTATTTGTTTTCTTATCATGGAAAACAGTGAAAATGTAAAAAAAATTCAACATGATTATTTGGAAAAACCTGGTAAACAGCTGCATTCACTGGCGGATTTAGAGTGGGGGCCACTGCCCCCACTCTAATTTCAAAAATTTTGTTTTGATTTGGAAAGATATTAATTTTTATAATTTTGCCCCCCCAACACATATAAATATTTAAATTTAGATAGATGCAAAGAAAGTTCTTTATCCTAGTGGCAAAGCTTATTATTTGTATTTGGGTAGATTTGGGTTCAAATCCCTATTGCCATGTTATTTTTTCTTTTTATATTCTTTCGAAAAATTTGTGTAATTAATTTCTAATCTTATTAATAACTTTTAAATCTCTAATCTTTAGTTCCATTTGCATATTTTGTCTTTTTACATAATTTTATAAACTTAAGTATTAATTTTTTCATGTTTTAGAATAATAAAATTGACAAAATATTATACTTAACACTGAATGTAATGCCATCCTAAAGTGCTGCTAAATGGATGAATTTTATCAATATCCATAAATGATAAATCATAGATCAACTAGCAGTTATTCTTCTCTGTTGCAAAATATAGGATTTTTATCTATATCCTATTTTTTGAATTGAAACAAATTAATTTTTTAGACTTTCAACGTTTATTTGATTTTCAATTTCAAAATCTGAAAAATTAAATAAAATACCTTTTCTTTTTTTGCGTACAAATCTAGTGAAAATATAGTTGAGATTTAAAAATTTTGCATGAATAAAACAAGTGGTTTTATTGTTATCTTCAACGAAGCTATATCTACCGGCTACTATTTCGTTGCTTACTGCTATAGATGCTACAAGCTAGTGCAATACGCCGGCCAATACTATACTACTGCTAACCGCTATATTGTCCCCATAAGATAAAATTCGTGGCTTCGCCCTTGGCTGCATTTTCCATTTTCCATTTTCCAACATGTCATTCTTTTCGAGTAAACTAGAAAGTTCTTTTTATAGATATCGGAATTCTAGTTTTCTGAGGGTGCCCATATGTGGGTAAACAGAAAAACTACACATGAAATGATTTCAAACAGGCTCTTAGTTTTCACTTTTTGTCCTATAGTTTCCTAATCCTCTCTGAATCTAGTATCGAAATGGAGACTATTGTTTTATATTGAAAATGTGTACTTTTGTTATGGTACGAGAAGAAAAAGTGAGGGAAGTCATTTTCCCCCCATTTTCCTTTTCCTTAACCCTTTTCCTTTTATCTGAAATCCTAGTCTATAAGTACTCAAATCAAATTAATTATGCATTTAGGAGGATAATTTCAGGACATAATTTTGTTGTCGATATAATCAAGCCAGGTTAGATGAAAGACCAAGCTAACCAGTTCTTGACAAGTGTTGTTTGAAGAAAACATGATGCCCTGTTAATTCTTTGCTATCATGGCCAGTGTTCTTAGTATGTGCGAAGGTGCTCTCAACACTAAATAGTATGTTATGGATTGAGGGAACCAACTGAAAACATATAAATTTACTTCTAAAGACGCTTTCTTATCTTCTTAGGAGATGCAAACTTTGACCACCTCTGTTTCTCGCACATTAAACATTTAGATCACTTCCTTTTCACCTCTTTAAAGGTATATCCATTTTTTTATTAAGCTCTCTCATGAGCGATGCTTTATTTTTTTCACTTATACTTCAGGCTTGCATTCTATTTGATCTTCTTCTTGTTGTCAATTATAATTAGCATTTTAAAGTCTTTTCCCTGTTGATGTACTTGATTAGGTCGGTGAAGACAGTCACTTATGAATCATTGAACAATGTCGTAAGGCTGATAAATGGAGTATCAGCTATATTGTTGGCTATCTTACCAGGGAAGGCTTCTATTCTTGAAGGGATTCATGGTTGGGAGCTTAGGCCGACTTTTCGTGGACCTCGGCTTCCACGCTGGATGGAAAAGTAAGTTTCGATGATTTAGATAATTATTCAAACAACTCATTTTGTATGAATAATTTTCTGTGGGGATCCCAAGGATAGAGAAGCCTATTAAAAACTGTTAATGGTTTAAGTTTGAAATGTTAGGATTCTATTCTTTCAATATAGCCTTTTTCAAATTTTATTGGCCTTGAGAGAACTGGGGATCCCAAGGATAGAGAAGCCTATTAAAAACTGTGAACGGTTTAAGTTTGAAATGTTAGGATTCTATTCTTTCATTGAGAGAGTTCCTCTATCTATTGTTCTCAGTGGATAATTTATTTTATGAGTTTGAATTGGTTAAGATTAAATGTTAGGATCTTATTAATCTGATTGAGAGAGTTTTCTGCTTGTTGTTTCTCTAATGAATCTTTCATGTTATATGTTTGATTAATCCCTTTTAACTTTGCATAATACTGTCAATAAATCTTGAGGTAAATGGCAAAAAGGAAATATTATTTTGGATATGAAACTTGAAAATTACGATAGGTGTGGTTTGAACAGGAAGTCTGTGCTTAACATGACAAAATGCTCGAGTGATTTTGGGTCATGAGTGAAGTTTGAGTTCTTGATCCTCCTTGTGGTTAATTTAATAATTGCCAAGGCACTTTGGATTGTGCCTGATTTTGATCTATGCAGAATGTGTAGGAGTAGCCATTCAGTGTGATGGGTAGTTTAAGATTTTTTTGAGATAATTTTCTTTCTACTCATAATCCCTACTTCTTTTAACATTATTTTTATGTTTTTCATATTATTATTTATGCTACGGACAAACGAATATATAAATGAAGAGAATTTCAGTTGTTACATTCCTACTCTATCAAATATTCAAATGTAGTGGACAAGCCAGTCAAATAAGTCCTAATGCCATAAGAATCAAATGTTGGTGATCATGTTGCTGATTCTCAATTTAGAAGAGTGAGTTTCAGTCGATCATTTTAGCCAGAGGAAGGGAAAACATGGTGTGGACTGTGGATATGAATTGTTCTCTTCCCTTTTTTATTTTTTATTATTAAAAAAAAGTCAGACCCTAATATATGCGCGCTATTTAATGTACATCTTTGAAGAACCAAAAGATATCTTCCAAATGAACAACTTTTCTAATAGTGGTGTGCCTCTTTGGAAAAGTTGAAAGGTGAGCCAAGCATGACAATCTGTAGAGTTTTGGATTAGTATCATTAATTATAAATGCTTGTTCGTAGATTGTGTTATTTTTTAGTTGTCTCAGATATGTGATGGCTTAGTTACAGATGGCAATATTTTGTGTTTGGCATTGACCATAGTTGATTGGGAAGTTGAGGTGTTAAGAGCTATAACCGTTGCATTGCTTGGGGCATCAGGGAAGTTGGGTTTCCGGATAATTCTAACCAAGCTTAGTTGTACATTGTATAGGTTTCTCCCTCCTCCATTTGCCACCAAAAAGAAAGGGGGGGAAAAATAGTCTTTGACATAGAACTGTGAAAGCAATCACCTCAAGGGTATGGAACATCGGTCATATCCTGTGTTTCATTGATCTATATTAACCATTTTGTTAGCTCATACAACACAGATTTCTTTCTCATATAAAAATAAAAAGGATGTGAAACTTGCAATTCTTACTACCTCTCAATCTCATTTTGCAAACTTGTCACAATTATTGCTCTTTGCTCTACATGAATTACGTTATTTGACATTTTTCTTCTTGATGATTGCAGTGGTGTATCATCTTTCAATCAGTTCATTCATGAACTCTCTGTAGATTCTGACACGTCCTCAAGTGTGGATAATTCATCTGTAGAAGAGGATAGTGATGATGACATTCATCCAGGGTCTCCTTTATCACAAAGTTCTCGACTCTCTAGGGGAAGCAGTTTTACCAATCACAATAGAAGTTGGATACTTTGGATCAGATGTATACTCTCATGGCTTCTGTTCCCTGTGAAATTACTTTTGGGCATACCCCTTTATTTCTTTGCTTCGTCTTCTCATAGGGCTTCTAAAGCCTCTACTAACTCAGGAAACCTCCAGTCTTCAAATATAAATTCTCCCAGAAGATCGCAAACCCTCAAGGACCATATTGTTCAACGGGCCACAGATCGGAGACGAGGTGTTGTTGAGGTCTGACCCTTATGATTTCCCAATTTATTATCTAAATGATGATAAGAATCTTTGCTATCTATCTCCAGTATTTTGAGAGAAAAATATCTTATGACGGGATCTTAACCTTCTAATTGTTGGTTTGAGCCCATGTGAAATTACTTTTGGGCATACCTCTCGTGGGATAATTTGGTCATGGAAACATAAAAATGTTTATAGAAGTACGGAACATGTATCTTTCTAAGACAGATATGGAGATTGACCCTCCCCAACCCATCACGCACACACATGAGTAAAAAAGATGTGTGAGAGACCAAATGTTGAAGTAGAAATGTATGCAAATGAAGGACATAAACTTTGGGGGAAAAAAAGATTCTTGCACTAGGAAAATCGAAAAATGATGCACCGTGAACCTAGTAAATTAGGGTTTTTGATGGAGTTGCCCCGAGACGTGCACATTGGTGATGTAGGATCATATAGTCAAATGAATGCAATGGGCAAAGGCTTTGCTGAGTTGGTTTTTTTCTCTATTCTGCACAATAGAGATGAGGAAGTTATGTATTTATTTGCAGTCTACTTGACAACTCTGCAAAACCTAACTGCAATAGGTTTAATAGAGGCATGGCATTGTGTTTGCTATTAGTCTGTTTCTCCTGGATTTTTTGTTTATTGCTTGTTGAATCAAAACTTTGATGTGGTGTGTTACCATTTTATTATATTTTTACAACCAGAAGCATCCTGTCATGTAAGGAGAATTCAACAAATAAAATTAAAAAAGTTGATGAAAGACTGCCAGTTGCTCTATTTTTCTTTCACGTGGATAAAAGAACTATAAACCTAATGTCTAATCCATTACTTATGTTTCTAGGATCTGCATCTAGCAATTGAGATCTTCATAGAATCCATATTTGATGCTGTTCATAAAGCAGCACATTGTGTTCTATCGCCAACAGACACCTTCAGGAGATTGTTGAGATGGCTTTCTCATAACAGCGATGGTCATAGAGACATTCCCGCTGATTGTGTGGGAACCCGTGTCTCCACGGCTGTTCTCTCAGATAATGATCCAACTCCTTCAGAAGAAACCACTTTTGGCAATTCCCTCAATACAGATGCTCGGACATGTCGAGATGTCATAACAGAGCTCGGGTAAGGGGACTTTAATTTCTGGAGTTGTTTGCAAATTTTGGGACGATTTCAGTTAGTCGTCCCTGTTGAGAGAAAAATAAAAAACTGAACTAGTGGTAGCAAATGCATTCAAAATAAAAAATAGAGCTAGTGGTAGCCAATGCATTCACAAAGTCCCCTCTCTCTCTCCCCACACATTCTTGTTTATTTATTTATTTATATCTCAAGTAAATTTTTGAATTTTCATTCTGTTTAGGTACCCTTATGAAGCTATTAGAGTGGTTACTGCAGATGGATATATTCTTGTTTTGGAAAGGATCCCCAGGTGTGTGGTAGTTGAAATCCATCATCTGTGTTTGCTTTTATAATAATGGTTTCTAAAATCATAATTCCGAATGTTTAGCTTTCACAATACAATATATGAAATAAATTGGTTTATGAATGGCAAGCTGACGTTTGTAGTCCAATGTTGCAGGCGTGATGCACAAAAGGTTGTTTATCTGCAACATGGAATATTAGATTCATCTATGGGGTGAGTCATACTTTTGGCAAGTTGCGGTTCACTAAGGCTTATGCAAAATATGTTTTTTGATCCTGCTTTACTATATACTTTAGCTAACCATCCCAAATAATCAGTAGTTGTATTTCACAAATGATCTACTCTATTGCAAACAAATCATCTAGTTCTACACTTTACTTGTACTATCTTGTTATGAGCTTGGACTTCATGCAAAATATTGGAGTATTCATATCACAACAGTACAATAGTACTAAACTTAGTCAAATTTTAGGTCTTATTCTGTTGATTGGTTTTAGTTGTACTTCAAATTTGTTAGTTTTTTTCGTCCTAGTTATTTCACCTTCGTGTTTCTTTTTCTTTTGTTAGTTACTTATTGGTTCTTTTGTCAAACACTTATTGGACATGTTAAAGAGTTATAGGTTCTTATTTTTAAGAGATGCTAGTGTTTACTGCCCCTCTTATGTCAATTAATGGAACTTGGCTTACAGTTCTTCTTGATCTGGGTTTCAGCATAAGAAGCCAAGTGGTTGGCATGGATCGAACCATATTTTCTTATTTCGTGTTCCCTCCTGCACTACAGGTTTACTAAATGATGAACATATTAGTTTGCTAAATTAATAATCGGGTTAGTTGCAAATTACCTCCATATGGTTTAAGATATTTACTAATTGTGCGCTCCCTCCTTTAATTTGGATTAGCGGTGCTATAATTTGGTAATGATGACTATGTTATCCTTGAATTTAAAAAAGAATAGAATGGTCAATACACACACCAAAAGAAAACATAAGAAATAAGGAAGGGGCAAATCATCTTGATTCCAAAGCATTAAAAGGGTTATTAGGTATGTGGTGACATGAGAGTGATCGGCAAAAAATTCAAGACATCTGGATTTGCTTTGATGAAATTTAGTTTCTAAACTTTTGGTAGTGCATGACTAGAACACTTGCAGACAATGTAAACGTTTCTCTGGTGTTGATGGCTGATTTCTTGTAATTATCACCTTCAATATTATCAGCATGACAATATTATTTCATTCTGTTTATATCACAAAGGGAATGGAGTTTTGTTTCCTTGAGAACATTTTCTCCCTTCTCTAGTTTCTGGCTGTGTTGCGGTTGAATGGAATGAGGTGGAAGAAAGTTGTTAATGATCCCATTCCCTTTGTGATATATAACTTTTTGAGTTGATCTAGTGTATACACATCCTTCTTACTCTTATCATCTGATGACGCAGTTGGGTGTCCAACGGGATTGTTGGTTCGCCAGCTTTTGCAGCCTTTGATCAAGGTTTGTAGCATATATCTCTATAGCATGCATTTCAATAGTCGGATATCAGAGCATAATTACATGGATTGTCCTTGCATTCTCAGGTTATGATGTTTTTCTTGGGAATTTACGTGGGCTGGTTTCCAGAGAACATGTTGACAAAAATATTTCATCACGACAGTAAGTGCCTGTTTGCACATTGTTCTAAGTTATAAATTTAACATTTTCTTGTATTAATTTTTTCTCAAGAGAAAGGAATGGTTGTTTTCTGAATCTCTCTACCTTTCGGATTCAAATTATTAGTATTGTGAAAACTGAGGTTTTTCATTTGTATAACGTGGAATATTTATTTGTAAATCAAAATTGGAAGACAGAAGACAGTTGACTCCTAGCAAATTGGTATTGAGTAGTAAAGTCCTATTTTATTGAAATGTTTTCAAAAAGTGCTATAAGAAATATATTTGTCCTTTTAACTGTATGTTCTAATTTCATGCTATGTATTAATTAATATAAACTTTCTTCCTTCTCTCCCCCCTGTTTAATATGTAGAGTTTAACTGTTGTCCACACCAATCTCTTACCTTATTGAAACAGAAAATCAATGGAAATAATAATGATCAATCGATGATAAATTTGACAATTCACTTGGTTAAAGCATTAAAGAGAAATATGAAAATTTGATATTGTGTAATGGAGGTAGTACCTCCATATTTACTACTTTTAGAAATTTATCCTTCACTCCTCCTGTACCTCTGGAGGTTAGTTCGATCCTCCCCTCCCACTTGCACTTCCATTTTATATCTATGGCTATGGTCAGGGCATCCAAACCCCCCCACTGGGTGGGTCTAGGTGGACTTAAAAATCGTGCCTAGGCTTGGATGTGTTTTGCTAAAAAAGAAAAGGAAAAAGTTTCAAGTGCATGGAAATCGTTGGTATTTTGTGAGTTTTATGATGGAGAATGAAATGACATTGGATAGAATGTCTTTTTAGTTAAGTTGTTGGATTTTAGGAGGGTTCATGCTCTTTAGGGACATTTTCATATAGGATGTTATCCTGAAAAACTGTGGGTGTTGACAATCATTTCCTTGTGATATTGGACTTGTCCATCATATTCTTTGTATTATTTAAATTTCTTAATGTACTAAATCGGTGCAGGTATTGGCGTTACTCAATTAATGAGCATGGAACACAGGATATACCAGCAATGATAGAGAAGATACATGAAATCAAAGTTTCTGAGTTGAAGTCTGGCCAGTGTGATCTGGAGGAAGAAAGTAGCAGTGAACAGCCTTATAAACTTTGTACAATTTGTCACAGCCTGGGTGGAGCTGCTATCTTGATGTATGTCATTACACGTCAGATCGAGGAGAAGCCCCACAGGCTCTCAAGAATGATTTTACTATCACCTGCTGGCTTTCATCAAGACTCAACATTTGTGTTCTCAATGGTAGAGTACCTCTTTCTTTTGGTTGCTCCTGTCTTAGCACCCCTTGTGCCAGCTTTCTACATTCCCACTCGTTTTTTTCGTATGCTGCTGAATAAGTTGGCACGTGACTTCCACAACTTACCAGCCGTTGGGGGATTGGTACAGACCCTTATGAGTTATGTTGTTGGTGGAGACAGTTCAAACTGGGTTGGGGTATTGGGGATACCGCACTATAATATGAACGACATGCCGGGTGTAGCATTTCGTGTGGCACTTCATCTGGCACAAATGAAGCACGCAAAGAAGTTTATCATGTTCGATTACGGGAGTGCAGCTGCCAACATGGAAGTGTATGGTTCTCCGGAGCCATTGGACTTGGGGGAATACTATGGCTTTATTGATATTCCTGTTGATCTTGTTGCTGGACGGAAGGACAAGGTCATTCGGCCATCTATGGTGAGAAAGCATTATAAGTTGATGAAAAATGCAGGAGTGGAGGCTTCATACAATGAGTTTGAGTACGCGCACTTGGATTTCACATTCTCACATCGCGAAGAACTATTGGCCTACGTTATGTCACGTCTTCTACTGGTTGGTCCCTCTTCAAAGCAGAATAATGAGCAAAAAACTCTCAAGTTGAAGGGCAAAGATGTACGAGGAAGGAAGAGCTAAATGGATCGGAATCACAGAAAATGCCTGAAACCCGGCTTTTTAGGAGTTCTTCAGGTTTGTTTATGTTGTTGTGTATCTTGTGATATAGAGATGTTGTAAGAAGTTAGTGTTGTCAAGAAATAGTAATTGCAAACTAAAGAAGAAAGTCCCAAATGCGAAAAAGGCTGTTTATGTATCTTCAAGCTCGACTGTTGAGAGGTACACCAATGTGGTGCATGAATTTCTGTGTTTCGACTTGGAGTGGTTATCACATACTACATACAGTGCAAAATCTTTGTACAGTGCTCTGTTGTCGTTGCTGGAATGGTATTGTTAACTTCCTAAGTGACGATCACTGCACGTGTGCTTCAGATCTCATGTCTGTATTAATGGCATGTTTCTCTTAATTCTAAGGTGGACTCAGAGATCTAGTGCCTTGATTTGTTTCGGTTTCGATTCTCATCCCTTTGATATATATCAGCTCTCATAATTCTCCATTCAACTTGTTTAGAATTGAATATCTCACCACGGAGTGATTTGATTGAAAGAAGAAAAATAATAGCAAGAGGAGAAGGAACTGAGTGACGCGGTTTTATGAGAAATATTTGAACTAATGAGTTGTGAAAGAGCATTGCATAGTCTTTACTTAATGGTCTCTTACCTTATTAGTTCTTGCATGGTAGAATTCTTTTAGATTTACGTTCTATGATATGACACGAAATTTAAAGAGGTACAAACATTTTTACATTGTGAGAAGACTGAAGAGAGCTTTCTGAAGTTTTTCTATATATTGTGTGACTTTTGAGACAATTGGTGCACCTAAATCAGATTAGCATTGTGACCTTTTCACGATTCAAAAAATCCGTGGCAACGTTTGCTCTAGCATATCACGGCTAGAGTGGATAAATCATAATTTCATTACATACTTCACTTCTCGTCCTATTCACTAAAACAATATATCGAGTAAACTCTTCTCGACTAAAAATGTAATTCAAGTTCTTTTTCTTAATTTCATTAATTTGTATCTACTCTAACTTGTTATTCTGTACTTTATTTTGTTGTTATTAGAGGCGATATTGCTTAATAAAATATTTGCATTTGGGCTAAAAGAAATTGTTTTATTCTATACAAAACATGTTTCTTTACAAAGAGAGGATTATTTTTTTCTTACTTATAAGTAAAAAATTACTTGTTTTGATAGTAAAGGAAGTTAACTTATTTTTAAATACGACAAACAAAAGAGATTTTGGCGCAAATCATGTCTAACGTATGTCTTTAGTGAGTTTTTGGTTCCTTCATTTTTAACTAGGAGGTCCCTAACCTATGCCATTGGGCGCGAAACTAGTCCTATGGATGGATTTCATCCAAATTTGCCATTAGTTGGGTGCGTAGTCTCAAATCTCTTTTAATTTGTCTTTAGTAGGGTTAAATTGGTCAATTCACCTTTTTTTTACTTTGCGTCTCTTCACATTACCCAGCAATGGTATGAGATTTTGAAGTAAAAAAACTCCCACCACTCTGAAATTTAGACTCAATTTTCCAAATAACAAAAGTAGAAAAAAAATCATTGGATTTTTGAATTTATCTAAATTTTTGAATTGTTAATGCATGAAATATTGTAGTAAATGTCATTTTTAGTGGCCATATTACATATTTCCATTTGAATTCCAATCTCTTATTTTAAAAAGTTTATCTCTCTCTGTCTCTCTGTCTTATTTTGTTTAAAATACCAATACAACTACATTTCTAGAGTTTGTTTTTTTATTTTTAAAACAAAGATTAATCTATAAAATTAGTCCTCCACTCACGTTTCATTCAAGGAAAACTGTCAGCAGTTTTGCTTATTCCTCCACGTAAAAGAAAATATTTTATTCTCTTCAGCAGCCTTGTAGTTCCTTTTGCAAGTTTTGCATCCAGTCATTCAATTTCCAGTGCAATTCATTCATAAGAACTAAGGTGAGGTACTGTGTTCTATTAGTCGATTTCCACAGCTTTCTGTTTATTGTAATTATATATGATAATTTAATTACTTTAGTTCAGTGCTCCTTCGGAAGAAATCATGAATCAGTTCACTTAAACTTTCAGGTTCAGTTAAACCTTCGAATTTCAGTTTACTTGCAGCGCTTGCTTGAATTATCATTGTCACGGTGTGATAATTCCCAATTCAGTTTAGTAAGATGATTTTTATATGTAATTATAATTTTTAGATTGATTGTGGTATAGCAAGCACTTCACTGAATATAATTATTTGTACTCATCCCTCATTCTAACAAATTTTCAGGTAATGATTAACGTGATGGATGCGTGGCGGGTTGGTGAAGCTGTCGTGCCAATGGTCAACAAATAAAATTAGTTTTGTTTAGGATGCTTTATTTAATAAAAAAGGTTAGCGTCACATTTTCAATTATTATCTAGCGTTTGACAATCTATTTTTTTTTTAATGTTTACGAATTAACCAAATATTCAAACAATTGGGATTTTTATTATTAAAGTCACTTTTCCGCAATAATTTACTAATTTGTGGATTTTATTAACTCTCCGGAACCGTTGAAATTTTGAGGCGTTTCACTTAGGTACCGGGATGTCCTCACGTATCATGTCTATAGTAATTGAAGGCCGATACGGTCAATACGGACAATACAGACAACAATTAAATTGATACGAATACCGGTCATTGTCCGTATAATGTTTCGATGGATACCCGAGATCATCGGGATTAACACTTAGGTACCGAGATGTCCTCACGTATCATGTCTATCGTAATTGAAGGTCGATACGGACAATACGGACAACAATTAAGTTGATACGAATACCAGTTATTGTCCGTATGATGTTTCGATGGATACCCGAAATCATCAGGATTAATACTTAGGTACCGGGATGTCCTCACATATCATGTCTATAGTAATTGAAGGCCGATACGGTCAACACGGACAATACGGACAACAATTAAGTTGATACGAATACCGATTATTGTCCGTATGATGTTTCGATGGATACTCGAGATCATCAAGATTAACACTTAGGTATCGGGATGTCCTCACGTATCATGTCTATAATAATTGAAAGCAGATACGGTCAATACGGACAACAATTTAGTTGATACGAATATCGGTTATTGTCCGCATGATGTTTCGATGGTTATCCGAGATCTTCAGAATTAATACTTAGGTACCAAGATATCCTTACATATCATGTCTATAGTAATTGAAGGCTGATACGGTGAATACGAACAATATAGACTACAATTACGTTGATACGAATACCGGTAATTGTTCGTATGATGTTTCGATGGATACCTGAGATCATCGGGATTAACACTTAGGTACTGGGATGTCCTCATGTATCATGTCTATAGTAATTGAAGGCCGATAAGGTCAATACAGACAATACAGACAACAATTAAGTTGATACGAATACCAATTATTGTCCGTATGATGTTTCGATGGATACCCGAGATCATCGGGATTAACACTTGGGTAAATACAGACAATACGGACAACACTTACGTTAATATTCACACCAGTTATTTGACGACCAACACTTAACATTTGCCAGTTCTGTTATTGGAATGTGGTTAACTGAAGAAGTTTTAATCAAACAGAACATAAATATGTTAAGATATGCATGTTATGTTAACAAAATAATGTTAAACTAACCCATGTAGATTAACATGGGCATCTAAAAGAACCTAATTAGGTTAAAATGAGCATTTAACAAAACCTAGTTAGGTTAATTAACCGACTATAAACAGATAAAGTAGGTTAACATGTACAGTTCTGTTAACAGAATAATGTTAACCTAACCCACGTAGGTTAACAGAGGCATCTAATAAAACCTAATAAGGTTAAAATGGGCATTTAACAGAATCTAGTTAGGTTAATTAACCGACTATAAACTAATGAAGTAGGTTAACATGTACAGCTAAGTTAACAGAATAATGTTAACCTAACTCATGTTGGTTAACAGAGGCACCTAGAGCATTTAAAAGAACCTAGTTAGGTTAAATAACCGACTATAAATAGATGAAGTAGGTTAACATATACAGTTTTGTTAACAGAATATTGTTAACCTAACCCATGTAGGTTAACAAGGGTATCTAATAGAACATAATTAGGTTAACATAAGCATTTAACATAATCTAATTAGGTTAACATGAGCATTTAACAAAACAAAATAAAGATGAAGTTTTATTCGTAAAAGAAGCAACTTTATTTCATCTCAATCCTTTTTCACATTATTTCCTCAACAGATTTCAAATAAATAATAAAATAAATATCATACAATACATACAATAAACATCATACAATACATCCTTTAAATGTGCATATACTATTATCCGTTCATGCGACTACTAGCAAGAGGAACCTGACTTCTACAATTCGGTCGAGTATGTCCAGTTGCGCCACATCTACCGCACCTACGACGGTGGGGACACTCTCTAGCAGATGGCATTATTGATGTAGATTTGAGGCCAACCAGTCATTTTACTAAAGATGGCAAAATATTGAGTGTGCTAGCAATATGGTCGGGAACTTCCCATTCGACTTCATTTGGCACGGAGAATATTGTTTCGGCATATACTGCTATCCAAAAATTAATTGTGTAATATTAGGAGCATAATACGTGAGCTAAAATCCCTCTATGCAATGCGACGGCAACAGCATACGCGCAGGGAAAACTCTCTAACTGAAATTGTCTGCACATGCAAGTGTTGTTATCCAAGTTCACAATGTACCGGGTATTTGGTCCACTATTCACATCAAACTGGAATTGGTCTAGAGGCTCTACATAAAACGTCTTTGCCACCTCAAGACTATTGAAAAGTTTTTCTTCCATTGCCGATGTTAGAGTGCTTGTATGCATCTGCGATTCTTTGGGTCTATTATAAAACTATTCATGCAACTTGCTGCGTATGTTCTCTATTAGTGCAAGAATTGGTGACTCACAATCTTTTGTAAACTAGGAATTCAGCGACTCTACATTATTTGATGTCATCATATTGTATCGAATTCCAGTAAAATGTGCCATTGCCCAATGTTCAACCCCTATATCGACAAATACTGCCACGCTTTCTTCGATTTATTATGTATCTCGTCCATAAATTTAACAAATTCTTTGACACTGTATGCCTCTGCCGCTATCTTAAACAATGACAGGAGAGCGGGAACCCGATACCTCGTCTTCAAGTTGCCTTGTATATGGTAGATGCAGTAGCCATGGTGTGCATCGGGATAAACATCTCTGATACTATTTTTATACTATTACCCCGGTCAGACACAAAAGCAATGTCCCCAACGTCGCCCGTTACTTCCTTCAACTTGTGAAGAACCAGTTCAACGATTCATCATTCTCATTATCGACAATGTCGAATGCAATAGGATTAATTTGAATGTTCGCATCTTGACATGTAGCATTATGCATCGTACCTTCATATTTTGCTTTCAAAAATGTTCCATAGACACAAATTACGCGCCGCATTGAAGATATAAATCCTTGAATACACGGTCCAAGAGCCATGAAGAAGTATTTGAAGCAGTTGTCAACATCAGTCTGAATAAAGAACACCGAGCTCGGATTAGTTTTCTCCAAATTGTGGCAATATGAGGCGAGTTTACTATAATTATCCTTAGGTGAACCCATTAAGTCCTCCAGAGATCATTCTTTAGACTTCCAAGCCTTCTGATAGCTCATTACAACCCCGAACTCCTGACAGTTGTCATAGATGATATCTGCAGGTCTGTACATTGTTATGAGGTCTCGAAACTTATGCATTATATATCTTCCAATAACTCATGATTGTGCTTGTCTGTGATCATTGCGACATGTCCCATATTCGCAAGTATGTTCTCGTACATACTTTCGAACAACAAAGATATTAGAAGTGTCAAACTTCGTTGCTCACAAATGCCACTTGCAACTATCATCTACACAAGCAAGAGTGTACACTGTTTTATTTGATTTCTTCACTTTAAATTTGAAGTTATGTTTCAATGCAATCAAGTGCACAGCTTCCTGCAGATCTTTCTTCTTATCAAACAACTGGTCAACATGCGAATCTTCACCATTAGGAATCACTCAAGTCGTACGAGAAGATCGTGAACTAGGACTAGCCTGGTGGCCAATTGAAACTGAGGCAATGAGATTGTCGTTTGTAAATAGAAATTTTTCCTCATTGTATTGAACTATCTCAAGAGGTCTTTGTGTAGCATTTATCTCTGGAAAAACTACATTATCATCTTGAGCTATCTCCAATGTATTCCAAAAATCATATCCGTTACGGTACATTTCATCCCTGGCTTCATTCCCTGCTTCATCACATGCATCGTGTATGTTCATAGGTTGCTCTCTCCTTACAAGAGTTACACATAGATGAGTATGATGTTTTTCGTTGAGTTCAATCAGCCACTTCAACTATATGTCTGAAGTTATCTTTACCGGTGGAACTGAAAAATGTGTATTGGTAGGAAAAAGAAATCCAAACTCCATATCGTATTCCGAAGAGTAAAAAATAAGGAGGTTTCCTATATCATGATACAACGATGTATTCGCAGATACATGAAGTGCATCAACCGATTCTCCATTATCTCCGTTCTATTTCCATGTCTACTGACATTGGTCATTCTTTTCAAACTCATCGAAGTAACAAATAGCGAGGAGTGTCATATCTGCATTTCAAAAAAAAAAAAATTAAATTGACATTAGCTAAGTAATAACAGAAATCCATATGGACTGTTAACAGACTGCGTGGTAATGATTTTTATGTTCTGTTTCATAAGGGTTGTTAAGTTCAGTTGGTCTGTTATATGACGTCTGCTAAGTTCGGTCAGCTAGTGGCTAATTAGAAAGTTTAACTGACCAAAAGTGTAGGCTAACATACCAACTGTTTAGGAAAATAGACTAAAGTGTATGTTAACAGACCAACAGTTTAGGTTAACATACCAGCAGTTTAGGTTAACAAACCTAAAGTGTAGTTAACAGACCTAAAGTGTAGGTTAACCCAATATGTAGGTTAATCGACCTAAAGTATAGGTTAACTGACTAAGAGCGTAGGTTAACCGACTTAAGGATTTAGGTTAACCAACTAAGATCGTAGGTTAACTGACTCAAAAGTATAGGTTAATCGACCAGCTATCTTGTTAGGTTAACTTACTTACTTCTTACCTATGTGACCTTCTTCAATTTTAACACAACACAGAAACAAAGATCTTTCCAATTAATTCGTTCAGTTCATGCCCATTAATCTAAATGCGCTAAAATAGGCCAAGATATCATTTCACAATTACGATACCCACCTAATTCAAAATGAGAATGAACTTATTTACCAATTACAAAATGTCAAAATGTTGGCTTCTGTGTTGTTCACGCGATGCTTGTTCTCAACTTTGAATATAACTTTTGCAGTTTGATGAATGAATTAATGTTGGATGCGTTTCTGTTCTGACAATAACAGGAACCGTTGTGTTCAATAAATGAATTGAGTTTTTAATTTAATTTTATTTGTGTCATTAAAAAGGTATTTATGTCGTTTACATTTAAACTATTTTTGTAGTTCTAATAATCACCGACCGCAAAAAGGTTTACTCCGCTACAAGCACACACACAAAACAAACTTCTTTATTCATTACTACGTCTTCGTCCTCTCAAACCAAAACACATATCTCTCTATCTCAATTCTTCCATTTCTCCACATTCTTCTCCATATTCATCAAAATCAAACTCTCCTCAAACAAAACTCTCTCTTTCATTATTTTCAACTCTTCAATCCATTAAAATTATTTACAGTCCAATTCAAAAAAAAAAAAAAAAAAAAAAAGAAGTATACTAGTTCAATAAGAGTATTACTGTATTTTACATATAAAAAAAATGCGTTTAAAACTTATTTGTTGATTGTATTGAGAATTTGACAAGCTATTTAGCCAAATAGCCAAATGCCCCCTTCACTCTACATTTCTACAATCAGCAAAATTATATCAGAGAATGACTGAGAATCAACCAGAGAAGGGAGTGATAAGGTCACCAAGATGGGGTTATTTCAGGATTATCACAGGTACTATACTTGGTGGAATTCTTGGCTTTTATCTTATGCACCGCGCTGAACTCAAGTACAAGGTCCGATTCCCCTACTTTTAGATATATGAATTCTGCTTTTTCGTAATCTGGGTTTCACTAAATTAGTAGTAATATTAAGAATTTCTATGTGGGTATTCTATATTTGTACAGGAGATGTGGGACGAGAGATTGAAGAGGTACGAAGAAGAGCTCAATAAGAAGAAGAATGAGGAGAGTTCCAATGAAGTTCAAGAGTCCCTCTAGCTTTGCTTGTAAACCTAACCCAATATTTCTTTTTTTTTTCCTTCGAAACTCGGTGATTAATATATTTAGGAGATTACAAGTTTTTTTAGGTTTTAAGACTATTTTGTCTAGTCAAAGAGAGATGGGATTTCATATATGTTCACCAATCACGGGATACACAAATGTAAGATGCTCATAATATCTAACAGTTTTGATCTATAACATTACGATTGGGTTTTGTTGTTCCATCATGTGAAAATGGAGTTCCCAACACTTTATTTCCATCAATTTTGTTTGCCTTGATGATGTGGTTTATTAAAGAGGGGATTGCATTGGTGATATTATCTAACTTGTAAACTAAAGTATTGGGAATTAAAATTCTTGAAAAACAGAAGAATATTGTCCTACTCCTACTCATTCAATATAAATAGAAATTTGAAGGATACTTTGGTAGCATCATACAGTTTTTGGGTCTGAATTGTCTGTAACAAGTAGCTTGTTGACAAGTCTTATATCTCTAATTTGTAGAGAAAGAGAACTAGAGAAGCATGATTACTGAAAAGTCTCGGATATGGGGATTATGTCTTATAAGAAACAATTTGGAAAATAAATCATAATGAAATTCCACAGTATTGATAAATGGTATATTTTGCGGTGCATATATCTTTGAGCCATATTCCTGAGCTGGGTTGGTTATATTTTCTGCGTTCTTGTGGTATTGCAAATATATTGCTGTGAGTACTTAAAATTCAGGTCACTTCATTGCCCTTCTCTGTTACTTGTTTCTTTTTTTCTTTTCAACTTAAAAATTGTTGTTTTTTGTGGGTGTATTGGTTTCTGATTTAAATTTGAAACTTCCACAAGAAGGTCTCTTCAGGAAGTCTGGTAACGGAAGGTATAAATGAAGGAGCAAAGAGGAAGTGCTGCTATACTTCATTAAATCTCTATGGCCTTTTGGTACATTATCATTTATAATTCCTATAATTAGGCACTCATCGATCTTCATTTTGGTTATCTGATTACATTATCAGAGTTTCATACTACATCTATGACTACGACAATGTCATCAAGCTATTAAATTATGCATGGAGTGCAGGGTCAAAACTGAATGACATAACAAAAATGCTTTGTTATTACAAGGAATTAGGTCATAATAGGATTGAGGAGAATGAAATAGGGTAGTGTTGGCGTGGTTTTGCTTATGGATCTATAAATACTTAGGGGTTTGAAATCCCATTTACGCCCAAATGTCCTCAATTTTTCTAGTACAGACATGCTAGCAGGATCACATAGGATGATTTCATCAGTTCTCCAGCTCAAGGAACGTTTAGATGGCATAGAAAGTTTCTTTACTGGTTAGGTATGCCGCTTTGCGTGCAGAGTGAATGAACGGAAATCCGACCTAATATGAATTCCCCATCTTCCATGCCAACTATTAGTGGATCGAGAGGGGGTATATATAATGGGCGTGGTTGGTTGATCAAAACCTTTTTAGAAGAAGCAGATAGCAAACTTCGTACAAGAAAAGCAGACTGTTAAATAAAGTGAAGCTCTTAGGATCTTGGATAAGGAGGGACCGGCGCTCTTTCGCCTCAATTGAAAGGGGAATGAGTTTCTTACCCTCTTTCGAGACTTTTTTGAAGTCCTGGTTATAAGGGGAAGATGGAGAAACAATGTAATGAAGTTGGTTAACTATCTTGTAGACTGCATACTACTGATCAATGTGAGAGAAATTTCTTGTCTCCTTAGTTTTCTTGCTTGTCCTAACAGATGCATAGGACCTTTTTGCATTCTCTTGTTTTATTTCTAAATCTAGACATGATTGATAATGTGTAGTTTTTTGCCTGTTTGATTTACCCATCTTATGCTGTCCTTTATGCTTCAAGAATGCATCTCTTTCTTTAATCATGTTGTTGCTGAAGGATGGCCATGATCAAAGTATTTAATTTCAGATGTCAAAACATAAATAGTTCATTAAAACTTTATGCAGTCTATTCGGATGTGTATATATACTCCATATCCGCCTTCCATGTTTAGGTGTCTCTAAATGAAACTCATAGGAACCTTATGGGAAAATGCTGCAAAAATGGCCTTCATTTTTGTCTATATGGAATTTTTAATTTAAAAAAAAAAAGGTTTAAATGTTAGAGAATCAACTCTAACAAGAGTAATAGCAACTTTGCTGAGACTTGCTGAACTTTTATCCACTTGTATTTATTTCTGGCAGGTCTTATACTAGTTATCATAACATATACATGCTTCTCTACTAGTTAATGATGTGTAGAATAGCAGTATCAGGGCTTCAAGTTGCTTTTTCTTCTTATACGTAAGTTTTTCCTAATGCTTTGGAAGAGCAGTTATAGATAAGCATAGTATCAGCGCTTTTTCTTCCTATCTATTAACTTATTGTTCCTAGTGCTCAGAAGAGCTGTTCTAGCTTCAAGTTGGCATTAGGAAGAATTTTGCTTGGATACACAGACGGAAAACTTCAAAGTCTTGGTCTTGTAAGGATTTCTGCTGCTGCCCACTCCAGAGGTATATTGACAGATGGGAATTCTTCAGCAAGCTAATTGATTACAGTTTGTAGTTTGTTTTAATACTACTTTGGTTCTAATCTTATATGCTATTTGCCTGTGTTATAATTTTGCCACAGCGAATAGCAAAAGCATCATAGGAAAAGCTATTGAAAAAATGACTTTTTCATTCTCTCTTTCTTATCATTTAGATTATAGTAGAAATTTGCTTTAAACCTAGAAGGCATATTTGAGTTTTTACAACGAGTGTTTATTACTTTTAGATTTTATCTTGCTTTCTTGTTTCTGGCCTCTGGGAATAGTTTTTGCTCTCATAGTAAAGCGTAGGAATCTCTTTTTATAATCTTGTCACTGTTCTTCTAATGATGGCATTTTAATGGTTTTAAGCAAACCACACCCCAAACCATACCCTCTCCTGCCAAAATCTTGACTTTGCCTAAATGACCATAGAGTAAGCTACTCACACATTCTAGTTATTCAAATTCTGTATAGGCTTTACAAAGGGTGAGTTTGGCATAGCTTGTTTCATAATTACACCATTTACAGTATGATGAATTGGGCTATTCAACGAATGTCCGCAAGTGTAGAGTCAGTTGCTTGAGGCACACTAGTTTGTTAAATTTTCTTAGCTTTCAAGTTTCCAGTTCTCTTAGTTTTTTACTTCTTCGTTTATTCGAGTTCTCAATAGTTGTGGGATGAAATCCCAGAGCAGTTTAACATTGAATTTAGAGTATTCATTGTTTGGTTGTATGACTTTCTTTTGTAAACGTCAACATTATTTGGTTCCAAGTTCAAAGCACTGCCTACTTTCAAATTGTATTTTTGAGTTGAGATATGTTGTCCACGTTTGGCTGTTCTTTGGCTGCCCCCTAATAAAATATTTGTTTGTTGTGTAATAACAAATACTAAATCGTTTTGGTGAAAGATAAAGAATCAAAACACACTAAGTTAAAGAAATTTTAATGGACACAAAGAGATGTTTTCTCATATGCGAAGCACATAGATATAGCTATGGAGCCGAGGAGGATTATTTGGAGAGTTTACCACACCATCTCGCTTCTGCATACAGGCCGCTTATTTCGGCACATCCATTGGCGTGGAGACATGGACATCGCTCCGCTTTTTGGTGTCATTATTACCACCCCTCCCCTCCTCTCCTCCTCCCACTTTAGTTTTCTGGCGTACTCCACCAGTGGGATCCTACAAGATCAACACTGATGGATGCGTCAAGGACGGGGTTGCTAGTGGCGGAGGGATTATCAGAGATTCGTCAGGACAGTGCATTCGGGCATTCTTCTCTTTCTATGGTGACTGCACCATTCTCGAGGCGGAGCTACGAGCTATACTAGACGGGATCATTCTGGCTCAGAGGCTTGGGTTATCAGTTCTATGGGTGGAGTCAGACTCTACATTAGCGATCCACTGCATCACCAAGGGAGGAGGACCTTGGCATATTCAGGCTACTCTACGGCACATCAGGCATCTACTAGCATCGGACAGGATACTATCACCACATCTTTCCGAGAGGGCAACCAGGTTGCTGATCTTCTTGCATCAGAGGGCTGGGATCGACGCCACTATTATGAGTACAGCTCTCAGGATCTTCCACGACGACATCGTAGTCTAGTCCAGATTGACAAATTTGGACTTCCTACTGTTAGAGGCTTATAGTTTCTTTTTAGACATTTGTATGGGAGGTAGTACCTCCTTATTTATTGATTTCTGTTTTGCATTTACTCTTTCATTCGATTGTGCTTGAGGTCGGGTTTTATGCCCCCTCCTTTGTACTATTATGAGCTTTTTATATATGGTTGGGGCTTCCTTAACCCCCCTCCCGGTCCTTCCACGATGGAGGCCTCAAAACTACATCGAAATTTGTGATGGTGTGTTGAAAAAAAAAAAAAAAAAGGTATAACACAATCTCAATCAACGACAAAAAAAAAATCTCACAAAGAAATTTTAGGAAGAGAGCTTGCCGTTATCACTGAAACAATGGTAGGGAAGAAAACCATTCAAAAAAGGGACCAACATAGAAGCTGCAGGGAGAGACCACAAAGGAGCAGCAACTAATTCAGGTGGGGTGGGGTGGGGTGGGGTGGGGTTTTGGACTCCTTTTCTATTTCCCTCTCTCTTATCACTTTAGTATATAGGATAATATATATAACCAAATGATAGAGTTTTATTTAAGTAAAACTCTTAATAGATAACCACAATTTTTAAACACATGGATAATTATGGTTCAAACCCGACCACTTGAGCAATTCCAATTGGTTACACCTCAAAAGTGACAGTTATCCAAATCAACCCAACAACCACGATTCTTCAATTTGAACGGGTCAATGACTCGATATACCAGTGTGGGATTAACTTGGGTCGTACACTTCATTTAAGGCACAAGCCTAATTAAGTACGATAAATTATCATCACTACCTTGGGGGGACTGTTTGGCACAAAATACCCAACAATCCTCCACCTTTGGTGCCAAAGAATCCGTTCTTGCACCCCTCCTGTTATCTTAAACAAGAAAAAATAAAAATTAGTGAATTAAACAGAAAGGGAATTCGAAAATTGAAAATTCACTAACCTTTATCAATATTCAAGAGACTTAAACAACTCTTGAATTTTACCAAGGGCAACACTTTTATTCCCATATCAGAGGGATTAAATTGAGAGAGTACCTTTTCAAGGTTAACAGTTCCCTGTGATACAATATCTCGAATAAAATGCATTCGAATATCTATATGCTTAGTGCGTTCATGAAAAACAGGATTTTTACATAGATGTATAGCAGATTGACTGTCAGAGAACACAATTACATTACCATCCAAAACACACAGTTCATTTAGAAGACCCTTAAGCCACAAAGACTCTTTAATGACTTCTGTTGTAGCAATGTACTCAGATTCTGTAGTGGACAAAGCAACTATATGCTGCAATTGAGATTTCCAACTCACACAAGAATCACATAAAGTAAACACATAAGAAGTAGTAGACTTTCTATTGTCTCTGTCACCTACATAATCAGCATCAACAAAACCCTTTAACATAACACCCTCAAATTTATTTTTAAATACTAAGCCCGTATCACTAGATCCTCTCAAGTATCTAAGCACCCACTTAAGTGCTTCCCAATGATCTAGACCTGGATTTGACATGAACCTGCTAAGTGTGCTCACAGCATAGGCAAGGTCAGACCTAGTGCACACCATCAAATACATAATAGATCCTATAGCATTAGAGTAAGGAATTCTATTCATGTATTCCACATCTTCATCACATACTAAAGATTGATCTTTAGACAAAACAAAATGATTTGCTAAAGGTAAAGTAACAGGTTTACTCTCATTCATGCCAAATTTTTTCAAAACCTTCAACACATAAGATGTTTGATGCAACCGCAACCACGAATTTGATCTATCCCTTTCAATTTCCATACCTAGGATTCGTTTTGCTTTACCTAGGTCTTTCATATCAAATTCTCCACTTAGGGTAGTTTTTATCTTATTGATTAAGATAATAGATGAACCAATCAACAACATATCATCCACATATAATAAAAGAAACACACAGCCATTTTTATTATGATGATAATATAAGCAATGATCAAATTTTCTTCTATTAAAACCAATAGAAAGAACACACAAATCAAACACTTTGTACCACTTACAACCTACTAAAGATTTGCACTTAGGTCTAAGAACTAAATCCCAAGTTTGATTTTTCTCTAGAGAACTCATCTCTTCATTCATTGCTTCTAACCATTCATTTGATTGTTCACTCTTAAAAGCCTCCTGATATGATCTTGGCTCCCTATCGACTAATTCTTCAAAACTAGCATAAGCGAATGCCACCTCCGACTCATACCCAAATCTCTGAGGCTCTCTATGAGGTCTTCTCACTCTATCTCTTGTCAATTGATAGTCTCTTAAAGAATCTCCCTCATCTAAATATTCCTCAACAACAATCTCACCTATCTCATCTCTCTCGGGTTGCTGAACCTCCACCTCACTAGAGGTACTAGGGATATGTGTACTAACCTTAATAGTCTCCAACTGTCTACTATCACCCTCTTGTTGATCTTCACCTAATTTCTCTAAATCAGGTCCTAAACAAGACATTTCAGATTCATTGAATGTAACATCTCTACTTACTATGACTTTTCCTCCCTTATGGCTTCTATCCCACAACCTATACCCATTCACTCCTTCGGGATAACCTAAGAAAACACATTTCCTAGCTCTAAGTTCAAGCTTTTCCTCACTTTGATGAGAAAAAGCAGCACAACCAAAGGTACGAAGCATAGAATAGTCAGCACATTTACCATACCATTTTTCATGAGGAGTATTACCATTCAAAGCAGTAGACGGAGTAATATTAATCAAATAACAAGCAGTCATCACAGCTTCACCCCAAAACGATTTAGGGACATTAGAGCTAATCATCATGCATCTAACTTTATCAAGCAGTGTTCTGTTCATCCTTTCAGCTACCCCATTCTGTTGAGGATGTAAACAACCGTTTTATGTCTTGTTATTCCATTTTCAACACACATCTTATCAAATTCAGCATTGCAAAATTCTAGTCTATTATTAGTCCGAAGAAACTTTATCTTTTTACCAATTATATTTTCTATCATTTTTCTCCAATTATTAAAGCTATGAAACGTACCCGATTTATCTTTTAAAAGAAAAATCCATACTCTCCTAGAATAGTCATCAATAATAGATAGAAAATATCTTTTTCCACCCAAAGTAGGATTACTGGTAGGACCCCACAAATCAAAATGCACAGTCAAGTATTCCATTTATTTTATGAACAAATTAAGAGAAAGAGCGGTTTTATGTTGTTTACCAAGCACACAATGGTCACAAAAGGCATATCGTATTACATACGGTCTTTACCAAAAACACCTTTTTCATTAAGGAGCTTAAGCCCTTTATTGCTCATATGAGCTAATCTATCGTGCCACTTGTGTGTGTCATCTGTGTTGGCAGAACAAACTAAAAATTTTGAATTTTTAATTACTTCTCCTACAGTGACATAAATACCGTTTCTTTTCATGCCTTTACAAATTACAAGAGCTCATTTGGTCATTTTTAGCATCTTGTTTTCAATTTTACCAATTAAACCCATTTCTTCTAATTCACCCACTGCAATTAAATTCCTAATTATTTCAGAAATATATCTGACTCCCTTTAAAGTGAGCACACATCCATTATTAAATTTAACAGAAATATCACCAATTCCAACAACTTTGCATGTTAAATTGTTACACATAATAACATGACCTAAATCACTTTCATGCAAAGTTTCAAACCACTCTATGTGATGTAACATGAAAAGATGCACCGAGTCAAGTATCCATTCATGCGTATGAGATTTCTCGGATAAATTCAATTCAACAGAGTCATCAACAGAGTTTATAAAAACATAAACTTCACTGGGATCCAAATCAGAATTAGAAGACACAAATTCACTTCATCTCTCTCGTTTTCTTTCTTCTTGTTTTTCTCTTTATAACAATCTTTTATAAAGTGACATGTCTTACCACAGCCATAGCATTTTCTTACATTTGACCTAGACTTTGATCTAGATTTGCCATTACCTTTGTTTTTACCACTCTCACTACTGTTTTGATTCTCGTGATTCCTACCCTGCCTGTATTGAAATCTACCCCTAACCAAATGGACATCTCCAACTCTTTTTTCTAGTCTTTCAGTTTTTAATTCTAACTCTTTACTTCTCAAAGAATCGACGACAATTTCAGGTGTTAACGTGTCTCTACCATACTTACTGGCACTTTTAACCTCTCTATAGGTTTCAGGTATAGCATTTAACAAAATAATTGCTTTATATTCCCCAGACACAATTTCACCACAATTAACAATATCTTGAACCAATTGGTTAAATATGTCCAAATTATCATCCAGATCTTTTGAAGAGTCAATTTTAAAACTAAAGAATCGTTCAAGCAAAAAAAAGTTTGTTAGGTGTAGATTTTGACAAATACAACTCTTCTAACTTTGACCAAAGTTTTTGTGTAGAATCAAGTTTACCAACTTTTCTCAAAACAGCATCAGACAAGTGTAAAATTATTGAAGTGTAATCTAGCTCGTCAAATTCCATTTTCTGTTCATCAGTAACAGTTATGGCAAAAGAATCATCTATAGCTTTAGAAATTTTTTGTTGAACTAAAATTCCCTTCATTTTTTATTGCCAGATTGAAAAATCTCCTTTTCCATTAAACACACCCAAGTCAAAACTATGAGTTGTCATTTTTTAACAAATCAAACAAATTCACACAGACAAGACTTAACACAAATTGTAACACACAACCACAATAAAATAAGTAATCAATGCAAAAAAATAGAAATTTGCAATTAATGGCCACAAATATACATTGTCCTATATTCCACAGGATTCCATGAGAATCAGGTTCTCAGGTCAAAGGAAAATATAGAACAGGCAAGTCTTGGAGTTTTGTTAAAATAATGGTTTAAGCAACACGAAGCAGAATAATCTAATTAACAAATAATTAAATCAACAAAAAAATTTCAGACAGATAAACAAACCACAGAAAACAGTAAAGCAGTTTGCTATCGGCAAGGTAGCTATTCTCAATACGTAATCCCAAACAATTAATAACAGTTTGCTATAGGCAAGATAGCTATTCTTGACTGAAATATTAAAAGTGGATTAGATGTTACCGAAGAGATGCGAATTTTTATTTTTAATTGGAGGTCCACTCAGAACCCGCAGTAAACAAAGAATCACCAACGAAGCAATTGTGGGCAAAAGCGCCCAGATTTCAAAGACACCGGACACAGGAACGAATCAACACCACCAGCAGGTCCAAAATTCCACGAGGAACAATCTGCCTCTTTGCCCAGAGTTCAACCGCCCTCGCACGCGCCTCCACGCGCCACCAACAGCTCTGTGCATGATCTTCACGCCGCCGCCATCAAGATCCCACACGCGCACACGCCGATCGTAACTTCGCCGACGACGTCGAGAGTCCAACGGTACCACCCACGCACCTTAACTCCGACCGGTTAGCCTCCCACGAATGTTTTTAGTCTCAATTATTTGAAAAAAAACACCCAAAAAATCTCTTTTTTGATTTCTAATCTTACCATCTAACTTGGCTCTGATACCAATTTGTTGTGTAATAACAAATACTAAATCGTTTTGGTGAAAGATAAAGAATCAAAACACACTAAGTTAAAGAAATTTTAATGGACACAAAGAGATGTTTTCTCATATCTACCGAGGCTCAGAAATTTACCCTAATCCCACACTAGGTATAACACAATCTCAACCAACGCACAAAGGAAAATCTCACAAAGAAATTTTAGGAAGAGAGCTCGCCATTATCACTGAAACAATGGCAGGGAAGAAAACCATTCAAAAAAGGGACCAACATAGAAGCTGCAGGGAGAGACCACAAAGGAGCAGCAACTAATTCACGTGGCGTGGGGTGGGGTGGGGTTTGGGTTTTGGACTCCTTTTCTATTTCCCTCTCTCTTATCACTTTAGTATATAGGATAATATATATAACCAAAGGATAGAGTTTTATTTAAGTAAAACTCTTAATAGATAACCACAACTTTTAAACACATGGATAATTATGGTTCAAACCCGATCACTTGAGCAACTCCAATTGGTTACACCTCAAAAGTGACCGTTATCCAAACCAACCCAACAACCGCGATTCTCCAATTTGAACGGGTCAATGACTCGATATACCAGTGTGGGATTAACTTGGGTCGTACACTTCATTTAAGACACAAGTCTAATTAAGTACGATAAATTATCATCACTGCCTTGGGGGGATTGTTTGGCACAAAATACCCAACAGACACCTCAACACATCAGCTAGTAAATGGGAAGATGCAATTTCAAAGGTGATGTCACTTGTAGGGTACATTATTTGCATATTTCCATTTGCTAACTGTGTCAAAAATTTAAAGGGAGCAGCCAAACGAGGAGAACATATCTCTACTCGTGTTTTTCAATGAAGGGTTACGATGCTAAAGCAATTGAGCTAGCAGACTGCACAAGTTATTGGTTTGTTAAATGAGAAAGTATAAAACAAATCTTTGCATGAGAACTCGAGGAAGTCCATAGTTTTCAAGCTTATGGGAGTTTTGGATACGTCGTTATTGCTCTGTCACGCGTGTTGGCTGGTTGGTTAATGTCTTCGATGTCTAACCGGACATATACAAGAGTTATTGGATGTGTCTTTTAGGGTCTAATGGGGGAGTATGGGACATATGCGAGAGTTAAGTAGTTGGATGTTGAAGTTTGTAGACTTCTATTTTTTATTTTTATTTTTATTTTTTAGTAGAAACTCAATTTTAGTACTTCTAAACATCAAGCTATTACAAAAAGTTGGGTGAATTTCATAGTAAACAAAATTTTAATTGGATTATTTAACTTTAATTTGATTGAATTGAACTTCAATTTAGTTTTGTATTTCACAACTCTATTACATTTTCTCACCTAACGTTTTCCAAGCTAATGGGAATTATTTAGTAGGCAGCCATACTTAACTAATCTTTCACGTAATTTTTACGTGGTATTCTAGAAACGAAAGTAGTGAAATGAATGTTTGTATTAGATTAAAATGTGTGTATTTTTTTTAGCACTTTCACGATGTGGGCATAGTGATAAGTTGACATGTCATTTAGTGATACGTGGAACATCTATTGCAGTATTACTGTTAATTAAACAATTTTTTGAGAGGTGAAATTTGAAATTAAATTGAAGTTTGATGAGTCTCTTAATACTAGATATAAGTTCAATGACCCAATTGATACAAATTAAAGTTTGATTATGTAATTGAGATTTCTCTAAAAGTTTAGTGACTTAATTGAAATATTATAGTGCCCTCAGCTTGTCCCATCTTTTGTTACAAGTTCCGACAGCCGAGCAATGCGACGTTTTTTTTTTTTATTTATTTATTTTTTTTATGTATGCAGATTATCTTAGGTGTATGGTTGATTTGCCTAATTTTTGTTGACAAAGTTAAAAATGCCCACGATAACTATCATTTTAAGACATAATTTTCTAGTAGAATATCTTCTCCGTTTGAATCATCTTGAATGAAGAGTAGATGAACAAAATGTAGAACATATTAGATATGTGGAATTCTAAAGGGGAAAAGTCAAGACCAAAAAACAAAAGATAGCATCATCTGTTGCATAAGTGGTACCAACACCAACATCTGCTAATGCAACTCGAAGAGGGACGGTTCACCATAATCCTATTACATATATCAACAAAGAGATACGTGCAAAGCTTTGCTCAAATGTCTCGTCTCAATTTCGTGTTGGAGAGCATGAATACGCTGGATGAGGCACTCTAGCTGATCAAAAGTCTAATTTGATGAAATACTTTGAAGATAGACTATTCAGCATGAACAACAACAAAAAACTGAGCAGAGAGCTGAAAAAAATGCAGAGGTCCAAGTAAGACAGACCAAGGAAATAATTGATGGCATGTCTCCGAAAGTTGCTAGTATGTACCCAGTTGGAATCGAAGTGAGTTTCTCGGTATTTACCGATGCGCCCTTGTGCTAACAAGAAGAAGGAATTTCGGGACGTCAACTCTAGTAATTGAAAAATGATATTTCCTTGCTCAGCATTAAGATCGGAAACTTGTCGTAAAAAATTCTCCGTCGACGCCTATACTATAATCAATGTTCGTGACTCCATTCACATTTCCAATAAATCATGATCCCGCAATCTCCAAAAGATAAAATGATAATTATCCATGCATGATGTTGATGTCAAAAAGAATAATGCGACATTATTTGATCAACTTGGCGGCTGTTCGGACTAAATGAACTTATAAAGACAGAGAAAACGATTATTCTAGCTGACTGTCCATGAAGTAGGAGTACAACAATTGGAGATCCTTCGTTGAATGACTTAGCAAGGCCGAACTAAAAATATGGTTTTATATATGCTGGGGAAGTTCAGTGGGACTACTTATCTCCTTTGATGAATAATGCTCCTTCTATATTGATGAAAAAAGATCGATACCACCCTAGTTAATCAATCAGTGACCGCATGGGTACGCTAGCCACTCAAATGCCATGCTTAGATTCTAATTGGGTAAGGAGAGCAGTTTGATAGAGTCATCATAGCCCAAGGACTAGTCTCCGATCTTAAGTTGTCTAGTCGAAAGATTCTGATTGGTGGATTTTGAATGACTCCGCGTACAACTTGGGGACATTTTGTTGCCAGGGTAATGATTATCTCAAATCAATTATTCGTTTAAGAGGTTTGAATGATTGTGAGAGTAAGAAAAATACTCTTGCTTCCAACCTAATTCATCAAGGGCGGATGATTCGCTATGCTGAATCCCTTGCACGATTGTTCCGAACCAGTGGTGGGTTCAGTTCGCAACCAGAGGTGGTCTTCCCATTTTTATGACATATTGACGTTCAGTTGGAAATTATTTAACCTCGTCATATTTTGGGCGTAACACATGAACTAATATATAATAAATTATTCAACCTTTAGTATTCCACAAACAACTATAATTTAATAATATAATGTAAAAAAAAAAATTACCTTCAATATAAAAGAATAAAAACAAAGGAAGACAAGTGGATAAACAACAATATATCACGAATTTGACTTATTACTCGAAAAAATGACCATTTTTTCATAACAACTCAAGAATTACAAGGAAGTTTTTTAACTAGTCAATTTTTTTGGTCAAGATAAAATTTATTTCTTGCCAAAATTTTATTAGAATATTCTAAAAATCGATTCAGTCATTGAATCAAAAAGTAAAAGGTCAAGGGTCAAAGAATTCAATTATGATCAAACTCAAGTAAAATATCATTAATTACATATATATTTATATAGTAAAATATATAAATATAAATTAAATTTTCATCAATAAAAAAAAAAGGGTATAAATAACCAAATAAGAAAGTGTGGTGTCAATTATATTTAGGGTTAATTACACTCTCAATTTCCATTTTTTCAGCTTTGTATCTTTCAGTTTTGTATCAATATCATCCTTATTCAATTTTATTCGCAGATATTGTTTCCAATATTTTATTTATTCGCACAAATGGTCTCCAAATAATTTTTTTGACAATTTTACTCCTAATTTAAATAAATTAAAATTTAAAAAAAAAATACAATGAAAAAATTGTAATTAAGACTCTAACATTTTTAAAAGTACAAATAAATCATAAACTTTTTTTTTTTTTTTTTTTTCAGATTCTCACTTCAAATAATAAAAAATGTGTCATCAAGTTCCAAACCTTCTAAGGATCCATTTGTGATTGATTTTGGAGTCCAACTTTTGATTGTCAAACAATCAGAAGTTGTTTTAAGCGTTTGGTAAATTTTTAAAAAGTGATTATAAAAGAATATGTATTATCTGGCAAAGATTTTGAGAAGCAGCAAAATAATAGCTTTTTAGATTATGTTTTTAGTTTTTCTATCTATCTATTATTAAAATACTAATTTTGACCTTAATTAATTAAAGTAATTCTTTTTATGTCACAAATTTATTAGTATTCCAATTATAACGTGTCTCTACAAATAATTTAAAATTTAATTTAATTGATTTTTGTACAATATTACTATACTTTTATTTTTTTATTTTTATGAATTTTAAGATTTAAAGATGTATATCATTTTTATTTTAAAATAATTGTTAAATACATTGTCTTGAAAAAATATTTGATAATATAATATATTGTTATAAGAATAAAAATAAATTTTACAATACTACTTATGATAGTTATAATACAAAATAACATTATTATAATCATTGTCAATTTTAGTAATTTTATACAGTCACGATAATAAATCACTTTTGTTTACCAAATGCTTAAATACTGATTTTAAAACATACAACAATTATAAAACAAGAGTTTATCAAACACTTATCTAATTTTTTTCACAACGGTGATTCTTTTTCTGCAAAGACAAAAGAAAAGTCGATTCTCTTAAAAGCACATTAATACCAAATTAAGTATAATTATGTTCACCGAAATGACATTTTGTAGTTTGGTCAGATTTCGTTCAGATGTCTGTTAATTGACAAAAAAAATCATACTTGTGACATAAATTTGACCAATTTAACAAAGACAAAATAGTTTTCTATTATTTAAAATAATTGAAAGAACAAGGAAAAAAAAAAAAATCTTCCTCAAACATCCCCCTTCCCCCAACCCCCTATCCCTCCTTTAATTGACAAAAAATCAAGCTCGTTGTCTAAATTTGACCAATTTAACATAGATAAAATAGTTTATTCACATTCTATTATTTAAAATAATTGAAAGAAAAAGAAAAAAAAAAATCTTCCTCAAACATCCCCCCAACCCCCCTCCATTAATTAACAAAAAATCAAGCTCGTAATCTAAATTTAACTAATTTAACAAAGACAAAATAGTTTATTCACATTCTATTATTTAAAATAATTGAAAGAAAAAGGAAAACAAATCTTCCTCAAACATCCTCTTCCCCCCAACCCCACAAGAGCAACCGGGGGAGAGGGAGACGGCCCAAATTCCGGACCGTAGGAGTTTGGGCTGGTGACAATCCGGGAGGAGAAATCTTCCCGTTGCTTGAAGATTAGGGATGATTTCTCTCTAGGTTGGAGAAAAACACACTTTTTTGTTTCTTTTTTTTTTTTAAATAAAAAGTTTATAATTTATTTACACTTTTAAAAAAGATAGGAACTTCAAATGTAATTTTTTTCATTTTATTTTTTTAATTTATTTAAGTCAAAAAATTATTTGGGGACCATATGTGCGAATAAATGAAAATATGAGACGATATCTACGAATAAAATTAGGGTAAATTGCAACTAGTGTCACCAATTTTGACTTCATTTGCATTTGTATCATCAGTATTAAATATTGGCATCTATCACCCCAACTTTTTATATAATTAGCAACCAATGAGGGTATTGGCTGCTAATTATATAAGGACATGAGGACATTGACTGCTAATCATATAAAATATTGGGTGATGAATATCAAGAATTAAATACTGAAGATACAAGTGCAAATAAAGTCAAAGGTTGGGGACACTAACTGCAATTTACCTATAAAATTAAATGGGGACGATATTGTTAGTTGAAAGAATTGAGATTGTGAGTGTAATTAACCTTTATATTTATAACAATAACAAATAGTTAAATTTTTAAATTATTTTTTTCAAAAACAACATAAAATATAATTTTCAATCTTTGATTAGTTGGTATTTGCAAAATTATTCAACAACCCTCTATATTATTATTTATTAAATTTCATTGAAAATAAGTGTATATTTGGTAGAGTTTAAAAATAATTTAATAGAAAATTTTAATAAAAATTATAAATCTAATAAAATAAGTAATTGAAAAAAATTTCAAAAAAAAAAAAAAAAACTACCAAACGTGATCTAAGACCTCTCTCTTAACAAAGAAATCTCCCCCACCCACACATATTCCCTTTTCTTTGCCCATTCAATTCCTTCCCCTTTCACTACGCTCTATTTACACACGACTAAAGACATCTTCAACCCATCTCGTAAATTGAAGTGAAGATGCCAAAATGGAGCAAATGTTTCTCTAATTAGACGCCAAAACCCAGTAGCTATGTTAAAGATGATGAGCAGTCTTTGCGCCATATATGGCGCAAAGACCGTAAGCAATGAAGATGAAAATATGCGTTTTTATTCCACATTTACCCCGGCTCATTTGAATTGAATTTTTGGTTACCTTTTGTATCCTATTTTCTTTATCCCTTTTCTTTCTGAAGATCATTGTAATATAAATTGGTGCATAATTATTTGAATTTGATTATTATATTTATTGATACAATAAATTGTACGAGGAGTAATAAATTGGATAATAAATAACATCTACTACATATATTGAATAAAAAGTACTCACTAAAATTGAGAAGTTACAAATTAATTGATCATTTGTGGGATGAATATACTAATTTTGATGATTAAATGACAAAATTAATTATGTTTTGACGTCTTTTTTTTTGTAATCTGTCCAATGTTTTTATTTTATTATGTTAAATGTTTTTGAAATTGAGATATTTAGTATCGTGCCTTTTCTTATTTTTTTTAATAAATGCAATTATTACGTAAATTAAATTTAATAAAAAATTTATATATTTAATATAAAATTATAAATACACTATATGCTTAACTAATTTTTGAATTAAATTATTGTTCAAAATTACAAATATAAATATATGATAATATACACTGTTCATTTGGTGCAACATTTGAAGTAATGAGTTGGAGATGACATTTGGATTTGGTGTGAAAGTTGCACCATTTTAGTGCAAAAGTTGCACCAATATGAAGATATGGGTTGGAGATGGCCTAAACTCGATAAGCCATGACATGACACCTACTGATAATCCATTTCAAAAAATTCTAGAAAAGAACGAAATTATACAACTGTCACTTGGAAATTTTTTATGGAAAAGCCGTGAAAATCGCTACTTTTGTGTCAAGGTCAAGAATGCAAATGAATGCTTTTTATCCCCTTGTAAAATGAACTGCGGAAACCGTGAGACCTGTGGCCGGATCATCTGGTTCCCGGTTGAACCGACATGTTTTAAATTTTCCTACTAGTTTTTCTCTACACGGTTTTTATCCTCTAATCGAACCAATTTTTGGTCTAGTTCTTGATTTTTTCAGTTAAACGCTCAGTCTGATTTTTAGAACATTGTTAAATATGGGGGTAATTATATTAATAACATACCTTTTTATTTTTTTTATAAATGCACTACATTTCAATTGCACTAAAGATTCATACAAAAGTTGGAGATGTAAGTACGTTAATAAGTAAATGTTAAAGACATTTAATCCATATCTACATCTACACTATATCTAAGATGCCTTTAAAAGGAGAAACATTTTTGAACTATTCTACTCTTATAATTTTTTAAAATTTCATATTCACCTGTAGTCTTCATTAATGTATAATTATTATTTTTATATTTTATTTATTACTCTTTTATTGTTCATCATTATTGTACATTAAATTTTCAACAATTTACTAAATGTAAAATTAAAATTTTTAAACATTTAATCTATTAAATTAATTTTTTTTTTTTGCATTACGTAGATGAAAGGAATGAGAAATGAGTTTCAATAAAAAAAAAAATGAATGGAAAAAATTGTAGTTTTGTTTATTAAAACATTAAAATTCAAATCATGGTTGTCAAAATAGAAATAGAAATAAAAAGATTATTTTTAATACATTAGATTACAACGATTATTAGCATGTTTGGTTCAGTTTTTTTTTTTTTTTAAATTCTTTTTCCTCGAATTCATTTTTAACTACATATTTTGTGAGACCTAAAATTTTTATCAACTCTTCAAATACACATTTTATTAAATTTTTTCAAAATCTTTAAACCCCACCAAACACATACTATATTTTAGAGTTAACCTGTGAAAGTTTTTTCATTTTTAATTTAATTTAATTTTATTAATATATATAGAATGTTCTTCCCATCTTATTTATGTCCGTCAACAATATTCTTACACTTCTTTATTTTTTGTTTCTTATTCACATTTATGACATTTCATTTATGTTATCAAATCAAACACGTCTAATAAAAAGATAACATACATAAAGAATATTGTTCGCAAGGAACTACTACTCCAACAAATGTACAATATTATGTAGTCAATCATTACATTCTCTCACAATAAAATTAGTAATCATTAATTTTATTTTTCATAAATTGCAGCCATGTAGATCATTAATTCTATAATATCTGATATAAAGAGTTCATCAATCATCAAAATTTAAATCACCAAAAAGTATTTACTGGGTTCAAGTTATTGTTGGTATTCTCACCATATAAAACTTATCTCTTATTATAATTGTACTTACATGAATACAATCATCTTTTAATATTTATTTATTACTCTTTTATTATTCATTATTATCATACATTAAATTTTAACAAATTATTAAATGTATAATTATATTTTGTAAACATTTAATATATTAAATTATATATAAAGCTGAAAAGATGATCTCAAATTTTTTTTTTTGGCATTACGTAGATGAAAGAAATGAGAAATGAATTTTTTTTAAAAAAATGAATGGAAAAATTGTAACTTTTTTTAATTACTATATTAAAATTCAAATTATGGTTGTCAAAACTGAAATGGAGATGAAAAGATTGTTTTTAGGGTAATTTGCGGCCTTCATCCCCAACCTTTGAACTTTTGGCACTTTTATCCCTATTCTTTATTTTTGGCACCCATATCCTCAACCTTTCTTATTTTGGTGGCTGAAGTCCCCAACCTTTGAACGTTTGACACTTTTATCCTCATTCTTTATTTTTTGGCACCTATATCCTCAACATTTCTTAATTTGGTGGCTGAAGTCCCCAACCTTTGAACGTTTGACACTTTTATCCCCATTCTTCTTTTTTTTTACACCCATATCCTTAACATTTCTTAATTTGGTGGCTGAAGTCTCCAATCTTTGGACTTTTGTATCATATTTTTTAATTTTTTAATTAAAACTTATGAAAAGTCTATTTAAAGCCAAGTTTTGTGAGTAATGTTGTCTATAAATATTGGTTTATTTAAAAAAATTTATTTTTAAAAATTTTATGATATTTTTAGATTAATTTTAATTTTTAATTGAAACCGGTTTGACCTTTTAACCCTTGACTCGTTATTTTTTTTTGGATCGATGGTGGGTCCTATTTTCCGAATATTGTATTATTCAAATAAATAGTTTTATTTAGATAACTATATTTTGATTAATGCTCCATTTGGAGATATTGGTGCAAAAAAAATGAAGAATGAGGATATGGGTGCAAAATTTGAATTTTAATTGAAACCAGGTCGACTTTGGTTCGACCTTTTGATATTTGACCCGTTATCTTTTTGGGTCGATGACCAGTCATATTTTCTGAATATTGTATTATTCAGATTAAATTGTTTTATTTAGAAAACTATATTTTGATTAATGCTCAATTTGAGGATATGAGTGCAACAAAATGAAGAATGAAGATATGGGTGTAAAAAATGAAGAAAATCTCATAAAATTTGTAAAATAAGTTTTTTTTAAATAAATCAACATTTATAGATAAAATTACTCACAAAACTTAACTTTAAATAAATTTTCATAAGTTTCAATTAAAAATTTAAAACTATGATACAAAAGTCCAAAGGTTGGAAACTTCAGCCACCAAATTAAGAAATATTAAGGATATGGGTGTAAAAAATGAAGAATGAGGATAAAAGTGCTAAACGTTCAAAGGTTGGGGACTTCAGCCACCAAATTAAGAAAGGTTGAGGATATATGTGCCAAAAAATAAAGAATGGGGATAAAAGTGCCAAACGTTCAAAGGTTGCGGACTTCACCACCAAAATAAGAAAGGTTGAGAATATGAGTGCCAAAAAATAAAGAATTGGGATAAAAGTGCCAAAAGTTCAAAGGTTGAGGATGAAGACCGCAAATTACCCTTGTTTTTAATACATTGGACTACCGTGATTATAGTTCACAACTAACATTTGAAATTTTTTTATTTTTAATTTAATTTATTTTAATTAATAATTATATATATATAGAGAGAGAGAGAGACAGAGAAGTTATCAATTCTTTAATTCTTGTTTCTTACTTACATTTACGTTGTTATCATTTACATTGTCAAATTAGACTTGTTTAATAAAAAGAGAACATGCACAAAAAATATTGTTTACAAGAATCATTACTCCAACAAATGTTTAATATTATATAGTACTACTATTATATAATCAATCATTGTTCAAGTTAGTATTCGTATTACCACTATATAAAACTCAAATTTAATTGCAATTGTTCTTCTATAGATATAAATAAAATATCAGCATCTAACAAAACAATACAACATATTATCAACAATCATATCTTTTTTATTTTTATTGAAATTGATACTTTAATATTTTAAGGGTTAATTACACTAATGGTCCCCATTCTTTCAGGTTTGTAACGATTTTATCCCCATTCTTTTTTTTAGCAGATATTATCCCTATTCTTCCATTTATTCTCACAGAGGGTCCCCAAATCACTATTTTTCACTATTCTGAAAATTCTATGACAATTTTACCCATTGACTTAAATAAATTAAAATAATAGGAAAAACAAATACAATAAAAACATTGCAACTGGGCCCTTAACCTTTACAAAAGTACAAATAAATTATAAACAATTTTACTTTATTCAAATTAGTATTCTTTCTCATCCCCACCTCACGAACCCTCGCCTAAAGGCTAGTCCAGTATTCCCAAGAACCCCATTTCTTCATCGCCTCAAAAACACCCCTGCCTCCTATTTGCGACGTGGCTTGCAAAACTCACTTTGAAATTAAAGACCGCAAGAAGATTGAAGGCATTTGAGCTCGAGCAATCCAAGTAGGTCGGAAGGTCCAAATCGAAAAGGAAAATCTCTTAAATCACTTGCAAGACCTCTCACCGTATGGTTTGAATTTTTGTTCGAAAACCTCGTTCTCTGGTACGCAATGTTGCGGAGTTCACGGGAGAAGTTGACGGATCTGGAGGGGGGTGTAGGTGGGGCCAAGGAGATCTTAGTAAATAATGGGAAGATGGACGACTTGCCCAATAGTGGAGTGGGAGTTGATGGACCTTGGCGAGGTCCAAAGAGATGTAAGGATTGATCATGGAGAGGTGTGGGTAGTGCGAGAAAGAAGGGCGATCTTGGATTTTCCAATTCTATGTTTACTGTGGTTGAAGGCTTCTTTTGAGAGATATGTAGCTTCGAGGATTTAAAGGAGAGAATGAGGGTTTACTTGAGCTTGGGGAGTTGTAAAGAGATTTTCGAGACTATAACCCAAGTAGCAAAGGTTTGACTCTAATTTAGCTGAAATAAGTTACAAAATTTTCGAGTTGCCGGCGACATCTAGTGTTGCGTGGAGGTGGAGGTGGAGGTGGAGGTGGAGGTGGAGGTGGGTTGAGGAAGAAGAACTATTTTTGATTTCTTTTTTTTTTCTTTTAATTTGTAAAAAATAAAATTGTTTAGGATTTATTTGTACTTTGTAAAGGTTAAGGGCCCAATTGCAATACTTTAATTGTATTTTTTCTTATCATTTTAATTTATTTAAGTCAAGGGGTAAAATTGTCATGGAATTTTTAGAATAGTGAAAAATAGTGATTTGGGGACCCTCTGTGAGAATAAATGGAAGAATGTGGATGATATCTGCTAAAAAAAAAGAATGGGGATAAAATCGTTACAAATCACGAAAGAATAGGGACCATTAGTGTAATTAACCCATATTTTAATTATTAACAATTAAAAATAGAAAAATTTGAAAATATTAAAAATTGACAATATAATTATAAAAGCACGTGCAACACTAGCGTTTCTAACTAGGACAATTAAAATGTATGATAATAAGTAAATGTCAATATTATCACACTAAATATGGTCATTCAATAATGCCGAAATGAATTTATTGCCCTTTTATTAGGCAATCTAGATAAAGTTGACCGAGAAATATTAGATCATGTAAATGGGCTAAAAACTCTTGTATTTTTTCTAATTTGACGAGAATGTTACGTGGTTCAAAATTTGTAAAAAAAGAAATTATTGTCAACTTTTTCTAGTTTGACGAGAATAGTTAGATGATTTGAAATTCGTGCAAAGGATATTCTAGTTAAATTTATCTAGTTTGACGAGAATCCAGAGGATAAAGATTGTGGTCAACTTTGTTTTGTCAAACTAATTTTTACGATACTTTTATTTGGCGTAGCTTATAGGTAGCCAAACATGTCAGAAGTCACTCGAAATCTAACTGTTAAGAAGCGCGGGAAGCTCTAGCAGATAGAACGCTTGCGTGCAGATAGAGAATGAACGATTCAGGCGCGATTCTGTGTCAGATCTCTTCTTTCAAGGACATGCTTGATCAGGTATTGACGCGTATCTATGATTTTATGTACAAGGGTTTGGCTTTAGCGAATGAAATTTTGAGATCGGATTTTATTTATTTAATTTCTTTAATCTGAAGGTGAATGAAGAAATCGAAGCGAGCATCCAGATAACCAGAGAAATCGAATCGGAGATGGTCAAGTGCGGGGAAATCGAGTGCGCTTTAGCTGCTCGTGAATCTGAGTTGATGAAAATGACTTATACGTTGCAGTCCGAGATCATTGGATTGATCACTGTCGCTTGTAAGAAATTTATTTCCTCCCTGATTTCTTTTACTTGGAAATACAAATCGGAGTTTAATAAATGATTTATAGTGATTGGAAAATACTGATTTCTACAATTCTTTAATTCAGAGTTTAGTGAATGATTTATAGTAATTAGATTGAAGGCATTCTTGTCAAACTATCGGGGAGAAACTCAAAATTTTCCCATATGATAGGTCCTAGTCAAAGCTAAGATAAGATAGGTAAAATTCTTCGTAGGGCGAGAATAAGCCACAGTATTTGGATTGGAATAAAACTTGTCTTCTTAGTGGAATAATTTAAATACACAAAGGAAACAACAACTTCTCCTAAATTCACAACCTGAACTACTAAAAATAAGGACTCAACAACTATTAGCAATTAAATAGTTATTACTTATTCAAATAGCAAAATAATAGCTAACACCACATCAGACCAAGTCTTAACGGAATTCTTCCAACAACTAATCCTTAACAGCTTTGAGCACGATTTCTTCCCCCGTAATTTGCATGTCTGCATGTTTCTCTTGTTAGGAACTTTGGATTCTTCTTAGGAACACGTTGCGATCTTCTTGGCTTATCAATACCCCCGTTTGCCACTGGAACTTTGTCCTCGGGGTTCACGTTAATGAACCGAACCTGCAACTCGTTAGTATCTTCCCACGTAGCATCGTCTAGAGATAGGTGTTTCCATTTAACAAGGCTTTCTTCAACAAAACGTGATCATTTCTTAACCCAACGTGTATCCAAGATGGTTTCAGGTTCCATGAAAATTTCTCCGTCATCATCAGTAATAGGTTATTCAATCGTAGTATCGTTGGGCTCTCCCAATTTCTTTTTAAGCAGTGAAACATGAAAAATTGGATGAATTTTAGATCCTTGTAGGAGTTTTAATTTATACACTACCTTGCCAATACGTTGCTCAATCTCATAAGGACCATAAAATCGACATGCTGATTTTTGAGAAGCTCTGCGAAATACCGTATGTTGCTGATAAGGGTATAGTTTAAGGAAGACCATGTCGCCTACTTGGTACTCAATGTTTCGCCGTTTGGAGTCAGCCACTTGTTTCATGCGATTGGTAGCATCATATAAATTGGTCTTAAGCTGGCACAATATTGCATCTCTGGAGGCAAGATTTTGGTCGACTTCATGAATAGGAGATGTCCCCATCAGATAGTGGGGAATGTTTGGAGGGAGACGCCGTACAAAGCTTGAAATGGTGTCATTCCTATTGATGCGTGGTAAGTTGTATTGTATCAAAATTCTGTCCATGAAAGAAAAGAGTTCCATTTTCGTGGTTGGTGATGGACAAAGTAGCGAAGCTATTGTTCGACACATCTGTTGACTACTTCGGACTGCCCATCCGTTTGCAGGTGGTATGATGAACTCATTTTCAATTGTGTGCCTGATAACTTGAACAACTTTCGCCAAAAATGGCTAACAAACACTGGATCCCGATCACTAATGATAGACTTTGGCATGTCGTGAAGTTTAACTATTCCATCAACAAAATTTTCAGTGAATGGATGGGCTAAGGCCAAAAAATGTGCTCATTGCTGTTGGAAGTTGGCAGCCCCTCTATAAAGTCCATTGTAATGTCGTCCCATACTTGACATGGAATGGGCAATGGTTGTAAGAGTCCTCCTGGGGCAAGAGTTTCAGATTTAACCCGTTGGTATACATCACGAGAAGAGACATAGTCTTTCACTACTTGAAACATTGACGGCCAATAGAATTATTGTGCAAGCCTTTTATATGTCCGTAGCACTCCTGAATGGCCACCGATTTGAGAATCATGGAATTCTCGCAAGAGTTACTTGATTATTTGAAAACTTGGATGTACTACCACTCGATTTTTATAGCAACTAGCCCATTTCTCCATGTGTAAGGAGCACCTGGTCTTTTAGTTGCCATTTGCCAATTTTTTCCATGTATGGATGTCCAAAACTTCTGCTTTGATTTCATCCCATAGTGGAGCTTGGGAAACAAATAATTCATTAAGAATAGGTCGCTTTACCATTCGCGATAGCATATCCGTCCGAGTTCTCCCATTCTGGTTTGTAAGTGATTTCATGGTCATATCCAAGCAATTTGGCCACCCATTTTTGCTGCTTGAGTGTCGTTATTCGCTTTTCTAGCAAGTATTTGAGGCTGCGTTGATCGGTTTGGATATAGAACTTTCATCCTAACAAATATGGTCGCCAAGTTTGGATGGCGTGAACAATGGCCAACATTTCTCGGGCATAGATGACCCTGATCGTTTGGACACCCAAGCGCTCGCTCATGGCGCTATTGGTTTCCTCACGAGTTAGAACAACACCAATCCCATCTCCTGAAGCATCATATTCAATGACAAAACGTTCACTAAAATTAGGCATAGCAATATAGGAGTTGAAGTCATAGCTTGTTTGAGTTCTTAGAAGGTTGTTTCGGCATCCTCTGCCCATGTAAAGTGTCCTTTCTTCAACAAATTGGTAAGGGGCCGAGCAATGATGTCGTAATTACGAACAAACTTCCTGTAGTAACGTGTAAGGCCTAAGAATTCACGCAATTCAAATATATTAGTAGGCCTCAGCTAGTTTAGCATTGCTTTAATTTTGCCTTGATCTACTTTTACACCTTGAGGAGTAACAATATGACTCAAATACTCCAACTCTTGCTAGCCCAATGCACACTTGCTAATTTTAACAAAAAATTGGTGTTGCTTTAATATTTCAAAAGTTTGTTTAACATGTTCAAGATGCATGTTCCAATTGGGGTTGTAAATCAAAATGTCATAAAAAAAGACTAACACAAATTTGCGGAGATAAGGTCGAATATAGAATTCATAATTGCTTGAAAAGTAGATGGTGCATTAAAAAGACCAAAAAGCATGACTAAATATTCGTAATGACCATTGTGAGTTCGAAAAGCAATTGTAGGGCTATCTAGAGGGTGTACCGTACCTGATGGTATCCAACTCTGAGATCGAGCTTAATAAAGTAAATTGGCCCATAGAGCTCATCTAGTATATCATCAACTATAGGAATTGGAAATCGATCTTTGACGGTTACGGCGTTAAGTGCCCTAAAGTCAGTACAAAAGTGCCATGTCCCATCTTTCTTTTTAACCAGTAAAACAGGAGATGAAAATGGACTAGTACTTGATTTTATAAGCCCCAATTTTAACATGTCGTGAACTTGTTTTTCAATTTCAGCTTTTTCAAAATAGGCATACCTGTAGGGTCTCACATTGATGGGCTCGGTTCCTTCTTTTAGAGTAATTTTGTGGTCAATCTCTCTTGTCGGAGGTAGTTGATTTGGCTCTTGAAAAATTTTCTCAAATACTTGAATCATTTGTTGCATTCTAGATGGATGTCTTCTCAACACCGGCAATTTGTTGTAGATTGCAAGAAGATCCATCGGCTCGTAGTTCTTTTTAGATTACAAGAAGATCGCAAACATTGAACTTCCTTGTCGTAGTTCAATTTTTGAAACAAGTCCAATCAGGATGTGGTAATGATGAAGAAGTGGATACCGCAGTAACACATTTTTTTTTTTAATCAAGGTTTCATCGCTACCTCAGCTAAAGAAAACTAGAAGAACATGTTTGATTTTCCCATGGATTCAAGGAGAAGAAATTCCATTGTCATTGTCTTCTCTTGTTTTTTTCCAATTTGCAAAACTCCTTGTTATGAGAATATGTCTCATATTTCTAACCATTGTCAAAATCCCAAGAAAACCTAAAAAAAGTCCTTTCTAGGTTAGTTAAAAGGAAAGAAAATAAAAGTAAGAAAAAAGGATACTTTGAAGTAACACATGCAAGCGCGTGCATTTCAAACGTTTTGGTCCTCAACCTCATCTCCGCACTTCAAATTGGGGTTTTCCATCTTGGCTACATCTCATTTGGTCCTTCAACTTTGGGTAGTCTCTAATTTGGTCCCGACTTTGGTCGAGTGCAATTGAGTCCTGGAACTTATGAGATATCTTCTAAAGTTTCACCAAACTTCTATTGTTCACCAACAAGTCTACCGAAATAAAACAATAATAAACTAGATTCTGGAAAAGCAACTATAATAAAGTTGTGTGAACTTATCACATCAATTATTGAACAACCACACAGTAAGTGCACCATATGGCTACTGATGCCAATTAGGACAACCATCTTCGATCTTAGCCGCAATCCTCATGGTTTTGGAAGTTAACCATCCTTAGAGCATAGAAGGAGATTCTGAGTTCAATTTGTTCATTGGCAACATGTTCATCTATCTCTTCATCTGTGTCATCTTTCCTGTTTGTACTCGAGTTTCCTTCCAACAGCAAGAGTTGAGGTCCTTTGCACGTGTGACCTAAAGTGAATTTTTCATCACAATTGAAACAGAGGCCTTGTGCTCGCCTTTTCTGCCTTTCCTCCCAAGTAAGACGTTTCATGGATAGTGTTGGTTTAGATTTTGGTTGGAGAGAAGAATCAAGCTGTGAGTGGTTGGGTTATGGAGGCCGGGTGAATCTTTGTTGGTGATTTAGCTGTTCATCTTTCATCCGTGCCAAGCTGATCGCTTCCTTTAATAATTTGAATTTGAACATTCAAATGCCGTCTATAATTTATGATTGAAGACCGCCCATAAACATTCCAACCAGCGCCTTTTGTGTCTATCATTGCACCCAATTTCCTAGCTTTTCAAACTCTTTGCGATAGCAATTTCGTGAGTGAGCCCACTTGTTTCACCATTGATAAGGCCTCATCAAAATCTTTACACTCCGTCGGTCCGAAACGTGCCCAATGTTCTTCTTCAAAATCTGCCCACGTCACTTCTTTCCCTTCTTATCTGTAGGATCGGCGTAACCACTGCCACCATTGATTAGCTTCACCCTCAAGATGGAATGATGCCAGTGACACCTTTTGTGCTGCCGTGGTGCTTTGGTATTCATAGAATTGGTCCACTCTGTTGAACCATTCGGTTGGGTTGAGCCATTCGGTTGGATCATCTCCTGAGTACCTTGGGAATTCAAGCTTTGCCAACTTGGATGAGAATATTTGTCGTCCCCTTTTCATATGTTTCTTAGAGTCATCTCTATTGTTGCGGAAATGACTATTACGGTCATTGACAATGCTAGTGAATCCTTCTTTGTTGGAGAGCAGAGCTTCTGATAACCTGTGGATGGTTTCCTCCATTTGATGCAACTTGTCATTGACACCAAGTTCCATCCGACTCATACCGTTTTGAAGTCCTCCTAGCCCAGTCTCCAGTTGTTCGATTCTTTCCTTGTTGGTTCTCATTGTAGTCTAGCTCTGATACCAATGATAGGTCCCAGTCAAAGCTAAGATAATAAATAGATAAAATTCTTCTTAAGGTGAGAATAAGCCACAGTATTTGGATTGGAATAAAACTTGTTTTCTTACCGCATGTTGGAATAATTTAAATACACAAAAGAAATAACAACTTCTCCTAAATTCACGACCTGAACTACTAAAAATAAAGACTCAACAACTATTAGCAATTAAATAGCTAATACTTATTCAAATAGCAAAATAATAGCTAACACCACATCTGACCAAGTCTTCACGGAATTATTCCGGCAACTAATCCTTAATAGCTTTGTGCAAGATTTTGTCCCCAGTAATCTGCATGTCTGCATGTTTCTCATGTTAGGAACTTTGGGTTCTTCTTAGAAACATGTTGCAATCTTCTTGGCTTATCAATGGTTAAAGATGATCAGCAGAGCAAATGGTTAATCGTTGGAATAGTATCATATTGCACAAGGAACATGTAGTGTAGATGCGAGGCATGAGAAATTAAAATATAAGTGAGAAAAATGTTTTTCAAGTCAACTAAAATTTTATATCCAACTTTATTTGGAGCTTAATTCAATGGGTGTACGTTTTCTAAACATGGTTAGTGTACGAGGAATTTTTTACAAAGCACTGTTAGATTTGTCAACTCTCATGGCAGATATCTCTTATCAATGAATGTCATGTATCATAACCAAATAGCATATTTCCAGAATAAGCTGGTTCCCCTCTTTCTTTTCAAAATAGTTATGAACCTGTAGTGTTTCTTAGACCATTATATATCACTCCCTGGCTAAACAAGACAACAAATATGTTGAAAAACAAAATGCCCTTCGGAGGAGTCAAAATATTGGTTGGTTACAATCTTTGACTTGAGGGTTCAAACAGTTGTAATATGATTATCTCCTAGTTAAATAGCCAATTAGTACACAATTCTAACTATTAATTGCACTAGTATAGGTGTTAGATGGGTCAGGTTGGACCATCATGGCCCACCTTTAAGGGGCCCCGGCGTAGGTGACACTATAGGAAAACCTTAGGCCTGACACGATCAATAGTTGAGCCTTTTCGTTGATTGTGAAATTTCTTAGAATTTAATTCAGAGAAACTCTTTACAACAAGATGAATCATTATAGTTTAAGTATATTTCATATAGGTTGATACCTGCCTATCTATCAACCATTTGCATCAATGTCAGGAATTTTGAATTTTACATTTTGCATAATTTTATTCATCACTTATCATATATTACTTCTAGATTGTTGAAGTTGTTTGTTATGGACATCCAAATCTTGCATTCTAAATGTCGAGTCTTTCCAATCCTTCATGCATATGAGGCACTACATCTTAATTAATGTGAACTTGAGGAGTCGAATTGTCATCTATTGAATTCTTCATAATTATGCTCTGTATCGAAGAGTTAACTGACTTAAGAAATTCCTTAATCTATTTTATGAAAAAGATACGAGTTGATGATCCTAAATGTGACAGAGTGGGAATGAAATGTATTAAACTTAAATAATACTTGCCAAAAAGAATATAACAAAAAATATTGAATGTAATTTAGAGAGTGAAATTGAGATATTGTAGAGTTTGGAGAGTCTGAGAAAATTAGACAATGAAATGATGGTTGGGGATTTGTAGAAGAAAATTTTGAAATTAAAAACAAGAAGAATATAACCATTTCTTTGAAGAAATGGCAAGTGTCAGGCCTGCAGCCTACCAATGGTGCTACATGGCATGTGGCAGTTTTTTTTTTTTTTAATAAATTTTTTAATGCTGCCTGGAGGAAAACGAGCCTGTAGGCCCAGGCCTGTCACAACACGGGTTTTCAGGTGAGCGGGGCCTGACCTGGGTTGCTCTCTTTTTCACAGCTCTTCTCAAGTATCATTAGGACTTATGACTCTGTTAATTAAGGAATATAATTTGCATATCAGTTCACCCGGGATATACAAACACACTCTACCTTCTCTATTACTTTTTTGTGCAACTTTATTTCGTGTTCTTGTGCATTAGTTACTACTGCACTCGTACTCTTCTAATCCTTATGTTTTTGCTCATAGCTGATTCAAGAAACTCTTTGAAAGTCATGGAGGATGTGGTACATTGTCTACAAATGAAGCGGGATGAAACATTCAAAATATTGAATAACAAACGGTATGCCATTAGTTCGACTAATTGTTATTCCAATAGATGGAGAAACTTTTCAAATGTTTGTATCTCATGCTGTGAAAAGATATAAAGCAAAAGTTATGTTTTGCTTTATTTAATATAATAAATCAGGAACTTGATTTCTTGAATGATCTGAAAATGTTCTGCTGAGTAATTAACCTTTTCATAATGATTGTTATTTAAACTAGGCTAGTTGCAGAAGATTTTACCAAGTTTCAAGTCTTTCAGATGACATATCATTGTTTATTTTTTATTTGGACACTTCACTTCATGATTTGCATTGTTATCTATGTCCTTGTATCCAGTTTTGTGTCTCCTCTGAAGTTGTACTGATTAGGCAAGTTAGTATCTCTTATTGTGCACTGCATTTTGCATGCTCTAGAAAAATGTTAGGCGGCTATATTACTTTTTGTACTGTAAAATTTTTCTTTGAAAATGGATATTTGTGGTGCATTTTCCTTTTATTTTGTCAAACTACCTCTAATGAGAATGATCAACATACTAGCTTTGGGACTTGTTTTGGCTAGTTCATGAAAATCTATGTAATTGTTTTTGCACAGAGAAGGATTCATTACATCATGCCTAGATTTTCAAAAGTCCATTAATAGCAGGGAAAATGATGAAGTGAAGCCTATGCTGTCAGAGAAAGAGTTTCTAGAACATGAAGTTCACATTTTAGATAAGAAAAATAACATTTTGGCAAATTCAATGTCGGCATTTGTGGAGGAGATTGTTGAAGATATCCAGGACTCAATTTCTGGTAATTTGTGTTTCTTTATGATCACATAAATAAAGTTTCAAATGAAAAAAGTGCTTGGAAATGACCTGCTTTGATATTCAAGGTATTATGCAGGGAATTTGTACTATTTTCCCTGTTTGGTATTTTTCCTAGGGTCATTTTGCCTTGAAATATAGTAATTTTTCCCTTCTAAAATTTCACTTCTATGCTTGAATTCACGTCAGAGTTAATAAATATTTAGCTAATAATAGATTATCTGTCTTAGATTTCTACTTTTCCTTATATTTAAAATATTAATTTGCTGATGTATTGGCATTCTTGTTGAAACATCATTTTAGCACATGAGATCCTTGATTGATCCGTTCAGATAAGTTGTTGCCATTCTATTACACTAATTTAGAATAACACACTCATAACATTTTTGAAGGATTGCGTTGTACATTAGGTCGAATAAGTCCTGTAATAAATATTATGCTGCTTATGAACCCTTTTTGCTGTTTTGTTCAATTGGAGGTATCATTGGAAAGTTCAGTATCGTAAATACAGAAAAAATAAAATGTTGAGGACTGCAGCAGCTAAAATAATAGGATTAGGACCTACTTGCTACATTCCCAATAGGTTGGGGACTGAAAATTTAGTTTTCCCTACAATATGACATTTTTTAAGATTGTGCCCTTGTGTTTTTCATAATTTGCAGTGATAGGTCTCTGCTATGCACATTTTTCTCTGCTATGCACGTTTTGCTTTGTGACAGCACTAAATGTTCGTACTCTGTTATTCAAGATATTATTCTACCTACCAATCCAGTTCAAGAACTCAATTATTATTTATTCAAAGTCCACAAGATAATAAACCACAATCGATCTTTGAAAGTTAATGACAATTTGTTGCTATATTGTCAAGCTTTTCTGAAGGTAAGATTTCATAACCAAAATGATGAAAAACACTAAGGAAAAACTATGACTACTTAACTGCTAAGTTATCTTTCATGTGCTTATTTTTTCTTTTCCAATATTACCCTAAAACCTCAGGGATGATAAGTTCTAAAATGTTTTTTTAATTTAGATAACAGAAAAAAGCTTTAGTGTCAACAAAGAAGAATTTATCAAAGTTTGTGCAAGTATTGAAGAGGTTTCTATATCGAGGAGGATCCAGGAATAAGTATGCTAGAAATTCATCTCTTGTTGTAGCTGAATGTGTAATGCTCGTTATTTACTTAGTACATTTTTACATAAGGTCCTTGGAATGTATGTTTGATGCAATACTTGCATATGCATAGTATTTAGCAACACCTTTTGTCAATTTAAATGAGCCTGTTCAACTTCAACAGAAGGATTATCTGAAATCTTCCACCTTATGCTTGTAGTGATATTGGGAGATTTTGTCTCATTATTTTACTTGTTTGGGCATATGGAGATATTGTTAGTCATTCCAGTAATTTGTGTTGCTGTGTTCTACAGCTTTGCATGTTGAGATGCAGAGTGGGAACATCGAGAATGAGAAATTACTCAAGGATATTGCGGAGTTGAAGACAACATTGCTTTCAACTATTTTCCTTAGTAATGATGATTGGTAATCCATTAAGCTCGCACTTAGACCACAACACAAATCTGTAGTTGCACAAGTTTGAAACAAATATTCTTGTTTGACATTCATTAGTTATGCATTGATTGTGTTGGCTATTAGACATAACGCGATAGTTATGAATTATTTCATTACCTTAGACATGGGGTGATCTTTTTCCTGTTCTATGCATATTTCAATAGTGAAACATACATCAAATGTAAATACGCAACTGACAAAAGGTATTTATTGATCAACACTTTGTTGATGAAATTTCACAATCCTCTGTTTGATTTTAGTTAATAATACTTTGAATAGCGAATTCTCTATCATATATATGCTGATAACTCTCAAAATAAATCATGAAATTAATTCATTGTCAGATAACTCTCAAAATAAATAAAAATATGATTACTCTGCTGTTTAATCTCAAAATAAATTTTTTGGGGTTTTACCAGTGAAAAATTATGTGTGCAGGGTGAGGTCTGACATAATTATTGGAAACATACAAGATTCCTTTAATTATGGAATGATATTTACGTCTATATTGTAGAAATAATTTCATGGAGAGATTTTAAGCTTATGGTCGAGTATTGTTGTATAAATATTTGTATTGAGATTTCAGTCAATAAGATAAACGAGTTTGGAAATATTGTGTTGGGCTTGATCATTACTAACAAGGGTTAAATAGTTTGGTGTTACAGGATTCAAAGGTAAAAGTATCATTTTTATCATCTCAAGCAGCATAACTCGGGTCAATCAGACCCGGGAATATCTTTAGGCCATCTGAATATCTCCTCTTGCCTCGATCTTCAATGAAAAATGCCGTTGTGCCCAATGTAAAAAAGTTCAACCCATTGAGCCTAAGAGTTTTAATGTGAATGGTAGGATTCTTTGTGGAACCATAAACTTGTCTCACAGGGGGTTCCTTTCCCTCATTTGTGAGTAAGACAATGACTTTTAAAGCTACCAGTAATGAAGGTTGGTTAATCAAAAAGGAACCCCATATGTGACTTCAGACAACTGAAGTTTTTACCTTACTTTAAGGAAGTGCCTATTACACTTATAAGTAAATCTCAGACCCAATTTTGTAATGTATATTTCCGGTGCTAATATCACGTAGGGTTGTGTTGGCACACTGTTAAGAGTGCCATTGCTCGCAAGCGTTAGGATGATTACAGTAGGCACTAGTCATTGTCCGCTCAATTGTGGAAATGTATGTCCCCATATTGGTTTGTTGCGTTGGCATGTTACGGATTATTGATACATTTTTTTCATTATGGATTTATTACACGGATTATTGATACATTTTTTACATTATAGATTTATTACACTGCGGTTGATCAGTGTTCATTATTGTTCCTTGTGCTACTGATTATCACAGCACATTACCTTATCATCTGTTCTGTTTAATGATAGTTTCTGTCCTGGAACTTAGCTAGTCTCTAATCCACATGTTTTGGTCCGTGTAGCAGCAGCAGCACATTGGACAGAGAATCAGAAGGCTTCTGTTTAATGCACTAAGCGATCCCAATAGGATGATATGTTATATATTTCTTGAGAAAACTCTACTCAACAGAATATGGAAGTTCATGGGATTAACATGGCTAAAGAAGTCTGTTTTCAGTCATTTACTTGATCTATGCAGAAATTGGCTGGATATGGAGGGCCAATTTTTAACACGAGGTTCAAAAGCCTCTGGAATGGAGTGCCAAACAAGAATGGCGTGATATATCTTCTTACTTTGCTGATTTTACGGTATGTGCGTGCTAACTTCTTCATCATGCAGGGAGTATATTCTCTACTAGTGAATTGTTTGTTTTGTCTTCTTGTAGATCATAAGTGAAATGACCAGGTCATAACGAAGTGTTATGTTTCATTTTCATGTCAGGAGTTGTCACCGATGTTGAGTTATGGTTTGTCGATTATGATGCATGGTTGAACTTTCTTGATTGGGACAATGGTGGTTTAGTGCAACTGTGCAAGGTATTAGGATGAGAAACCAGTTATACTGTTGATCATTTTATGTCGGCAGGAATGAAGGTGCTTTTGAATCAATAGTAAATCTGCCCTTCCCCTTATTGACGCACTGTCCAGATTTGCTAATACACCTTCAAAATTTCATAACACGATTTTATGGGTTGGACATCGATGTTGTTGGATCTTATATAACCCCAATCAGCACCAGGAAATATTAAAAAAAAGCAGTGAAAGTAGAACACAAAAATTGTTTCACTACAAAAGACCCGGACGTTCAGTAAAAAATGACCTACATCACCCGTTGAACACCCAAATGGGATAACTATTCAATCACTAGAAAAAAACGTCAAGAACAGTGGCAAAGTACATATACAAGACTAGCACTCTCTCCCTCTCGGAAAATACCCTAAAGTATGCAAAAATACCCTCAAATGGAACCACCAAAGTTACTATTTATCACTATGAACCCAAAACCTTCCTTACTCAAATCTATACACCCAAAATACATGAAAACCAATGGTTTTCATTTGAAAACAAAGAAAAAGGAGATGAAGTTTTTCACAGGAGAGAGCCTTTTTTAGAGACACGAAAAGCCAAATGATTCTTCAGGAAAGTCAAGAGCCTTAGCTATTTAACATCAGAAGAACCTAAAAGCAATAAGTGTTGGATAAAATTCAACATGTGGGGTCAAACATGTATATATTAAAATGTGTGGTGACACTAAAGATTATTTTGGACTAATGGGTATTAAGTGTCATGAGATTAAAGTGTAGAGACGGATATAATGTTTTAAATTAATGAGGGGCTAATTTAACAATATTGAAACAAAATAACTGCCATGCAGTTATTTATATAGGTCATGATCCCAATTGAGCGTGACTTTTCAGTACAGCATAATGTTTTTGAGTTTTAGATGTGTAATCATCTATTTATAAAGTAAATCTAACAAGTGGTATCAGAGTCACTTTCATGTTGAATTATTAGATCTGTATTTATATGGACATGATGCGTATTTTCTGAAATTTTAGTTCATGGACTTTCGTAATATTAATTCTGAAATATGCATATGTACGGTTATTGTTTACTGTGTCGGTTCCTACATTATGATTCAGCCATTTATGAAACCTGTGAAGAAATCGTTACCGTGTTCATGTAAATATGGTTTCAGTTTCTATATATATATATATTTTGAAAAATATGGGTTTTGAATATGGGATTTCAATTTTCGCAATCTGTGTATTGATTTTTCGAATTGGGTTTTTGTGTATTGTGTTTGGATTGTTGGATGATGTTGAGTTGTTACCGTCGTTGAGTTAGGGGCGCGGTGGTTTGGTTATGGTGCGTGCGTCCCTCGTCGATGGTGGGTTGGATGTTGTCGCGACGTCACAGGCGGGATTGCGTCTGCCGGAGATGCGGCGCGCAGAGGGAGAATGCCCGGTTGTGGCGCCGCAATCTCCGGATTCGTTAAGCGGCGGACGGCAGCTAAGGTTTCAAACCCTAGACTTGCGTTTTGGACCAATGGACCTCATAGAAGAAATTAGAAGTTTTAGTTTGTAATTTGCGAAAATTTGGTTTATTTAACATCTGGTCCTCCTGCTTGTTCTCTCATAATATTTAAACCCTAAAGTTTTAAAATCATTTAAATTGGCTCTTTAGACTTTTGAATTTGTAAATTTAGTCCCTACAGTTTTGTAATCACTTAAGTTGGGCCTTTGAAGTTCTGAATTTTATGATTCAGTCCCTAAAGTTTAAGATTTTAATAATTGGCCACTAAAGTTTTTTGTAAAATTGTAATTTAGTTCTTCAAGCTTAAAATCTTTTATAATTGGCCAATCAAGTTTAATTAAATTGCAATTTAACCCTCCAACTTAATGATTACTTAATCCTAAAGCATTGAATTTCACAATTCAAATCCTAAAGTTTTAAATATATGCAAAACAGTCAATTCAGGTTCAAATTTTGGTATGACAGATTCTTTTGAAAAATATAATATTTCAAAGTGGATTAGTTGAAATAACATGTTGCCAAAGCAACCTCTCTTGTGAAATTAATTAATTTAGAATATTAGAAGATTTTGTGTGTGTGTGTTGTTCATGCGGATATTGATCGGGCCCAAAGGAAGGTCAATGTTTGGCTGGAATTTCACATGCACCTGTGGTGATAAACGCGTGACGATTATTTGGTTTAACGTGTGATCAATAAATCGATCCAAAGAAAGGTTTATTGATTGACATGTCTTTGTCAGTGTTTGATTGCTACATCGAGGTACCACTTACGAGTCAAAGTTTCTGTCCAAAGACTAAATATTGATGTTGTGCTAGGTATCTTGTGATGGGCTTTACCAATATATTTGAAATTACTATTTGCATAATAAAGAAGTAATGTAAGCTATTTCATCTTATTCTCTATACAACTAATTCATCTACTTCCAATATATCTGTAAATATTAATTCAATCCCTCATGCTTAATGGGTCAAACTTTAAGGATTGGAAAGAGAACGCTCTAATTGTTCTTAGCTGCATAGATCTTGACCTTGCTCTTAGGATTGAGAAACCTGCTTCTCTTACGGATGCAAGTTCACCTGATGAGAGGAGAAACTTTGAGAAGTGGGAACGCTTAAATCGCATGAGTCTAATGATCATTAAGCGCGTCATTCCGGAAGCCTTTAGGGCGCAGATATCGAGGAGGTAATCGATGCCAAGGAATTTCTTTGAAATTGAAAAGCGTTTTGTGAAAAACGATAAAGTCGAAACAAGCACGCTCGCAAAGCTTGATTTCAATGAAGTATAAAAGCAAGTGGAACATAAATGAGTACATCATGCAGATGTCTCATACTGCTTCAAAACTTAAGGCACTAAAGCTCGACTTGTCTGAAGACTTGCTCGTGCATTTAGTATTAATATCGCTTCCTGCACATTACAATTAATTTAAGGTCAGTTACAACTGTCAAAAGAAGAAATGGACTCTAAATGAGCTCATTTCATATTGTGTGCAAGAGGAAGAAATGTTGAAGCATGTGAGTGAAATTGCTAACTTGGCAAGTACCTCTAAAGATAAGGGCAAGAAAAGAAAAATGTAATATGAAGTCGCTAAGGGTCCGTAATGTAAGAAACCACATAAAGACAAAGACGGTTGTTTCTTTTGCTCGATGCTGGACATTTAAAGAAGGATTGTACCAAATATAACGCTTGGCGTGCAAAGAAAAAAACATTTACTTAATTTGGTATGTTTCGAGGTTAATTTAGTTTCGATTACCTAGAAACACTTGGTGGTTAGATTCTCGTGCTCATCGTCACATAAGTGTTTCTATGCGAGGGTTGCACTGTTTCACGAAAGACAAATGATGCAAAAAGATTTATCTTTGTGGGTGACAAAAAATCGGTGGAAGTTGAAGTAATAGGCACTTTTAGATTATTGTTGGGAACTGGTTTTTATTTGGATTTGAAAGACACTTTTGTTGTACCGTCGTTTAGACGGAATTTGGTTTCTATTTCCTTGTTGGACAAATTTGGATATTATTGTTCTTTTGAAAATTGTCAGTTTAGTCTTTCTTTAAATTCAAATATTGTTGGTACTGATTTATTATATTCATATGATAACTTATATTTGCTTGATACTATTGCGTCATATAATGAAACCTTGCATGTGGAATCACGTGGTACTAAGCGAAAATTAAATAAAGAAAATTCGGCAAAATTATGGCTCAAGCGCTTAGGTCACATCTCAAAAACTAGAGTTGAACGACTTGTGTTAGATGACATTTTGGATTCCCTGGACTTTACGGACTTTGATGTTTGTATTGATTGTATCAAGGGAAAACAGACCAAAACAAAAAAGTTAGGTGCCAATAGAACTTCGGACGTCTTAGAATTGATACACATAGATATTTGTGGACCATTCCCTACGGCTTCTTAGAATGGTCAACAATATTTTATATCATTCATAGACGATTACTTACGTTATGGGCATCTATATCTTATTCATGAAAATCGAGTCAATGGGCATGTTCAAGGCTTTCAAAGTCGAAATTGAGAATCAACTCAACAAAAGGATTAAAAGCGTTAGGTCTGATCGTGGTGGTGAGTACTACGACAGATATGACGGTTCAGGTAAACAACGTCCAGAACCATTTGCTAAATTTCTAGAGGAATGTAGAATCGTCCCGTAGTACACCATGCCCGGATCACTTAGCATGAATGGTGTATCTGAAAGACGAAACATGACTCTTAAGGACATGATAATGAGTATGATTAGTCATTCTAATTTACCAAAATCACTTTGGGGAGAAGCATTAAAGGCTGCAGCTTATATTCTGAATAGAGTACCAACTAAATATGCTGCTAAAACACCTTATGAGCTTTGGACAGGCAGAAAACCTGTTCTAAAGTATTTCCACATTTGGGGATGTCTAGCTGAGGCTAGGCCTTATAGGCCACATGAAAATAAATTAGACTCCAAAACTATAAGCAGCTACTTTATTGGTTATTCTGAGCGATCAAGGGGCTACAAATTTTATAATTCCACACTTAAGTCATTTTTGAAACGGGGGCGCAACTTTTTTCGAGGAGGATGTTGAGATGTTGAGTGGGGAGAAATAAGGTTAGAGACATTGTCTTTGAAAAAGAAAGCGAGGAAGGATCGATTTCGATTCCTACTATTACTTTTGACAATTTACAGGTTTCTATACCTGTTATTGATGAAGAAGTATATTCAGAACCTCAACAAGATAATGTTGAAGAACCTCCCATCCAAAATGAGGTAATCATTCCAGGAGTACAAACTCAACAACCTCAAGAACCAATACCATTAAGGAGATCCACTTCTGCCGATTTTCTGTCGTCCACAAAGATAAATCTTTCTGCATCATTTGGCTTTTGGCGAGCGAGCAACCCCGCGATAGAAACACTTATATGAGCAGTAGCACTAGAATCTAACCACCAAGTGTTTCTAGGTACTAAAACTAAATTAACCTCAGAACAGACCAAATTAAGAAATGTACATTTCTTTGCACGCCAAGCGTTATATTTGGTACAATCCTTCTTTAAATGTCCAAGTTTCAGGCAAAAGAAACAACACTCTTTGTCTTTATGTGGTTTCTTATGTTCTGGACCATTAGCAGCTTCATATTCTGTTTTTCTTTTCTTGTCCTTATCTTTAGAGATACTTGCCAAGTTAGCAATTTCACTTCTGTCATGCTTCAACATTTCTTCTTCTTGCACACAATATGAAATGAGCTAATTTAGAGTCTATTTATCCTTTTGACAGTTGTAACTGACATTAAATTGATTATAATGTGCAGGAAGCAATATTAATACTAAATGCACGAGCAAGTCTTCAGATAAGTCGAACTTTAGTGCCTTAAGTTTTGAAGCAGTATGAGACATCTGCATGATGTACTCCCTTATGTTCCCCTTGTTTTTATACTTCATTGAAATCAAGCTTTGCAGAAGCGTGCTTGTTTCAAACTTTATCCTTTTTCGCAAAACGCTTTTCAATTTCGCAAGGAATTCTTTGGCATCGATTACCTCCTCGACATCTGCGCCCTAAAGGCTTCCGAAATGTCGCGCTTAATGATTATTAGACTCATGCGATTTGAGCATTCCCACTTCTCAAAGTTCTTCTTATCATCGTGTGAACTTGCATCCGTAAAAGCGGTGTTTCTCAATCCTGAGAGCAAGGTCGAGATCCATGCAACCAAGAACAATTAGAGCATTCTCTTTCCAATTCTTGAAGTTTGACCCATTAAGCATGGGGATTGAATTGATATTTGCAGATATTGTGGAAGTAGATGAATTAGCTGTATAGAGAATAAGATGGAAATAGCTTGCATTAGTACTTTATTATGCAAATAGTAATTTCAAATATATTGGTAAGGCCCATCACAAGATACCTAGCACAACATCAATATTTAGTCTTTGGACAAAAACATTGACTCGTAAGTGGTACCTCGATGTAGCAATCAAACACTGACAATAAGACATGTCAATCAATAAACTTTTCTTTGGACCGATTTATTGATCACACGTTAAACCAAATAATCGTCACACGTTTATCACCACAGGTGCATGTGAAATTCTAGCCAAACATTGACCTTCATTTGGGCCAATCAATATCCGCATGAACAACAGACACACAAAACCTTCTAATATTCTAAATTAATTAATTTCCACAAGAGAGGTTGCTTTGGCAACATGTTGCTTCAATTAATTCACTTTAGAATATTATATTTCTCAAAAGAGTCCGTCATACCAAAATTTGAATCTGAATTGACTGCTTTGCATATATTTAAAACTTTAGGATTTGAATTGTGAAATTCAATACTTTAAGATTAAGTAATCATTAAGTTTGAGGGTTAAATTGCAATTTAATTAAACTTGATTGGCCAATTATGAAAGATTTTAAGCTTGAAGGACTAAATTGTAATTTTACCAAAAACTTTAGTGGCCAATTATCAAAATCTTAAACTTTAGGGACTGAATCATAAAATTTAGAACTTCAAAGGCCCAACTTAAGTGATTACAAAACTGTAGGGACTGATTTTACAAATTTAGAAGTCTAAAGGGCCAATTTAAATGATTTTAAAACTTTAGGGTTTAAATATTATGAGAGAACAAGCAGGAGGACCAGAGGTTAAATAAATCAAATTTTTGCAAACTTGCCCTTGAGAACTTCTAATTTTCGCATGAGGTCCCTAGGTCCAAAACGCAACAGTTAGGGTTTGAAACCCTAGCTGCTGTCGCCGCCGCCAATGAATCCAGAGATCGCGGCGCCACAACCGGCGTTCCCGCTGCGCAGCCATATCCGTGGCTGCAATCCCGTCTGATGTCGACGCAATGACGCTACAACCCACCGCGTGTGGGGACGCACGCAGCCATGACCAGCGCTGCGTGCTCCTGCCTCGACGACGGTAACAACTCAACATCATCCAACAATCCTACTACAATACACAAAAACCCAATTCGAAAAATCAATACACAGATTGCGAAAATTGAAATCCCATATTTAAAACCCATATTTCTCGAAGAATATATATACATACAGAAACTAAAACCATATATACATGAACAGAATAACGATTTCTTTGCAGGTTTCATAAATGGTTGAATCTTAATGTAGGAACCGACACAGTAAACAATAACCGTACAGATGCATATTTTAGAATTAATATTACGATAGTCCATGAACTAAAATTTCAGAAAATACGAATATGTCCATATAAATACATATCTGATAATTCAACATGAATGTGGCTCTGATACCACTTGTTAGATTTACTTTATAAATAGATGATTACACATCTAAAACTCAAGAACATCATGCTGTAATTATCAAGATCGAGACTGAAGCGGAAGCGTACCTGAATCCATGATTCTGTTTGATCGAACGGGGTTATGGTATTCCAACAGATCCGTGGTTTTCTCCTTAGTGTCTCCTCTCTCCTGATGATGGGGATATGAGAGAGTTATGAAAAAGCCACGCTCAATTGGGGACCATGACCTATATAAATAACTGCAGGGCAGTTATTATGTTTCAATGTTGTTAAATTAGCCATTCATCAATTTAAAACATTGTATCCGTCTCTAAACTTTAATCTCATGACACTTAATACCCATTAGTCTAAAATAATCTTTAGCGAATCACTTTATTGATTAAAACCTTAAGATATCACCACACATTTTAATATATACATGTTGAATTTTATCCAACAATCTCCCACTGGCTATACATGTATCCTTACAAATGTGAACAACCTGATGAGCTCAAAATTTTGTTATCACTGTTAAGAGTATTTTCAAACAATCTGGATCACTTTATTGACAAAAATCTTAAGATAGTACCACACATTTTAATATATACATGCTTGGCCTCATATGTTGAATTTTATCCAACAATCTCCTACTGGGCCATATTTATATCATTACAAATGTATACAACCTTATGAACTCTAAATTTTGCTATCACTGTTCAGGATATTTCTAAACAATCTCGTCCATCAGTTATATCAAGTAGGATCAAAGCGACTTTCGTTATATTAATCGTAATTAAATCCATCAATGGTCACGTACACCAATACAACCAAATGACATAGATCAATCATGAGAGTGTAGTATGAAAATTATATGTTATGTGATCCAAACATGTCTATTTTCAATTGGTCCAACTTTATTCCTTAAGTGAGATCAATACTAAACATAATGTAACAGAGTGGAATGAACTGAATACTTTATTTCTGTACAGAAAATTATCTAAATACACAAATGTGTCCAAAACCAAAACATAAAGCAACTAAAATACAAATTCCCACTAAAACATGATATCCTCAAGAAATACAACACCCATACGAGTAGTGTGCTCATGAAAGACCTTGGGTGGTAATCACTTAGTAAGCGGATCCGCAATCATGGAGTTTGTTCCAACATGCTCTATGGAAATTTGTCCACTCTGTACCTTTTCTTCACAACTAGGAACTTAATGTCAATGTGTTTTGACTTAGTTGAACTCCTGTTGTTGTTAGAATATAGCACTGCAGAGTTATTGTCACAATATAACTTTAATGGTCTTTCAATGCCATTCAGAATATGCAGTCCAGTGACAAAATTTCGCAGCCATATTCCATGATTAGATGCCTCATAACATGCTACAACTCCGCTACCATAGTGGAAAATGCTACGAGTGTCTGTTTATCACTCTTCTAGGAAATAGCTCCTTCACAAAGCGGTATATGCGACCGATATGGATCTTTCATTGGCTTGGCATCTCGCAAAATCAGAATCGGAGTATCCTACGATCTCTAACTGATCCGATCTGCTTTATGTAAGCATGCAATCTTTTGTTCTCTTCAAGTACCTCATAACCCTTTTGGCTGCTTTCCAATGATTCATCTCAGGGTTGCTTAAATATCTACTCAGCATTCCAACAATGAATGTTATGTCTGGACATGTACAAACCTGAGCACACATCAGACTCCCAACAGCTGATGCATAGGGAATCTTTTGCATTTCCTTAACTTCAAGATTATTTTTCGGCAATCGATTGAGACTAAATTTGTCTCCCTTAACAAATGTGGGTGTCCCCGGTTTACTATCCCGCATGTCAAACTTTTAAGAACTTTATCGATATGGTTCTTTTGTGACAATCTAAGAATACCTCAAGAGCGATCCCGGTGTATCTGAATTCCTAATACAAAAGAGGTGTTCCTAAGATCTTTCATCTTAAAGTTCCTACTATTACTTTTGACAATGTATAGGTTTCTATACCTGTCATTGATCAAGAAGTATATCCGGAACCTCAGCAAGATAATGTTGAAGAACCTCCCATCCAAAATGAGGTAATGATTCCAGGAGTACAAACTCAACAACCTCAAGAACCAATACCATTAAGGAGATCCACTCGAGAAAGGAAAAATGCTATTTCGGATGATTTTATAGTATTTTTCCAAGAACATGAAGAAAATAATGGAATGGTGGAAGATGATTCAATCAATTTCCATCAAGTCATGAAGGGTTCTGATTATCAAAAGTAGATTGATGCCATGAATGAGGAGTATAAGTCTATGCAAGACAATAAAGTTTGGGATCTTGTCCCATTACCAGATCTTGTCCCATTACCAGAAGGTGCGAAGCCCATTGGTTGTAAATGGATTTTTAAAACCAAAAGGGATTTGAAAGGTAATGTGGAAAGATATAAGGCTCGTCTTGTAGTTAAAGGCTTTACACAAAAGGAATGCATTGACTTCAAAGAGACTTTCTCTTCGATTTCAACGAAAGACTCTTTCAGGACAGTCATGGCACTTGTTGCACATTTTGACTTTGAGTTACATAAGATGGATGTTAAGACATCGTTTCTCAATTGAAACATTGATGAGACGATCTATATGGTGCAACCAGAAAATTTCGTGTCAGGAGACTCGAAGAATATGGTTTGCAAATTAAAGAAATCTATTTATGGACTCAAGCAAGCTTTCCGTCAGTGGTACTACAAATTTCATCAAGTGATTATCTCGTTTGGTTTTGGGATAAATATTATTGATGATTGTGTATATCACAAACTCAGTGGAAGTAAGCATATTTTTCTGGTTTTGTATGTTGATGACGTACTGCTTGCCACTAATGATATAGACATGTTGCACGAAACCAAGAGTTTTTTGTCAAAGAATTTTGAGATGAAAGATCTTGGGAACGTCTCTTTTGTATTAGGGATTCAGTTATACTGGGATCGCTCTCGAAATATTCTTGGATTGTCACAAAAGAGCTATATCGATAAAGTTCTTAAAAAGTTTGGCATGCAGGATAGTAAACCAGGGGACACCCCTATTGCTAAGGGAGACAAATTTAGTCTCAATCAGTGACCGAAAATAATCTTGAAGTTAAGAAAATGCAGAAGATTTCCTATGTATCAACTGTTGGGAGTCTGATGTATGCTCAGGTTTGTACACGTCCAGGCATAGCATTTATTATTGGAATGCTGGGCAGATATTTAAGTAACCCTGGGATGAATCATTGGAAAGCAGCCAAAAGGGTTATGAGATACTTGAAGAGAACAAAAGATTGCATGTTTACATACAGCAGATTGGATTAGTTAGAGATCGTAGGGTACTCCAATTTTGATTTTGCGGGATGCCAAGACAGTAGAAGATCCACATCAGGCTGCATATACCTCCTAGCTGAAGGAGCTATTTCCTAGAGGAGTGTTAAGTAGACACTCGTAGCTTCTTCCACTATGACAGCGGAGTTTGTAGCATGTTATGAGGCATCTAATCATGGGATATGGCTGCAAAATTTTGTCATTTGTTTGCGCATTCTGAATGGCATTGAAAGACCATTAAAGTTATATTATGACAATAACTCTGTAGTGCTATATTCTAATAACAACAGGAGTTCAACTAAGTCAAAACACATTAACATTAAGTTCCTGGTTGTGAAGGAAATGGTACAGAGTGGACAGATTTCCATAGAGCATATTGGGACAAACTCCATGATTGCGGATCCGCTTACTAAGGGATTACCACCTAAGGTCTTTCATGAGTATACTGCTCGTATGGATGTTGTATTTCTTGAGGATATCATGTTTTAGTGGGAGTTTGTATTTTGGTTGCTTTATGTTTTGGTTTTGGACACATTTGTGTATTTGGATAATTTTTTGTACAGAAATAAAGTATTCAGTTCATTCCACTATGTTACATTATGTTTGGTATTGATCTCACTTAAAGAATAAAGTTGGACCAATTGAAAATAGATATGTTTAGATGACATAACATGTAATTTTCATACTACACTCTCATGATTGATCTATGTCATTTGGTTGTATTGGTGTACGTGACCATTGATGGATTTAGTTACGATTAATATAACGAAAGTCGCTTTGATCCTACATTGATATGACTGATAGACGAGATTGTTTGAAAATACCCTTAACAGTGATAGCAAAATTTTGAGCTCATAAGGTTGTGCACACTTATAAGGATACATGTATGGCTCAGTGGGAGATTGTTGGATAAAATTCAACATGTGGGGCCAAATATGTATATATTAAAGTGTGTGGTGCTATCTTGAGGTTTTAGTCAATAAAGTGATTCCACTAAAGATTATTTTGGACTAATGGGTATTAAGTGTCATGAGATTAAAGTGTAGAGACGGATATAATGTTTTAAATTGATGAGGGGCTACTGCCCTGCAGTTATTTATATAGGTCATGGTCCCCAATTGAGTGTGGCTTTTCAGAACTCTCTGCATCCTCATCAGTAGGAGAGAGGAGACACTAAAGAGAAAACTACAGATTGGTTGGAAGACAATAACCCCGTTCGATCAAATGAGAATCATGGATTCAGCACGCCCGCCGCTCGCCTCGATCTTGATAATTACAGCATGATGTTCTTGAGTTTTAGATGTATAATCATCTATTTATAAAGTAAATCTAACAATAAGATTAATCGTTCATTCATACACGTGTCATCATCTTACGGAAGATTGAAGATGACTTATCATTCCACTCATATAAGTAACAAGTTGGGCTGCAGATAAATGATCCAGCAAAGTGGGCTTTGACCCAGATCCACCTCAACTTAATTTTGGGCTGTAGATCAGGTCCATTGGTCTAAGTAATTGGGCCAAAATGGACAGCATTACCCAACATACTTCACGTTGGTGTCCTTTTGCCATACCATAGTGATTGAAGGCTAACAAACCATTTGTCCATCTGCTCCTTACTGCTTTTTTAGAGAAGAGAATTTGCCACAGTCAATATTTAAAAAAAGATAAACAGTTCTTAAACTTGTTTAAAGGAAGGATTTTGGTTTCCATATCAGTTGGATAGTTGAAATCTTATTCAACTTTATAATTTCCTTTTCTATTACATCTCTGATAAAATGAAATTTTACCTCTATGTACTTAGTTCTATCATGGAAAACACGATTTTTACTTTAGTTGATTGCAATTTGGCTATCATAATGTAATAGAACATGTTTGTCAATTAAGTCTAACTCACTAAGTAAACCTTTGAGCCAAATTCCTTTCTTTATAGCATCAGTGGCAGCAATGCACTCTGTTTCAGTACAAGACAAAGCCACCAACTTTTGATGTTGGGATTTCCAGCTTATACAGTAACCATTTATGGTATAAACATAAGAGAAATTAGATTTTATGTTGTCCTTGTCGTTAGAGTCAACAAAACCACAAAGATATATCCACTTTCTCCTTTTTAAACTTAAAACCCAGACAAGCATATCCTTTTAAGCATCTAAAAAACCATTTTATTGCTTCCCAATGATACTCATCAGGATTTCCCATATATTTGCTTAACACACTTAAAGCATGGGCAAGATTAGGTCTTGTACATTCCATTAAGTACATAATTGATCCTACAAAATTAACATAAAGATTTTTTTCAATTCTCATAAACTCTTCTTCAGTAGTGGAGGACTGATTAGAGGAGTTTAAAATAATTTACAAAATTTTTGACTCATTTGATATCAAAGTTGGCTTTAAACTAAATAAACATGATGAGTGTTTTACTATAATAATCAGAAAAAGAACTTTGTTATTTATATACTTTTGTATATGGATGACATATTGTTTGCAAGTAATTGTAAGAGTGAAATAGAGAAAATGAAAAATCATTTAAATGTTGAATTTCATATGAAAGACATTGGGGTTGCTAAGAAAATTCTTGGTATGATCATTAGAAGAGATAGAGGTAAGAGTAGGCTTACTATCTTGTTGTTTTTAAATCACAAGTGTACGATGTCAATTTAACAAGTAGTAAAGTGGATTTAAAGAGTTTGAATTATCATCTCACGAATACTATTTTATTTGAATATTAATTTAACTATTTCTACTTCTTATTTGATGAGAACAAATTTTATGACAATGTGTTGATTAATACTATGATTAATTAAGAAAAGAAAAAACAATTAAACGAATAAATATGATGGTTAAAGTGTCGTGACTCGTGATTTCACCGTAGTTATTATCTTTAATTTCACCTCTCAAGTCAATTTTCAAACTTGTATTTGGTCGAATACATTAATTAAGTCAATTTCCTCTCTTGAGTTCAAATCAATCACATTTAGTTAGGTCAACTTACTATATCTCTATGTGAATATGAATAAATTTTAACTAAGCGCATTTAAACACAAAGGAATTCAATTAAGGACCACAATAATTGCAAAAGCGTATTTCTACCTTTTACCAAATAGCTGGATTTTACTATGTGGTCTAAATTTATAACTCAACTCTCGACTCGTTAAAATCTACACATCAATGAATTAGTGATCAAGTAATTCAAGTATTAAGGGAAGAAGCAAAATTAATACATGAATCTATGAATTCCATAAAACTTGAGAATTGAAATTAAAGTTTCAAACTAGGTTGCATATCATTCGTCCCAACTAAAAGTTTAACTACTCATAATCGGAGAAAAATAACACAAAGAATTTAGAAATACATCATCACGTGTCAAAAACAAAACGAAAATAACGGGGTATCTTGCACTAAGAATATGCCATTTTCCCGTCTCAATCTTGAAAATCTTTGTTATTTTCCATTCTTGTTGGCTCCTCAAGTTGTCTATTGTTTATTTTATTTTTCAACCCCTATTCTGACATAAATTAGGTCTTTATATAGTGTTTAACGCCCATTGAACTCTTGTAACCAAAGTACCCCCAACTATTGAAACCAAAAAGCCTAAAAATTTGCTCAGTTGGGCCGTGGTTTGCATACCGTGGCCGGACCATGGCAAAAAGATTTTTAGTTTGCCAATTTCTTTTGTTTTGAAGTTTGGCCCTCAAATTTAAAAGTTTTGCAATTTGGTCTCTATTTCAAGTTTTTATATAGGTTCGGTCCTTTTTGCTCCAAATCCTTTAACATTGATCCCAAAACTTCTAAGAGCTTTCACATTAGTCCCAAAACCTCCTTTGTCATCCTAATTTGGTCCTTCTCATGTTTTAGAAGTGTGCAAACCAGTCCTCAAACTTTTTGCAAATTAAATTTTACTCACAAAACTTGTGACATTTCTCTAATGACTTTCTTAATGGTTCTTATTACTCTCGTGCCATTATATTTGTAACATCCCAAAAATTTATTACTAGCCGTTGATTTGAAATTAGGACTTAATTGTACAATATGAAAGTTTGGGAGACCTAATTTGATCATGGCAAATAGTTTTAGGACCATGATGCAATTTTCTACAAAAGCAGATTATTTTGGTACTGCTACAGTACCCGATTTTAGGAAAAAGATGGAAACTTATGATTACTTGATTACCTTGATTGAGAATTGTGATTAATTGATTACTTTGATTTTTTCTCCTCAATGATAAGTTTATATCATGCACGAAAATTTAACGTAAGAACATGTCTATTTAATACTCTCTTACATGTACAATGTAGATGAAATAGTAATTAGATGCTAATGTGTATATACTTGCATACTATTTACGCAATTAGTTTAAATCAGTTTTTAATCATGCATGTAATTTAAGATATATATATATTTCTAATAATGCATACATGTCATATAGGAAGGTAATTAATGAATTGAAAGTTTCGATAACATCACCTATAAATACTCATCCTTTTTGTAAACAATGAACATACAACTACACAAACTTATTTTACTTTTAGAATAAGAGAGAAATGAGATGAATTTCAAGTTCTTCAAGTTCAAACAAAAAGTAAGTGTGTTATGTTGATCTAGGAGTAATTTTTTTTTTATATGTTATTTCACGGCTATGTTTATGTTATGTTTCACATTATGCAAGATATATCAAGTATTATGTAGGATTCATCATGAATGGTTCGGAGTTTAGTAGCGCTATGCATGGGAATTTGGTAACATCTAAGTTTGGTCCAATCTTCGTGTCTCCCTATGCAAGTATGAAATTCTATTGAAATACATATACAAGAAAATAAAATTACTCACGCACACTTATTGAGATTTTATTTCACGTTATGTTTATTTCTCCTTTCTAGAAAATTAGCAGTTCTACGACTGTCGGTACGAAGATAGTTACAGTTGTAGGTTATTTTATGAAAATTTATGAAACAACATCTATTTATCTTCAATTTATTTCATTATGTAGAATCAATCTATTTAAATACATGTGTTTATGAATAAGGTTGAATTTTCATTATTTAATAAAGAAAATCTTATGTATTCCTTTTCAGTCCTTTTATTTAAGTTTTAGTGACACTTGAATCTTTAAGGATTCGAGTCATCACAGTTGGTATCAGAGAACAAGTTTAAATCGGTTATGTAGACTTTACAAAATAATTGATATTATTTTAGTTTTTACAAGAATTAAAAAATAAAAATTGAAACTGTCATTGTTCACAATGAGAACAGTGACGCGGTCACTATTCACCAATAGTCTCTTAATTTTTTTTTTCCAAACATCATGAACAGTACATCAATTATTGTTCACATGAATCGTAACTTTGTTACGCGCTGTAGCACTGTGCCTTGCACACACACACACACACATACATATCAAGAATAATTTTTAGATATGGGTCATTTAAATAAAGAGTTTTAGCTGCCACCCGCTACGCCATTCTCCATGTTGATTCCTTGAACTAGGTATAATGTATGCTTTATAATTATCCTAGCCGCTTTATTGTTCAAAATGTCATGTTAGTTATGAAAACCTGCTATGTGAAACAACCATCATGAATTTTTGTAACATTGTAGAAATAGCGACGTACCACGATGAATGCCACTTATGATTCTATGAATACATGTTAAATTATGAGAAACTTATTATATTATAGAAATTGCAAGTTTACTTATTGTATGTGATATTACTTGGTTATGGACTAATATTCAATTTTAGTAAGAATCACGACTTTAGAGAACATATTGCTTATGAGAAAAGTCGATCATAGAGATTTCCTATTTTAGATGATAAGGTCTAATAGGGAGAATTTGTACTTTTAAACACTTTTTTTGTGTATTGTTTGAGTTTTCTTGATTTGCGTATTTGCAAGATTGAAAGGTTTTGTCAAAAAGAATTAAACTGTCTAAGGATAGTTTGGGATTTAAGTTGTCAATATGAGACTCCCTTCCTCACCTGATAGTCTTTTAGTTGCGCGTTATTCAAATCAACAAGGCGAAAAACAATATTACAAACTCACTCCAAATTTAAGAAAGATTCTCATCTTTAGCAACTCCATTTTCAAAAATGTTTAAGAAATTTCTATATCAAGAAACCTCTATTTTACGAAACTTCTAAAGTTTTTAGAAACCCCTATTTTAGAAAAGAATCTTCATTTCAAAATAATAATAATAATAAATAAATAAATAAAATTGGAAACTTCCAAATTGGAAAATTTGCAGTTTTTTGGGTTTAGGTAGGTATTACAAGAGATTCATTGAAGAATTATCCAGTTAACTCATAAGGGTGCAAATTTTGACTAGATTGAAAGGTGCAAACGTAGTTCTAAAGAGTTGAAACAGAGATTGGTTAACGCACCAGTGTTAACCATACTAGAAGGAGCATAAGGTTTTGCAATCTATAGTGATTCATCTAAACATGGCATGGGATGTGTCTTGATGCAACAAGGCAAAATGATCGCCTATGCGTCAAGGCAACTGAAGCCATAAGAGCAGAACTACCCTACGCACGACTTAGAGCTTCTTGTAATCGTTCATGCCCTAAAAATTTGGAGACACCACCTATATGGAGGTAAGTACGACATTTATACAGACCACAAGAGCCTCAAATATTTTCACTCAGAAAGAGTTGAATATGAGATAAAGAAGATGGTTTGAATTAGTGAAGGATTATGATTGCGATATCCACTATCACCAGGCAAGGCGAACGTGGTAGCTGATGCCTTGAGTAGGAAGACGACGGATCAAGTGGCTATATTGACTGCACATAGGTCGTTATGGAAAGAGTTCGAGAGATTAAATCTCGAGATTTGTCACAACTCTGCCTGATGTCGCAGCTCAGATGGTAGCACTATTTATCTAACCAACACTCCGTGATAGGATTAAAGACCATTAGAAAGGCAAACAGTCCCTAGAATTTATTAAAGTTGAGAGAGAATCAGGAAAATGGTAGGATTTTACCATATCCGATGATAAGGCTGTGTATCATCAGAGACGATTCTGTGTATTAGACTTCATAGAACTAAAGAGAAAAATATTTGAAGAGGATCACTCAACTCCATTTTCAGTACATCCAGGAAGTACCAAGATGTACCGGGACCTAAAGGCAATATTTTAGTGGAGAGAGATGAAGAAGGATATAATCGAGTATGTTGAGAAGTGTTTGGTGTACTAGCAAGTGAAGGCCGAACACCAACGACCATCAGGGTTGCTGCAGTTGTTGGAGGTTCAGAATGGAAATGAGAATATGTGACGATGGACTTTGTTGTAGGTTTTCCAAAGTCAATGAAAGGTCATGAGACCATTTGTGTGATCATCGATCGATTAAGCAAGTCTGCTCATTTCTTGCCTATTCGTATGACATTTTCTATGGACCAATTTGCACAATTTTATGTTAAGTGGTGAGGCTACATGGTATCCCAGTTTCAATTGTGTCGGATAGAGACCTAAGGTTCACATCGAACTTCTAGAAGAGTTTACATCGAGCTATGAGGACTAAATTGAATTTTAGAATAGCTTTCCATCCTCAAACAGATGGACAATATGAACGGACAATTCAAACATTAGAGGATATGCTTCGATTGTGTGTCCTAGGGTTTGGTAGATATTAGGAGAAGCATTTATCTTTAATTGAGTTTGCTTACAACAACAGTTTTCACGCCTCTATCGGCATGGCACCCTATGAAGCATTTTAGGAAGGAAATGCAGATTGCCGGTTCATTGGGATGAGGTTGGCGAGCGTAAGATTTTAGGACTAGAGATTATTGAATAGACTGTGTAGGCTATTGAAAAACCGTAACAAAAACAGTTCAAGACAGATAGAAAAGCTATGCAGATAAGATGATTAATGACTTGGAAATTTTCGGAGGTGATAAGGTATTTCTCAAAGTGGCTCCTATGATGTGAGTGTTACATTTCGGTAAGAATGGGAAGTTGCGACCGAGATTCATTGGCCCGTTTGAAATCTTAAAATGCGTTGGAAATGTAGTATATCAGTTGGCCTTACCCCAGAACTTTTGGCGGTACATGACGTCTTTCATGTGTCTATGCTCAGAAAATACGTCAATGGTCTGAGCCATGTAGTCAATTGAGTTACAGCGCAGTTTAAGTTATGAAGAAGCACCAGTTAAAATTATTAATAAAAAATTCCAAGTGCTAAGGAACAAAGTGATTTCCTAAGTGAGGTACAGTGGTGGAATCACCCAATCGAAAAAGCTACTTGGGAACGAGATGTGGAGATGTGAGCCGAGTACCCCCAACTCTTTGAGGAGTTCCATTGCAAATTTCGAGGACAAAATTTATTTTAAGAGGGGTAGATTGTAACACCCTAAATATTTTGATACTAGTTGTTGATTTGAAATTTAGGACTTAATTGCACAATATGAAAGTTTGGAGACCCAATTTGATTATGGAAAATAGTTTTAAGACAATGATATAATTTTCTGCGAATGCGAGAATATTTTAATCTTTGCTCTGATGCCGATTTTAGGAAACAGATGGAAAATTATGATTACTTGATTAGCTTGATTGAGAATTGTGATTAATTGACTATCTTGATTTTTTTCTCCTCAATGATTAGCTTATATCATGCAAGAAAAATTAAGGTACGAATATGTATATTTAATGCTCTTATATATATATATATATATATAGCATAGATAAAATAGTAATTAGATACTAATGTGATATAATTATATACGATTACGTGATTAGCTCAAATCGGTCTTTAACCACGCATGCAATTTAATGTAAGAATATATATTTTCCTAATAATGTATACAATTAATATAGGAATGTAAATAATGAAATTGAAAGTTTCCGTGCATGGCAAATCACAACCTCACCTATAAATATTCATCCTTTTTGCAAACAAGAAACATAAAACTAAATAAACTTTTTCTTACTCTTAGAATAAGAGAGAGAAAAGAGAAATTTCAGGTTCTTCAATTTTCAATTAAAAGGTAAGTGTGATGTTATGTTGATCTAGGAGAAATTATTTTTATATGTTATTTTACGGATGTGTTTATGTTATGGTCCACATTAGCAAGATATATAAAGTATTATGTAAGATTGATGATGAATTGACCAGAGTTTAATAGCGCTACGCACGGAAATTTGGTACCATCTAAGTTCGGTCAAATCATCGTGTCTCCTTATGCATGTATGAAATTTCGTTAAAATACATATACAAAAAAAAAAAAAATAATTACTCACGCACACTTATTGGGATTTTATTTCACATTATGTTTGTTTCTCCTTTTTAAAAAATTAGCAGTTTGAGGCCGTCAGTATGAAGATGGTTACAGTTGCGGGTTATTTCATGAAAATTTATGAACAACATCTATCTATCTTCAATTTATTTCATTATGTAAAACCAATCTATTTAAATATGTATGTTATGAATAAGGTTGAATTTTCATTATTTAATAAAGAATTATGTATTCTTTTTCAGTCTTTTATTTAAGTTTACTAAGTTTTAGTGACACTTGGATCGTAAATGATTTAGGTCGTCACAATGTTAGTCTTCAAATGCTTTCGATCAATTCCAATTACGCTCCAATTCTCCATTTTTGCTCAATTTACCTTCAAATTTGGGTTTTTACCTATAATGACAATATTTATACCAAATTAAATAGAAATCCGCTCTATTTTCATCCCAATCTCCTAAAAGTGAAGAAGAAAAGAAAGAAATGGATTACATCTCCTATGCTAATGCAATAGGATCTGTGATGTACTCCATAATCATTACTTGGCTAGACCTTGGTTATGCTATAAGTCTGTTAAGCATATCTATGTCTAACCTTGGAAAACCTGATTGAGAAGGTTAAAAGTGGTTGTTAAGGTATATTGTGGGCACCTTAAGCATATGTCTAGTATATGAAAAGACAAGTGAAACATTGTCTTTAACTGGTTAAATAGACTCAAATTTTGTTGGGGATAGAGATAAAATGAAATTTACTAATGCTTTCTTCTTTGCCCTAGGAAAGAACTATATTGCTTAAAAATCTCACCTTCAATCATTAGTTACACTCTCAAGTATTGAAGCTGAGTATGTGGCAATCATCGAGATTGTAAAGGAAGGTTTATGATTTAAAAGTTTACTTCATTCAATTGAATGTTGCTGTGTTTCTATACACTGATAGTCAAAGTGTCTTGATGCTAAGTAAAAACCTAGTATATCATGAAAGATCAAAATATATTGAAGTTAAATATCATTTTTGATGCTAAGTAAAAACCTAGTATATCATGAAATGGATGAAATCACATTTTAACGGAGCAATCAAGAATACTGGCATGGGTTGGTGAACCAAGGTGAAAAATGTAGAAATTGTGTTTCACAAACCTACATCTTAAAGTGATAAAAGTCACAGTAGAGGGTACACATGGTGGGAGCCATGTGTCAGGAGTTAATTAGAACCATTTGGGTAATCAAGGATTTGTGCTTTCTCACATATGAATCCAGTCGTTGGATTAATCCATCGACTATGGAGAATTTGTGACCGTTTAGTGGTCTTCTTCTCTGGGTTTTGTGCTCAATCAGCTAACTGATATCTATCTCTTTTCTCTCATATCTCTCACCGAAAACCATTCTATTTTTCTTCTCCTTCTCATTTTCTAATTTTGAGTTTGGGGTTTTTGGCCTAAAAGATAGATTTCGAGTCTATTTAATGGCATAGCCATATAAGTATTATGATTATAATAAAATAATCCTTGTTTTTTAGACAAATATTTAATCAAAATGTTTTATTGTAGTGGATTTGTACTTCAATTTCAAACACTTTGTCTACAATTTCTACTACCAATATGATTTTTTAAAAATCCTTATAGTGTTTAGGGTTAGCGTAGAGGTTTCTTATAAGTGTGTATTTGGAATAGCTTTTTTGAAGTTTAAAAGTATTTAAAAAGTAAAAGTATTTTTAGTTATATTTATAATTGTTTAGTTAAAATCAATAAGCACTTTTTGACTAAAAAATAACTTAAAAACAATATTTTAGAGAAATCCAAATTTTGAACTTCTCTATAAAATTATAATTGAACTTTTATGGGAAGCTGCAATTAACATTTAATAAAACTTAAAAATTAACAAAATTGTCATTAATATATCAAAAAAGATATTAATTTATTTACCACATTAATTACTTATATCAAATTTTCACTTCATATATTAATATAAAGTGTAAAATATTTTGTGGTGTGTTAAATAATATAATACAAATTAAAAAATAATATGATATTTACTAAAATAATTTTGTTATCATAATTTAATTAAGATATTAATTTTAGTAGTTATTATAGAATATGAAAAAGTATTATTTATAAAAGAAAATAATATGAGATATACAATAATTAATTACAGTTTAGTCAAATAAATATAAAGTTTGTACAAAATTAATTTTATATTTATGCAATCAAACACTTAATTTAATATTCACAGTATTTTTTTGATTCATAGCCAAACAATCAACAGCTTTTTAACAAAAATTTTACGGTCAAAAGTTCTACTACTAAAAACTGTTGGAAATGCTTTAATACGACACGAACACATCTCGAACTTGTATCGCTTAGAATGCTATCTTAAAAGCGTTATTTGTGCCTTCTCGGTGAATGAGGTGCTAAAGGGCCTTCAATCAAATAACTTTGATGGATTTTCAAGTCTCGAACCGAATTGCACAAATACGGAAAAGGAGAACAATAAGGCTCTGTTCTCTTTGGTGTTTTCAACTCGTTTTCTGTTTTGTGTTTTTGAAAATAGTCAAAACATGTTCTCTTTACCATTTTCGAAAAAATATTTTTGAAAACACAAAAAAAAATACAAAGAAAACGGAAAACGACTTTTTTTTTATCATTTTGAGTGTTTTGTGAATAAAAGGAGGTGTTAAAAAGCGCCAAAGCACCAAAAGCGGTCAAAATGAGCGTTTTGGCCATTTTGGTCAGCGTTTCGAATCCTGTCGAACGCTTTTTTTTTTTTTTGTTTTTCGCTGGCCAAAAAAATTGATGATTTAACAATATCCCGCGTTTTTTTTATAAATGGTGGCTGTTTGTCCAACTGGCCAGATGCTTGGGTTTGGAAACAAAAGGTCACATGTTCAATTCTCAGCTCATGTACAAGTTTTTGAATTCTTTTTAAATGTTTTGAATTCTATAATTAAATATTTTGAATTCTTTTTAAATGTTTTCAATTCTATAATTAAATGTTTTTAATTGTGTTTAAATGTTTTTAATTCTATAATTAAATGTTTTTAAATGTTTAAATAATTTTAATTTTTAAATGTTTTTAATTCTATAATTAAATTTTTTAATTGTGTTTAAATATTTTTAATTCTTTTTAAATGTTTTTAATTCTATAATTAAATGTTTTTAATTGTGTTTAAATATTTTTAATTCTTTTTAAATGTTTTTAATTCTATAATTAAATATTTTAATTATTTTTAAATATTTTAATTCTTTTTAAATGTTTTTAATTCTATAATTAAATATTTTTAATTCTTTTTAAATGTTTTAATTCTATAATTAAATGTTGTTAATTGTGTTTAAATATTTTTAATTGTTTTCAAATATTTTTAATTCCATAATTAAATATTTTTAATTCTTTTAAATATTTTTAATCTATAATTGAATATTTTTAATTGTGTTTACATGTTTTTAATCTCAAGTTTAAATTGTTTTTAAATAATAATTATTTTTAATTCCAAGTTTAAATTGTTTTTAATTCCAAGTCCAAATTTTTCAAAAAATTCAAGTAAACGCGTTTTCGAGTTTTCTGTTTTCGAAAACACCAAAAAAATGCATTTTCAAAAATTTCAAAACAAACACTTAAAACACAAAACACAAAATAAATTCAAAACTCAAAACACAAAACTCAAACGCAAAGAGAACACCACCTAAGCTTTTTAAAAAATTTGAGTGAGGGGATGAAAATATAGATAATAAATCAGATTTTTGATGTTTATTCATGTGTTTAATATAAGAAATCTATCATCTATTTAAAGATTTCTATCAATACCACGAAATGGTGTTAAATCATCAAAAAAAGACACAAAAGTTGATGAAAAGGCACAAAAAATCAAAAATTGTACTAGCATAACGCTAGTGCATTAAGCCTGAGCGTTTGCCCAGCCTTAATCTAGGCGATCGCCCAGTAGAAGCAGAAGCAATTCTACTTTTGGTTTTACCAAGTGGGCAGCCGCCCATTGATCGCCCAAGCCTATTTCATGCTGAATTTTTTTTTTTTTTCCAAAATTTCTTTGTTTTTTGTTTACCAAAACAATTTTACAACAAAAGCTCTACTCAAAAGAGCTGTGCTAAAAAGACACTTAGTCTAATTGTATTTTATTTTGCAACTAATGTTTTCATAACAGAATTTTTACTTGTGAGCTTCGCGGTTTTTCCCCATAAGAGTCTTTGGTCGCGTAAAAACGTCAATTTACTTACATGCACAAAATGCTTTTATAGATATCGTTGGTAAATTTGATTGTTAATCATTAAAATTAAAATCGGCCTATTCACCACATCTGGACTTAATTGAGCACTAAACTTAAGCATCAAATTGAAAGATATAAACATATTTTCTTTGACGAAGCAGAAGATGGATAATACACAGAATGCAGGTTACCAAGCTGGCCAGGCCAAGGGCCAAGCTCAGGAAAAGGGTAACCAAATGATGGATAAGGCTGGTAATGCAGCTCAATCGGCAAGGAAACAATGCAAGAGGCTGGACAGGGAGTGAAGGCCAAGGCACAAGGTGCAGCTGATGCAGTTAAAAATGCAACTGGAATGAAGAAATGAAGTTTGATGGATCCTTCTAATGACTGCTGCTTTTAAGTTTTGGTTGAAAAGTTGTTTGGGCAATTTTTAATTCTGCATTTGAGAATTTTTATTTTTCTTCCATGAAAAAAAAAAGGTGTATTTCATAAAGTTCTCTCGTTGATCAAATAAACACCTTTATTTTTTTTTAAAAAAATTGAGCCCTAAACTTTACATTATTTCATTTACACCACTGAATATTAAAAATTATTTGAGTTACACCTCCACCTTAATCTGACGCGTCCATCTTTAAAGTTAAATGATGTGAATAAAACATTTTTAAAATTCAACAAACTTTAAATATTTTCATTGAAGTCACTGAACTAATCATTTCATTCACATTATTAAACTTTAAAACTTGTTTAAGTTACACCACCATTTTAAAGTTTAGTTACACACAATAACAAAACATTAAAGATACGTATGTCAAATCTGTTGAAATTTGGATAGGTATTGATAATTAAATGTTTTCTCCTACTCCGAGCGCGGCGGCAACAGTGGTGGAGACCTGCAAAAGGTGGTGGGGCTTTTTCCCCCGTTTCCACTCCGGCGTGATAATCAGTATAGGATTAACTCAAAAATGCAAAGTAACAATATTGAGTATGTGTGTTCTATCTTTACCTGGAGGGTGGATCTTTATTTATAGAGATGATCTGCAGTTGTAGCCTTCAATGGTCATTGATGGCGGGTGCCTCTTCATCTTCCTCATTATTAGAAATTAATGAGGGACATTTCATCTTCTCAACTAGTGGCATTTCATATTCCCAATGGACGAAGGTAACTATCATTCTATAGATCGCTTGTCTGGTTAATTTGATGGTAGCTGAGTTATGGCTGTTTATCTGATGGAGGCGGGCTTATTAGAACAGTGAGGAGGACAGATCGACAAGGCGAGCGAACACTTAAGACAGGCGTCCCAAGGAGAGCAACATTCATCTACCAAAGTGTAACTATATTTATCATCATAAGCCTCTCTACTTTTTATGGACCATTGTCCATGAGAAGTAGAAATATTGTCTTTTAAATAATTATTCCTGACAAAAAAATCGAAAAAGAAGATATGAAATAAAAATAATTATATATATATATATTTATCGTATGGCTAGCCAAATATAAACTAGATATTTTGGACCTAATTTAGGCCTGATATGGGCTTAAATTCCAGCCCCATTTATGAGGGAATTTTTTTTCTATATAAGAGAGGTAGAGAGGATATTATTTGTAGTATTCCCACATCTTCTCGCTTGATTGGAATTCTTTTCAAACTAATCTACTATATCCTTTCTGAATTATAGATATTTTTTTTCTTTCATCGTCTAAGGTAATCTTTTCACTCTTGTTCTTCTTTAAATTTTTCGACCTTCTTCTTTTTTCTTCTTAGATGTATAAGACGGTGATTACTTATAGTGGTAACTCTTCAACCAATAAATCTAACTGCAGTCTTAGAGATCCCTCTTATCGTACCTTATCTATAGGAATAGATGACAATCTCCCACCAGTTGAAGAATGGACCTTTGTTAGTTCTTTAGGATGTGGTGGACCCCAATGTTTGAATGAACCCATTAATGAAAATGATGTAGGATTGGACGAGGGAGATTCATCCATAGCTCAAAACCATCCGACTTGGGACAAAAATGTGGTGACCGCCGCCGCTGCGGCCTTGCCCTCAGGCGGGCTGCCTTGCTCACTCCATGCTGGGGGCGACCTGCCCTTACCTTGGGTGGGCAGGCGAGTCCTTCATGTGTTAGTCCGCCTTTGGTTGACGTTGATCCATTGCTTAAACTTTCTGCCCCTATTGAGTTTGGAGATTCTGACGTCAATTCTTCTACGGTATCCCGTCCGCTCAATGTTCAAACTGGATGTTCTCCAAGTGGTAATTTAATAGAGTTAGATATACCAAAGGATGCTTGTGTTTACAGTTCTAAAAGTTTCGTGAAAATGTTGAAAAAATATGAATTAGCTCCCGGTCACTTATATCGAGTCCCCATCCTAGTGAGCGAGTTCCAAAATCAGACCCTAAGAAGGTGGTAGTTTACCATGACAGCATGACAGCTGGTTTGAGATTTCCTCTTCATCACTTGTTTGTTTCTTTCTTCAACGAATTTCATGTTACTCTTGGTCAATTAACTCCTAACTCTTGGCGTATATCAACTTATTTCTTATACTTGTACCTTAAAAATAATATTGAGTCGTGCCTAAAGCTTTTTAGGAGTGTGTTTGATATGTATCCTGTGCTCGAGAGTAACTGTTATGTGTATATTCAACTTAAAGTAGGATTGTTATTACCTCACTTTTCCAGTTCAAATAGCGGTTGGATGAGATGTTTCTTTTTTGTTCGGCCTGAGGTAGAACAGTTCCTTTTTAAAACTTGTTGGAGAACTCTTTTTTGCAAACATTTTAACAAGTCTCTGGATCTTGATCATGAGTTGAAGGCACATTTAGATAAGCTTTTATGCTTGACACCTCCGGGGTTGTATGTAAGCAAGGTGCTATCTAATGAGAACTTGCGGCGGGTTCACATTGGATCACCTGAGGGTAGGCTACTTTTACGTATTTGTTCCTCTTTTTGACTTTTTATTTTGTATGTATTTGTTGTATCAATTTCTATTTTTCTCTTTCAGATATGGATAATTTTGATTTTGGAGGCGTGATAGATGTGGCCGGATTCGCCACTGATGCTGAAGACCCGTCTTTATCTCCGTTAAATAAGATGAAAAGACGAGCTGATAAAGGAAAAACCATTGCTGAGATAACAATTGTCCCTCGTTCTGCGTCGCGTACTACCAGAGGTACTGTCGCCCATGCTTTCAAAGAATTTGGATTTCCTCATGTTGATTCGACGGTTGAAACTGAGATCATGTTGGGCTGCACGAATGAAAAACTTATTGAGAATTTAAAAATTAAAGAAGCGGCCGCCATGCGACGTATTATGTATATCAACCACTGCAGGGTAAGTTGTTGCATTCTGACGATGCCCTATTACTTTCTTATTTAATATTTATCCTCTATTTAATTTCAACTTCTTTTTGTACAGATGCTGGTTATGGAAGAGAAAGTACTACGTGATTTGGAAAAATTCGAGAAATGTGCAGCCGATAAAGATAATGATAAGAAAAAAGCCGTAGGGAAAGTGCAGTCTTTATTAGACAAGGCAACAGTTGCATCTAAGAAAAAAGATAGTGAGATCAACCAACTTCATAAAGAGGTTGACTAGCTTTGCAAAAAGTTGGAGACTGCAGATGATGAAGTCGTAGCAAGATACAAGACGTCTGCTGAGTATAAAAGCAGCTTGCACATGTATGGTGCAAGATCCTTGAAGGCTGCTATCAAAATGACTAAGGAGTGAGTGGTTGACGATCATTCGGAGATAAACTCGGATGAATTTGATAAGTATTTGAGGAAATGCCGGGTTGCTGATTTAGCTACTCAGAAGGCCAAAGTGACCGACCACGGAAGAGTTGGATCTCACCCCGATGACTCTCTTGATAGTTAAACAGTTGTTTAAATTTTGTTGCTTTTTCTTATTTATTCTAGTTTCATGATGGTTGTCCCATTTAATCATGAAAACTATGATAGTCAGCCTGTTTCATTTCGAATATTGTTGAATACTACGAATTTCAGTTTTGTATGTTAGGCGTGAAACATACATCTTTATTTTAATTATAATAAATTGTTCTTCACTTTTTCACTTTGTAATTGTTCGTAGTATTACACTTTTTTGCATTTGTTGTACATAATTTATATGACGGTATATTCTCCGACCAACATAGCAAAGTGAAAAAATAAAAAATAAAAATCGGGTGTGAAAAAGGAAGCACGTATAGGGCAGATTGGAGGCTGTATTTTTTTTAATATAACCTTTTATGAAATAAAGGCTTGTCGTCAGATTATTGAACTATGGCTCAAGGTCTCTGAGTTTTATATATAGGAAATGCTTGTTGCCTAAATTTTTGAACCAGGGTTCATCACATCTGATTTTTAAATATAGGCTTATTGCCTCAATTTTTGGAGTCATAGACTCACCGCCTTGATGTTTTAACTAAGGTTCATCGCCTTAAATTTTGAGACATAGGCTCATCGCCTTGATGTTTTGATTAAGGCTCATCACTTTAATTTTTGAGACATATGCTCATCACCTTGACTTGATTGTAGTTGCAGTTGGTGAGATATTTGTATTGCTTGACAAAACTATATCAAGTAACAAATGGTTCTTTGTCAGAGGTCGAGTTCGGTGGGGGTGCACGGGACTTCCCAACTAAGCTGATCCTTCCATAGCACCCTCATTATTCATCTGCCTTGGCATTTTATTGAATTGAAAATCAAATGTAGGAGTACTTATTTAATACAACTACATATGCTTGCTTCTAAAGAAAAAGAAAACTGATAAATTACTGATAATATTTCTTCAAGTGCACTGCGTTCCATGGTCTTCCCAATGGATTACCATTCATATCTTTGAGACTATACGCACCCTTTCTTTTTTTTGATGACTTCAAAAGGACCATGCCAATTAGGCTCCAACTTAGATGATGGGTGTCCAGCGGCTGCATTGCTCCTTAACACTAGATCATGGGATTGGAAACTTCTGGGCCTGACTCGGCGGTCAAAATATTTGGCATCCTTGCATTTCTAAGCCATTGTCTTGATTGCAGCTCTTTTTCTAACCTCCTCAATTAGATCGATTTCTGCCCTTGTGATATTGTCATATGTCATATGTCTGTTCAATCTGCATTCTCGGAGTTGGATTGACAACTTCAGCAGATATCACTACTTCTATTCCAAAAGATAGTTTGAACGGTGTTTCTCTCGCTGGCCCTCTGGGGTGGTGTGATATGCCCAAAGGACATTTGGTAGTTCATCTGTCCAAGATCTTTTTTTTCCCAACCTCGTTTTTAAATCCCAAAGTATGATACGGTTAGTAACTTCAGTCTGGCCATTGCTCTGAGGATGTACTACCGAGGTGAGTCGGTGTGAGATTTTATAACTATCACAAAAATTCTTCAAAGCTGTGGTTATCGAATTGTCTTCCGTTATCCGTGACTATCACTCGTGGTATTCCAAAACAACAGATTATACGTTTCCATACAAAACTCTGTATCTTGGAAGTAGATATGATAGCTAATGGCTCAGCTTCAACCCATTTTATGAAATAATATATAGCCACCAACAAAAATTTTCTTTGACTCTTAGCAAGTGGCAAACGATCCAGGATGTCCATCCCCCATTGATAAATTGGACATACTGCGTAAATTGTCGATGGTGGCTAATGAATTATGTTGCCAAACCTTTGACAGGCATCGTATTTCCTTACCAGTTGCTTAGTTTCTTGCTTCATTGTTGGCCAATAGTACCCTTGCCTTAAAACTTTAAAAACAAGGGCATCTCCGCCTAAGTGATTTCCACACAGACCATTGTGTATTTTGAATAGGACCTCAGCTGCTTTTGATAAGGCATAGAAAATCCTCTTCGATATAATTCTCCGTCGATCACAAAATACATAGCAGCTCATATCCTTAACCGCTTCGCTTCAATTTGGTCTGTCGGTAGAGTACCTTTTGTGAGATAATCCAAAATTGGGTTTATCCAGCAAAGTTCATCATTCAATTCAAGAACAGCAATTAATGACATTGTGCTAGGCTCACTGAGTAATTGTACACTAGCTATGGCTGAAAGATGTTTCTAGTTGGCTAATGTTAGTCTGGTGAGAGAGTCAGCTTGTTCGTTCTCCTTTCTTGGGACCTTTGTAATCTTGAACTTTTTAAATTTTTACTGCAAGTCTCTTACTTTCATCAGATAGGCAGCCATGCGGCCATCTTTGGCTTCATATTCTTTCAAAATTTGCCCAACGACCAATTGCGAGTCGCTATGAATTTTCACAATTGTTACTCCCAACTGTATGGCTAGTCTCATCCCGTGATGACTGCTTCAAACTCCGCATCATTATTAGTAGCTGGAAATTCAAAGCAAAGTGAGTATTTAAGTTCTTCGGCATCTGGGGAGAGAATTATGACCTCGGCTCCTGAACCATCATTGTTAGATAAACCATCCACATATATTATCCAGGTTGTTTTGTCGCCTATGGGTGGTACTTCAGAGAGAGTGAGTTTCGCAATGAAATCTACTAAGGCCTGTACTTTTATGGATGTGTGCGATTTGAAATCATTATCAAACTCGCTCAGTTCAATAGCCTATTTCAAAATACACCCAGATGTCTCCGAGATGATGTAGTATTTGTTTAATTGGTTGGTAAGTCATCACCTATATCTGATGAGCCTGGAAATACGGTCTTAACTTTTTAGCTGCCACTATCAAAGCTAGAACCAGTTGTTCAACTATGATGTACCGTGTTTTTGCTCTTCTCAGTACTTGACTCACATAATAAACAGGTTTCTGTCCCTTCATAAGGTCTTTCACCAGTTCGAGCTAACAGCATGAAAAGATACTGCCAAGTAGAGGCTTAGCTTATCAATAGGATTGGGGCGAGCCAACACTGGTAGTTGGTGCAATGATTTCTTTAGCTGTTCAAAAGACCCCTCACATTTTTTGTCCATTCAAAATTATTGGATCTTCCTACAACTTTGAAGAAATGATGACATTTATCTCATGACATCACGACATGAAACAGTTGAGAGTCGCCACCCTCCCAGTCAACTGTTGAACTTCTTTTTTGGTAGTTGGACTTTTCATGTCTAAGATAGCTTGTATTTTGTCAGGATTTGCTTCAATGCCTCTGTGTGTGAACATAAATCCTAAGAATTTTCCGCCAGATGTGCCAAACACAAATTTTATAGGATTTAACTTCAGTTTAAGCTTTCGGGCAACACCGAAGACTTTTTGAGATCCGTTACGTGATCTTTCGCTAATCAGGTTTTGACCACCATGTCATCTACATAGGCCTCAACATTACGAACAATGAGTCCATCAAATCTCCGATTTACCATCTTTTGATAAGTAGCCCCTGCATTTTTTAGCCCAAAAGGCATAGCGGTATAGCAAAAAGTTCTACTGTTAGTGATGAAAGAAGTCTTCTCCTGATCACCTTCAGCCATGGAGATCTAATGGTAACTAGAAAAAGTATCTAGGAAGCTTAGCCTTTCATGTTCTAAAGTCGCATCCACCAGATAGTCTATCCTTGGAAGAGATAAGAATCCTTGGGACAAGCTTTATTCAAGTCTGTGTAATCTACACACATCCACCATTCTCCATTCGATTTCTTTACTAATACCACATTTGCCAACCATTCAGGGTAGTGTACTTTCCGAATAAAACTAGCTTATAACAGTTTTCTTATCTCCGTAGAAATAGCCTGTTGTCGTTCTGGAGCAAATTGTCTTTTCTTTTGTTTGACTGGTTTTATTCCAAGAGGGATCGTGAGTCTATGCTGACCAATCATAGGGTTGATCCCGTCGATGTCATGGGGTCCCCAAGAGAATATGTCTATATTGTCAGATAAACATGCCACTAGTTTATGTTTTTCCTCAGGATCCATCCCGCCTCCGATTTTCAATACCTGACCTTCAACTATCACCACTTCCTCAGTGAGTTCCAACAGTTCGATTCGTTCCTTAGGCTGTTCGACATCAAGCATCATTACTGTATTTTTGAGAAGTATGTTGTCTACATAACACCTCCTTGATGACTACTGGTTACTTCTTACATATCCTACTCCTCGACTAGTGGAGAACTTCATCACCTGGTGGTATGTGAAAACCACGGCCCTAGCTCCATTCAAAAGTAGGCGACCATAAATCGCATTGTAAGCCATAGGAGCTTTTACCAACAAGAAGCTAGTCATTATCACCACACTAGCTGGATAAGTACCCAAAGTCACCGGTAACTCAATTGTTCCCTCTGGTATAACAGTGGCTCCTCCAAACCCATGGAGTAGGGTGGTGACATGTTTGATCTTGCTAGGTGATATCTTCAATCCTAGAAAAACTCCCCAGGACATAACATCAGATGTACTACTATTGTCCACTAATACTCTTTTCATATCAAAATCAGCAATGTCAGCTACTATTACTAGAGCATTATCATGTGGGCAGGTAACACCTTTCATTGAAGGTGATATTCTGGCTAAACCTTTCATTTTTATCTACCGAAGTAGATCCACTGGCCCGGGTATAGTTTTTTCGTGCTGAATTAAAGTCACCTCCCGCGACAATGCCACCCACTATGACATTTATAACACCAGTGCGAAGAGGTGGTTGCTATCGATATTCAGCCTCTTTTCCCTTTTCTTTATCTGTTTTCACAAATTTGGATAGGTATCTTCTTTTTATAAATCTTTCTATTTCTTCCTTCAGCTGCTGGCAATCGTCGATAAAATTTACAATACTTGGTCCCATCTCTCCTATGTGGTGGGGCCCACATCTTTTTGGGCCATACAAGCTCCTTTATATTTCAGATTTCCATTAGGACGTTAGTCCTGGAGGTGTGCAGCGGTGTACTATAAGCCTCATTTCCAGTACTAGGCCGATTAGGGACTTGATGGATCATTTTTGCTTGCCTTTGTCTTCTTGGGGCCTTGGTTTGTCACGAGTCTTCCTTTTGTTAGACTCAGGCTCTTTTCGATCCTTCATGCACTTAGTAATGGAAAATGCCTCTTCTGCATCCACATATTTATCTCCTCTCCTTAGCAACTCATGCATCGTATCAGGTGGATTTTTAGAGAGTGACATTTTGAAGGGGTGACTGCGGGTTCCATTCATCATAGCGGTGACTACAACAGACATCTATAGATCTTTAATTCCCAAAATGGCCCTATTGAACTGGACAATGAAATCTTTCAACAATTCATCTTTGTCCTAGGTCAATTGTATCGGACCGATAGCAGTTTTCTTGGCACGTTTGCTACTGGCAAAGTATACAGAAAACTTCTTGGAAAAATCATCAAATGTACGAATTGATTTTGGAGAATCCCTGGCATCATGCCTAAGTGTAGGTGGGAAAGCCCTGCACATAATTGCATCGGAGGTGGCTCGTAACCTCATCAAATCGACAAAAGCCCTGAGGTGATTGATAGGATTAGAAGATCCGTCGTACTTCTCCATCTTTGGTTGTTCAAAATCTCGTAGTAAGGGGACTGCCATTACTTTTAGGAAAAAATGATCTTCCAACACCATAGATTGCTGCCTACTATTTTTTTAGACATAGCCTTAGCTATTTTGCGACCCATCATGTTCTCTAGTCGCTGTTCCAGGCTTAACATGGGTATCTCAACCAGCGTAGGCATGTGCACCCATGACGGTTGTCCCCAGTGTGGATTTGGGCCAGACGCCAATATATTAAAGTGTGGTGTGGAAGGTGGAGCAACGAAACTGGAGCCAGCGGTAGAGCTGCCATTGTCGATGTTTCCATCGCTGGAAAGTTAAGAGCATGGGAAGAAGCCCCTGGTGGTGAGGGCCCTACAGGTGTAGGGTTAGGATCCAGAGGGTAGAATATTTAGCACTAAAGGTCCTACCGGTGGAGGGCTAGGACCTTTTGGTTACTGAGAAATCATAGCATTCCTATCTTGGAGTAAAGCCGTTAAGGCCGCTACCTGAGCTTGCAATTTCGTAAGTTGAGCGGCAGAAGCAAATTCTTGGTGATTAGTGGCGGCGTTAGACTTGGTGTCTGCATCCCTGACGGGAGCTGGCAGGGCAGTTGCATTCTTAGTCCTTCTAGTTCGAGCCATGACTTCAAGTTCGGAGTTCCCACAGACGATGCCAATTGATAATTAAATGTTTTCTCATACTCCGAGCGCGGCGGCAGCAGTGGTGGAGACCTGCAAAATATGGTGGGACTTTTTTCCCAGTTCCACTCCGACGTGATAATCATGATAGGATTAACTCAAAATTACAGAGTAACAATATTGAGTATGTGTGTTCTATCTTTACCTAGATGGAGAATCTCTATTTATAGAGATGATCTGTAGTTGCAGCCTTCAATGGTCATTGATGGAAGGTGCCTCTTCATCTTCTTCATTATTAGGAATTATTAAGGGTCGTTTCGTCTTCACAACTACTAGCGTTTCATATTTTCAATGGACGAGGGTAACTGTCATTCTATAGATCACATATCTGGTTAATTTGATGGCAGTTGAGTTATGGTTGTCTATCTAATAGATGCGGGCATATGAGAACAGTGAGGTGGGCGGATCGACAAGGCGAGCGAACACTTAAGGTAGGCGTCCCAAGGAGAGCAGCAGTAATCTACCAAAGTGTAACTATATTTATTATTATAAGCCCCTCTACTTTTTATGGACCATTGTCCATGAGAAGTAGAAAGCATTTTTACTAAGTACCGATTGCGTAATAGTACGATTAAGGACAGCTATTTCGATAAGTATGAAAGCATTTCAATAGAGTGTGTTGAAAAAATGTTCAAAGGATTGCCATCTAACACAGTAGATAAGGATGTGGTGAATGTTGGTATTATTTATCTAGTTTCATCATTTTTATTTGTCCCATCATACCAGAAATGTGTTGATGATTCAAGTTTTGGGCTTCTTTGGTCGGGTGATATGGATTCTTTTCCATGGGAGAATGAGCTATACAGTTTGATATTGATGTCTCTCAAGGGTGCATTGACAAAGAGAATCATGAAGTTAGACCATTCAAAGAAATTTTTGGAGTATATGCTTAATGGCTTTATTCTTGCTTTCCAAGTTTGAATATATGAGACTATTCTTGCAATAGTTGAAAAAACGTTGTGTGAAGTACAAGCCATTGCGTCCTTGGATTTTGAGTTGGAGTTCTAACGTGCATGTAACATCCTTGCAATTAAACAACCGTGTCTTTTATTTGCTTAAAGTAAGTTCTACTTTGTTTTATTTCTTATTTATGCTATTTTTCTTTACATTTTTCATCATTTTTTTTATTTGTTTGTTATTTAAAATTCTTGAATACGTATTTTGTAGTTGTAAGTCAATATTGTTAGGCCAACTGATGTGGAGAAGGATGAGGCATACATTGATGATTTGTTTGTGAATTGCAAGTCTCAAGGACAATGGGTGCTAATGATGATGAATTTGAGCATTATGTTATTCATCAATCGAAGTTGTTGATTGTAGCCCAAGAATCATCAATTGGACATGGCAGCTCTTCAAGGTTGGAGAAATGGAAGATAGATGAGGTTTGTGAACATTTATTTACTTTTTATGTGTTCTATATTATTTTTGTTTATTGTTTCTTATGATTTTTTTTTCTTTGTTTTTTATATTTTTAGAGACATTCATAATCAAACAAAGAAATTTGAAACATCTGGCAGAGATTGAGGTAAAAATTGAATCAAATGATATAATTTTGAAACATTTGGCAGATATCAAGTTGAAAATACAATCAAATGAAGAAATTTAGAATTGACCGCTAGAGATCAAATTCAAAGTTCAATCAAACATAGAAATTGATAAATGAATAAGGAAACTAGAAGAGAAAATGAAATCGAATGACAAAATTCTGAAACTGGTGGCAAATATTGAATGCAAAGTGCATGATTTGCAAATTGCAGGTTATAGTTATGATGCTGGTTTGGAGTTGAAGGTATGTCACATTTTTTTATCATTTTTTCTATTTTTTTAGATGTATGTCACTTTTTTTTATCTATGTCACTTTTTGGAGATATATGTCACTTTTTAGATCGTTTTATCACTTTTATTTATTTTTGTGAAGAATGTCTAGAGAAATCAAATAGGGGATGATATAGTTGATGTGGTGCTAAAGGTATATGCAATGTTTTAAATTATATGTTTCTTAACATGCTTTTTTAGTAGATGAATTTCACTTCTCTTCATATTTGTCATTTTTTGAGTTTTTGTCACTTTTAGAAGATGTGTCACTTTTATTTATGACTATTCTTTGTTCTTATTTTTTTTTTTATTAATATGACATTTATTTAGTGTTTTGTCACTTTTTTAAGACATGTATGATTTTTTATTTATTTTTTGTCTACAATGGTGCAAAAAATGTAGCTGGCGATGTGACAAGGGACATGAAAAAGAACATATATTTTCATTGAGTATTGAGTTTGATATGACTAGAAAAAGTAATGAGGGACCAAATGAAATTATGGTTGAAAATGTATTATTCAATTCCAAATGTATTGTATTTATAATGTGAGATTTAAATTTTTTTTGTGCACTATATAATGTGACTTTTTTGTGATTTAGCCTATTTATCTATAAACAATTGATCAAGGTTTAATAAATTATAATAATGATATTGAATTAAATGAAGATGACCGAAAAATTGCTGATGATGTTGCGACACGTAGTTTAGTTAAAAAATGCGTCAAGATGTAGTATTTTCTCATTTTATTTGGTTTCTTTATTTTATTATGCCTCTTTTTGTACTACATATGAAAAATGCGTCTTTTTTATATTTATGATATTGTTGTTCAGTCTGATTGTGTATCATCATCTAAAATATGTAAGATTGAAGTAAATGATGAGGTTGAATTGAAAGATGGGGATTGGCAAAAAGTTGATAAGATTGCGACAGCTGTTTTAGTTAAACATAAACTTCAAGAGACAATTGTTTATTTGAGTATATTTTTCTCCAAATAACTTATTTTTGTATTTCTATACAATATAACTTTTTAATGTTTTTGCGTCATTTCAACTGATGATGGATTCACTCCGGATGCACCTTTGAAGAGGCAAAACAAACCTGATGCACTTCTTCAATCCTTTTGGGTTAATGAATATGATTTTATGGTGGTACAAAAAAGTGTGTTGTGAATGGTACTTTTGCATTCATGGTAGGTTTTTGCTTCCATACAGACCTCATGTTGAAGCGTTTGAGAGTTTGTACAAGGAAAGTTGGTGACGAAAAATAAGTAAATATAAATATGTGACCCAAGATGTCACTTTTTTCCAGCACATGATTTTTTAATAAGAAAGTGACACAGTATGTCACTTTTTACTATAAGCATGTTTTAATTCTTGTGTAAGTGTAACTGTATGTGACCTCTCTTTTTGTAATGTAGGAATAAGTATTTTAATGATGAGAATATTGTTGTTCATCTTGTTTCTAGTTTAGCAATATTCCAATTTCTTCTAAAATGTGGTAGTATGAATTAGTGACAACTAATGAGGCTTTGGATGACATATTAAGTATTTTGTTAGTTGTTTGTTTTATAATTTTTGTATATAATTTATTAATACATTGTTGATTCTTTATACACTTGTTTTGTAGCATATGAATGTGTGTTTTTATTATCTCCAGAAGATGTTAAGGTATGGACATGGGATAAACATCAAGGCAACCACTACAGATTTTGCCTTCGACAATCAAATTAGGGTGATAATTTTTCCAGAGACCCAGCTATCCTTGTGAAGCATATTTTTCTCCTCTCATATACAATTTGATTGTACAACCCTTGCAACACAAGTTGGTGTGATGTTGATCATGTTCTTATGTCTTTAAGAATGTTTTAACTCTGTTCATTGGAATCTTTGCCATTTTGATATGAAAAAGATGTGTTTGAACATTTATATTCTTATAATATCTCGTCAAGAAGACTGTTGTACTTGAATCAGTTCAAATATTATCAATTATGATTACTAATTTTCTAGTTCAAAATGGTTTATTTGAGGGTAAATACATTCCAGAACAAGAGACACTTAGATAATTGGTTGTAAACATGGTCCCAAAACTACCACAGCAAAAGAACGGTTTAGATTGCTTTCTAATAATTTGACTTTTTATATGTCGAATAGATATAAATGTATGGTCTGCCTTAAATTTTTGGTTAATGGGCCCCTTGTTTTTTTTTTTTTTTTTTTTTTGGCAATGGTGATTGTAGGATTTATGTGATTAAGCATGCCGAATATTTTATCAATGAAATGTTGAATGAGATGCCAAAGACTTTCAACATTGCACAGGTTTAGAACAACTTGGCCACTCAGTTGTATGTGCATGCCAAGACGAAACAAGTGAAGAATTATGATACTGATAATGATTAGGTGACAAAGGAATGACATATCTGTTTTTTGACAAGGCCTTGGAAGATGGAAATTTTTTTTGTTCTAAATATGGGATTAACATCCACAAATTTTTTTAAGAAGAGATAAGTAGTATTACATGTTACGTGTAAATGTCATATATATGGTGAATGAGTTTCATATATATGTGATTAACAATATAGGTTTTGAAAGTTTTTTTGCAAAGAATCTAGGTACAGATAATTTTGTATAGAAGTGACATGCTATGTCACTTTTCATATCAAAAGTGACACGCGATTAATGGGATGATATTTTTTCAGCTGTTAAATATATGGAGATGGCGGAAGTGCATCTAATAGAAACATTAATGTAATTATGCATTTTTATTGTAGTTAATACAAAATGCTAACGAGATATTGCCGTAATTAGGTGAATCATGTATTTTCTCTTCTTTGGAGTTTGTTTGTGCTATTTTATCTTCGTTCTCTTTTGAATTTACTATGTCATCTAGTTGTGTATATTTTATTTATTTTGTTAATCTTCCTGTGGAGTATAGATCGTGTTTCGGTGTGCACAACCAAAACTTTGAATCATAAACTTGGTACAAATCAGTTTGAATAAAAGTGACATGTTTTGTCACTTTTCATTTCAAAAGTGACATAACGCGATTAATGGGATGTTGTGGAATCGATTTAGTTTGTTTTTCTTTACACACTTTGTATAGCAAATTTCTTCACATGCTTTGTTTGTTTTCTTTTGTATGATAAGTACTCGAGTCAAATTTTTGATGATACAAAATATAATATCAATATTCATCAAACTTCTTTAATGGTTGAAATATCATGTATATATTTTAGCGTTAAATGATAAAGATTACATGACATTATAATGTCAATACTTATACAAAAGCAAAGCACATGAGAATGAAGACTATTTTGAAGAGAAAACTAATATATATAAAGATGTGACATATTATATCACTTTTTATTTTAAAAGTGACATAGTGATATTATTTTTATTTTCAAAATAAAAATGACATATGGAAGTCTGTAAATTGTTTCAGATATGTATTATGCAGTGACAAAAAAACTAAAAAATAATCAAAAATTAAAAAAAAAAAACTCAAAAATCTTTCAACTTTCTTTTCTTTTGTGACTTCATCTTTAAAGGTGCTTCAATTTGGCGTGATATTTGATTGTGGTCATACTTTCCACATCTTACATATTTTATACTTCGGTTTTTTCTCCTTTTGATGGTATGCATTTTTCTGTAGGTCGTCAAAATTTTCTTTTTGGATTAGGAGCCAATAATATTCTTGCTTTTACATCATTCAGTATATTTCAATCACCGTGATCCCCAAGTGGGTAAACTTTTTTATTGTATATTTGGATGTACATCTTTGTTGTGTAATATTTTAAACAATACGAATATGAGTAGTCATTTATCTTTACAATAACCATCAATGCGTGTGCATATGAGATTTTGTCCACTTAGAATTGGTACATGTGCAAGTCTTTTCTTCAATATTCAGCAAATATGGGGCACAACATCATTAACTTGGTATAATATTAAACTTGAAGCCGATGATTGTGCAAATAATACAAGAAAATATTGTATTAATATTTATTGGCTTTGAAATCATGCTCTCATGCCTTTTTAAGAATTCAAGACGTGACTTTTTACTAAGAAAGTGCATAGTATGTCCCTTTTTAGTATAAGCATATCTTCATTAAAATAAAATTCCAACGTATAAAAAGACTAAAATAGTATAACCTTCCAATCAAATATTAAATAAAATGACAAAAAATAAATAACTAATAAACACCAGCTTTTATGTAATAAGTGAAAAAAATATATCACTTGTTTATATGTTTTCAAAAGTGCACCTATATTTTCAGCTTCATTATATAAGAATAAGACTTAATTATACTAATTTGCTCGAAATGTTACAAATCATGATTTCATGTCTTTTAACTCGTACTGATATCTAATTATAAGTAGACCCAAAGACCAAATGAACCTCATCAAATTTTATATCATTAAGGATCCAAGACATGTGACATTTTACTGAAAAAGTGACACAATATATCACTTTTTAGTATAAGCATGTTTTCATTAAAATAAAATCTTAGCGTATAATAAAACTACAAAAGCAGAATCTTCCAATCAAATATTAACTCAAATAACAAAAAAGAAACAAACACAAACTTTTATGTAAAAAATAAAAAAATATGTCACTTGTTTATATGTTTTCAAATGTGCACTCATATTCTCAGCTTGATTATATAAAAATAAGACTTAATTACACTAATTTGGTTGAAATGTTACAAATCATGCTTTCATGTACTTTAACTCCTATTGATATCTAATTATAAGTAGACACAAAGACCATATGAACCTCATCAAATTTAATATCATTAAGAATCCAAGACATGTCAGACTTTTTAATGTAAAAGTGACATAGTATGTCACTTTTTAGTATAAGCATATATTCATTAGAATAAAATCTCAGCATATAATAAGACTACAAAATCAAAACATTCCAATCAAATATTAATTTGAATGACAAAAAAGAAACAACTAAATATTTAATAAACACCGACTTTTACTTGTTTACATGTTTTCAAATGTGCACTCATATTCTCATCATCATTATTAAAAATAAGATGTAATTACACTAATTTGCTCGAGGCAATTCCTGCGGGGCTTCCTGGGTAAGGGACGAAAGGTTACAAATCATGCTTTCATGTCTTTTAACTCCTATAAGTAGACCCAAATACCATATGAACCTTATCAAATTTCATATCATTAAGAATCCAAGACATGTGACTTTTACTAAGAAAGTGACACTCACTTTTTAGTATAAGCATGTATCAAAATAAAATATGTAAAACCTTCTATTCAAATGACAAAAAAGAAATACCTAAATATTTAATAAACACCGACTTTTATGTAAAATGTGAAAAATCTGTCACTTGTTTATATATTTTTCAAATATGCACAATATTCTCAGCTTCATTATACAAAAATAAGATTTAATTAAACTAATTTGTTCGAAATATTACAAATCATGCTTTCATGTCTTTTAACTCCTACTGATAACTAATTATAAGTAGATTCAAAGACCATATGAACATCATCAAATTTTATGTCATTGAGAATCTAAGACGTGACTTTTTAGTGTAAAAGTGACACAATATGTCACTTTTTGGTATAAGCATGTATTCATTAGAATAAAATCTCAACTTATAATAAGACTACAAAAGTAGAACATTCCACTCAAATATTAATTCAAATGACAAAAAAGAAACAAATAAATATTTAATAAACACCGACTTTTATGTAAAATGTGAAAAAAAAAATTGTCATTTGTTTATATGTTTTCAAATGTGCACTAATATTCTCAACTTCATTAAGACTTATTTACACTAATTTGCTTGAAAAGTTACAAATCGTGATTTCAACTTTTTTGACTCCTACTGATATCTAATTATAAGTAGACTCAGAATATATGAACGTCATCAAATTTCATGTCATTAAGAATTCAAGTCATGGGATGTTTTACTGTAAAAGTGTGTGTCACTTTTTAATATGAGCATGTTGTCATTAGAATAAAATCTCATAATAGAAAAACACTACAAAAGCAGAACCTTTCAACCAAATATTAATTCAAATGACAAAAAAGAAATATTAAATATTATATTTAAATTCAATGTCAAATGAATGATATTTAGTTCATGTAATTCATAGCCTTTTACCTTCATTTTCTTTGACTTCAAGGATTTCTTTCTCAATATTTTCTCTTGCTTGTTTGCAAGTTTTATGAAGGTTGTCCACGCATCGTTTAAGTACTTCACAAACTATGCTTGCAACAAGTTATTGTAGAAAACATGTTATTTATCATATATGCCTTTGACCACTTGTGATAACCAATCTTTTCTTGCATAAAGAATAATCAAAATATTAATCATTTAATGTTATTTTATGCATTCAAAATAAACAATTTTTAACATACTTGGTGTCATCGAATCTCTTTATGGATTTCATCGAGTTGTTTCATATGGAACTCAAAATCATTTTTCGTGTAAGCTCTAGTAGCTCAATTGAATAGTTGTGTAATGTTCTTTCCATTTTTTTGGTTAAACGCTGACTTTAAATTTTGTAACAAGTGGTAGTAACATAGATCGTGCATTGTATTCTTATATACCTTCTAGATTACATTTTTTATGCTTTTATGTCTGTTGACGTCGGAATCTGCACTATCCACATATCAACAGATCTCCAGTCAATCATCTGCCAACATGTATGTTACCTGCACACTAAGACGACCATTAGGCACCAAGATCACTAGGAAAAAAAAGTCCAGCGATCGTTGGTACTCCGACGATCAAGTCAACTGCCGGTATATGGAATAATATACAGAGAATGAAAACAATTGGGTGAGAGAAGGACAAGCAGGCAGAGATTTGAGCAGAGTTTTAGGGTGAGAATAATACGTAAAAAGTGCGTACCTTGGAATAACATGAGTCCTTGTATTTATAGCTGCAGAGTCCTAATTATTCTATGTAAGCAATCAATTAAAACTCTGATGAGATTCTCATTCCTTATAGGATAAAGGGTAATTGGACATGGATACCATCTTCCAAATTTCAGTCCTTATCTGATCCAATTTCAATATTGTGTTGCCTAATTATTCAGAGATTAGTATCCGTTTTCCTTGTGAGAATCCTTATAGCAATCAAACACAATCATTCTTTAATTACTTCTCTAGTTATCCCAAAATATCAGATTGCCTGTGGATTACGAGAATGCGAAGACCAGCAAAGCGATCCAGATTGGCCAGGAATGTCGAGGCCCTTCATGGGCTTCGCTGTGATGGATTCAAGAGTGCTAAGATGTTCGATGGGCCTCTGAGGCCTTCTGAGAATTTATGAGGCCCTTGATGGGCCCCCGAGGCCTTCACCGGTTCTATGGGGCCTTTACAGGACTTTTGATGATGTGGAGGCCTTACCAAAATCGAGTAGTAACAATAGTCCTCCAAGTCCAAGCCTATTATTTATATCAGGCATGGGATTTTAAGAAAGAGTATTAAATGAGGACGAAGGCCTTTAGAAAGTCAACCTTCAATAGAATCCGTAGGATCACCTCTCCTGTTATATTTCTCCACATGAGGCATTTTGAACCATGCAGAGAGTTTTCTAGCCTTCAACTCTTTGAAGAATGAGAGGTCCTCGTCGTTGTCGTCAAGGTCGCACGACCGTTCTAGTCTTTCATCTTCGTGCTTCGGATCCACGTACGAGAGTCCTTCTCTCTTCTTGGTGGTCATTGTTGGGCTCGCTACGCCGGCTACTCAACGATTGAGGTCGACCCACAGACAACCCGACCCCCAACCTGTCGAATACGTTGGTAGAGGCGACTAGCTTTACCACTAGTGAGGCACGAGGTCTCTCATGGTTCCAGGGATTTTGCACGTTGAGGATTGGCGAATCATCTTGAGACCAACGGCTTTCGATAAAGTCGGACCTCAAAGGGATTTACCGGGTACGGCTACGCTTGGGTCCATGTTGAAGAGATTGATTCTCCAACAGTTCAAGCGTCGCCTTCATTCGGACATTGTCTAGCTTCAGGTACGAGTTTTCTTGCTCAACCGTCTGCTTCTGTCGTTGTCTTCTTCTCTTGCGGCAGGTTACGTCTGAAGGTCTTGAACGTTTTTTCCCCGCAAGTCAGTATGATGGGACTCTACTTCTTCTTCCATGGAATTTTCTGTTACTATGCTCTTTTGGGTAGAAAACACATTTTTACCACAAGTTTTTGGCTGTGTAACTTTTTTCATTTTCCACAGACGGTGCCAATCTGTTGACTTCAGAATCTGCACTATCCACATGTCAACAGATCTCTAGTAAATCCTCTATCAACCTATATATTACCTGCACACTATGACGATCGTTAGGCACCAAGATCACCGAGAAAAAGGGTCCGCGATCGTTGGTACTCCGACGATCAAGTCAACTGCTTGTATATGGAATAATATACGGAGAATGAAAACAATTGAGTGTGGGAGAGACAAGCAGACAAATATTCAAGCTGAGTTTTAAGATGAGAATAATGCGTAAAAAGTGCGTACCTTGGAATAACCGGAGTTCTTATATTTATAGCTGTGGAGTCCTAATTATTCTGTGTAAGCAATCAATTAGAACTCTGATTGGATTCTCATTCCTTATAGGATAAAGGATAATTGGACATGGACACAATCTCCCAGATTTCGATCCTTATCTGATTGGATTTTCAATATTGTGTTGCCTAATTATTGGGAGATTAGTATCCATTTTTCTTGTGAGAATCCTTTTAGAAATCAAACACAATCTTTCTTTAATTACTTCTGTGGTTATCCCAAAATATCATATTGCCTGTGGATTACGAGAATATGAAGACCAGTTAAGCGCTCCAGATTGGCCAAGAATGTCGAGGCCTTTCATGGGCTTCTCTGTGATGGATTCAAGAGTGCTAAGATATTCGATGGGCCTCCGAGGCCTTCTGAGAATTTATGAGGCCCTTGCTAGGCCCCTGAGGCCTTCGCAGGGTCTATGGGGCCTTTGCTGGACTTTGATGACGTAGAGGCCTTACCAAAATCGAATTGTAACAATGTCCATATGAGATTATACACAATCCTTCTAGCTCACCATAAGCTTCTTTTAACATAAGTATGAACCACTTCCATGAATCATTAGTTTCTAAGTCATCAACTCCAAATGTTAATATGAAAATATTGTTGTTAGCATCTTGTGTACATATTGTAAATAATGTTCCACCGTAATTGCCCTTTAAGAACGTACCATCAATCACTATTATTAGTTTGCAATACACCCACCCCTGAATAGATGATCCTAATGTCAAGAAGAGATATCTAAATTTGTTGTTCTCATAAGTCTCAATTCTTGCAATTGATCCAGGATTTCTTTGTTCTATCTGTACAAGTACTCTGGGAAGATTTTCACGACACTATCGGCTCTCCTCTCACAAATTCCAAAACTTTCTCCTTAGATCTCCAAACTTTCTCGTAACTCATCGATACTCCGTATGTATTTATCATGTCATTTATTATGTCTACGGGAGTGTACGTTGTTTTTGTTGAGAAATACTTGTACTTGATGCATTCTCCTACTATTGAGCTTGTTGCTTGAGGGTGATCTGTCAAGATGATGTTATTTGAACACGTGTGATCATTTCTTATACATCTGATTTTGAACATATTCGTTCCTCAAAGTCTTGAAGCTCTAAAAGTCCATTTGTAATTATCATTTATGTATTTCAGCACATATTACTTTTTGTTTGACTTACTTACCTTGAAATGAAAGTTTTTATGTATCACGTATACCGAAATATTTTTCTTAACTAATATCTTGTTTTTAAAAACCTTTTGTTCTGTAATTTTATTCATACTAACAGATGAAATAATTTCACTTCCTATTTCATTACTCATTTCTTCAACCCCGATATGCATGAAGAAACATCAACATATAAGTCTTCAAAAGTTGGTAGGCTTTGAATTGATCTTGTCACCGAATCATGAGTTTGAAAAACATGAAATTGCATTATGTCATTTTCTTCAACAGTAGCAGCTTCTGAAAGTTGTATCTCTTCAATACTTTAAGTTCTGTGACATAATGAAACTGATGGATCTATGCACAAATGAAGGCTTGTAAGTTGTTTATCCCTTCGCTTGAGCTCCAAATAGAATGTGAGAGAATTATAATCTGAAATCTTCATTAGATGCAGGTTTTTCTTCACCTTATATTGTATTGTTATCACTTGTGTTTCTGCACTTATGTTTATCATTGAAATTATTATGTTCTCGAGTTTATTGTATGTGCATTCTATTGAGACAACAATTCCAGTCATTTTAAAATTTATATAGTGGTTACCTTGTTCCCATTTGCCACCTTAAAAGATAAAGACAATGATTTTATCTAATTCTCTGCAAAAAAAAAAAAAAAAAAACACACACACACACACACACACACAGACATATATACATTATTATCAAATTGAAACATCCATAATAGACAATGTGTGATCTTTTAATAAAAAAAAGTGACACACAATGTTAGGCATGGCAATGGCTCGGCTCGGCCCATAAAATACGAGCTCGGCTTGCCCAAAGGGACAAGCCGAGCTCAGCTCGTATCCAAAATGCAAACTCGGTTCGGCCCACGAGCTCGTGGGCCAAACGGGCCGAGCCGAGCCGCCCCACCAGCGAGCTCGCCCTCGGCCCTCAAATTTTTTTTTGTTTTTTTTTTTAAATTTTGAAAATGAGAAAAAAATACAATATCGGGTATCTTTTATGTTGAAAATTAAAGATTGAAAACTCTTCTCCTTAGAATAAGAGTATTTATTGAAAAATAACAAAATTAAAAAACAAAAAAAAAAAAAAAAATGGTGTGACCTTTGGATGATCATCCAACGGTCACTTAATCACACCACGGCCGAGCTTTTGGGCTCGTGGTCGTGGCTCGTGCTTTTGGGCTCGTGTCTACGAGCCGGCTCGATGGGCGAGCCCACGAGGCGGCTCATTTTTGGCCGAGCCGAGCTAGCTCGGCCCTCTTTTTTTTTTGAGCTCGGCCCTAGCTCGTGCTCGTCTCTTGATGAGTCCGAGTTCGAGCTGGGCCGAGCTTTTACGAGCCGAGCCGGTGAGCCCACGAACCCACGAGCTTTTTTGCCATCCCTACACAATATCACTTTTTAAATGTACAAACTTAATTCATATCTAATACAAAAAGAGTATGGAGTAATATCGAAATATCAATTAAAAAGTTCAAACAAAAAAATGATACATTAATGTTTGATCATCATCAATAATACATGTTACTCAATAATACACAACAAATAAAAATTTAGTACACACACAAAAGAATGCAATAATTAAAAATCTAACTGAAATACAAAATAAATACGCAAATGAAAGAGAACTAGTAAGTTGATATATAAATATGAAACTTGCAGCATCTATTGTTCAAAATAAAATTTGAAATCCAACATAGAAAAATGTGAAATCGAGCAATTAAATCAACCATACTTTTGTAAAAAATAATCCATAGAGAAGTTTGTGATCCAAAGTTGTTCTGTCACTTGTATGCATTGATCTATCAATTTTCAGTAAAAAGTGAACGTGTCACTTTTCTTAATAACCCAAAGTCTCAATTCATATTCATATTTACATTTTCACAAACACTTTGTATACATCTCTTTAATTGATATTAATACACACTTTCACAAAACTTAATCAATAATATTTATCCAAAGTTAAACTTTTATATATATTAACACACACAAAAAACTAAAAAATTTCGAAATCTATAATAAAAGTAAAAGAAGAGGAATATGTCGAGATTGATATTTATAACGTAATGCATCAACGTTTTTCAACATAGATTGTGTTGATAATTTACTTTTGTGGAATGAAATTGGAATAGGAAATGTAATTATTGCTAAAAATCTGAAAATTTGAATGTGAATCTTCTTGAGGGTTCCAAAATTTTGACAAAATTTAAGAAGATATTTGAATTGAATTATATCTACGTTGAGTAGTTTTGATTTTGAAAGTGATTTGAAGAAAACGATCTAACGTAATTGTGGAATAATTGTGCAAACTCGCGGGGCGGGGGCAAGGCGAGGCAACTATTTGACTCGCCAACTGCGCCCACGAAATTTTTTTTGTTGTTTTTTTTTTTTGTAAAATTGAAAAAAATAATTAAAGTAAAAGAAATAATTATTTTTTTAAAGATATTTGTAGCCAACAACAAAAAAAATATAATACAAAAATGGAATTGTTGTATAGGATTGAGATTTATAGTTTATAATTTCAATCTGTCCGACTTTGGGCAGGTTCAGGGTGGTACTTTTTTTGCCTTCCTTAATTTCAATTTCAGGTAATAGGGGTAGGTTCAGGGGAGCAGTTTTTTGCCATCCAAGATGGAAAATGTAAAGAATATGATTGTTAAGAGTATTTACGTTCCAAATCTCCATTTATAACGACTTTTCAAAAATCTCCTAAAATTTGAGTCAGTCACCCCGGTACGATTCAATTAACATTTTGTTCGTTCATGTTTGATTGGGATTGGAGGTATACCATTCAAATTCCCTCCATATTTAACTTTGCTGCATTTGATTAATATTCATTGTGCTTTGTTGCTTTTAATTTTCGCGGAAATTTTTCGATCTGAGCTGAGAGTCGTGAAATCTGTGATTAAGGTAAGATTCATTCTTCAATAATCTTGCATCTGATCATGGATATTACTTTTCCCGATGCCTATAGCCAATTTAATCTCCATCTATTTGATTATTTGCCTATTTGCTTCTATGTCTGTGCCGGTCAAGTAATTGAAAATACATGAATAACTCGTTCATAAATGAGTACTGAATGAACAGTTGCATTCATCTAAATCCCTGCATCTTTTGGTTACAATATGAGTGAAATATGATCTTTAAAATGTTCGCTCCAATCTGATTTTGTCTGTTTTTGGCATTTTATCTTTCTGAATTTGTGACAGCTTCTGCTAGGGGTGGCAATGAATCGAATGGAATTGTGGAAAAAGGATTCACGTGGCAGCCACAATTTATTGGAATAAGGTTTAGCTTCATTCAACTCATTGTTAGCACATAAATATAATGGATTCCACTTGTGCATTTACCGTTGACTTATTTTATTATGTGGACAATTGTTGTTTCTGCAAGTTTGAGAAAGCCTCCTTGTGAAACTACGTGAGGAAACAGAACATAGGATATAGAAATGCTAGAACTGGTAAAGAATCAAATGGTCAAAATGTGATGTGGGGCAAATGGTACCTGTGAAGGCTGGATTGCAAATTATTCTAGAAGTCCTGAAATTCAGATGAACTATTGGCCATCACAGAACCCCAAATTTTCAATGTTTGGCTCAGAATGGGGACAGTATGCCTTCCAAAGAGGAGTAAGCATATATCTGTTCCAAGTTTCTAAAAAGCGTAAAGCGTGGCTAGGCGTGGGAGGAGTGAAAAAAAGCGTTTTTGGGTGTAGGCGAGGCCAAATTTCAAGCTTTTTGGGTGAGGGAGGCTTAGCGTTGAGGAGTGAAAAATTTTTTATTTTTAAGTATTAAAAAAAGATAAAAAATATTTTTAACTAAAAAGCGTGCGTCTAAGCGAGGCTAGGCGCACCGCTTTTTAGTTAAAAATATAGTTGACAAAAAAAGCGCGCGCTTAGGGCTTAAGCGAGGCGTGGAGATCACGCTTCGCGCCTAGGCGCGCTTTTTAGAACACTGATGTGTTCTCTAGTCTACTATCAGCCTTTGAAATGTGAATATCCTCACCCGCCTCCTTTCCTTTCCCTCTTACATGTTCCTTTGTCTTATCTAGTAAGTGGCTGATCACCCCCTTACTCTTAGTCTTTTCTAAATCAATAAAATAAAGCATCATGGTTCCATTAATGCAAACTATACTTTAATGAGTTGGGCCTGTTAGACAGCTGAGCTCTTACTGGTCGAGATAATTTTTACCTTCTTTCAGGAGTATCTGCAATCAGAAAAAATAATATAAGTAGTACATGAGTTCAGAATGGACACCCCTAGCAGGATGAGTACATTCAAGATCCCAAAGATTAGTGCATTTCAATGGTTCAATCTGGGACTTTATCCCCATGTTAGTACAAATTTGTTAGAAGTTAAATAAGCAGCATTGCTGTATGACAAACTTGTTAGGATTTGTTGCGAAGAGTTGAAATTATTATGGCTTCAAGGTGTTTACTATGGTACTTTTTGGAAATTGAAGACCCATGGAAATGCTATTTGTCGTAGTGGAATTGGGTTTTGAACTCAGGAATATCAACTGGCAGAGGTGGGTTAAATCAACATCTCTAAACAGTTGAAAGAAATAAGTCAGTACAAGCAAGATGCTATATTTTCCAGAGGATTTGATTACTGAAGTTCACAAAAAGTTTTTAGAAGATACCAAAATGCATACTTGGTACTCGGGTTGTCTATTCTTCTATAATTTTGATGGATGCCAAATGGATAAAATCTGGGGTTATCGGATGGTTAAATGCTGTAAAGAAAGCAGTAAAAGTTAAAGAAAGGAGGATAGAGGAACCCAAAATCATATGGCATCATCATGATGTATTTGGAGTTGTGCAACTTTTAGTAGCTCACAATTTTCAATAAAATTGCCCTCTAATTATCAATTGAAGTGTTGCAATGTTATATGTTGTAGGGTCTTGTATTAGGTTAGCATGCACATCTAAGTACCCTAAGCATTGAATAAATTGGAGAGGAATGAAATAGAATTTCATAGTATTCCATTTTGCCCATGAACTTCGCAGCATCGGCATTGACATGGTGTGGATTTTGGAACGGATGTTGGAATTGGGAGTTGCTTTGTTGATGTTGGAATTGAGAGGATCCTAAGATGCTTTGATCAAAATGATAGCAGCAGTTCAGTACTACACAACCTATTCTTCAACAAAGTTGACATTGAGGTCTTTCGAGACCAAGAACTTCGTCCACTGTTAGCAAAAGCAAGACTTTCTCTTGTATCGTCATTATTTCTTCCACCAAAAAATTTGTCCTCCCAACCCGTTTTGACACCCAAATTTGAGTTGAAGTTGGAATTGACACCATGGAATTTCTTCCTTCGTGCTGTGAGTTTTGGCCCGAAATAAGTATATTGGTTAGGGTTGGATGTGAAAAATCCATTTCCTTGTGTTCCTTTTCTATCCTTACTATTGAGGTAACAATAGTGACTTGATGTCTTCAACTGGGTAGGGTTCTGTGTGCAACTTGAACGAAAGAATAAAGGTCTCATATTCTGCTGATAATTGTTCAGAATGGCATCAATATGTTCTTTTTCAGTCATTGGATACTCTACTAACCCCTACGATCAATAGACCTTCTAATCTTCAAGATATTCATTCATAGTCAGGGAGGCTTTCTTGGTGTTTCTCAATTGAGCCTTGAAATGAGATTTTTTGTCCTCACTTGAGCAGCATATTATTATCTTACTAGGTTTCTCCATGCTTAAAAGTAGTCTCACAATTTACTGTTAGTACAAGAAGAAACACCATTTTCTTTTTACCAACATATCGCCCAATGGTTTATAATGGGTTCAGTGAGTTGTTACTTTTCCCTTTATAAGTAATTGAAGCACTACTTGTGAGTCGTATGAACTAGTGGCAGTTACTAAATGTAGTTGGGTCAGTATTTGGTGATTCCATCCAAGTCTTGCTAGCTGCTTGATAAACTACTTCTTGTTCGGTTCTATATTGCTGCTAGATTATCTGAGCTTTGTATTGAGAACTCATCTTTTGGCTGCTTCAAATGAAAAGGATACAGTAGCTGCATCGGCAAAATGATACTCTTTGAAAGTAATGATTCATGAACATAATTATCCAGTCTTTTGTACAATTCTCCATTTTATTTCATCTTTTGTAAACAAAGGAAATTTCTATCTTGGTTGATGTTTTGTTTTAGTGATGACACATAACATAGAATTTGCTTCTTTTGATGCTCCTTTGGAGTCCATTGTGTTAATATTTATAAGCCTAATGAAAAAAGATTGTCATCTTATTTGCTTCTTCTGGCATCTAGATTCGAGAACAGAAAAACTAAACTTATGACTTATCCCTGCATTATTATGTTCCAATAATTGTGTTCTGTCAACTTTTTATCTGGTATGTACAGAGTTGAAAAATGTTATTACAATTGTGTTGGTAACACGCTCTAATGTCAGTGTAGGATGTGACTTCCACAAGCCATTAACAATGGAGGCTAATAAGCAATTGGACTTAAAAAGCAGGGTCCAAAGATTCAGCTTCTTATGATGGGCATTGATGTGGATACTTGTTATTGGTGCATGGGTGGTGGCGGTGGTGGCATGTGGTACGCCATTGGAACAACATAAGGGGGATGGTGATGTCCTGGAGGAATCATGACCGGAGTGCCAACTGCAGATGCAATGTGACCAGGAACAGCAGCAATTGGATGCCCTACGCCGTACATGCCTAAACCATGCATGTTTGGTTGGTTCCTGTGCTTCATTGCAGGAGCAAGTGCCACTACATTGGGCGGATTGGGGTTCATCTGTTGACCAGTAATTGGTGCCTGATGAGATGCCACGTCACCATTCACACTAGTGATGTCATGGATGCTGGATCTCCTCCTGTCTCTGTTCATGGAATTGAGTCGAATGAAGTACTTTTGGGCATGGCTTGCAACTTGTGTGGGGGTTCTGGAAATGACAAAGTTTCTTGAAATGCTTCTCCAATCTCCTTTCCCAAACTTGTCCAGACCAAGCAAAAATAACCTGGTAAGAATGAACAGGACATTTTCAGCACACATACTTGTCAAACTTTAGTATGAAATGACTCAGAAGTAGAATGTATCTTTATAAATGTAGTCTATCTACAAGTGGCTCATACCTATGCTCTTCTTCTGTCCATGGAATCCCTTTCCGACGTTCTTGGTCCGACCTGGATCCTCCTTTACATGCCTGGCCCGTGCTGGTGGAGTCATGGCCTAATCCTGAAAACCCACAACCGGATTGTCCGACAGAACACGTACCAGGTCCGGGACGCAACCCTTGATGTTGATCCTTGTTTGATGAGGATGCTTCCTCTCCAATATAATTGGGTAATGGAACATGTCCAGCTTCAATTGCATTTACATCTTCCACAAGAAGTTGATAATGGTGCTTCAACTCTTCAAGGCTTTTGCTTGGAACCATCGAGGAAATCTTATCCCATTGATCCTTGGAGTCCTCTATCCAGTGCATGGCAATGGCATTTTCAAAAGCTCTCTCTTCTTCTCTGCTCCATACCACCGAAGAAGATGAAGCCGACATGTTTGAATCTGGAAAACACAACACCAAAACTGCAGCAAGTGTCAATAGGATTGTTTATTTTAAGCTTTGAGAAAGGAATAGAATGGTGCACAGGATAAGAGGAAGAGAAGAAAAAGAGTGCAGGATAAGAATGGGGTATCAATGCATTAATGGAAGAGGACCACTAGTGAGGTTGAAGGGATGGGTTGATTTGTCATCTTCTTATAATATCGTGCATTTAAATTTCATTTAAACAATTTTCTTCTCTGGCTACAGCTTCATATTGCATTATTCAAGTATTTTTGTTGTATACTTCATATACAAATTTTTTTTATTCCTTTTCACTTCTATTCGTTTTAAAGTATTAAAACTTTATAAGCTTTACTTTAAGACTTTATAAGCCTTACTTTCTAATTTTACACACACAAGTGAGAAAACAACATTTAAAATAAACGTATATCACTTAGACGCACTATTTCTTTTTATTAATAAAATCAATCTCTAAAAAAAATGTTTAATAGTTCAAGTCCGTAGTTCCAACTCCCATTAAACGTTATTGCGAAAACATCACAAAAAAGTCTAATTGGATACGTCGTGTGTGTGTTTGGGTGGGTGGGTGGGGGGGGGGGGGGGTTTGGATTTTGGAGGCACATGGTTCTTAGGTTGTAATTCAAAGTCATTCCACTCTGAGTGTGCAATCATTCATGGGGTGAATGAGGACAACTAAGTTGAGAGTGAGGACCCAAAGCATCTTTTCTAAATTGACTTTTCATCACACTCTATTAGTAAGCGTGTTCACCACCAAGGTTGCTAATATTTCGAGATTGTATGATTTTAAGATTCTATAATTTTAAAGTAATAAAAAGATTAGAATTATAAAAATTACAAAATTAAAGAATTGCAACTCGATTGTCTACAAACCGTTAAGATCGTATATGAATTACAATTACTAAATGAATTTTGTTTCTTTATTTTGAAAGATGTTTACGAAAATTTGTACTTCAGATTAATATAAGGAAAGGGAAAAGAGTAATATATCGTTTTTCTCTTTTTACACGTTACTTCTACTTATCGCTTTAGTTAAGAATTAAAACAATATTTTTATGAACAAATATGTCAATATGTCGTTTCATTCCACTTTTGGTTAGAAAATTTCAAAAGTTACGGGAATTTAGACAATATAGAATTTATTAACGATAAAAATTATAGTGTCTAAATGAAGTAGAAATCTTTTTCAACTTTAATAGTTTGTCGAGAATGCTTAAAAAAAAATTTAAATTCATACAAAAGAAATAGAGAAACTCGTTAACACTTTAAAAAAGATAGTATGTTTCGAAGAATTGACAAAAAAATTTGAAAAAGGTGAAAATTATTTAGAAACGAAAAGGGGGTGGACACATTATTTGTTAAGATTGAAAATGGAAATTGGCATTTAGAAATGAAGTTTTAGAAAATTAGTCCACGTATTTAGTAATTTAAAGGGCGCGTGTAATACGAATGAAGGGATGCGAGTGGTAACAAGACATTGTAAAGTTGATAATTATTCATGTGGTGTGTACGTGGCCTTCTCTGCTTCTCTACTTGTTCATCTAATCTTAAAATTAATGGAAAAATTGCACTGTTGGTTCCCAGTCTATACACTTTATTTTATTGCCATCCCTAATGTATTTTTTTGACAGCATGGTTCCCAACCTATTTGTTTTAGTACAATAGTACGGCGTTGATCCTCAGTCACAGATTCCCTTTTTTCTTTGTTTAACTGAAACTAAGGGTAAAGATTTCTTTTCGAAAGAAATTTTGAGTTTCAGTTGAGCACCATGCTGCCAAGAAACATATATCAGGGATGAGAATGTGACAAAGTGTATAAGTTGGGGACTAACAGTAAAATTTCCCTAAATTAATCAGTTTTCAACCTTAAATATTAATCACATTTCGATTTGTTTTTAATGCCCTTAATCTCAACCCAAATTTCAAATTGCTGACTTCTCTTTTATATATATATATAATTTCGGGTAAATTTCATCTTTAAGCAAAATTTTAATTGGATCATTATACCATAATCCATCTTCATTAAGTCAATAAACTTAGGAGGTTGATCTCAACTCATATTTTAAAAGATTTGTTAATATTTATGAATTTAAATGGATTTCATGAATTTGAATAGAATTTAACAGAATTTATAAGATTTCAACAGAATTCTATATTTTAAATTTCAATATATTCTTATAGATTTCAAATAATTTTCATGGATTTGTGGTCTTTTTATTAAAAATAATAATTTTACATTATTTTTATTTTAAATAATTTGAATAACTGCCCTCTATATAAACAAATATTTTGAATAAAATTTTGAAAAGAGAATTTTTTTTGAAATATAAAGAACCAAAAACTCTTTTCGATCAAAGGAGCGAATACTTCGATGGATTGAGAGGTACACCAATTCGACATTTGTGTCAGCTAAATTCCTAAAGAATAAACTAATAAATAAGATAGCGCATTTCTCACGTCTAGACCCACGTTTTAGAACATTAATTTTTCATCATATTTACCCCCCACAGTTGCTCCGAGAGAGAGAGAGAGAGAGAGAGAGAGAGGGCGCGCGTTTACACGTACACAAGTAGCGTGAGTTAGAGATGAGATCCCTTTCTTCATCTTTTCATTTTTCTTTGATAAAACAAATCACTCAAATAAGTGTCACTAACAATTACTCATTTTACTTGCTTAACTATAATAAATCAAACTTCACCCTACCGTAAATATTCCTCTCATAATCTTCCCAAACATTAACAAAAATGTCAACGGCATGGTCATGAGGAAGACAACGGGCAATGTTATAAGCAAAAGAAAAAAGAGTAAAATATTGTCTATTATTTAACACGAATGATTTTCTACCCCAATGAACAATTGTTATCTTGTCCACATCCAATGTGTCACTTGCACATTGAATAAATCGTCCACAAAAATAAATATCACATCAACAATTCATCTAATGTACAAGTCCCACATTGGATGTGGACAAGATAATTGCCCTCAAGAGATCACTCCTCATTATTTAATCACGTCCACGTCCAGTGTTATCCAACAAACATGAATTGTAACATTAAATAGCAGCAAGCCAACAAGGAAAAGAATTCAATTTGGACTCACCAACCTTATCATGATACATGCTCATGCCACAGCAATAGCCGAAAGTTTTGACAACATAATTTGACATTGCATACTTATTTTAGCAAGTCTTAAAAACTAATCATACTCTCTATCATCCAACTAATTCTTATCTAACTGCAACAATGGAAGATTAAAATCAGAAAATGTGTAGAAGAAACTGTAGTTTTAATATATGCATGATTTTGACACAATAATGTTATTTATCACCCTAGTGAAGATCACCAATTTGTGACAACAGGCCCTTGATGCTACATAATTGTGTTGTCTCCTCAAATCAATCAATTACAATAGATCCCATAGACACAGACCGGTGATCATCACCCGTGGTGATAAATAATATTACCCTTCTGACACCAACCTAAATATCCAGGACCATTAATCACCTGCCCCACCCTGCAGCTAGATCTACGTTTCCGGGAACTCCAAACTCAAGAACTCCCTACTCGCTCCTCCTCTTACAGCAGCTCTATGAGAAAATTCTCTAGGGCAGCTAAAAACAACCAACAACCCTGGGTTCCACCCAGCATTAGCAGCCATGCCGGAGGCATAGGCTGTTCCTCCGAAGCCGGACGTTATGTAGGGTCCCCACCCCGCCAGAACCATATGAAAACTAAATTTGGCATGGGATGAGCATAAATCTAAAAGGGGAAGTAATTTTACAGAATTGCAACACCTGGCATTTTTCAATTGCCAGTGAAATGCCAGATCAACATCACATGTTCTTCACTGTCAAAAAAGAACTCACATTTCTGAAAATTCTTTCCACATCATTCTCTCAAGTTAATAAAAAAAAAAATTCCATAAGAAATGTGCAAGCTAAGGTGCATTTGCTGTGGTTCTTCGCCACCATCTGCTCTGAAAAAAAAAATTAAACATAAAAAATTGTGGTATTTATGAACAAATATACCTGTAATATTTGAGAGTTTACTGACCTAAAAGGAGGATCAAGAGTTCTTGCAATCAAATAACAGAATGAATTTATAACATGATTCAATGACTTCCCCCACATCCATCAGCAGTACTGCAAGAAGATTTCCTTGTACATCACGGCACCAGCATTTACCAGGTTCGTTCCATTTTTTGTACGTCAGCTGGGTGAAGAGGTGGATATAACATCATTTGATACAACGGCGTGCTCGGTTAGATTAGAGCATTCATGATTTTCTTCTAGAAGAGCAGCCTTCTCGGGGTTCATAATCAGAAGCTGCTGCACGTCCTTCGGAAGAATATTAAACACAGCCTGCAGATCTTTCTTCAACTTCTGGCAAACAACTTCAGTATCTGCATTAGCTCTTCCATACTGCTCCAGGAGAAGATTTCAATTAATGGGTGCATATATAAAGCTATAGCTAGATTGAGAAAAAGAAATATACAGCAAATAAAATTAAAAAAAAAAAAGAAGGTAAAGTGCCAACAGTTGCAGCATTCAATGTGCAAGACAGAATTGGCATATGAGATGCTAACTCATTAGCTTCCAACTATTCTTCACGGATATTCTATAGAATAGGAGAAATAAATGTTCTATTTTCTGCTCACTTCTAAAGCTGGAAACAGAATCAAATAAGAGATGAGAACATCAGAACATAAAAGGTATGGAGAAGCTGCAACAGTTGTACTCAATGACAAGTAAATTCTTAGGCATTCTGATGTCAATAGGAAAAGGCAGTTAATGCGAATTTGTAAATTATAAAGTTTAGAACAAAAGATGAAAAAAACCTAAACAAAGACGTGTCCAAACGGCATTTAATACCAAATATAATGGTACCAAGTGAAAAACAAAAAGACAACCAAAAACTTTACCAAGCTCGTTCCCCTCCGCCCACCTTCCTATGCATTGCACTCATTTGATAAATATACACACCATATGTATACAATGCATATACAAAGAAAACCTTTTTCTTCTTGATGGCAGTGGGTGGCATTCGCATTCATTATCCACATCATTCAGTTTGGAACGCTGTTCCCCATTTACATACAAATCTAGATATAAATCCCAAAATGGAATGATTGCATTGCCTAATCCCACTTCACACAAATGCTCCACATATATTTAACAATTGCAAAAATTAGCCTGTCGCCCACCTTATGAGAAACACCTTTGAAAAGACAGAATCTCTAGGCTGAATTTGATTTTACTTGGGCTCTGAAAAAATATTGGGATTCATCACTACTTTATTAGCTCAGCCAGGAAATCATCTCAGGGAGTAGATAAGATAATTCCCGTGGAGCCGAAGCCACACCAATAAAAAAAGGATTATTGCTCCTTTATTTTCCTTTCGCATCCTAGTCACTATGGTCACATTTTCCCAATTGACACGTAATCTACTCGGTTATCGACGGGCATTTTACCAGGGTTTCTAATCCACTCTAGGAGGATTGTTTTTATATGGGCTGATTTTTACTTAGGCTTTCAACAAATCACACATTCTTCCACATACTCCATTAGAAATTTAACTATTTGTTTCCTCCATGACCTTCCATTCTAGTTACCGGCAAAAAGTTAGATCCGCTCACTAAGATAGTAGTTAGTTGCTACATTCCATTCGGTGAGGTATTCCTCTCGTTTGTTTTAAGTCTAACCTTACGAATTGTATATTTGACCAACATAAATGTCATTCAAAAATGCGAGGAAAGCTTGCTCAAAGAAGATTTATAAAATTATTAGATCATCTATGCTTTATGGTATTGAAGGTTGAGCCACCAAAGCACCAAATGTTCACAATCTGAACTTAGCGGAAAAAATGTGGAAGTTAAGATTGATGCATGTTCGTATATGGAATGGATAAGATAAGAAATGAAAAAAAGCACTGACAAGGAGAGTGACACCATTTCAGAATAATTAAGGGAAGGTCTACCTAGGCAGTTGGGGTATATCTTGAGGGTATATCTTGCAGGTACTCAGAAGAAATTCCCGATCACAAGAGTGATACAATCCCTAACTGATATAAATCTAATACAATAGAAAAGAATAGCATTCCGTTTCTTAGATTGGCACTAGATGTCTATTATATATAGGTACAAAAATTTACCGAACAAAAAGATACTCCTATAAAAAGGCAGACTTTGGAACATATAAATCAAACACTTTTACCTGAGAATGCAATATAGGAATTGGGTTCGGCATTAATGATATCTCCCAACATACCAAAACTAGGCCAATAAACTAGTTAGAGGAGGGAGAGGTTGACCTTATTTGCAAAGAATTGTATTGAATTTTTCAGTAGGTATAGTGATGGATCGACAAAAAACGATTAAAGTAGTTGATTCAAATTTACTAGGAATAAAGTTTTAGTTTGTTATTTTTTTGTCTCTTTTTTCCCATTTTTCCATCTTGTATTCCCAGTACATGACTTCTTACTAAAGTTTTTCTTTTATGATTTGGAGAAGTTGCTTTAGAACTACAATTATCTATCTATGAATTAAGAAACGTATTATAGCACTGCATGAAAAAATTAAGTTCTGTAAAATGTCCAGTACAATTTCTCCTCTTCAACACGTCTATATCCCTTCTATTATTTTATATGAGACAGAATGCTAACACAAGTCTAAATCATGGAAAGATAATCCGGTGAGATGTTTATTTTCTCTTTCTCCTATAAACATTAACCAAACACTTAACTACTTATAGTATCATTTAATATCAGTGTTTGTTTGGTAGAGTTTAAAACTAGTTTTTTAGAAGATTTTGAAAAAAGTTGGGGAAATGTGTAGTTGAAAAGTAGATAAAATTGTGGGTCCGATGAAATATATGTTAAAAATGAGTTTGAGAAAAAAAGAGTTTAAAAAAAAACTCTTCCAAACATGCTCTCATTCTAAGAAAAATGGATTTTATTCCTTTATTGCCATCCCATTTCCTGGAAAAATCTTGCAAATGAGTTAACAATAATTGAAGCACTCACACTTTATTACTTTCTCAATAGACAAAATAAAATTTTCTCAACAGTTAGCTACAAGTCCCTTCATATCTAATACCTTTCCACATTTCTATGGTTCTTCACTACGTCTAGATACATGTTTTTATGATACGTGTTCATTTCTAGGGTTTAGACAAGAGTAAATTTGCATTAGGATATTAGACAAAGGAGTAATACTTGACATCAAACTTTATACAGAGATTTTTCACATCCATACTGTACTATTTTATTTTTGTTTAAAGTTATTGTGTTGTCAGCAATAAACACACAATATTTGCATACTACTAAATCTTACTAATAGTGATGGTATTCTATATCAAGGTTAACAGGGAATCACCTATTTGCAGTGTCAAATTTCCATGATATCAGAACGCAAGTTTTTATTACATCAACACGTCATGCTCTTTCCAATTAGACACTTTAGATGCTGACAAACAGCAACCAAAAAAAATTGAAAAGAAGGAAATAACAATCATGATTCCAGCAATGAAAGAAAACCGACCCAGATAAGCCAAGGGATCCTCTTGAGGGCCTTCTCTCAGGCAGTCACTGGTGAGAGCCACACCATGATTGGAACATGTTACTGATGGGATGAGTACCTAGTTGCAAACTCTCATGGGATGGATGCTACTTCTCCTGAAGGCTAGCCACCTTAGGGCCTCTAACCTCCTAACTGGTCACATAGTTGTTTTCGCTATCTGCTTCAACTGCAAGTAAATCTATTATGTGTGCAACAAAAGACTGTACCAAGTTTATCATTAGGCATAATCCATTTGTCACCCGTTTCAACCCTCAAAACTCCTGTCTTGATATTAAGCAATAAAAAATCATATCAAAGGTCCTGCATCAACAAGCCACTAGGAAATCAACATGTACTTGAGGTGCCATCACTCCTTCACTTCTATAACTTAAAGAATCTCACTAATTCCTTCTCTCCTAATATGCAAGATTTTTCTCCTTTCATGGAGACAATTATATAGAATGCACACGAGGACTTCTCAATCTTGGATATGTCCTTTTTCAATTGGGTGCCTCGTGGCTCTCTTCTTGGCACCCTTCTTTTTGGAGTTCCTCCCTTGTAGTTTCTTAGTCAGCTTATTATGATTACTCGGGGGATTTTGAGAATTCATTATATATGTGCGTGCTTAAATCTCAACGTTGATTCCAAGCGGATAAGAACCATTCTCACCATCCTGTTGGTAGCAAAATGGCTAAATACCACTATTTCTAACATTCATCAAGTTCATAGCAGCACAAGCTACTTTCTGAAAAGCATTAATGGGAGGGGGAGGGGAGAGAGATTCTTTATGTGGATCGCAGGCAGCCATCTTCCATAATTTAGTATATCTGGTGATAGATTGATTACGGAACAAGCGCCAATGCAATAGCCTAGATTTGTACTGTGTTACATTCTACAGCATCAATACAATTCCAATTGAAAAATATGCAACATGTTGTCCAAGACCATTGTGTAGTTGTAAAAAATCTGATTAGATTTTTCTGGGCATAACAAACACCAAGTATTTTCTTTAAAACAAAAACATACTAGTGAAATTTTTGATTGACTGGGACAAGGAAACTTTTCTTGTTTTCTCTCACTTCACATTCTTGATTCCTTTAGAAGCTAGCTTGCTTTCGTGTATTTAGGGGTGCAAACTAGACAAGCAAAGCAGAATTTATGAAACAAATCGAGCATAACTTGATTGAAATACACAATATCCTGAGATCGATCAAGCCCAACATGTTAAAGCTTTAACCTTGCTATGGCTTAAAATATATAGTTCATGTTTGAACATTATTCAAGTTGAAGTATGAGACTGATTTTACTTTTAGTTTTCTTATCCAGAAACAGGAAAATATATATATATATATATATATATATATATATATATATATATATATATATATATATATAAACCAGTCATACATATGAAAATAATTAAATATTTGCTTTTAAAAAATTCAAATCAATTTTATGTTATGCTAAAAGAACTATAATATTGTGACAACACAGCCTACAAATAGATTTTGCTGAATTCGAGCACAACTTGATTACTAAACACACTTGAAGTAGGCGTTATGCACTCTTAGTACTACTGGTGTACTCAGTTATCAATGAATAATTGATCGTTGAAATGAAACCGTAAACACCAGCCTTTTCCCCAACAACTAAAACTGTAAACCTTAAAGAAATAGTTTCAGTGGTTTCACCAGAAAGGTACAAAACTAGTGGAAGCAATGGAGAAATAATTATTGCCTCTGGAAAAAAATTTACAAGGCTTCGAATGACATCATGCTTTCACAAAATCAATCATTCACATTTAGGTTTACACTTCCTGTACAACCACAAACGCAACCAAGATTCATCCTGACACTGAACTATCATTTACTATAGTAAGTGCCATTGGGAAAGGTTGCCGAGAGGATGGATTAGTCATATACCAAGCCTAGCATGACATTGATTTAGGATTTCCTACAGCACCAGGCAAAAGACCTTAATGCAGCTTACTTGGAATTTTTTTAAACCAAATCCAACTCAAAGTCCAAGGGTCAGTGGTTCTAATTGTCTAGCTGCATCTAAATTAATATGCTTGGAATCTTTGCAAACTAGGAGTTGGTTCTCATGATTCATTTAAAACCTTTTGAAGTGAGCAAAAGACCCAATATCAAGTTGATTTCCATCTTTAAGCATCATGCACTATTTTTCAGATAAAAGCGATCTCCATGCCTATGAAATAAGGGGCTAAAATGCAAACATAAATTTAGAACATACAAAATAGACAAACAAACTGTTTAAGATACACTGAAGGACCATGCTTCTACTCCTACAATGAAAAGCAGGAAGTAATGTACACAAATTACGCCAAAATTTCACTTTTCAACTTTATGACACTCTAAACTTCTTATCTAACACAATTAACAATACCATACACTATTCCATCACAAGACAGTCCTCTCTAAATGTTGTCAGCATCGACACTAATTGAATAACAATTTCAAGAGGAAATATTGAAGTCAAAAAAGTAAGATCCAAATACATCCCACACGAAGGAAAAATTTACGGCTGAGTTGTCTGAATTTGACACTCAACTGTAAGAAACAATTAGCCAAGTAGACACCCTTAGTGACTGAAAATAGATTTTCTAGCATGAAACATGAATGGACTTACTTAAAAAGCCTTTAAAATTTATAGTTCCCCACTTGCCCAACGTTTGGGGGGAGGAGAACTTTAGGGCATGCTTTGACCTCTAGGCTAACATGACTCTGTTAATAGTATCCATTCAACATGCATTGTTTATCTAGTTCTTGAAACTGTTTTGTCTGAATACAATATCAATAGGCATACGTTGTTACACGAGATTACTGAAAACCCAATATGAGAACCAAAAGAGTTGACTTGAATTTAGAAAAAACACTTGCCTGCATTTCTCCTAGAAGCTGTCTCTCAATTGCATTGAAAGAATCAACCATTTCCAATTCAGACATTTTAGATATCAACTGATGTATGTTTGTATTAATACTAGCTTGTCTCCACAATTTATATTGTTCTTGCTCAGCAACAGCACGCTTTCTCCGAAACCATGGCAAAAAGTTGTGTCCTTTCAAAAACCGCCTGCATACAAGTATAAACCACCTCAATCTCAATGATAAAGAAAAATGAATAAAACAGATGAGTTCAACCTAGTTGCATATATAACTAGGGAACGCCACATGCAAAATTAAACGACTAAAATTAGCAGATAAGACTAAGACTTGGCTACAAGAAGCCTTTCTTGGGGTTTAGTAATAGAGATATTCCAGGAATGCAAGTTATAGCGAGAAACTAATGAGACCTAAATAAAGAGTTGGGTTGTTTGGGGTGGGGGGAGGACAGATGCCTTAGGAATTCTCATGTGACCATCTGGAGGAGAGTTGGTATAAGATGGTACAAATTTGCAAAACAAGTAAACTATCAGGTGGGAGTTGGAATAGGATTCAATTTTGGACTAATGTATGGTATGGAAACAGGCCTTTGCAGCAGGAATATCCTGCCCTCTGTTGCCCAAGATATCCATGCAAAAGTCAGTGATGTGGTGAAAGGTAGTTGAGAAATAATTTGCAACCCTAACTTGAGGTGAAAATGTCAAGACCAGGCAAAGGGAAGTGTATTAGTAATGTCTCATAAACTTTAAGAAGCTCTGGTAGGAAGGGTATTGACGTAGAAGACAGAAATAGGAGTAAATCTGTTCTTAGTGAAGTTCTCTACCAAAATATTCACAAGGAGCAGAAAATGCAATTTAGGGAAGCAAGCATGGGAGACTAGAGGCATTTCATGGTGAGGAAGCAACTCAACAAATTAGTCTCACAAGTGACAATTATATTCTCTCTATAAAAAGATGATTAGACTACCAGCCATGCCCTCAACTCCTCCTCCATTGTTTAGAGGCTAGGGCTTTATGGTCACTTTGATAGAAACTTGTTTAGTAGTCTCAGTTGTGCCAGTCATAGTTAAAAGGGAAAATTGCAGCAAAGATCCCAAAATATGGCCTTTGTAACAAGTACGTCCTCGACCCTTTTTCTTAGAAGTATCCAGCCTCTTTGCATTTTCGTTTGATTTTTTCTTTTTTATTTATTTTTCCTATTTTAATTGAGAATAAGGATACAATCATCTTTTCAACAGAAATCTAACTTTTTATCTGTCATGGATAGTGTTAAGAAAACAGCTCTCGTGCTAATTCTGGATACTTGGGAAGGGACCAAATGATAGAACTTTTAAGCAATGATTCAATTATACCCTTCTAAAAGGAAGGGTAGCTCTAATAACTCTGTCACCATTTGACAAAATGACTGGAAATATATTATTATTAAAAGTAGGCATACAGTGACAAAAAGTTTATGCCCACAACACCCTGATACTTTGTACTTCCTTCACTGATCTTTAGCGAACAAACATAATTATATAGCAAGGAGACACTTCTCTGCACACAGGATTCCATCCCCAATGTTTATCACTGAAACTCACTTATCACTAAACCAGTTTACATACAAATCAATACAACAATAGATGGAATTTTAGCATCATTACCTGTATAGCTCCAGCCAATTGGACCTCATTCTCTTCAGTAGAAATTTGCCAGGACCTCTTGCTGATAAGCTCGTAAGGAATTCCTCAGTATTGAATGAGGGTAGAGGAGGGGGATCGGCAAATGGAGATGATCCTTCAGAAGGTGTAGATGCTCTGAAATATGGACCAAAAGGGGCCAAGAAATTAGTGGTGAGCTCCAAAAAATGGCGACGCAGTATATCATTGTTAACAACTGACATCGACTCCTCAACCCTTGGAGACATTCCCGCATCAACAAGCCTATTCAGGATAGACGTATCTGGCTTTGTCACTGCAGCATAATTTGTCCAGATGGCTTCTTTGTGCTCTGTCATCAGACACAAAGGGCCATCTCTCCTCAACTTCACAGCATTCAAAAAGTTTGCAGGAGCAAGCTTTCTCAAAGAAAGACGCTGAAGATTAAATCCTTCATGTCCAGCAGGATTTCCCCCAATTGGAGCCCTGGAACCCATGGCAAAACGACTTGAATTTGAAGCAGGACTACCAACTGAAACAATGTGAGGCATATTACGCAGAGCTTTTAAGAAAAAGAGGTTTGTCACACCCAGAATCATTGGAGGAAAAGAAGCCCCCTCCGGAAGAGAGTTTAAATGTGCAAATTCTGGATCATGAATAGTAAAGTAAGGCCTAAAGTCGATGCTGCAAAGAAGAGGGGCAACCAAACTAACTAGACCAGAGACCGCTTCACAACACTGTGGAGGAGTTGGTGCTATGATTAGAATGGGCTCCCCAATGAGTAACAGTTCCCACAACTTCCAGAGCTGCATCAATAGCCCCCTAAATGCGCCAAAAAGATCTGAGTCATGAAATAGACCGTGTGGCACAGACTGATTTGAAGGAAGCAGAGGAGCCAATGAGGAAGCAGAGTCTTCAAAGAACACGCCATTATCTGATGGCAAGCTATGAGAAGGCGGTAAGTTCACTTTAAGTACCGCATTCCCAATAGGAAGTTCCATTAGCTGACCAGGAATAGGAGTAGGCCATGTTGATACATAGGCAGCAATATAATTAAGAGCTTTCTTTCCAACATCAAAGTACAAAGGGCCCATGATTTGTAACAAAGGTCTAAATACACTAGAGTAGGGGCTATGAGAAAGAATTACCACTGAGTTTTGTTCCCCACCTCGCTTTAACCTCTCGTCGTGTCTCTGCCTATTAAATACAAACCCATACAAGTATTTTGAGTTAACGCTATGGAGATTTCTACTTCTTTGGTTTAGCACACCTGCACTTGTTGGCTTTTGGGATGCTTCATTATTATCTACTTCAACTATGTCCGACAGTGCCACATTTTCCACTCGAGAAGTTTGCTTTCTCCTAGTGCGGAAGAAGAAGATACAATCATGGATGCTTGACCTATTGTGATGCTGGGAAACAGAATCTGGAAAAGAACTAAAGGCAACTTCAAGCTCCTCATTTTGGCTAAGACAGCCAGGTGGATAACACTCTTCGATGAGCTGACCCTGCTCGAGATCAAACCTAATGATACAAAACGCAACGACCCATTGCTGCAAAGATCTTTCATCGACTTTTAATTCAGGTTCTGACTTCACAGAAAATGTAGGAGATCGGTTCATTTTCAACAAGCCCAAAACCACCAGTCATCCATCAAATGAACTCCATTTTCAACATTGCCATACTAAAAGAGATAGCAGGGTATGTCAAGTTGTATCACCAATTCAAGCCCAGGAAACGGGAAAAGTTCCCAAGGGAAGAGGGGCGGAGCCACCTGGGGTCTAGTGGGGGCAGTTGCCCTCTCTGGATTTTGGTCCTGGGTATTTCATCGATTATACTTGAGGGGCCACATTTCCAAAGGCAGGGAGAAAACCATAAACAACCACATCAAAATTTCAAGAGAGATATTGTCGAGAAAACTGCTGTTGCGTGAGGAAGATTACCATCAAGAAAAAACGATTTTGGGGGGGAATTCTAAGGTGCTAGAAGAAGAGAATAGCGATAAGGCTGGACATAATCTTAGATCCAGGATGGGTAGAAATTAAATCATTCACAACAATAAAATCGAGTGCGAAATCAACAGATAAAGCTCAATAAATCTGATATTACCTCCATAGTTTGGTGATGAAGAAGATGAATTATCCTTACAGAAAATACAAGACAAAATTGGTGCCAAAGAGTTATGATCGCGTCTCTCTTTTTCCCTTCCCTTCACAGTAAATTGTTCCCAATTTTTAGTTAAATCACTGTAATGCCAAGAAAAGGAAGAAAAAAAAAACCTTCACAGCTTGTCCCCTTCTATTGCTCTATCAATAACACTCGAGCATTTGACATTTGGTCTAAGGGACGAGCAAAACATTACAAGGGACTAGATTTATGCTCTCAAACATTATTATTAGTATGCGTCGTAGAAAAATAAATGAAAATTAATAGAAAGAACAACTTTTAGAAGAATAAAGAAGATTTGAAAAGAATGATGAAGAAAAAGAAATTGAGAAGAAGAAAATTGGAAAAAAAAAATTGGGAAGGTGATGAAAACGGATGTATGTATTTTATTTTGACCACTACAGTCGTGACCACTACAGTCGTGATAAAATGGGTAAAATGTTATTAGGCGGACACCAAATTTCAAGTGTAGACAAGGGCAAGGGTGAGGTATGATGCGCGTCACGCTTATGTGGAACCTAAGCAAAGCTTAGGCGGCTTTTTACAACAGTGTTCTCAAATAATAAGGACATGTTTGGAGATGATAAAATTATTTTTAAGTATTTATAAATTATATTTTTATAAAATGTGAAGATAATAAGTGTATAACAAGTTTGGATCATAAATGTGTAAGTAAAAAGTATATTTGACCAATTTGATTAATTTAAATTATAATTTTAATTTAACCACACAAGTTTTAGGTAATAAATGTGTCTATTTATCCTATATTAATATTGTGAACGTACAATGTTATAATGTAATTGTCAAAAATACTTTTTTAAATAAATATCTTAGTTAAAATAATCATTTTTATAATAGCCCACGCAAAATATTTCAACACGTTCATTTGAAAATAAATTCAACTAGCAAAAGTGAGATTAATGAAATAGAGAGAAAATTGCGTGAGGGAGTTTTGGAAAAGTGAGATTTGTACAAGAAAATAATATAGAAGATGGAATAATAATAACACATGCTCTAGTACAAGAGAAATATCTTGTATTTGATATAAAGATTAGAGAGAGAAAATATATTAATGGTAGAAAATAAAATTAGTTAATACTTTTATTTTTCTCACCAATTTTGCATAAATATTTAATTTCATCCTTAATCTCTTATTATAATTTATAGATTAATTTCATTAAAAAATATTATTTAATAATTATTTATTTAAATTTGATATGTAATTGTTGAAGATATATGATAATATACTATTGTAATTTTCAACCTGCATTCAGATTTAAATAAATAGAATAATACATCAAATTAATTTGTTTGTAATATAAATTAAGATTACCTAAAAAAAATTAATAAATGCTAATTCTTTTTTGTTGTGATTAATATGTGTTTTATGTAAATTAATTAGATTAGATAATTTCTAATTGAGTGTATATATTTATGATAATAATTGTTTGGCCACCAAATTGAACATTTCATTTTCAAAGTAAAAGTCTTGAGAGTACGTTATAGTATTCTTTCAGAGATTTATACATGAATTGTAATTCTCTCTTAATTATCTTGTCTACTACCTGTCTTTTTTAGTTTCTTAGCTTTTTTCTAGTGTGACATGTAGTATACATACTAGTGTCAATAGTCAACAAATATTAACTTAGTTAAGACTGTAAATAGCTCACGAGTTAAGAAGAGCCAAGTTCGTAATAAAAAATTGTGCTGTGTTTATTTTTAAGGATATTATGCCCTGTTAGGAAGCTATAGCTAGTATAAGATGCATACAAGTCAAAGCAAGAAATTAAACCAAAAAAAATCTTGAAATTAGCCAATGAAACTCAATGCACGAAACGCTCTGCAAATTGGATTATTATCCAAGGAAAGAAACAGATGCCTTTCTGACATAGAGAAACCAGCATAAAAGCATCAAAATTCAGGCTTGAATCAACAAATTGTCATATATTTATGAAATGAAATTGGTCATAGGCTCCTTTTGGGCCATGGCAACAAGTATTATAAAAGGTAAGGCTTGGAAGCAAGCTACAGCTTCTATCAATGAAAATTGGGCTTGGTTAGTAGTGCCGAATGAAACAATCCTGCAACTTAATGTCAAGATGATACAATACTATGAATGAAATGTCGAGAATAACTCATATTCAAGAAGTTCAATTATTACTTAAATGGCACATGTATGCAGAAGCTGCAATAAGACAAAAGCATTTTAGATCAAATCAAATGAACAATCAAGAAGATGAAATTTACAAAAAGAAATCAAGATCTTGTATGGGATTTTGCTGTAAGTATGAGTTGGATTGAAGTGTCTTTTTTAGTCTAATTTTGAATTTTTTTAATTATTACAAGACTAGAAATGAATTTTGTTGGAACAAAATTAGGGCCTCTTTTATATATCTTTTGGGTTGTTCTATGTTTGGATTTTCATGTTTTATTTGAAAAATTGCAGTAATGGTCCTAACCTATAGATTTTGTCGCAACTTGGTTCCTAACTTAAATTTCTCGATAATGTGGAATGTCAATGAAGAATTTTCCCAGTTGTTTATTATGTGTTCAATCAATTCTATTTGTTAATTCTCTTTTTATTATTTATTCTGCCCATATAAAATTGTAGGTATACTAAAGTCTATACAAATAACTAAATTATATGTCGTTAATCAAGTTGCTTGGTATGATGGTTTAAATAGTGAAGAAATTTGTTAAATATAATGAACCGTGCAGTTGTTACTATCCTATTACAGGAAGGATTGGAGCATTTAGTTGTATTTAATAACTTGTTCCTACTTGCAAAAGAGTCTTGTCTTGCTTGAAGGACTCTAGCACATTGTCACAATTGTTTAAATAGTTGGGAGGATTTGTGAGAGCATAATATTGATTTAAGTAAAAATTGCAATAGATGTCCTTTTCTCAATGCCATTTGCGAATGTGTCCAAAGTCTGTTGTTTTTGTAAAATTGATCACTTTCCAAAACTTTGAACTAAATTATCCTCTATAACAATTTAAAATTCCACTAGATAGTCTAAAATTTTCATATGAATTCAAAATTGTATTGACAAACTACATGTTGACACATAAGCTATAAATCCTAGGAATTTGAAATTGTATTCTCGCAACATATATTAACTACTGTCTTCTCCCAAGGCAGACTATTCACCTACGATTCATCACATCCTTCTCTGTCTTCGATTTCATGTCTCTCTCTCTCTCTCTCTCTCTCTCGAGATTTTTTTTTGCACCATTTTTCTTGAATCGTCATTGTCGTTTTTCTCCTATCATTCCCAAACTCCCAAATAGCTTGAGATTTTTATTACAATCACAATTTCAACAAACCCTAGAGCAAGAGGTACCAAAATAACTTGGGCTTTTCTAGAAGCAACAGAGGTCTCGCTTGGACACTTGGCGAAGGTCACACCGGTGAAGCTCTCACCGAAAACATTTTTGTCCAGTAGCTTTCCAAATATCTCTCAAGATATTCAATTACTACTTACCCATGTAATTTTTATTCGATTTTATTGTTGAAGAAATCGAAAGTTAGTGAAGAAATATGTGAAATTGTTGTTGAGCTACTCTAAAATCGTTTTTTTTTTTGTATATATACTTTATCTTGTGCCCATTTTTTGTATTTTTGAAAATGTTGATGTGTTTTGATAAATGTTGGTTTAGGGTAATTTGATGTACGGTTCTTGTTGTTAGAAGAGATGCAACCTTAGTAGTGAAGTACTTTTTTTATTTTTGGAAAATCATATTTTTCGATGAGCATTTGTATTGGAAGGTGATGATATACATATTGTGTTGGTTCTTGTTGTTAGATGAAATGCCTCATTGAGCATTTTTATTGATAGATTATAAATTGAATTTGTATTGGAAGATGATGATATTGCAATTTCCTCAATATTTTTGTGATGAGAATTTCTATTGAGAGATGCAATGATTTAATATTTTCAGATTTTTTACATTGTACTAATTGGTATAGTTGAAAGTAAATTGGGTATAAGGAATAATGTGAAGAATGGGGGAAGTTTGAATTGTTGAACTCGGTGTTTGGCCAAAGATGTATTCTTGTTTGTTATCGTATATAGTAATATTGTTATTACGTAGGACTGCAAATAAATGTGTTGAGTTACTTCTGTTTGTTTGGTTATAGGGTTCTAATGATGATTACACGTGCTTCAATTTTTTTGCATGATACGGGAATGTAGTTGTTGGATGTACTGTCTTCTATGGATAATTTTTTGATCATACTTAGACTTGATTTGAATTGTTGATGGCACATTCATTATTCACACTTCATTCTCGATAGATGAGTTTTTGTCCAAACAGTTATAGTGTCTGCCTCAACAATTAATCGCTGTTTTTCTCAATAGTTTGTGCATTGTTACGTGTTAACTAACTAGAAACCAAAAATATTAAAATACAAATAGGTGGTAATACTTGCGATATGTTCATATTATTGTTTGAGAACCACTATATTTTTTATTGTACTAATGCTTGTTTATATATGACATGTCGCAAATACAGCTCATTGTTTATTTTGTTGACGTAGATGGAGTTGAAATATGTCATTTTGGATGATGAATGTGTCCTCGCTTCAATATCCCAACTAGTAACCTGAAGTATTTGAAATTTGTTCTCGATAGATTTGATGCACAACAAAAAGCTGATTTCTAAAATTCTTGTTTTGGACATTTGACGAGGTTGTAGGAGTTACAATTTTCTGCTCAGTTCGTACAAATGTTGGTTGACCATATGGTGTTGTGTAAAAAACGATACGAGGCATGGTTTAAGGTGAACAGTAGACTTACGCGCTTTGGAATGCCCGAATGTGCTCTAATTACCGGCTTGAGATGCGGTGCATTTTTGTCGGGCGCCGAATTGGACAGAATAGTAGCTAAAATTTGATTGAAATGTAAGTTCTTTAAAGACAACGAGCACGTGACTTATAATGAATTGGAACGTGTCTTCAAGAAATGCAATGTACGCACAGATACGTACAAGTTGGGTTAGCATTGATTATAGAAGGAGCTTTCCATACTAGGGACAATAACCTAGGAATTAATTTGTCAACGCTCTCAATTGTGGTTGAGGAAGAAGGCCAGTGTGGCAAAAAATACGGATTCTGAAAAAAATGTCGTACACTCTGTACGGATTTTCCATAGCAATTCATGTTAGTTTGAACATTCTAATATGTTTACGTATCAAAATACTTGTTATCATGCAATTAAATGTTTATGTGCTTCGTAGGAAATTATGGGTGTATGAGGTAATTTCGAAAGTCGGACAACAGGTTGTGGAGAAGATTGGTAACCACATCCAGAGAATGTTAAGTTGGAAAACTACAAAGCAGTCTCAAGCACAGACTTACAAAAGGTTTTTTTAATCAAACACGAGTACATGAACCACTTTTATGAACATGTTATCTTGTCGGTAAGATAATGTATTTTGTTTTAAGTAATTTAATTGTCTGTTTACTTGTTCACGGCTTTATGTATACACAATATTACGTTCAACAGCTGAAGAGAACAAGTAGCCTTACATAGCTTCAATAGTCCTATTGTAAGATAGGGCCGTCACGAAATTGGATGCCATTGCTAGTAATGTTGTTGAGCTTCAGGATGCTCTACCGCAAGCTCAGGTTGATGCCAAAAATGACGAGACTGAGGACACGGACGCTGAAGTTAATGTTGACTACAGTGAAAAGAAAATGAGGTCAAAAGATTCATTGGACCGGACACCACAACACGATCATATGCACGAACATGATCAAGAAGTCATTTATGGCTCTACGACGAAATATCCTTCACCAATCCCTTCGACATCTACCATCCAGATGACGCGAAAAGATTTGTCATGCATGTTAACGGAACATAGAAAATTGATGGAAAGCCGATTGGATAAAGCCACATAAGTGATTTTTTGGTAGGTGTGACCTATTGGAAAAACAAATTGAGGATGAATGCACTAGCTTGAAGAGATAAATTGATGGGCTCATTCAAAAAAATTAGCATACATGTACATAAATTGGGAGAGACATTGCGTGTTGAGAAGCAGTCATAACGTAACAAGCTCTACAAATTGATGACTAATTTTGTTGAACTTCAAAAACGTGATTTCAATGTTGAAAAAATATCACTAGTAACAGATATTCAAAAAATGTTCAATGAGTATGCTCATGGCAAAAGAAGAGAGGCTATAGGAAGTTCATTTCCGTGTGAAATAGTTCTATGTGGTAGGGACCATATTAGAGATGACGATCATCATGTTGATGGATTGAATGAGGGGTCGGTGTGTGCAATAGAAAGGGACGTGAGTGACAACAAAGGACAGTCTGCAGACAGAGATGACGATCCAACTTCGAAACAGATTGGTGGCCAACGTCTGCATGACCCGGTTGATGACATTGCTATGTTGAGAGAGAAACCATTAGAGGAGAAAATAGGTGTTGACAATAAAGATGTCCACAAACAATCTATTGAAAAAGAAGATACTGAGAAGGTAGCAGACGAGCATATAAATGTTGAGAAAGACGACGTTGAGCAACAAGCAGTTAGCCATGAAACTTTAGAGAAACAACATGTTCAAAAAAAGATGCTACAAAACAAGCTAGAAAAAAGCAGCTTGTTGCGTCACTTGCTGTCTATCGACCACAACTTACGAAAAAATTTCATTGCATATGATGACCCCTTCCACTAAGAGTGCACGCACTAAGGGTATAAGGATAATGAAGTAGACTTTCCATTTCTGCGGGTGCTATAATGTAAGACTCGGTAGTTGTGAAAAATACAAGACTTGGCAGGTATTTATTAGAATGTTGGCATGCATAATTTTAGACTTAGTTTTTTTGTGATACTTCCTGAACAATTTCGTTTTGTTATATTTGCGCTATGAATTTCGTATGTTGGTAACTTTGTAATGGTCCAGTTAAACTTCTTGGTCAAATTTGTCAAACCAAGTTTTTAAAAAAAAAGACTGAAAATTGGAAAAGTCAGGCGGTGGATGACATTTGTAAACAAAATTCAATCTTTCATTTTCCTTTCACATTATCACTTCAGCAAAAGAAAGAAACAACAGTCGTCCTATTCTCTCTCTCTTTCTTACTCATCTCTTAATTCATACTACAAATCTTGAAATAAGGTAGAAAATTAGAAAAATAGGAAAAGTAATAGGAAACTTCAAGCTTGGGGGAATTAATTTCGTGCTTTGGATATAATACGAGGTAAGAAGGAAAACTTTGATTTTAAGGATCGGTTTAATTGTGTGCTTATAGTGGGTTAAGAATTAGAAAATCAATTCCTAACTTCAATTATTGGATTTTACACAAAAAGAGAATTATATGTAATATTAATTAACTACAATTGAAAGAGTAATAAATTTGACTTCTATTTTAATTATTCAATTATTCTATGAAGACAGCCAAGTGGAATTACATAAGTTAGTTTGAAATGTTTATTGTTATGGAATTAAATTATGTTAATTAAATGCGTTGAAGAGAGATAAACAAATGGGTGAATTTAGATAGATCTCTAAGCAAGTGAAACTGGTAAGTTGTCATTTTAATAATTTTGAACTTAATAAGATTGAGTTTTTATTTGGATAATTCTATTGTTATCTTAGAAAGCGATTAAAATATTAGATAGTCTATCGGTTGTTTGTTTGGTCTCCAATACATCACAAATCCAATACATAACTTTGTGAGTGGAAATACATATATATATATATATATATATATATATATATATATATATATATATATATATATATATATATATATATATATATATATATGATTTCTTAATTGCTTATTGAATTATATTATCGTGTAAATTATAGGAATTGTAAAATTGCCTACTATAAATTAAATGTGAATCAAGATGGTGTTTAAATCTACCAAAAGAGTACCTGGTCAATTTATTGATTATTCTAGTACATTGAGGAGTCTTGACCGCGTATTATACACTGAGGGGCCTTGGCCGTGTATTATACACTGAGAGGTCTTGCTCCTGATAAAGATAATCTTAAAGAGGATGAAATAATAGAAGAATCAGCTCATCAGCCACCTGAATATCCAGGACAGGGAAATATGGTTGAAGATGACCCAATTGCTATTGAAAAGATTGCTGCTGTTGTTTCGGCTATGCACTGTACAAATAGAGATTTCAGTATTGAAAGGGCAACAAAATTAAGGGCTAAAGTTTTTGCAGGCACAACTGATCGTACAGTTGCCGAGGCTTGGATAATTAAAATATAGAGAGTTTTTGATGTGATAGGTTGCCCAGATGATAGGAAATTACATATTGCCACTTTTTTATTAGAAGATGGTGCATACGATTGGTGGCAATTAGTGCAAAACAAATATCTAGACCCTTCTGTTATCACCTGGTCAGATTTTAGACGTATTTTTTATGATGTTATTACCCTCGCTCCTATAAAGATACTAAATAGGATGAGTTTTTGAAACTAGTACAGGGGTCTTCGACTATTACTGAATATCACAAGAAATTTATTGAACTTTCAAAATATGCACGAGTCATCGTTGGTAACAAAATTGACAAATGCAGACATTTTGAAGATGGCTTAAGAAAAGAGATTAGATCATCAGTGATTGCATCGGGCTGGAGTGAATTTGACAAATTAGTAGAATTAGCTTTGAGAGTGGAGAAAAGTATGTCAAATAGACAAACTGATAAAGAACAAATAAAATTCAAAGCTAGCGGTAGTTAGACATGGACAGGAAGTTCTAGCTACAAACCACCTCAAAGGGATAATAGAGGATTTCGACCTGGTGTTTCTGGTCATTTTAAGCTCAGATCACGAAGAAGTCAGGGCTCTCGATTCAGTCAAAGTATGGTATAGCAGCCAATGAGTAACCGTCATCCTACTCAGAGTTCCTCCCAGAGACCATTCCCTTCGAAATACGGAGAGTTCCAGCAACACTAAATTTCTTCATTGCAAGTTCTATGGAAAATTTCATTTGGGTGAGTGTTTAAAGTTCAAGGGGTTTGGTGTATGTTATCATTGTGCCCAAGCCGGACACATAAGAAGAAATTGCCCAGTTCTATTACAAAAGAGTGGTATATCACCAAGGATATTTTTCCAGCAGAGTGTGGGTAGTACAAGACAGAATCAAATCCAAGAAGATACTTTGACTAATAAAGCAGGCACAAATAGTGGAGTTCAGTCCAATGTAGCGAGTAGTAGCATGGTAAAACTGAAAGGCCAAACAGAACGTCCAAAGAATTTGGCAAAAGTTTTTGCTATGACGCAGCAGGTAGCAAAAGAGTCACAAGATGTAATTATGGGTATGTTATCTATTTTCAATAGAGATGCTCCTATTTTAATTGATATTAGGTCTACACACTCTTTTATTTCAATTGCACTTGCTATATATGCGAAATAAAAGTTAGAACCTTTGATAATTGTTTGGTAGTGGAAACACCAGTACGAGAATCTCTTTTAACTAACAATGTATATCGAGATTGTAGGATCAAGGTAAATGATCAGGAGCTTAAGACAAATTTTATACTCTTATTATCCATGATTTTGACGTTATTTTGGGCATGGACTTTTTAGCTGCAAAATGCGCTTCAGTTGATTGTTTTCGTAAAGAGGTTATGTTTAGACGATCAGGACAACCTGAAGTTATATTTAATGAACAACGTAGAATATTGCCATCTTGTTTGATATCCGCTATTGATGCTAGAAGATTACTCAAGAAGGGTTGGTATGCATATTTAGCTCATATAATTGATACAGATATTGGTAAGATAAAACACGAAGGCATCCCAGTTGTGTGAGACTTTCCTGATGTATTTCCAGAAGAATTACTGGGTCTACCACTAGATAGGGAAGTTGAGTTTACTATTGACCTAGTTTCGGGAACTATGCCTATTTCACAAGTACTATATAGAATGGCTCCATCAGAATTGAAAGAGTTAAAAATTCAGTTAGAGTAATTGATAGACAAAGGTTTCATCAGACCTAGCTCTGTGGAGAGCTCCAGTTTTGTTTGTGAAGAAGAAAGATGGCACCATACAATTGTGTATTGACTACAGACAATTGAATAAAGTGACAATCCGTAATAAATATCATTTGCCACATATTTATGATCTATTTGATTAGCTTCGGGTGCTACTGTATTTTCAAGGATTGATTTGCGTTCAAGTTATCATCAAACTAAAAATCAGGGATGGGGATGTACTAAAAACTGCTTCTAGAATACGGTATGGCCATTACGAGTTTACTGTGACGCCGTTCGAGTTGACCAATGCCCCAGCAACGTTTATGGATCTAATGAACAGAGTGTTTCATCTGTATCTCTACAAATTTGTGATTGTCTTTATTGATGATATATTGGTATATTCTCGAAATCAGGATGAGCATATCGAGCATCTTAGAATCATTTTCAGGTTTTGCGGGATAGACAATTATATGCTAAAATCAGTAAATGTGAATTTTAGCTCAACAAAGTGATATTTTTAGGGCATGTTATATCAGCAAAGGGAATTTATGTAGACCCATATAAAACTGAAGCAGTGGTAAAATGGAAAATACTTACTAATGTGACAGAATTACGTAGTTTTCTTGGGTTGGCAGGATACTACCATCGTTTTATTGAAGGCTTCTCCAAAATTGCTCTTTCTTTGACCAGTCTGACTAGAAAGAATGTTAAATTTGTATAGACTAAAGAATGTGAAAAGCGTTTCCAAGAATTGAAGCATCGATTAGTTACTGTCCTAGTGCTTACTATTCCATCTCCGGATGAAGAATTATTGATTTACAGTAATGCTTCACATAAAGGTTTGGGTTGTGTTTTGATGCAAAATGAGAAGGTCGTAGCTTATGCCTCTAGACAGTTGAAGAAACATGAACTAAATTATCCTACACATGATCTAGAGCTAGCCGCAGTTGTTTTAGCATTAAAAATTTGGAGATATGTCAGATTTTTACAAACCATAAAAGCTTAAAGTATATCTTTAATCAGAAAGAATTAAATTCGAGGCATAGGAGATTGTTAGAGCTAATAAAAGATTATAACTGCAGAATCGATTATCATCCAGGAAAGGCCAATGTAGTTGTTGATGCTCTCAGTAGGAGGATATCTAGTTCTACAACTCAAACTAATGTAATTTGCTATTCCTTGTTCGGTGAATTCAAAGTTTGGAATGCTCAACTATTAGTGACCAGTTTGGGAGCATTATTTGTTATTTTTCAAGTAAGGCCTACTTTGATTGATATAGTTAGGGAAGCTTAGACTCAAGATCCGATATCGAGTAAGTTGAAAGTAGAAGTTAGTAATGGTAAACATGCAGATTATACCATTCAAGATGACGAAGCCTTGGTTATAGGAAGCAGACTGTGTGTTCTGGACAACTCAAAGTTAAAGAAAAAATTTCTAGAAGAGATACATAGTTCAGCTTATGCAATACATCCGGGTAGTACCAAAATGTATCGTATACTTAAAGAATATTATTGGTGGCACTGAATGAAGAGAGAAGTAGCTAAGTTTGTATCAAGATGGCTTATTTGCCAACAGGTGAAACCAAATCGTCAGAGAACAGCTGTGCCTATCCTCGAATGGAAAATGGGAGCACATCATTATGTATTTCTTATTTGGGCTTCCTTTTACTCCGAGTGGTCATGATGGTATATGGATCGTGGTGGACAGATTGACAAACACTGCAAGATTTTTGCTGATTAAAGTTACTGATTAAAGTTACTTATTCACTAGATAAATTAGTTAAAATATATGTAGATGAGGTGATTAGTTTATATGGGGCACTAGTAACTATTGTTTTAGATCGAGATTCTCGTTTCACTTCTAAATTTTGGCCTAGTTTGTAGAAAGTCATGGGTACTAAAGTACATTTTAGTACAACTTTTCACCCACAGACAGGCAGCCAATCAAAAAGGACTATTCAGACTTTAGAAGACATGTTACGAGCTTTTGTGCTTCAGTTTAAAGAGAATTGGGATACTCATCTATCCTTAATTGAATTCGCATATAATAACAGTTATCATCTAGTATAGAAATGGCTCATTTTGAAGCACTATATGGTATAAAGTTAGAACTCCAGTTTGTTGGGACGAGGTTGGTGAAAGAAAATTGTTAGGTCCTAAACTTGTTTAGAATATTGTTAACAAAGTGAAACTAATAAAAGAAAAGCTAGATACAACACAAGATAGACAGAAAAACTATGCAGACAAACGCTGGAAAAACCTTGAATTTGAAATTGGGGGTAAGTTTTTCTACGATTATCACCTTAGAAAGGTATTTTCATATTTGGAAAATAAGGAAAATTAAGTCACGATGTATTGGTCCTTATGAGATTATTGAGTGGATTAGCCCAGTTGCTTATCGTTTAGCGTTGCTAGTTGAATTATCTAGAATTCACGATGTATTTCATGTCTCTATGCTTTGTAAATATATTCCAGATCCATCTCATGTATTAAAGTCTCAGACGATTGAATTAAAGGAAAATTTGTCCTACGAAAAAAAAGTCAGTTGAAATATTAGACAAAAAAGAGCAAGTGTTGCATAATAAGACCATTGCATTAGTAAAAGTGTTATGGAGATATCACACAATAGCAAAAGCTACATAGGAAAATGAAGATCATATGCGTTCTCAATATCCACATCTCTTCAATGCCTAGCCGATCGAATTTCGAAGACGAAATTCTTTAAAGAAGGTGAGTTTGTAATGGTTCAGTCAAACTTCTTGGTCAAATTTGTCATGCCAAGTTTTAAAAAAAGGCTGAAAATTGGAAAAGTGAGGCGGTGGGTTGCGTTTGTAAACAAAATTCAATCTTTTATTTTCCTTCACATTATCACTTCAGCAAAAGAAAGACACAATAGTCTCTCTCTCTCTCTCTCTCTCTCTCTCTCTCTCTCTACTCATCCCTTAATTCATACTACAAATTTTGAAATTAGGGAGAAAGCTAGAAAAGTGGAAAAAGTAATAGGAAACTTCAAGCTTGAGGGAATTAATTTCGTGGTTTGGATGTAATATGAGGTAAGAAGGGAAATTTTGATTTTAAGGATTTGTTTAATTGTGTGCTTATAGTGGGTTAAGAATTAGCAATTCAATTCATAGCTTCAATTATTGAATTTTACACAAAAAGAGAATTATATGTGATATTAATTAACTACAATTGAAAGAGTAATAAGTTTGGCTTCTATTTTAATTATTCAATTATTCTATGAAGTCAGCGAGGTGGAATTATATTAGTTAGTTTAAAATGTTTATTGTTATGAAATTAAATTATGTTAATTAAATGTGTTAGGATTAATAAACAAATGGGTGAATTTAGATAGATCTCTAAGCAAGTGAAACTGGTAAGTTGTCATTTTAATAATTTTGAACTCAAGAAGATTGAGTTTTTATTTGGATAATTCTATTGTTATCTCGTGAAGCGATTAAAATATCGGATAATCTATCGGTTGTTTTAGTCTCCAATATATATATATATATATATATATATATATATATATATATATATATATATATATATATATATATATATATATATATAGCTTATCCTAAGCACCGGTGACATGGCATGTTTATTTAATGTATATTTTATTTATACATTAAATATGTGAGATTCATCATTATCTTACAACTACTTATGCTAAGCACCAGTGCTTAGGTGCTTATGAGATCATTTCTGTATACATATATATATTAGAAAATTTAAATTTAAATTATATGATATTATATCACGTGGTTTTCACTAACTAAATGTTAAATTACATGATTTCTTTTACTTGCTTATTGAATTATGTTATCATGTAAATCATAGGAATTGTGAAATTGCCTATTATAAATTAAATGTGAATCGAAATGATGTTTAATTCTATCAAAAGAGTACCCAATCAATTTATTAATTATTATAGTATACTGAGGGGTCTTGACCGTATATTATACACTGAGGGGTCTTGGCCGTGTACCATACACTGATGGGTCTTGGCCGTGTACTAAAATGCTTAGCCATTTGAGGCAGTCTATATGCGTATGTCCAGATTATATACATTGGATATGTTTTGGTGAGATTTTGCTATAAACGGCCATATTATGATATTATAGTCTCTGTGATTATGATGGTGATAAAATGTTGATTTGTCAATTTAGTATGTTCTAGTTTATTATATATTCGTTGTTAAGATGCTTATTAAAGGTGTTATTTGAAATATAATTTTTCTATCGTTCTAATTGATATGAGATGAATGATTAACTGAGGTTAAGTTTGATTTTCATAATGTGTACATTGGAAAGTATAATTATTTGCAAAAATCTCTACTCACTGAGCCTATCAATTCATGTATTTTCCAACAATGATTTTCTTGTCAGGTAGCAGTTGAGTTTTTGGATAGCCTTTGAAGATAAAACTTCTGATTTTGGAGTCAGAGCCACACGACAGAGTTAGTTAGTATAACTCGTTTCATAGAGCATATAGTCATTATTTTAGAGACACGTGTTCACTTTTGGATATTATTTTTCATCACATGTAAATAGCTAGGTAAGCTCACTATGTATTTTGTATCCATATGTATAGTTTTGTTATTAAATAGTAAAGTTTTACAATTCATCTAGTCTCTATCGCATTGTTTTGTTATAGGTATTAGAATGGTAAATGGTCCAATTTAGTTGTGAATACAATTTGTTGAGATATGTAATATTTTATTTCAGGTTGATTAGTCTAAATTACAGGGAAGATAATGTCGATTTTTTTTAAAATAAGTCATAATGTGTTGTAATTGTAGTAGCCTTGATGGTGGGTCCAACCTCTAGTCGGGCCACCATCGACGCAAGTCACGTCTTGGGTATATAAATATTGCTTGGGACGGGTCGTGTCAAACTTACTATGTATGCATATAGTAATTAACCTTTATGGATATTGCTATTTCGTACTATTTGTTATAGGGTAATTAACTTTTGTGGATATTGCTGTTTCATAATGTTTGTTCTAAGCAAAGTTACTAAGATATTTGCAATTTACATGAACATTAACATCAACAAATGAACAATAACAACATAACAAATTTTGTCTTAGTTTATAATCATAAAGCAAGTTGCAAACAATCTACCTATGTCCATAGCCAATAAATGATTGCGTGTAATCACTTGACCCACCCCCTAGACACGCCAAAAATGATTGAAACACAAAATTTAGGACCATGTACTCCACTACTTAAACAATGGACACAACATCCCACCAAATTTGTACATGTCAATTAAACTTAAGACCATTTAATGTTGGTGGTTAACCATTACTAACTAGTACTTGTTAATTGGAAAAATTTGTCTATAAATTCACGCAAGTTGAACATGGGATCATTTATAGTGGACGCACTTTTTATGAAATGGTGTTCAAATTTCTTATGTTTGTAATACGCGTTCTTCACATTTGTAAGTCGAGTTGTGGATCATTTAACTATTTAGAATTGTAGATATAACTTGTCAGGACAGACGTATAAACTACCTAAAATGTTTTTACAATAAATCACAATACACATTCAAGTCAAGTAAGGTATAGGTGTAATGCAAAAAAAAAAAAAGGTCTATTTAACAATCATATGGTTGTACAATAATGTAACAAAACAACTATGAGTCTAATTTTTTCGTACGCATGAAGCTAATTGATTACATAAACCTTAGACCTATAAAAACAAATGTATTTAAATGGAAATCATCTTGACAATCGTGCTACCTTGTGTTGCAATAGTTTGGGGTTCATAAAAGTATGTCTTTTATGCCAGGTTTGACCACATCGATGACATTTTCGATGCGATATGTTTTTCTCGATTCTAGCTCTCTTACATTGGATTGGTGGTCTACCTGGTAGACAACATACATTTGGGAGCAATATTTGGATAGAACTTACCTCGTTATAAACATCGCTGTCAACTTCATTTTCAATGGAGAAAATAGCTTCACTGTATGAAGCTTTACAATATGCGCTTATGTAGAATGAAGAAAATAGCTCGTACAACAACATCTCTTTCAAGCATACGGTCTGTGTAGTATGGACACACGTCATGTGCTTCATTGAAAATTCACCTCACGAGCATACATGATCATGGAATTTGATAGAAATTCATTCTCTATTTTATTGTAAAGCGATGTCTTGATGAGTTTCATTGCTGAAAAGGCTCGTTTTGTTGTTGCTGTAGAAACTAGAAAAGTCAACACTAAACGAATCAGTCTATCAATTAAGAAATAATTACTTGACTTTTTTGTTTCAACCAACATTTGACATAGCTTAATTGTAGATTACGACATCACACTTGTAATGATCCAATTTTCTCCTCAAATCGTTTCTCTTTTCTTCATTAAAATCCAAAGGATAAAATTTATAAGCTAAAGAACAAATATCATCAATATAGAATGATTTGTCGATAGGATTCAAAGCCTCGTAAAGTTGAAGAAGTTCCATTGTTTTCTCTATTCAATTCCATCAACTGAAAATCTATCACATTGTTGAATTTATGAAAGTAATAATATCCCTCCACTGTAATATTATTTTGTTGTTGACAAGAACGTCGTATGCCTTCCACATAACGATCATGTAATTTCGGCACATCAATATTATGACTTGTACAAAACTACACCACACTCCAAAGAAAGCCTTCTCACTGATCATCTCCCTATCTCTTGAAAAAGCATCTTTGTAGAAGATGCTAAATTTATTGCATTCAAAATATCTTGATCTTTCATTTGCAATGTTTGACATAACGAATCTGATTTCTCCAAAGCTTCATGTGTCAAAAACAAGATAAATACAAACTCAAATCTATTCATAGCTTTGTACAGACCTTTTGCCTCTCTTCGTATATTGATGTTCGATCCCTCGACAAAAAGATTTTCAAGAAGCGTACAAACTGAACCAAACATCTCAATCAATCTTTTAACAGAGAAAAAATATAAACTCCAACGAGTAGCTCCAACTCGTTGCAAAGTACAAACTTGATTACCCCCAATACCGAACTTCTCATGGTGCTATCAAATTGTCAATTTCATTCTCTCGAGTTGATTTTAATTGAGAATTGCTCTTAGAAGAAGCAATAATGAAGTTGACAATATAAGCCAGTGATTGAAAAAATAGATACACATCCAGTACCTTTTTTGCCTACAACTAAAGCAAGCTGTAACCGGTGAGCAAAATAATGAAGTTAATAAGTAGATGGACAATCTTTAAGGAATAAAGCTTGTAATCTATTCCATTCACCTTTCATGTTGCTAACACCATCATACCATTGACTTCGTAAATCTGTCAGCAAGAGCTTGTATTGGTTTAATGCATTTGTGTCTGCAACACTCACAACTTCAAAAATCAATGCATTTGTGTCTGCAACACTCACAACTTCAAAAAATCGTTCTCTGACAAATCCATCAACATCGACATATTTCAAAATAATAGTTATTTGTTCTTTGTCAGATTCTTCAACTACTTCATCAACAAGAATACAAAATTTAGCATCCTCAATTTCTTCAAAAATCTTATGTCTCACACAATCGGCAATAATTTTCAATAACTCCTTCTAAATAGGTGCAGGTATGTAGTTGACATTTTTAGCTGCATTTTTTCAGAACAACGGCATCAATTTCTTTGTTTGCTCTTCCATGCAGTTTCATAAATTTAATCTAATTTATGCAGTTAGTAGAACCAACAGATTCATCATGGCCTCTAAAAGCACACACTTGCAATGCTAGCCACTTCACACTTTCTACAGTGGTATGTACACACAAATGATGATCATTGGCTTCTTTTGAATTTTTCTGTTCTATCATTTTGTCAATATGTTGAGATAGGTTTTTCAAGTTGTCCCATTTTTGCACAACAAACTCATGTGGTGAATTACCATCTCCTTCATGCCTTTTGAATGCACAGTTGTCACAATTGACTCTTTTCTAGTTTTGAAATCCCTGACTGTTAATATGTCACGTTGTGATGTATTATTGTCAAATATATAACACGGGAAACATAATGCACATTCTTTCTCAATAGAAAACTCAAGTCATGGATAATTTTTGAACCAAGAGGATTGAAATCTGCGATTTTGAGTCCCAAATTTGATGGCAGGATACGTATATATAGGTTGAAATGTTCCCATTTTGACATATGCTCTTCGAACCTCATCTTGCTTGTCAACTGGATACTGTGATATTGGGATGCGTTTTCCAGGATCACGCTCATAATATGACGTATTATTTTGAAATGGTTCAACAATACATTCTTCTTAGGGTTGAATTTTTTAGTCTTCGAAGGTGACAATGAACTCGTAGTAGGAATATCTTGTGGGACATTTAGATTACTTGATGATCCATTCTTATCTTTTTTGTTGAAGTAGTGGAAGATGTTTGTGTTTTTCATTGTAATCAACCTATAAGCAATATGTGTTATCCAATTAAAATTAAATATAATTTTGCCAATATCATAAAAAACAATAACCTACAAATTGCAATTGTAAGTGGTAAAACATAACTTATTAAACAGAATATATATATGACTTCAGAATTAAAAGTTGATTAAATTGGACATATATATGACTTCATATTTCAGTATTAGACTCAGAATTTTCAATTAATTGCATATATACAAAAACACAAAAGTGAAAAACAATAAAAATCATTTGCTATTAAATGTAGCCATCATCAACTTCTCAAAAATTAAATCATAGTCCATTTAATTTGCTTCAAACCCAAGTAGAAAAATTACCACAAATACAAAATCTTTAATTTTCATTCATAATCCTCAATTACAAAAATCCCTAATTAACTAATTACAAAAAATAAATATAAAATACATCTTGAATGAAAACAATTAACCAACCCAATGTTCAATTTCAAAAGATTAATAAATTCAAAACCCAAAAAAATTAAGAAGTAAGAATAATATATTTTTCTCGAAAATTAAAAAGAAGAAGAAGAAGATAATGTTCACTTTTCACGACTTCACGGAGACTCCGACTGTCGACCACCGGCGCCTTGCTGTCGATTTTGATTTTGAATGAAGTGTACAATTTGAAACAGAAAGCGACATAACACGAGAAAAAGAGCATTAGCCTTTCTTCTGGTAATTTGCATAAAATATGATGCTATGGGTAGTTTTGTGGGTTTGGAGATTTGGGCCTAAGATAATAGGTTATTAGGCTAGTAGGCTTTGAATATTACAAAAATAATTTGGGCTTAAAAATTTAATTCTTTCAAAAAAAAAATTAAATTATGTAGAGAGGTGGAGCCTAACCTAGCCCAAGGCTAGCTCCATCCCTAGGAGTCAACACACTAGTGCATTGTCCGGCCATGTTACGTTAAGCGTGAAACCATGTTTGCATCAAACTCCAAATGTGATCAACGAAACATATTATGGAAAAGCTACGCGCATGTCTCAACAACGAGTTCAATGATTCTGCATTGTTGTTTGTCATAATATTGTATCGGTCTCCAAGAAAATGTGCTCTAGACCAAAATGGGAAGCTGACTCTCTCCAAGTGCGTGTAGCAATTTGACAACTGATATTACGAATTTGTGCCATTAAATTTTCAAATTCTGGAACGCAATACTCCAAAGCCGCTTTTTTGGAAATGAACACAGCACCAGAGTTACTATACTGCTGTATTAAGTGCTTCTCTATATGCAAGATGCGTTGAGTTATTTTCTATTGCGCGTCCACTTACAACAACCATGTTGAGATAGAGGATAGAGTCGTTTGATCACTTTTTCTATACACTTTCTTCCAATCAAATACGAACACAAGACGCTTGGAGTCACCAAAAACATTTGTTTCGCCATCAACGACCCCCATGCAATACGATAAATTTGCATATTTGTGTCTTGTCTCGTTGCTACAAGGAGAGTACATTTGTATTGCCCCTTCAGATGACTCTCATCAACACAAATAACCGGCATCAACAAAGACAAATCCACAGATACTTGCACCAAATGCTAGAAAAAAAATACAAAAACCTATTCTCGCCGTCGGTTTGAACATAGGTAATGGTGCATGGATTTCTATGTTGAAGAATTTGGCAATAGAGGGTAATTTCTAATAACTTTTCTCTAACGCCGTAAAATAATTAATGCACTTTCCTTACCCCTCCATGCTTTGTTGTAAGTAATTGTCACACCAAACTCCTGTTCAATATCACCGATAATTCCTACTGGAACATACAATTGGTTTGCATCACCCAATCTTGGCATGATGTGTTCAGTAATTAGGGAACTTGTGGCATGTCTACCCGCGTTGCGTCGAAAATCCAAAGAGCGTGTGTGTGTAAGTATGAATCTTAAAAATATCAGATAACTTGATTTTAAGGGCAGGCAATAGCCATTTACAGTTGTTGTCAATGCATACAATAGTGAGTGTCCTATTGTTCGACTTTTTAACCTTGAATTGAAATTTGTTGGTCAAAGCAAGGACCCGAAGTTTTGTGCACAATTGTTTCTTACTGAAGAATAATTCTTTTAGAACTATGTCTGACGTATCCATCGACCTAACACCACTACACAACTGTAAACCAATCTTGCCTCGCATCGTTCCCCCAGTTATAGTAATTTTTGATACCATGGTTAGGACCAACACGTAGACCTTGTATCAGGTCTCCCAAGTTATCTTCAACATTATCCATCTCGACATTGCTGTTTTTTAATTCATCCACCACGATGCAATCATGATCATCTTATGTGTGTCCGTGTTTGTTGTGCATTAGTGCTTTAGTTTTCTCATTAATCTGAATGTTTTGAAGGTCTTGTACATTGTTATACCGGGGTTGAACTGATGGGCCTTATGTAGTTGATGTGTCAATAGGGACGAAAATGACACAAATTGTAGTTTCTCGATAAATGGAGATGTACCACTTCAAGTCCTTGCCATCGAATATCTCAGTGGGCGGAAAATTCATAGTTGGCACATGAATTTTAATTACAATTTGAACAAAGAATCATCATGCAGGCAGCTTCTCCGACAATCTAGCAACAAGTTCTGCAAGAGTAATAACGTTTGGTACTATGATTGAAGTGGTTGTGTTACTCCGCCACTTCCAGTTGTCATCTACGTCGATAAACTCTCTACCATGCGATACAATCAGTCTCAAATTGTCACTCATAACTACAATGTAAGCAAACAAATGGGTCAACGTAGAGCAAATTATAATGTACAAGTTGTACTATGCCTAATGATCTAAACAATAGGGAGCATTACTCATTTATCGACATTTGTAATTATTTAACTACTCAATTCATATATATGGACATGCTAGTTGAAATACTTCCCAACGCAGTAGTTAACTACCCAGAATGACAGATTAGCTATATATCCTAACACTTACAATTGTCGAGTGTAACGTCTCATATTTTCTCAACCAGGAGGGTCACTAAAATAATCTCTAAATTATTTTGCGACTTCCAATAATATTTCATGTGCTCTTGAAAGGTTTTAAAAATGTAACTATTGTAGAAAATAACAAGCGTGTAAGGGAAAAAAAAATAATTTTATTTCTAATTTTTAAGATTTTTGTCTATATACCATGATAGGTGTCGCCACTATTTACTTGATCATTCAAACGAACTCCAAAAATTTCAAAATTTGCATTGTAAATACTTGGGACCTTGGATTATGCCATGTTAAAATTTCATACCTTATCTACGTCGTTTGGTAGGTGGAAATATTAAGTTGCTTGAAAGACTGTCTCGGGTGCCTTAAGACAACTCGCTAAAACGTTCATAATAAATTCATACAATGGAATTTTTTAGTGATTCCAAATGTTGCCATTAGATCACATATAAGGCTTTCCATAACAACTGGTTTTACTCAAAAACTATAAACGTACAGGGATTTATGAGTTTTCACAGTAAGGGCGGGAAGCTAAAAATTCAGAATGTAAAACGAGGCATGTACATTACATAATTAAATAATGAAAATCCAGCACTTAAAATATAGTATTTACATCATGATTGACTCGATCATCTCGACGCCAAAACTTAATTTAAATAAAAAATGACCACTTCGTGTCACTAGCATATGCCATCGCATCAACGTCAACCATTTTAATATGTAAATTTGTTCATTTTGGGGTGAGTATTTCATAAGAAATACTAGTAGAAATATATACCAACGTGTGGAAAAAATTATACAGAAAAATAAATGCATATGTCATCATTTTAAACGTACATAGAAACAACATAAATTGGTAACCGACACCCATGAACTTAAATGTGATTTCCTTCAATCACCACCATGCATATGTGATTACCTTCAATCACATCATAAAGTTCCTTCATAAATAAATTACATGGCATTTATATCATATAATAACTTTTCCAAAAAAAAAAAAAAAACATTTATAAATCATGGTTTGAGTAGTAAATAAACTACCTTAAAAATAAAATTTTCCTTTTGAAGTGGTGGAAATAACGATATTGCACCTCTTTAAAAATAATCCCCCACACTTGCCTTTTTGTTTACATGAATTGTGTGTTGTGAGCATATTAGAGAGAGGTAGAGGCTGAATCTGGAGGAGGAGAATGAAGATTTTTTTTTTTTAGAAAATTTTGGGGACTGACATTGAGGGAATTTGAGAGCTGAAAAAAGGTGGAAATGAGATAATCACAGGGCTAGTTTATAGAGGAGAATAATGGGGATGAAATATGACATTCTTGGGACAGATATTGATGTGTTATATGGACTGAAATTGAGGGCAAATAGAGCATGATCTTTGAACTCCCATTGGCCGAAAATTGAAGGAAGAATATATGAGCTTTTGCTAAGTTTTTTGTGCTAATTTTTGGGATAGAAATGAGGAAATTTTGCTGGAAAAATGAGAAGAAACATAGCACAGAATGGCTAGAACTTTAAGGGCCGAAAAGTGAAGAGGAAAAATAGGAGTTTTTGCTTAAGTTAAAAGTTGTTTTTTTTTTTTTGGAACCAACAATACAATGTAGGGGCGATTTTCAAAGGGAGAAGAGGGAGGAACAATCTGAAATCTGGAACTGAAATTAAGAGGAAAAATGGAGAAAGTAAGGTGAGAGTGTGGGGCAGTTTTTATGCAGAGTTCTAAAAGGCCCGCCTAGGCGTGCCTAATCTCGATACGTTTACAAAACACGTCGCATTGGGGTATGCGCGTAAAAATGCGGTCAACTCTTTTTGTTGACCGCC